>OZ024768.1:8000193-9382693 GCA_964017025.1 Stenichneumon culpator | reverse complement strand
CGCGCGACCCAGATTCCGTTTGTAAAAGTCGGTGCCTTTTCACGCATATCTAGAAGTTTTCGGTAGCATCATTTTGATAATCTTGAATCCGGAATTTCTAAGCGCCTGGACCACCAACTGAGGCTCCGTCGCAATGCTTCTACTTCGAGTTTTGTCCTTTTCATTTCTAGTCTCACTAATTAATTCGGTGTATTTCTGGGTCACTTACAAATCCCGTATAAATAAATTCATGTTAACAATGAAAATCTCGAAATATAAAGTATATAAAGAAATCTCGAAGCGAACGAACGATTTTGCACTGATAATTTTACCTCAAAAGTGTGAGAGCCCAAATGTTCTGGTTTTGATGAAGAAATTCTCGTAAGTATTGTAGTAGAAACTTTTTCATTCTTTTCTCTGTTTCACCGAATAAGAGAGAGAAGGAAAGACGCATGGGATCGTGGTCATCATCCGTGAAAAAGTTGGCGTGTCCGCATGTCGTGCCTGAACATGCTTGATGCTTCCTGGGTCCCCGGCTGTGGAGATCGCGACCTCCACACCGATATCCTCGTGTCACAAGAGACTCTCCTCGAGATTTCTTGGTTATGATTAATTTGTTATATAATAATATATCATACATATATATACCATAATTTCTCGGAAAATACTCTGAATTTCTCTGATAAATCGTGACTGCTGGAGGCTATGCCGAGAAAATGGTAGAGATATTTTGCAAATAGCAGAGGAACACAAAGAAAGCTTTCGGAAAATACCTGAAAATCACTGAAACGGACCGTTTAGAGTTTTTTATACAAATTGTCAGGGAAATATTTTTACCAGGGGAACTTTTCACGTATTCGACTTTTGATCCGAACTTTTCAAGTACTCGATTTTCAATACGAACCTTTCACGCACTCAATATACAATGCGGACTTTTCACGTACTTGTTTTCATGTGCATACAAGATGAACATTTGACGTACTTGGCTGACGCCAACTATGAAGGGCTCAAACTCGAGCTGTACAGATGGGCGGGCTTAGCCGGGTAAATTATCTTATCCGGCTAATGGATTTTATAGTTTGGCCGGCTAAGCCGTCTTAGCCGGCAAACCTATTTTAGCCGGCCGTTTTAGCCGGCTAAAACGTTTAACTGGACGTTTTACCCAGCCAAGCTATATTAGCCGACCAAGCTATATTAGCCGGCTAAGCTAATACAGTCTTGGAATTTTATGACGAATTTTTATTTTATTTTCGCCCATTGAACATGAATCCGCCGGCCTTTTTCGCTTAACGTATAATGCGACATTGAGGGGCTCTATTTTATGCACGAAAAATCGTATTTTTGGGCTTAAAATGGAAAATATTGGGTCGGGACTAAAATAATTGTTATATTCGTGATCAGCAGGCAAAAATACATCGAACATAGCTTTGAAACAAAAAAAAATCGAATAAACAACGATTTTTCTCTTTTTGAGTCACTTTTGAAAAACGTCGATTTTCGTGATTTTCAATGGTCGATATGTCGGCTGCTAAATGAACTACGGAAAATCCAGGGTGCCCATCGTTTTCTACGGGAAAAAATACACAAAATAGGCCCTTGTCCGAAGTTTTAGAATCGTTTTATCGTGCCGTTTGAGGACGTTGAAAAACGCAAAAAATGGACTGGCTGGCTAAAACGAATTAGCCGGCCAAACTACAAAATCCATTAGCCGGATAAGATACTTTAGCCGGCTAGGCCGGCCTATCTGTACAGCCGCAGCCCAGACATATTGAACTACGGGGCGATGTACCTAGACACTGAAAACTACGGATGAATAAACCTAGATATCGAAAAATATAGACACATAGTCCTAAATACTGACAACTATGAAGCGGTAGTCCTGGATGCAGGAAACTATGGAGGAATAGTCCTGGACACCGAAAATTATGGAGTAAACTACTTGATAGCCGAACTGGATGTCGCAGTCAAACTGATAATATCCAAGAATTCAGTTGTTGTATCAGCGAGACATGTTACAACCGACTCCGAATCCTTAACTGTTAAAGTTCCGGATTGGATCAAAAGATGTAGGGAAGAGCGGGGCAAAATGGGGCAACGGGGCAAAACGGGGTATTTGGGCAAAACTAAATTTTCCAATCATTTTTTGGATCGGACAAGGTGACAAAACGGGTCAGAAAACCCTGATGTATCTGATGGGGCGGATTCGGGCATCCAAAAATTATTGGAAAATGACGTTTCGCCCCATGCCCCGTTTTGCCCCGCTGCCCCATTTTGCCCCGCTCTACCCTACATTATACCGACGCAATATGGATCCGTTCCTGATACGTCACGCACATTTTTTTCCACGGGTTTCATCGTATTAGAATGTTAGAAAGTTGAAAGTATATCGCAGTACATTGCGAAAAAGTTGTATTTGTTATTGATGGTTGATAGTGGGGTGATGGACGTCAAACCGTGGAGCAGCTGTTAAGTGACCGTGTTCATATGGCTCTAGATGCAGAACACACCAGATTTATGTTACGTTTTATCGCTGCTCTTCGATTAAGTTACATGTAATTTTACCGAAATCAGTGGAGTCATGACTCGAAAAATTTAATTAAATTGTCCGATAGGCAAATGCGGTCTCCTGTCGAGCACAGTTATTTTATTTCAAATGAGATGGTTATTTGTTCGAAACGAGTTAGTGCGCGCGGAGCGCGCGTATGAACTAGTATTCTTAAAATACTGCACTTGAGTACGTTCAATACTTTGAAGGTAATCATTGATCCATATTTCTAGTACATAAAGGAGAGTAGTTGCAACTATGGAATCGAACAGTCTTACCGCTGCTACAAGAGATCTGTGTTTTGCTTTTGCCAGGTTTAGTTTTGTCATTCCTATTGCTAGATTTGCTTTCGAAGGCCTCTGTTTGGAGGCTTCTTTGAATTTGCCTGTTGTCGAGAAAGTTGTGCCTAGGTACGTGTATTGCCTTACGATCTCTATGTTTGACGTTTCGAAGGTGAACTTTTTGAAATGTTTACAGTTTGGGCTCTTGTGGAAAGTTAAAATTAGAGTCTTGGTTGTATTCGAGCGAGTTAGCTATACAAAATTTATGCAACTCATTAAGTTTTTTTCGTGCATCTACTTGTGATTTGGCTAAGATAACTATGTCGGCAAACGCCAACGACAGGATTTCCAAGTCTTCCCTCCCAGTCCTAAGTCCTGAGGTTTCTTCTGCTATTGAAAAGTTTTCAAAGCCGCTGATGTATAAGAGAAATAATATCGGGCTGAGTGATTCTTCTTGCGAAATATTTTTGTAATTCGCTGGATCAGCACGATCACCTATTTTGTGCAAAACAATTAATTTTACTTGATTTCGGCTTGGGGGAATTAAATATGTTTTTCAAATACCTCACCCTCGAGAGTGTTAGGTTTTTGTAAAATTCATTGGATAGTCCATCCGTGCCTGGTGCTTTTTCATTTTTTAGTTGTCTTAAACAATTGGTTAGTTCTAGTAGATTTATTGTGCGGTTCAGAAACGGATGATGCTTTGGTGTGTTAAGTGTGTATTCTCGCGGCTCCGCCTGTGAAGCGTTTTTTTTCGTAGTATTCTAGCCATTCATGCATGGTTATTGAGCAATTTTTGTAAAAATTTCCGGTTATATGTATTAATTGTTTTCCAGAATGTTTGCGAGCCTTCAATGTTCCAGAGATCCTGGATCTCTTTTTCAAAATATTGTTTTTCCTTCTACGCGGAAATTTTTTTTGTTTTTTTTGGCCAATACGAATTCTGATGGTTCCGGCCCTATGAAGTGTTTGGCCCTAGCTCTTTTGTAAGCCACGCGTACAAGTTTCTTTTTCTGCTTGCATTCAGCGCCTAACCATGGTCTGATCGTGCTGTTTTTACTCTGGCCTAGTGACCTATGTTTGCATATATTGGCATTTATCGCGGTGATTTTGATAGCTACCACCAGGTTCTCGCACATAATCTCAATATCTTCGTTTACATTGGTACAAATAATATTTGAACCCTCCAATGAACTTCTAAAGAGCTCGCCACCTTCCTCGTTCCTCGTAACGTACTTCACCAATATAACGATCTGTTTCGTGAACTGTGTTCGTAATGTTATCGTCCATGTTTAACTCTATTGTGTACATTAAATGGACCGAGTATGCCGAGTTTAAAGTTAACGTTCTGTCTTGGAATAACTCGATACTTGGTTGATTTACCCACACAAGATCTATCGTGCTTGAACCCATTGGTCCGATAAATGTATACAGGGGTGGGGTGTCGCTTGGAGTTCGGCCGTTTAGAAGGATAAACCCTTGCGTTCCCATTAGTGTCGTGAGTATTCTCCCGCGGTGGTTTACTATGCTGTCTAGGCTGGACCCTGGGCCCGCCAGGGCTGATCCCTCGACTAATTCCTCCTCTAGTTAGTTTAAAGCTCCCAGCTTTGCATTAAAATCTCCTCCTATTATTATTGGTATATCGGCATTCACGCTATATATTTCCTCTATTGTATCTGACAACATTTCTATTATGGTATCTGAGTCAAGTTTCGGTCTAAGATATACCGAGCCGATTATAAGGACTACTTTATTTACTTTTAGTTTGACGAGTATCCACATATTATTAGTTTCTAAAACATCTATTACAACAACATCGTTTCTTACGAACAGCAGAAGGCCCCCGCTTCCTCTTTCAATGTTCAGCTCTCTCATTGCTGGACTTTGAATGAGCAGGTAATTCGATAAGAAGGCGGGTCCCCTTTCCAATGTGTTTGTCGCCCAAGTCTCGGACACTCCAATGATTTTGTCTGCGCTGACCATTTTTTGCTGTTCCAATAAATTATTTTTGTAGGTGTGCGGCGCATATTTGCGTTTGCTTGTCCAGGAAGAAAAAATTGTCCAATGTCTTAACTGAGGCTTTGGATTTCTTCTGAATTTGTGATGTCCCCTCTCCCGTCGAAGTTTCTGACATGTCCGCATGTTCTTCTGGCGCGTTTTCCGTTGCTTCTGGTCTGGTCCTTTTTTTACTTTTCCGTTTCTGATACAAGATAAGCAGCCTCTTCTACGTTATACATCTTTCCGTTTGATAAGAGTTTGTCGTTTACAAGCTTCGCTTTGTGTTCTTGGGTCCTCAGTTTTTCCATTATCGGTACTAGTTGCTTACGAATTTCTTGGGTTTCTTTCATAAAATCGTTTGACAGGGAAACGTGCTTTTAGTCATGATGATTTTTTTGAAGATCTCCATCTTCTTGCGTTAAGTCAAGAGTGCCAGTTGTATCGACGCTGACTTGTTGTTGTTTTTTCAAGTCTTTTAACATGGTCGATGCTCGATGATATGTATGGTACTTATAGCTTCTCGGTTATAAAGGCTACTCTCTTCTACTTAAAGGGTACGCTCTTCTACTTGATCTGGCATCCCTGAGGAGTCCAATCCGAATATAATAATATTGTTTTTCTTCATTGCATTAAATGATGATTTTTTTTACCGGTGATCTGTTTCCGTAGTTCTGCGTTAGTTGAGCGCAACTCTTCAATTTGTTCTACGCAGTACTTTATTTGAGTGCTGACGGGTTTTAATTCTTCTTTGATCGTTTCCTGTATTTTCTCTGTAATATTTTCGGTCAGTTTTGCGGTGAATAATTTTTCCATTACGGCTTTAAACCCATGCAGCATCTCTTTAAAGTCGTTGACCATTAATTTATCCATGTTTTCACGTGTTCCTTCGTCGGTCGTCCGAGAGCGTGGCAATATCAGCTGCCTCGGCGCGTCAGTGTTTACACCGGCCTTCTGACGTCTCGGGTGTGTATATCGGTGACGATTTGACGGACACACGCTTTTATCACTAAAAACGGCGGTTCCTTTTGTCGCGAAAATCCGCCGGTGTACATGTGGTGCCACTTTCGCGGCTGACTAACGGTTGATCGGATTGCAGGATCGCTTTTAATATCTTATTTGTCGCAGTTTTGGTTGAAACGGGATGCACTTTGCTGGCCATAGAATGCACTATCACTTGTCTATCACCATAAGCTAGTATATCAATAAGTTAGTGCGCACTGAGTGCTATCCGCATTATGTGTATGTGTATACACTCGGCTAGTGCGTGTCACGAATGCGTGTGTGTAGTTTCGCGACAGCCGTTTAGACCATCGCCTACTTCTGAAGCACTTTTCTAGACAACCTTGGACTTGTGTACTGCCACTTTTTGTAAATTCGTAACCCGTGTGCTACTTAATTCGATGCACTCGTTCGTATGAATTTCTCACTTGTGGTAGCTGGTTGGTTTTACTTTAATGACGAAGCTCCAAAATCCTCGTACTTACTCAAGAATACGCCGATAGCGCCCCCCCCCCCCCCCCCCTCAATATCAAGAGACGCAGTAGCGTCTCGACGCCAAGTACTTAAAAAAAATTTAAGCGACAAACGAAAAATTTGAGCAATGAGGAATCTCGGAAACAAAGCATCGGATCGAAATGGTCATAACATTTTTACTGTAAAATGCCTACGCAAGCTGTCCAACGCGCCTAGTTACGATCAAAACCGTTCGGTGGATCCTGAGATATGATGATCGTGATCAACGATCGATCCAAAATTTGTCG
This sequence comes from Stenichneumon culpator, assembly GCA_964017025.1. Lineage (NCBI taxonomy): Eukaryota > Metazoa > Arthropoda > Insecta > Hymenoptera > Ichneumonidae > Stenichneumon > Stenichneumon culpator. The sequence continues at coordinate 9,376,130 of OZ024768.1, read as the reverse complement.
ATCGTGAGTTAACGATTATGTTCGGTCGTCTCGATCTCGGCAACGAAGCATCGCATAAAAATTCCAAGGACACTTTTACTATATAATTCGGACCCAAGCTTTCCACGCGCCTAATTACGATCATAATCGTTCAGCGGTTCCCGAGATATGATGAGGCGAACCTGAAATACGGGTGTGAGGTGAGTTAACACGAAATTTTCCGCATCTCGATTTTGATTATATCTTGGAAACGAAGGATCAGATCAGAATTTCAACGATACTTTTATAATATAATTAGGGCCCAAGCTTTCCAACGTACCCAGTTTCGATCATAACTGAGATATCTAAACATCGACCGGTCACGGTCAGTACTCGGATGGGTGACCGCTTAGTTACGCACCAGTTTGTCAAATCAAACATAGCGATGATTCTGTTTTACTTAAATCAATACATAGCGCAGAAACAGTGATAGGACTATCAAGCAATTGGACTATTTTATATTTTATATAAAAAAATAAAATAAAAGCAGAAATAGTACAACTAGTGCTTAGAATTTTTTATCTGTTCCAAAAAAATATGTCTATTCGAAGACAATTTTAAACAATCTTTAAAAATAAGAAACAATCTTAACACAATTGTAAAAGAATTTCAAACAATTGTAAAAAAATAAAAAATGTTGGAACTTGAAATTTTTATATGGCTTTCTCATAATGTTCCCTTATTCATAAAGCTTCTTCTATGAGAAAGTATTTTTTGTATTTTTGGATTCCTCGTAGAGGAAGCTTCGTGAACAAAGGAACATTATGAGAAAGGCATACGAAAATTTGAAGTTTCTACTTTTATAAGGAAGCGGTATGGAAATTTCTTTTTTCAACTTCTATGGGGAAGCAATGTGGAAATAAAAAAAATTTTACGTAATTACGAGTAAAAATTTTGTACCACAAATACAATAGTTATAATTTATATCGAAGACTGAATACACTTGTAAAGTCACCTACCGAATAAAATTGAATTTCAACAAGAATTTTATTACTCCCGAAACATCGATGAATTTTGTTTTTATTATTTTAATCGTTAAAAGTTATTGGGCTTTATAACGAAGTTTCGCAACCGGGGCTTGCAAATCGATTGCTTCAACGACATTTATATATATACGTACAGTAAAAATACCAAAAATAAAAATAAAGCTGCTGTAAATAGTTCCTACTTTCCAAATACGATACAAAACTTATGGTTCAATCGTAAACGATATACAAAAGCTGTATCAGATACATACGTAATTGCGAGTAAAAGTTTTGTATATTTGAAAAAAATGAGCGTTGAAGAGAAGTTTGCGTTTTAAGGTGGAACACCCTCCTTCGCACTTACCGCGTGCTCAGCTGGTAACAAAGTGTAATGAATGCCTTTTTGAGACCGCAGACCCCAAGCAAAAAAATAAAATTATCTTTCCCTGCGTCTGCCGATTTTCCAGCGAAAGTCAATTTTCTTCTTCCTCGGCGCACTGTGGTCTCAAAACGGCATTCAGTATAATTTTAATTACCAACTTGGCGCAGGATGGGCAGGGAGTTATACCACACCATCTTAAGAGCAGGTGAAACACCACGATCGGTAATAAAAATTGTAATAAACATTTTCACGAACGGTGATAAGGTCAAAAGAAAAGTGTCATCGAAGACAGATTACATTACAGCTTTCGATGACACTATTGTGTTGACCGCAGATGCTAGCATCCGTGAAAAAAGTTAATTACCGTTTTTATTAATGACCGCAGTATTTTACATGCCTTAAGGAACAGCGATGGATAACAGGTTAAAAAAATACTTGGTAATTTAGAATCATATTTAAAAAAATTATTATTATTATTGTAATATATCATTTTTAGTGAATCGTTTAGTTTTCAAAATCTTTTATTTATATATATCATCGTATTATCTACTATAAACAATGTTTTCGTTCTGTATTCCCTGCATGTTGGTAATAATTAATGAAACTACATGACTGGATGTAAAAAAATAGGTGAAATCAAAGCAAAAAATACTTCTTTTTTCAAAAAAGTAAAAAGGTACTCCAAGTACTTGAAATTTGTATTCTCGTTCAGAAAATATGTTTATCAAAAAAACCTTTTAAAAATTAAAAAATGTGCCAAAACAGATGTTTATTAAAACAGTCTCTTAACAAAGAAATTCTACTAAAAAGACGTTTATCAAAACAATTTTTTAAAAATGTGTATCAAAATCTCGAAAAAATCAAATCAAACCAGTCAAGTAGTAGTACATACAATAAAAATGCTTCGAAAAAGATGTTTATAAAAAAAAATACAAAATGCAAAAAATCTTGACAAAAAAAAACTTGGCGAGCAGTTTTTTTCCCCCATAGCTGTCGTAGATGGTTCATTCGAATAATCGAGGGAGAGGAAAAGTAACTGCAATATCTGCAGTAACTGTAATTGTAAAAAAAAACTGGCGCGCGAAGTTTTTTTTTTGTCAAGATTTTTTGCATCTTGTATTTTTTTTAGATTGTCTTGATAAACATCTGTGCTGAAGCATTTTTTTTTGTATGTACTACTACTTTGCTGGTTTGATTTGATTTTTTCGAGATTTTGATACACATTTTTTAAAATTGTTTTGATAAACGTCTTTTTGGAAGATTTTTTTTGTTAATAGACTGTTTTAATGAACGTCTGTTTTGGCAGATTTTTTAATTTTTAAAAGGTTTTTTTGATAAACATATTTTCTGAACGAGAATACAAATTTTAAGTACTTGGCGTACCGTTTTACTTTTTTGAAAAAAAAAGTATTTTTGGCTTTACGTATTACATCTTTTATACTTTTTGATAACTGCTCAGTTTTGCTGGCACAATCAAGTGTTCTAAGTCCGCAGACCTCGTAGATGGATTCAATTCGAACTTCAGTTACTTTTCCGGCGCTTGTCCTTGCTTGATTTATACCGCCCATGGATCGATGATCCGCTCAAGTAGGAATTCTTGGTTTTTCGCATAACTTTTTGTCATCGGACTCTATTGACCCGGGATCCATCTCTGATGTAGGCGTTCACTCGCGCTGTTGACAGAATTACCTTTAATGTCTGTGCGTAGTAAATACTCACTAGGCTTTTGTCGACTTCGATATTCTCGAGACAAACAATAAATCGCATAAACTCATTGAAGGGACCCTGTAGTTTGATATTAAGTTCACCTGAGATGATCGCTTAGAGCGGCTGCCCAATATACAAAATATGATAGAAGAAGCTTTTCGACCAGCCACTTCCGCGTCGCAGTACCGAATAGGTGAGCGGACCTACGTAGCTAAGCCAGTTATTCAGCCATGTATTATGATCGGATGTGGTCAATGGTTGAGCAAAGCTTGGTACCGATGTTGCCAACATTGGCATGCCAAATTATCGCCGAAGCCTTGGATGATAAGGACTTGCCAATATTGGCAGCCAACATTGGTCAATCCTTGGAAGTTCAACAATCGCCACGCCAACACTAGCCCGACCATCAGACGCGTCCTTTTCATTGGCAAAACCAACATGGGGCATAGACGCGTCGTCATACCAAAGACACCTGCTCTCCCCATCCTAGCATACTCTTCACGATAGACCGAGATAGCGTGTGGAGGTGGCATCGTACACCGTATCATTGAGAACACGTAGGGCGGTTATCAAGAGAGGCTAGGCCGATAGGATTGACTAAGCGAATTGTATCGAACACCATTGCTTTAGACTTAGAGCCGTTTAGCGAAAGTGAACTGAGGGTAGTTGAATACAGAGGCGGTATCAACTTGACTAAAACGAGCGATAAGTTTAATGATTGCGTAGGGCACTGACAATATAGTAGTCATTTACATACAGAAATAGGAAAATGCTTTGTTTTTGCTTTCTGGGACTGACGTTCAGACCTGCGAATAATGAGTTCACCCGATGAGAACCATGAACATTGAATAGTATCTCTTTTGAGTCAAGGCGTTAGTTTGAGTCGATTTCTGCCGTGGATTTAATAAAGGAAAAGACGTGTAGAGGTATTGAGCCTCCAGACAGATTATCAGAAGGCCAGAATGCATGCAAATAAATGTTCGAAATAATTCGTTGGTTGTAAATACTTACAATAGACATATTGAAAAAAGTGTTAGTTGAAAAATACAATATTTTTGACAAGAAAAGAGCCAACTCGTTCGATTATTATCTTAATCGAAGAACTCTGCTTCTCAGGGCTAGACATTTTGGTCAGAGCTTTGCGCGCTCTGCGTAGATTCGTTGGAGATGAAGCAGGTTGGTCGGTCGAAGAATAACTGGTTTGATTACTTACTAAAATTACTGAAATGTTGGTCCTTATATACTAGTTTTAACCCTATCTTTCTAATGATAAAGGAAGAGTTGGAGGAGGTGGTATCGGTAAATCAAAGTTGTCACGAGGGTTTCGGGAAAACGGGAAAAAAGGCATGTGTTGTATTAGATATATGAGTAGAAGAAGAAGACTTGGAAATATATGTGTGGGAGTAGAAGGGAGAAAGTTTATAGGGCTGAACTCAGGCACTGTGCAGTGGTGCATCTTGTGTCTCAAGATGCTGGTGGAGAAAGAGAGAAGGAGGATACTTAACGGCGCATGCAGCAGCAGTGCTAGGCAGAGACGCATTAGGATAGGCCTAGAGTTCAATGGGATAGCCACAAAATAGGATTGAGGGCGCATGCCTAGAAAAAAAAAGACTTTCGTATAGGAAAAGAGTCCAGCAAGTGAGAAGGGTGTACTAGTGCATCGCTGCGTTGCCTGCATTGCCAGCGTTGTTAGCGTTGCCAGTGTTGCCAATGTTGCCAATGTTGCCGTTTTAGAGGATTATGGAAAATTCCGTCGAACGATAAAGAACATGCACAACGGTTTTCTAGACTACAATCTGACAGTCCAATTTCTTTTTATTACAATACCTTGCCTTCTCACATGCTTCGTACGTGATGAGAAAGTAAGAACTATCAATTTCAGTCGACATGCAGGGATAACATGGAACTTCTTTCGAAAAATTCGACACGAATGTCGGTGACAAGACTGGGAGCGGAGAGCGGGGCAGAATGGCATACCGGGGCACAATGGTACCGGGGCAAAATGGTATAGATGTATACCATCTAATCTAATCTAATCTAATGGTATAGATGTATAGATAATAGTATAGATGAGTGTATATACAAAAGCAGGTCGGCAATGGAAGTAATTTCACTAATTGGCAAGGATGATATCGGAAGCTCTATGTGCTCTTTTGTGTGCCAGTCGGCTTTTTATTCGGAACCCGACACAGGATATGTATCATGTATTCAACGTATGGCAACTCAGTACATGGTACTGATTGAAGGCGCCTCGTTGCATGGACACAATTGGGAGCACTTTCCTCGAATCATTGGTTTATGCCTATTTTACATTAATTGGTATACTTACCCTTATTTGTTTACCCTATGCATTGACGCGGTTATAGTGAGGGTCTTTCCTTAGAAACAGCATTACAAAGCGGATTCGGGCCGTTCACCTTATTCACTAATATGATCTTCCTTGTCACTTCAGGTTTCGTTACAAAGTATCGTTGCGAAGTTTCGTTGCAAAGAATCATGTGAAGAAAGCAATATTTTCAGTATGTTATTTGACGAAAAAAAAACATTCCGCTCGCATTCGTGCAATACAATGGTTTAAGCTCATTCGGTGCTCTTCATTTTGAAAGTAAAATTTCGTCGATCCGCCACGAGAGTAGTTGAATATAGTAAGACTCGGGACGACTGTGGGAAAAGGGGATGGATGCTGGCTGGTGTAGCGTCTGGAAGCGAAAGGTGACAGCCCGTAAACCACAAAACGGCGCGTTTCGCTTTACGGCCAAAGTTTCCCTGGGTCAAGAAATATATAATTATAAGCTCGCGTACTCCGCAGCAGACGTGAACAGAGAAAAGGGTGGAAACAAGGCAGAAAGACTGCAACAGTGTGAGGAGTACGGACGGGTTATCTAATTGCTTCGAACTCCCGCAGTACGGTACAGTGAATGAGAAGGGGGCCGGCCACCCATATTCCTTCATCTTGCACTAATACTATCAGCTATCCAAATATGACGAGAAAAGCCCACAAAGTATAAGGCTATGCGTGGCAAGAAAGGATTATGGATATCGATGCAGCCCTCGGCTCCGCTACCATCTTTGAGACTTTCAGTAGTGTCAAAAGGGAAAAAGCAAATATAAAAGCCAAGAAAAATGACCATTCGTTTTTTAAAGACAGAATTCAATCGATGAGTTTTTAATTAACAATACACACAAAAAAACGATTTGAAAATTAATGCACTAGTACCGGAAGTATTTTTGCATCAACCCGTGTATTCAATTTCAATGATATGTGCATTGCACTTTTGACGAAAAGGTTTATGAAAATGAATGTAATTAATAGCAGCAATACAAAATCTGTGTTCTGAAAATTAACGCAACGTTCGCTATACTCGAGTGAAATATGATTTTTCATCAATAGCTCGCATCCTAAATGAGAAACATATTTGTGTTGTTTATGTGTTTGACAAATAAAGTCCTCGGAACGTCGCATACCCGTGACGTTCACCCGTGAAAGTCCGTAACGTTATAACGTATCTTTTGACAACGTATACTTTAATTTCTATTTGAAGCATTGTTTCATTATTAATATTAAGATAATATTTCTTATCACAGTCGCGATAGCAATATTAAGATATATTAAACGGGATTACCGATCGCATGCTGTGTTATATGGAACTTCATCGCAAGACGAAGGGTCCTCGGCTAAGTAAACATGTTGAACCGAGTAGTATAATGTATTCTCGCGATTAGTATCCAGATGTTGAAAAACTTACAGCAGGTTTCGGTGGGAATCGAGCGGCATAAAGTTCGTCCAGTGTTTGTCAGTCGCTGCTGTGTGCCATACGGCCCATAAAGTTTGTCGTATTTCGTTTTTATGTATAACGTGAAGGCCATGAAAGGGAAACATTTGACAGAACATTCGTTTGATTTACTCGAACAGATAATTCAGTTAAATCGTACTTATTAGATTCACATTACTTATTTTGAACAAGTGCAAGAAACTATTTTTAGAAACATTAAGAAATTTAACAAAATATTGCTGTGTCGGAACGAAATATTATTACTTTGGTATTTTTACTTCTAGATTGTGGACGAGCGTGAATCAGAAGAAATTAACATACTATAAAAAAGTATGCAGTTTCACACAATCCAATATTCAGTGCAATTGAACTCACATTTACTTTATTCTCGATCCACATTGAAAAAATATATGAGGCAACGTAAAGTTTATAACCTTCGGTGTTCTTTTATTTACTGTATTGAATGACATTCTGGTAGTGGACTCATAACTTAAATTCCAGATGGTGCTCGCATTTACAACGTTTCAGTGTTATACGTTTATCACGTTAAAATGATCATGTTCAATCCGGCAAAATTTCAATTTAGTCATTTACAAATGTGATGTCAACTGTAAACAATTTTCATGTTGTTTCGACATTTCAATGTCTGTTAAGTCTGAGTTAGTGACGGGGAATAACTTATATATTCGATTGAAGAATGCACATATCAATAAGCGATTGTAGCATAGTGGTAAGGTACTAGGTCAGAATTCGTTACTTTCTGGGTTCGAGGCCCACTAGGATATTTAGAATTTTCATTTCTAATCATTGTGTTATATTCATAAGTAGTGATTGTAGTAATAACCATTGAACATATAAAACACGATGTGATCGCGTATAAAATTCATGAATAATAAATAACGTAAATAGCGGTACTGAGACCCAACGCCAGATTGAGTTGACCCAAACTTTTTTTTCTTTCTTTGTGTGAGTAGATATTTGTTTCGAACGAAGATTTTTTCGTTTAGTTCCAGAACACATTCACTTCGGTACTGCCCGTGCAGAGATTTGGGTAGGGATCCAGCTGAATTCTTATGCGACTCCCTACTTGCAACTCGGGATCCAGTCAGCTATCCAGTCAGATTCCCGAAGTGAGATGTAATGATCGCAGATTGGATTCTGATCGGGATTCCAGACGAGGATCCTGGTCTGGAATCCCGATTAAAATCTAATTTGAATCTCAACTCACAAATTCGAAAATTGAGTGAACGGTACCTTGAACTGTACTTTTCGGCGGTAATTATCACGTTTAATTATATGTATGAACTCACTCTACCAATTGGCACAAGAATATCCCGGAAAAAACGCTGTTAACTTTGTCACTCGCTGGGGATCGAACCGTCGACCCTGGGTCGACAGTACAAACGTTGCGCCTTAACCCACTCGGCTATCCAGATCTTAGGAAAATTTAATTTTTATTTGTATGTATATTTGCATGTGATGGCCCAAGGCTGGTCGTATATACGTTAATGTTAATTTAATTGTTAATGTTAATGTTGAAGTGTCGACGTCATGTAGCAAAATATATATATATATATATTGTATCAACTATGATTTTCCTTCGATCTGAATACTGATAATAACAATGCTTATGAACGTAAAACGTTCCTAAACGTATGCAGTGAGGCACATTTGCTAATCTACCATAGTCAGTAATTATTGATCTACAATGAGTAGACGATCAATTAACTGTCATTGACTTATTATATATACTGTGAGATTATGAATTAGTTAACAGTGAACAATCCCTTACGCATTATTATTTAAAAGTTTGAGCAACCATTAATTGATTAACTATTGGTTTAGCCAGAATTAATTTACGGTTTTTCTTAGTTATCACTAAATAGTTGATGGTGGATAATCGACAATAAGTGAATTTTGTTTACATTATTGAAAGTTGATACAAATTGTTGTATAACTCTTCATCCCGCCAAGTTGTTAAATGGATCCATCAGCTTGCACACTAAAAAGTCGAATGGATGTCTTATCGAATAGATCTAAAAATAAATGTCTTATAACAAATGCTGACTATAAATTGGGGCAGGAGTAAAGTTCGAATCGGGATCCAGCTGGATTCTAATAAGCACGCTCTGTTTGGGGTGTCCCCGCAACGTCCCTAGCTGCATTGATAACCGACTTTAACTTCCAAATCGGGATCCATCTGGATTCTTATAAGGATGCCCTGCTTAGGATGTTCCTGCAACAGCTCTAGCGGCGCTGCTGCCCGATTTTAACTTCCAAATCGGGATCTGTCTGGATTCTTACAAGGAAGCCCTTTTTGGGGAATCCCTATTAAATCCCGATTGGAATCTGATCGTAAGTCGGGACTCCCTAACAAATTTCTTCACGGGTGATAATCATAATGTTTTCGGTTTGCGTGCGATAAAACTCTACTTGAATGGGAATCGGATATTCCTTTGATTGAAACAGATATTTCGTAAATGCGTGTTTAGATTCTTTTTACGGACTCAAATCTTCGGTACAATGAAGCATACATTGGTTTGAGAAAATTGAAAACTTACTCCCATTGTGTCTGGGCTTTTTTCGAAAGAAAGAAAAGTACAATTCACGGAACCAAATATTTCTTCGAAATTCAACTACATCTTATAGTCAATAAGGTTAATGATTAAACGAACTTACCAAAGAGAAGTTCAATCATGATTGCATGTCGAAGAGATCATAGACTTTCGAAGAGATCATAGACTTTCGAAGAGATCATAGACTTTCGAAGAGATCATAGACTTTCGAAGAGATCATAGACTTTCGAAGAGATCATAGACTTTCGAAGAGATCATAGACTTTCGAAGAGATCATAGACTTTCGAAGAGATCATAGACTTTCGAAGAGATCATAGACTTTCGAAGAGATCATAGACTTTCGAAGAGATCATAGACTTTCGAAGAGATCATAGACTTTCAAAGAGATCATAGACTTTCGAAGAGATCATAGACTTTCGAAGAGATCATAGACTTTCGAAGAGATCATAGACTTTCGAAGAGATCATAGACTTTCGAAGAGATCATAGACTTTCGAAGAGATCATAGACTTTCGAAGAGATCATAGACTTTCGAAGAGATCATAGACTTTCGAAGAGATCATAGACTTTCGAAGAGATCATAGACTTTCGAAGAGATCATAGACTTTCGAAGAGATCATAGACTTTCGAAGAGATCATAGACTTTCGAAGAGATCATAGACTTTCGAAGAGATCATAGACTTTCGAAGAGATCATAGACTTTCGAAGAGATCATAGACTTTCGAAGAGATCATAGACTTTCGAAGAGATCATAGACTTTCGAAGAGATCATAGACTTTCGAAGAGATCATAGACTTTCGAAGAGATCATAGACGTAGTCCCCCACTTCCCCAGTGTTGCCACAAATATTCCAAGCTAGGAAACATAACATTTCCTAGGTGACGCGGCCTCATGCGCCTCGCGCCTCCGCGTTGATCTTCATTCTTCAAAGCTCTGCCGTAACTTAATTTATGTAACTCATGCATGAAAAGCGCTAATTTGCGTGCCTGCCGAGAGTGGCGTAAGTGGCGCTTTGCAGCCATGAGCGTTGTAAATTCCCAGCGCATGCGCAGTTCGGGAATTTAGCTAGCTTTACGTACGCTTTACTATTGCGCATGCGCAGTTTGGCTTCTTTGCGTGCGAATTTTTTTTGCGTGCGATTTTTGGAAATAATTGCGCGCTGCTGGCAGGGCCACAATCAGCAGGCACGGAGTAGCGCTTCTCTTGCATTCCTTACATAAAATAGTATGCGATACTTGTACGTAAAAGCGGACTCCCGACGACGGTTGGGCCACACCCGACTCGCCTTCTCTCGCGCTACAACAGCACTCGGCTTCGCCTCGTGCCTTTGTAGCGCTCGATCCGGCTCGTGCAGCCACTTCCCAACCTTCGCCGAAAGTCCGCTTTTACGAACTAGTATCGCAATATACTATAACGGGTATCTTTCACTAGATATATGGAAGCACCCAGAAAAATAATTTATTTGACGGCCACCTTTTATTTGGTTTAAGTAAAATATTTATTTGATTTAAATAAATATTTATTTAAATCAAATAAATTTGATTTAAATAAATATTTATTTAAATCAAATAAACGGTGGCCGTCAAATAAATTTTTTTTCTGGGTAAGGGAGGGACTGATCTCTTCAGAAGAGGCGCTCTGTATGAGCGTCTCTTCCGAAGAAATCATAGACGTAATTGTTCAAAGTAGTTAGTTACGGCAGAAGTATCTCATTACAACCTTTTTAATGGAAATATAAAGTTGATATACAGCATAACGGAAGGAAAACTGCACCTTCCTTAACACTTTTAGGCCTTCAATACCGCCTCTACGAACTGGACATCCTCCGAAATAATGCGATAATCATAGAATTCGACCAACCTGTCGTTTTACGTATAAAGTCAATACTAACACCTAGGCGTTTTGCCGCTGATTTCGCGGCATGACGTGTACTATGCGCCGAAAAAACTTTTATTTCTACACCGCTCTTTGACAAGATGTTCTTGATCCACCGACTAAGAGTTTGCGCACGTACCGCTTTATACAGTTTCTCAAATGAAATTAGCAGTCTTACCACTGCTCTCCGCAAATCCTTTGTTTTTTCTAAATACGCTAATAACGTTGAAGCTACGCAGATCGATTTGTATTGTACAAAGAACGGAAGTCTGAGCACCGGTTGCTTTTTATACGGACCGGACGTCTTTATTGAATCGGGAATTTTTATTTCCAACGCGCCCTCATCCGCTCGGTAAACGTTTCTTATATCAATTAATTGGAAGGTCTGCATGCGATGGCCCGTAACCAAGGCTAGTAGGGTCACTAGCTTCAGCGTTAAACATTCCAAACTAATATTTTTGTTCGGATAACATGTCGACAAAAATCATAAAACAATCTTAGGGTCGCAGGTCGAGTCTCACCTGGGGGCCATCGGTCTCAATTTTGCCACGCCTCGAAAGAACCTGTGATCCAAATGTCTCGTTGCTCACACCATTGCCAAATTTCTTTGGCCAGGAAGCTGAGACCTTTGTATTGGCTATACCACATGCGCTTGATATACGCGATCGCCGTTGTATTGTCCATACGTAATAGAATATTAGCGTTCCGTCTATCGCTTGCGAAGCACTTCAAGCCGAAAAAAGCCGCTCTCAGTTCTAACTCGTTAATGTGCAAATGTAAATCTCGCGCGTTCCAATGACCGTGACTTCCCTGTCCTTCGCAAAATACGCCCCAGCCCGTACGTGAAGCGTCTAAACAAATTTCGAGCTCGAAAACCGGCTCCCTCATCGGAGCGCTAGATGCGCTGATCTTACTTTTCCATCAAGAAAATTCTTCGTTTAGGCTTCCCGAAATACTCATTTTTGCATAAAAATTATTATTATTGAGCTGTAACGCGCGAGCTTTTTTTCTTTCAAAGTGCTTTACGTGAATCATCCCATATTTCAAAGTGGGACACCGAGAAACTAGTGTACCCACGAATGCCGCGAATTCTCTTATCGTGCAATGCGAGGTTCTACTAATTCTGTTTAATAACTCACCGTTCGCTTTACTTTATCGTCTGGCAATTCTATTGTCATCTTTTGTGAATCAAAGAATAATCCCAAATACTTGCAACGTTGAGTGGGTATCATAAGACTCTTTTGTTCATTAATGATAAACCCCAGATCTTTCAAAGCGAAGCTGTCTCCCGAATATTATCCCAGCAATCTTCGTAAGAACTTCCAACAATAAGGATATCGTCGAGATAAACAACGGACGCGAACTGGTTTCAAAAGCTGCGTAAAAACATATGGTGCAACATTTAGTCCGAATGGCAAACAAGTGAACTCGAACAACTCGGCCTTTTAAGAAAATCACAAATATTTCCTACTTTCTTTATCTATCGGGACGAGGTAATACACGCCCTTCAAGTCTAAAGTTGCTAGAAAATCGTTAGAACTGATTATTTTCTTTGCAATTTCCCGTTCGCGAGTTTAAAATGGTCGGTTGTTATAAATTCATTCAGCCTCGTAAGATTCAGAATTAGTCTATCTGACCCATCCTGTTTAGGAATCAAAAAGATATTCTATATAAATTATCCTTTTAACGGTGAGCATCTCTCAATCACGCCTTTATGAATGAACTTATTAATTTGTTTCTCAATTGACTCTTGTTCGCGATTCGACAACGTGGGCTCGACTGGGAGGCTATCTTGGCGTGGACACGCATCGAACGGGATTCTGTAACCCCGAACCCATTCATGGGTCAGTGGATCAGTGGTTACCCTCGTCCACGCCACGACGAAGAATCTTAGTCTACCCGCCGGTATACCTATATCTTCCGAGGTATCTATGCGACGGCTTCCTCGCATCCGAAGGTCCTGGACGATGGCTGTTGACGCCCGCCCGACGTCGCTGGTCGGTTCTTGAACAACGACTGCCGCGCCCTTCAATTTTTTTGCATTCCTCTGCAAATTGTTCTGCTGCAACGGTTTCATTGGCGGCTTTAGATCTTTCGATGTACGCTCGAGATTCTTAGCCGTCTTCAACTTTTCGTCTAAATCGGCGCCGAATAACCACTCGTCAACTGACGTATTGAAAAAAGTGGTCTTCAACGAAGTGTTCAAGTTTGCTAAAATCAGTCCCTTCCTTGCGAGAGACTCTTCTCGGTGAATAGAGGCGAGCGGCCGACCTCTATCACTTAAAATTTCGAACAATTCGATCTTCTGCGAGCCTTCGAGTTTGAGCGTAATCGAAATTGCTCTACCAACCGCTGCCAGACCTGCGGCAACGCGTTCTTGCTTCTCCACAACTGCATTTGTCCCTTTTTAATGCAGTCTCCTGAATGGCGGCAATAATTTCCTCGTCCAATTTTGGCACCACGATAAATGTGCAATTTTCCGGGGCCGGATACTTCTCCAAGAGCTTCGTAACCTCGTACGCCGGAATCATTTTCTTAAAATCTCTGCCCAACGCAGAGCCACGTCCTTGTGAACCGCCGCAGCGGTTTGTTTGTCGGTCTCAAGACGAGCTCCAATCACGCTCAAGATCTCCTATTGAAGCTCAACTTCGTGTTTCGGTTATACCGATGTCTCACCCGGAGACTCTGTTACTATTCCCGTTTGGTCCGCAGGGACCGTCGATCCATCGTCCCGTCGTGGTTTGTCAGCATCTGGTGAGTTCTCCCGACGTTCGCAGGTCGCCCTCTGATCCTCTTGGCCGCTTAGCGACACGTGTCTCGATCGAGATCGACAAATCGACTGCCGTGTCGTCTGCGAGCCACGAACCGACGGCGGCCACGAATAGGATCAAGCTGACGAGCTCCTTTGAACTGGCGAATGCCTTGGCGTAGAATGCTTCGATCTGGTTCGCGATGGCGAACGTCCCTTCATCTGCGAAGGTCTCGATTCTGCTGGAGCAGGCGAGTGTCGCGACGTAGATCGAACCGATGAACGTGATCGGATTGGTGAGCGCCTCGACGTGCGGCGAATGTCGGGATGATGCTCGAACTCGAGAATGTATTCGACGCGACGAATATCTCGACGAAGTCTGAGATGATGAGCGCTTACCGAAAATCGTTAATAACAAATGAACTATGCAATATAAAAAAAATCCGACATACTTCCATAGACAACGTATTTTTAAAGATATATTCATAATTTCAAGTGAATCGGTTGAAAATTGACTGAGTTATGTTTCCGGCTAACTTGAAAAATGCAGTTTTAAAATAAACGCGTTTGAAGTTTTGAGTAGTAGAAAATCATGAGTAATTTTGCAATACTTTAAATCTGCAATGCCTGCACCATATAATTAGCCTTCCAGATTATCGTCCTGCTCTTGCATTTCTTTTCTGCTTGATCTTGAAGCGAGCCTTGCTACTTTTACCACTTCAGACAGCGATCTTTATGGAAGCTTTATGCGCTATTTGTCGATCTCCAGGCACATTTCGTAGCTGTTCGGGCTGATGTCCAAGTCCATTGCCTCCATTATGTGCAAAATTGAAGAAACCCTGTCATTGTACACACAAACCGCAATATCCGTAGCTACATCCAAGACTGTTTTACCATTCGAAATGGATTTCACGGCCAATGCCCACACAGTCGAGTTTCCATAAGTTTATCTTATAGATAAACTTATACTCGTCTATAAGTTTTCCAGTCAATTCGCATCTCCCACCGAGACCTTTTGTCTCCTTTTTCAAATTACGTACTCGGATGCCCATTCGCTTTTGCACGTGATCCATACACTCTTTCTTGAGTACTGTGAAATCCTCATACGGCTTAGGATCTGTAATGCCTTTAAAAGCCTTAGAATCACCATCACCAATATGACGTGAGTGTATTTGACCTGGGGCAAAGTTTCCGAGCGCCGAAACATCTCAAAAACTGCATCGACTTGGATTTCTCGTGCCGATCCATTGTGATTCACAGTGCATTCTTCTGTATGATTTTCTGCCCACTTCGCACATTCTTCGGTATCTTCTTTTTTAGACCAATACACAGCCTTACAGTATTTTTATTTCACTACGCAATCAACGATTTTTCCACAGTTGTTGCCAATAAGAGTCACTAACCCATACAAAGATGTAAATCCACGTTTTCTACACGAACCATCGCCTGATACTACAATTCCATTTTATCCATTTTCAATAGAAATGGTTTTCTCTTCTTCCGCAGCTCTCGTCATACTGTTCTCGCAAACTAGATTAGTTGCAGTGGACATTCTATTGACAACCTTATCGTAGAATGACTGAAAGATAGGCCGAGATAATTCCATTAATGTACACAATTTTGTTATTCCGTGCAAACCAACTCCAAGCAATCGCATGGCATTTAAGATTCTACGGTTGATTTCATAGCCTTTGTCAACAAATGGACAATTCGGTATCTCAGTCTCACCACAATTCTTACAGGCCACTACTAGTTTGAATCCCAAACCGCGCTTGGGATACTTTCAGTAAATTTTACTTCCGATTGGCATACCTTACAAACGACAACGTACGAAATAGCCGAAAATACTGCAATAAAGTTTATGATACAATAACCGAAGGCTGGATTCACTTCGATATTATACCGATCTTCCGATTGCTCCAGTTTTTTTTGCCGATGTACTGGCATTTAAGTCATGTGGTGCTTCTAACTCATGGCGATTCAATGGTCTTCTTCAAGATGTTTCTGATCCCTTGCTGTTGCCAGATACCGTTTTTCCGCCTTTCTTCCCACTGTACACCACTTTGTCACTCATTGTAAAAACAAATCAATAATTACACAGGGAAAAAGAAATGAAAGTTCACAGAAGTATCGAGAACGAGTGTTTGTCAACTAGCTTCCTTCTCAAATGCTTGGCAGTGTCTAATTGACTGAAACAGACGTTCGACGGTTATTTGTGAGACGAAACTAGACAAAATGGAAATCTAGACTTGTCTAGACTAGTCAGGTAATAAATGATTTCAATAATATCCGCCGTATACCTGCTCTAGTCCCCTAAAGTACCTTCCCCCTAGCGCTCACAAAAGGAGCTCGCTGCCGACCTTATACTAAAATGCGAATACCAAGTACTTAGAGATTTTCCCGGACATAATCTTTTGGGACAACATTTTTGATGTCCTAAGGGACCATAAAAAATTGATTTTTCGAAAATTCTAGAGTGGCCCAACCTCTTAAGTAACATAAAATGTATAGAAATGTACACATATTTTTTTCAACAAAACGTCTCAATTACAATCGTTGCAAGTGAACAATATTTATTTTTTTGGAACTTTTGCACAAGACATTTATTACCAGATATCCCATTGTTGACACTGAATCATCGACTACAGTCGGGTTTGTCACATATTGGAAAATACTAAAATGTAAATAAAGCGCCATCCAAATTTTAAATAAAGTTAATTCATTGATGTGAAAAAGAATCTATGAAATCTGAAACAAATACATAAAAATTGTCTACAAAATTTGGATAAAAAATTACATCAAAATTTGTCTACAAATATTCGTCAAAATTTGAATAATAATTAACCTCCATACTAAAATTGAACTTTACGTGAGAAAGTCTGATAGTCCGTGTACACATGGGACATGAGTACTACTTGCGTCCGAAACTGCAAATTTTTATCGAAATTTTGAAAATTTGATCAGAATTTTATTAGAATTTTATCAGAATTTTTTAGGATTTTTATCGGAATTTTATACTAATTTTAACACAAAACTGTATTTAATTAATTTTTTTCGAAAAAAATTATTTAAAAAAAGTTTTGTGCCACGGTGCCACAGTTTGGGGCCTATCACTTTTAATTAGGAGTTTCTTTACATTTTCGACAAACTTTTTAACATTCTCGGTCATTGCTATTGAAATTCCAAACATAAATGTGTGGCTAAAAGGTTTAATTCTGCCCTAGCATTGTATTGATTGAACGATGTTATTATATAAGATTATCAATCCAATTTAAGCTTAAGAGGGATGTCCTCTTACGCTTAACGGATTTCTCTCGTAAATGATGTAGCGCGACGGTATCGACGACTCGCTCTCGAACTATCGCATCCTGATTTTACGGACCCGAGGAACCAAGGGATTTGCGAGCTTCCTTCTGTTCTGTGGATTGTGACGTTATTTTTTTGGAATAAAGTCCCCAAGGATTCAACCGACTGTTGTCGGATTAGATTTTACCTTGGATTACCGAATTGTCAAGTTACCGAACACTTATGTTTTCGAGATGTTATCGATATTGGTTATTTAATGGATTTAAGTTATGAAATATTTGTAGGATACGCTGGGACCTCGCGGTAGTGGGTTTACCGTTCAGGGTTGTAAGGCCTGAACTCACGCTGATGGTGACGAAGTCTCGCTGGTTCCAAATGCCGTCAGGGAAATTAATCACCAACGATCGTTATATTTATTTTATTGAAGAATGTGAGAGTTCGGAATGATTGCAAGAATGGTTTATTTAAACACAAATAGTTTTATTCAATGAAAAACACAACAGATATTTACACTATTTCACTGTATGGAGTTAACAAAAAATGAACTTGGTTACAAGTTAGTTGAAGATTTAAGTACTGCACTTGTGTATTTCTAGTAACGCGCACAGAGTGATTGCAAGTGCGACAGTTCGTTACCGTGGAAGTTCTTAGACTGACTTTGAAAGTTTTCGATTGACAAAAAGTAAAAAGGATGGGTGTGTCTTAGACATCCGGAGCGTTCTACGTAAAATCAATTGATTGGCTGACAGAAAAAACAAGAAGGGGTTTTTCACGAGTCAACGAATAAAAATCGGAATCGAAGTGGGGACTAAGACGCTTGCCGCACTTCGGTGTTTTAGGCAGGTAAAAAGGCTTCTTGGTCGACGCTTACCCTTGCGCGGTGACGCATCGTACCTGAAGATATGCGGGGTCATAAATGACCCATTGAATTTCGCGATTACTTTTTCGTAATCTCTTTGACTCTTTGCGCCCTTTGAGGATTATTTTAAAATATCTTTATGACTGAAGCAAATCCGCTGCATCGCCTATACTTTATTATTATTGCTCGCGAAGGTCTAAGACATCGTATTATATCGAGGATTCGTTAATCCCTTTGTTGAGAGAATTTTACTTTCTATTTTAGAATCATTTTAAAGAATATAGCATTCGTCCTATGCGACGGAACAATATTAGTTATGCATTCGATTATGATTATATTGTTTGCAAGCGTATGTGTTAGGACATTTATATTCCGGTTAGGATGTTACGGATTATTGGGGTTCCTGGCAGATTTTACTTACCACCCGGTAGACCGGTAAGTTGGTTGTGATACTGACGCTCCGTTTAGTGGCATAGAGAAAGGAGGCCATTTTGGTTTCCACTCGGCGCATTGGCCCATTGACCATAGTTATCGTCTCGTTTTCAAATTATATTTTGTTTCCCCCGATCCTCTCTATACCCGGAGAAGTACCCCACACAATAGTTACCACGAACAGGTAAATTCACAAGGCGACTATTTGTCCTGTCACACACATTGGCGTCTCGTTATCTCAATGGTTTCGGTTATGCCCCCGATTTTCGCACGACCAAGATTTAGGGAGTCCAGGTTACGCGGTCAGAGTTCAGTTCACGCGCTGCTATCGACCCGGAAAGTTCTCTCTCCCTAGCTATCGACCCGGAAAGTTCTCTCTCCCTAGCTATCGACCCGAGCCGTGCTCTCTTTCCCCAATGCTCCCGTTACGCCATCGACCCGCTCTCTCTACCCTCTCCGCTCTCGCGATATCGGCGTGCCGCGTTAGATCCGTGCGCCGAATACGAGTTCCCTCGTTACCTGGCGAGCACGTGCTATCGAATAGCCGAATATAGTTCGCGATTGTCAAGTGTTCGTGTGTAATTTTCGGAGTACATAAAGGAATACTCATCCCAGGTGCGGATGGCCGACGCTCCGAGTATGGCCGACGATTAGCTTTTAGTCGACAGCAGGCTGGCAGCCAATGATCGGATCTCTACGAATGTCCAGCATTGGCTAAACTGTCGATTGACAACCACTTCAACGTTGGGCCCAATAGTTGGCAAAACGCTGCTTACCAGAGTACGCCGGCGCTGGCGTATTGTCGTAATGATGCGTGTCCGGCGATATAAAGTGGACATTCGCTCACAACGTTGAACGACTTTGGCCCAATACCCGCTAACGACGTTCAGCCAACGTCCAACACCAAATATTTACAAACAATGAAATATTTTTTTAATTTGCGCGACTGCTGAATTCTTTTAGCAAGCCTAAGTTTCATCAATATTATTAATTAAAGTGTGAATACAAAAATGAAATAATAAAACTTAGACAATTTAAATTGATAAATTAATATTAGAGATGCAGTAGACATGCAGCTTTTATATAAGATTCGAAAAAAAATCTTCAAGGTGAGCATAGCCGAGTACGTAAGCGCGTGGACTAGTAGCCTGGGGGTCACGGGTTCGAGCCCCCATTACCGACTAAAAAGTTTATTCTGATCATTCCAATGTGTGAAGATAAAAAAGCTGAAAATTGAAATTTTCATATCGCTTCCTCATAAAAGTTGAAAGGTGAAAGTTGAAATGTTTATATCTTTTTCTCATAATGGCCCTTTATTCGCAAAGCTCCTTCTATGAGAAAGCATTTACTATATTTTTGGCTTCCTCATAGAGGAAGCTGTGCGAATAATGGGCCATTATGAGAAAGTGATATAAAAATTTCAACTTTCAACTTTCAACTTTCACCTTTCAACTTTTATGAGGAAGTGATATGAAAATTTCAATTTTCAGCTTTTTTGTCCTCGCATGAGCTATGTATTTGATTCTATTTTTGGGAAACTTTTTTGATAGATGAACACGTCAACAGAATCTGTGCATGTATTTATCGTTACCTTTTCGCGATCCTCTCTTTGGCTGGGGACAATCGTCCCACCTCTCTCTCCCCAACCTAGCACACTGAACGACTCGGGTATACCGCGATCTATTCTGTCTGTCTCAAAAGCCGTTCTGTTCTCGTATTTTCGAGACTTGGTCTCGATTAGCGAGATTTTAGTGTATGTCTTATCCCCCTCACTGTCGGAGAAACGTATTTCTGTAGACGTTGGGGCCCCTATACGGGCTCTTGGAAGCGAAGGGATTAAGCAGGTTTCGACGAGGAATATACTTATAATACGCAGTTTTTTGAAATTCATATGCGTAGGCAATTTGTTTATCACATTGTGTTCTTCTTTGTCTATCCAATAGAGAGCGAGAGAAAGATGCGGCGGGTATGAGTGCTCACCCGTTCAGATGGTCCTCACGTCGCACACCCTCGAGAGTTCTCTCGCCCGCGCCCAAGGTATGTTCGCTAGTGCATATATTCGCCATCGGTTCTCTCGCTCATACTCACTCAGATAGATCATTGTGGATGGGCCCACGAGCGCTACATTATGCGTAATTCATACCGCGACGTAGCGTATCATTGTTCCGGGAAACAGAGGAATCCCATTACTGGTTGGCAACTGAACTCTCTGCCGGTGCATCGCGTGGGTGTCGAGGCTCTGCGTTTTAGTTGCGGTCGACGGAGCGCATCCTACGGCGCTTCACTCTAACGCATACTCATATATATAATAACCCTTGTCATTCCTGCAAATTCCCGCTGGACGTCGAATCACGACCTATGAGCAGATGAGCAATGGGTGACGGAAATTTAATTATAATGAAATATAGAAAAGATTCACCAGTCATGATCGCTTAAATTATTAATATAACTTAACTAAACAGCACGTTACATTTTCGTATTACATCGATGAGAAAAAATTGGCAGCAATCGCTCGCTAATACACCGAAACCTTGTCCTGGGTTCCCTCGTTTTACCCTCCTGGTTTCTTTACAATCTCATGATTGTAAAGGAACGAGAGATTGTTTGATTGATTGATTGGTATATTTATGCCCTAGTGTCCTGTGGGGCATTTTATACAAGTAAGTAATCGGTAAGTACTTAAAACTAGTAAACAAAATAGAAAGTTCTGAGATAACTACAGGGGGTATACAGGTGATAATCGCGTACAGCCATAATGACAAAATCAAACCAATATCGTCTATAAGATAAGATAATTAAGGTAGAAACTAAATCCTAAAGACCATGACTCGCATCGCATAACTTTGCTATTGAATAATCATGAAAAAAATGATTTAAAATAAAAATTAAAATTAAAAGGAAGAGAGAGAGGGAGAGAGGGAGGGAGGGATGGAGGGGGAGAGGGGGAGAGTGAGAGAGACGAATTCTGTTAAAGAAAGAATTTGGAACTAATGTTTTGAGGGTGTCGATGGGGTATTGCAGTCGTGCGATTCGTCATTTCCCTACACTTCAACATTATTTTCAGACAGGATATACCACTTTGCATGTCCTTACAGGCTGTGTATACAGATACATATGCACATTGTATATCTAATATATTCCGGTTACAGGTACAGCGGAATATATTCTATATTCCGCTGCACTTGTAACATACGGCGAACTGAATTAATTTTGACCGTCCGTCCAAGTTGTACCATGCTATCTACCTTTTACCACATACATATGTTCACCTTTACACTGATACACATAACGAGGACATAGCTTTGGAATAGATGGAGTATAACGGCGGATTTGGAACTTTTGGTGAACACTTTCGATTATTCACTCGACGACCTCCCCCCTAGCTCACCAGTCGATTATCATAAGTGACAGTCTCTGTCTTCCTCGTATGCACGCATGCATGCATGCCCGTTCGAGGTATGTAATGCAAAATGGACGAAGCATTCGGCATGCTCAGCTTTCGAGGCTAAGCGTTGCAGCACCTCCGTGCGTCAACGTTATACATTCGCGCCATCGTTTTCGAACCCGCTTTGTATATGTAATATATATGTATATATTATATATTGTAGTATAGTGTGAAGGAGGATAGCGGTATTATTATAATCTCCTCTCACTCTCTATCTCTCTCTCCACGACGTAATAATGGAATTTCTACTTCACGAACTGCACGTTACTCCTAGACACTTGGTCCGCAGTTACTATGCATATGAATTTAGTGGGTGCGGGTAATAGTTTAACGAGCTCTCGTGGATTCTTACCGGCAAAGTTTGCGACCTGTTGCAGGAAGCAGCAGTTGCTCTCTTTCTTTCCGCACAAGGCCCGCGATGGGGGGCGGCTACCGGAGCTGCGGCACTATGGCATTTATGGAGTCTTAAATTTCTACCAACAGACCGTTAATATATATACTACCGGTTACTGCCTGCCGCCACACCAGCTCCGCGTACATATTCGCACGAATCTCTATGTTAGTACGAGAACAGGATCTCGTTGAATCTGAATTTTACACGCCCTCGTTTGTCCTCACTCGTGACCACAGCACCATGCCATTTATCGAAAAAAAAGAAACACCTGTTCAGCTCCCGGGATCATGTGCGTCTGGTTTTTTAGGCAATTTAGATATTGGTGAGAATGATTGTTAACCTGCTATTTGAAGGCGATATTGGTGAGAATCTAAATTGGAATTCCCCACATTATCGATGGTTTTCGTTAATCTCGGAATGCGGAACTTTATGTGCTCGGTGAATGATTTGGGCCATTAGAAGCTAATTTGGCCATATATTGGTCGTTTTTATTCGATGGGAGATTCGGATTCCCGTGATTTTCAACACTCTTTTGCTTCCGCATAGAGGAAGCTATGTTTTTGTTTAAACAAAATTGAGATTTTACTGTCAGAGTACATAAAATAATCTGAAACGTCAAGAAATGTTTTTTACCAGGCGTCCGAATGTGCGTGCGGGACAGACGTCCATCGTTTAAAATAGTTGAAATTTGGTCCGGAAGTAGAGTGGTCACGTCCCTTCATTTAGTGCAAATTTTATTAAGGGTGAGGCCACACCCAGAAAAAAGATTATTCCAATCAATGAAAATGTATTAAAGACGAAGGAAAATGTTTATTTGCTTCATAACGTAATAGAGTGTTTATTAATTTCTAACATACTTATTTGTTTGATAGTATTATTCTTATTATTTAACTCTAGAACTCATGTATGGGGTACGAAAGTACCCCACACGATATTCAAACTGCACTCCTACAGTAAAAATTGACATTATCGACTTGGGACCTTCACGATAATTTAGTTCCATGATCTGAGGATATGCGTAGGCCGGTAGTAGCCTCAGTTACTCGCCGGCTGTAGCACAGCCGGCGCTGTGGGACGCTAACGCGGCGCGTTTGGGGTACCAGAATACCCCAGTCAGGAATTCCCGTTAGTGTTTTATGTAAGTAAGTGATTTTTTGTTGTTGTTAGAACTGTCGAATGTAAGTTACTATTATATAACTTGCATGTATATTGGTCGGCATTTTATTTTTTAATATTTTTTATCACTTTTTAATAATAATTATCATTATCTTTAATTACCTACAGTGGAAGGTTCTGTTCCGGACTAACGACAAGCGACACCTCTTACTTGTCCCTCCTGTTATTTTGGCTCACTAGTGACATAAATTGAGTTCGCTCGTTAAAACAAGTGTAATTAGTTGATAGCCCGTCATTCGCGGAATAATGTGAGTGATTAATCACGGACCCGGACAGTTTTATAAAGTTTATTACGAAGAAAGTATCCAGGTGCTCCAACGTGAGTAAGGTTATAATTTGGTTGCATGATAATGCCTGACACTTCCATAAATACCGACAGTAAACATCAAAGTATTGCGCAGACACCTACCATAGCGGCTTCATCTACTAGTAATGCCTCAAGCGACACGGCGATAACGAAAGAGAGAGTGGGACTGGACAGCAGTCGCGCGGTCGACAGCGCTACTATCGGTCAAGTCGGTCCGCTCTTAATCGATCTGGGATCCACGCCAGATATATTCCACACACCTTTGTCGGGTCACAACACAACCGAAACAAGAAGAGCTGGGCGGCCAACGAAAGCCGAATCGCTGAAATTCAGAGGAAGGAGCGAATCAGCAGGTAATTGCAAGGAAATACTCAAACGCAAACGGGTTGAGCCCGAGCAAGGGCTTTTGGACAGATATATGGCCGATTCTCCTTTCAAAAAATCTAATCGAACTTTGCGTTCCCCAGAAACCCCAGCTGCTATAGCGGTGGATGTACGGGTAGAGACGAACGTCCATACTCCAAACGCAAAGGTCAAACGCAAAGGATAATACAGTGCGGATCCATCTTTCCCCGCTGGCAGCGACAAAAACATGAATACCCCATGCGACAAACAGAACTCAGCTGATGCAATAAATGCAATGCCTATTTTCATGCAACAAATAGTGAAGGAGCTAAATTCGATGCGTGCTGAGAACAAATACAACGCCGAGAAAATCGAGCAGAAACTTACCGAGACAACCGCAACAAATACACTGCAATTTAACAGCTTCAAGGCTGAGATACGCGCAGAAGTTAACAAAACTGTAACAAACTTCGATAATGCTATAAAATCTCTGGAAGCCAAGTTCCTAGGTAAACTGACTACTCTGCAAAACAAAATCGAGGAGTCCAATGTCCGAGCAGAACTCACGGCTCTTAACGAATGAGTGTCTCGCTTAGAGAATCGACTGGCCTCGTCTAACATAGGCGACAACGTGGAGGTTGCAAAACTTCTTAAATGTCTCGATGATCAAGAGAGAGCACTAAAAAACAACAACATTATTATTAAAAGACTTCAGCGCAATGACCAAGCGGTTATGGTCAGAGTCGAGAAATTTCTACATCAAGAATTTTTAGTAATAAATGCAGATACGGACGTGAGAGATCTCCTACCGAAATTCAACATGTTATTCGTCAGTCTCATTAGCAGCGTGGTAAAAGAAGAGATAATGCGCCAAAAAGCTAAACTCGGAGCAAGAAAAGTTTACATCGAGCACGAGCTCACACCCTCGGAACAGGAAATATACAAGGTAATCAAAAATAAAGATAAAGCTTTCCGAAAGGAGGGGAAAAAAGTGAAAATCTCATACCGGAAGCTCTGTGTCGATGGAGTATGGATGTTCTGGAATCGAAACAAAAAGCAACTGGAACCTCGACGTAAAAGAGCGGCCTCAGCTGCACCAGCCATCAATAGATTCACTCATTCAAAAAATTAGAAGCGATCAGGATAATCTTTTGGAATGCGCAAAGGATCAACAATCTGGGAAACAAGAAACTTGAAGACGATATCGACGTGGGATGTTTCTACGAGACCTGGTGCAAGTGGAAACAACACTTGGCGTTACCAGCTGACCTAAGGAATCACTACTGTGGCTGGGCCCCTGCGACCAGGGATAGTGCAATAGGTCATGCAAGTGGTGGCTTGGTGTGGGTAGTTAAAAAACGCCTGAACGGGGAGATCGTGGACGTGGCGCCCTGGTGGTGCGCTGTTAGAATTACTGGTGAAACATGGCATGCTATTGTCGCTGCTCTTTACTTTAGCCCTGCCCTCGGTGTGTCAGTCCTACTGGAGCTACTGCAGTCGACACTAAATCACATCCTCGCAAGATTCCCTGACGATATTATAATACTCAGCGGTGATTTTAATGCGCGCGTCCATGTTATCGATGACTCACCCCCCGAAATCTTCGAGGATACTTTACTATAGAAAACGAGAGAATCTTTCGACATAACTACAAACGCCAGGGGCTCCCTGCTTCAAGACTTCATGGAAGAAAACTGTTTCGTGCTTCTGAACGGGCGTACAGAGAGTGATAGCCCGGCACATTTCACGTTTACTAACTTTAACGGCTCAAGTACTGTAGATGTAGTTTGGGTCACAGCCACAAAATTAGAGTTTGGAAGGGACCTTGAGATTGGCGAAGACTTTATGGGGTCTGATCACTTTCCAGTGGTGCTTGAGATATTTGATGAACGCATAGTGCCTGAAGCAGGGGCGAATAATGCAGCTACCGATACGCCGATAAATTTTCCTTAAAAATGGATTAGTGATAACTTATCCAAAGTTCCAAAATAGCCTTAAACCTGTCTCAGCGAATTTTTATGAATTTCTCTTCGTCAACTATAAATGAATTGGGCAGCAATTCAAAAAATGCAATAACTGAGGCAGCACAGAGGCGGCAGATATGTTCCAACGAGGCGTTCCCACTCCCTCGCGATGGGCAAACAAAGCGTGGTTTGATAAAGATTGCAACGCAGCGCGGCGAGAACTGATAAATTTGCTCAAGGTCACAAAAAACTTGAAATACCAAAAGGATGTTTAAAAATTGTTCGTAGAAGAAAGAAAAAATATAAACAAATGTTAAAAGACCAAAAGAAATCCTACATGCGCGAGCGATTAGAAAAATTTGCAAATGTTGACAATCCTGGGCTCTTCTGGAGTATAGTTAAAAGCTGTAGGGCAAAACCGAGACCTCTAAACGTGACTTCTCCGGAAACGTGGAATGCATTTTTGAACAACACATATCTACCAAGATTGAGGCGCGACTTTAACCTTACGCATTTCCAGAACCCTCTGCTGGAGCAAGCTATAACTTTGGAGGAGCTTACGATCTGTATCAACAAAGCTAAGAAAGGGAAAGCTCCTGGAGTGGACAATATCCCGGCAGAATTTTATAAAGCTTTACCGGAAGAGTGGCTACACTATTTGCTAGGCATGTATAACAAGATACTGGAGTCCGAAGTGCTTCCAACCATTTGGTCAAAAGTCACTCTCTGCATGCTGCACAAAAAAGGCAACGCTACTGATCCATTTAATTACCGTGGGATTTCCCTTGTAAATAATATCACAAAACTCTTCACGCAAATAATTAACAATAGACTTCAAAAATGGGCAGCAGAGACCGATTTTTTCTGGAGGAACAGGCTGGCTTTAGAAATAATAGAGGAGTATCGGACAATCTCTTCACCCTGCAAACTGCAATACACCATCGGCATCGTCAAGACGGGGTAAAGCGTACGTACTTTTTGTTGACTTTCGTAGAGTTTTCGACTCAGTCCCGCAAGACAAACTATGGGAAAAACTGTTCAGACTTGGCATCAGCCCGAAAATAATAAGGGTAGTAAAAAATCTATACGACGTCGCGACCTTATAAATAAAAACAAAAAGCGGCCTGTTGTACCCCGGGTACCTCGATACCCCGATTATTGAGGCAACGCTATTGCGCAATAATCGAAGTAAGCAACGGCACACAACGAGCACACCTCGTTGCGAAATAATATCAAAATCACGGAGGTCATTGTTGTGTCCAGTCAGCATTTAGGCAATCGCGCGCGACTCGGTAATTAGAGCATCGGCTCGGTAATTGCCGAGTCAGGTATTACGCAATCAGAGCGTTTCTCAATTCTGTGCGAAGACAGAATCTACAGCGATATTTGTTTACTCAAACATCGGAGATATAAACAAGATAATGTAAACCGTAAAAACGTAGCATAGTGTCCAATTATTGCAGCAACATCCGTTGCGCAATCGTCGAGGCACACGAGCTAGCGTCGCTGCAAGACCGCGACGAAATTCACGGTACGCTGCGTCGGCAGTCGAGCAACCCCGAACGACTCGGTACGTCGTTCCGAGTCGTCCGAGAACACAGGCTCGGAAACTACCGGGACGAAGATGTCGAAATAAAATCAAACTCCAAATCTCACTCTCAAGGAAGCGAGGATTTAGAAAGATATTAGTTTACTAAAACAAAGTAAACGATAAACATTTAAACGATATTGAGGTGACGTGTCCGCTCTCCCATTGATATATAAGGGACGGGAAGCAGGCACTCATCAGTCTCTTCGGAACTACTGATTTCTACGGTTAACAGTGGTTACACCACTTACGGGCAAGGCTCGAACTCAATAAGTAAGTCGTGCGAATAAGCCTACGAACTAAACTTATCGTGAAGGATTAACGTCCGATTGCCGTTGATCACGAAGGTGTATCAAGCGTACAGAGTGTACAGACGATTGGTAATTCAGAGCAACATAAGTGAGCATTAATAAAACATTAATAACAGATAATTAAGAGAGCCTTGATCAGGCATTAACTGCGCGTTAACCAGACCCTTAAAATAATATCAAATCAAAGTTATTAATTGGACACTGACTCGACGAAAGAGAACTTTAGTCGAGGGTTCGTGGCAAACATTGTTATCTAATATATGTATAACAATGTTACCTTTGTAAATCTGTAATAAATATAACAATGTAACCTTTGTAAACTTATAATAAACACATTGTTAAACACTCTTTGAATAAAACTACGCATCTATATTTCACTTGGGTTCCAACCCTTTACTGAGTACATCCCGATACATAGGAGCTAACGGCTCGCACCCAGAACCCAGATTAGCTACCTGAGTTTCTGCGGCATAACAGGCCTCTCGAGCAAAGCTGACGTAAGCGAAGGCGAAAAGTATTAAGCCCTCTCTTGTTTATTTTATACCTCTCCGACATGTGCTCGTATTTTCGTGTCCGAAAGTGCAGAGGAATTGATTTAAACAGGCATATTGATGTATTAATGCTGCTTTACGCGGATGATCTTGCAATTATGGCATATTCCCCAGCTGATCTCAAAAGAAAACTTCGCATTCTGGCCAGCTATTGTGACGAGAACGGTCTTACTGTGAACACTCAAAAAACTCAAATTATGGTCTTCAGAGCGGGCGGGAAGCTGGGCATGGACTCAAAAAATGTTCGGTATAAAGGCAATAATGTTGAGGTAGTAAACAGATACACGTATCTTGGTGTCCCTTTTTCCAGCTCCTCACTCGGCCTCTGGGCTGCGAACTCCGCGGTAAACAAAACCAAAATCGCTTCATCGTCCGCCCTGTCTATTCTTGCTGCGGCCAAGGCTGACTCATGGGACGGGATAGTTAAAATGTTTAACAGTACTGTCGCTTTCACACTGCTGTATACCGCCCCCATATGGGGTTACGATACACCTTGGTACTCGAAAAAGCCCAACTTCACTTTTTTAAAAGACTGTTACACCTTCCGAGATGCACGCCAGGTTACGCTTTGCGCCATGAGTTGGGTATTGATAGTGTGGCTCTAGCAGTTCTGAAACTATCTTTCGGTTGGGTCGTCAAAATATTGAAAATGGAGGAAAACAGACTCCCAAAAATGTGTCTTCGTCGTCTGATCCATCTGTCTGGCACTCAATCAGTCTCTCTTTACAACTGGGTTGTAAAGAGTTTTAACACAATTTAAGACCATGTTAGGTGATGTAAATTCTGAAAATATATGGCTTAACCCCTCGAATCAATACTGGTCCCAGCAAGAAGAGGCTATCCTTCGGGCGTTTGAATTAAGACTGAGAACGACGGATTTGCAGAAATATCTTGACTCAAGTGCATTCCAAATTAAAGTCCCAAGACATATAGAAGAAAACTATCTTAGTTTCTGCCCTGGCTGGATTGCACTAACCTTTGTTAGAGCAAAAGTCCAAATCCGACTGGCGACCAAACATTTTAGAAGAATTATATTGAACAAAAGGATCCACCCAATTGACGCCACGAATATTTGCACCTTGTGCAATAGCATGGAAAACAAGTCGTCACTACATATAATACTAGATTGCCCAATTTACATCGAATACAGAAATCATCATCTGGTGCCGAGATTTAATTCGAACCTAAACCCCGAGGATAATATTATTAAGTGCTAGGGTCAAATGACGTGGACAATATTAAAGCGTTGTATTACTTCCTGGCGAATTGCCTCAAACCGCGAGCCTCTCTGTGATATATAAGAGCGCTATACTTTAGTGACGATAATCCGGACAATCCTGTAACCTATCACTTATCGTAAAATATTGCCGTGGGAAATGTATTTCTTTATTTTTACAATTTATTTGTTTTGTCGCACTATGTAATACCAAAATTTTCCTGTATTATGTTGAACTTCTGCATTCTGAACCCTGGTGCTCGAACATATGCATAATAAAAATCAACCAATCAATCAATTACCTACAGTGTTCAAGAAAATGTTCAAGGAAAATAAATGTTAAAACCCATGCAAAATGAATTTTGTTATAAAACATGCCGTTTTTGCCAATTTTCGTTGCGTTTAGGACTTGAATTTTGGTGATTCACCCCCTAACCTCTTATAAAGTCAACTTTGCCGCATACCGTTCACTTCCTTATGAAATAACGAAGAGATTCATGTGCGGCAAAACCCACTTACCGCTCGTAGGAACCTTGTACGTTGAAGAAACTCGTGGGGTACATACCCAGTGAACACATTTTATTGAGGCAATATAACATGGAAGTTACATGTAATGTACCAATGTTATGCTTGTAGTAAGTAGCGGATACTTACCATGGAAGTTACATGTAATGCATCATTATTATATAGAAGTAATGTTACTGTTACATGTAGTGGTGCCGCGAGACAAGACAAGACGAGAATGGGCTTTCTCTCGTCTTGTATCGACGAGTACGAAAAAAATATCGTATCGTCTTGTGTCGAGCGACGAGAGGAATTTTCTCTCTCGTCCCGAAATATCCTCGAATATCGAGAGAATATGTTTTTCTCGTCTCGAATAATTCTCGAACACGAACAAAAAATCGTTCGCACGTATTAAATTATTATAATATTTTTTATTGCCTTTCACAATTTCGACGTATACCTTCTCAGGTTTTTAAGTTCACCTCCCTCCCCATTCCCCCTTAGCACTCCCTACCCACTTCGCTAGCTAACCTAATTCGCACGTATTAAATTTCCTTTAAAGACAAAAATATATTCAGTAATCATATTACATTGACCAAACAGAGAACAAAAATAACGGCGCATAATGTTTTTGAGCGAGCGACCAGCCGAACGACCAGCGACCAGCGTTGTGTTTGCTCCGGCGTTCGCGGCAGCACTGCGAGACGCGGTGCCCTCACCCCCTCGCACTAAAGGTTTTGATCACGGCACACTCGTATCCCTCTGTTGGCGCTCTCGAAAGATACTCAGCGACTGCGCAGTGCGTAGTACAGTCCGCGAATCTTCTCGGTGAAAGGATTTTGTGGCCGAATAATCAATCGTAATGTTTTGTTATCTGTAATCTACATCGAGACTATGAAGCGATCGCGTTCAGGTGCGCGAAAAAACCCGACGGGTGCACCTTCAAAAACTATCGATATCGAAAAGAAGGGAAATCAGGATTCTTCGTCTACGTTGACACGAGTTTATGAAGATTCAGCTAACCTAAACACCTCGCATACCGATGCATCGTCGTCGTCCGCCGTGTCGATGGCATCACGCAACAGTAAACGTTACGACGAATATTTCGATTTCAAATTCGTCGAAAAAACGAAAATTGGTTTTTGCAAACTATGCAAAAGTAAAGACGTGAACGTGGAAATAAAAATGCAGAAATCCAATACATCTGGACTGAAGTGGCATCTGCAAAGTCGACATAAAGCGATTTACGACCAGTTGTTTCATACGTCACAGAACCTCGAAAAGTCGCAACAAACTCTCGAAGAAACATTGCGTCGTGCAAACAAAAGACAGGTACGTACGGGTTAATAGAGCATGAAGTAAAATATTTCTTACAATCATTGAAAAGGGGAGGATAGATACCTTACTTCTGAGCTACGCGCTATATTCACGCTGCGAAATGGACTCCTTTGTTCGCTCAACAATTGTTATATTTTTCTAAAATGAAATTGGCGAAAGTTGACTAAAGTTGAAATAGACTGATGAAATTAACGGTAAAATACATTCAACGAATATTCAGTTATTGTAACAACATTTTTATTGCTTTAATTATATTTTTATCAATTAAATAAAAAAATGGTTAATATAGTAAATATTTAGTTTTAACTGAATATTTCTTTGAACGTATTTCACCGCTAATTCGGTCAATCAAACGATTTTTTTACCTCAGTGTTGAAACAAACAAATTACGCGTTTATCCCCGATACAGCGCCACTTTTTTCTCTCATGGAACTGTGGTTAGGATTATAGAGAAACGTTTTGTAATTGTCGGATGTAAAACACTTATATTCGAAGTTATGATTTTTTGTATGCATTGAATATATTTCTATGCATTTCGTTCACTACATTGAACATTATTATCGTCAACGGTCATCTCATAATTAATCGTAGAAGTTATAATATATCCTTTATCCTTTATAAAATATAGTAGATTTTCAAAAAAATATTTCTACAAAGAAAAGGCTGTAAAATATTGTTATTGAAATTAAACCGTGGATTTGCTCCTAGAATTTATGCCATTTATGTTATTTCCTTATGGATATGGATTTTTCTTTTATCCTTGGATTTTTACAAAGACTGAATAATTTTGAAAAAATGGTTAACTTTGTTGAATAGACTTATGATATCAGACAGATGTACGATCTACGACCTTTGAAATTATATACATTTTGCTATGCATATTTTACTCAAACTTTATGAAAGAGAGTCACACCTTTCACTTATATTTTTGTTTGTTACAGATTCTGAATGAAAAAAGTTTCCAACATCTCGTCGTAGAGTGGGTTTCGATAAAATATTTGCCGTTCAGTTTTTTCGACGATGAAACAACTCAAAGCTTTTTTCGTGCGATCAATCCCGATCTCCAATTTCCAAAGCGGACTGCAATGACCGCTTTAACTTCGACCGTGTATGCAGAGATACGTGAAATCGTCATGAAAATATTACAAAATAACGACTCGAGGATATCGTTGACAGTGGATGCTTGGACTTCAATGAGGTCACAATCATATTACGGCATGACTGCTCATTTCATCGACGATGATTGGAAAATACATTCTCTCGCGATCGACTTTATTCCGTGTCACGGAAATCACGCAGGTGTGGACATAGCCAAGTTCGTCTATGATTCATTACAAAAATCGGGACTCTCTGATAAAATACAAGGCATCACTGTGGATAATGCATCGGTCAACACAACTTTCATGCACGAACTCGAGAAAATACTACGGAAGAAGGATGTGATGTTTGACGCCGAAGAACAACACTTCCATTGTTTCGCCCATGTTCTCAATCTGGCTGCTCAGGACGTACTGAAGACATTGAAGGTCGACAACTTTGAAGAGCGCGATTCTGATGAATTGGATGATTGGGATGACGAACCCGACTCTGATGGCAGTAGAATCGAAATCGATCACGAAATCGCGAATTTTCCATCGATCGCGAAATTACGATACATTTGCAAGAAGATCAAAAGATCAGAAAAACTAAAAATAAAACTTGGAGACTTTTGCAAAGTGTTCGACGAAAAACAAATTGACATCCCGCTCGACGTTTCGACGCGATGGAACAGCTCATACGATATGATCTCGGCGGGACTACAAATGCAAAGGTCAACTTCTGCTCTCGCATCCAACTCCATAGACCTGAAACATTTACTCATTACCGAGAACGAGTGGGATGTACTCGCTATGCTGCAAAAGTATTTAAAGTGTTTCAAACAATTCTCGACAGTACTGTGTGGAGATCAGTATGTTACACTTCCGTCCGTCATAGTCGGCGTTAACATTTTGATAGACAGCATCGAAAAGTTATGCCACACGCTCGACAAAAAACCCGATCGAAATGCGAATGACGAGTCGATAATCCTGGCATTCCAAGCAGGTCGAGACAAATTGATTAAACATTATAATAAGACGAACTGGATTTATTGCGCCGTTCTGATATTGGACCCTCGACATAAATTGGAGATCTTCGACAAGACGTGCTGGGGCAGGGATTTAAAGATCAAATCGTTTGCCGAATTCAAACGAATTCTTGCAACAAAGTATGACGTCGTCACTACTGAAATGCAACGGCGTACTTCAAGCGAGAGCGAAGATAATTCTGACGACGAATACACTAAATCAATGAAAACATTGTATAGTTCGACAAAAAAAACCGGTCGTCCATGGGAAGTTGAACTCGACAATTATCTCCGCCTAGATCGAGCTGATTTGTCAGTGAACATTTTGGAATGGTGGAGGGTAAACGCGAGTTCGTTTCCCAGATTATCTCGAATGGCTCGGGATTTGTTGGCTATTTGTGCCTCAAGTGCTCCGGTCGAGCGATTGTTCTCGAAAGCGGGTTTGATAATTCGTAAACACAGGAACAGATTGAGCGACGAAAATGCAGAAGTTCTTCTCTGTCTCAATTCGTGGTTCCAATGTTCTTTGGCATCTATGATAAAAGAACAATTATCGTAATGTTTTCCTTGCCGTACTATTTGTTTGTAAGCAAAAAAAAATGCCAAATATTGAAACGATGTGCATTATAAAACTATTAGAATAGCAGGACTTTCATTAACACTAATATAACGAAGTTATTTTGAACAAATAAAATATCTATTATGTTTATTCACCTCTAATTTCCTGTTTAATTATTCGCCGAACTATGATTGACGATTTAATTTCAACTTTCATGTTCTCTGGACTAACTCGATAAGTCGAGATTATCGACACTCTCGCCTAACATCTCTCGTCTTGTCTCGAGTCAAATGATAAGTGGAAAATCGTTCTCTCGTCTCGTCTTGACTTGTCTCTCGATTTTTTTTTCTCGTCTCGTCTCGAATTTCTCGTCTCTCGCGGCATCACTAGTTACATGTCGGTATGTACGTTACACTTGTGTACCAAAATGGGTTTAACTGTTATGTAACCTGCTTGTAACAATGTCAATGTAACTTACCAGTTTGCATATTTTATTGCACAGACATAACATGGAACTAACATTTAATTTATCATTCCCATATAGCACGAAGTATTTATAAATAATTTTAGAAACCTTTTCAATGTTTCATATTTTACGAAATATTTCTAAAATATGTGAAAATAATATTTTTAAATATTCTATCAAAATATTCCAACGAAACGTATCTTAAATATTTTGGACACATACTTGGTGCGTCGCATGAGACGCTAGCATCATTTAACTATAGCATTGATCAATTCACTCACGGCTCTTACGCTGTTCAAATATATTTTTAGAATAACAGTAGAATAATACAAAGAAATAGTTTTTATTCTCTCTCGTCCTGGCAAGGGGATAACCGGTGAGGTACAAAATCGTGTACGGGCCGCCAGATGTTTTATTACCTGCGCTCGAGGATGGTCGCCAAATGTTTTATTGCCTCTTTGAGTCACGCGCTTTCCACTCTTTTCCGAAAACGTACGCTTCACGGGACAATTAGGTTTTTCCTAACTTACAAAAAGGACGTACCTCGCAGGATCCCTGCCACTTCGACGTGAGAACATTTAATTGGTTATTGGCAAAAAGGGGACCCAATCAAATCTAAGAATGCCCCGCCAAAGAAAACTATGAAACACATTTTCATTCTCCATACATTTTTGACTTGTCAGAAAAAGTCAGTCATCATCGAACTCACCGGGCAGACACAGCTAGCTGCTCGCCGATAAAGTCTCAACCAACTCGCGCGGCAGACACAGCTCGCTGCTCGCCAACCATATTCACACTCCGAAAGTCAATCTCAGATTTGTTATATTTCAAGTTCTTTTTGTAATTGTTGAAGTTTTAAAGATATTAATCATTTATTGAATCATCATCATTTTTTTCTTTATACGCAAATAGTTGTGGTAAATTAATTTGGAGCTCAACGGTATGTGTTCAGTATGTAATCGAAAGGTTGTAGTGCGCATACGTTCCGCGTAACTTTGGCGCCACTTGCGCTACAACGAGGAGAGCGACTGAACGCCACGAGATACTACGAAAAAACATGGCCGACAAACATAATGCCTCATCACGACGCTCGCATAAAAATGAATGCTCTTCAAGATAATAAATTCAGTTCAACATAAAACTTGTGTCTACTTTCTCGAGTCGACCCATCGCCCTGTCATACAACATAATTTGGTCCTTCGAGTAACACGGGCATCAGCGCTGGATTGTGAAAAGTTCAACAGAAATTTCGAGAAGGTAGCCCACGAGCGGACAATAGCAGAGTTTCATCCCAAGCTCAATTTACGTGCATAAAAAAGTGACGATTTTCGAGTGTTCCATACTGGAAAACATTACTTTCTCGATCACTCGAGAAGCTCAAAATCATCCATGGGTTGAATATTGTCGCATCCACAAGTGAACTGTCGATTCGTCGGGAATAAAGGCACCACGATCAACTGCCAACAGACGCATTGGGTTTCGTGCAAAAGTGCGCCACTACGACGACTCAGTTCCAAGATAAAAATTTCTCCCGTTCGCAACGATTCACAGGATTCAAGTTCGACGTAGAGAAATAGTTCGAGTATAAACATAAAAAGATGCGAACTAGCGTTTTGTACAGCTTATACGGGACGCCGAGCCACGTCTCAACAGTCGAAACGCTATAACCTCAAAAAAAAAAAGGAGAAGCGCCCTCGGCAATCACCGACCAAAGTTTTGAGGTTATAGACACGAATATTCGGGTATCACGTCGATCGACATCGCCTTCGAGGAGAGGTCGTGCAATCCAGCACTGACGCCAGGAGGCATCGATCCGGGTATTTCAAAAGCCGTAGCGGACAGGATTTCATGAGCTCAGGCAGCAGACTGTCTCAGAGCAGAGGTCGTCAATGGTTTTACGAAAACCACCGAAACAAATCGAGAGCAGAGTCATCCACGTCGTACGTCTCGTCCAGGATCACATTCTACGTCTCGTCCAGGATCATATCCTACGTCTCGTCCAGGATCACACCCTACGTCTCGTCAAGGATCACGTCCTACGTCTCGTCTAGGGTCTCGTGCATCATCACACGCAGCTTCTCTGAAAGCACAAGCGCATATAGTAAATATGACAGAATTAGCTTAGTTGAAAAGCGAGAGAAAAATTATCAAAGGTCAGTTAACACGTATTCACAATACGTTCGCTGCCTTCCAACCGGGGGGTAACGTTTCAGAGGTGGAGGCGAGGTTGCAAAAACTTTACGAATTATGGGATAAATTTGATGTAGCACAAACGGGTATCGAACAGCTGGACGACACACCAGCTCAAACCGAAGAACGCGCTAATTTCGAAACGTCATATTATTGAACGGCAGAATTAACAAAACAAATAGTAACACCGCCTCCAGTTCAGCAAGCAAACGGTCAGGTGCGTAATAGCAGAATTCCAGTCGTGCAGCAAGACGGTTTAGAGCTAGCAGCTGCGGCGAGTATAAAGCTTCCACCGCTCAATCTTCCGAAATTCGATGGTCCTTACGCGCAATAGCTAACGTTTCGTGACGCGTTCGAAGCTTTGATTGACGATAACGAAGCTTTGTCCAGTATTCAAAAATTCTACTACTCGCGATCTTCTCTTCAAGGGGTCGCTAGTCAAGTAATTCACTCACTAGAGACCACTGCAGACAATTACGCAAAAGCATGGAATCTTCTGAAAGCTCGATTCGAGAATAAACGATTATTGATTCATCATCACGTGCAAGGACTTTTTGACGTACCTGCAATTCCCAAGGAATGTGCTACGCAGTTACGAAAACTACTTGACGATACGCTAAAACATTTGAGAGCGCTGAAGACGCTTGGTCAACCCACGGACCAGTGGGACAGCTTGGTAATTCACATGATGGCTTCAAAGCTCGATCCTGTCACGAGACGAAAGTGGGAAACGAATATCACAGCGCAAAACATTCCAACGTTTGATGAACTAACTGAATTTTTGACTCAACATTGCGCGATGTTAGAAACTTTGAATCCGCCGAAACAATCGGTGAAGAAGTTCGCAAAAAATTCTAGTCCTAATGCTAAGAAATCGGAGGAATCGGTCTCTTGCTTAAGCAGTAAAAACGAAAGCGAAACAGAAACTTGTCCCACGTGTCAGGGTAATCATTCGATTTATCATTGCTCAACGTTCAAAGGATTTAACACACAAGAGAAATGGAACGAAGTTAAGCGTATAAAACTGTGTTTTAATTGTCTGCGCTCGGATCACACGTCGGACAAGTGTAAGTCAAGTAATTGTAAGAAATGCAACAAAAAGCATAACACGTTGCTGCACATAGATGAGCTTTACCCCAGAGGAAATCACGAAAACACGACAGATCAAAATCAAATTCGCGGATCGGATGCTCAACCGTCGAGTGTTCTGTCGAGCGTACAACGAAACAAACCTCACGTTATGTTGTCTACCGCGTTAGTTACGATTTACGATAAATTCGGGAACGCGCGCGTGTGTCGAGCAGTCCTAGACTCCGGGTCACAATCCAACTTGCTTACGAGAGCTTTGTGTGAGAAATTACAGTTGACAAAGTGCGACGAGAACGTCTCGATTTCGGGTATAAATTTAAGCCAGTCTCAAGTCAGCGGATCCATTAACGCAATAATCAAATCGCGAACAAACGAGTACAAAGCAAAGTTACCATTTCTCGTTATCGACGAAATTACGCAACATTTACCGACCGCGAAAATCGATTTACAAAACTTCAAAATTCCCGAGAACATTAGTCT
Source organism: Stenichneumon culpator (assembly GCA_964017025.1). Classification (NCBI taxonomy): domain Eukaryota; kingdom Metazoa; phylum Arthropoda; class Insecta; order Hymenoptera; family Ichneumonidae; genus Stenichneumon; species Stenichneumon culpator. Next base: position 9,337,462 of record OZ024768.1, on the reverse strand, counting down.
TGCCGATCCAACTTTCAATGTTCCAGGTAAGATCGACGTATTGCTGGGTGCCGGAGTGTTCTGGCAGCTTCTGTGCGTAGGTCAACACGTTATCAGCCGGAATCAACCACTCCTGCACAAGGCAAAGCTTGGATGGATTGTGAGCGGAAATATCGCTCCAACACAATCGCAAAACGAAAACACACGGGCCACACTGTGCTCCGTATTGATGGACACGAATCTGCAAGATCAGGTCGAACGATTTTGGAAAATGGAGGAGTACAGTCCATCTAAAAAATTCTCTGACGAAGAAAAACGCTGCGACGAAGACTTTCAAGCAAAATATTGACGAGACGAAAGCGGACGATTCACGGTAGCGCTGTCATTTCGCTACAGCATGGACCAGCTGGGTGAATCGCGCGAAATAGCTCTCCGTCATCTACAAGCAATGAAACGAAAATTGAATAAGCAGCCTAAGCTCGGAGTGCAATACCAGGAGTTCATGAATGAATATTTAACACTCGGCTACATGTCCCAAATTCACAACAGCGAGATAGAAAACGGCTTGCCTCGTTATTATATTCCACATCACGCTGTTCTGAAGAAATCGAGCCTCACGACGAAGTTACGCGTCGTATTTGACGCTTCGTGCTAGACCTCTTCCGAAAGATCATTAAACGATATCCTCAGAGTTGGTCCAACAATCCAACAAGAACTCTTTGCCATCGGCGCACGCGTCAGCATCAGCATGTTGTTACGGCCGACATAACTAAGATGTATAGGCAGGTGAACGTACGACCATTGAGATTTGCAACGAATTCTGTGGAAACCCAACCTCGAGAAACCCGTCAAGGAATACAGACTCAATACAGTAACGTACAGTACTGCTACTGCTCCGTTCCTCGCAATCAGGACTCTTCATCAACTAGCGTACGACAACGAACGAGAATACCCGGAATTCAGCAAAGTTATCTTACGCGACTTTTACGTCGATGATTTGCTCACCGGTGGTGACAACATCGAGAATGTTAAAGCAATAAAGGATGGAGTAAGTAAAATACTGCTCTCTGGAGGATTTCCGCTACGACAATGGACGTCAAACACACCGAATCTAATTGATACGACCGACGAAGGATCTCCGAGCCTCGATCGCCCCATCGCGTATTGCTGACGCTTTACACGCAACACACGGCACAGTAATCAGAGAAGCAGTCCACTATCAGTTCAAGAGTTACGTAAAGCCACGACGGCGCTTCTGAAAATCAGTCAAGCTCAAACATTCGCTCAAGAACTACAAACCCTCGGCAAGAAAACACCGGTGCACCGCGATAGCAAGCTCGCGTCGCTTCACCCATTCATCGACGAAGATGGAATGATCAGAGTAGGAGGTCGACTACAGAACACCCGTCTTTCCTACGCACAGAGGTTTCCGATCGTACTCGCGTCCAGCAGCGTTCTTACCAGACTCATTATTCGCGATATGCATTTAAAGCACCTACATGCCGGTCCGCAAGCTATCTTGAGTTCTCTCAACCAAACTTATTGGATACTGTCAACAGCAAGATTCACCGTACGCAGCGTTCTGCACAAATGCATAACTTGTTTTCGACTGCGCCCGAAAAACTTACGGCAAATCATGGGAAGGTTACCCTCGGTTCGCGTAAATCCAAGTCGAGCCTTCTTTAACGTTGGCGTTGACTACGGTGGGCCTTTCAGTGTGAAACTGTCAAGAAACAAATCCACGAAAGCTTACTTGTGCCTCTTCGTGTGTCTAGTTGCTCGCGCGATCCATTTCGAATTAGCTTCAGATTTAACAACCAACGCCTTTTTGAACGCTCTAAAAAGATTTATTGCTCGTAGAGGGAAGCCGTCGAATATCTATTCAGATAATGGCACCAACTTTACCGGAGCAAGTAATGAATTAACTGTGCTTGCAAACTTACTCCAAAACAAAGCTCATCAAGAGAACGTAATAGATTTTTCCTCGGAAAATCGAATCCAATGGCATTTTATACCCCCATACTCGCTCCACATGGGAGGCATATGGGAAGCCGGTATAAAATCTGCTAAGACGCATTTGAAACGTGTACTCGGAGACGCATTGCTCACGTTTGACGAATTCTACACGGTAATTACTGAGATCGAAGCGTGCTCTAACTCGAGACCGATTACGCCGATGTCAAGCGATCCTTCCGATTTAACTGCATTGTGTCACCAGGACATTTTTTAATCGGAGCGCCGCTGACTCTGCTATACCTCATCCAGATTTACTAGACCTCGCGACGAATCGGCTCACTCGGTACCAATTACTAACTAAAGTTCAGCAGCACTTCTGGTCCCGGTGGAGTCGCGAATACTTGACACAGCTCCAAGCACGAACGAAATGCAAGGACGTGAACTTTAACGAGTTGCAGGTCCCGCCGTTACAGTGGAAGCTAGGTCATGTAACGGAGACTCATGCAGGCAAAGATGGACATGTACGCGTTGTCAGTATTAAAACGAGCAACGGAATCGTCCAGAGCAGTTTGCCAACAATTTGCATACTACTAATCGAAGTTTAAGTATGTGAAACGTATGTTAATTAACGCACTTGGTAACGATATTTTTATATTCATGCTTTTCAAATCCACGTATTTATTGTTCACATTCTTGGAAACTATGAGTTTCCAAGGCCGTCGGGATGTTCAGTATGTAATCGAAAGGTTGTAGTGCGCACACGTTCCGCGTAACTTTGATGCCAATTGCGCTACAACGAGGAGAGCGATTGAACGCCACGAGATACTACGAAAAAAGCTGAAAATTGAAATTTTCATATCGCTTCCTCATAAAAGTTGAAAGTTGAACGTTGAAAGTTGAAAGTTGACATTTTTATATCACGTTCTCAAAATGGCCCTTTATTCGCAACGCTCCTTCTATGAGAAAGCATTTACTATATTTTTGGCTTCCTCATAGAGGAAGCTTCGCGCGCGCACACACACACACACACACGCACGCACGCACGCACGCACGCACGCACGCACGCACGCACGCACGCACGCACGCACGCACGCACGCACGCACGCACGCACGCACGCACGCACGCACGCACGCACACACACACACACACACACACACATACATCCGGACATTTTTTCTAAATGTGATTTTTCGACGTTTTGGAACATTCTGAACATGTTTTCATTAAAATCTCGAATTTTTGTTTTTTAACAAAACAAAGCTTCCTCTATGAGGAAGCAAAACATGGCCGACAAACATAAGGCCTAATTACGACGCTCGCATAAAAATAAATGCTCTTCAAGATAATAAATTCAGTTCAACATAAAACTTGTGTCTACTTTCTCGAATCGACCCATCGCCCTGTCATACAACAGTATGTATGCAACGTGTTGTATCCGCAGGGACTCGGGTAGCTACTCTGGGTCCTGCGATTTATCCAGTGAAGGGTTGAAACCCAAGAGAATGTTTTTAAATCGGATGCTTTACAACTTATTACAAAGTTCCAGTTGCACTCAATAATTTTACCATTATCCAATAGTTAATATTTACTACTCTGTTGTACTGTGATACTTTTATCACCAATTAAGCCTTTGCTCGGCTTATGACGTAATCAACCGTATTGCTCCTGAGTTCTGATCAGACTGATGAGTGTACGCTGTCGGTCCCTTTTATACAGGCGAGAGCGAGCTCGAAATCGTACATTATTCCATAATCTTTTGTTTAATGTTTTGTTGTACCCGATTTTTGGGTAAACAAATATTACTGTAATTTCTACTGTCTTCGGACACTTTTCGGCGAAGCGCCTATTGCGCAACGCTGACTCAGCACTCGTCAAGGCGTCGCCCTCGATACCGAGTCGCTCGCCATGTCTCAATTGCTGACTCCGCAATCCGGTTGATTTCACACTTTTATAATGTATGTCGCGTGCCTCGATGACTAATTAATCGAGCGCGTTGTGACACCCGGGGTACAACAAACGTGTCGTCGTTATTCAGATTAACGAAGTCGAAATTTACAACTTCGACGAAAACCAAAGATTCCGTACCAATACTTAATCTTTCAACACATCTGAAATATTTCTGAAACATCGTGATAAAATATTTGAAATATTTTTTATTTCATGTTTCCCCGAAGTATTTCTACGAATGTTCCGTGTTTATGCGGGTGTGTATACGCAGTTTAGATTAATGATACAATTTCAAAACATTTCACAAATTTTTTTTTAATATTGACCAAATATTTTCAATATACACGTTGTATAACCTTTTCGATTAACACGTTGAGACGTTCACCCTAGGCGACCCCCGCGCTTGAGTCGAGCCTGGCCGATAGAATAAATTAGGGCACCGAAATCCTCCTCTTTCGGCACGACACTGGCCGAACATTCGAGAACAATCTCGAACGTTCCAGAGCGGTATTCCACGCGAGCGCCCGCGGCGCGCGCCGTGAGGACACCGCCGGGTGGGGGGTGGGGGGGGGGGCAGAGATAGTGGGAAGGTGCGTAAGGTAGGGGAGACGCTAGTACCGCGTGCAAAGATGGCGAGTAGTATATAAGGCGGTGCACAGAACCAGAACGGTACTTATTTCTTCTCGACGGCGACGGAGAGAAGGCAAGTCAACACCCTTTTCCTCTGGTCCGGGTGGCTCACGGTGACGCGAGCCTGCCCGGATTCATTTCCGAGAGGCTAGGAGTAACCGGTGGTGTCATCGGCTCTCTTAGCTTTCTCATCCACGTAGTCCGGGAATAGGCAAGTAACCCGACAGGATGAACCCGGAAGCGAGTACCGGTGGGGTGGTGGTGATAACACGTACCACGCAGCTCTCGTGGAAGCAGAGATCTATGCCGGGGACCCGACCAGGGCATGCATGGAAGAATATAGGAATTATTCCCCATATGACTCCCGTAGATGCAGACACCGGGCTCTGGTAGACCACGGGGAGATAACAGGACGACCGAACACCAGGTCAAGAAAAATAACACCGAGAATAATTAGCCGTCTATTTTTTTAATCACTTAGTTCGATTCACGGTCAATGTTCACGGTTGGCCGATGGGCCGTGGCATTAACAACATCATCAAAGATAACAATCATTTATTTTGTCGAACCGGCCCGATGCCATTATTCAATAAGATTAAGACTTAGTAGATACAATAATATCGTTTGATTTTGCGCTCAGCTATTGCGTTTACTCGTCCATCCAAGGATCCAGAAGAAGATCAACAACGAAGATGAAACAAAATTGTATCATAATTTTTAAACGATAAATTTAATAAACAATCAATTTTTCTGGTAACCGCCAGCCTACAAATTTTTATCGCTCGTCCCGAACCCAACGTCCACAGGTCATCTGGTAAAGATCACTAGGCCCAAAAAGTGGAACGTTACAACGTATGTAGCAAAATTTATGTAGCTTCTACGTAAGATGCTTGCAACAATTGTTGTGCGCCAAAATAACGTTTTTTCCCTCGCTGAAAAACCTAAAAAACCTGAAACAACAAGAAAAACGTAATTAATAAGCTACACTAACAAAATACACTAAAAACTACATACTTACCTTACGACGGGGGCAAATGGCCTACCTCGAGCGACGAACCAGTACCCTTGTCGCCTCGTCTGGGACTCCTGCACCTGAAAAGTAAAAAAATACAAAAATTAAAATATTTGAAATATGAAATAATACGTCGAAACAATACTTACCATGCAGCCTACGATCCCTCGACGAGGCCACGAGGTTACCCCGGATAACTCCAGGCGACGGCGAGCCCAGTGACGGCTTACCCGCTACCTTGCGTAACCTGGAAAACAAATACAAAAAGAGAAAAAATTAAACAAAAAGCCAGGGTTATTAAAAAGGAAAAAATACATTGCCTACCTGTGATAAACCTGTGAGTCCCTCGACGACGCCGAGGCGAGTAGCGGTTTACCCGCTACCTCGCCGTAACCTGAAACAGAGAAAAGACACGTATTAGTAAACAGTACAAACTATGTAGTAAACCTATTGAAAACTAAAACTAGAATAAGGACTTACCTGTGAGGGCCTTCCGCCCAGGCCATCCGCTGGACCCTTCGGATCCCTCAACGACGCCGAGGCGAGCAGCGGCTTATCCGCTACCTCGCCGTAACCTGAAACATAAAAAAACATGTTAATAATTAGTAAAAAATACTTAATAATCCTAATTAAAACTAAACCTAGAATAAAAACTTAACTGTGTTAAGTGAGACATGGGCCTCCCGTCCATGCCATCGGGTTGATCCGTTCGATGCGAGCGGATCCATTCCATTCCTATGTGCTCGCATCGATCGATATATGAGTTAATAAATGAGCTAATTCCGTTACACTACTCCCCTCCGTTTGAGTTGCCGCCCCGGCAACTCCCTAACTATCTGAGATGTGGTTGCCATGGTCCATCCAGATCTAATCGCGACCTAACTACACTGCTCTGGTATTCACCCAAGTCCCGAGGGAAAACCATGGCTGAAAAACCTGGAAAGAGCAGTGTGTACATTTCGAAAGTTAATTATTTCAATAAATTTAAATTGTCGTCAGACTGTCTTAAAAAAAAACAAAATCTGCCTGTATGTAATACAATTCAGATGGAAATCAATAATTTCATGATTTTCAATCTTCTTTCTTGCAGAGCGTAAATAAAAAGTCCTCCCTTGAAGATTAGTCCAATCCATTTCCATGATGTCCTTATTGATGTTGAAGGAATTGGGAAGGAAGGAAAGGAACTCGATCTCTCAGGGAAACCATTAACCTTTAACAAAGAAAGCGGAAAAAGCGTAGTGCTCTGAACATAACAGTTTTTTTTTTTTTTTTTTTTTTTTTTAATAAACTCTTCCAGAGTTCTTCAATTCTCCCATACAACGGTATCATCATGCCCCCGTACAACGGTATCATCACTTTTTTGTACATTTCTTTTCTCTCTAATGAAATTACATCCCGGAATATCCGACGTAATGATATTTCGGAAAACTTTTTAACAAAACGAGTATACTCAATATCGGTCACTGTCGTCTGAACAATATAGTGCGCGCCTCTATACCGTTCCAGTGAAACCGACCCTAAAATATCAGACAGATTCGTCCTCGGGAATCCAAAAAATATTCCACTAACGAGAATTATGAACAGTAATTCAAGTCAGTATAAAGGAATACTCTTGATCTACAGCCAGGAGAATCCCGACCAAGTGACACCAACAAAATTAACCAAGCTCAGTTAAATGTTGAATACCCACTTAAACATAAGATTCTCCGGAAACCCTTACCACAATGCTGTTCTCCGTACTACCTCTACGGAGAATAAGCATTCCAGGTTCCAGCCGAGAAATCTCCATCCATCATTACGTCTCAGAACTGGCACCGTTGTAACCTAATTTTCAAATGGTGCTAATCTATCTATGTGGACGATCATCAATTTTCCACGAGGAAGTTTTTGAATCCTATATACTACATCATTAATTTTGGTTTTAACTAAATAAGGGCCTACCCAATCTCTTTGTAACGTTGGGCATTTTCCTTTGACTTTATGGGGGTGATAAAGCCAAACCTGCTGACCGGGTTTAAAGGAAATTATATGTGACTTTAAGTCAAACTTCGATTTCATTTTATCACTTTTTAGCATAAAACGTTTTCTAACTTTTTCGTGAATGAAATTCAATTTTTCTTTGAGTTCCTCTACAAATTCTGGTGGATTATGAATCTCCGAATATTCGTTTTGTGGCTTTCCACGAAGAAGCTCTAATGGCAACTTAAGTTCCCTACCCATGAGTATCATTACTGGTGAAAATTCTGTAGTTTCATGTTTTGAAGAACGATAAGCTAAAAGGAAAAGAGGTATCCATTTGTCCCAATCTTTCTGATTTTCTGAGACAAACTTGGATAAATACTGAAGAATTGTCCTATTTAATCTTTCAACTAAACCGTTAGATTGAGGATGCAATGGGGAAGTTCTAGTCTTTTTAATTCCTAATATTGCCATAGTTTCCTTGAAGAGGTTTGATTCGAAATTTCTACCTTGATCTGAATGTATTTCAAGGGGTATGCCAAAACGGGAAAATACCTCAAAAACTAAAGTCTCTGCTGCTGTTCTAGCTTGAAAATTTGGCAGAGGAAAAGCCTCAGGCCATCGTGTGAAATAATCGGTAACTACTAACAAATATCTATTACCTGAAGATGTTTTCGGTAAGGGTCCTAGAATGTCGATCGCAATTCTCTCGAAAGGGTTTCCAACGTTATAAATTTGGAGTTCTCCTTTATTTTTGGAACGAGGTCCCTTTTTAGAAAAACAAACAGTGCATTTTTTGCACCATTCTTCGACATCTGGCTTACACGGTGCCCAGTAATACTGTTGGCGAATCTTAGCCAAAGTTTTATTTTTGCCGAAGTGTCCGCCAGATGGAGAATTATGCGCCTCCGAAAGAATACGACTAGTTAATCCTTTTGGAACTACTAATTGCCACACTATGTGAGACATATAGGGCGATTCCCATCGTCGGAATAGTAGATTATCTTTTAACTCTAATGAATCCCAATGCATAAGATAAATTTTGAAGGAGGAGTCGAAATGAGAGATTTCGGACCATTCGGGTCGTATATGTTTCTTTTTAAAGTCAACTATCGACTTAATAATCGAATCTTCTTGCTGAGATTTATACCAATCTATATCTTCATTTATTAAGCAAACTGTACGACAAACTGACTTTTCTATCGCTTCATCTTGTTGTTCAATTCTGTTACACTGTTTACAGTTCTCATCACAGGGGCGTCTTGATAGAGCATCCGCATTTCCGTGGATACGACCCTGTCGATGTTTAATCTCAAAATCATATTGGAAAAGAGTCTCTAACCATCTTGCTACTTGTCCTTCCGGATTTTTAAAAGACAACAACCACTGAAGTGCGGAATGATCAGTTCTAATTGTGAAATGTCTACCGATAAAAAAATGACGAAAATGTTCAACTGCTTTGACTATAGCCAAAAGTTCTCTACGAGTTACACAATAATTCTTCTCTGTTTTACTTAGAGTTTTACTGAAATAAGCTATCACTTTTTCCTCTCCTAACTGAATCTGAGAAAGAACTGCCCCAATACCACTATTAGAAGCATCAGTGTCAAGGATGAAATCGTCCGTAACCGTGGGAAAAGCCAAAATAGGAGGAGAAACCAATGCCTTTTTTAAAGTGTCAAAGGAGTCCTGTGCCTCTTGATTCCATTCGAATTAGGTCCTTTCCTCCGTTAAGCGGTGTAGAGGTTTTGCAATCGTAGCAAAATCCTTTACAAATTTATTATAGTACGATCCTAATGCCGTAAAACTTTTAACTTCTTTCTTATTAGTGGGTATTGGCCAGTTAATTATTGAAGTTATCTTTTCTGGACACGTTTTAATGCCTGCGTTTGTCAAAACGTGGCCTAAATAGTTTACTTCTTTTTGATTAAAAATACATTTTTTGGGATTTACTTTTAAATTAGCTTTTTGTAAACGAGAGAGAACTTGTTCAATGTTTTTCAAATGTTGTTTAAATGTTTTACTGTAAATTACTATATCATCCAAATATACTAGACAAATTTTCCACGTTAGTCCTTGAAGAACTATGTTCATTAATCGAATAAACGTAGCTGAAGCGTTACAAAGTCCGAAAGGAAGAACTTTAAATTGCCAGGATTCACACCCCAACATGAATGCAGTTTTTTCTTTATCTTTTGGATCGAGTTCCACTTGCCAATATCCACTTTTCAAATCAATTATTGAAAACCATTCTGCACCTCCTACAGCTTCGAGAATTTCACCTATCCGAGGGACTGGATACGAGTCCTTTTTCGTCACGCTGTTCAACATCCGATAATCTATACAAAATCTAATGTAGCCATCTTTTTTTGGAATAAACACGGGACGTGAAATGAAAGGACCATTACTGGGTTCGATGATACCCTGTTCCTTCATTTCTTCCACGAGTTTAAACGCTGTATCTCGATAATGAATGGGGATTCGACGAGGAGCCATTGTAAAGGGCTTAGCATCTCCAATATCAATTTTGTGTTTGACGTAATTACGTAATCCGATATCATTCGCATCTTTTGCGAAAATGTCCGAGAAAGTTATCAAAAGTTTCTCAAATGGCATTTTTTCGGAATCGTTTAAGATTTTTGAAGACTTTTCAAATAATGAGCTCAAATATTCTGGAATTTCCGTGGAGACTGTTTGTACTACATTAATACATCTCGTTGAAACTATCTTTTCTTTATCATTGATATCAAATTTCGTATGAATTATGTCCTCAAATTCTTTCAAAAGTCCTGATTTTTGAAGAAAATCCAAGCCCAATAAACAGTCCTCTCGAATATTAGCGAAGACAACCTCTAATTCAATTGAAAAATCTCCTACTGAAATAATAGCTTTTCGAATTGCTGTGTATTTTAATTCTTCTCTAGAGGCTGTGAGAATTTTTAAACGTCTCGAAACTTTACTCAAGGAATAAATCGTATTCGCGAACGTGACGGCGTTCACGAGTGTGATCTCCGATGCGGTATCTAATACCATCACACACGATTTTCCGGCAAACTTTCCTTCGAAGGAAAGATGCACGTCTGGTTCGCGCATTGAGGAAATTGCGCAAACCCCTACGCTTTTCATCTGAGCCGATCCAACCCCCCTGTGAATCGACTCTTTCTAGTTTCCCTTTCTCTCTTTCTGTCTCTTCAAATACTCCGCCGATGGAGGATTCCTACAGAATTTTAGTTTATGACCACTTTTTCCACACTTCCAGCTATCGAAAGGAAATTGTGTGTCTCTATCTTTCTCTTTAGATTTGTCGCGTCCGAGAGTTTCGTTCGAATCCGAGGGTTTGTTGTCGTCCCCATTTCGCCGAAAGTTGGAAGTCGAGTTAGGAAATTTACTCCTTACCGATTCGAGTACTGCGTCGATCTCTTTAGCTCGATTTAACGCTTCGATGAGAGTCGAGATCTTCTCAAGTTTGATCGTTTTCTTGATGTTGTAATTGGAAAGTCCTGAGACGAAGGCTCTACTCGCGATTTTCTCTCTCGTTGCTACGTTGGCCTCTGAGAAAGCCAATCTAACCAAACGGTTAATATCAGTAGCGAATGTCGCGAAATCCTCGTTAACCCTTTGTTTTCGAGCCTCCAATTCGTTGCAGGATCTTTCGCTACAACTCTTTGTTCCAAAACTAAAATCAAGAGCTGCTTTTAGTTTCGGAAAATTTCGACTTTCCTCGTCGCTGAGACCGTCCAAGACGACTCGAGCCGAACCGCGAAGACACGAAGCGAGTATAATAGTTTTTTCCTCGCTCGAATATCGGTTATAGCGCGAAATCATTTCGAACTGTTTAAAGAACTGATCCCACGATTCGGAACCATCAAACGAATCGTGTTTCAGTCTATGGTTAGTTGGGTTCAGGATGGAAGCTGACTGTGCGACCGATTCGTTTTGAGAATCGTTGTTTTGTTGTGGAATATCGTGGATGTTAGCACGCGTTGTTATCGAGTTATTAATCAAAGAAGTAGAAGGAATAGGAGAAACGGGAGTAATGGAAGGGACATTATCTTTGTTCCGGTTCAGTTCGGCGAAGATGATTCGCGCCGACTCCTGAGCCGCTTCCCTTGCTGCGATCCGTGCGGCTTCGACGACCGCCTCACGTACTGCCTCACGAACCAATGTCGTGGCTGCTTCACGTGCCGATGCGATCGCTACCTCCTTTAACCGCTCCATATCCTCGAGCCTGCGACTATTATTTTCTTCGATCGACTGCCGAAGCTCTTCTCTCAGCCCATCGATCGCGTCTGGCTCGCCATGTCCACGGTCAGATGCTGCCGTACCAATCCTTCTCCTTCTGCTCATTTTTCACTGATAATCCTCACTTGAATCCGATCCCACTTCTGACACCAATGTTACGGCCGAACCAATAATAACACCACAGTAAAAATTAAAAAAGGGGCGGTATTTAATGATCAATCAGTTCTCTTGGTACGTCCTTTCGGTTCAAGGTCTTAGTCAAGACTGTCAAATTACGATCTCGTATCGTCCGTTCAACTGTCCGTTCGATGCGAGCGGATCCATTCCATTCCCATGTGCTCGCATCGATCGATATATGAGTTAATAAATGAGCTAATTCCGTTACAATATATAAACCATAAAACCGATGCGTTGGTCTAGTGGTTAGCATGCTCGCCTCTAAACCAGAGTATCGGCAGGTCGAGGGTTCGATTCCCTCGATAAATATGCGCGGGACATAGCTCCAGTTATATACTTGAAACACACGCCTACTTGTATGTGTGTGCCACAAGTATATAGCTGTGTCCATGTTTACATTCTCGGCGAAACTGCAGAGGTTTTCTGCAGTTTTGTAGGAATCGCGAAAGTTTGTGTGTGTCTGAGCGAGGGTCCGCGAGAGCGAACAAGAGAGTCGAGTAGTCGGGGCTAAGCCCGAACAGCAGTCCAGCGAGGAGAGTCTAGAGAGAGAGTCGATGCCGAGAGTGACTAAGACGCGAAAGAGATGTATTCGATGTTCTGTTGTTTAATCATTTTATAATAAAGTTTATTAGTTCATTTTGCATCAATCCCGCCTCGTTATATCCGCGCCCGTTTCACCAACACCTTGGAACAAATTCTATCCCCACAGTTTCCCTATGCCTTTAGTCGCAAGACTATGGCGAATGCCATACAGGGAGGTAGTCGGCTGCAGCCGCAAAAATGGGGGACTAGCTCGGTGCATAAGGACAAACAAACAGAGATGGACATCAAATAAAATGTAGGACTAGTAATTACGCATTAAACCGAGCTGACCCGTTATAAGGCAGTACCCTTGAGAAGCGGGGGACAATCCAATAAAAAATGTATATATATGAACCATAAATCCCCAAGGTATGGATATATATATATAACTTATAACTTTGCGATGCGCACGAGGCTGAATAATCTCAGTCCGACGGAAAAAGGTAGCTGTTCGAAGAATCTGCAGTTGAAGTTCGTAGTTCTGGACTCACACGATTTTATAAATGGAAACTTTCTTCAATAAAATACTTCAATATTGTTGTACAAGAACTAAAATGGCATTTGAGATTTTAATCATGATATTCATATAACGTGTGGTGCAATTGAAATTTGACTCTCTCATACCTACAGCGCAAAAAATCTTCTACCACAGAGGTTCAACAGTAAGTCCAAGAGAGACGATCTTTTGCGCATAAAAGGGTTATTTATAAATAGTGTCTGAGATTAAAAAATTAGTTGAATTGTCTTTATTTACACAAAGATGTGCACTATACAAAGACTTATACAAAGATTTGCAGTTATCTAACTGCAGACAATTTTCATAAAAAATGTTACAACATAGTTAATTCACATTATGAGTTGAATTTTATCTCTATTATTATTTATTTTCGTTCATTACAACTCATTACTTACAAGTACTCCGTTTAATAACTCACAATTATTTCGTATATCCCAACTTATATTATAAATGATAAAAACTATCTTCTGTTACAATATTTTGTCGATGCAAGCTATTAATAATATCGACAACTTGCTTTATTTTTATCAATATATATTTTTAAGTAAGGAGTTCGTAATGATTCGGATGAACACAAGCGAGGGACAGTTGGGAAAGTCTTATAGCTAACACAGTGACCTTGTCTTTTACCATAGTTAACTTAATTATCGCCAGGTCGAGTGTGCATTTTTTTTAACGGGATCAGATGTTTCAATTTCCTCCCTCTGATCAGTGGATTCGAATCTTTCTCAAAATAGTTTCCTATCGCGAAACAAGATACATTGTTGCCTTCGTTTAGTACATAAAATAATTTGATGCTAAATATTTCGGCGTCGATGAGACGCACGTAATAATTACGACGTTTTTCCACAAGCGTGTAAGCTTCACTATGAACTATTTCACCGTTTATTATAGCTCGTTTGTATGATTCAATACACATCTCCGGTGTAATATTTATATTGGCACTTTCAAAAGCTAATTTATGTGGTCTCGACAATTTCTCAAAGACGGTCACTGCCCCGAGCATACACGCATCTGCATGCAATAACGATGGTTTCGGTTTAGAACCTTTCTTTAAGATTTTCTCTAAATATTATTTTTGAGCAGTAGTCATTTTCATCTTGCATATTTAATTTAATCTATCAACGATACATTTTGTACGAAAAGTATCACAAAATTTGCAGAGCGACTCCTTGAGAGCTTTTGATGTAACTTAGTAACAGTTGATTTGCATTTTCGTAGACGAAAGCACTATGGGTCCACAAAGGTCCTAACATTTCGACACTTTGCCCTAAATGAGAGAGTAGATGAACATTAAATGAAACGTACTGACGCCCGTACAACTGTTCAACACCATCAATGAATTGTATGAGTGATCTATGGGCCAATACAATTTCTGATCTCATAATTGAAGTTTGTGATAACATCTGAATGGCATCTACTAATAGAGCCCAATGATTCACATATTTTTTGGGGATCAATGCATCCAAAGTAGGCAGGCTATAAAAAAGTAAAAAAATCACCCATTCATGAGCTTTCCAATGCACTAGGTCCGACATTTTTCGAGGAGTACGTGACACTTCCGCCGTCGGTGTATACGAAAGCAAAAGTGCATCGACTTCGCCAATAAGGTGGCCGAAATAGAAATCTTCGTCGTGATGACTCGAGTCGAACCACAGTTTGGCAAATTGACGACAAACTCCTAGAGCAACCGCGTGCATCCAGTCAACGTCTAAAGAATTAACAATATTGAAGCCAGGTATATCGCACAAAATCGATCGCCCTTTCATGCCTTTAACCTTTGCTTCGGCATTTTGCAAGGTTTCTTCTAAGGTACGTAGGCCCTCGCCCCAGGGATTTTCTTCGGGTCCCAAGGGATATACTCGAGTCGTTAATCTGCCTTTATTTATGACTTCACCACTATGAAGACACAGGCCGCATCCATATTTACCATTAAACTGTATCGAGTTTCTTAACATTGGTCGCGCAATGGTATCACATACGCCAGCCAGTACGCGACACTTTCTCGTATATGTTACGCCTTCATATTTATAAGTGAAACCGTCGGTGTACAATATTTGAGCGTCGTTCACGAATGGTTTAAGATACTCATTCATGTTCGGTTTACCTTTTCCAAACCACAGTCCACACAAGAGTACATGACTGCCCCGCGATCGTGGATTCAACTCATTAACAGTACATAGCACTGGATGCATTGACATCTTCGAGCTATCGAATACTGGAACTCCGTCGACGCTGAAGTTTATGGTCACCATGCCTTCAATTTGTAATTCATTGTATAATCTCCCATCAAAAATATCTTCAATGGCGCATTCAGTTTGTTTTTTTCGTTTCTTTTGGCATTGTTCATGAGCTGTAGTTAGTTCGAACATCTCTCGAAGTAGATAGGTTAGAGATATATACATAAAGGCATTGTTAGTTGTCAAATTTGTTTTTGCATCGATGACTATGCCACAGTACGTGCATTGCAAACCTTCATCTGATTCTACTCCTACATACTGTCCACATTCATTGCAAATGTGATGAACTGTCAGACACGAAGAAAAGTCACGAATTATATTTTTCCAATAATATTTTGATCCTTGAGTGAACGGAACGTCGCTGATGACAGATATTAATTGTACGATATACGCGGCAGCTTCATATGTGAGATTATGGCGTAACTTAGTTGCGAGGACTAGTAGCTTTTTCACCATGTCATCTTCTGAATACTTCTTAGAGTATAGAAGTACTTCTGTCTCATCCATTTCTTCGCGAGGCGTTGTCCCAAGAGAAATCTAAAAGGCCATACATATCTTGATTAGACGCTTATTTAAGTGTGAAAGTTCGTTGCTCTTCTCACTTATAATTGAGAGAGGTGTCTTGACAACAGTCGTGATTTATGTTTGTAAAAAATTAATTTCAATAAGGACATTTTTAGTTCACCAAGGGATTGATCGATCGAAGAAGCGAAAAGCAGCTTATGGATCTTATGATTGGCTACCGAATACAAAAAAAAATTACCCAAACTGATGGGTCGACTAGAGCTCTTTTAAGCATTCGAAACATCAATGCACTATTAAAATAATAAATAAAACAGTTTGTACAAATATTTTAATAAAACCGAACAGCTATACTGTGAGGCCAAAATATTGCACGAAATATTTGTGCAATTTTCATCGAACTCATATTAACATCAATCGTGTCAATTGCAGAGTTACTTACACGGAGAGAAGAATATGGGGAGAATCTCTCGACTTCACATAGCAATCGAATTATATTCCGGCTTTCTGGCGATTTACGCTATACGTCGATATATTTTTACTCTGCGTGTGATGTCATGTGATTGACGAAAGATAGGAATTATACCGATTTTCTGGCCTCTCGACATTGTTATAATCCTCTCATTACATATTAAGAACTACATTAGTTGGTGTCGTGAAAACGAACTGAAAATTCAGTGATCGTACGACAAATCATGAGTTTCGTTCACCATTTGAATTTTAGGCAAGCCACGTATTAAGAATAGTTTAATAGTATCTATAATTTTGGCAGCGTTTCCCAGTATACATTGAAATCACGAACATATATAAATGACAATGTATACAATTATCGGTGTCGATAAGACAAGCCTACGCGTTTATTACTCTTAGCTATACGTGCGACGGACGGTTCCAATACAATGTAGATTATAGCGAAACGGTATGGCGAGAATCCCTATACGATTGTGGGCGCCCGCCCATGTACTTCCACTTGTCCAATATTTCGCTCTAATCCCACAGTGCGCGACTGTATCCCGAGAAGCGTCGATCTCAAGCATTATTCAGAGTGAACGATAATCACTGGCAACTCTTGAAATTGTTGAAGATCATTGTAGAAATCGTGGCTAGTTCCTCAGTACTTGCTGGTACGCATGAATATTTGCGAGTAATAATTACTGAATATTTAGAGACAATCAACAAGGTTTTTCCTCATTCGATGAGACCAAAACACCATTTCCTTCTGCACTACCCGCGAATAATGGAAATGGTGGGTGTGCTATGGAAAATTTGTTCCATTCGATTCGGGAGTAAACATAAAGAAGGAAAATTAATAGCCAAAACTGCGATTAGTCGAGTAAATGTGTGTCGTACCATTGCCTTAAGGGAGCAGCTGCGTGTTAATTATCGCTTTCTATGTAAGAATACTTCGGAGCTTCACTATACGATAGGTTCATCACAACAAGTAACGCAAACATTAACTTTGCCTTGTGTTAAACAATGGCAAGAGCGATTGGCTGGAACGTTGTATACCGCCTGTGAAATCAAGTACTTGGGACATAGGATCGTTCGAAATAGTGTTGTGCATATTCCAGCGGAAATCGAGCCATCCTTTTATCTCATTCAAGAAATCTTGGTGGATAATAAGAACACATTTGTGTTAATTGCGAAGAAAATGTGCGACTGTATATTCGATGGCCATACAGAGTCATATAAAGTACATGACTTAAACAACTTTGATTGGGAATGTCTGTCCCTCGAAGATTTAAAAACCTGCAATGTTTCCCAGCTGAACAGACTCAGCGATGGCTATTTTTATGTAACGAAACGGTGGACGTAAAAATAAATATGTTATATACAAAAATGCTTGTGGAAATTGTTATTCCTTCAGAAACCTTCATTTTCTTGTCTCCGAATAATTAATGAATCATTAATGAATAAGTCTTAAGTAAGAAAAAAAACGACGCCTTTAATTATGCTCATTAGTCTTATGTCGTTATTTATTGCTACGTTATTTAATAAGTATGGCATTTTTCTGGTTACCATACGTATAAGAATCCTGCACAGTATTAGAATATAACCTAAACGCACGCGTGAACATATGAATAGCCGTGTGCTGAATTTGACCATACGAGATGGTTATTTTCGTAGAATCTACGGCGACCTGAGTACAAAATGTATGGAGACTATTTCCATACTACATTGTACTCACGTATAATTCATTTTCACTCTACAGTATGGGAAGAATCCCTAAACTGCCGGAATATGTTCACTTTGCTATGCTGTTTGGAGTTTTCTCCCATATTTTTATAGGGACCATAACCGAAAAATTCTCTCCGTGTAGAATGCATAAAATTCAGGAAATAAGTCGGAAGAAATAATTATCGAAGAACAGTCGAATATTGCACTCATAGTGTGATAGGTAATGAGTGGCACGTAAATTGTATATAACTATTTTCCGAAGGAGAGAGCGTGCAGAGACACGTGGTAACCGATAAAACAAGATGAACGAAGGAAATACGATCACTGAACCACAGTCCGTCGACAAATTGATCCGTAGAAAAAGAAAGAACCTTGGCGTAAACTGTTTCCAAGAAGTGTCGAACTTTGTACAAATAATAGTTAAATGTGATTGTAGCTTCGATGGGTCGAAATATTAACAATTGATCTTATTAGAATACACCAAACGAGTGAAATCTATTTTTCAACGAATCGTTGAATTTGCAATGCCTGAAAAATGATTGCGCTAAGTGCCTCGTCTTAACCAAATTCTTAATGATGGATTCAATTGGATTTGAAAAATAAAAATAAAATTGAAATAGAGCCAACAACAAGTTGATTAATCCCATCAAAGAAACTATAATTCGCCAATATAGGTAATCGAAGAATATATTTTTGAATATTTCTTCTTGTTGTAGCTGGTGATTGGATTGCTATTTCGACTGCAATAGATCTCAGTCTCTTTTTTACAACATACTTCATGATTCTTTATGATGAATTTTTAGCAGTCTAACATCGGCGAGAAAAAACATACAGAAAATTCTACTTTTTTCTCGTGCATTTTCGTCCCCACAATATGCTGAACGTTAGCAATTATCATAACCACAATTAATCTATTAAACCGAACAAAAAATTACATACCTTAAAAATCGTTTCGGGAAGTCCTCGCGATCGCGAGACACCTGTGCTCGTCCTCTTTCTCTCTGGGGACGTCGAGTACAACGGACGTATCACTGTGTAACTCGAAGGAAGGAGGAGATTAGCGAGGCGAACTCGTGTCGGACTCTCCTGGTCAAGACTGGCTGGCCGACTCATCTATAACTATTCATTGTCTTTCTTCCGGAATTAACTGCGAGCCCCAGAGTGTAAAGGAAAGAGCCACCGAACTAAGATAAGTCGCAACGGTTTTTATATTTATTGTACAAAATTTATATGTCGTTATTATTGTGTACCATGACAAATTCGAATTGAGCCGCGAGGAATGAGAGAAGGCTGTCATTGAATGTCGTAATTGTATTTTTGTATTGATCGGCGTGCATTGGTATGGTATGAAATATTGGGGTAATAAGCAATTATTGTTAAAAATCTGATGACGGTGGCTAAAGTTTAACGGGTCCCAAGAATGTTATTATACTTATTTCTGGACTGACCAAATTGATAGCCGTTTCGTTGTTGTTATATTTTCTTTTTTGTCATGATCTTATTTTATTAAACGGATATTTCGACTTTATGCCTAATTTTAAACGTTTCTGGGTTTAATTTTTGTGTGTGAATCTTCTATCGCTTATTGACGTATGTCCCGATTTATCTTTACACCAAAAATTCGAATTCTTATATGTATTACTTTAACTGTGAGTTAGATAACTTGTCTAACTTTACAACATCTTGAATGCACATGCGCACGGTCTTTTTTATACGGCTTCGAACAAAAAATCATCATTATAACGGCAAATCGGTAGCACCTCATATGTCGCAACAGTAATGCGGGCCGCATAATACGCCTCCGCAGAAATTGTAACTAGATCCCTGTTCATGTTGAGCTTCTTATCATGGAGCCACCATCATTGTAACGGCGAATCGAAAGTACGTCAGTTATGAAGTGGCAGAAAGTAGGTCCATTGCATCACTGCTTCGCATGTGTCACTCCCGGACACCCGCCATTCTTGATATGTAAACAGAAGTGTGTTCGATTTGCCGTTATAATGATGTTGGCATTATAATAACGGCGAAACTCGAAACGAACAGTGCTGAAGTTATAATAACTGCGCATGCATATTGCGACCACACACAATTAAAAGTAAACGTCTTCCATTGGTGGCGAAAGTGATGCAGACCGATAATACGCATGCGCAGCAATTGTAACTAGATCGCTGTTCACTGTGAACTTCATTACTATGGCGCCACCATTGTTATAACAGCAAACCGAAAGCAGTACCGGGAAATAAGGTGCTCAGTTGACTTGTGTTGTGAAACTGTGTTCCTCATTGGGCGAGTGGTGTCGTTACATTTAAAGTCTGCCGTGAATTGATTGTATCAGATTGTTTCCTGCTTCTGTTGTTCCTTCATTTTCGTCGAAAACTACACTTACGTTATCGCGTTCGCGCGCCCGTGTATTACCAGGCCTCGAGCATAGCAGGTAAGTTTTCTATCTACGTCACATCAGCGGATCGCACCTCTCGAATCGATTACGCAAAAGCCGTATGGCTATTATTATTACTAATGTTCTAAACAACATTATGTCTGATCTTTTTTATGTAGTATGGCGTCGAAAAAGCTGTGGGCTCTTGTGAAATGGATCGGGGGCGAAGATGACAAGAAGTTCACATCCGGCATACCCATAGAATGGATCCAAGGATTCCACATTGATGAGTTTCGTTCTGATAAAAGCGATCCAACGTTGAGCTACGTTATTGAATGGAATGACAAAGGCAAAAAGTAGCCTCCCGGCGGTTGGCCAGTTTCCCTAGAAAACCAAGCGACCGTGAACAGCGACCGAGGAAGCGACCTTAAAAGCGACGGTCGTTTGGTGCCAAAAATTAACTACACTAACGACCACCGAAGCGACCGCTCCGGCGACATTCTTTTGCCTCATTTCGGCAGTGAAGTCGCTTTTTTGATTGTCGACCGAACAAACGACCGTAAAAGTCACCGTCCAGTAAAGTTTCCGAATCCGACGGTTGCTATTACGGTCGTTTATTCGGTCGCTAATCAAACAAGCGACATCATTGCCGAAACACGGCAAAAAAATGTGTCGTCAGAGCGATCGCTTCAGCGGTCGTTAGTATGGTTAATTTTTGGAACAAAACAACCGTCGCTTTTAGGGTCGCTTCTTCGGTCGCTCAGTATGCCAGGGTTATGATGGATATGTTTTCGAAGTTTCGAGTAACTGTTGAGAACAAGTTCATATTCACTCTAATTCATTATCGGAATCTTCTCGAATGTATGAAAATTCGTCGCAGACTGTTTAGCTTGGCAAAATATAACTAGTTGCTCGTTAAGAAAAAAAAGGACCCTGCTGATGGAATATAAGAACCAAAAATAAATTTACCCAGCGATACAGATATTTTGCAAAATACAACCATTTTCCACCTCTTTGAAACAAAATTAGCTGCATGTTGAGAAAGAAGTGCTCTATCGATGGAATAAAATAATGAAGACTGAATTTTCACAACGCTACAGATTTTTCCAATGTTTGATAATTTGACACTCTTTGAAATTAATTTTTTTGCTTGATGGGGAAAAAATGTACTTCGATGAAATAGAAAATCATTTGTAAACAGTGGATAGATCATTGGCAAAAGTTGACTGTTTTTAACCTCTTTGCAATAAATTTGGTGGCTCGTTAAAAAAAAAGTGCGATCTTGATGAAAAAGAAAATCATTTTTCACTCCGTACAGATTGTTTCTAAAATTTGATTGTTTTCTACCTTTTCGCAACAAGTTTAGTTGCTCGTTCAGAAAAAAGATTGTCTGTGAAAAAAAGAAAAAAAAAGATTTTTCACAGGGTAAAGATAATTGGCAAAAGTTTACTGCTTTCAACCTCTTCGTAATAAGTTTAGTTGCTCGTTGAGAAACAAGTGCGCTGTCGAAGAAATATTAAATCATTTTTCACTGCGTACAAATCTTTTCTAAATTTGACTGTTTTTAACATCTCCACAGCAAGTTTGGTTGCTCGTTGAGGAAAAAATACCCTCTCGATGAAAAAGACAATAATTTTTCACTGCGTACAGATCGATTCTAAAATTTGACTGTATTCTACCTTTTCGCAACAAGTTTAGTTGCTCATTCAGAAAAAAGACTGTCGATGAAATAAAACAAAAAAAAAACTATTTTTCACAGGGTAAAGATAATTGCCAAAAGTTTCCTGCTTTCAATCTCTTCATAACTAGTTCAGTTTCTCATTGAGACAAAAGTGCACTGTCGAAGAAATTTTAAATCATTTTTCACTGCGTACAGAACTTTTCTAAATTTGACTGTTTTTTTGACATTTCACAACAAGGTTAGTTGCTTGTTTAGAAAAAAAAAAGGTTTCTATCAATGGAATATATAAAAACATCAGAGTGATATAGATATTTTGCAAAATTTTTCAATTTTCCACCTCTTCGAAAGCAAATTAGTTGCTTGTTGATTGAGATAAGGAAAAGCCCTGTAAAAGAAATCGTGATAATTTTTCACAGTATGGAAAATATTGTGCAAAATTTGAAAACTTGCTCACACCAAAACAAAATTGGCTGCTCGTTAAGATGAACCTCTGAACAAGCAACAATTGATTGTTCTCAGCCATATAGATATTGACGTTACAGTAAGAAGATACATCCAGTTTTATTACGGATGAAGTGCATAGTAATAATAATTCCCAATTTGGAACAATAGTGTTTGCCTTTATTCTCACTATTCTATTCAACGGTAATCACATTCTGTACCATCAGAGTGATGCGGACATAAATGTGGGGCAATGGGGGTCACACGTTGTGGACGAGCGCTCGAGCCCTGAAAAGCGTTGACAGTGCGTTACCTCAATGTGCCCAGAGCGTACTCTTTATGTTAAGCGGGCGGCGTAAGCGAAACTTACAGCCACTGCGCGCCAAGTCTGTGATCTGGCCTTCGAGGGGCTCGCGTCGATAATCTCTCTTCGGAGAGAGCAAAATGGATCCCAGGCGTTAAAACCCAGTGTGCCCATATCCGCGGGTGTGTTCTAGGAGCGATCGAAAGTTCGCTTGCGAATCGTGAGTTCACACCTGGTTTACGAGTCGCTGGTCAGCGATCTCATGGTTCGAATGTGCATGAGATTGTCTGGAAGCAGGCCCGGACGAAGCCAATCGTTCCGATGTCATCCTGATGCCTAAATCAGGTGCCCTCATCCCCGCGGGGTATCAAATAGAGGTTCTGGAATATGCCTTGTTCCGAAAGGAGTGGGCTGACCAGCTAGCCCATGTGGTTTATATATTTTTGGGGACCTGCGTGTGATAGACAACGTGATTGGTGACGCGTCCGACGAGACCAGGGGACTCTCGCTTCGGCTTACCCCGGGTGGTTAACCACCACCCGTAAGAGGTGTCAGTTAAAGTTATCGCAGGGAAGGTGCTTGCCAGCCGATTGCCGGTGGTCAATCGTGCGCACCTCTATTGAGGTCGGCCTCTGCGGGGCAAAATATATCGCAACATGGAAGTAGGTGGGCTTCGTTGCGTATGCTCTTAATGGGCGAGAGACCTTCGGTCCGAGCATAGAATGACGGTCTCGTGCCGGATTTCTTCACATTAGTTGTACCATCAGAGTCGCTCATGTCGCCACGTACGATCCTCGCCCCTGGCCATATCACCCCCGGCTACAGCCTATACCAAATACGGTAGCCTCGGTCGAACGAAGGCTGTTCTCGCGAAACGCTCGGCGCACAAATCCGATTGATTTGCGCTACGTCCCGTACCCTCCCGGGGGCCCGATCTGTGTACGACAACTCACTCCTCGCGAACCTCGGGGAGGAGGCTACGCTCCGCCAACCGCCGTAACCCGACCGATTTCCATCCGCGCTCCATCCTACCCGCAGCAGATGGGTCCCGTCGAACCGAGGCGGTTAAGGGGGTCCTGCAGGTTTCAAACGCTGTCTCACCCCGTGAGGTGCACCCGAGGGTATACCCCGAGGCCCCGGGTAGACGGCCCTTCCACCCACCGCCGCTACCAGTTCCGAGGTCTCACCATCAACCCGAGCCGTCACCAAAGGAACTCCACCGCTTATGGGGCAAGCTGTACGGTGAGCCCTCGACCACCGACGACAGGGCCCACTCCGGGAGCAAACGCGAGCAACTGATCGAAATATTCGGCAACACCCCGGAAGCCGCCGGAAAACCACCGGGACCACCCCCAACGACCTCCGGAGGACAGACCGTGGGAAAGAAGAGAGTCTGTTGGTCGCCGGACAGCGATCTGAGCTCTCGAAGCTCTCTCGGACTTCTCGCGAGCGCCGCTGCCGCCTTCGAGGGGATTGACGACTCTCCGGCGCTGCCCGGCTTCGGCGAGGTCGGTTCGCTGCACCTGCTGGCGGAGGCCGCCGAGAACACCCCCCGGGCGGAGGTCTACGATCCCACCACCCAGTACATCTCCATCTACGCAGGGGTAGGCCAACACCCGGGGGTGTTTCAGCGAGCGCCGCCGGTTTACGTGCCCTCGCGCCTTCCCGCCGAGCCGGGAAGCACTGTTGAGAGCGAGTCGTCGGGTGAAAACTCCGCACCACACCCGCGGATCTAGGGACACCACCGCCCCCCCCCCCTCTTCCGGGTCTATAGTAGACCCCTCGACCTAGTGTCGAGAAACTGATCTTTCCGGTCTAACTGACCGTGTCCTTCATTGGACTAAACTGGACTTCTTGGTTTAAATGACTATACCCTTCAGTGGGTAAAACGGAAACTTTCGGTCAGATGACCGTGCATGCATAATGCTAAACTGAACAGGAGAGTAGGCGCGGGGTAAAATCCCGGGTTTTAAGCGGCCCTTTTTCTCTTTTAATCGAATTTGTTTATTTTCTTGAAGTTCGGAGTAAGTTAAGTTGAACCGATTTATTCGTATAGAGATCGCACTACACATGCGCGTGTAGCGTCTCGGCCGTCGCGAAAGCCAGCTGGTCGCCACGCTCGGCTGTTTCTCCGGTGACGTCACGGTATCGCGAGCGACAGTGACAGCTCGCTCACCTCGCGATCTTCGATCAATGTTTATGAGAGAATGGTTTGTTTTTACCTTACTTGGATGGTATGGGCGACTTTAGGGGAGGTGAATTTAGCCCTGGATGTGACTTTTTCGTGGCCTTGGAGTTGTAAAATTATTCCACTCCGTCACTGGTAATTTCTCGGACTGGTCACTTTGGTAAAGTAACCGAGTTGCACCACAATGTTATCTCAACGTCAACTTTTATTCTCCCACATCCGTTGAGATTGTTGATAAATTTTTTTTCACACTGAACAAGGTCCTTATAGCATAACTATCGTAGTTTTTCGACAGTTTGTCCGCTCTTTGGCACCGGGATTTATAAGTCCCGTTTTGCACAAATTTCTGTACACTCAACTCGGCACCGTTTTGCAAGTCCAAATCGGCACCAAATCTCTGAGTTCACTCCGTACCGAATTTGATAAGTCCGCATCGGTGCAATGTTATAAGTTCCAATCGGCACGATTTTTATAAGTCCAATTTCGGCAAAATTTTATAAGTCCCTTTTGCACAGAATTTATAAGTCCAATTTCGGCACAAATTTTATAAATCCCTTTTGCACAGAATTTATAAGTCCTAAAATCACACAACTTTTGACGTTATTTCACTTTTATTCACTTTTACTTTTCACTTTTAGTCCTTGAGGTGATAAGGTAGATCCGATGAACTGATGATCGTAGAACTGATGATGGCCTTCTTATATCCCGATTTTGCCCTCCCCCTTCGTCGATTTTGGAGAACTTTATTCATAGGTTCTCCGCGGGGAGCTCCCCTTGCCGTCCAACTCCGGATCGGTATTCCCGTGACGTACTTCCGTTATTACCCGCTAAGGTAATGGTTGACTTATTGGAGTTGTGCGCTTCTTTCAGTCGTCATCTTTGTCCAATCAGGTGTGCCGATTTTCCCTCGTTGTCCTGTACGACTTTGACCGTGGTCGTGTATTCGCCTCGATTCCGCGGAACGGCCCTTTTGTGGTTTCGAATCCTCGATGTCCTTGGTCCTTGCGCGTGCGCAACGCTCTGCATCGACCAAGCCACTGCTCGATCTTGTCGGATGGCGCCACTACGTCTGGATGAGGATTCGTTGTTGCCTTGGCGAATAGAAATCCGCTCCTTGAGTCCCAGAAAGGATTAAATTCGAGGTTGTCGATGAATCGAATAAATTTAATTCCAGAGTAACTAAGGTAAAAGTACCAGTGGCCGCACACCTAAGGGAGCAATCCCAGTCTCCGTACATGCATGAAAAAACTTATTTCCGTCTCTCTTGCACGCATGCTTCGGCCGGCCACTGGAACGTGTTCGGGCACTGGGACGTTTACCTTATATAACTGGGTTCAATTTGTGAAATATTTATAAGTGTACAAACGGAGATCGAAATATCGACAAGTTTTCTAAGTCTAATGTCTGGCCGAACGAGAGAAGTGAAGAGGACTCGTAGAGTTCGCGACTCTAACAGTTTGACTTGTCTTGTTACTCGTGATCTGACTGACTTGTCTTGTTCCTCGAGGGAGGTTTCGGAGTCGAAAATCAAGCCTCCCACTCCACAATTTTCCTTACTCTTCCGTGCCTTGCACGTCTCTTGTCCTTGTTTTCTTACGGCACTCCATCTTCGCGTCTTCTCTTTTTTTACTTCGCATCTGTTTTTAGGCCCGTATGTGAGTCCTTGCTTTTTGTCTAGAGGGTCGCAAGGCGTCTTTGGCCAGACACCGGGCGGTTGTTATATGACCTCGCTGCGCGAGCTTGTTGCTGCCAGTGGTACTTGAGATTAGGCAGAGACGCGAAAATTACTTTCTTTAGTTTCTATACTCTAACCCGAGGCTCTGGAGAAAAGTCGTGTCCGATTTCAAAAAGGCACGAACGTAGACAAGGTTTTCTATTGAATTTTTTGGACAAAGGTACATGTGGCTTGCTAGCCGTGTGCAATATAATTTCTTTTTTGCTGCGCGCTTAGAGTTCTGTACATTTGTTATTTACTTAAAATTTCTACATCTGTTTAATGTTCTCGAAGGGAAAGACGAAGAGCCGAGAGATAGCATTATAGTTATAAGGCTTATACTCGACTTATAATATATTATTAGTAACAACGTTATTATTATTTACTTACTAGAGGGAGGGGGGTGTTTCACGTCTCACGTATTCTTTTCCTCTTGTCTGGTCAGTTTATTACCTCTGTTTTAAACGCCGCGCGCTATCGCGGCGGTTCGTGGTCTCAAAACGCGGCGTCGGGTGAGTAGCGAACCCGCAGACGTAACACCTTCCCCCTTATTTAAAAAGACGTTTCATCTTGAAACGGCTTTTTCTTCCTTTTGCTTGATTGATTATCTTAATCACTAAAGTTACACAAGCACAATGAAGTGTATTAGTTATGTCGGGATATCAACTGTCATTTCATCGTCTGGCTCGAGATTCTGTGCGATATCATTTGGGTCATATGGTAATGTTGCGCGTTTCAGTTTGTTTAAATGAACAATTCGCATGCGGTTTGCGTGAATTTTAATTTCCGCGTTGTAATCTTCTAGTAGTCGAGTAATTTCATCAGGGCCCACGTATTGAGAAGATCGCGTATCTCAGCCAAGTATCCCAGTCCTGTTTGCGACCGAATTGTTTAAGGTATTCCACTAACAATTGGTGACTACGCTCAATTGAGGCAAGGAACTTCGGATGAAACGTCGTGGATTCTAACTTCTGTATTCTGAATATTTTACATATTGTTTGTATAACCTTGCTAATGAAGTTACTTCCCTGGTCCGTATGGAGTATTCTGGAGCATCCGAAACGGGTGATAAATTGATCCGCCAGAGCACACGCTGTTGAGACGGAGGCGATCGTTTTAAGAGGAACAGCTTCGCTGTACTTTGAAAAATTGTCT
Source organism: Stenichneumon culpator (assembly GCA_964017025.1). NCBI lineage: Eukaryota > Metazoa > Arthropoda > Insecta > Hymenoptera > Ichneumonidae > Stenichneumon > Stenichneumon culpator. Next base: position 9,309,660 of record OZ024768.1, on the reverse strand, counting down.
TGGAACGTTAAAATGTGCTTGTTGCCTCTTTATGTCGCGGGCAAAGGTCCTACGATATCCATTTGTACCCTCTCGAATGGATCACTCGGCGTGTCTGTAATTTTCATCAGTATTCGCGTTTTGTTCCGGACTAGCTTGTATTCCTTGCAGCTCCTGCATGATCTGACGAACGCTACTATATTTTCTTTCATCCCTTTCCAATAATAGTCCGCTCTGATACGCCAATATGTTTTTGCCGCTTCTTTATGCCCACCTACTGCAGACTCGTGATATCCTTTTATTATTGCTGCCCGATCCGATGCGGGAGGCGTTTTTATCTCTCCTGTGCATATTCGAATTTGAATATCTGAGTCCTCAAAAATCTGTCGAATACTTTGTTCTATTGTTCCCCATGACAACTGATCTAATCCGTTTCCCGTTTTCATTACGTTTGCCCTTTTGATACCTAATGTTTCCATGGCATGCTTCTGGCTTCTAATGCATCGGTAATTGCTGACATATGGTCTTACATAATACTTATTTTTCATGACAAAACTGAGCACATAGCGAATCTCAAAGGCAGATGCTATTACTTGTCCGAGCTGTCATTCTTCAGATTTTAACCCTTCGGGATAGATGAAACCAAGATTCTACAACTCTCGACTATTTGGTGTGGTTAGAACGCCATCAGTGGACACAAAATTGAGTATATTACCTTTTCCGATATTGAGCGCATCTTTGCTGTAAATTATGTACGAATTCTCTAAGCTATAAACAGGACTCGAATAGGCAACAGTCATACGAATGAGATTCGTTTCTGTAACTAATTCTTCGGGGACGCAATCTTTTTCAGGTCTTACACTTGGATTCCACCGATTCTCGTCAGCTCCTACTTCGGACATAACAAGACCGGCATCTCCCTTCGGCTTCCCTTGTACCTGGGATTCCTGGTCTATCGCAATTTCATTAAAGGCGATGCTGATTCCGCCACTGGGGGCCTTGGAGTCAATACACGCTTCGGAGACAAGTCTCTCTCCACGTGGGCACACCGCCCCACCTCCCTTATTGCTATTGATCTTGACCCGTTCGGAAGGTTGATGCCTCTCAACCCTTAATCGCACGTCCTTTTGGTCAAGGAGGCATTGGCGATTACCAGGTTTTTGCTGTTCCCCTCCGGGAGCTAGTGGCGAGTGTGGTACTCGGCACTGCTGCATTCGGCTAGGGGTTTCTGTATCATCGGACTCCGATTCCATGTACCTCATTCATCGAGTCTGTCTCCTTGTCTAAGTTATTTCCCTTCGAATGTCCAGATAGTAGAAAGATTCTCCCCAGAAGTTCTTCGACAACAAAATCATGCCTTGTTTGATACTCCGAGTCCAGGTCCACCTCCTACCGTTCGTCATCTTCGTTATCTTTGTCTACTCTTAATGCCGGCGAGCCCGGTGTGTGAGCATCGATGCTTAACACCTGTTTTGCCGTAATTTCGTCAACTGTAATGTCGTGCTTATTGTCCGTTCGTATTTCATTAAGGTTCGATGGATTTTTGGACAAGGCATCTGAGTTAGAATTGGCTGTGCCTTTTTTGTAAACGATGTCGTACTCGTATTCCCTAAGTTTAATCCACCAGCGAGCTAGCCTGGAATCAGCGTGTTTTAATCCATTCAGCGACAGTAGAGGGCGATGGTCGGTAACCAGGGTGAAACGATGACCGTACAGATATGGTCGGAAGTGTTTGACCGCGAACACTATTGCTAGCAATTCTTTTTCCGTAGTTGAATAATTAGTCTCGGCTTTGTTTAAACTTCTCGATGCATATGCTATTGGTAAATCGATTCGACAGCTTCAATTTTCTGAGGGGCAGGTTTTACTCCCTCTTGGGTTATGATGTATGATGTGACCAAGATACACAATTTCTTTACGCAAGAATTGGTATTTATCGGGTTAAAGAGCCAGTCCGGCTACCTTCAAGCGTGCTAAAAGTTTTTTTTCAATTTTGCTCCATGTTCTTCGAGGATTGTTGCGTACATGACGATGTCGGCCATATACACAAACAATTCTATGCCTTGGAGGCTGTGAGGACTCCGTCCATGAGCCGTTAGAAAGTCGCGGGGGCATTTCTTAATCCAAAAGGCATGCTCGTGAACTCAAGGCGAGCGTATGGCGTTGAAAAAGCAGTTTTTGCGCGCGATTGTGCGTCCATAGGGATCTGGTGAAAACCGGATGCAAGATCTAAAATGGAGAAGTACTTGGCCCCACCGAGTTGGTCTAATATCTCGGTGATATTGGGGAGTGGGTACGCGTCTCCGACGGTCTTTTCGTTCAATGCTCGATAGTCAATGACCATTCGCCAACGCTTCTTACCTTCTGAATAGGCCTTTTTGGGGACAATCCAGAAGGGAGAATTATAGGGTGATTCTGAAGGTTGCACGATTCCCTTCGAGAGCAGGTCATCGACCTGTTTACTAATTTCGTCTCTTTGGAAAGGTGGATACCGATATTGTTTAGTACTGATCGAATTTTCGTCAGTTGTAATAATTTTGTGGCGTAGCACTGTCCTAACGGGTCATCAGGTAGATGAAATTGCGGAAGGAAGTCTGTTAACACCGGGAAAATGTTGTTTTTCTCTTCTTCATTTAGATGTTTCAAGTTCAAAAGGGTTAATAATTTCCTTAGGCGTTTAGCAGTTGCTTTATCGGCTTCTCTGATCAAATGCGGCGATGGTTCAGATCTTGCGCGTCGGGAAATGACATGGTATTCTTCGAGATCTACCGGAGCCAATGACAGGTGAATGGAATAATTATTCGAGTTAATCACGTAGACCTTGGTGAACCCATTTTCTTGAGTAACTAGAGATTCACCCAGAAAGACTCCTGTCCAAGTTAGAAACGGGAATATTCACTAGCTGTTTGGTGCACGGAGGTAAAGTTACTTTATGAAAGTTAACGAGAGGCAGGTGCTTTCGTGTCATTCGAATTTCATTTAACGTAAAATCGAGTACAGCACGGTGGCTTTTCAAGAATTGAATACCTATGATCCTCTGTTCCCTAATGGGGAATGATTCGTTAACGAGTTGAAAGAACGTCTCCACCCCTTTTATACAAATTTTTACTCTAACGTCCGACGATACTGGTAACTGATATATTTTTTCTTTGTTCATCCATATTCGTGGATTTACAACGTTTTCCTTTAAAATATTTAATTCTGATCCTGTATCTACCATCAGCGCGGCAATGCCTCACTTGAATATTATATTAGCTAGTCGGACTATTGGGATCTCTACGTCGCGCTGACTTCAGATTGTGGGGACGTATCTGAGTCGCGGGGCTTTTCGAAGGTTTGAGTCGTCGACGCACCCTCTCGACGATTCCCTTTGTATAAAAAAGGTTTGTCTTTTCGAGCGCGCTTAGCATCTCTCTCACTCTCGTGTTTCTTCTGTAGGTAGCAGTTCTTTTCCACGTGATTGTTTACGGAACAATAGTCGCAACCCCTTGCAGTATTCCTACCCCGTTCAGGCTTAACGTTTTCCTTTTTTAACCTCGGGCTTTGGTGCTTTTTATGACCTGTCTCTTTGCAATTGTAGCACTGAATAGATGACTTCACGCAACCGGTGCGGTGGTCTAGTGGTTAGCGTGCTCGCCTCTAGACCAAAGCATCGGGAGGTCGACGGCTCGATTTCCGGTTTCGTAGTTTCGCGGAGAATAAAAATATGGACGGGACGGAGCTCCAGATATATACATCGGTCACTCGCACGTAGTATCTCTAAGTGTGAGTGTTGGATGTATATAGCTGTACTCCATGTTTACATTCTCGGTGAAACGCGACGAAGCTCCGATGCCGGAATTCGAACCTGAGACCGGCTGTATCGGCATAGGTTTTCCGCAGTTTCCCTATGCCCATGGCAGAAATGTCATGGCAAATGCGATACAGAGGGGGAAGTCGGATGCGGCCGCAAGGGGGGACTGGCTCCTGACCCGGGCCGACCCTGTATAGGCGCAGATGTCTGAGAACGGGGGAAAATTCAAATAAAAAAAAAAAAATTAGATGACTTCATGTGATTTATGCGCTTTAGCGAGTTCGAATTTCTATTGAACGGAACGGCAGTCTCTGAAGGAATTACTTTATTGGCCGGATCATTTTCATGCGTCTCCGACCAGATCTTACCCTCCGCGTCTACGAGCGTGGCGGCATCGATGGCCTCTTCGAGAGTGGAATATTGTTTTTCACGAATTAAGTCGAAAGTCACTTTATCAAGACCTCTGATGAAATGTTCAATCGCATTGCGGTGCTCGATGTCTCGATCGCGTACCCGGTGTTTTTTTCGCGCTCGATACTATTTGTGATGTCGGTGAGGATGTCAAGAATACACGATCCATACTCAGGGATTGTCTCATTATCCTTTCGAAACGCCATGGTTAAAGTGGCGAGTGATTGGCTAAAATCGGGTTTCTTTGCCAACAATCGTTCTAAGGCGTTTAACATTTCGCCTTAGACATAACGACGAGCCTTTTTCGTAACTCTACCCCGCACAATCAGGACGAAAAACTTTATTTCGTGTTCCTCGATAGCTTCTGCGGCAACGCGGCAATGATCTACGAACATCGATACGCGCATATTGTCACCATCAAACTCGGGAATGACTGTGGATGCCATTCTAAATCCCGCACCAGTCCCCTTATATGAAACTGATGGCTGATTGCATTTTGCCGATGTCATTACTGATCAGTCGGTTTCGCGGCCATGGGTCGTGAGAAGGGGTCGGAGCCGTATTCTATTAACGTTATTATTGGGCGATCTGTTTGTCACGGCGTCTTCTAAACTACGATCTATACTGCTTCCTGCTTGAGGAAGGCTCAGTGTCGATTGTGCTCGTTCTAATCGGCCTAGAGCACCGAGAGACTCTGCTCTGGTTAACGCTCGAGAACGGCCTCGACGAACGGGCGTTGCAACTCTCGACGCAAGCCTTGCCAAGAGTCTCTTAGAACGCGGTCTACCTGGCATTGTCTTGAGGGTGCTGGCACGCGAAATTTTTTTTATTTTTTTTTATTTACAGCAAAATGAGATATTTTAAAGAATGGTGATTCGTAAATTATTAACGAGGATAACAATCGAGCTTCCGCTTGCTTGTAAAGTTATGAACACGATTTCTAAATTTTCGGTTTAAAAATTTTGTTTGTAAAACGAGCAAAATTATTTACTTGACTGATTTTGTTAAACTGACTAATTAACATTACTAAAATAAATTGCGATCCAGCATGCTCAAGAGAAATTAGGGTAGCCTAATAAATAATCCACAATATTCTTTCTACTTACAATTTGATGAGCCAGACGATGTACTTGATCGAGTACTATTTATTTTCTCTAAATTTATATATCTTATAGTGGTGATTTCGCACCGTCTTTTTATCGTTTTCGAAGAGTTTTTCTAAAAACGCAATATCACTCGGTCTTCCAAGTGTCAATGCCCTCGATGGTCGGTGATTTCGCGGGGTCCAGCGATGTTTCCACCAAGTCGGCCGTCGATCGGCGTCCGTCAATCCCCCGTTGGGCTCACCCTGTGAGCTGGATGGCAGGTACCACCTTGCTGAACAGGATCAAGCAAGCAAGGGTCTTCAGTTCAACTCCCTTTTGCGGTGGTACTTTATCTCACACGGTTCAATCAAGCTACTCAGTTCACCCAATTGAGCTCGGGCAAGAAAAAGCACGCCCGAAAAAGGTGTGAACCACGTAGTAGGTTGTGCAAAGCTGTTCTTTTTCCAAAAGTCCACTTTGAGTTACTCGCGTTGCCTGTGATTTTAAAGGGAAGTGCGCACGGCCCCGATAATCACTTTTCCTCCGGCATTTGCCCGTCGCTCTCTGGGGAAACCGTTCTAAAACCCAGGAAAGAGGATCGGCATACACAACAATCCCATTTAAAATTGTCACTGAGAACTAACACACTTTATACTGCACAAACCTCCGACTTAAAATGTCTATTTTCCCGGTAGCTCAGGTGCAACGATAATGTGCTACCGACTGCGCCAATTACGTTACGTCCCAAACCTGCGTTGCTGGGGAATTCTCTGTTGATTGGCTCTTCACGAGCCACTTCGTCTGGATGATAATTCGTTGTTGCCTTGGCGAATAGAAATCCGCTCCTTGAGTCCCGGGAAGGATTAAATTCGAGGTTGTCGATGAATGGAATAAATTTAATTCCAGAGTAACTATAACTGCGTTTAATTTGTGAAATCAGTCAGTGTCTCTCGGGCTCTCGCGGTGTTGCGTCACCGGGGCGGCACTCGAGCTTTCTTATTGAGTGGGGGAGTTACAACCGATTTGTTAAGACTCAGTCATTAGTTTTCTTTTTAATGTGAATGAAATTGGTAATGAGGACAGAAGTTTCCCGCTCTATTGCAATATTCCGGTATTGATTGTGCGCTGTTTTAATTTATAGTGATGGTGTTATTTCAATCACAAGACAAGACGGCCACTTACCCGGTGAGTCGACAGCAACAAAGCGGCCCACAATACCCCGGGATCTACTGCGCGCTTTCGTTCACGTGCTTGGCACGCAAGGGTTGTTCCAACCGCGCGTGAAAGAAGCGTACGTCACACTGACGTCAGAGGAGCACGGAAGTAGTACCGGACGGGGCCGTGTGCAACACGGCCGATCGGGTATAAAAGGCCGTCTGACAGCCAAGGAAGGCACTCTTGGCCGAACAGTGACTCCGATCACTACCAAGACTCCTTCTGTACGCCAGCATCGGCAACCTTCCCCGGAGACGGGGATAACAGCTGCTGTCCGGGTTATCCCTTTGTACCTCGAGCAGCGCCGGCGACTTCTCGTGGAGACGTGAGAGACTGCCGTCGTCTGTTAAACTTTTTTTTACTAAGACAGCATCGGCGACTACTCTTGGAGACGAGTGTGACGGCTGCCGTCTGTCTCCCACATTCTTTCCAAAAACTGCGCCGGCAACTACCCCGGAGACGGGGGTGACTGCTGCCGTCTGTTTCCTTAGACGATTTCTTTCTTTATATATTTTTTTATTTAATTAAGTTTTCTTTACCGATCAACGAATAATTACATTAATTACGAGGATTTAATTACGATTGTTATGAAATAAAAGCAATTTAGTTTCATTGACGTTAAGAATCAATATCTCGATTTTTTATTATTAAAGCACCTGCCCTCTATGACAGGATATTTTCATATTCCATCACCTTCGCCCGTAGTTCTCCCGTTCCGTTGCCGTGAGAGCCTTGGGCGCCAGTCGATTTTTAATTATCCGGCGGAATCGACAAACCGCAAACGAATACGGAAACGGAGATCTTAATTTTCACGGAAAACTTAAACGTAAGGCACGGCTTCGGAACGGAGGAGCCTGATCGCGGTACACCTCGGTCGGTCAGGATGCGGGTCGTGGAGAGAGGGCGTGGACGGCGATTGATAATCGAATGATTTATACGCAACGCAAAAATTAAATATGAAGGTCGGAGAATTTATTCGGATGGTCCTCAATTCAAACACTCGTGAGACAAATATACACATAACTCAGAGCTTTTACATACCGGAATGCCATAACTCCGAGAACGCAAAAAATTACAGTATAGAACAAGAACGAGAATACGGAAAAGGGCGATACGCGAACCAGAGAGAGAGAGCGTAATAGATAGCCGTATCGAGAGCGCAGCAGCAACCTGCCGTGCCAGAACGCTACAGCGAGTCTCTTCGCGGTAACTATCGGTCTCGACGACGGCTCGTCGAATCGGTAGTACTTCGCAAATCTATTAATGAATGTTTCCTTTTTAATTAATACCGGAACACAGGGGCTGGTGGCCCTACATATGCTGATCGGGGTTTCCTAACTCCGTACATAGTACAGGCGATAACTCGGGAAACGATAACCGGAAAAACTTACAAATATCGAATCGATAACGCTGCTCTTGGAAGAAATAATCGGAAACATAATCGATAACAGAACACTAAGCTTTTCGTCGGCGCACGGATCTACCGCGGCACGTCGATAGCTTACGTAACAACCAGAACATAGGACGATAGCAGAGCGGGAGCTCGGGAGCGAGCTCTGCTCTCGACGGTAGCCAAACGAGAACTGTCCTCTAAGCGACACAGAACGAAAAATATATTTCATATACAGGGCCGGTAGATGTTACAAATTCGGTAACGCGGGGCATGGTAATCCAGTTTCATCCAGAACGTCTGAAATCTAAAACAGAACCATAACGCTTATTCGGTCACTCATACACGAGAGCGATCCTTCACCAGGGTTGATGTTTGCCCTTGAGATTCTATCCACTACAGTGGCTATCCCTAGAACGTACTCTCCAAGCATTACGAGTCGAGACACACCCATCAATTCGACAATCCTAAACGATAACAGCTATCGGGTAATCCATGACGGCTGGGTCATCGCGAATCCAGACGGCACGGCCTTCCATACTGAAACGTAAACTCAAACGCAAACTTAAACTTATATTCGTCTCTTCTCGAAATGCCAAAAAAAAAGGAGCGTCGAGTATTTCACTCGAACCTCTGTACTAACTCCAGCAACTCACCGTAAGGAGTTTCCTCGAATATACCGGGTGGCTCGGTATATCGGCCCTGATCCACGGTAAATTCGATATCCCAAACCACGATTCGAATCTTACTTGTTCTCCTTGTCTCGACAACTTAACTTAAACTCAGATTCAAAAACTGAAATCGAGGACATCACGCGTACTCGCGACGATACCGAAACTCGATGACGTATCGAAATCCCGCAAAGCGCTCGGAAAATAGCTATATTCGCGAGAGTTGTGGGAGGGTGGTCGCTGGCGACGATGTGACGGAGTTGACCCCAAAAAATTCCGTAACACCTCACAAACATAAAAGTAAGCGAAGAACTTACATAGAGACGCTTTCGGAGCAGGGTGTGTAAGCCTCCAAAAAGTGTTGCGTTACAATACGGTTGCAGACTGCAAATTCAAGGGTCCGAGGTTTGAATCTCACCGATGTCACAAAAATTAATTACGTTTTTTCCAATATATTGTAATAACGATTCTTTCCACAGTCCTCTCCTTTCACTCTATCTTTTCCTTTTTCCTGTGAACACCGTATGCCTGCAGCTCCCGCCTGTATCTTCTCACCCGCAGCAGCTGCTTATCGCACCGCCGGGCATCCCGGAATTTCTTCGAAGACTGCGAACGCCTATTCCCTATCTCCCCCTAAAATACACAATCCTGGACCTCGACCATTGCATTCCTTTTATCACAACAGACCAACGTCCAGGAGTCCGAAATATCTGCCTTTCCAGTATTTTTTCGACTCCCGAATTCCTTCCCCACTATCTGGACTTTGCCACGAGATAGATCTATAAGAACGAACCTCCACCTAGCTTAGATAGACGTAAGTCACCGAATTTGTGCGCGTGCACTCTGTACCACTGCAGCTTCTATTTAAATAAACGTCTTAAGAAGTTTGCTCCACTGTTTACTGAGTCCTGCCGTCCTAATACCGCGTTCTGTAGCCGAGTTGGCTACTCGAAAGTGAAAATAATATGAAAATTGCCATCCGCGACATCACAATATATTTGTTTGTAGTAATATACTAAATGTACTTATGAATAATAATGCTAATTGAGGTATGGTTATATGCAAATATATATATTTTTAATTGACTTCCATACCCCTCGCGGAAATTTAGTTGGGCGGCCTAGATAACCTTGTGATGGTTTTATTCATCTCCAACGCGGCGGGAGGGCAAAGGGAGAGGGGGATTCAATTGAAATAATAACATAATGTCACACCAAATAAAATGAAGAAACAGAAATATTTATTATGCTGGCAGATTATGAAAATTCGATTTTCTTTTAATGAGCGCCACTTGCTCTCACGGCGACATCGAATTTTCTATTTAATTTGACAAAGAAAAAAAGGGGGATGACTCGAATAACAAATAATCTCAGGGGTGCAAAAGGGTTCTTACCGACCTCGACGGCTCTTAATTATTACCTGCTCCGGGAAAGTTCGTTCGGATTCGAACGGGGTAATTTGGAGTAAGACGCGGGGTACTACACGCGTGGCTCGATATAATAAAGACAGGACTTATGAGAAGCGAATGAAAAACTTACGGGTACTCGGCTTGACTCTCTCGCCGGCGTCGCGCCGCGAAAACGCGTTTACGATATTACACGTACACCGGTCCGCCTTTGACTCGCACATGGGATAACATGGGATACATGGGATAACGGGAGGGGGGGAGGGGGTAGAAAAGAAACTTTTATAATGAATAAGGGATAAAATATACGTCGACTCTAATTTCTTTAGCGAGAGCGAAATGTTTTCGGGGACGCTCAGACTCGTTATAATGTAAGCGTAGGAGCCGAGATCGTTACAACGCGTCTCACCTCGCACTTGGCTTAATAACGAAAACTGCTCGGGGACAATTAATGAATATTCGGGTTTTGGGAGCGCGGGTATGCGTCCACAGTTTTCAAAGGGGCAGGGGAGGGCTTCGGGAATGATCTCACTCATTCTAAATCACACTTTTCGGGCGATTCACAATAAATAATACTTACTCGTGGGAGGGCAAAAATACGTCACGCTGTCGCTACAATACGTTGCGCCGAAGTGACGAGATCGGGCTCGCACCTCGGTTCCTCTCCTCCGGTGACGTCGGTTCACGGGAGCACGTGATTAGGCCTCGAGCGTCGGACAGAGCGAGCAGATACCGGGTTGTTTTTCCGTCTCTCTCGCTCCTCGATGTCGACTTATGTTCGCTTCTCCGTTCGCCACCGCTCCGTTAGAGGTGCATTTATTTCGTTTAGAGATCCGCATATTCTACTCCCCGTCGTTTTGATCGAGGAAAGTAGGCCGGTTGAAGCATTTCGCGGTGGCGAATAGTTCCGAAGGGCATCCACGATCTCCTGAAGGCGTTCGGTGAGACCAAACGAATGGTATAAAACCACTTTGTACCAACGTCCATCCCTCCTTCGATCGTGACCATACGGATCCTTGGATTGACCACCCCCGGCGGGGCCTCGTCGACTCTGTAGCGCTCGCTCGACGTCGCTCGGCTCTTGGCTACCACGGGAAGGAGTGAGGGGGGGGGGGGGGAAGGGAACGGTCGGCAAACTATATTTTATAACGCGGCGGCTTATACTACGAAATTAAATAATTATTTCGGTGTGTCACAGCAGCCTTCGGGCAATCCGCTACTTTCTATAATATTTTTGTTACAAACCATAGGGCCATTACGGGCATACCCGTGGAATCCATAATAGGGAATCCAAACTAGGACCCTACAGGGCCCAATATAGCAGTCCACATTAGAATGATAAGGAATAGTCAAGAAAAACCGTAGAAGGGCACCAATATTTCGCCGTGCTGAGTCCTATAAAAAAACTAAGCTTCAATCGAACAATCTACAATGAGGATTTCAACAGAGGCCTTATTTAGGTTTGTTGGGGATTCCATAATAGGAATTGAAAATTATAAACTTAGTGCTGGACGCTTATTAAACATAATACATACATCATCTATTAGGAAAAATATTAACAATGGGAACGGTAGCTGATTGCGTTTTTCCGACTTGCGCCTATGTCAGATTGCGTCCCCAGTTGTACTCTGTCACAGCTTACGCAAATGTTCAACTTACGTCGATCTCATCTTACCATGACGAGCTCGAGACCGCCTTTGGAAAATCGAGGAGTTGGACAGAATTCAGACCAGCTTGCGTCATGTCCTACTTACGTCGATCTCAATCTTACCGGCCCCTTTGCCGATGGCTAAGCCGGGTCGCGTGCGGTTGCCTGCCTCTGTGTCAACCAACGTCGGTCTCACCTCTCACCATTCCTACCGTCGGTCGAGCTAGGCCCAGTTTACGTCATGTTCGACTGTCGCCGATCGCTGCTTACAGCACATGCAATTCGAAGCGATTGCAGTGATCCTCAATGCTGCCGATTTCAAACAAGATCCATCGCACGCGCTCTAAAAACAAACTGTTCTAAAGGGTATAATACCATCGCAGATACTCTTACATCGACAGTGAATCGCGATTCCATACGAAGGTAAGTAAATATTTTGTGTTAATATTTTTATATGTTATTAATATTCTTTATTTGTAAAGCATAATTGGTATGTACTAAATCATAGTATGTAGAAAACAACAGTACACCGGTTCCATTCATATATCTGGCGACCCCATTTGTCACCGGCTGTATTCCACCTAATAATAATTGAAAAATAATTAATCATATATTAATTATATGTTATGTCCAAGGGAATGAATAACGCGCGTATTAGGTTTTGGGGCGGATATTGTTAACAACGATAAACGTTAATTATCCGGATCACGTAATGTCACACGTCTATTCCTTCAGACGTCTCAGTCTAGACTGTTTTACATGACGATCGATCTTGCATCGATCGTCCGTTCGTTCGTCAAGTGTCAAACCTAACTAATATCGTGGGTCTTAACGAATTGTCAGCTACATATTCATATAGTATCTTAGCAACTGAAAAATCAGTTTGACAGTTTGTTTTCTTTTTCGTTGAGTCAGTCGTTACTAAGACGCATAACGATTCACATGACGAATGATCTTATATATCCGCTTATTCTGTATTAAAGTGTGCCTTGTTGCCTTGTTAATCCGAATATCCTCCTTTACGATCCCACAATCAATAATTAAATTAATTAATTAATTAAATATCTCTACAATCTATATTAGGGTGTTTCGAAAAAAAAATTATGTTTTTGCTTCCTCATAGAGGAAGCTTTGTTTTGGTAAAAAAAAAAATTCGAGATTTTAATGAAAACATGTTCAGAATGTTCCAAAACGTCGAAAAATCACATTTAGAAAAAATGTCCGGATGTGTGTGTGTGTGTGTGTGTGTGTGTGTGTGTGTGTGTGTGTGTGTGTGTGTGTGTGTGTGTGTGTGTGTGTGTGTGTGTGTGTGTGTGTATGAAATGGACGTGCAAAATTCAAACTGCTATAACTCGAGAACGCCTTGACCGATCAAGCTGAAATTTGGCACACATCATGTCTGATCAGTAGTCAATGTTTGGTCAAAATTTCATCCAAAAATGTTCAGTTGTTTTTTTTGTACGCCATTTTTAATTTCTTCAAAAATGTCTGTTCGCGCTCTAGCGCTGGCAATTTTTTAGCTATCGGGCTAAAAACGCGTACACAGATGGAATATGATCACCCGATGATCCCATTAAAATTTCAAGAAAATCGATCGAGCCGTTTAAATTTTATGTCATTTTGAATTTTTTGAATTTCATGATTTTTTTTTTTTTTTTTTCGAGATGCAATTTTTCCGTATTAAATATTAATCTACGAATAAAAAAGTGTCAGATTCGTGATCAGCGTGAAAAAATACGTAGGATACAATCCCGGAGTGGCGACTAACGAAAAAGTTTATCGGGCATTTATATAGCTAAAATCACAAAAATGGGTGATTTTGCGTATTTTCGAACAGCGATTTCTTTGCTTCCCGATGAATGCTCTATGATACTCTGTATATTTTCGCCTCGAGTACAGATTCGACAGCCGTTTTGACCAAAAGCGCAAGGTTTTTTTCGCACTAAACCTGAGTCGGCCAGCAGTTTTGCTTAAAAGTTAAATACGACGTTGATATTGAAAAAGCTGAAAATTGAAATTTTCATATGGCTTCCTCATAAAAGTTGAAAGTTGAAAGTTGAAAGTTGAAAGTTGAACGTTGAACGTTGAAAGTTGAAAGTTTCAAAGTTGAACGTTGAAAGTTGAAAGTCGACATTTTTATATCACGTTCTCAAAATGGCCCTTCATTCGCGAAGCTTCCTCTATGAGGAAGCCAAAAATATAGTAAATGCTTTCTCATAGAAGGAGCGTTGCGAATAAAGGGCCATTTTGAGAACGTGATATAAAAATGTCAACTTTCAACTTTCAACGTTCAACTTTAAACTTTCAACGTTCAACGTTCAACTTTCAACTTTCAACGTTCAACTTTCAACTTTCAACTTTCAACTTTTATGAGGAAGCGATATGAAAATTTCAATTTTCAGCTTTTTTCAAGATGTTTGATATGAACTCCACCTATTATAGCTAGATGGGCATAGCTTTTAATTTTGAGCTTAATCGGTTAATATTTAGAGATCGCTCGTAGGCCATTTGAGTTTTCCATTTAAATGACATGTGAGAACGCTATACCTTTTCTTCAATTCTGAATAACTTCGTCAATTTTGAAGCTACAGAGCTTTCAAAAAACTCATTTTAGAGGTCATGAAATGAGCTTAAAAGCATACGCATTACTTTGCATACTTGAAAATTGGTTAATCCAATATTCGATGTTGTATGGAATTTTTTTTTTTTTTTTTTATGAATTGATTTATGTTTTTGGAATCATATGAATTTTGTAAATAATTCCCTTACGATTTTTTTCATGAATTATGGATATGTTTTCGTAGCAAGATTTCAGATTACACTCACAAAAGTTTCCGGGTGATTAAACGAATAGTTCCATAGTTCCTTAAGGTAGTTCTAGCGCATGGTGTTTCGGATAACTTCGACGAAAATGAGAGAGAATTTCAAACACTTCTCGATGGTATAAAAATCTGAAAATATTCATGCATATTAAAGGTACTGGAAAGATTAATTTTACATAATTATAATTCCAAAATGATAATAACAAATTGATGAAAAAAACAATTGTTCAAAAAATTTCCCGGTAACCAAACTTTCTCTTTAAAGAAAATGATTCGTTCATTTTTCTTTATATACATTTTTACAGATTTTTCTGAAGACTTTGAATTTTTATGTTTTTCCACATATCATTTTTCCCATATAAAAAAAAATTCAAAATTTTCAGAAAAATCTGAAAAAATTCATACGTATTCAGAAAAATAAATTAGTTTCATAAAAAAAAGTTGGGATACCGGGAAATTTGTTGAACTATCTTTTTTTATCAATTTGTTATTAACATTTTGGAATTGTTATTATGTAAAATTAATATTTTCAGTACCTTTAATATGCATGAATTTTTTCAGAATTTTTTACCATCGAGAATAGTTTGGAATGCTCTCTCATTTTCGTCGAACTTATGCGAAACGAACACCGTGCGCTCGGATTACGTTAAAAAAGAAATTGCAAACGAGATTTTCAAAAAAGTTATAAAATTGTAAAAAAATTCGAATGGATTAAAATAAATCAATGAATTCATTTAAGGGGGCCAAGTTAGCCAAAAAAGGAAATTTGTGGCATGCCATATTTTTTATTCCAGTCAACTTATAAATATCATAAAAATCTAATATTTAAGGATTGGAACGAAGAATATTTCTAGCTGTGTTAAAACCTTTTTGGTTGACCAGTTTCCGCAGAAACCACTTTTGGGCTTTTTCAACTCTACGCATGATTCAGAACAAACCCCTTTATGATTTTTACTCTACGAGGACTTATTTCCTTCGCAGTGACATTCTACGCCGGTTAAGCGAAAGAATTTTTTTTTAATGACCCCAGGTTGAAGCTATCGACAGATTTATAAATAATTTTCATGAATTCATTAAAAATGATTTTTAAATCCGTCGATAGCTTCGACCTGGGGATTTAAAAAAAATTTCCTTCGCTTAACCAGTGTAGAATGTCACTGCGAAGAAAATGAGTCCTCATAGAGTAAAACTCATAGAGGGGTTTGTTCTGAATCATGCGCAGAGTTGAAAAAACCCCAACCTGGTGTACGAGGAAACTGTTCAGCCAAAAAGACTTTAACACAGCTAGAAATATACCATGTTCCAATCCTCAAATGATAGATTTTTATAATATTTATGAGTTGATTAGAATAAAAAATATGCCATGCCAAAAATTCCCTTTTTGGGCTGACTCTCTTAAATTAAAAAAAAGGTTCACTGATGATTTTTTGAACAATACTTTCTTGTTTAATAAATAGTTTGTAACTTTTAAGTAGTATCGTCAGTAACTTTTTGGTATTATTATTACGTAAAGTCAATGTTCTTAACAGATATAATATTGTTTATTAAATTGTTAATTTCGTTTCAATTTTTTATCCCGTTGGGAAGTATTCGCAATTCTCACTCAATGGAAATTTTGGGTGAGAATGTACGCGTGTAAAGTATTCTTAAGGCGGTTTGAAATCCGTTTCCCTCGCGCTTAATCAAGCACGGTTGGACACAAAAACAGTAATCCACTTTTTTCAACCATTTCGGAGAAACGCAAATTCTTATTGTCTGTGCAACTTACAGACAAAGAAGCTAATATGTTGTGTTTTCGCGAAAATTTACAGCATCTTTGAAAAAAATGGATTACAGTTTTTGTTACCGACCGAACTACTGAACTACGATTTCATCAATTATCATTCGAGTCGATTACAAAATAAAGCCCCAGAGGCGCTGCAGTTGCGTGCGTTGGTTGACTTTATGATTAGTGCTAACCGACTCGACTAATGTAGAGATTCAAGTTATTAATAGTTAAAAGATTTTTATTAAAAAAATAATCATGTCCGGAAATAAAAAGACTGTCAGAGAAGTGTATTTAGTGGGGTGTGAAACCCAGAAGATAGTCGGACGTAAATTGCCAACTAATCGACAAGTTTTGGAAGTTTTTTTTTATAAACATCGATCGTTGAAGCAAGTAACAAAAAAATCTGCATTAGAGGTTTTCAATGAAGTGAAGGAGTTTTGGACAAGATCTGGCATTCCGGTGCGTCCCGCCGCAACAGCTATTTGCAAAATTCAAAAACTCCATTCTGAGTGGACGAAACTACATAAAAACAAAAATCGAAAAGGTACACAATAAATAAAAGAAAAATTGTTTAAAACAAAACTGGATCAACTTTACGATGTCGCTGTCCATAATGCCATGGATGTATTATCGCCAAGCCGCTACAATTTTTTGGAAGCACAACGGAAAAAAGAACGACGTGGCATTATTCGTGCAAATTCTGAACAAACAACAATGAGTCAATCGGACCATGAACAGATACAGTCAAAAAAATGTAAACAAAACAATTTTGATGACGCCGGTAAGATTAAATTATAATTTTTTTTTAACACGCAGGTTTCAATCCACAGGTGCGAAATCGCAATGAGACGCGTGGTACCAACTCTTTTAACTAAATCAATTTGTTGTTTTTAAATTGATATTACGCTTGAATCGTGTGCAAAGCTTCAAACTTTCAGAACTTTAAGAAAGCTCAAACAAAAAAAATTACTTCATTTTACCCAGTGTAGTCTAGTTTATGTATCTCAGAATAACGCCTCTAAATAAAAATAAAAAAACAGTGCACGATTGAACTCGTAAACCGCACAATGATACGCAAAATTTCAATTCTCAACGATTAAATTAAATAAAAATTTCAAATGAACGATATATCTATCCAACTTTTGCTTCCTCGTAGAGGAAGCTTTGTGATGGTGAAAAAAAAATTTTTCGAGATTTTAATGAAAACGTGTTCAGAATGTTCCAAAACATCGAAAAATCACATTTAGAAAAAATGTCCGGATGTATGTGTGTGTGTGTGTGTGTGTGTGTGTGTGTGTGTGTGTGTGTGTGTGTGTGTGTGTGTGTGTGTGTGTGTGTGTGTGTGTGTGTGTGTGTGAATCAAACGCGAAAAATTCAAATGGCCATATCTCGGGTAAGCCTCCACCGATCAGGCTGAAATTTTGCACACAGCTTGTGTGGTTAATAGTCAATGTTTCTGCCAAATTTCATCCAAAAATGTTCAGTTGTTTTTTTTGTACGCTATTTTTAATTTCTTCGAAAAAGTCTGTGCGCACCGTAGCGCTCGCAATTTTTTAGCTATCGGGCTAAAAACGCGTACACAGATGGAATATGATCACCCGATGATCCCATTAAAATTTCAAGAAAATCGATCGAGCCGTTTAAATTTTATGTCATTTTGAATTTTTTGAATTTCATGAAATTTTTTTTTTTTTTTTCAAGACGCATTTATCCGTATTAAATGTTAATCTACGAATAAAAAAGTGTCAGATTCGCGATCAGCGTGAAAAAATACTTATAATACAATCCCGGAGTGACGGCTAACGAAAAAGTTTATAGGGCATTTTTATAGCCAAAATTGGAAAAACGAGTGATTTTGGGTATTTTCAAACAGCAATTTCTTTGCTTCCCGATGAATACTCTATGATACTCTATGTATTTTTCGCCTCGAGTACAGATTCGACAGCCGTTTTGACCAAAAGCGTAAGGTTGGTTTTTTTTTCGCACTAAACCTGAGTCGGCCAGCAGTTTTGCTTAAAATTTAAATACGACGTTGATATTGAAAAAGCTGAAAATTGAAATTTTCATATCGCTTCCTCATAAAAGTTGAAAGTTGAACGTTGAAAGTTGAAAGTTGAAATGTTTATATCACTTTCTCATAATGGCCCTTTATTCGCAAAGCTTCCTCTATGAGGAAGCCAAAAATATAGTAAATGCTTTCTCATAGAAGGAGCTTTGCGAATAAAGGGCCATTATGAGAAAGTGATATAAACATTTCAACTTTCAACTTTCAACGTTCAACTTTCAACTTTTATGAGGAAGCGATATGAAAATTTCAATTTTCAGCTTTTTTTTTCAATTGTACAAAAAAATTGTAATTATTTCAGAAATTCTCACTAGGGCTTTGGTCGATGAAAACTCAAGTATGATGATTCAGAATGCTGATAATACCGCGGGTAACACGATTACGCAATGTGCCTTAATAGTTTCACTGTTCTGCAAACAATCTGTCATGAATATAATTTTATTAGGTCCAAGTAAAGTTCCCGATAATTATTTGGAGAGTATAAAAACTGGACATTTCGGTCACATTGAAGGTAATTTAATTTTTAATTCATAGTTATTTTTGCTACATCGTACTATCTTATCGTCGAAATTATTGGTAAATATTTTATTTTTTGAAGGGATTAGTCAAGATTCAACATCTAGTGAAATTTCGAGGCAAACGAGCGACGAGCATGCGAGCCAAATTTCGAACTTCGAAGATGAAATGAAATCGCTTCGCAAACCTTCAAAAATAAATGTTATTACACCTGAACTCGCTGCCGCTCTGGATCGTAAGCGAACAACGAACAGAGCTGCGTCCTTCATTTCAAGCGCCAAGAAGAATTTGCTGCTGAATTGAAGAAAAATCTAAAAGTTGCCGATTGTTTAGTGGTACATTGGGATGGAAAAATGCTTCGTGAAATCGCGGCGTTGAAAAAAGTCGGAAGAGTAGCAATACTCCTAACTGGTCTAGGAACTGAGCAGTTACTCGCAGTACCAAAATTGGAATCATCGACCGGTATAAATCATGCTCTAGCCGTCGTGGAAGCTTTGAATGAGTGGGGCCTTTCAGATCGCGTAAAAGCAATGTGCTTTGATACAACTGCTACGAATACCGGTGAATCGATGAAATTCAAATCTTTTTAAGAAGATAGCTGAAGATTTGTTCTTCTCACTTATACGAAGTTGTACGAGTAACGTCGATGTAACTATATAACTATTTTTCTCTACAGGAGTTAGGAACGGAGCTTGCACCTTAATTGAGAAATATTTGGACCGAAAATTACTCTATTTAGCGTGTCACCACCATACCCGTGAGCTCATACTTCGGAGCGTGTTTGAAACTTGTTGGCCTAAGTCCGTTGGGCCGAAGGTAGCAAATTTCGAGAGTTTTCAACGAGCATGGATCGACATTGATAAGAAGGATTATGAAATAGGGTTGAATGATAAACAAGTTGCCGAAAGAATAGGAGAAAAGAAGAAGGAAATTTTACAATTCATACGAAACCAGTTTGAGGTAAAGGTTTGATGCCACTACAAGATTTAATTTTTTTCTATACTTAATCCGTTTATATTGTAGGTCATTCACCCGAGAGATGATTATCAAGAGTTTTTGGAATTATCCAATATATTTTTGGGAGGTGTTCCCCCAAATGGAATTAAATGCAAAAGGTCTGGAGCTGACAGTCATGCACGGTGGCCATCGAAAGCGATTTACAGTTTAAAAATGTTTATGTTTAGAAAATCATTCAAACTTTACAATCAGGAAATCGATGGCCTACGTGAAATTTGTTTTTTTCATTATTCTCTTCTACGTGAAGCCCTGGTTTACTGCGCCAAGTGCAATTCAGGCACCTTATACCGATCTGAGGTTGTTGCAGGACTTAATAAACTATCGCAAAAGCAATTGGAATGTCGCAACAACTGGTCTTTCCAAAGTGACGAACCACTTATGGTATTTATCGGAGGATCTAGTGGCTTTGGCATTTTTCGATAAAAATGTTTCATCCGAAATTAAGCAAGAAATGGTTGAGGCAATAAATTCCAGAGATGGCTCTCGTAATAGAAACATAAATCTTAAGGTAAAAGAGGCTGATTATGAGTCGTTGTTATCTAAAGACGTAAGCCACTTTCTCACAAGAAAATCGTTGAATCTCTTTAAACATTTCAATCTCGATCATGATTTTCTTCGAAAACATCCAGACTACTGGGAAGAAGATGAAAGTTTTCAAAGTTGCCGATCAATATTAAAAGATCTTAAAGTAGTGAATGACGTTGCCGAGAGAGGAGTAGCACTCATGCAAGATTTTAATAATTGTCTGACAAAAGATGAAGAACAGAAGCAATACGTTCTAAAACTTGTCAGCTATCATCGGAAAGAATATCCGAACGCCCACAAAAAAACTTTCCTAGCTAAACAGACATCATAGTATAAATAAAGTAATATTGTTTCTACATCTATAGTTTTATTTATTTTGTGACTTTCCACATATTTTTTCATATAAAAAGAATTCAAAGTGAATATAAAAATCTGAGAAAATTCATTGGTATTCAGAAAAATGAACGAATAATTTTCATTTAAAAAAAGTTAGATCTCCGGGAGATTTGTTGAACAATTTTTTTTTTCATCATTTTGTTAACAACATGTTGGGATTATTATTATGCAAAATTAATCTTTTCAGCACCTTTAGTAAGCTTGATTTTTTCAGATTTTTATACCATCAGCACCTGTAGCACCTTTAATATGCTGGATTTTTTTCAGATTTTTATACCATCGAGAAGTGTTTGTAATTCCCTCTCATTTCTATGGAACTTATGCAAAATGCGACACCATTCGCAAGGACTACCTTAAAGGGCCGTTAAGTTAAGTGAAATTAAGATAAGAGGGGTCTAGTGTATTTAAAATTACAGATGATATTACATTTTTTTCGTCTTTTCCCATACGACATCGGTTATTGGAAGAACCAATTTTCAAGTGTGCAGTGTAATGCATACGCTTATGAAGCTTATTTCATAACCTTTAAAATGAGTTTTTGAAACCTCTGTAGCTTCAAAATTGACGAATTTATTCAGAATTGAAGAAAAGGTACAGTGTTCTCACATGTTATTTAAATGGAAAACACAAATGGCCTATGAGCGACCTCTAAATATTAACCGATCAAGCTCAAATTTAAAAGCTATGCCTATCTAACTATAATAGGTCCATTTCTTATCAAACATCTTGAAACAAAAAATCCTTTTTTTCGAAACACCATAATATATATATTGTGATGATGCTTCCTGGTCTTTGACGCTTCCAAACGGGACAATCGGGGAAATATAGGGCGAGGGGAAAGGGGGAAATAACACTCCAGAGTTTTGTGTAGAAACGTGGAAAAAGTAACTTTTAATGATAAACGGTTCGGTGAATAATAATAACAAAATAATCAGTAACGGCTGCCGCTTCAACGCCGTTACGGGTACGTTGAAGGGATTCAATAACCAAAAATAAACAATCTCAATAATAACCAAAAAGAAAAGAAAAGTTCGCAATAACAATAATAATAACCAATTCGAAAATAAGAGAAGGGGGCAAAGAATTCAGAAATAATAATAGAAAAACCGGAAATAATCACTACGCAAGAAAAATAAGAAAATAGGAAATTACTCAATACTCGGGGGGGGGAATAAGAAAATAGAAAAATAGTTAACGCTGGGCAGAATACAAAAGTCGAAAAGTAATTAATACGCGGGGGAAAATACTAAGGTCGAAAGAAATAATTGCTACGCAGGGCGAAATACAAGGGTCGGACAATAAGTAATACTCGCGGCAAAATATAACGGTCGGAAAATTATTAAAGCTCAAAAAGAAAAAGAAAATCGAAAAAATAATCAATAACAAAACTTACGAAAATAATATCACTCAGGGTAATCGCCGAGACGGCAATTCGCAGGGTCAGTCGCAGGGAAGGGGGGGGGGAGGAAGGGCTGGCCGGTGGAGATTCTACACAATACTGGTCTTACGTTAGCAACTCAAAAAAAATTCTCAAAGCTCGGGGAACAATCACGGATTTTTGGGCGCCAGCTACTGTATCGGTGTAGCACCGCGGCGCTCGATTTAGTTAATCGAGTGCAAAAAAAAAACAAGAAAAAGAACAAAATCTATTACCTTTTTACGTCACTCGGCTAGCGGGAACGGGGGAGGGAGGGGAATGAGACTTCTCAGGCCGCAGGCACTGTCCAGGGCTTCTTGACAATATTACCTCGGCACGAAAAAAAAGACAGCAAAATTTCAATAATTACACAGAAAATTGGATACCATAAACGGTTTTATAGTCTCGGGGAGAACGGGGGAAAAATACGCTAACGGTCGCGCGCTGTAAATCTCCGCGATCGCCACCACTCACGCGCACGAAAAATATGGAGCAAAATGCCGGCGCACGTGGCAGCCGGTGATCGACGGTCGAAATTAATACAATCCAAAATCCTTAAAATTACCAGCGGGGGGTGACGGGCAAATTTTCAGGGGAATGTGGGAAATGGGACAGTCAATCAGGTCGAAATGGGGGAAGGGAAACTCAAAATGTACTCACTCAACCGGTCGCTTACGCTTCGTATCGCTTACAAAATTCCGGGCGATCACGCTCTCAATCAATCCGCTCAATATTCCTTATTCGTTCCAGTCCGATATAATTCCCAATTTTTGGCCCAATTCGTGTCCGTGGGCGCACAATCCTCGTCGAATTAAATGGGATAACTCTCCACAAAGGAGTCGGGTATAACATGGCTTGCCGGGTCGATATAATTTCCAAAAACTTTTCTCGTATATTTCACTCGCCTGTCACACACAATCGCTCTCTCACACGCCGTGGCTCGAAGTGAAGAAAACCATGCCGTTTCCGGCTTCTTCTCCGACCTCAGGGTCGGTCTTGCAATGTGCGACCTTTCTGCGAAAATCGATTGGTCAGTCTCGGGACTAGCTTGGCGGTGGGCGTCGTAATTGGCTGCGGCCGATTGCGAATATTCGTCGCGACGGAAGGCCTGTCGCGACGCTCGGCGCGCGCATCCTCGGCATCGATTGTCTTATCGATCGCCGAATATTCTCCACGCCGGGAGGTGCTGGTTCCTCGCGGCGCTCGGACGAAGTGTCGCACTGACAGCTCGGGTGCAATTTTACGGTGTTTACCCGCACGACACAGCTCGTCGGTTTACACTCGTTATTTCGAGCCGAGAGTGTGTCGTCGGGTTCCGGGCGGTCCATGACGGGTCAGACGAGTGGAGTGTTCGGTGCTGTGGCCTCCAAGGGACGGACGTCGGTGTGGGAGCAGAGCATCAGTTTGTCGGAATTTTTTTGGAGGTTAGTGCCTGACTGCCGTACCAGGCTTTAATTCCCGGTCGGTTGGCAATTTTTGTAGGCTGGTTCTGGGCCTGGCGAGGTCAATCTGGTCGCTGGTGGAGTCTTCGGTTGTCTGCGATGGCTGTGATGGTCTTCGGGGTGCTGCGGTGAGTCTTCGTGGTGCTGCGGGGAGGCTGCGACGAGTCTTCAGTGGGTTGCGAGGGCTTCGGTGAGTGAGTCGAGGGACTGACAGGGTGGCAGGGACTGAGGGTAAGTCGAGGGGGAGGTTTAACAATAGTCCAAGTCGTTGCTTAAATAATAGATTCTAATTCTAGTTTATTTTCCTCGGTGAGTGGTGGAAAGTCGAGCCACGTTGGGGAAAACTTGTGACGCACCACGTCACAATATATATTGAAACGTATTTGAATTTTTCACGGGAGTGACTTGAGAGAGGGAAATACTTAAATGATTTTTATAGGGTAGAAAATTATCCACAGATAGGCTCTATACAGTGTCCGAGGACAGAGCTCTGTTCATCATTGGACGAGGATAATTAAGAGAGGAAATTTTATTGACTTTTTAAAATTAATTGATACAGAGCTTCTTCATTGATTTCAGTCCCTCCGAGTTACGGCTACGAATGACTGTCAATTGAAGGTCGGTTGTCGTTTCTCTGCGGGCTTTTGCCTGCCCACCTCGGCCAAGAGGAGAGAAGCTCCTTAAGGAACGAGATTAGAAGAATTTATGTTGTTTTTTAAAGGTGAAGTTAAATTTTTTGTGTTTCACTCGGTGTTAGACAAAACGTAAAAGAAAATAATCAAAGGAAATTAAAGAAAATCATAATCGCGAGAATTTTAATGCCTTAGCCTATCTTATATAGTTGGTCACGTGGCGTCGGTAGATGCCACTCCCCTGACGGCACCAAGGTAGGGAGTTCTTGCGTCACGTGGTGTAGCTGGACTAACACAGCACCAATAAGTGATTCTTATCAGTGGAGCTGGGCTAGCTCAAGATTGCTTAGGTGTCGAAGCTGTGACGAGACCAAGGCAAGCTCAAGATGGGCTGTCTCAAGGAAAGCCGAGGTGTCGCAGCTGGAACGAGGCCTCGTGGCTTTATAGGATATGGGCTTTATCAAGGAATATTCTCCGAATGTCAGAGTTGTACTGAGGCTCTCGGAATGTTGAGGAGAAGGTTCTCGGTAAACGATAGGATGATATCAGTGCTCCGTGCCGTCGCGTGCGGCCTTATATACCCTGATCGCGCGACGGCAGCGCCACGCGGCGCTGATCTCGGTGTCGTCTCACGCGGCGGTCTCGCAAAGTCGCGCCTGGGTCGATCTCGGAAGTCTCCCTGTTACCGACTGTCTCGGGTAATGCAGCGTCGGTACGCGTTCCGTTACAATATATATTGAAATGTTTCGCGATTTGTTCGAACCCGATTTTTTTTTTAGTGTGACGGCCCCAGGTTTGCATATATGTAGCCGACAAGAATGATAGAAAAATATGGGTGACAATAGCGTAGTGGTTAGCGCTCTTACGTAGGAACCAAAAAGCCCGAGTTCGAATCCCGGCAGTCACCATATTTTTCTATCATTTATTCTTGGGCAAACCGTCAGAAGATCGACCATTACCAATCCTCCGAAAGTATCGGCCCGGTCGTTACAATAGCTTTTCCAAAATCGGGGCGTGAGGAAAATTTCATTAATTACAATACTCGCGACGTGGAGATTTTCCGCGATGCCTTCGTCACCACCTTGACGAAAAGGGTTCGCGTACTGGACTCGACTGAACGTGGGAGGCCGGATAGGGATTTCGGGATGGCCTCAGAGGTTATCGTGATTTGTCACCTACTTGTACCACGTTTTAACAGGCGCTTAGACCTCTCATCCTTGGCCAAAGAATGAGGTCTTGTTCTCGATATTGTTTGTCGTATCGCCCAAAAGTGATATATCTTTATTCTATCGCGCTAAGTGGGTTTGTGAGATTCGTTCGCGAAGAATTATATAGGAGTTACTTTTACTGGTTCGTATGGTGAGGCAAAAGTTTCACCGTACGGCGTTTCAAAAAAAAAAAAAAAAAAAAAAAAAAAAACGTTTTTTATCGCTCGAAAGCTGCTCGTACCGGGTGTTATTGAAACGAGCTTTTCAGCCTAAAATTACACGTGTCGACAGGAGGAAAACGTCCGACTGTCGCCTCATACAATTAGGCTCCTCCGATTACTAGATCCCTGAGCTACGGGTACGGTAGGCGATTGACGATGAAACGTGCGTGTAATTTTATCTCGAGGCCTATCTGTTGTCGAATTCGTCACGCTTATCTCGAGCTGACCTGTCTGTTGTCGAATTCGTCACGCTTATCTCGAGCTGACCTGTCTGTTGTCGAATTCGTCACGCTTATTGCTCCGATGAGCTGACTTATTTGGCTTGCAAATAAACGCGTTCTTCCGGAGAAATTAACGAGCCGACTCGCACACGATATAGACGCGATCTATTAAGATTTGCCTGAGTCTCGGTATAATCGCAGAACGATCGAAACGTCACGATCCTTCCGTGGAAGCCAACGGAACGGCTAATTGAACTCATTGGTGGCCATTTTGCTTACGGTGTTCTGATAAGATTCGTAAAAAAAGTAATCTAAAATATTCCTAAAAGTAAACAGCTGAAAAGCTGGGCTAATTTCGGCAAGAGCTACGCGTCGTGTGAATCTGCAGAATTGATAAGGCCCCGAGGATGCCTCGCCCTTGAGTTTTATACCCCGCGGTGGCGTGATATTACGTCAGAAATCGAGTGGGGATGAAATTATTAGGAGAGGTGGAAAAATCAGGTGACGTCAAGTGATAGATTACATAACTTCGATCGGGGTGGGGTCGAAATTCGCGGGAGAAGTGGAAATATCACGCGTTGTCATGTGATTGTTACGTAACCCTTTCGAGGTGGGGGCGAAATCCTTTGTGGAAGGGCAGAGATCACGCGATGTATCGTGGCAGGCCGTGATTGGTCCAGCCCCAGTCAATCGCGTGCCTCGTTATCCTTAGACCCTTATCCTTCCCACAGAGTTAATTAATTCGACGTTCTGAGCGCATTTAAGAAACCTCCGCGCGATAGACCGATTCAGACGGGATCGGCGCATCCCGCGAATGTTGTTAGCGGAAATAATTCCCGAAAAGCGATGCGCTGCCAGTTTTCCCGCTTCGAAAGTATGCCTTTACTCGTCGGTTTATTATAGTTATGATTTTCTTGAAATTACCGTTAGTTTGCGGACTCACGGTATCGATTCGCGTTGTTTTTAATTGCTCGGGCTTTGCGGTGGTCATGACCACGGCTTAACCTGGCTGAGATCGCAAGCCGACGGTCTCTTATATTACGCGTCACGCGAGAATCTATCATATCGATCTCGGTTGATAAATCGAACGCCTCGTACCCCACAGATGCGTAAGCTGGAACAGAGTACAACTGAGGACGCAAATCTGACACAGGCGCAAGTTGGAAAAACGCAATCAGCTATCGTCCCGACTAGCGCGCTTGGTACGCCCGCATGCGGTAGAGGATCACCGGGGCGACCTCCAGTGGGGATTGAATAGGTGTATGTGGGGGAGCCCTCCTGTCCCACCTCTTCAATCCCCATAATTAAAAGACGTATGCCCTTGCGATTCTAAGCCCCACTTAATAGACTTGAGATCTTAGGATAATAAGGGCACAACTCCATTAAGTGTAAGGGCTTAATTATACTTTTTTGTTGACGTATGCTCTATTACTTTAAGTCTATTAAATAGACATGAAATCGTAAGGGTGTAAGTCCTTTAATGGGGTTTAAAATATTAAGGATTTAAGCCTTAATACAGCTCTCTCCTCGCCATGGGCTCCCCTCCCTGCCTTCCACTCCCCAAGATTGTTGACACGGCGGCAAGACTTTTATACATTATGGCAAAATACATACACGTTTACATATAACTGTACCGAGTGAGATTTCGCGTGTGGAAATCTGGAAATGAGCCGGGTCCTCTACTGTTGAATTCGCGACGGCAAAATATGATAAAGCGTGTTCGGCGCACGTAGAATTCTGTACATGTCCGTCATTGTAAAAATTTGATCGCAACAAAAAAAGCACTAAAACTACGATCATGATAGTGCTCAAACTACGATCATGGTCTGCCAAGAGAAAATAAATCGAGGACACAATTAACTTTTGCCACTCTGCCTGTTCACGTTTTTAGTACATAGTAGAAAAAAAAACAAGGTTTGGGCATTTGACAAACGTTTCTGTTCCACGAACGCACACATTTTTTTCCCATACCTGGTGTCTTTATTTACCACGAAATACGTGTGACAACTAGCAATGAAACATCGTTTAATTTTGTGGACAAAAAAGTTTGTGAAATGCACAAACCACCTTTTTTACTGCATATAAAATACCCGTGCAGAATTTTAGTTGGGCGGCCGAGATAAACTGTAGGGCCATTACAGGCATACCCGTGGAATCCATAAAAGGGAATCCAAACTAGGACCCTACAGGGCCTAATATAGGAGTCCACAATAGAATTACAAGGGATAGTCAGGTAAATCATAGGAGGGCACCCATATTGTGCCTTGCTGGGTCCTATAAAGGAAAACCAAGCTTCAATCGAACAATCTACAGTGAGGATTCCAACAGAGGCCCTATTTAGGTTTGTTGGGGATTCCATAATCGGAATTGAAAATTAGAAATTTAGAGCTGGACTCTTATTAATCATAATACATAAATTATTTATTAGGAAAAATATTAACAATGACATTTATAAATCAGAAATTTATAAAACGGACGACCCCCCGAAAAATGCAGTTAATAATTTGTTTAAACGTATACGCATTATTGTGCAATTGTTGTTTAATTCGTCAAGGGTTATCGATACTGGTGACTTTTTAATATACGGTCATACCAACTATAAAATGGTTCATTAGCGATTGTTAATTAATCGTTAATAATTAATAGTTAATTAACAATCGTTAATCATATATCGATAAACAATTTTTCAACCTTATTTGCTTATGAATAGTGCTCAGAGCACAAGATCTACAAACATTTTATTCAATTGATAATTAAAATGCAACGATTGTTAATTAAATGTTATTAACAAAAGGCGCAATGTCGGTAACAAAAAATTACATTAACCGTTCACGAATAAATAGTTCTATTTCAATCATTTTAATCCCATTCATATAAATGTAGCCATAACACATTCGTTTACTTCAAATAGACAATAAAAAAAGAACTCTAATAAGATGTGAACAGCCGAGTGATCTAAAGCGCAGAGCGGCAACCAAAGGGACCCAGGTTCGAAACCCACCAACAGCTAAATCATTTACGATGTGTTTTTTCTGCGATCTAAATTGACTACTATCTTCAATAAGTAAGAATCTCTAATGAACAATGCGCAACAAACCAAGAAAGATCCGTAAATAAATATTTTTCAATTTAATTTATGTACTAATTTAGTAGGGGAAGCCTTTAATGAGGAAGCCTTCATGGGGCCTAACAAGGAAATTTATAAAGGCCCCATACTTCAGAGTGTGACAAGCCTAGTCGGGCATTGGTTAGTCTTCCATTCTAGGCTCCGGAATAAGTCGGGGAAGTCTAGAAGGGCCCAGACAACACCCCTGACTAAATTTCTGCACGGGTAAGTACAATTCATTGAATCCCCTTCAGAAGTAATATTACCTGGTCTGGTCTGCAAATATTAACTAGGAATGGAGTCTGTGATGAGGGTCTGTGAATAAAAAATTTGAATTTGACAGGAATACTGTATGTGAAATTTATCTATATTAAAAAATAAATTTAATCATATCAATTTTATCGGTAACTTGTGACTCTCGAGAATCGCAGGATGTACACGAGACGCCTTTCCAATTGTTTTTCGAATGCTCGACACTCGAATGGAACCCGAGCCTCCTGGGCATCTCTCTACAGCTACAATGTGGAAAACTGTATTGAAAAACGTAGAAGTCGGAAACTCTACTCAAGAAGAAAACCCCTCTAGTGTAGGAATCGCCCGGTACTCTCTCCGGACACGAACGCGTAGTGGCTAATATTTAATTCCGTGAGAACCTCCGGGTAAACAGGATATTACCAATGTTCCTGGCTGGCGTCGTGGCCAGTTCTCTACGAGACTTTCTTTTTACTTTCAATCCCTCTCTCCATCTACGGCCGAGGTATAACTATATTTTCTGTAGCGACGAGAGTTTATGGACTGACCGTCGCATTCCCTCACCATCCCCGGAGTGGTGAACCGGCGACTTCCACCGCCGTTGGGAAATCTTATTTCTTTGAAGGTCTAATTCGATGTATTTAATTGATTCATCTCTCCGGGGAAATGGGAATCGTCGCGCTACGGCATCCGGTTCCGTCGCAACGCTCCGTCTCTGCTGGCTTCAATACATTTATTTTTTCTTCTGTTTTTTTGCTTCTTTTTTCCTGTATCCCTCTGTCCTGACTTTACATTAACAGTTCTAGAACTATCTAAGTATATGTATGTACACAGCATGAATAACGCCAATGCGCTTCCTACACCTTGTTTCCTCGAAGGTAAAATCGAGTAAAAGGGAAATCTTTTTCAGACGTACAAGACTCAATAAAAAAGATAAATAAAATGTGGAATAGTTTGCGAACGAAATAAATAAATAAATATTGTAACGGATGATCGGTGCGGGTGTCAATGATTCGAGTAACTCTGAGATGTGAGATATATATATTCGATGATTTATTAGAGTCGCAGCAATGAATTTACGAGAGTTTACCGGTCGGCGGTCTGAGCTGGACTGTCGTGAAGCGGGCGTGAAGCCGAGAGCCTGACGCACGCTTCACAAAGGAACAAAGTCGTGACGCGAGGATAGTCTTAGGGGCTTCTCTGAATTAAAACGCGGCGGAAAGTAATATTGCTCGCGATAAATAATAATTTCGAACGGGCTGGTGCCGTTACACTTCCCCTCCAGGGAAAACGATGCTCCCGCATCGGATATTGAAACAAAGTTTACATTTATTAATTTTTTTTTAAGTGTGATTTTATATAAATGAAAAAGGGGAGCTACTGTAGCCATGACAGTTAACAGACGTGCTTAAACTTTACTTTACGATGAATACTCAATATATCCTTTCGTGTGCTACCAAAGTGAAAATAACGAAGCGAAAGAGGAAATAGTGCTGCAGTTGTAAAAATAATTACTTATTTGACTCTAAAAAGATGAAGACACAAAAATAAAGGCAGATTGAAGTAGACGGACAAGTACAAATAAATTACCGTGTAAAAAAGATAAAATATATCCGACGCATGAAACACAAAAAATAAATAAATTCAGTTTAAAAATATCGGCTAGAACATTTATTATAAAATTGGCTAATCAATCCTCTTGCTGCACATTTTGGAATGAAAAAGACACACTAAATAGTCGACAAATTTCGCACCGAAATAGGCGAGGGAACCGTAGAATCCAAATCAATAAATATAGATATATATGAAAGTAAGCCACCGATATCAATATTTCACTCACAAAATTTTTCTCATACAATGCTCGAAAATATAAAATTATACCCGAAGGTCACTCCACATCCTTCGACAAGGGAGATGCTTAATCGCACAATCACACATACACGTACAAACACAATATTTTTTGTCAAAAATACTCAACTAGCGAGGGTGTATGCAGCTTCCACGATGGCTCTTTCTTTGATCCCTGGGGTTCGCAGACTGCCCTCGGAGGATTCGATCACGACAAAAATTGAACTGGCTGGCCACGCCAATTCGAAGCGTCCGACACGAGTTAAAATTTCTCGCTAAGCTCCGTATGAATTCCTCTCTCGTCAATATGGTGGGAAGACCGTCCGTCACACTCGACGTCCCCAGGGAGAAAGAGATCAAGGCATGGCGGATCGATGCCATATAGTCTCGACAAAATCTTGGAGCACGCGCACCTCAATATTTCGGTTTTACGCAAGCGCGTAATTCGGAGCCCCCGATCGCTGGCGCTCTCGATCGATATTCTCCTTCTCACCGCGTATTTAAATTCAAAATCTCACACAGTGATTAAACTTTTGAGTGCAAAGCGGGTCTGAAACCTGCATCGACAAAACTGATGTAAGTGCGAGCGGTAAAGCTATGGAGGTTAGGACTAGGCGGCGACGGGGCAAGGGGAATCGCTCGCCAGCAAATGTCCGACAGCGACATCTCTGGGACAACCCTGAAACCCGGAGCAACCGGGCCCAGTGGCCCGGCTAACAACGCAAAATACGTTACTAACGCGATACGTCCTCATCTGCTCACTGCACTTATTACACCAACTAAAAACCAAAGGGAAGACCATCGAACGCCGCTTAACTACAAAAACATAGAAGCAACTCCTGTGGACAACTAACCGGGTTCCTGCTGAAAAGAAAACGGGACGAGTTTGCTGAAGATAGCGACAACCCCAAATCTTCAAAGAACAATAACACTGACCCTGTGAATACTCCCGAGGAAGCCACCCCAGAAAGAATTGTTCCACCAGATTGTCTTACTACACACACTGCTGTGCGCAGCGAGGAAGAAGCCAGCATGGAGATTGCAGCACAACTGCAAAAGTACTCAGAAAACCACGACAAGATGACCTTAAAGTTTTAATCCCAAAAAAATGAACACGAATTTCACACTGCTTGCCACAACCTGGAGGCGAGAATAATCAATTTAGAGATGTCAGCCCCGACCAGAGACGCGTCGATGGATAAGGACCTAGGGGATAAGATTGATTCCATTGAAAATTCCATTGATTCCGCTGAAAAAATACCTTCCGCTAGACTCCATAACATAAACAAAAAATTCAGCGACATGGAAAAGGATGCAAGACGTAACAACATCGTTATCAAGGGCCTAGATGTACAGCAAGAAAACCCATGGCAGGAAACCACACATTTCCTGGCCAACAAATTCGGGCTCGAAAATGTCATCATCGATCTACGGCGCCTCGGTAAACAGCGTAACATGATCTTCGTTAAACTCGACTGCTGGCAAACGAAGCAGATTATGAGTGAAAAAAATCACTGGCAGGCAGCAGAGTCTATATCGATCATGAACTCTTGTTTAAGGAGAGAGGAATCGCCAAACATACACGAGAGCAAGTGAAACAGCACAGAGAGAAAGGTAGCTCTATAAAAATGGGGGCCCAAAAAGTTTCCATCAACGTTTGGTTCACCTGGAACGGGAGGGATAAGCAGCTGGAGATAGTCAAATGGAACGTTAAAATCACCGATCCTGCGGGCACCAACGCACCAGACTCCGAGCCGGCCAACGATTTATCTAACGTGCAAAAAAAGAAAAAAAAGGGAGAGCAGGAGCCTCTTCTCTATTGGTTTTTGAAACTCTCATGGATTCGGCGAATCCCGGAAAAAAAGGCCGTGGAAAAAAAGGCCGCGGAAAAAAAGCCTGGAAAAAAGGCCGATGGAAAAAAAGGCCCCGGTCAAAACTCAATTTTCAAAATCAATTCTATGGAAAAAGATTTTTTTTCATCAAAAAATTGTATTTCTGGTGGCAGTCGGGGGGCTCCGCCCCCCCGAACACCCCCCCCCCCCCACACGCACACGCACACGCACGCGCACACGCACGCGCACGCGCACACGCACGCGCACGCGCACACGCACGCGCACGCGCACGCGCACGCGCACACGCACACGCACACGCACACGCACACGCACACGCACACGCACACGCACACGCACACGCACACGCACACGCACACGCACACGCACACGCACACGCACACGCACACGCACACGCACACGCACACGCACACGCACACGCACACGCACACGCACACGCACACGCACACGCACACGCACACGCACACGCACACGCACACGCACACGCACACGCACACGCACACGCACACGCACACGCACACGCACACGCACACGCACACGCACACGCACACGCACACGCACACGCACACGCACACGCACGCGCACGCGCACGGGCACGCGCACGCGCACGCGCACGCGCACGCGCACGCGCACGCGCACGCGCACGCGCACGCGCACACGCACACGCACACGCACACGCAACATGTTTCGTCGGCCTTTCTTTCCGGGGCCTGTTTTTCCGTGGCCTTGTTTTCCACGGCCTTATTTTCCATCGGCCTTATTTTCCATCGGCCTTTTTTTCCAGGCCTTTTTTTCCGCAGCCTTTTTTTCCACGGCCTGTTTTTCCGCCTACCGGATTCGGCAACATAGAGGAGAGTAAGATCCTCGAAAAGTGCGATGTTTTCTGCATCACCGAAACGTGGCTCACTTACTGACCTAACCCACTACCCGCATTTCTCATGGACTACGAGTGCATCTCGGCCGACGCAATTAAAGACACTTGATGCAAGCCCTTGGTGGATATTCTCTGAGCTATCTGTAAGTGATAATACTCCAATTATTGGTATCATATACCTAAAACCGGGACTAGAGGTGAACCCGATACTCGAATCGCTTCAACTAGTACTAGATGAATTAGAGATCTCAGGGGGTGAGAAAGCTATTATCATTGGCGGTGATCTAAATGCTAGAGTCAGAACAGTGATTTTATGCCTGAAGAGATATTCGAGGATACGGACCTATACACTAGGACCTCGATTTGGGCGCCCTCGATGTTTTCCGCAGTCCCCACCACGGAGCGAATATCGATCGATGCGGCCCGTGGAGGGGAAGCTATAGGGCGATCCAGACAGTGCCGTAAGGAAAAACGATAGTTTCGGGC
Source organism: Stenichneumon culpator (assembly GCA_964017025.1). Classification (NCBI taxonomy): domain Eukaryota; kingdom Metazoa; phylum Arthropoda; class Insecta; order Hymenoptera; family Ichneumonidae; genus Stenichneumon; species Stenichneumon culpator. Next base: position 9,275,397 of record OZ024768.1, on the reverse strand, counting down.
GCTTCATTCGGGCGAACAACATAACCTCCAACCAAAGCCGATAACGAAATACCGCGACGATGCCGGCAAAATGTCGACTAACAAATTATGATCGATTAAGAATTAACGATCAATTGAATGACGGAAAATGTGATATTTATTGATAGAAAAGTGATATAAAAAAAGTTATATTTATAAATATTTATAAATATTTATAAATATTATATTTATAAATATAAAAAAGTTATATTTGTTCGTAGAATCGGTTCTTCAAATGAAGATTATACAAGTACATCAAAAACCGCTTCGAAGTATGTTAAATTTCATGTGTTTCTATAACCCGAGACATTTTTTTCTATAACCCGAGAAAAACGTACCGAGGGGCCCACGGTACGTGACATGGCACTGGTCGCGACTCTGAGAGCTGCGCACAGTCAGCATGGGCGGGGCATGTCCCCGCCCATGCTGACTGTCAACCTCAACATCGGCAGGTGCAATGCGGAGTGCAATGCGCAACCTCAACATTGGCGGGTGCAATGCGGAGCCGGTCCCGCCGCTGTGTCGGAAATCGAGGTCCTAGTATATTGTGATATGCTGTCAACAGACAATGAAAAGAACGCTAGGGGTGCGCTAGTAATGGAATTTATGAGTCTGAATGGACATATTTTAGTCAATGGACGTACTGTGAGCAATAGGCCAGCACAACCCACTTTCTGCAACAAAAATGGGACAAGCGTAATTGACCTCGTGTGGGTATTCCTAAACAATCTGTTCAATGCTATTCTAGTTACTAAACAGATCCCCGGTGATTGGGAAAAGTGGCTTTATCTATGATTTTCAAAAAAGGCGATAAGAACGACTCACCGCGGAATTGCTCTCGTCAACTCGAGTACAAAAATATTCCCGCAAATCTTAAGTAATAGAATGATGACGTGGTCAGACGTAACTCGGGTACTCCTCGAATCTCAAATGGGCTTCCGCAAGGGCAGGAGCTGCGTTGACTCGATTTTTACTCTTATTTCACCCATACAACTCCAACTAAAATTCGGTGGCAGAGAGGTCTATGCGATTTTTGTGGATTTTAAACGGGCCTTTGATTTAAATCCGCACTACGCTGTGTGGCTGAAACTTTTTCGTCTTGGTGTAAGCGCAAAAATAATAAGAATAATGAAAGCCTTACATGACAAGGCTAGAGTTCAGATAAAAGTCGGAAATGCGCTGTCGTCCGAGTTTAGCGTGACTGAAGGGGTACTACAGGGTGAAAAATCAAGCCCGCTATTATTTCTACTGTATATCTCTGACTTCGAGAGATTTTTTAGAATGAGAGGTCTCACCGGCCTCAACATCGAAGGTACCACCGACCTCCGAATGCTGCTTCACGCGGATAACACCGTTATTCTTGCTTACCCGCATACAGACCTACAGCGTAAATTAAATGCACTAGAAGAATACTGTGATACCAACGGCCTAAAAGTCAATATTAGTAAGACAAAAATTACGTTTTTTCGGAATGGCGGTAGAATGAAGAAGCTAAACAACCGATTCACGTAATATAAAAACGAGTTTCTAGAAGTTGTTAGCAGTTATAATTAGCGTAACTTTCTCCACATCCTCTCTCTCGGCGGGAACGCCGCGCGCGCGACACTAGCTAAATCTAAGATTGCTACAGGAACGGCACTCGCCATATTAGCAAGAGCAAAATGTGACTCATGGGCAGCGGACGAAAAGCTTGACGACAGCCTAGTCGCTTCCACCCTACTGTACGCATTTCCGGCGTGGGGGCTAAGGTACAGAGACTATATAGAGAAGCCTCAAACGGATTTTTATAAACGATTATTGCAACTGTACAAGAGCACGCCCAACTGGGCCCTCCGACTTGAACTCCGCTTGACTAACGTGTCATACAAAGCAATGCGTATAACCTGGAAATGGAATATAACAATCCTTAAAATGAATGACTCGAGCCTCCCTAAGATCTGCATGAACAGGCTTCTGCACCTTGCCCCAAGCCGAACAGGCGACAAAAAGTTTAATTGGGTTATGCAATTTAAAGAATTTCTCTCCGAAGTTGATGCGGCAGACCCATGGGGCAATGTAAATGCCAAAGTCTTCTTTGAGGGTTGTGACTGATGTGAAAACAATTTTCTTCGATTTGTTTCGGCTTTAGAACGGTCTATTGGAATTCCTCTTCTTCAGGGTGTTAATGAGGAGGCTTTGTATTACGTTTCGACCCTGGTCGGGGTCCTCTTTAGAAAATATTTATTTTTTTCCTATAATTTATGGCGCAGAAGTTAGCAACGTTGTTCCCAGGTGCGGACGGCCGATGCACCGAGTATGGCCAACGATTAGCTTGTAGTCGGCAGCAGGTTGGCAGCCGATGATCGGATCTCGATGAATGCCCATCATTGGCTAAACTGTCGATTGACAATCATTCCAACGTTGGGCTCAATAGTTGGTAAAACGCTGCTTACCAGAGTTAAGCCGGCGCTGGCGTATCGTCGTAACAATGCGTGTTCGGTGATATCAAGTGGGCGTTTGCTCACGACGACGAACGACTTTGGCCCAGTACCTGCTAGCGACGTTCAGCCAACGTCCAACATCAAATATTTATAAACAATTAAATTTTTTTTTAATTTGGGAGAATCCTTCTTTAATATTCCAGATTCCATTATTATAGTTTTATCTACAGTATTGTAGTGTAGACGGCCTAAGTTTTATCAATATTATTAATTAAAGTGTGAATATAAAAATGAAATAATAAAACTTAGACAATTTAAAGTAATCGGTAAGATCGAAGTTATAGCAATTGATATTAGATAGAGATGCAGTAGACATGCAGCTTTTATATAAGATACGAAAAAATGTTCGAAGTGAGCATAGCCCAGTGCGTAAGAGCGCGGACTAGTAGTCCGGGGTTCACGGGTTCGAGCCCCCGTTACCGACTGAAAAATGTATTCTGATGAGCCCAATGTGTGAAAATAACAAACTACATAAAAGCAATTGTAGGATGATAAAAAAAGCAATTTAAAGTCGCGCAGATCCATAAAAAAAAAATTAATTGCGTATTAATATTTTCCATTCAACGTTGGCTGGACATCGGCCGCCAACATTGGGGCAACTTCGGCGGATCGCTACTACCGGAATTAATTTTTTTAAATACTCCCGAAATACCCGGAATACTCCCGATCCATCACGAAGTCAGTAAAAAATTCGATATTCGAGACCGCGTTTGGTTGAAGCAATTTGTCCGACACAACGATTTTTCCGACCGGACAATCCCTATCGAAAAAATGCACACATACTCTCTAATAAAGCATAAAGTTAAAAATAATAATTTAGGCAGTAGCGATCCTCCATTAGATAGGAAAAAATTCGTCATTTGGAAATTTGTTTCATTGGAGCAGTTTTTTCTCTACCATGAGTTTTCCGACTGGCCAACCCTTATTGGAAAAATTTACACATACTCTCTGATAATCCAGAAAGCTTAAAATATCAATTTCGGTAGTAGCGATCAGCCATGAGGCCAGAAAAAAATTCGATATTGCAGACCTCGTTTGGTTAAAGCAATTTGTCCGACACAACGATTTTTCCGAGTGGAAAATTCCTATCGAAAAAGTTCACACATATTTCCTAATAAAGCATAAGGTTTTGAGAAATTATTTTAGGCAGTAGCGATCCTCCATTAGATAGGAAAAAAATTCGTTATTTGGAAATTGGTTTCATTGGAGCAGTTTTTCGGCTACCATGAGTTTTCCGACTGGCCGTCCCCTATTGGGAAAATTTACACATACTCTGATAATCCAGAAAGGTTAAAAAATTTAATTCAGGTACTAGAGGCTGCAAGTTTAATAATAATTGCAGAACGAGCACATGTTGCAAGATTTCTTGCGAGTTCCGACATTCACTTTCAATTTTGGCGTACTAAATACATTGGAAATATCTTAAAGTATTAATACGTTGATATTTCTTTACAAGAATTTACGCCAAGCTTAAAATTTCCCTTTAGAATATGATGCACGAAAGGTTAGGTTCTACGTCAGTTGATCGAATCGGGTTACTGACATAGGACCCATTTCCGTTGCACCAACAACGTTGCTAACTTCTGCGCCATTATAATTTTAGGTTAACAGTGTTAACCTAAAACGAGAAAAATGTTAGAGAAAATGATATAACAATTTTTATGAAAAGTATGAAAAGTATGAAAAGTATGAAAAGTATGAAAAGTATGAAAAGTATGAAAAGTATGAAAAGTATGAAAAGTATGAAAAGCATGAAAAGTATGAAAAGTATGAAAAGTATGAAAAGTATGAAAAGTATGAAAAGTATGGAAAGTATGGAAAGTATGGAAAGTATGCAAAATATGGAAAGTATGAAAAAGTTGAATATTGAAATTTCCATAGCGCTTCCACGTAATGTTGAAAATTTAAATGTTCATGTCGTTTTCTTATGATGTTGCTTTATTCGCGAAGGTTTTCTATGAGAAAGCATTTGATGTACATTTGGCTTCCTCATAGAGGAAGCTTCGCGAATAAAGGAACATCATGAGAAAACGATATGACAATTTTTATAGAGAGTATGGAAAGCATGAAAAGTATGAAAAATATGAAAAGTATGATAAGTATGAAAAGTATGAAAAGTATGAAAAGTATGAAAAGTATGAAAAGTATGAAAAGTATGAAAAATATGAAAAGTATGAAAAGTAAGAGAAATATGGAAAGTATGAAAAAGTTGAATATTTAAATTTTCATAGCGCTTCCTCATAAAGTTAAAATTTGAAATTTTCATACCGCTTTCTCATAAAAGTTGAAAACAACACATTGATGTTAAAAAAAGTTGAAAATTGTAATTTTCATAGCGCTTCCTCATAAAGTTGAAATTTTCATATCGGTTTCTCATAGAAGTTGGAAATTGAAATTGTCATATCTTTTCTCATGATGTTCCTTTATTCGCGAAGCTTCTTCTATGAGAAAGCATTTTCTGTATTTTTGGCTTCCAAAAATACAGACATTGGACATTTTTTCTAAATATGATTTTTCGAGGTTTTTGAACATTTTAAACACGTTTTCATTAAAATCCCGAAATTTTTTTTTCACCATCACAAAGCTTCCTCTATGAGGAAGCAAAATGCAGTAACTGCACACATATAACACAAAAATTGAAAGTGTCAGGAATATCGGCACATTTATATCTCCACCACTCACAAGTCTACCAGATAACAACTCTACCAGAAAACATCTCTCCCCAAACATCTCTACCAGAAAACAAGTCTCCCGGATAATAACTCTACCAAAAAAGATAGCTTTAACAACTCTACCAGAAAACAAGTCTACCGTATTACAACTCTACCGTATTATAACTCTACCAAAATCTCTACCACTGAAGAAAAAAACTCTCCCGGAAGTTAAATAAAACTCTCCCCGAATTGAAATAAAACTCTCCCGGAATTCAAATAAAACTCTCCCCGAATTGAAATAAAACTCTCCCGGAATTCAAATAAAACTCTCCCCGAATTGAAATAAAACTCTCCCCGAATTGAAATAAAACTCTCCCGGAATTCAAATGAAACTCTCCCGGAATTGAAATAAACTTTCCCCGAATTGAAATAAAACTCTGCCGGAATACAAGGGTGGACAGGGATTTAATTTTTTATGCTACGTTGCCTTTGATCATCAATACGCGATGTGTCTATTTATTATGAACGATGATCGATATTCTATTTGACGAGAATCGATTACACCGTTTAAATTTTATGCGACTTTGAATTTCTTAAATGATGTGCAAAATGAATACTTCGCTTCAAATCTCCGTACGGTAAGTGCACTCGAAAGTTCATGTGAATATCGAAACGATTGTGGCTTTTATTTTGTAGTTCCACGGTTTGGACAAAATGAGAAACAATTTTCACATTATCAACTTATTTAAATATCAACTAATTAAAATATTGTTAACAAACACTGTTCGTCGACACCAAGTCGATTAATGAATCGCGATGAATCGCCATGAATCGCGAGTTGCGTTCAATTAAATACAACAATGGTCGACTCGTAAGGTTGCCTGCACATCGGGCAACCAGCGACGAAGTTCGGATCTTTCGCTATTTGTTGAGCATTCGAAATTTCGAGACCGGCGAAGCACCGTCGACAAGCAGCCAAATGGTTGCAGGGCAGGAAGAGGATTTTGGGAACATTGGCCAAGCATATACGGCATTCCAGCGGATATTCTGCTGCCAACTGGTCCCCGAAATCTTGATTGTTTAATTGATCATATACGCCGGATATGTTGACGAGATTATCGGGCGTGTCTGGCACCGCTGACCGATGGGTTTGCCGTTGTCTTATGACAATTGCTCTGCCTTCTTCAAGATGCATCAATCGAGCTACATCTTGAAAACTATAATACGACATAAAAATATGTTTGAGATAAGCGACAAAAAAGTTCGGTAATATTTATAATTCATGTTAGCACATTAGAGGCATTTTTCGAAACGCAGCGATTTTTAGCTAATTTAACAAATTTAGTCAATTTTGTTAATTTAGTCAATTTGAATAATATCTTATATTGTCTTAAATCGCTTACCGGATCGCAACTTCGTTAAATACATTGTTGAGGTAACGAGTAGAGCGACGCGAATGTAGGAGCGACATGGCGATGGGGTTTTGTTTAGCACAAGAGAGCATTCGGGCAAAGAGCTTGACAGGGGGAGGAGCTTGGATCGAGAGAGGTGGAATAAAATAGATTTATCACGTAAAGCGTACGAGTCTTATTTAAACATGGTGGCAGCGCGTGCGTGATGACGGACCCATCACCAACAGTAACCGTTAATGCGGTTAATTCGGTAAACATTTCACCACCGACTCAATTTTCATTCGTACCGGAAGATTGGAAAAGATGGTTCCAACGCTGGGAACGATATCGGACGGCATCGGGCTTAGCCAAGAAAAGCGAAGAAGAACAAGTCAACATGTTCATATATACCATGGGAGAAAAGGCTGAAGATATCTTATTATGCTTCGGGCTATCGGCAGAGGACAGCGAAGTTTACGAAACGATTCGCAAGAAATACGACGATCATTTTGTTGGTAAGAAAAACGTAATTTTCGAGCGAGCAAAGTTTAATCAGCGAGCACAACGCGAAGGCGAATCGATAGAAGATTTCATCGCCGACGTTTATCAGTTGGTGGAATCGTGCGAATACGGAACATTAAAAGACGATCTCCTAAGGGATAGAATCATAGTGGGTATTCGGAACGAGAAATTGTCGAGAACATTACAGTTAGATCCTGACTTGACATTAGAAACAGCAGTGACAAAAGCGCGTCAAGCGGAATCGGTTTTGAAACAACAGAAAGTTGTGAGAGGAGAACAAACTAGCAGCGAAGATCCGATCGACATCGACGCGATAAAACAGCGAAAGTTCAACAACAAAAATACAAACCGCTCCGGAAACAGACACGCTCCCGGTTCCAAACAGTCTACGGATACCTCAAGAAAATGCACCCGCTGTGGATTATCACCGCAACACGCGTTCAAAGAATGTCCTGCGCGTCAATCTGCGTACAACAAATGTAACAACAAAGGCCATTGGGCAAACATGTGCAGAACAAAATCGATAGCTGCTATCAGGGAATCAGATCAAACGTCAGTGTGCTCATCATCATCGTCAGAGTCCTCCTTCTTGGGAAAAGTAGACGGAGGTTCGAAACCGTGGAAGGCCACTCTTCAACTGGAAGGAGCGAAGAATACAGTGCAATGTAGAGTTGATCCGGGAGCAGACGCTACGATCTTGGGTGATAAGATCGTAAGAACGATTTTACTAAGGATACAAATAAAAAGAACGGACAAACAATTCCGAGTAGCGGGAGGTACACCGTTGGAAGTCATGGGAGTATTCTCAATCACCGTCAAATGGAAAGATGCTTCCGATGTAATCGACATTTACGTGTTGCCAAATTCCGATGAAGCTTTGTTGGGTCGTCCAACGATTGAATCTTTGGGGATGATAAAATGGGTAAACAGCATCGCTTCAACGAAGCCCGAGGAAAAGTACGCGAACATCTTCAAAGGGCTCGGAAAAATGCAGAAAACTTACAAGATCAGACTAACAGACAATGCTAGACCCTATTCGGTAGCCGCGCCGCGAAGGATCCCAGTAAGACTTCGTGACAAGGTAAAAAAAGAATTGAACAAGATGCTGGACGAACAGATAATCGAAGCCGTAGATGAACCTACAGAGTGGTGTGCGCCTCTCGTGGTTGTGCCGAAGAATCAAACCGACGTAAGACTTTGCGTCGATTACGTTGAGTTGAACAATTTCATTTTGAGAGAACGACAGATACTCCCAACGGTCGAAGAAAATCTGGCACTTCTTGCCGGAGCGAAAGTTATGTCAAAATTGGACGCCAATTCAGGATATTACCAGATTGTAATAGATGAACAATCAAAACTCTTGACGACGTTCATTACACCGTGGGGGAGGTTTTGTTTTCGTAGGTTGCCGATGGGACTTTCTTCAGCGGGAGAATTTTACCAGAAACAAATTTCGGAGACAATCACGGGTTTGGATGGAGTCTTGAATCTTCTCGATGACATTTTAGTGTTTGGAGAAACAGTAGAACAACACGATGCGAGATTAGAGCAAGTTTTAAAAAAGCTTACCGAAGCAGGAGTAACGTTGAACCCAAAGAAGTGTTCTATCCGACAGTCACGATTGAAATTTTTGGGTCATATAATCTCTGCGAAAAATGGCATTCAGCCAGACACAGGTAAAATTGAAGCAATTACAAACATGCGAACCCCGGAATCGGTGGAAGATGTTAGAAGGATTTTGGGAATGGTCCACTATCAACTGAAATTCGTGGATCATATGGCCGACATTACGAAACCCCTTAGGGACCTTCTAAAAGAAGACAAGGAATTTCTGTGGACCGCCAGTCAGGAAGAGTCGTGGTCCAATCTAAAACAGAAGCTGAGTGAGGCGCCGGCCTTGGTATTCTTTGATCCTAACAAGCAAACTTGGGTGTCAGCAGATTCATCGTCATTCGGATTAGGGGCCGTGTTAGAACAATTGCATGAATCGGGAGATTGGAGAGCGGTAAGTTACGCATCTAGATCTTTGACAGAAACGGAACGGCGGTATGCCCAAATCGAAAAGGAAGCCTTAGCTTTAACATGGGCATGTGAGAAATTCCAAAAAATTTTACTCGGAGCAAAGTTTACACTACGAACGGATCACAAACCACTAGTACCGCTGATGGGTTCAAAACCATTGGATAACCTCACAACAAGACTTCAAAGATTTAGAATGCGTCTATCAAGATTCGTCTACAATATAGAACACGTCCCCGGAAAAGAATTCTACACCCCTGATGCGTTGTCACGAGCACCATTATCAAGAACTAGAGAAGAGGGGGAGATTCTCCGCGAAGAAGAGTTGGAACTTTATGTAAGGGCGGTTTTTCAAGAGCTACCGATATCGGACAAGAAACTCGTAGAAATTAGACGAGCGCAACAGGAAGACAGAGCATTGCAACGAGTCTCATGGTACATCAACAATGGTTGGCCGAAAGAAAAGAATCAGGTGGAACCAGAGGTGAAGCCGTACTTCAATGACCGTTCTACGTTAGCGATTTATCACGATTTAATAGTGAAAGAAAAAAGGATCGTGATCCCAGTAAAACTGAGGGCTGAAATCTTAAAACGAATCCACGAGGGTCATATGGGGATTACAAAGTGTCGACGTAGGGCGAAAGAGTCCGTTTGGTGGCCCGGGATTTCGCAGATGATCCAGAACCTCGTGGAAGCATGCGAAGCATGCATAAAACATCAAAGCCGCCGCTATGAACCGTTGAATCCGTCACTACCTCCTCACGGACCATGGCAAAAGGTGGGGATTGATTTTGCTCAGTTCAAAGGAAAAGACTACCTAATTGTTACAGATTATTTCTCGAGATATCCAGAAATCGCAGAATTGAAGTCAACGACCGCACAAGCTACAATTAGAGAGGTTGCAGCGATCTTCGCTCGTCACGGTACTCCGATAGAAGTACGAACAGACAAAGGACCTCAATTTCGAAGTTTCGAGTTTAAGAAGTTTGCTCAAGAGTACGGATTCACGTTGACAACCAGCAGTCCACTGTACCCTCGTAGTAATGGTCAAGTAGAAGCTGCGGTGAAAACGGTCAAAGCAATTTTAAAAAAAGAAGAGGACGTAGAGCGGGGACTACTAGCGTATAGAGCTACTCCGTTGGAAATAGGATACAGTCCAGCCGAATTAATATTTGGTCGGCAAACCCGGACTACATTACCGTGTGTCTATAACAAGGAAGTGACGCTAGCGGACAAGAAGAAACATTATTCGGAGTTGCTGAAAGGAAAAATGTCAGATAAATTGTATCACGATAAACGTCATCGGGCTAAAACATTGAGGGAACTCCGACCGGGTGAACGAGTATGGGTTTTCGATAAGAAATGCTCCGGTACAGTCAAACGCAAAAGAGAAGAACCACGATCGTATGACGTTTGGATAACGGATTCCTGCTACCGAAGAAATCGAGCTCAAGTAGCTGTTTTACCGGAGAAAGGGGAACGATCTTCGAAACGTATCAGTCAGCCAGCAGTCACCGAGCAGACGACTTTAGAAGATACAAGTACCGAGCCCAAGGATCGAACGTCACATGAGGAAAAACCAGCAGGATCGGGCGAACTCCGATCGCGGGCAGGAAGAAAATATAAACCAAAAAAGTCGGATGATTTTTGTTATTATTAATGTTTGTTTTCGTTCATCTTGTTAAAGAAAGGGAGGTGTTGAGGTAACGAGTAGAGCAACGCGAATGTAGGAGCGACATGGCGATGGGGTTTTGTTTAGCACAAGAGAGCATTCGGGCAAAGAGCTTGACAGGGGGAGGAGGTTGGATCGAGAGAGGTGGAATAAAATAGATTTATCACGTAAAGCGTACGAGTCTTATTTAAACATACATCGTCGGGGGAAGCATCTGTTTCAAGTGCCCGAGTCTTCAATTCACTGATTAATCGACGCTTTTCCACATACTCTTCCAAAACTGGATGGGAATGTTGGCCAAATTGTACGATATTATCGTCATCATCTGGCAACAGACATACGCTGCAATGCCAGTGGGTCGTTCGCTCAGCACAAACGAACCCCTCCTCTCGTCCGTAACGATTATCTACATAATAAAAAAAGTCTTCGAATTTGTATGAAGGACCGTGTACCCTTGTTTCCTCCATCTATGAAAATTGAATTAATTGTACAAGTGGTGTCACTACGTACACATGATTTTCAAGAGAAAGTAAATGAGGTATATTATTTTTTCATCCCGTCTTACCTTTGATAAGAATTCACGAAAGGCGGTGATACCGCACTGGATTGCCCTAATGCCCGATACTTCTGCGTCAAAGATACGTATACAATTTTTGCAGTTATTTTTTCCCCTATCTGTACCGTCAATCTAAATTTGCTGCCACCAATGAATCTAATTAGCACGTTTAAAGTTCATTGTGAAAAGATCGTGATTGCAGTCTTTTGCTGAGACTGCTGCCGCCAGCGTTTCTTCTCTGTTTTAAAACAAAAATCGATTGCCAGTATCATTTGACAATTTCAGTGGGTAGGTTCGGTTGACTTAACGTTGTGTCATAATACGTGTTGAGAATTTTAGATTCATTAGTGGCAGCAACTCAACGGCAAGGATTAACGGCGAAGATTCATAGAACGGATAGTGAAAAAAAATCAGAAACTTTTCTGACATAGCTTCGAAACGGAAGTATCGGGCAGGTCAATCCAGTGCGGTGTTGTTGACGCCCGTCGATCGCAGATTTACATCGGATGTAAGTGTTGATGGATAGACAATCGTGTACTCTTAGAAATAGATTCAATTATTTTCGTTCGTCATCGATGCAAGTTATACCGGGACAACGACCAAATACTAACCGATACGAGTATGAGGGGTATTTTTATCACGAAGACTGTCGTTTCGGGCGGGAAGGAGGGTTCGTTTGCGTCGATCGATCGACACGTTGGCATTGCCGGGTATTTTTGTTGCCCGATCGCAACGATAATCTCGTGCAATACGGCGATCATTTTCATCCGGTGATAGAAGAATATTGCGAAAAGCGGAGAATGATCAATGAGTTGAAGATACGCGCCATCGAAACAGACGCTTCCCCGGACGAGGTCTTCAATGAGGTCTCAAGAAGGTAAACTATGCACCAGGCAAACGTAAGTTAACGTTGAGTTATTTCACGCAATTTTTTATTCCATCAAGTCCTTATATTGATAGTGTATCGATAAAAAAAAATTCTGTCAGAAAGATGGCTTTCCATATGCTGGAACAGATTGCAAATTTAAAGAATTTTATTGAAGCAAAATGCTAAAGTGATTTCAAATTAATTTTGATGGTGCTGTACAGCTTTCGAGATGTTGCTGTATTGATGCGACCGGAAGCAGGAAGAGCAATCGTATCAAGAGAACGGCAGATCGATCGACCACCAGTACCGGAAACGCTTCGGGGGCTCGGGCCAATGCTAGAAAGATATACCGCCGCCCACACCATATATCAAGGAGTCGCAACGGCTCCTGATGGTTCGGTTGCGATAATTTTTTTCAGCAACGTGATGGTAAATCGTTTGAACGATATTAGCGAATTGAGCCTGGACGCAACATTTGCGGTAAATATGCGAGGACAATGAAATATTTGTTTTAATTGAATAGAGTATCAATTATTCTAAATCTTAATTAACATATCTTTCGACAATGAACGTTGATTTGTTTATAGGCCCTTCCCACCGAAACACGAGCGTCCCAGTTGCTAATTTTTTTTATGCGAAGAATGGACGTTGTAAGTAGGATTTTGTATTGCCAATGTTACTGGGCTTTAATATATTACATAGCGACGCTATATAATATATTAAAGCCCAGTATATATTACATAACGACGCTAAATTAATAAATTTAATTGGCATCATTTTTTCTATTTAGGGAATCCCAGTGGTTTACGTTCTTTGTGAAAATAGGACGGAACAATTGTATTCGGCAATCTTCCGATTCCTATTAGAACGAGCTCCTGGAATGAGACAGACCCTTCGAACGATAATCTGCGACTACGAAGCAGTGATCATCGCGGCCGTTCGTATTTCGTATCCGTGGGTCATCATAAGGGGCTGTTGGTTTCATTTCCAACGAGTAAGTAACTTAAAAAATATATACACTGATAATCGATTTTCTACTTCAACGTACACCTGATGGTCGGCTAATGTAATTTTACAGGCGGTTTCGAGATGGTGGCACGAATTAGGGTTGGATACTGCACCGGCTGAGGTGCTTCATCTAACCTGGGCACTACCATTGGTACCAGCGAATCGTTTTGGCGAAGGAATCGATGTCATCCGTGAATGCGCGAGTCTCATCGAAGACGATCACCCATCGGTTGTTTTATTCGTAAGGTATCTGACCAGATGGTGGCTGCCACGAGCCAACATTGCGTCCGTCAATGGCTCTTCAGTTCGCACAAATAATATCGCTGAAGCATTCAATCGACGTATCGTGCCGAAACTTGGTGGCCCTCAACCCCCGCTCTTCCGTTTTATAGGTTTGTCTTACGGATTTGTTCGTCTTTGACGATCTAACATATATGGTTTATTATTTTTTATTTTTTAATGCAGCTAGATTGCGTGATATTATTATTGACAACGAAATCAAGTGGGAACGACTCGAAGCGGGCATCGACTTGGAGCCCGAGCGTCGTGCTTACCAAGCTCACGATGATCTTCACATTCGGCGTGTGCAGATTTCATTGGACAACGGAAGGTACTTTTTTTTGCACGCTTTTTATATCATACATTTGATATTATATTTTTCGCCAGATATTCTATGATAGAATTTTTTCGCACCGCGATCGAAGGTCGACATCGCGATGAAATTATAGTTGCCGTCGAGAGAGTCGAACGTTAGTATAGGTTCAACTCTCTTAACGTAGAAGATTAATATATTTTTTTCTGTAAATATTTACGTCCTTAATCATGCATTTTTATGATAAATTCGATCCGCATGTTAGATGAGCATCCTGGCGACGTTCACGTCCTACCAAATTTCGATCATTTGGAAGATCCGGAAGATGTACTTGCGGGTACGTATTAAATGATATTTTTTAAAGTCCACTTTCCTAATGGAAAATATGTATTATTATTATTATTATTATGGTTATTATTATAGAAGCGCCAATGGAGCGTCCGATGCGTCATCGCCGTAATCCACGCGTTAGACCGACAGTTCAGCAAAACCGAGGAAGAGTCAGACGGCGAGCTGGTCAAGGGAGGGCTCAGCCACTGATTCACGCAGTTCCAGCTCCGGTACCCGGTGAAGGAGTACCATTGGAACCGCAACATCGTAGGAACGCTCGACGTGGAAGACGTGAAAGGCGGCCGCTGCAGGCTCACGCGGTTCGGGCCATGGGGCCAGTTCGGGAAGGAGTTGTAGAAGTACGAGAGCCTGAGGTTCCTCGCCGTCGGGGAAGGCCTCGCCGTCAGCCTGCATTTGCAGCTATACATGCCGAAGAACCCGATCAGCCACTACCTGAGGCCGTTCCTGAGGTAGAAGTACGAGAGCCTGAGGTTCGTTTCCGTCAGAGAAGGCTTCGCCGTGAGCCTCCACTCGCCGCTGTACAGGGCGAAGAAGCATGGCAGCCACCGCAGGCTCAAGCGGAGCCTGAGATTCGTCGCGGTCGGGGAAGGCCTCGCCATGAGCCTCCACTCGCCGCTGTACAGGGCGAAGAAGCATGGCAACCACCGCAGGCTCAAGCGGAGCCTGAGGTTCGTCGCGGTCGGGGAAGGCCTCGCTATGTGCCTCCGCTTGCTGCTATACAAGCCGAAGAACCCGATCAGCCACTACCGGTCATCGGTTATAATAATAACCCGGTGATCATTCCAGGCGTATATGATCAATTAAACAATCAAGATTTCGGGGACCAGTTGGCATCAGAATATCCGCTGGAATGCCGTATATGCTTGGCCAATGTTCCAAAAATCCTCTTCCTGCCCTGCAACCATTTGGCTGCTTGTCGACGGTGCTTCGCCGGTCTCGAAATTTCGAATGCTCAACAAATAGCGAGAGATCCGAACTTCGTCGCTGGTTGCCCGATGTGCAGGCAACCTTACGAGTCGACCATTGTTGTATTTAATTGAACGCAACTCGCGATTCATGGCGATTCATCGCGATTCATTAATCGACTTGGTGTCGACGAACAGTGTTTGTTAACAATATTTTAATTAGTTGATATTTAAATAAGTTGATAATGCGAAAATTATTTCTCATTTTGTCCAAACCGTGGAACTACAAAATAAAAGCCACAATCGTTTCGATATTCATATGAATTTTCGAGTGCACTTACCGTACGGAGATTTGAAGCGAAGTATTCATTTTGCACATCATTTAAGAAATTCAAAGCCGCATAAAATTTAAACGGTGTAATCGATTCTCGTCAAATAGAATATCGATCATCGTTCATAATAAATAGACACATCGCGTATTGATGATCAAAGGCAACGTAGCATAAAAAATTAAATCCCTGTCCACCCTTGTATTCCGGTAGAGTTTTATTTCAATTCGGGGAGAGTTTATTTGAATTCCGGGAGAGTTTTATTTCAATTCCGGGAGAGGTTCATTTGAATTCCGGGAGAGTTTTATTTCAATTCGGGGAGAGTTTTATTTGAATTCCGGGAGAGTTTTATTTCAATTCGGGGAGAGTTTTCTTTGAATTCCGGGAGAGTTTTATTTCAATTCGGGGAGAGTTTTATTTCAATTCGGGGAGAGTTTTATTTAAGTTCTGGGAGAGTTTTATTTCAATTCGGGGAGAGTTTTATTTAACTTCCGGGAGAGTTTTATTTCAATTCGAGGAGAGTTTTATTTAACTTCCGGGAGAGTTTTTTTCTTCAGTGGTAGAGATTTTGGTAGAGTTATAATACGGTAGAGTTGTATTGACTTGTTTTCTGGTAGAGATGTTTTCTGGTAGAGTTGTTAAAGCTATCTTTTTTGGTAGAGTTATTATCCGGGAGACTTGTTTTCTGGTAGAGATGTTTGGGGAGAGATGTTTTCTGGTAGAGTTGTTATCTGGTAGAGTTGTGAGTGGTAGAGATATAAATGTGCCGGAATATCGACTGATCATACGGCAACAGATAAAAAATGTGAATCGTATCAACGCGCCTTAGCAAGAGCACAAAAAAAAACACCTTATTTTGTACGGAATAACAGCGAGAGAAAGCCCAAATAGATACACGAAATGGAGATTATCGCGGTAACCCATCTATTCTAATGTTAAATGCACAAGGATTTTTAACTCATGGAGAAGAAATCACAAAACTAATAAATGACAAGAAACCAAAAATTGTATGCCTTACAGAAACACACATAACCGAGGATATAGAAGCATGTGAAATAGCAATAGACAACTATAATGTGATACGTACAAATACTCAAAACAATAGAACTTGTGGAGTACTTACCTACATATACCAGGGAATAGAATTTAAATTATTGAAGTCAAAGAACGTGGAAAACAACTTTTGGATGAATACCATACAGCTAATGGGAAAGTATGAAGGGAAGGTGATATGGAACATATACCATTCTCCAAACGAAAGTGATGGTCAGTTTATTGAATTATTAATGAGTGAATGTGAAGAATTAATAGAAAAGGGAATTGTAATAATAATGGGTGATTTGAACATAGATATTGTGATGATGCTTCCTGGTCCTTGACGCTTCCAAACGGGACAATCGGGGAAATATAGGGCGAGGGGAAGGGGGAAATAATACTCCAGAGTTTTGTGTAGAAACGTGGAAAAAATAACTTTTAATGATAAATCGTTCAGTGAATATTAACAACAGAATAATAATAAGCAAATACTGCCGCTTCAACGCCGTTACGGGTACGTTGAAGGGGGTCGATAACCAAAAATAAAAATCTCAATAATGACCAAAAAGAAGGGAAAAGTTCGCAATAACAATGGTAACAAACAATAGCAAATAAGGGATAACGGGGCGAAAAGTTCGAAAATAAGAAAAAGGGGCAAAGAATTCCAAGATAACAACAATGGGTAATCGATATGCGGGGGGGGGGGGGATAGGAAAGTAGAAAGATAGTTGATACTGGGCAAAATGCAAAAGTCGAAAAGTACTTAATACGCAAGGGAAAATACTAAGGTCGAACAAGAATTAATACTTGGGGCAAAATGGGACGGTCGGAAAATGATTAATGCTCAAAAGGAAAAAAAATAGGAGAATCGGAAAATAATTAACTCTCAAAAAAAAAAAAAAGAAAATCGAAAAATAATCAATAACAAAACTTACGAAAATACTATGGCTTACGATAATCGCCGGGACGGCAATTCGCAGGGTCAATCGCAGGGAAGGGGAGGTGAGGAGGGGCTGGCCGGTGGATATTCTACACAATGCTGGTCTTACGTTAGCAACTCAAAAAAAAATCTCAAAGCTCGGGGAACAATCACGGATTTTTGGGCGCCAGCTACTGTATCGGTGTAGCACCGCGGCGCTCGATTTAGTTAATCGAGTGCAAAAAAAAAACAAGAAAAAGAACAAAATCTATTACCTTTTTACGTCACTCGGCTAGCGGGAACGGGGGAGGGAGGGGAATGAGACTTCTCAGGCCGCAGGCACTGTCCAGGGCTTCTTGACAATATTACCTCGGCACGAAAAAAAGATTACGGAAAATTTCGATAATTACAACAACAACAAAAATAGATACTATGGACGATTTTCTAGTCTCGGGGAGAACGGGGGAAATACGCGAACGGTACCGCGCTGCAAATCTCCGCGATCGCCACCACTCACGCGCACACGAGAAATATAGAGCAAAATGCCGACGCACGTGGCGGCCGGTGATCGACGGTCGAAAATAATGCACTAAGAAAATCACTTAAAATTACCAGGGGGGTGACGGGCAAATTTTCAGGGGAATGTGGGAAATGGGACAGTCAATCAGGTAGAGATGGGGGAAGGGAAACTTAAACTGTACTCACTCAACCGATCTCTTACGCTTCTTATCGCTTACAATAATCCGTGCGATAACGTTCTCAATCAATTCCGTTCGACAAAATCCTCTCGGCAAAACCCATTCGATAGTCCTTGGTTTGCCGAGTCGTTGTAATTCTCCCAGATCGGTCCAGTCGTGTCCTTTATTATATTGCCTGGGGTCGGTACTCTCCGGGGATGGAGTCTGAATATCACGGGGGCTTTCCGGGTCGTATAAATTAGCAAGAATTAACTGGATTTCGCTCGCTCTCCTGTCACACACAATCACTCTCTCACACGCCGTGGCTCGAAGTGAAGAAAACCATGCCGTTTCCGGCTTCTTCTCCGACCTCAGGGTCGGTCTTGCAATTTGCGATTTTTCTGCGAAAATCGATTGGTCAGTCTCGGGACTAGCTTGGCGGTGGGCGTCGTAATTGGCTGCGGCCGATTGCGAATATTCGTCGCGACGGAAGGCCTGTCGCGACGCTCGGCGCGCGCATCCTCGGCATCGATTGGCTTATCGATCGCCGAATATTCTCCACGCCGGGAGGTGCTGGTTCCTCGCGGCGCTCGGACGAAGTGTTGCACTGACAGCTCGGGTGCAATTTTACGGTGTTTACCCGCACGACACAGCTCGTCGGTTTACACTCGTTATTTCGAGCCGAGAGTGTGTCGTCGGGTTCCGGGCGGTCCATGACGGGTCAGACGAGTGGAGTGTTCGGTGCTGTGGCCTCCAAGGGACGGACGTCGGTGTGGGAGCAGAGCATCGGTTTGTCGGATTTTTTTGGAGGTTAGTGCCGGACTGCCGTACCAGGCTTTAATTCCCGGTCGGTTGACAATTTTTGTAGGCTGGTTCTGGGCCTGGCGAGGTCAATCTGGTCGATGGTGGAGTCTTCGATTGTCTGCGATGGCTGTGATGGTCTTCGGGGTGCTGCGGTGAGTCTTCGTGGGTCTTCGGGGAGGCTGCGACGAGTCTTCAGTGGGTTGCGAAGGCTTCGTGGAGTGAGCCGAGGGACTGACAGGGTGGCCGGGACTGAGGGTAAGTTGAGGGGGAGGGTTAACAATATTTCAAGTCGTTGCTTAAATAATAGATCCTAATTCTAGTTTATTTTCCTAGGTGAGTGGTGGGACGTCGAGCCACGTTGGGGGAAATTTGTGACGCACCACGTCACAATATTAACAGAGACACACATTACACAAGAAGACTCATTAGAAATTTACTAAGCATGCGACTAAAGCAATATATACAAATACCAACTAGAAGTACTGACCACTCACGGACGATAATTGATGTTGAGTTCTCAAATTTTTATGTTCACACTGAAGTAGGATTAACCCCGAAAATAACAGACCGCAGTATTATTAGAGTAAACTTATTAAATGGTGACGAAAATGATAATGAAACAGTAACTTGGTATAAGAGAGATTTTTTTAATTTTACTGAACAACGATTCCACACCATACTAAAGAACGAATTCATAGGATATAATGAGATGGGGAACAACGACAATAACGAGAGTAGTAAAAGGAAAGTTAACATGTTAGCGAACAAAGTTATCGGAGGCATTACGAAAACAATAAATAATCTTGCACCCGTAAAAAGAAAAGTCATGCCGCTGAGGTGGACAGATAGACCATGGATAACGAACGATGTACGGGATGCTAGCAAAAAGAGAGACAGTGCATATAAAAAAGCAGTAAACACGAAGATAAAAGAGGATTAGGATAATTACCGATTACAACGAAATAAAGTAGTGACTGAAATTCGACATAATGAAGGGAGCAAACCGCCGTTTTAAATTACCCGCCACGGACGCGTGTAGTAGGTACGGACGGAGGCGTTGGGGAGGTGGCGAGAACAAAGGCACTGAGTCTCGAGCGGGCATAGAGGTCGGACATAAAACTGCGGAGTAGAGCGTCAGAAGAGAGAAAGAGACCTCAGATACAGTTTATATAAATAAAGAGAACTTTTCACACGGATCTGGCAGCGCTGTCGATTTATTCTTCCTACAATAAAAAAAAAACAATATTCTGAGCAGAATTTAGACAATCAAAAAAGAAATCCGCAACAGATATGGCGAACGCTCAAAGGGTTAATAGGTGGAAAAGATCAATAAAAGGAACTAAAGGAATTGTGTTTGACGGAATACAGTATTATCAAACAGAGCAAATAGCTTACGAATTTAATAATTTTTTCCTAGAGAGTATACAGAATATAGTAGAAGATATAGGAGTTGTCAATGAGGTAAAACATTATGAGCAGCAAGGAAATAGTGAACTGGAATTTTTCCGGGAAGTAACCTAGATTGAACTAGACAAAATTATAAGAAAATTAGATGCAAAGAAAGGATCAAAAGATGAAATATCAGTTGAAACCGATAAATTTGTATGAAAAAATCATAGCATAGTACTATTAGACTCAATAAATAAAATAATGCAAGCGGGGGTAGTACCTGAAGATTGGAAAAATTTCATCGTCACACCTATACCCAAGATTAGTGGTAGCAATAAAGCGAGCGAATACAGACCTATAAGTACACTGCCAATCTACGAGAAAGTCTGAACTAGCTGTAAAGAACCAACTGTTAAAATATATAGATGCAAATAATGTCCTCATTAATGAACAGTCGAGATTTATAAAATGCCACTCTTGTGAAACAGCTTTACAGGATACGCTTATAGAATGGAGAGGAAAATTAGATACAAGTGAGATCATTGGTGTAGTGTCCATAGATTTTAGTCGTGCCTTTGAACCAATTGACAGAGAAATAATGGTTAATAAGCTACATATGTATGGTATCAAAGGCAAAGTATTGGACTGCTGTATATCGTACCTAGAAAATAAAACTCAACAAGTGAAATACGAGCAAGTAATATCAGAGAAGATGACAGTCAAATACGGGGTACCCCAGGGCTCCGTCCTAGGTCCGATATTATTTATTTTATACATAAATGACGTGATAAAACAGCTAGAACGGCACGGAAGTAGGTGCAAATTGTTCGCGGACGACATGATCATATACTGTAGCACGATTTCTTAATGCCGAAAACCGTCTACCAGATTCCCGAGTTTCTCTCCCTTTTTATTTTCCCGAACGGGATGGGCGCCAGGTGCACCAAAATGCACCGAGAGAGAAACCTAACAGTCCCGGCTCAACTGCTGTCATCTCGAGGGTAGAGTGGCTGGATAAGCGATTAATTGTTCGGGCGGACTCACAAACACAAACGAATAAATAAGTTAAATCAAACCAAATACGGGAACCACGACTCGAATATTTATTTCATTAAAAGAAATAAACTAATGAGGGGAAAACCGGAGAACCCGGAGTTAAACCCTCGTCCCGTAAATACCTGAATAACAATTTAGTACAAGAAGATCTTTGCCCGGTACATGACATTTGCACACTCCGACGCTCACACATTTACGCACACACACCGACGGTCGCGCCTCCCGGACTCTCATATTGGTTTCACGCGTGATTTTAAGACGCTCTCTCCCACACACTCACACGGCGTGGCTGACACAGACCAACGCACTCTCTTTTACCCGGCCCAATTAATGCGGCATTAAACAATCACCCGGCCCAATCGATGCGGCAATGAGAAAATTATCACACACACATAATCACGCGCTAGAGACGTCCGCAGGCGACGACGCGACGAATAAGGCAACTCCTCGTGAAAGCTTCCAAGGCGACACTGTACTACCCTCCCGCAAAGGTACTGAATTTAAAGACTATTTTCCCCGGAAAGAACCACCTCGACGGCTTCGAGGAAGGCCGCATACGGTTTCCCGAGCCGACCACGCGGCGATAAACAATACACAAAAAAAACCCGTACGCAACGTCACAAAAATACACCTGCCGAAACACGGCGGTCCCGATCCCTCCGGCACGGCCGAACGAAGCACGCCGTCGGTTACACATTTTAATTTCCCACGCACGGGATTACAAAATTTACAATACAAAATATTAACTGGCCGTAGCCTCACAAAACCAATAAAACCTTGGTCGAAAGCTCACCGAATCGAGACGTAACCACGTGAACGGGAAAAACGGTCCGGATATAATGGCCGTGAAGAAATCCATCTTCCTTCCATGGATAATTCCCGGGACTCGATGACACGACAAATCCGCTCGCTCGGGCTCACAACGGAGAAGTGCCCTGAGTATCGATCCGCGATCTCGCTCGCTACCGTTATCCCTACCCCCCTGCCTAATCGTCACGACAAATTCGCACAAATTCGGGCATTGCTCGGCCCTTTCCGGAGTTTTGCACACGGCACGCGTCCTGTCAGACGCCACGCGCATCGATCCGCTGATCGACTCTTCGCGCGAACGCAATCTTCTTTAAACGCTGGTAATACAGAGCTCCCTCAGAGGTACTCAATTCTCCCTGACGGGAGACTCCCGATAAATCTTCTTTGCAGCCCGAGACTCCGGACGACTGCAAATATCGATGCGATGCGTTGACCAGATGAATCGTAGATTTTCTCAGACGACTCTTTCCTCTTAGCGTCGAGGACTCTGACAGCAGGGTGGTAGAACGGTTAAAGTCGGTACTCCAGTTCGAGCTATCCGGCTCTCGACTCCAATTTCGACCTTCACGTCAGACTCTCTCCTCAATCGGTGCTCTCGTCCCGGCGTACATGAAATTTGTTTACACTTAGATTAATAAATATTCTATTTTACGCGCTAAGCCCTGCGGTGTCGCCTTGTGTGAGCCCGAACCAGCTAGGATAAAATGCGCAAAATTTTGCCGCGCTACAATACGTATACAGTGATGACCTCGTAGATGACAATAACCGAACGAAAGGCACGCGGTATGTCATGTGGGTTAGGCGAGGCTCGAGCTCTGTTTCGAGCACAGGGTTTGATTAGTATGTTTGAATGATTTTATTGGCCCTGAAAAGGGCCGTTTTAAAACCTGGCTTTTACCCCACTCCTACTCCTCTTTTCCGTTTAACCCACCGAACGGTATGCTCAGCGACTAGGGGGTCTGTTTAATCCATTGAAGGACTCGGTTCGTGATACCGGTAGAATCAGTTTCACGCCGTGGAGACGTGAGGTCCTTTGTAGACTCGAAAAGGGGCGGTTACGTTCCTATATCCGAGGGTGTGGCGCTGTGGATTCGCCTGTCGGTTCGCTTCCCGCAGCTCCTCCGGCTCGACGGAAAGGCGCGAGAGCACGTGGGCCGGCGGTTTCAGGTCTCGCTGAAAAACCCCCGGGTGTTGGCCTACCCCCTCATAAATAGAGGTGAACTGTTTCGTGGGATCGTAGACCTCCGAACGGGGGGTGCTCTCGGCGGCCTCCGCCAGCACGTGCAACGAACCGAATTCACTGAAACCGGGGAGCGCTGGTGGGCCCTCAGTTTCCTCGAAAATCGCGGCGGCGCTCGCGAGGAGATTGAGGGAGCTGCGCGAGGTCAAGTCGCTGTCGGGAGACCAACTGACCCTCGATTTTCCAACGGTCCGGCCTCCGGAAGTTGTTGGGGGGCGGACTCGGCAATTTCCCGGCCACTTCCGGGGTGTTGAATAGCGAGACCAGCCGCTCGCGTTCTCTCCCGGCGTAGACCCTGTCGTTGGCGTTCGTGGTCTCATTCGTTGAGGACTCCCCGTAAAGCTTAGCCCATAAGCCGTGGAGCATCTCCGGCGATGGCTCGAGTTGGTGGAGAGGCTCCGGCGCTGGTAACGGTGGTGGGTGGATGGGCCGTTTACCAGGGGCCTCGGGGTATGCCCTGGGGTGCACCTCGCGGGGGGAGTTCGCATTCGAATCGCCGAGTACTCCCCTAACCGCCTCCGGATGGACGGGGCCTACCCGCGGCGGGTAAGGAAGGACGCGGACGGAGGTTGGTCGGGCGACGGCGATCGGTGGCGCGTAGCCTCCTTCCCGAGGTGCGCGAGGCGTGAGTCGCCGTACGGTGATCGGATGTCCCCGGGAGGATACGGGATGTAGCGCAGATCTATTGCACTCGAGCGTTGGACTATTGGCGGATACAGGCCCTGTCCGACCACGGCTACCGTGTTTGGTACCGGCTGCGGACGAGGGTGGAAAGGCCAGGAACGAGGGTCGACGGCGGTGACATGGGCGATCCTTATTGTTCATCTATGCCCCGTGGTCGAAGGTCCTGCACGAGTTGATCCGCCTTAACCTCCAAACGTGCCTCCGCTCGAGCGTTTAGGCGTCGACGGTAGCACTGGTTGTGCTGCGAGCGTGGCATACGAAAGCGTTCCTCTCCTAGACCGGTCCCGGGTGTATGGACTCGTTTGACGAGAATTCTCCACCTCGCGGCAAGATGGCCGCTCGTCAGCCAGGGTTTTTTTCCCGCTCTTCAGCAGCTAAAAAAGACCCGTTCCGCTTTTCAGTAAGATCTACCACTCTGCAGCAGTATTTTCCGCTCTTCAGCAGGATGGAGACCGCTCTTCAGCAGGATGGAGACCGCTCTTCATCAGGATGGAGACCGCTCTTCAGCAGGATGGAGACCGCTTTGCAGCAGCTCGAAGAGTTGGTTGCTTCGTTAGAAGCAGTAGCTTGGTCGTTTCGAAAGAAACAGATTTTGCGAAATGCCGGTGGTTTAGAGCCACGGACGATTTCAATAGTCAGGGTGTCGTCTGGGAAGGAGAGGACAAAAAAACCTTTAATGCCGAGACTAGCTTGGCGGGTTGAATTCCAATTTTATTCGCGAATTTCTCGGCTATTTATTGCCGATCAGCGGCCTATTCGCTTGCGAGAAACTTTCGTGAAATCTCCCTCTCGCGGCCAGTTTTACAATCACTATCTAGCGTAGAGGCCCGAGCGTACCGTCGCGGTGTTCGGCTATTTCCGTGGATGCTCGTGTTCTCGAGTCTGTAGAAAATGGTTACGCAGGTTTGGTTCAACAGTTTAATTAATCAGTAAAAGATTACAAGCGATGCATTCCGGTAGAATGTCCGTTGATAAGTGAGGGAAAATGTTTAACAAAACATAAGCGAGAGTGTTGTCGTTCCATAGAGCTGGTAAACCGTCAATTGTTTTTAGCCATATTCCAACAGAGTCGCGGCTAAGTGTCGAGCGTGTGCCCGGCGATGGTACGCTCTAATCTCGGGCGATATTGTGCGCGATGTTTTTTTAAATAATTTAATAAAGTGTGAAGGTGTTTAAAACTAAATGCTGTGTTAATTGTATCGAAAAAAATAGTACATCATGTTAAGCCGGTGTGCGCGTGTGTCAGTGTGTGTTAGTGCGTTTATCTTGTGAGTTTTGTGCAGTGTTTTGTTTGTCACCGGGCAACAGGTGTCTTCGACAGCGGCGTGGATTTTCTTGTAGTGAGTAATATCTTATTTTTATTATTTTGCGCAACACTTTCCGAGTGAGTGTATTCCTTTGTTTTTAAATAGTCTCCCGTTTTTTTCTAACGCTTATTTTCCCTTTCAGTTTCAGATTCTGCGGCATCGTCACCTCAGGAGGTCCAGCGTCGAGAGACATGGTCAGAGGTTCCATGGCCCAATTAACAGGTACAAATTAGAAACTAGATACATCTAGTTTCTGATTTGTAGTTATCTTACGCCTATGATTAATTATTTACATTTTTTTTTTTGCTTTTTTGCAAAAAGCAAAAAAAAAACCTCCGGCTCCCTCGACGACGTCGTCGAGGAGCCGGAGGATCGGTCGAGTGGCATGGGCGGAAGGCCCATGTCCAAAATAACACAGGTAAGTTCTTATACTAGGTTTAGTTTATAATTAGAATTATTACATAAATTTTACTTATTATTAATGTGTGTTTTTTTCTGTCTCAGGTTATGGCGAGGTAGCGGGTAAACCGCTACTCGCCTCGGCGTCTCCGAGGGAGCCGGAGGGTCCGTCGTCGTGACATGGGCGGAAGGCCCATGTCTAACGAAAATGTGTCAGGTAAGTCTTGACTCTTGCATTAATTCTACTCAGGCTCATTCTCTTCTGAGTATCACTAATTAATACTTTGTTCTTTTTTTTCAGGTTCCGGCGAGGTAGCGGGTAAACCGCAACTCGTCTCGCCGTCACCGGAGTCGCAGTTGCCGAGTCCTCGTCGAGGGCTCGTCTCAATAGGTATGTATTTGTCTGAGGCGCAATATAGTGCCGATTTATCTGTTGTACTCGTGCTCGTTTAATAAGCTATTTCATCTTTTTCAGGTATGAGGTTTAGCCGTCGACGAGGGAGCCCGTCATGAGGCCTCGGCGAGGCCTCGACAAGGATCGCCAGGGAGCCTACGACTTTAACATGAGTAAGTTCTTTGTAACTTGTTTTAATTACTAACGCTTATACTTATGACTAATTATTTTTTGTACTTTTTCAGGTTACGTCAGGCAAAGACTAGCCACTATCCAGCTATGCGGCGTCGTGAGCCATCCCGGTCTCCACGTGGCCTCGTCCAGAGATCTCGTCAGATCAGGTACGTATAGTTTCATTTACGTATTCACTTCTATAAGTATTTTAATTTCTATTTTTATTTTGCAGGTGGAGGCGTCCCAGGCGAGGCGACGTGGACTTGAGACGTCGATGGATAAGTATTGTAACAGGAGCAACTGCTCGTACAATAATTTCCCCGAATTTGTGCACCTTCTTAAGAGGAAAGGCACTCAAACGGGAGGATTCGTGGACTCGAGCGTCTAGGAATTATGGGTTGGTGTGTCAGAGACGTTTTTTATGTGAAACAATAATACTTTTTATTGGTAAAGTGACAAGCTCGTGAGTGATTACAAGTATTTCGACTCCTTGAATTAAATCGTATTCTTTATTTTCGCTCAAGATATTTATTCCAATCGGTAACAAAATTGGTTATTCGTATACTCCGATCCTATCTCTTCTTTTATTAAAGTAATTAATTTCTTGAAGTGGGAATATTTAATCGACCGGGTTTATTCGCGTGTGATCGTACGGCGCATGCGTGGGCAGCTCCTCGATCGTCGCTGAATCCAGCTGGCCGTTGCGCTCGACTGTACTTGCGATGACGTCACGACTCGGCTATCGACGGTGACAGCTCGCTCACCTCGCGATTTGCAATTGGCGTTATTTTGATAATTAGAAGTTTTTTCCTCGGTTTGACGGTATCGGGCCCTTCAGGGAAAGTGAATGAAGCCCTGGAGGTGCGTTTTTCACGTCCTTGGTGGTATGAAATTATTTATTCCATTGCTTGCCGCTTATCTGACCGGTCACCCTGGTCACTTTACCGATTAGCTCCAATCGTTGCACAAATCGTTGCACAAAAATTTAAACCTGGCACGAGCTTTCAACGTGTCACGAATTTTACGAGTCCTCGGCACGAAATTCACAAGTTCACCGTGGCCAGTTTTTATAAGTCCCGCGTTTCACAATTTTTCTAAGTTCGAAATTCGCACGAAAATTTATAAGTCCTTTTTCGGCACGAATTTTATAAGTTCACTTGGCACAGAAGTCCAAATCCGCACAAATTTTATAAGTCCAAATCGGCACAAATTTTATAAGTTTACGATACACAAAATTGTATAAGTCCAATTTGGCACTATTTCACTTTAATTCACTTTTATTCACTTTTCACTGTTCACTTTTAGTCCTTGGAGAGCTGGCCGATGGTAAAGTAGATCGTTGAACTGATGATCGACTGTCGATTACAGGCGCTTTTATACCCCGATTTTCCTCCCCTTCTCCGTCGGTTCTGCAGGGTTTTGGCGGACTCGCGTCTGCGTGCGATCCGCTGAATATTAATTTCCTTATTGGTGGAGAGCCTCCTTGCCTTTTACCCTCCAATCCCGGGTCGGTATCATAGTGACGATCGTCCGGTGTTACCCTCCGAGCGAATAGTGTGCTCGGTCGGTGCCGTGTGCAATTTTGGTGTCGTCATTGTTGTCCAATCAGTACGGCCGATTTTCCCTCGCTTTCGCCTTTCTTCGACCTTGAGTGAGCTTTCGGTATCGTTCCGCCGGACGGCACTGCCGTGCTTCCGAATCCTCGCTGTTCTTGGCCTTTGCGCGTGCGCGCCACTCGGCATCGATCAAGCTGCCGCTCGATCCCGTCGGATGGCGCCACTTCGGCCTCTGCGGGCCTGCCGACTGGCTCTGTTCCGGCTATCAGTACCTCCCGGGCTCTCTCGGTGTGACGTCACCGGGGCCTCGTGGGAGCACGTGTCATATGCAGGGGAGTTACAGTATACAGCTTAGTCCAAAGTATTGCGTAATAACTATTACAAATAATTTCTTTTCTGTTGTTTCAGGTTTTTCTAGATACAGCGAGGGAAAAATAAAAACGCCATTCGGCGTATAACATAGATATAGGAAACAAATTAAATTGAAACCTCGAGAGAATAGCTACGTGGATGAAACGCAACTCGTTAAAAATAAACAGTAAAAAAACAGTATTTATGCCGATCCATGATGCAAGGAAATAAATGTAAGAGGCCGTTGTAAAATAAAAATCGGAGAATCTGTAATAAGTGAAGTTACGGAAACGAAATATCTAGGTGTAATGATAGATGATAATTTACTCTTTGAAAGCCACGCTTGATATGTCAGAAAAAAAGTCGCAATGAAAACAAGTTTCCTAAAACGTATCAATAAATAGTTATCGCCGTATAGCAGAGTTACAATGTACAGAACGATAATAGGACCGCATTACGACTACTGCAGCACCATAATGATAAACTGCAGCCAACATTGTATGGGGTTGCTACAAAGAACACAGAATAGAGCAATGCGTGCGATACTAATGGTTAACAGGTATACTCCGATAAGGACAATGTTGGAAGTTCTTGGATTTATGAGTGTGAAACAACGAGTTCATTATAATGTATGGAGTAATGAAGAAGGAGCTGAGCCCGAATTATTTAACGGCGGGAGTGAGATTAGTAGGTGACCGACACCGATACGGAACACGCCATAGAGATAATATAGGCATAGTACCTACGCCAACGAAAACTGCTGAAAAATCATTACCATACCGAGGATTTCAAATGTTCAACAACCTGCCTAAATAGTTGCTAGAAGAAGAGCGACTAGACCGATTAAAAAGAGGCCTCATTGAATATATAAAAAACGTAATGTAGAAACAGACAGCGAAAATATGTATAGATTAAATGAAGATAATACGCGTACTCTAAGAGAAAAATGCACGTATTTATATTCATATTTATAATGTACTAGAACATAAGTTCTGTAAATGTGAAATTGCAAATGCTAGTAGCTGGAAGCTAAATAAACTTCATTCTCTCGCTCTTCTCGCTCTCTCCCCCTCTCTCCCCTCTTCCCCTCTCCCCCTCTCCCCTCTCCCTCTCTCTCTCTCTCATTTATTTTCTATTTTATTTTCTATTAACATCTTTACTGGAATGTGACAGGGTTCTCTTAGGGGACTTCGATCGTCGAGAACGAACTGAGTATTTCCCTCCCTCCCTTCTTTGTGACTTCTTCTCTTTCGCAACCGAACGCTTCTTAACCGTATTCATGCAATATCGCGGTGGAGCCGATATTCCACAAGGTAGCGACCGGACGTGAATTCAGACTTCGCGATCTCTATTGAGCTTCAGTCATTTGTACATATTTGGGTTTTGATGAATTCGAAGAATCTTGCTTGACAACTCAAAGATAAATTCGTATTTTAATTTTCAAAACCGTTTTGTTGGAAACTGCGGCGTTATCTGAAGGCGTGGGCGTCGTTAATTCGATAGTTTGAAATTATTCGATATGTAATCATCAATTTTCCTTCTGATGTGCTTACTTGATAATTGCTTTAATTATCCATTTCGTTTGTGTCTGGAAAGGTTTTCGAAGAGAGAAACAAATTTGATCTCAACTCGTTGTTTTCAGAAATTGGTGATTTTCCCGAGTAGTGATGATTGAACCAAGTTGATTTAATATTTTTCTCTGTTTCCCTTTTGTTCTAAAGGATGGAAAGACGGTGGGGCTTGATTCCCAATACATCTCGAAATCATAGTACTGATAAAATAAGGTTCGTGCAGAAGTCGTGCTTTATTGCTACCTCGCAATTTTCGGGATTCGCCAGTCCGAGCGGTAGTTGGTTTTTCTGCGATGTGGTAATTCGAAAGCCTCCTAATCTATGCGGGGCTCATGGTAAGACAGATTCAGGTTCCATCGAGATCCATGGGCGGAGGTCGATAATTGACTTGGTTCGACCGCCATGGGTTAAGCAGGGATTTTAAAGTTCTCTATATTTTCCTGAATGTGAAGATCCCGAAAACTCCCATGATCACTCGTTCTCGTGTTCGTCTTGTTTCGTCTTTTTAAAGAGACGGGGATCTATTCCATGTTTTAAATAGCCCACACATGATTTCTGACAGTGGCATTTAGATTTGTTGGACAATGTTTAATTCGGTTCTACTCTCCTCGAGAATTGCGAGTTTATTGTAAGCACTAAAAGAATTTTAATTTCCACGTGAGGCGGAGGTTCGAACTTGGCTTAAAGTTATGGCGGCACGTAACAGTTGGCCTTTCTGTTTTTTGTGGCCTCGTTGGGCGTTCGGTGTCCTGCTCTTCTTCCGTTGTACTATCTTCTATGTCTGTACACTTATATTTTGTTTCGGTCTCATCTCGTTTTATATGTTGCTTGCGTGGTTCCTTTATTTATTCATCTTCGTCTTCGGATGAATCCATTAGATATTTCTGAATCGGTTTCCGTTGTAGTTTGATTGTGCGTATTCCTTTTAAGTTTTGCCTGGTCGGTTTCCGTGTAAGTATTTTTATGAGTTCAGCTTCGTTTTCTGGTGTTTCAGTTTACGGTGTTTCGTTTGTCAATGAATGAATCAACTTTTATAGGTACACTCTCCGTTATTTGTTTTGATTCTGTCCGTTTCGGTAATATGTTTGTTTCTTCTTGTGGTTGCTTTGTCTGTTTAGGGAAAACTTGTTTAGTTTTTTCGGCGTCTACGTCGTTCACTTTCGAGACTTGATTATCGTTGCGAAGCCTTGTTATCTGCAAGATTGCGAATATTGTTCCCCCATGCTCAATTATTTTCTAAAAATATTAAAAGTCCGTAGACCGGCAAGAACCCGACGCGTTACCCCCTCCCCGGCCAGCCCAGCCAACCGCACGGAGCCTTGGTTTGAGCGCTCTCGCTACCCCCTCCACGGGACCTCTAACGAGTAGGCGTGCTGCGACGGTAGGACCCTCGAAGCCTATTTAAGACCGACGCAACGCGCTGAAAACAGCATTCGATGGCTCGCGGCTGCCAAGTCCAGTATCCCCGAAGCTTCCCTAGTAAAGTCTACATACAAGAGTACACGACATCGTTAATAAATGTAAGATTACCGTTGTTCATAAAGACGGATGCGGACATAAATGTGGGGCAATGGGGGTCACACATTGTGGACGAGCGCTCGAGCCCTGAAAAGCGTTGACAGTGCGTTACCACAATGTGCCCAGAGCGTACTCTTTATGTTAAACGGGCGGCATAAGCGAAACTTATAGCCACTGTGCGCCAAGTCTGTGATCTGGCCTTCGAGGGGCTCGCGTCGATAATCTCTCTTCGGAGAGAGCAAAATGGATCCCAGGCGTTAAAACCCAGTGTGCCCATATCCGCGGGTGTGTTCTAGGAGCGATCGCATGTATTGCGAATCGTGAGTTCACGCCTGGTTTACGAGTCGCTGGTCAGCGATCTCATGGTTCGAATGTGCATGAGATTGTCTGGAAGCAGGCCCGGACGAAGCCAATCGTTCTGATGTCATCCTGATGCTTAAATCAGGTGCCCTCATCCCCGCGGGGTATCAAATAAAGGTTCTGGAATATGCCTTGTTCCGAAAGGAGTGGGCTGACCAGCTAGCCAATGTGGTTTATATATTTTTGGGGCCCTACGTGTGATAGACGACGTGGTTGGTGACGCGTCCGACGAGAGAAGGGGACTCTCGCTTTGGCTTACCCCGGGTGGTTAACCAGCACCCGTAAGAGGTGTCAGTGAAAGGTATCGCAGGGGAGGTGCTTGCCAGCCGATTGCCGGTGGTCAATCGTGCGCACCTCTATTGAGGTTGGCCTCTGCGGGGCAAAATATATCGCAACATGGAAGTAGGTGGGCTTCGTTGTGTCAAGGACGGGCGATGGTCAGGCACTGTATTAATGAGATGAGTCGAGTATATTATAAAATTTGGACTTTATTAGTCGGAGAATAATTATTCGGAGTGTGTAATTGGCGGTGTACCGCACTGGTCGTCGGTCGGAGCTGAACTGATGAAGCAGGCGTGAAGCTGAAGGCTTCGCGCTCGCTTCACAATGGAATAAAGAGTCGAAGGTGTTTAGACTAGGAGATAAGTGGCCGCTCGCGGCGGTCCGGATGCTCGATAGCCTTAAGGGCTTCTTTGAAGAGCGTATCGAACGGAAACTCCGTATCGATACGCTCGGATAAATATTAAAGTCGGTTTAAACAAAATATGAGGCTGCGGCCGTTACACTCCCCCTCTGGGAGGAAACGATGCCCCCGCATCGGATATTACGGATTTTACATTTGGCAAAATTTGTTAAGTGTGACTTGATATAATTTAAAAGTAATTCGGTTTTTTAAGATATTTTCATTTTGTGTAAGTTGTGTAATGTTTTCTAAATATGTGTTTTGATTGTTATTTGATTGTTGATTGTTGATTGTTGATTGTTGATTGTTGATTGTTGATTGTTGATTGTTGATTGTTGATTGTTGATTGTTGATTGTTGATTGTTGATTGTTGATTGTTGATTGTTGATTGTTGATTGTTGATTGTTGATTGTTGATTGTTGATTGTTGATTGTTGATTGTTGATTGTTGATTGTTGATTGTTGATTGTTGATTGTTGATTGTTGATTGTTGATTGTTGATTGTTGATTGTTGATTGTTGATTGTTGATTGTTGATTGTTGATTGTTGATTGTTGATTGTTGATTGTTGATTGTTGATTGTTGATTGTTGATTGTTGATTGTTGATTGTTGATTGTTGATTGTTGATTGTTGATTGTTGATTGTTGATTGTTGATTGTTGATTAAGTAAAACTCCTGATTGTTGTCCATGTTGGTTTGGATGATTGAAATCCCTTGGTTTTCATGTTTGTTGCGGTACACTCCTGTTGTTCTCCAATAGATGAGGGTCGTTGATATCTGTAACTAAGTAAAACTTTTAGTTGTTCGTGTTAGTGGGAGTGGTTTGGTTATGTTGGATGGGTTTAAATTTGGTGTTAAAAATGGTTAAGAAAGAATTAAAATGTTGTCCTGTTTCGTTCGGTTGGTGAAGTTCCATGTTTGTTTTTCCAAAAATGTTATCCCGTTTCGGTAAATTTCCGTTTCTTCTTGGTTGTCCATTGATTGTTAGTTTATTCGTTTCGTTTTCCTATTGTTCTTTTTCCTGGTATTTCGGTTATAAATTTTGACATTTTTGATGGTGTAGTGCCTGTAACATTCTAAGTTCTAATTAGTGGTGGTTAGTGGGTTAGGTATGTTATTTGGAAGTGGTTTGTTGGTAAAAGATGGAAATTGTTTCTGGAATGGGTAAAATAATTAACACGAATATTTATGGTATATAAAAAACATAGCAAATATATATTGGCCAAAAGGGTAGACAATAATTTCGTTGCGAAAGAAGAAAAAAAAATGAAATAAATCAAATTGATATTGATATTGATTGATATTGGGATATGATTGTTCCCATACGATTTTTTTTGTTATAAATATAAAGTTGCTGACTTCCGTTTTTTCTTTGTTGCATTAAAATACGTGTGTCGCAGAGCATGTCTCAGCGTAGTCAGACATTGTATATAAACATCCGTTTTTTTTTGTTAGGTTGTAATTGTCTCAATTTTGTTTTTATTTTATTTGTTTCCATTTTTCTCATGTTCCGGTTTATGAAGTATATTTGATAATTAAATATATTGTATGCTCAATTATATCGGAGTAAATGTAGCTTAAATATATGAGTGAATAAGTATATGGGTTTTGTGTGTATTTGTTTGGTTGTGATTTGTTTTTAAGAAGTGTAGTCCTATTACTATGGTTTATCCTATTTTCTGGTATTCCGAAAAAATAATTTGCAGTTCGTTTGGTTGTATTAAGTGTCTGGATGGCTTGGTGTTTATCTACATTCTGTGTGTTTCCGGTTTTTCTGTGTATCTGTTTTATTAAATATTTCGAATGTTTACTATGTGCAAGATGTGCGTGTTGTCTGTACGTGTAGTTCATTTGTCTTATATCTAGTCTTAACTAAAATATTAATGAATATTCTCCTATTTTTTATGATTTTTTTTGTCGATGATCGGGATGTTTGTTTAAGCCACGAATGCGTATTATGCGCATCCAGGCGATGTTCTGCGATTTGTTGTTAGTTTCGATAGGAGATTACTGATTGTTTCTGGTAGTACTTTTTTGCGTGGTATGAGTGTGATTAGTTGATAATTGTAAGCTTTCGGTCTATCAATTTTTACGTCACAATGAAGTATTGGTGGTGATCTGAAATTCGGTGGCACTGGTGTTTTCGCAGGATGTTGTTCAGAATCATTTGTTCGTTCAGCGTTTATCGATGGTATATATCCAACAAAGTTGAAACGCAATGGTAAATTTTCAAGTTCTCGAGCTTTTGTGGAAATGGATGGTGATCGGAAGTTCGGTGGCACTTCCTGTGGTATGGTGTGTTCATTTTTCTCCAATACGCTTGTTTCTCGATGCCAAGGTGGAACGAATTCTCGTAATTCAAATGCTATTGGTGGTGATAGCGTATCGTTTGTTGTATCGCTATTTACTGGCTGATTTTCGAGTTTCGCGGCGTCCTTATGTTCTCGTGATAGTTCGGTATTCAGTTGTATTGAATGTTGTACTGAGTTTTCTGAATCTGATATTTTTTTGTCGCGAGTTGGCAGTGAGTTATCAAGTTGCACTAGTATTTGTGCGGCTTTTGGAGGGCAGTCCTTTTCCTGTATAATTGTTGGAGGTGATCTGAAGGTTGGTTTTACGGGTGGTTTACCACTATTTTCGTCACCAGACGATTCTCCGATGTTCGTCGGCAACGTTTTGAATCCCTTGTTGAAGTTTTCATTCTCGGATTCTGTTTCGTTTTCCGTTTCATTTTCCTTATTTGTAGCGTTTTGGTTGTCGTTTTTGGTTTTGGTTCCATTATTTTTTTCGCTTTTGTCACCGTATAAGTAGCCGGTTGCCCCGTCAGGGCTGACTTTTGCGCGAAACTCGTTTTTGTTTAGCTGCGATAAGCTTTGTGTTTTATCTGGCCTCGTTGGGCTTTCTGCTTTGTGTTGCCTCGTTGGGCTTTTTGTTTTTTGTGGCCTCGTTGGGCTTTCTGCTTTTTGTTGCCTCGTTGTGCTATCGTTTATATCTGTATACTTATATTTTGTTTCAGTGTCATCTCGTTTCCTATGTTGTTTGCGTGGTTCGTTTATTTCTCTATCTTCGTCTTCAGATGAGTCCGCTAGACATTTTTCGATCGGTTTCCATTGTAGTTTGATTCTGCGTTTTCCTTTTAGTATTTGCCTGGTCTGTTTCCATGTAGGTATTTTTATGAGTTCAGCTTCGTTTTCTGATGTTTCAGTTTGCGATGTTTCGTTGTGGATATTTGAATCAATTTTTGTGGGTACACTCTCCGTTATTTGTTTTGATTCTTTCATTTTCGGTAATTGGTTTGTTTCTTCTTGTGGTTGCTTTGTCTGTTTAGGGAGAATTTGTTTAGTTTTTTCGGCACTTGCGTCGTTCACTGTTGTGACCTGGTTATTGTTGCGAAGTTTTGTGGAGCACATTCCTCCTTTCTTTTGAAGTAATCGTTGAAAAATCTGTTCGATCTGTGCCACATCGAGGTTCGAATGTTGATCAGATGCTTGCGAATTTCGTGAATCGCTGAGCCTGCTGTCTGATGATATGTCTCGATACTTTCGGTCACGTGAACTGTCTCGATAGTTTCGCTTGTGCGAGTTGTCGCGGGAATCGTTGTAATTGCCGCGCGAATTATTGTAATTGTCACGCGAATTGTTTTGGTAGTTTTGATGTCGAGAATTATTTTTGCAATATCGAGAATAATTTCCGTAATTTTGATCTCGGGAGTTATCACGATAGTTGCGGTTCCGCGAATTGTCTCGATAGTTACAATCTCGTGAATCTGGCTTGCGATAGTCGTATCGATCGTATGAGTCCCTATCACGATCGTCGATTTGGTTACGAGAATTTCTGTCGCTATTTTGATAACTGTTGGATCGCGAATTAATGTTTTCGCGCATTCCATTTTCGGTGTGGCGATTTGATGTTGTTCGCGTTGGATTTTCGAAGCCGTGTTTATAAAACTTCTGTCCATGTTCGTCGTTGGACTGTGCGGAACGAATTTTTGCTTTATTGGGACTATTTTCCCTGGATTCGGATTTTTCGCGGCTTCGCGTCTGATGAAGCGTTTGCCTACGCGTAAGTTCGTTTTCTATATTTATTGCTTTGTCGACTGCATCATCGAGGGTTAGAAATGTTTGTTGCATGATTATGTTCGCGATGCGATCGAATAATCCGCGGATAAAGGCTTTTATCGCGGTTTGCATTGCTTCTTGTATTCTATTTTCCAGGTACTGTTGTTGGTGTTGTTCTGTGTATACTTCTTTGAGGTGCTCTTCGATTCTTTTCGCGATTTTCCGCGTACGCATTGCGTAGTCTCTAACTGACTCGTTGTAATTTTGCACATTAGACGTCAATTCTAATTCGAAATCAGATAATTCTACGGGTTTTTCAAAGGCTTTTCTGAGATCTCTCAGGAGAGATTCGAGTGTAAGATGCGTTCTCAAATCTGCTATATCTGCAGCAGATCCGGATAATTTTAGGTTAATTATGGTTAAAAATAGCGACTGGTCAATTTCAGGAACCATTTCTGCTACCTTTCTACAAGTGCGTAGAAAGTCGCGAATTGGTATATTTTTACCATCGAACGATGGTATTGCGCTGCAAACATCGCGAAAGGCAATATTATTGGTTGCCATAACTGATGATTATGTTTTATGTTTGTTAATTTTCAAAAATGTGTAAAAATTGTAAAATATAAAAACTATTTTTATTGTAAATGCTGAAGAGTTTTATCTAATATGTGAAAAAAAATGAATTGAAATCGAAACGGAAATTGTTTAATATTCGCAAAAAAGTTGGTGATGAGCAAAACGGAAAATAAATCCGAAATTATATAAAACAAATTTTAATTAAATAAAAATAAGGTTTTATTAATGTTCAGAAAAAGTTAAAAAAAAAATGTATTAATTTAGAAAAAGTGTGTTAAATTTTGTTCGCAAATATTGTAATTTTGTTTGTTTTTGTTTTTTTTTTTAATATATTTTACATTCTCGGTTTGATTCGAAAATTATTCGGAATTCAGTTGATTTTTTTTTTTATGTAATTTTATATATTAAGATTTTTTGTTACCTTCTTTTTTATTGATATCTATCAATTTTGTATTAATTTTTTTATTCGCTGTTATCTATGTGTAGCACGTTTACTTTATGTGGAAGTGAAGAGAAAGGCAAAAAGAGAATTGACGTATTTGAGAAAAAAAAAATGACTTTTTTTTTTTTTTTTTTTATGCATATGCTAAAATATTTTATGGAATATGTGAAAAAAAGAATGGATTGAATTCGTAACTGAGGTTATCTGGTATTCACAGGAAAAAAACGAAATTTTGATCAAGGCCAAATGACAAATAAATTCGAAGTTATGTATGAAAAATTTAATTAAATGATGAGAAGAAAAAGATTTTGGCAATGTTCAAAAAGGTTTGAAAATGTATTGAGTTGAAAAAAAGGTTATTAATTATTGTTTGTAAATAGTGTTTATAAATATTTGCAATACTCTATTCGATTTGTCTTATTCAAAATTGTCGTGTTTTTTTGTATCCATATAATTTTTCGATTTTTCGTTATACTTTTTAATTTAGTATTTCTATAAATGTTGTATAAAATGTTTTATTCGATGCCATCTACGTGAGGCGCGTTTACTTTGTGTTGAAGTAAAGCAAAAGGCAAAAAGAGAATTGAAATGTATTTGAGAAAAAGGGATTATTTTTTTTCCGTTCCACGTGACGCTATGAGCCATAGCGGTTGTACACTTAGACATGCGCTACGCGCACGTAATGAGGTTGTGCGATACGTTTTCGTGAGTCGACGCTCATAATTCACGTATTAAAAACAAATGCAAAATAAGTAATAATAATTGGCTCAATATGCCTTACAAATAATAATAACGTCAAATAATAACATACGTTTGACACACGTCAAATAATAATAACAAAAACAATTTAATTAATTGGTTGGTACTTACCTGTACGATGACGATAAATAATAATTTTATTCAACTTTGGTCGGTTTTGGTTGGATTTTTGTTGTGTATTTTTTTGTTTGGCTTTTCCTATCGTGTGTCGTCCTTCCTTCCTTCGATTTATGTATTTATAAAACTTCCTTCTGCGTTTTTATTGTATTTTGACATCCTTCCTTCCTTCATATATGGCGGAGGTGGATGGTGGAGGACGGTGGGCGTCGAGACGTCGGTGCGGCGGATCGCATGCGTGGCGGATCGCATGCCGCCGTCGATGACAGCTCGCCGGTGGTAACGTCGGCGGCTGCCGCTGCGCGAGGATTTTTGGCGGTCGGTATACCCGACGTCGCTCGCTCACTCCGTACACTCTCACTTGTCACTTTTTTTTTTTTGTCAATGTTGAATATATTATTTAATAAGTGTCTGTTCAGTATATTATACTATTTTTGTATCTTTTCACTGTTTGTCACTGTTCGTTATATCGTGCGAGCTGGGCTCGAGCACGGGTGATGGTTTTTTTTTTTTTCACTGAGTGTCACTGTTCATTTTTTTTCCGCTGTGTTGTTCTTTTCCTGTATTATTTTTCCTTTTTCACTGTATATCACTGTTCGTTTCGTTGTTGTTCACTGTTTTTTTTTTGTCTGCGAGCACGGCTCGAGCACGTTTGTCAATTCCGAATTTGTGTGAGCTGCGGCTCGAACACGAGTGTCGCGAAATTTTTTTTTTTTTTTTTAATGCGGACGTGTTTGAATGATTCGCACACTTCTGACACCAAATGTCAAGGACGGGCGATGGTCAGGCACTGTATTAATGAGATGAGTCGAGTATATTATAAAATTTGGACTTTATTAGTCGGAGAATAATTATTCGGAGTGTGTAATTGGCGGTGTACCGCACTGGTCGTCGGTCGGAGCTGAACTGATGAAGCAGGCGTGAAGCTGAAGGCTTCGCGCTCGCTTCACAATGGAATAAAGAGTCGAAGGTGTTTAGACTAGGAGATAAGTGGCCGCTCGCGGCGGTCCGGATGCTCGATAGCCTTAAGGGCTTCTTTGAAGAGCGTATCGAACGGAAACTCCGTATCGATACGCTCGGATAAATATTAAAGTCGGTTTAAACAAAATATGAGGCTGCGGCCGTTACAGTTGCGTATGCTCTTAATGGGCGAGAGACCTTCGGGTCGAGCAGAGAATGACGGTTTCGTGCCGGATTTCTACACATTAGTTGTTCATAAAGACGCTTTCTCTTCTTTTTTCTTCCCACCAACCCGCTTATCCACCGGTACCCCGCTGCCTGCATGCCGGTGCGACAAAATAAAGCGTACCGAGAGCGACAGGCCCGACGCAAGGCGTTAGCCTCGAAGCAACGAGGTGTCAACGAGGGAGCACCGGAGGAAGACGAACCGATGTTACCGACGAGTCCGGCAGTAGCCACAACCGAGTCACCACAAGTTGTCGAGTTGCCAGCGGGCTTTCGGTACTCGATCATGCGGTCGGAAGCAGAGATTTTCTACCTTACCAATAGTCCCTGGCTCGCCGAATATCCTCCCACGCCGCCGATGGGAATAGCGGAGCGTCGGCCAGGAGCGACTACCAGCGTAGAACCCGAGCCCAAGAAACATCCTATCCCTGCGCCAGCGGTCTTGAGCGGCTGTGAAGTCCCAAACTGACTCGCGGTCAACGCATATATCGTAATTAGGGTCGTGGAGGACGATCACACTCGCTACGAGTTCGTAAGCGAATGACTGTGTCGAAGGAAGAAGGCTGGCCCGACTTCCGCTGAGATTCGATCGGCTTCCGGAACGCGACACACAGGAGGCGATCCGGGTCGTCTCGACGCACGAACAACGCCGCGCTCCAAAGAGGCTCCGGAGCATCGTTGTTGTACCGCCGAACGCGAGGTCGAGGAACGT
This sequence comes from Stenichneumon culpator, assembly GCA_964017025.1. Taxonomy (NCBI): domain Eukaryota; kingdom Metazoa; phylum Arthropoda; class Insecta; order Hymenoptera; family Ichneumonidae; genus Stenichneumon; species Stenichneumon culpator. The sequence continues at coordinate 9,235,258 of OZ024768.1, read as the reverse complement.
TCGCTGACGTCTCCGATTTTAGTCCAGGATCGCGAATACGCGTACCCACAGCAGCACGAGCTTGAACCAACGTTCGAGGCATCGTCAGTTGTTGGAGCACATTACTTCCTTTTTTTTTGTGTAGTCGTTGAACAGTCTGTTCTATCTGTGTTATGTCGAGGCTCGATTATTGATTACATATTGGCGAATTTCGTGAATCGCTGAGCCTGCTATCTCGTGATCTGTTTCGATAATTTCGGTCACGTGATCAGTCTCGATAGTTTCGGTCGCGTGCGTTGTCTCGATAGTTTCGGTTTCGTGAGTTGTCACGATATTTTCGGTCGCGCAAGTCGTCACGATATTTTCGATCGCACGATTCGATTGTGTAATATCGTTTTTACGAATCGTTTCTGTTATTTCTGTCTTAGCAGTAATAGTGTCGGTTTCGTGAATTGTCTCTGCAGTTTTGATCTCGCGAATTATTTTTGGAATATCGACAGTAATTTCTGTAATGTCGGTCTTGGGAGGTATCGTGATAGACTTGATCGCGCGAGTTATCCCGATAATTTTTGTTCTCCAAATTGGCTTAATAGTTACAACCTCGTGAATCTCGCTTCTGATAATCGTATCGATCGTGTGAGTCTCTGTCACGATCGTGGATTTGGTCGCGGGAATTTCTTTCGCGATTTTGATAGTTATTGGATCGCGAATTAAGGTTTTCGCGCATCCTTTTTTCAATGTGACGATTTGATGTTGTTTGAATGGGTTTTTCGAGACATTTTTTGATAAAACTTCTGTCCATGTTGGTCGTTGGACTGTGTGAAACGAATTGTCGCTTTATTAGGTCTATTTTCCCTGGATTCGGATTTTTCGCTTGGCGTCTGCTGAAACGTTTGCCTACGCGCGAGTTCGTCTTCTATATTTATTGCTTCGTCACCGGCATCGTCGAGGGTTAGAAATTTTTGTTGCATGATTATGTTCGCGATGCGATCAAATAATCCGCGAATAAAGGATTTTATTGCTGTTTGCCTTGCTTCTTGTATTCTGTTTTCCGGGTACTGTTGTTGGTGTTGCCCTGTGTATACTTCGTTGAGTTGTTCTTCGATTCTCTTGGCGATTTAGTAGTTTCTAACAGACTCGTTGTAATTTTGTACATTAGACGTTAATTCCAATTCGAAATCGGATAATTCTACGGGTTTTTCAAATGTGTTTCTGAGATCTCTCAGGAGAGATTCGAGTGTAAGGTGCGTTTTCGAATCTGCTATACCTGCGGCAAATCCAGATAATTTTAAGTTAATTGTGGTTAAAAATAGCGATTGGTCAATTTCGGGAACCATCTCTGCTACCTTTTTACAAGTGCGTAGAAAGTCGCGATCTGTTCTATTTTTACCATTGAACGACGGTATTACGCTGCAAACATCGCGAAACGCAATATTATTGGTCGCTATTACTGGTGATTATGTTTTCAAAGATGTGTAAAAATTGTTAAATATGAAGACTATTCCTGTTGTAAATGCTGAAAGGTTTTATCTAATATGTGAAAAAAAAGGATTGCCATCGAAACTGAATATAGTTTGATATTTGCAAAAAAAATAATTTAGATATGCGCAAAACGGAAAATAAATTCGAGGTTATGTAAAACAAATTTTAATTAAATGAAAATAAGGTTTTGTTAACGTTCAGAAAAAGGTTTAAAAATTTAGTAAGCTGAAAAAAGTGTTAACTTTTGTTCGCAAATATTATTGTTGTTTTTTATTTTACATTCTAGGTTTGATTCGAAAATTATTCGGAATTCTGTTTTTTTTTGTATTACGGTTTTTTTTGGTTACACTTTTATTTCTGATGTCGATCAGTTTTTTATTAATTTTTTTAAATTCACTGCCATTTATGTAAGGCATGTTTACTTTATGTGGAAGTGAAACGAAGGTCATAAGAGAATTGACGTATTTGAGAAAAAGGGGCATTTTTTACTTGTTCCATATGACGCCATGACCCACGGTGGTCGTGCACTTAGACGTGTGCTACGCGTATGTAACGAGGTTGTCGCGATACATATTCGCGAGTTGGCACTCATATTTCACGTATTTGATGAAAATATGGGAAAATAATTGCCTCAAAATATGCTTTATATACTGTCAAGTAATAATAATTTAATTAATTGGATGGTACTTACGTGTACGATGAGCGTAATTAATAATTTTATGGAAATTTGATCGGTTTTTGTTGGATTTTTCGTTTTTATTCGGCTTTCTCTGTGGTGTGTCGTGTGTCGTCCTTCTTCCTTCCTTGGATTTATCTATTTATGGAACGTCCTTCTGGGTTTTTATTAAATTTTCGGACGTTGATAAATGTTGTATAAGTGTTGATGCTGAATGTTGTTGGTTGCGTTGGTTGATGATTTGCTATTACATCATTGCATTTTTTTCTATATCGTGTTGTTTGTATTTCACCATTGTGTTGTGCAAGCGAGACTCAAGCACAATTAATCCGGTTGAGTTTTTTTTTGTGTGTGTTTTTTTTCACTATCATTCACGTTTTTGTCACCGTTGTCCGCTGTTTTTTTATTTACTCATTGTGTTTTTGTTCGCTGTCGTTCACCGTGTTTTGTTTTTTTTTGTGTATCGTGTGAACTACCCTCGACGACGATTGGTGGAATGAGGTGTTTTTTTGTGTTGTTTACTTTTTTTCTACTGTATGTCACTGTTCGTTTGTCCACTGTTGTAGTATCGTGCGAGCTGAGCTCGAACACGGGTGTTGGTTTTTTTTTTTTAATCACCGAGTTGTATTCGCTTTTTTTTTTACGTTGTCACTTAATTTTTTTTGTGTATCACATTTGTCCACTGTATTTTATTTTTGTAGTTTACTTTATTTTTTTTTCCACTGCGTAGTGTCGTGCGAGCTGGACTCGAACATGATTGGTGGCATGAGTTATAATTTTTTGCTTTGTAACGGCCCCAGCCTCTTCGAAATTATTATTCACGCACGCTTCACAAAGGAACAAGGTCGCGACGGACTGTCGCATCGCGTTGATAAGGCCTTTTCTCACGGCGCTGGGGCGCCGCGTTTGAATTCAGACGCGGCGGAAAATAATATTGCGCGCGATAAATAATAATTTTGAAGAGGCTGGGGCTGTTACAATATCCTTGACATAAAATTTGATAAAATAATGTTTCGAAGAAAAAAAAAAGATGAACTTCCTGTGCATCGAGATACAATTTTTTATTTAAAAAAAGCACTCCCTTACTATAAAATTGTATCGAAAATAGGCTTTTCTTCTGCCGAAAAATACACAAATTTATATGTTAATTAGTATTATATATCGCCTATGAATAGCCAGGATTCTCAATTATTCGGTAGTTCCACCAGTGGTGAGTCGGTTGAACCTTTAGCTTCATGCAAATATGGTGTGGATTCAACGAAGCGACGCGGGTTTCGGGAGTAGCCACATCACACGTTGCCGCGGAGCCCCTCTCCCCCCCACCCCCGCCCCACGACTCTACTAGCCATCGCTTGCACCGCTACACCGTGTGCTCGCTGTAGGTGGGTATACACTATTGAACTACCGGCTGGCCGTACGGGCCGATATTGCGCGGTTTCAGGTGTTTAGCAATAAAGAGCCGCAGCATCGTGCCTGCGACACACACACACTCTCTATATTGTCGACGCTCTCTCGCTCGTTGCGTTAGCTAGAGTCGAATCAACGCGCTTCGCGTCAAGCAGATAACGAACGAGGTGATCTGTGATGGAAAACTCACAACAGTTCAACACATATAGTTCAATGAAACGGTATGAAAACTGATTGTTCATAGTTTGAACGAATTTCTCACTATCCACGGAGGATTTTTTCCTCCGTTTCTAACGTTATAAATGCCGATAGCTGACATTTTTTTTGTTGCGGCGGCAGCATAGTATGTTGTTTCTTTATTGAGTATATAAATTAGTTACGTGCCCACAAAAAAATCTGTCTTAATTATTTTTGCTTCCTCATAGATGAAGCTTTGTGATGGTAAAAAAAAAATTCCGAGATTTTAATGAAAACGTGTTCAGAATGTTCCAAAACATCGAAAAATCACATTTAGAAAAAATTTCATCCAAATTTCATCCAAAAATGTTCAGTTGTTTTTTTTGTACGCCATTTTTAATTTCTTCGAAAAAGTCTGTGCGCACCGTAGCGCTCGCAATTTTTTAGCTATCGGGCTAAAAACGCGTACACAGATGGAATATGATCACCCGATGATCCCACTAAAATTTCAAGAAAATCGATCGAGCCGTTTAAATTTTATGTCATTTTGAATTTTTTGAATTTCATGAAATATTTTTTTTTTTTCAAAACGCATTTTTCCGTATTAAATATTAATCTACGAATAAAAAAGTGTCAGATTCGTGATCAGCGTGAAAAAATACTTATAATACAATCCCGGAGTGACGGCTAACGAAAAAGTTTATTGGGCATTTTTATAGCCAAAATTGGAAAAACGAGTGATTTTGGGTATTTTCAAACAGCAATTTCTTTGCTTCCCGATGAATACTCTATGATACCCTATGTATTTTTTCGCCTCGAGTACAGATTCGACAGCCGTTTTGACCAAAAGCGTAAGGTTGGTTTTTTTTCGCACTAAACCTGAGTCGGCCGGCAGTTTTGCTTAAAATTTGAATACGACGTTGATATTGAAAAAGCTGAAAATTGAAATTTTCATATCGCTTCCTCATAAAAGTTGAAAGTTGAAAGTTAAAAGTTGAAAGTTGAAATTTTTATATCACTTTCACATTATGGCCCTTTATTCGCAAAGCTTCCTCTATGAGGAAGCCAAAAACATAGTAAATGCTTTCTCATAGAAGGAGCTTTGCGAATAAAGGGCGATTATGAGAAAGTGATATAAAAATTTCAACTTTCAACTTTCAACTTTCAACTTTTATGAGGAAGCGATATGAAAATTTCAATTTTCAGCTTTTTTATCTTATGTAGGTCATACACAGAGAAAAATAATGTTATTAGAGTAACAAAACGTTGACCGCTGACAATATTTTGATTGCCATAGAAAAAAATGTGCTGCTAACGGAAGATCGTTCGTTGTCTCTGTATTAAGCTGTTAATTTAGTTACAGCGCAAATAAATTATTGCCGTACCAAAAAATAATTCTTCTCCATGTCGATTCTTAAATTTGCAGGTAGTCAAATTTTGTTCCGATGGCTAGATATTGTGCAGGTAACACAAGCGAACGGGACATACTCCAAACTCGTTCGCCGGAGTTGCTATTAATTAAACTTTGTGTCTGTGAAACTAAGCGGTGTGTAGAGTAACGGATAATTGATTATTGTGGTCTCGTCGTTTGGCTAGAGACAGAGAGAGCGAGAGAGAAAGAGATTGCAGAGGCGGAGCGTAGGACTCGAAATATCGATTCGACTTTTAAAATGAAGTCGTAACGAGACAGGCCACACCGTCAGGGGCTACTGTTGGTACGCTAAGGGGGGTGTGAGCTGTGGCTCGACCGAGTCCCAGCTGGCACCGACACTACCGTTGCGTAACCGCCGGCTGTATTTTATAGCGTTACTACTCTCTGTATTGTTACGCTTCAAAATATGGTGATTCGCAGTTATCCTCGTATCTTGAAACTTCCATACTTCTCTCTCACTCACTCTGTATCAGTCTGTTGCCCCGGTACGTTGAAAATTGCTATGCAAATAATCCAAATGTGCAAAGAATATTAATTTTTTTTACCGCATGATAATATCAAGTCTGAACAATATTTCTTTCTGAGCTATCAATAAGCACGCTTTTTTTATGGGTTTTATACGACCAATCTGAACTACACAAGGAGAACATATCGACGGATTTTTTTAAGCTATTTTTATATCGAGAGGCTCGAACTAGAATTAAAAAAAACTATAAATCGCATATTCGATATACAAATTTATCATATTCTTGACGGAGATATTGCAATGAAAATATTGATGTAGCAAGATGTACTCTGTGCGATAGCTGATATATATTAGCTATTCATCGTTGAATATACACTTTACGATTTTTCAACTCTTTTACGTTGGGATATTCACTTTGTCAGTCTTTCGTAGTACCAAAAAGTTCTTCATCGAATCTTCTCTTACGGGTACACTTCACCTGCAGCAATATCTTTTATATACGTGGTACCAACAAGCCGGCCTCTCGCAAGCTTTAAAACGCATTTCGTTAAAACCCCGAGACCCAGCTTTAATGATCGGTTTTAATGTAAATCGTCGACGGGGATACCCCTTCTCTCGACTATCCGCCACTCTCTCTGTTGTTCGCTAACCATAGCCCGCAGCATGGCCTTCCGCGCAACGAATTGTATCGGTTTACACGTTACGAAACGAGCCATAATCCTGGCCGAAAGAGACGTGCGCGGCTCCTATGTCTCGGACCGCACTCTCCAATTTCCGGGTCAGACACGATGCCATTCTCTTGCTGTCCGCTAAAACTTCCTGTTAATCTACCCGAACCGTCTATCAACCATTCTCTCTGCAACCCTTATTTATAAAGTATAAGTTGAATTTTCCCATTGCGTGTATTAATTTTATTTCTCAAGAAGAATAACCTTTTCTATAAGAGGCGGACAAATTTGGTTAATAACAAAAATTGGCGTATCTTGCATACAGCATTACAGAATGTTGCATAAAATAGCTTCTGCTTTATGGTAAAATTATGAAATATGTCTGATGCTCGAATACGCGAAAAAGTTAAGTAGGAAGTATCCACGGCTCTGTCTCGCACCAAGTTTGCCTCCGAGTTCCCTCTTTGTTGTACTTGTTGCATCAATGATTTCATTCGCTGGTAACAGAAGCGAAGGTGTCGTTTAACTTCTCATTTTTGGAAATACGCGGTCATTTGGAATTATGCGGTTTGGAGATACGTGGTTTTCTACTATATATGTTGATGACACGTTTCGATATCTCGAGCGTAGGCCGCTGTAGCAGGGGCTGACCTTGGGAAACGATATACTAGAGTCTCCCTCGAGATAACGTTTAAAGATTGATGCTTATACGACAAAATATTATGTCCGCACTGTAAAAAAGGCAGTGTTAAGTTCAACACCGCTTTAACACCGCTTTAACACCGCCATGTGGTCCATATAGGTCCTTTACTTTGGTGTCAACCGCGATGTGAGACGGGAGTGTAAAACGTGCGGTGTGAAATCGGTGTTAGTTTTGGAACGTAATTTTGAACACCGTAAAGTAACACTGAAATTACTCCAAAAGAAGTAACTTTTCAACGCCATAAATGGACTTGATTTTTACCAAATGGTGTTGATATGTAAACTCATTCGGACGTTACTTCACACGTTTGTGTGCTATGAATACCACTATAATGTGCGAATGACGATTCCATACTACGCAGTACGGTGTTGACCAAAATTTACTGACACCGAAACAGTGATCAAATCAATATTATGATACTTGCTAGTTCTTTTCGATGTACTTGGATGAACCCTAAGAGTGTAAAACGTACACCTTACGTGTAAATTTGAACTTTATTTGCACTTTTATATGCTGTGACGTACCACGTCACAACTGTAAGCACATCATAAAAAGTCAGGATCGCAAGAAAGCGACATACATATTCATCACAATTTGTTTATTTTTGTGATGAAATACAGCATTTTAAAAAATACAAAGAGAACATTTTTTAGATTCTATATTAATTATGGATCGAAGAACAAATAACATAACTTTTTTTCTTAGCATAAACGAAATGAAGTAATTCAAATAGATACATAGATAGAAAAATAAATCAGAATTTCGTCGTAAACGATTAACCATATCTTTTTATGCTAGTGTCATCGCAAGTGTAGGTATAAAATACTTAGGAACGATATAACTATCGATCCTGTTGTACGTTTGGTGTATTTCATACATCACTTTGTGTTGTATAGCATCTATTTTAACAACTTAATATTCTTGCGTTTTTTTAGGCCACTTAGCTTTTCCAGAATATCGCCCTTTGTGTAGCGTGCGTCCCACGTGTTCGTTTGTTTTTTTTTTTTTTAATGGTGGGCCCAAGTTTTGTACGACAACGTCATTAATACCACTATTTTCACTAGTAGATCTCGAGTAGATAATTTATCACCTCGATCAAAAGTTTCCTCGGTAAACACCCGCCCGCATGCGATAGCACGTGAACGACATAAGCATCACTGAAGGCACTGATACTCGAGCGACTGTCGTATTGGCTCAGAATCGGAAGGGGAGGCAAAAAACACCGATCCGAGTATTCTAACACACATCGATACAAGCGGACACGAGACAGTTTAAAATATTACTAAGGACGCTTTACTTCCACCTTGCACACTTAGTTACACATAGTACGGTGTTACAGTTACATCTCCGCAAATGCAACAGAACTCACACCAATCGTTACAACTGAATTGTGTTAAAATTTTGTGTAAAAATATTATTTACACAAAATGGTAGTTTAAGACCCAACGATCTTCCGAAGCACATAGGCCGGTGTAATTTAAATACTGAACTGGTGGTAATTTCAACACCGCCATTGTTTACCACTTACACCGAGGTAGTTTACACCGCAGATGTTTTTACAGTGCGCGTGTTTCTCGTTCGAAAGAGAGTTCGTGTACTGGACTCGACGGGAATTGAGGGAATATGAATGAATTAGTAAAAAAAATTATTCTTTCCGTGGATTTAAATTATTCATTTTATTATTCATCTGTTTGTTCGGTATTATTTTAGATCGGTTTCTGAAGTCACTCACACGTTTTCCGACGGTTGAGGGTTAATTTTAGGAGTCTAGTAGGAGTGAAGCTCTGTAGAATGTTAGCGGTTTGTTAGATGAAAAAGTTGTTGATTTAGGATAAGAAAAATACGGGGTTTGTTGGTGGCATACGGGTTCGGAAATCTCGTTAAATGCGAAAGTAAAGAGAAAGCATTTGAGACGCATGATAAGATACGAGTAGGTATTCGCTCACCGTGCGAGTTGCGGTAGACTGTCGTCTCTCAACTGGGCAACTTGTAATTACGTTCCGTATATGTTCCAAAGTCACGTACTAACGGCCCTAATCGGTGTTCTTGGATATGACCTCAAATTTACTTAAGGGCTTACGCCACAGTAAATGGCGTATCCATATGTCTCGATTTTTTTCTCGGTAAATATACGATAAAGTGATTTATTTTTTTAGGGTGCAAGGAGAATATTTTGAAGAACATTTAGGATTTTTTTCATTCGATTTTATTGTTTTTGTGTATTTTTTTAATCGGTCGGCGTAAACAATTTTTTATTGAAATTCCTTTGTGGTGTCCCTGATTTCAACTTGTCATTTGATCAGAATCAAAAAATTTTAATTGTTTATTAACATATCGTATATTGTGACGCTGCCTTTGTTAACTCCGACTCCCGTGAGCCGAGGTTAACAAGATCAGAGCTGGGGGGAAGTGAGAGACCGAGGGAAGAATTTAAAATAAAGATCGAGAAAAGAAAAGGAAATTTAGCACGAGGCTTAAGGCTCGGTACCGGGTTTCGTGGCGGCACACGCGGTGTCCGGGTCGGCCAGATCTCGGAGGATCGTAGGCGGGCCGGAGGGGACGTAAGGTATGTCGGGCGGAGGGGGTCCCCGCGTTACCCGCTCCGGGATATACGGTTCGACCGGACGAACGATGGTGAACCGGCTCGACGCGTCCAGTACGGCTTCGGCGATGATGCGCGGTTTCGGAGTGTCGCGAGAGGGTGGCGGGGTCGCGGCGTCGCGGAGCCACGGAGGCGGCGTGCGCGGGGGTTCGCGGAGTAGGGCCGGAAGGGCCTCGCGAGCACGAACCGCGGAAGTCGCGGCCTCTTTGGCCTCCTGTTGGAGGAGCCAACTCAGTCCTCGCGGCGGTCGACGCTGCTCGGCGATACGCCTCGCGTGGGCGAGAAAGCGCTTACGCCCGGCGCGCTTCGGCATGCGCGTGGGGTGCTAACTAACTCGGCGGAGTGACTCGAGATGTTTGCCCGGCAAAGGGAGAGACTCGTTGTTCCGTGCGATGGACGATCGGCACGATGAGTCGGAAGGACTGGCCGGGAGATCGAGGTAGCCCCTAAGGCCTCGGCCGTGCGTGCTTCCTGCAGCAGGAGCACGAGAACGGCTAGAGGGCAGTAGGGGGGCGGACGAAAAGGGTTGAGAACCGGAGAGAGGAGGAGGCAGCCTCCGTTACCGAGACCTGGCAAGTGTGCGCCCGAAAGGGGGGCACGAAAGTTGCACAGGACCGGTGAACGGGGAGGAGGAAGCGGGAGAAAGAAAGGTGGTCGTACGTTTTAACGCTCTGAGAAGAGCGGATTTTTATCGTCGTATCTCGCTCTGAAAAGGGCGAGATCGGTTCGATGCGAAGAGGAGTCCGGAGAATAGCCGAGTCGGTGATCCGTGGAGTCGCGAGTCGAATACGTTGAACGCACTGAAAAGTGCGGGTTGGCGTAGGCGACGAGAATGTCCGTGGAAGGCCGATGTCGAAAACCAGAGTATCGTAGGAGCGGTGGCTACGTTACACGCACTGAAAAGTGCGGATAGCAAGCCGATGAGAATGTCCGGGGAAGAGCCGAGTGAACAGTCCAGTGTTGATTTTGTAGTTGGCTTTAATGGCTTCCAAGGTACAGTGATCGTTGGGCGTGTAAGGCGAAGTGTGAGGCGAGCTGGCCGACCTGTATTGACGAGCGCGGACCCTGGAGAGTGTCTCTTGTCCGCGAAAACTTGGGAGCGTTCCCCCGCTCCCAAGGGGAATGCTCCCCCGTTCGAGGAATCGATACAATTCAATATGCGTTGAAAAGAACAGAAAATGCGTGATTTTTTAATATATATATATCGTGGGGGTGTAAATAATAATAATGGGCAAAAATAATTAATTTGCGATATTGCGAAAATAGTTCCGCCCGAAAAATAACTGGTTATTCGGGAATAACTCGCAAGCCACAGGGCGGAACGAGTCCGAAAAAATGTGAGGCGGTAGGGAAAAAAAATGACTGATTATGTTAGTTACCGGTAATTATTCGGGCGGAGATTACGCGGCGAATTAATTTAAAGAATATTTGCCGGATGGGTGAAAATATTATCCCGATTACGGGAAACAGGAGTCATTACTCCGATCGAATTATCGATTATCTCGACCGGAAGATTGGGTGCTTAAAAAATAAACGGATCCCCACGCTAGGGGTATCGATGGAAAGCTCGAAGCGTGCGCTTCGGGATGGCATAAAGAACGAAGGGGGAATCTATATTATTAGTGGGAAAATCGTTGTCGGAAGACAATTGTATTTTTCGCGTACGCGGGCCGCTGAGCTGCCGCGTACCGCGCGGTGACGTCACACGGCACGCCGAGCCAGCCGGCGGGACGGAAAGGTATTGCGCGAGCGCGGAGAACTATTGTCCAGCCGGCGATAAGGGGAAACTATAGATATACCAACGGCACGCGTACGCGAAGATGTTTACATACAGTTATACGCGTTCACGGAGACGCGAATATACAGATATACGCGTATGCGAAGGATAGCGCGTAAACAGGTGACGCGGACGCGGCCATATACATAGGTATATGGAGGCCGAGACACGACGATCCACCATACTTTCGGTCTTAATTCTACTTTTAATTATTTGAGCGGAATGTAGACTTCACGTGGGGGGAAAAAATGGAGGCTTGCGGACAACACCTTTATGGTTCCCGATTGCTCGCGTGCGATTGCCCGACCTTTAAATGGTCGCCCGACAATTACAAACGATTTCTGGGCGGCAGATTTTTCTCAATTTCCCCCGGAAAAAATCAAGCCGAGCTGTTCTTGTCCGGATAGACTCAGGACATGGAGATCTTAAGGAGGTAGTTCGGGGGGTCACACGACCCCCCCCCCTGTGTGCGTGTGTGCGTGTGTGCATGGGTGCGTGTGTGCGTGTGTGCGTGTGTGCGTGTGTGCGTGTGTGCGTGTGTGCGAGTGTGCGCGTGCAACTTTTATGAGGAAGCGATATGAAAATTTTATTTTTCAGTTTTTTTTTTTAATATCAGACTGTCAAAGACTAAAGAATTTGATGAAGTATATCGATCCATTTTACCATCGATGAATTTTTACTAAAATCCATCTAGTCACTTTTGAGATATCAGGGACACCGATCTTGAACTCACATTTTAAAAAAACGCGTTCAAAGTTCGGCCGCGTCACTGCTCGAGCGCTCCGCTACTTTCCACATAACAGTGTCCAACTTTCGTAATTCGTTGAATATCGACATAAAAATTTAAAAGGATATTCTAGACACCATAAACTATTAGAAAAAAAAATCGAAATTTCACTGTGGCTTACAACTAACAACGGACCGAAGCGCTGGCTTAAGTGTACAAACGTTTACCTTACAAAACATAGTTAGTTGTGCGCTCCCGAAGGTTTTATTGTCTCGGTGTTACGGTTCGTCGTAGTGGGGCTCCTGCATAATTTCAAAATGCGATTCGGAGATAAAACAAGACTATTTTACGAAATTATTGTGAGCGTGCGAGCCGCGACTATCTACTAGTAATGAAATATTAAACTTGCTAAAATTATTGCACACGTTCGTTACTCGCAACGTTTGTACGATGTAACTCTGTAGACCTCCGTACAGAATACAACAAATGTAATATCGAACAGCTACGCCAAGGTCATCTTCCATGAGCTGAAGCAGAGTTGAGCAAAGTTGACACCTTTTCTTTACGTTTCGGACTACATAATATATATTTGTGTATTTATTAAAGTATAGTCTTACCTACTTTCATCGGTCCGAATAAAACAATACTTTCGCATGACATCTGGGGTTCTTATCGTTGGATTTATCTTGTGCATTAATCGAAGATCAGTTGCCCCGTGAACAATAACTCTCTTGTCACCTCTCATATTATCAAATATTATGTTATATTCAGGTTATGAATAAAATTGTTTTTTGAAGAGGGTCCTGTCATCTCACATGTTCAATTCTGCTCCACCTTATCGGAGATCACCTGGATGTAGTCTTCATGTCACATTTCCACTGTTCTCTACTATTGGCCGCTCACTTCATCGGATATTTGCTCCGTTCGGAATTTCCAAACGCGATTCTTGCCTTCTGTTAACAGCTCTATACTTCCGACAGGCTTTGGGCCCTTCCCATAGAACTTCACGTTATATTATACCTATATGTTAAATTGGTATGCCCACGACGACATAAATGCAACCCGTCGTTGCACGTGTCTCTACGACGCCCAAGTTTCTAAGTTAATCTCAGGCCTTTCGTGTGTTTCTTTCAGTAAGCAAATGCCTGTCGGTTCGCGTAGTAACAGCGACAAGAGGGAGGTGCGTTATCTGATGGTGAAAGGTTTGGCGCTGGTGCCCGAGAGCGAGAGAGGAAAACTCTCGTATTGATAGAGAAAGGTCTATGCACATGCCCTGTGCTCCTTTTTTTGCGTCGTCTACCGATTACTATGTCGCAGCGGGGCGAACACGGCTCGACTTCTACAGGGCCTGACAAAAGGACAGTCTTTGCTTCATCGCGAATCAGTTTCCAACATCGTGTAGGCAAGCTTTTTCTGCGTCGAGATAGATATTTTCCTAACTCGTGCTTGTTGCGAAGCGGAGTTTTAATATCAAAAGCTGGTTGGCATTATATTGCCCGCGGAGAGGAGCTTGTAACGAAGCGATAAGGATCGTGTAATCAAGATGTGCGGGTTGAGAGCCCGTTGACGAAGCGACATAGAAGCATAGGACCGGCCTTGAAAAGGTTCACTCTCGCAACCTCCCTCTGATGTTCGTACTGTATCAAACGACGCGACTAATTAGTTGCCTCTAATAGCCACCCGTAATACCCTCTTAACGTCTTCAGGCGGAATCCCTTCGCCGGCACGCCTTCACTCGCGCTCCCGGTGGCCTCACCGTAATTGGCGTATTGAATATGAGCGAAGTACCTACTTGAAATGACTATATAGTATCGTCAGAAATGGGGAATCCGCCCCGAGCATAACATAATTATGGTAAACCTTTTTGCATATTTACGAGAAAGCGGGAGGATGCGGATTTATGCGGGAATAATCAACAAGTTGTCGGAATTAAAATATCGATGAAGGTGTAATTTTAATCATCTGAAGCATGTGCGAGTGACAATGTCCTCTAAAATCGACAGGAAAAAAATAAGATGTTCTTTTACTAAATTTTAAGATTGGTTCATCTAAGCCGCCGTTTTTAAATGGTATTTTAGTTTCGCCAGTCCCCTAGGAAGAGAACGGCGAGTAAAAACGAGCCCGTAATGCTTTTTACTCGTCGACTCCTTCCTTCTTTATTCATTGCCTCCGATTCGATTCTCGAGTCCGGAGCTTCGTTGCGCTCCGCCAGGTGTCGGTCGCGCACATATAGCTCGCAGGTCTTACCTCCACCGACAGCGGTGGATGCGCGGTTGGTGCGCGGCTTCGGTGGTCCCCAGAGTCAAGCTGAATCGTTCGCGGTCAGTACTTGGATGGGTGACCGCCTAGCCGTGCACTACCTGGCGCATTGGAACCGCTGAGCGATGCGGACATAAATGTGGGGCAATGGGGGTCACACATTGTGGACGAGCGCTCGAGCCCTGAAAAGCGTTGGCAGTGCGTTACCACAATGTGCCCAGAGCGTACTCTTTATGTTAAACGGGCGGCATAAGCGAAACTTATAGCCACTGTGCGCCAAGTCTGTGATTTGGCCTTCGAGGGGCTCGCGTCGATAATCTCTCTTCGGAGAGAGCAAAATGGATCCCAGGCGTTAAAACCCAGTGTGCCCATATCCGCGGGTGTGTTCTAGGAGCGATCGCATGTATTGCGAATCGTGAGTTCACGCCTGGTTTACGAGTCGCTGGTCAGCGATCTCATGGTTCGAATGTGCATGAGATTGTCTGGAAGCAGGCCCGGACGAAGCCAATCGTTCTGATGTCATCCTGATGCTTAAATCAGGTGCCCTCATCCCCGCGGGGTATCAAATAAAGGTTCTGGAATATGCCTTGTTCCGAAAGGAGTGGGCTGACCAGCTAGCCCATGTGGTTCATATATTTTTGGGGACCTACGTGTGATAGACGACGTGGTTGGTGACGCGTCCGACGAGAGAAGGGGACTCTCGCTTTGGCTTACCCCGGGTGGTTAACCAGCACCCGTAAGAGGTGTCAGTGAAAGGTGTCGCAGGGGAGGTGCTTGCCAGCCGATTGCCGGTGGTCAATCGTGCGCACCTCTATTGAGGTTGGCCTCTGCGGGGCAAAATATATCGCAACATGGAAGTAGGTGGGCTTCGTTGCGTATGCTCTTAATGGGCGAGAGACCTTCGGGTCGAGCATGGAATGACGGTCTCGTGCCGGATTTCCTCACATTAGTTGGAACCGCTGAGCGGGAGGTCGAATTCTGAGGATTGGTGTTCGTACTCGAAGTATCGAATACGAACATCAAGACTCGGTTGGAATGACCGGCTGTATCGGCGCAGGTTTTCTGCAGTTTCCCTGCATCCTCGTGCAAATGCGATACAGTATGGGGGGTTTGATAGCGGCTGCAGCCGCGTACGTTACAAGAGAGGAATTGGTTAAAAATTTGATGAGAATAGCGGCTAGATGGCTCACAGAAAGCTAAAGCCTTAACAGGGGAATCACCAGGAAAAAAAAGGTCTTGCCTCCTACAGCAGGAACTACGTCCACGTCCATTGCCGTCAACTACGGGACTTCGGTCTCGGAAATCGAACCAGCTACAGTTTTCTTGTCTTTTGGTTCCCGCACCAAGCTGCTGGTCCTTTCCTTTTGGAGCTACTATTTGTAAGGCTTAAGGTTTAACGGTTCCGAACAACCTGCCGGTTTTAGATAATTTTTATTTCACACGCACGCACGCACGCACGTACGCACGCACACACTCTATTCAAATCTCGAAATTTTTTTTTTCATCATAACAAAGCTTCCTCTATGAGGAAGCAAAATTGTCTAACTCCAGTAAACGTAAAGGTTCAAACTTGGCAAATGAATGGACTGTGCCGCGGTATTTTTTGACGCGTCGCAGAACCGCGTAAACTTCGATCTTGGCGAGCACGCGGATTTATTCCCGATATAAATTATCTCCATTTTTCTTGCCTTCTATAATATCGAAATCATCGCTCTGGGCGCACCGATTTTGGAGAAGTCGCAGCTTAGCGATGCCAGCATCCGAATGGATGTCTGATATTGACGGACCGGCCTCAGTTCTGCATTCGATAGGCGAAACGTCGCGTGAGTTTTCAGACGACGCGTCAGCGTCGCTGTCGTTTGAATATCAATTTCGCGCGAGCAGTAGTTCGCAATAATCGTCGGGCGTCGCCAGGTACCGGGATTGCCGAAAAGATGGGTAAGGAGAAGGGAGAGCGCTACCGCGGGACCGGTTAACGAAGAATACTCGGGGACTCTCGTCATCGGGGTGATAGCGTGAAGACGTGTGCTCGCGGACTAAACATGGATAACAAGATCGGAAGAACGAAGGAAGGACGAATCGGTTCGTTCTCGATATCTCGGGACCGAAATACCTCGTGCGGTAAGACTTCGCCTCTTGATTAGTCTTGGACTCCTGTTTAACATCGTTTTGCGCTCTAAACACTACGAGCTTGCACGTGACTCGGGAGCCGCGCTGGGTACCGTCCCGGGCAAATCATAGCTTTTGTTTCCGTCGATTATTTTGTTTTATTAATTGTCTGTATTCGTGGATCAAAACCGCCGACTATGGGACGGACTCGCGTTGCCGTCGGGATAGATATAGTTCGATCCGCGACGAAATTCGGGCTTGAGACCGCCGAATTAATTTTATCGCTGGGTGTGACGGAGTACATTAGAGGCATCTCGAGACGTGCGAGTCGCATTTCTCGTGCGTGAACGAAAACCGTAGGCTCGAACAGGGGGGTGAGGTTGTCCTGCGAGAGCGTCGCGAAAGCCAAAAATTAACGGGAAATGCGTTCGTATTGCTTTAATGACTCGGGATGAATTGTTTGTCGGTACCGGAAGTGAGCGCGATCGAGTGCAGATTGGTGACACAACGACACGTACGCCTCGTGGAAAATTATCTGTGTAGAATATTGGCACATCGGCATCGTCGCCGCGCACTCGAGGTAGTACAGTCGAGCCTAAAAATAAGATAGAAGAGGGAAAGTAGGCACCGATCTCGTTATTAAATTCCACCGTGATCTCTTTTTAATTGAGTGCTTTAATTGTATTTTTCCCGGTGTCGTATCAACCTCCATATTGTTCGTCTGTTTCTTATTTAATGCGATTTTTCATTGATGACTTAATTTTATTATTTATTGAGCGCGAGATCGGATATAATATTTTGTCCATCGATATTTTAGTACTTCGCCTTGGTGAATTGAGTAGCCGGGAAGAAGTTAGCAAGGGTTTTTTTGTAATTATTTAGAGTCGCTTTTTCTGTTTTTTTCTTTGTGTGAATAAATAACACCGGTTTTATGTCGATATCACAATCCTCGACGGTATTGATTTCTCTTCACGAGTCCCGAACCGCCCTTTTACCGATACACCCCTGAGCAGCCTCGCGATTATCCGTCTTTTGGAATATAAACTCAATCACCGATCGCGTCGAGTACGTAACTCGGCTGGCGCCTTTAAAAATAAATTCAGCGATCGAGAGACGGACTTTTGTGACAATTACGGTACCGTTTGGGATTTGAGTTTGTGTTAGATCATTGCGGTGCCAAAAGTACCGGTCACAGGACTGATATTGTAGCATGTTTGGTATTACATTTAGCAAATTTAGATCGATCTGATTAAATTCTATGACGTTTTGAAGCTCTCTAATTTGTTGACCCTTTTTATTTTAGTATGTCGGACATGAGTGTTTGCATCGAATATCGCTCTAAGATTAAAATAAGTTAGATATTTGTATTCAACGAGCAAAATACACTAAACATGGCCCCGAATCCAAGGATAACGGAAATTTGACTTAGTGGTTTTTTCGGTAAGTGGCATAGACCCGAACAGTTATCCCCCGATGAATATCCTCCAAAAATCTAATCCCCGAAAGACATATCCCCCAAAAATGTAATCCCCGAAAAGCATATCCCCCAAAAAATTAACCCCCGAAATGTCAACTTTCAAAAGACAAATATGATGCGTGTCGTGAGTGCATCTCGTTGCGTACAGACGATAGGTGGCGATAGTTCAAAGAACTGAACTAACGTTGGCCACGATACATAGAACACCTTATTGGATTGTAAATTAATTTTAGAACAATGGTTCCAAAAAATGGATCAGAGGGAATGACGGGCCTTTCCTTCTGAGGAAGCAGGAACGTTGACAATTTTTAGTGGCCATAAATATTAAGCGCACCATCAAAACCGACGGAGGCGAATGCACGGTTGGCACACGGCTCTGGTGGTCCCCCAAGGCAAACTGATTCGTTCGGGTTCACTACTTGGATGGGTGACCGTTTAGCCGTGCGCCAGCTGGCACATCAGCCGTTGAGCAGGAGGTGCTTTCTTCTGAAACTTTTGTACGATACTCGCGGAAAAAAGTTTTCTGAACTCGTGTGATTGCAACACTCGCCTTCGGCTTGTGCTGCAAACCCACACTCCTCATACAATTTTTTTCCCACTCGTATCAAAATGTACAATTTTTTTTTATCGAATGCATACATATCCGGATAGTTTGACCACCTTATTCGACGTTTCCGTTTGTCTATCATCCGTATGAAAAAGCGGCAACGGAAGATAAACAGGCTCATCTTAAGAAGGAAAGGCTCATCTGACCATCTGATCCATTGCCTTGGAACCATTGTCCTACCCTGTTATACCCGATGCATGAGGTCCGAAATTAATTTGTAATCGTCAATAAGGTGTTCTTAGTACAGTGGCCTACGTTAGTTCAGTTCTTTGAACGAAAGCCACCTATCGTCTGAACGCAACGAGATGCACTCACGACACGCATACCATTTGTGTTTTAAAAGTTGACGTTTCGAGGGTTAAATTTTCCGGGGATGTCTTTCGGGGGTTCTTCTTTTCGGAGAATATTCATCGGGGGATAACTGTTCGGGGGCTATGCCACCCTACCGTTTTTCCCCCTTTAACAACACAAAATTCCCATAGCTTCCTCTATGAGGAATCTGAAATGGGTCAACGAACATACTCATAGTGGAGGGTATGCATGAAACCATAAAAAATTGGGGAGCCATGTTCAATTTACTTTGCAGCTTTTGTATTTTAGTATTCGTAAAATATGTTTCAAAGCCATAATTGGACGTTTTAATTTTTTCGGATCACGATACTTTTTCTGCTTTGATACTTCGTATGTGATTAGAAAGTAAAAAAAATGTATCGAAACAATTGTACGTTAACTATTAACTGTTTTAGCAATCCTCGTTGTGCTTTCGAAGTTTACATTCATAGCGGTGATACCCAAATGCGCTTTACACGTTCCAATCTGTGAGATGAAACCCATATAATTCGTCTTGTTATATCTCTCTGCACAGAACTCGACGACCACTTGGCGAGATAGGGTATAGATTGAATAGCAAACCTGGCAGTGAATAGGCGATTATGGGTGAGAGTTCAGTTTTACGTGTCCGAGTCAGGCTGTCGAGGGTATACGATGTAGCGTCGAGCCTTTGGACGATGCCGAGCGTGTTGTGAGAAGCTATGAGTAGGAGGGAGAGCGCCCTTGCGTCTCAGCAGTTGCAAGGAAACACGTCGTGAATGTGACACATCGGTGCTGGGCTTTCACAAGCCACCTAAGGCAACAAGCTCGCTTGCATACTAATAAGCTTGTAGATGGCTTGAATGGACGGCTTTAGTTTAGCCATAATGGCAAGTCCATTTCGGTGCTGGATACCTCCGAGAGCTGCTGCTGCTGCTGCCATTGCTGCTTCTACTCTCGGACCCCTTGATGCCTCTTGTGGCAAAACGTTTCAGCTTCGCCTCAGACACCGCGGTCTCTAGCATCTCTTAGCCCGGGCGGCTGCTGGATACTCCTCTCGTCTTCACTCTAGCCTCGTCTCATCGAGACTCTCTGGAGAAGTAAGGCTCGCACACTACACTTTGGCCTTGCCAACCCATCGAGCTGGCAAATATATCTGCACTTCCTTCCTGCACGGTCACCAGCCAGAGCCGGCACATCCCTTACATACGTGCGAAGAGTCATTTACTACATAAACTCCAAAAATTGGCCTTCGAGCATCTATAGGATTGCGAGAAGAAAAACAATGAAAAGAATAAGAACGTAGAGTAAAATGAAAAAGGCGAGTAAAAAATGGACTCAAGCAACAGATGCATAATCGTCCTGGATTTGTGTAGCGTGAGATTCCGGAAGTTTGACTCCTCCCGTTCATACTGTAACGAGAAAAATAGATAAATAAATTGCAGCTATTGTCAGTAATCATCAAATGGCGAATGACTTCGTGGTCATTAGAGTTTTTATCATCAAAACAGGATCTTTTGATCATAGGCTACGTAGTCGAATTGTCATTGACGACGAAAAATCTATCGAACATTACGCAATACGGTAAAGTGGAGACAGTGATAAGGCAGGCAATTAACGCCGTTGTCAATCAATCGATAAAAACTGGAAAGCCTCCGATGATTAACACATACTCTCTCTCTCTCCCTCTCTCTCTATCTCTCTGCATTGGCTATTAATTCGAGCGAGCTATTACCTCCTCTTGGCGTCGTCAATTAATCGGTGATGTACATTTTCAGTATTTTTCGTACTCAATGCGCCCATCGTCGCAATGGTATTTCGTAGTTTTCAAACGCCGCGAGCGTGAAAATATGTGAGCTGTGTTTTCTCTTTTTCGATTTTACCGTTGGACATATTTCGTCGAGTGTTTCCAACGGTCACATCGTATCATCAATAGCCACAGGACTTTGCCAGAGAACGTTGTAGTTATAGGTAGAGCCACATATATATTACGGTATAGCCTAGTTAAATAACGCCCGAATAGGTATACATGCCTAGTGAGGGACGCAACGATAATTTACGTACACGCCGCCGATATAACGCAACCGCGAGCTTGTTAGCGAACGGCCAATATCACAGCCGCAACCGAATACGCACCTTCGACCGATTCGATGACGCGAATAGGCTCTGTATCCTGTTTCTCTCTTCAACCCCCGCCCCGATCCCCCGGGTTGTTGCTTGTGTTGCCCATCACACATAGAGCGAGAGGTAGTTCTCCTCTTCCTCTCTCTCTCACTCTCTTTCTCTCTCTCTCTCTCTCTCTCTCCCATTCCATAGAACCCCTGCCTCCCATATAAGCCGATGGAGAACTGCACAATTCGCAACGAATAAACTGCGCCAACGACTATCCCTTCCACCCTAAAAAGTGGTAACCATTGTAAGTGGTTGGCTCTGTACTAGCCAAACTGGATGTGGGAGGGTGTTCTTTACTTCTCCATCTCCCCCCACCCCTCTCTCTCTCTCCCTCACCCCCTCCCCCGGATCCTCTCCCTCTCCCTCTCCCTCACGGGTAATATCACGGATGGTCGTAGACACTGTTTTCTTCAAATAAACACCCAGGAGTTTCTCTAATTAATGGGAATATTAGCTAATGGGTTTCGTAATGTGGTGCACACGACGACTAACATTTATCGACGTGTGCACGCCGGCAAGTTTTGATGGCGTTTGAAAAAAATTGACAGAGACCTGGCCAATTGGAGAGATTCGGGTAATTCAACGTTAAACAGTAAGGGGTAATAAAAAAGGACTCTCATTAGATAAGGACTCTAATTGGAGTAAGGTCCGTAATGTTTCTGCCTGCAGCTTCGTGGCCGGGTTGTAATTTTTGTGCTCCTCTTATTTGGACAAAAAGAAAGCTTATCCCACAGTATGTCCTTGGATAAAAATATTTATATGCATCGTGGTCGAGAGCTGCAGGGTCGCGGGTTTCTCGTACCTTAACTTCAAGAGTCGTTGCAATATATCCTTGAGGCTACTTGTAAGATCATTGTGTGTGAGAGAGAGAGAGAGAGAGGGAGAGAGGGAGAGAGGGAGAGAGGGAGAGAGGGAGAGAGGGAGAGCAGGAGAGGGGGAGGGGAGGGGCGGCGCGGAGGGGGAGGGGGAGGGGGCGGTGAGGGGGAGAGGGGGGAGCGGGGAGGGGGGAGAGGGGGGAGAGGGGGAGAGAGAGAAGTTCGAGTCCCTCGACTTTATATTTATCGGTATTTTCAGGCTCCAGTAACAATACTTTGAGCTTCGATGCGTGGATTCTCGAAACGAGCTTGTGCGACTCCTTTGTACAAGAAGATCTACAGTTGTGTCGCGGTAGGTGTTGTAAATTTAAGAGTTCTAACTACTTTTTTCGAACTTCCATAAAAACAGAAAAAAAATGTGACGGAATTTCCAAGGTTTATCTGATTTGTCATGAGATTCATCTTGTTTCATTTTATCTACAATTGATAAATATGCCAAAAGAGTTTGTCAGACTAGCAGCAGACAAGCAAATTGTTCATGAAGAAATGAGCAATAGAGATTCGATTCGAGTTGTACACCGAAGACGGAGGGGGGAGCTCTACACGTTTTCCATATTAAGTTCCAATAAGAAGCCCGAGTAATCGAGTTTACGCCGAGGTAACCAAACTTGGTTTTGACACCGGGAGTGGCCGGGCATTCATCAGGGGTGATAAATACACTTCATTGCCTCGAACTTACCCGCTTGTACAAATCCCAGAACCTTCCCGGACTTTTTCCCGCCTACCTCACGGCAGAAAGATTAAAACCTCTGTAAATATTCATCCCCGACATAGTTCCGAATGAGACGCTGGAACGTCAAAGTACTCACGAAGGCAAGTTAAATTTCAGACCGTGAACAAAACAAAAACTTGGCTTGCCTATTCATAGCACGGTTCTTTGTAACGATTCCCATTAAACGGCATTCGACTTGGCCTAAATTCCGTTTAAAACACTTTTGTTGTAGTTTGTATAACTCGATGAACTTTCCCGTATTTCACACATGTCTACAGTTTTCCTTTCTTTGTGAATTACTGGAGAAATCGCATAAAGGTCAGAACGATGGACTGAAGATGTGATGAGTGTTGGCGATATGACATCCCTTTGTCGCAACATTTGTATGTAGTAGACGAGACAGAGGACTTCATTCCCTGTTCCTTTCTCAAGCACGGCTCCCGCTTCGTACTTGACCATTCGCGTATATTTCGTCTCATATACGACGCCTGTCGCTCTCGGCAAGATTGGAGAAAAAGAGAGAGAGAGAGAGAGAGAGAGAGAGAGAGAGAGAGAGAGAAGATACACATTCCCTTCTTCGTCGTTTTCTTCGGGTTTAACAAGCGGAACAAGTACGACGGCGCTGAGGCACTACAGATTTGATAACCCGCGCAACGAGACCGCAACGGGACCGTACGTTTCGTAAACTACCCCCTTCGCATCCTACCTTCACCTTCACCGCATTACGTTTTTACCTCTCCCTATCGCATATTCAGTTCGCAAGCCTCATGACTTCAACGATTGGTGGATATAACGGACAACCTGCTCGAACGACATCAACCTCCCTGCAGTGCTTTGCCGAGAGCACGTTATGTAGCACAGTAGATATTTATGTCCAGCTTATCATATTATGTGCAATGTCGAGAGGCAGAAGAACGGATTAGGGATGGAAAAAATATATAACAATCTGGAATGGCTAAAAATTGAGTGAGAAATTAAATTTTAACCCATTGGGTGTCGCACTTCTCGAAAATTTCGCGTTAACCCGACTGGATCAAATTAAACCGGTTGTCTGAAGATTATCCGTCACATTGGAACAAAAAATTATGGAACGCATATTACACGTTCTAGAACATGTGTCAATACTATGAAGACATTTTTTCGCGAGTCCTGATTTACTATCAAATTCCAATCAGGATTTGTCACGGATTCCTCAAAAAAGGGTGTTCTTATAAGAATGCAGCTGGACTCCGATTTAAACTGTACAATTATTCCGTGGTCGAATTCAGGTCGTCACAGGGATGACGTATTACGTATCAAATAAAATTAAATGTTCTTAAGATCTGGACGGCCTGAATTGGGCTAGTGGGTTAAGGCGCAGCTGTCGTGGGACTCTACGCTCGCGTGGTGAGGTGAACAGAGATGTGCGTCGTCCTCAGACAATAAAGCGTTTGTCGTATAATACGGTAAAAAATCTCAATACTCGTCAACTTCAAGTGCGTCAACAAACGGACTTATTTAGAAAATATATATAAAAATTCACTGAAATAGTTAAGATTTAGCTATTTTCCGATGACAATATCAACATAATCTTTCAAGTCGGCAATTCCAATGAGAGAAACACTAATATTCTTCAGAATACCTTCGAGATAATAGGTGAATCAGACAATGGGGTAATCCTCAATCACAGGAAGTTCATTAAACCTACAAGAAAAAAGAAAATCATAAGCTCTAATGCGGAGCCATCAAACATGACAAAATACTATTATACGCCTGTATATTTCCCCCTCTACTCATTTTATGTCCCTCATCAATGTTTTACCGCGAAATAATTCCTTGGTAACTTTCGGAAGTTACCCGCAGCTTATAAGCTTGCATTCGGCTTTCTGAACAAAAAGTACTTAAATTACCAAAAACCGTCATTTTTCCGAAAGGTACCATGGCCATTTAACCCCTTGCACGGTCCCTTGACGACCCTCTGCCTTTAAATTCATAAATTCCCGCGTTCGGTCAAATGACGCCGCTAATTTACCCACCCATTATTAATAATTATTTAATACTAATTATTTATTCATCGTTACCTCCAACCATCTGTAAAAGAAACATTAAAGTTCCCGGTCGCTCGCTTGGGAGAAACAGTGTGGGTCCCGCATAAACCCTCGACTCGTGCGGCGAGCGCGAATAAGAGCGAGTACCAACACCGGCCGCGAGATAGCGAGGCGGCGCCCAGCGTTTCTCGCAAGCGAAGCTGCCTCGGGACTCCTATAAGTAGTCGAGCCGGAGCATAGATTGCCACTCAATATCTACCTGGCTGCAGGACCAATAAAGGCTACACTCTAAGTGTTAACGCTGGTTCTGGAGCATCTTGAGAAATCCTGTCCCCTTTCCTTTCCTGCTCTAGCGGACGCGCTTTTCTTCTGCTCCAGTCCTTGGCCGCGAAACGTAAGTTGCCCCGCTTTTCTTTACTGACCGCCCCCACTCCTTGGTCGCGGTCAAACCTTGCTAACTGGACTGCCCCCACTTCTTGGTCGCGGTCATTTTACCGTCCCGGACCTCCACTTCGTGGTCGCAACCTCTTGGCTACTGGACTGCCCCCACTTCTCGGTTGCGGTCATTTTACTGCATCGAACCGCCCCCACTTCTTGGTTGCGGTACTCAACATTTAAAAAAAGAACCACTTACGCTGACCAGTTCGGACCTATCCGAACAAGTCGAAGGCGGCGGTTCTCAACCTGAGCCATCAACGCTCACCAACACCAACGCCAAATACCAGGGAAACTCGACAAAACCTCCCCCACCATTGTCCCCGTGCACCAAATACGAAGCGATGTGGTGACAATACGTTCAATTCGACAGAATCAAATTAGCACGCAGAGCAGATTCTCTGTTCTTCGTAAAACCGAGATAAAGTACCAAAACATGGATGAAGTAAGTAAGTAAGTAAGATCACATAAAGAAAATCAAACTTCCCCGCCAGTCATACCTGGATGTATCAAAAAAGCGATTTGAGGTCGTTTTTCGAATTCGAAAAGCGTTGTATTGCCTGTAGGAAACGTGAGCTCGGTTAGACCGCCGTGATACAAGTTAGTTTTATCCTACTGATGACTCGGTGCGATAGTAATGCTGCAGGACGAGAGGAACCGCAGGTTTGGACACGCACTCGGTCAAGCGGACAGTGGTGCGAAGCTACCATGCGTGGAATCATGACTGAACGTCTCTAAGGCCGTTTTCTTTTTAGTCAAACGAGGCAACGATATCACTAGAAGTCTCGGGGGTCGGAAGGTTCAAAACAATGTGAATGTACTAGATGTGCAGGTTTAGGGACCTGTCGTCGTGCGAACACCGTATGCCTTAGGAAATCAATTCTAAAGCCGGCCACGGGATCGTAGCATACGTCAGTTTGGCATCTATAGATCGATGATGAGTGTTGTACTCGGTAGAGCAGTTACCACGTTGCAATCTGTTGACTGAGCCCTTGGCTTAGGGATTTGTCTTATCGGTTAGACGAGAACCCCACGGAATAGGGGGAACATGGAGCATGACGTGCTTTATTTCCATAAAATTGTTTATTGTTACGGAGTACATTTCGTGTAAAAAAAAAACTATAGGCTACAATAATACATAAAAAAAGCCTACAACTCTTGAAGGTAAGTACAAGTATGTCTGCCAATTACAGAGCTCGCTTGCATAACATCTTAATTAATAGAAAAATTACACATGATGAAACCTATCGAGAATAATCAACCATACTTCGTCGAGCTGAAGTAACACATAGGAGAATGATATAGAAAGGAAAAAATTAATCATAAAAAAAACCTTTCAGAAACTAGCGCATGCAATAAACATGTGTCCTGTGGACAATACTAACCTAAGACTAGAGAAAGAGACTATTTACAATATATACAGGTAGCTTAGTCATTATATCCATTAACATGGTACTTAAAAGCTAACACTTGATTATCACAGATAGTATTATTGTCGTGCACGCCGAACATATTGCAGTTTTCTTTCATACAACTGCCTAATATAAGGGCAGTCTAAATTGAGCCACCGATATTTATTAAAATTCAGCCTATGGAAATCAAGGAAGTCCCGTTTGGGGACAATAGTACAACCGGAGAAACATTCCACATTAATAGGATAATCATTCGGTCTTATCGAAATCCTTTTATTAGCTTTATTTCTCTTCCAGTGATAAATGATTGGAATGTTCTCTTCGTTTTGGATTAAGCCTCTACTATCGCAATATATAAAAGTTTGTGGCGTGACATAGTTGGTTTGAATTTGGTACATGGATTCCCTGTCATCCTGGACTTTAATCGACTCAATTAATTCATTCTCTAAACCATCGATGCTACTAAAATAATCTCGAGTGAGTTTAAGAATAAAGTTATCTATTCGTGGAATATCAGCCAAATCGTAAATTACTCGGTTCGATACAAAGTGACGGAAATCAGGATGCATCGAGCGGTGCATATAAAGACAAGTTCTAAGGCATTTTCTCTCGAACATTCGAAGCTTTTCCACGACTGAATGGCTGGTATTCCACCATATCGGTGCTGCATAAGTTATAATCGGACGGATTAACAATAGATATAATATTATCTTCGTTTTGCGTGATATATATTTATTATAGAAAATAGCACTATTTGCTTGAAACGCTTTTCGAGCTTTTATACATTGTATATCTAGATGTTTGTTACCTCGAAGGAGATGATCAATGTTAACCCCCAAGTACTTAACTATTTTACGATGAGGTATGGGTGTTTTAATATTTGTACTAGGCGAAGAAATTTCAATTTCGAACTGCTTGTGACCAGCTTTATTCTTTGAATTGATATCATTCAGGGTTTTTCTAAATAAAATAGTCTCTGGTTTAGTGGGGTTAACTCGCAAATTCCAAGCAATATAATATTGATTGATTGCTTCAACCTTCTCCTCGAGTTCCGTCCTAATTTTACTAACTGTATGATTCGCTGTATAAATAATGATATCATCTGCAAACGCGATGTCTCGGGTATTACTATTAATACTATTAATATTATCTAGATTTAAAATATCACAGGTATAAATGTTAAATAAAATTGGCGAAATAACTGTTCCCTGTTGCAGACCTTCACGAATACAAAAAATTTCAGACGATGTCCGCATGCCATCCCAAGTTACAAATTCTTTCTGCGAGATCATGTCCCATATCACAAATATCAACCAAATTGGGAAGTTTTTATCATTTAAACGGAATAAAAGGCCATCAAGCCAAACCGAATCAAAGGCCTTTTCCAAATCGGGAAGAGCCGCGCCAACAAGCTGACTTCTCCCAACCTGGAAATTAAGATCTGCCAAAAGCTTGTGGATAGCATGCGTTGTCGAATGATTATTTTTAAACCCAAATTGTGAATCAGGAATTATTCGGTTTCGCGAGCAAAATGTCGAGATTTTGGTATTGACAATCGATTCAAAAACTTTACTAAGGCAGGCCGTTAGGCTTATAGGCCTATAGCTTGAAGGATCAACTGGATTCTTATTCTTTTTTAAAATCGGAAGAACTTTCGCACGCTTCCAGATCTTAGGAAAGTAATACAGGTTTAAAGCATTATTGAAGATTATAACTATGGATTTAATCAAGTTATCAGGCAAATGTTTCAGAACAATAGATGGAATATTATCAAGACCACAGGAAGTTTTATTAGGTAGAAACTTCAAGATTTTTTTATCGATGTTACACTACAAAACGGGTTCATAATGTTTGGTTCACAACTTGGTTTCCAAGATCTATTATTTGCCGTAAAAACAGTATAAGACTCATTGCCCGCTCTTACTCTTTGAAAATTATCTTTTATATGTTCAGCAACCCCATCAACAGTGTTTTTAAGTGCAGTACCCTCATTAAGGTACCTGGGAGAGTTGATAGATTCATAGAACGCTCCTATTACATTAAGCTTATCCGCAGGCGAGTTAAGAATAAATTTATTGTTAATTACTTGCGCATTATCGGGTGAGCGTGGCCGAGTGGTCTCGGCGCGCGCTTCACACGCAATAGGCCCGGGTTCGATTCCCGGCAAGCACCAAGAATTTTCTGTGGTGTTTTTATCTGCGAAAAAGTGGTTCGGAACCCACTATAATAGTAGGTCCAGAGGAAAGGACCAGCGCCTCGGTATGGGAAACCGAAAGACTGGGAAAAGGTGTCGCGGGTTCGATTCCCGAGACTGAAGGCCCGTAGGTGAAAGGAAAACGGACGGGGACATAGCTCCGGAGATAGGACGTACGAACTACGACTATATCCGTATGTCCGGGATTACTGACACCTGACGGGGCGCGACGAAGCTCCGGGCCCAAGAATCGATCCGGCGACCGCGGATAAGGAAGGAGGAGGAAGAAAGTGAAGGAGCCCGTAACCCTGAGGGGATCGGTGTAACACACAATACCCAATACCCAATACTTGCGCATTATCCAGCGTACAGGCACTCCTGCGAAGGAGCTCCTGATTGGAGCATGACGTGCCACTCTGGCAAAGTGGGCCAATAAAAAAATGGCTCATGCGCACTGTCCTGTTAAGGAGAGATGAATAATACAAAAACGGCTCTCCAGTTCCCTTTTCCACCTTTCAATCTTACGCTCCAGGCTATAATCATTGTAAATTTATAAAATTGTAAATATTGAATTTTCTGTACAATATTCCTTAATCTGTCACTCTATTGTATTCCTAATGTGTAAAAGGGCATGTTCCGTCAAATAATACACATAATAAACGAAATAAACATACAACTCAATATATTTCCATGAATAACGGGGAAAAATAGGACACGCGGGGAAAACGGGCCATCAAAAGAAAATTGCCTGAAGAAACTCAAAAGAAAAATGTTGTATTAAAAAATCTTATTTTATGTTTTTTTGTATTTTTTAAAAATAATTTTGTCCATAAAGAAAACATTTTTATTTTTTCAATTTTTGAAATCTTAGAATCTGAATGATACATTTTTTTAAATTTTTTAATTGAAATTTTCTGAATTTTTTTTCGCAAATTTGGTTGGCCATATTGGATCCGACATTTTATATTTCGTAATATTGGTCGATTCGGTTTTCAATTCGATATTTCCACTCAGGCCTTCAAAGTACAATTTTCGAGAGCGAGACCCGATATGAAGGTTATAGAGTAACAATATTCTACGTAAATCGCCCCAGTTGTCTCGCCTTCAAGGGACTCGCCTCGATTCCGTTAAAAGGGACGGATGCTTTCGCCAGAAGGTGCTTCAGCACCCACTTTGAGCGGCGCGGTTAAATTCGAAACAGAAATGATGACAGCATCCACCTAAGAACATCGAAACACGAATGTATTGTTCAATTCTTAATCGAAGAGGCATATGACATATTTTTTTGTATGGCAAGGGCGTAGAAAAGGAATTCTTGACGAGTGTGAAAATGCCGCACGAGCCAAAGGCGAGTGCGACATTCACACGAGTCAAAGCTCCCTTTTCTACTCCCATGCCATTCATAGTTATTTTCGTAACAAGGGTGAGAAAAATCGATCGTTCTCGACGAGTGTGAAGTGACGCACAAGCCGAAGGCGACTGAGGCGCTCACACAAGTGCGAGACAGGACCATTTTTCTCGCCTGTGTCACGAACCGGTTTTTCCGGTTTTTTTTTTTTCCCGCACTAGTGCGGGAGAAATACGGAAAATAAGTTGGGAAATACGGGAAATAAGATTCTGTTATAATTTTTGCTTCAAGCAGTTTGAGATTATGACTAGTACCGACTCATTGATATTGCATTGCTGGTCGTGTTCAGTTGAAAATGCGTCATGTGTGTACTGAAAAAATATATCCATTGCTCAAGTAAATTTTGCTTACGGGCTGCCAAATGTGAAAAATTTTGATTTCAATTCCACTTTCAATTCTTTAAATTCCATACGGGGTTGAAACGATAACATGTCACCTTTTCCGCCTTGGGGTCGTTGTTTCAATATCATATGGAATTCTAAGAATTGAAAGTACAATTAAAATAATTTTTTTCTTTGGCAGACCGCACGCGATTATTTTGCTGTGTTCATGACTATCTGTTAATATAAATCGTTCATACGAATCTTCGTTGTTATCGACCGAAAATTGTACGAAAATGCCAGGAAAAGTAGGATCGTTGTTTTCTTGGAATAATACTTTAGTGTCAGCGGTGGTATTGGCTCTTGTCAACGATGGAATGACGTACAGAACAGCAGCGACGACGTGTGACTTCCCACGAACAACACTGGAGAATCGAGTTAAGGAATTTCGGAAGTGTCGATTTAATGTTACCTGTGGAAAAGAGTGAGTGGTAGAGTCGCACGTATGCTAGTTCGGCTCAATACCGAATTAATTTTCTCTATGTTAAAATTAAGTATTCTGATTTACAGATGTCGGAAGATATGTCGCAGTACTAAACAGCACACAAGAGAAAGAACTGGTATAGTAAACGATGTTCATAGAACGTCAACTTCACGGATTACCGATGAAAATGTTGTCGGTCCTGGCCTACCAGCTTGCGGAAAAATAATATCTTCCATCCTTTCGTAGGAAGAATGGATTTATGTCGAGACATTCCGAGTTGTCCTTATGGAAATCTGAAGTTTCCATCGATTGAGCTATAGGCGTCAATAAGCTGGCGGTCGGCGAATTTTTTAATTTGTTAAGTCACGTCATCACTGAGTATGAAATACCAACCGAACGTATTTATAGCGTTGACGAAACTGGCTGTACAACTATACCGAGGTATTAGTCGAAGATCATTGCGTCTAAGGGAAGAAAGCAAGTCGGCATTGCAACATCAGCTGAAAGAGATCAGACTGTGACAGTGATCCTGTGTGACAGTGTAACTGTGCTCCGTAACCGGTTCATACATGCTACCGATGTGTATCTTCTAGAGGCAAAGGATGTCAATCCGTCGTTAAACGGTGTTCCCCCTAACAATTGGGTGGAATGCCATCCATCTGAGTAAATGAAGGCCGATATTTTTTCAGACGGGTACAGCGATTCGTGGAATTTTCGCGGGCAACAAAAGAATAACCGGTAATGCCGTGCTTAGACGGCTACAGAACACACACGAAAAACATGGAAGTGATGTCGAGTCATCGCGGATTTTGGACATCCCCCAATCGATAATACAACATCACGCAAAAATACGAGCAACGGAACAACGGCAGTGCTCACAAAATCATTATATCAGTGAAAGTTTATGCTGAAATACGGTTCGCGTAGAAAGCACGAGATCGGTGTTGAGAGAGGAAAAGGCTAAGGTGAAGGCCGAAAAATATGGATATCGAGAAACAAGAAAGTTTTCGGCAGGAAGTGGTAACCACCGCGGATACTCCATGTATTTTTTACACCGAATTGTATTCACAATACACAGAAGAGTGAATTCAATGCGGCTCGTGTATGAACTGGGCACATTTTTTTTGTCCGCTGGGATCGACACGAACTTTTTTTTTATACGTGTGACTTGTGCGATTCCGAAGGGAACTAGTCTGAGAAGGAAGCTCAATTTAGCGACTACTGTTCTAATAAAATAATTAATTGTTTATGATAATATTACGGTGATTGCTTTTAAGACGTATTTTATAATATTGAGTGTACCAAATTATTATTCCGCATAATACACTTGACATGATATCATATCATTACACAAATTGCTATTTATAAATTGTTTAATGGCCCGTTTTGCTCCACAGTCCCCTTTTCCATTTTCATTTCAATTAATTTTTTTTTTGGTAGCCTGTTTTGATCCAGTGCCTATATTGTCGTATATCCCGGATTGACAATGATATTAAGAAAATGCTTAAGATCAATGAATTTCTAATCCAAAATCTTACCGGATATTTTGTGAAGCTACTGATACGACAATTTGTGACGAATTTTATATGCTGTTTTGAAAAATACCTAAACTTTTTGTTTTGTTTTTATTTCCAGGAGCCTCATCAATTCTGTCATCATTCTATGTCTCCAATTCGGGCGTGCAGCTTCCTTAACATCCCTAGCAACTCAAGCGACCATCGAAAGACCCAAAAAACGACCGGTCGTTTTGTGACATTTTTCGACCGGAATAACGACCGAAGACCAATTGTTGAATGAAGTATGGGTCGTCTTTTTATCAATGACCGCAAAAAGACCGCAAAAACGACCGATTCTTGCATCGGTCGTTTTTGTGGTCATTTTTTCGCTCATTGATGTAAAAACAACCCATGCTCAACCTCACAATTGGTCTTTTTTTGGTCGTTATTCTGGACGAAAAATATCACAGAACGACCGTCGTTTTTTGGGTCTTTTGACAGTCGTTAACGAAGGTCGCTTGACTTGCTAGGGATTATACTAACAGCATCATACTTTTTCTAGTCAAACATTGCGGACAGGTGTGCCAGGGTAATCGACCGTATGGATATCTATCGTTTCACCTTGTTTCAAAATGTGCGTCTGCGCTCAAGTTTCTGTTTTCTCTTTTAAGAAAGGAAAGTAATGAGGATTGGTTTTTTTTCTATACAGTATGTGTTTTCATTTTTAGAATATTTTTTTTTTTATTCTACCTTCACCAACGTAGGTTATGTACGCGGCACGAGAACGATGGAAGGTGGGTAGAATTTTATCGTAAAAGTTTTCCGACTGGTGTTATTAGCGTGTGGAGGAAGGAACCCTCCCCTCTCTTCAGCCGGGTGTGGTTTCACGGCACCGTCATTGCGAAAACTCGCTTTCTTCTCGCGAACTTGTGATAGCGTGCGACCCCCGTTACACGAGAAGTTTTCGACAGGGTTGAACGCTACACGACGAAGCGAGAGGGGAACATGTTCTCCGCACCGCGGATGTTCCGCGTACTGCGGTGGTTCCTGGATGAAGAAGAAGTCGCGCGAGAGATACCGTGTCCGGAAATGTCGCGGTCGAAGCCGCCAACAATGCTCTCTCTCCCGGGGCTTTGCGAGAGAAAGAGAACCTTTTGAAAAGGGGTCGCTCCGACGGAAATCCCATTAACCTCATAAGCAGCATAGGAAACGAGTGAGCAAGACCGAAGGAATGAAAATGCGGCAGGACGACGAGAGCTCGAGCACAAACGAGAGCGTGGGTAAGAGGAGCCTTGGGTAGTTACATAAAGAGTGAAATAGCGTTATGTAGGTAGACGTAAATACGAGAGATGAAAGAAAAAAGAACAAGACAGAAGAAAAAGAAGACGAAACGGGCGAAAAACGTGAAAGGGAGGAGACAGAGAAAGGAGAAGGAAAAGTGTAATAAGGCGAATAGCTCTGCAAGAAAAAAAATGCAATCTGATCAAGTTAAATATTGCATAAACGAAGCTAAATATTTTTGAACGACAACAAACTATCGTTTGTTTCTATCACGGTATTTGAGAATCTATCACGGCAATAAATCTTCATCTGATCTCTCCTCGATCAACTCGTCTCTCATAGCAGAGAGCTTGGAAGACGTAGTTTTCAGGATTCCTTGGAATTTTCATCGACAATAAAAATTCTGTTTCATCAACGGTGGGGTAAGTCGACAGATCACTTTTTGATGAGCTTTCGGAAACGCTGCGTTTCATCGTAGTGCTTTATCGGCAAGAGGCGTCGTTGCCGTACTCATTGAGAATAGTTGTGAGAGCGAGGTGTCGTCGTCCGCGAGGACAGGCGATATATAAGAAGAACCCGTACTTGAAGACTTTCATACCTCCGCCGTTGCGCGTTCTCGAAGCGTTCTCGTAGCCTGCCTTCCCTTCTCTTCCCTTCGGATAAAGTTGTCTCCAGCATCGCGACGCCACTGGATTATACGCAAGTTCGCGAAGCAAGCTAGGGCGGACCCGCACGCTGTTGCTGGAAACTGGGTGTCGGATGGAATATGAATAAGGGGGGTACTGGGGTGGAAGAGTCGAAAGTTCGCAGCACCCCAAGCGCGAGAGGCAACCCAGCAGGGACAGCGTTGAAGTCGAAAGGAAAAGAGAGAAGGAGGGATGGCAATTTGCCCTTGATTTATTTAGAAACTTTAGTGTAGTACTTCGCGCTGGTGTGAGCCCGGAGACGAAATGCAGATATTACTGGAACGGTGGGAAAGCGTTAAATTGCTCTCGATTCGGCTTTCCTGCCTTTCCCAACCCCGTAGCCTTCCCGGCCTTTCTCTTTCCGGCCTTTTCTCATCCCGGTCTCGAAACTTTTGTCCCAAAGGGACACCACGCGCGGATTTCGAGGAAAAGCTTTTCGTGATTCAGCAAAAGGGACAGACATCTCTGATACGAAAATTCAAAATTTCAAGGATTATCCTCCTCTCGTTTTTCATTACAAAGGAGACGCTTGCATATGTAATATTCGTGGATTTTTTTCTATCTCCGGAATCTTTAGGGATCATCCGGTGACCGATAGATTGAAAGATTTGCATCGGTAGATGGGGGAGAAAAATAGTGTCGAAAACCTTATTGTCCCAACGTCTTTTACTAAAAATTTTCCACCATCCGGTGCTTTTTTTTAGCTTATGCTGTCGCAGTGAGTAGCATGCCAGTTTATCATTAATTCGGTGCAATCACTATCCGCGAAGCCGCAAGTAGTAGTAATATCTGTTGAATTGAATCACGGTGTGTACAAATCAAGGAAGGTTGATATGTGGAATTAGGGTATATTCTTGGAAGCATTTTATCTTCGTCTGTTCCATCATCGTATGTTTACAAAGCTAAATAAGAAGGTTGGATGTGGCGATACCGATCATTCCCTTCCGTCAAAGTACGCAAATAATTATTCCACCTTGACTTAATGGGTTCTTGTTCTATGATCAAGCTTTTTACCTGTATTTAAACTATCTTGCACGATATAGATTGGTGTGAATAATTAACGAATCGAATTTCCTTCATTGTGAGTAATTAAGCTCATTTCACAAGGTTTACAGATACACGGGCAACAAAAGTAACGTTAGTTCTTCCTCATAATATACGATGAAGGTACTGAATTCTTTATAGGATGTCGTTAGTCGAATCGAAATCCCCTTCACGGTCGTTCCTCCGCTACTACATCCTCCACGACCCAGTTTCCCTTATCCCGTTGTACGGAGAGTTTCGTTCTGCGGTAACGAGTTTGCTCCCTCCCCAGCCCTTCTCGCCCCATATTCACGTTTCAAATGCCTATGAACGTGAAATGCAAAACTTGTACGCTTTCCGAACAGAATTAATCCCCTAGCGAAGCCTCTCTTTGTGCTTCAAATGTCAGTTACGAGATTGTTAACAGGGATGGAAGAGGAAAAAATACTCTTACCGGTGCGGATCGGTGTTATCGAAACAGCCCTTAACCCTTTCGAAGTTAATCCCGAACTCACGAGCGTCAGTACTAGTAGCCGTTATACAGATATGTTCATGTTTTTTTTTCTTTTTACAATATTACATTCGTTAAGGAAATAAAATATACATCTGGTTTATAAAATCGATCGGTGTTCAAATAGAGTTTTTTTGGGGAATAGGTTAAATCGTACGTTCCTATTATAAATCCGTTTGAAATTTAATTGTCATTCTTCTTTTTATGTCGAATTAAAAAAAGTATTAAAAAAATGCATATAATTGAATTCGCTAATAGTGTTCCGCTGTATAAGTTCATCTCCCTTTTACAAACCTCACTCCCCCTCCCCCACCCCCTTTCTCAAAGCTCCAACGAACAAGCCGGACCCCTCCCCCCAATCTCCCGCCGTGGCCGCGAGCGCTACTGCTTGAGTTCGGAGACCAACAGAGCCACACACCTACCGCGGACCAATCGCTATCGGTGTATGTCGTTATAGAAAATTTAAAGTACGAATAGACGTGGAAACTTGTCTTCTGTTGTACTTGAAGAGAATCTGCGGCTTCGTCTCCTCGATTAGAATCGTGCTCCAGTTTGTCGAGGAAAGTCGTGTATGTTTTTTGATTGGCAATATTATCAAGCAATAAAGTATGCTGACGATATTCTGAAAATGCATATAGTCTACCAAGTTATGAATCAATAATTTTGGGGCAAATTGTCGGATCGACAGATACATCCACTCGTGACGAACTCTAGGGTAGAAGTGATCAAACGTGGGAGAATTCTCTAATCCCGAGAAAGCCGATCTCACAAAACCAATACAAGAATTAAGTATTGCCTAGTACCTCCCCAAATATTCTAGATAAGAAAATCT
The DNA here is from genome assembly GCA_964017025.1 of Stenichneumon culpator. Lineage (NCBI taxonomy): Eukaryota > Metazoa > Arthropoda > Insecta > Hymenoptera > Ichneumonidae > Stenichneumon > Stenichneumon culpator. The sequence goes on along the minus strand of OZ024768.1, from coordinate 9,198,533 downwards.
TGTCACGGACTGGAATTAAACCAGTGTATTCCCGACTATAGCCACATGCGTACTACTCATGTACACTTTACTTATCACAAAAGTTTAAACGCAAAAACGATTGTACATTTCACACATATTTCTCGTCAGCGGACGTCCACAATTTTATACATTTTGTTGCAATTTTTTAAGTTCCTTCTACCTTACTAATGTAAAGTAGGTCTTTCAGAAACTGAAATACCACGGTTTGTTTATTATCAAAATAAAATTGATTAAACACCCCAATTTTGAAAAGCGCGTGTTTAAAATTTCCGAAGGTTCCCACGTAGCCGAAAATCGCTGTGGTTGAAAACACCACAAGGAAGACCGCCTAAATTGGTCGTATGCGTAAATTGGGTCATGGCAATATTTCATGAAGAAAACAGTTTCAAAAAACATCCTAGCCCAGACACTTTTGTGTGATATACCTAACGTCAGAACACAAACATATTTTAAAATTTCAAGTGTCGCACTTAAGGTGCAAGCGCAAATGGCATCATGATACCGTTTGATATCATTTTTCGCATCACTTTGTAAAGGTCCCGCAGTTTCCGTAAAAGAGTAAATGGAATTGCCCGGGGACTTTTTAACTCATCATTTAGTTATGAAACTTTTGATATCAAAATAAATTTATTATTTTCTCTTCGATGATGTAAATTTTGGGATTGAAGTAAAAGTAAACTATTTGCCTCAATTGTACATCTTTGTTACCCCTAATACTATTTCAATAACATATAGTTGAATGAATACAATGCTGGGGTGGAGTTAAACCTTTCAGCCACACATTTCTGTTTGCAATTTCCACAGAAATGACCAAGAATGTTAATAAATTTGATGAAAACGTGAAAAAAACTGCTAAAAAAAGGTTAAACATGTTCCACCGTGGTACAAAACTTTATTTATGTTGTTGCGATTTTGGGTGCCTGTAGTTTTCAAGTCCCTCGCCCTGTCGAACCATCATACTTTATCACGTGGAAGTTCGATCTCAGTATTGACGATAATTTTCTATCCAAACTTTAAAGTAATCTTTATATCCGACTTCAAAAGTAATTTTTATCAAAATTTAAAAAATTTCGAACACTGTAAATAGTGCACAGGAGGCAACGTCCCGTCGGCGCTCAACAACGATTTTGACGAGTAGTCCTCATAAGATCGAAATGGGCAGGATGAAATCAGAAAAGCCAAGGCAATAAAAATATGCCAATCAATCCAGAGCATCTATGTCCAATAAGCAAGAATCGTGGTATTGTCCAATATGTAACGCGGGCCGAGTGAAACCGACGATTTAATGTCCATTATGTGATATCCGGTACTACTCGTCTTGTATAAAAATGCCGAACAAACAAATCCTTGTCACTTACAACGATTGTAATTAAGCCGTTTTGATAAATTAAAAAAAAAAAATTTAATACACTTTATATGTTGTTTCAGACTTCATGTTTATTAAATTTAACTCTTTATTACGTTCTCATCTCATGCGAAGTATGTAAGGAGAGAAATTATTGCGAAAAAAAAATTGGGCTGTCAGATTATGGTCGCGAGACGTGGTTGCATGACCTAGAATGCAAAAAAAAACGAAAAACATTTTCTCATTTTCGTCTGTCTGGAGATCTGTCTCGTCCAAAGACGCGATCATTTTCTAAAGAGACTACGGATAGCAGCGAAACTTACGGGTCTAATTATGCTTTCGTTTGCGGAGAACCCGACAGCCGTACACTGAGAGAAAGATCTAGTAAAAATTACCAATCAACTAAGAAAAATTACCATAGAATATAGTAGTACGGCGCCAGGGCGCCACCTATGGCAAAAAGTCCAGAATTTCCAAGAATTTTTACCATAATATCTAAGAAAAATTCTTATAAATCCGGTACTTCCTACCATAGGTGTCGCCCTAACGCTCTACTACTATATGCTATGGTAATATCTCTCAAGTGATATAGTAGTTTTTACTAGATCCTTCTCTCAGTGTACGAGTTCTCGGGATGGAAAATATCCAGCGTCCCGAGCAACGGCTTGGCTGTCGGCAATCAATTAATTGGTTGCTGATGGAACAAAGTTTTGCATCACGTTAATTTCGCAAAATGTTTAAAGTATCGGGTACCTCGACACGAGCATCCAAACGATGCTGATAATAATGATTTTACCCATGAACAATTTTGAGTGCTCGTTAAATGTTAAAAATCAACCGAACAAGAAACAGTAGTGTAGTCTTCCATGCGGAAACTTGCGTGACTTTTTCCATATAAAATATAGTTTTGAAATTGAATTTCGAATTAATTTATGCATCTTTTCTGGTAGTTTACCTTAGTTGCCTATTGGGATAAAATTTACGTGCGTAATTTAGATAAAATGTTGATAAAAGTTTATGTTGAGTTAATTTTGAAATGCAAGAATTACAATAAACAAACCGAGCTGGGAAGCTATTTCTTTTTAGCCCGATGGGTCAGCAATTCGATATTTATAAAAAAGGATCTAGTTTTTGGAAGGGCTCCGAAACCCGGAGTGACAAGTGATATTTGATTGATATTTACTTCCACTAGCAAAGGACTAGCATAGTACAGATAAAAATAAGTGGACCAATTTAAATATATGGCGGTCCAATTTAGGCATACAAATTTTTGTGTCCAAAAAATCTAACACGTCGCCAGACTTCTAGCATTTTGCACGGGAAGAATCGAACGTCTGCGCGGTGCTGTATTGTTTGTGTCACCGTTTGAGCAATAGAATCGTAGACGTTGCAACGGATTGGTTGATTAATAACAGAGATTTCAGCATTAATTCATAGAGGGTCCAATTTAGGCGGTATTTCCCTAGGTTCTCTAGGTACCCTTTGTGCCTTAGGTAGAAAAAAATGGTCGGTGTTTATGAACAAGAAATGTTTATGAAATGTACAAAGACTTGATTACCGCGCGGGGTTCAATCATGCAAAGGTACTATGCGCAACGTATGGCATTGTACAGAGGGTGGGTCATTTAACATTCCATTTTGTTCGAGGTGATTTAAACGTAATGGTAACACTGCTTCATTCCTCTCGTAAGCCTCATTTTCTCCGTGATCCTCTTCTCTTTCGCACGTTGCCACACCGTGTTCGTCTAGTGGGTACTAACTTACATGGCCGTCCCACCGCGTCTCTCTCTCCTTCGGTCTTTACTGCTCTTCGTCATACTAACTACGAGGAGAGATTGTGAGAAAGAGAGAGAGAGAGAGAGAGAGAGAGAGAGAGAGAGAGAGAGAGAGAGAGAGAGAGAGAGAGAGAGAGAGAGAGAGAGAGACCCTCTTACGACGCACCGCCATACCAACCCCCGTGTTGTAAGTAAGTTACGGTTTTGCGGTACGATATTAACGTACGGATGCGAGAGCGCCAACGGGAAGTAGCGAGACTCCGCGCAGGCTGTAAGGGTGGAAAGAGCTGCCGAGGTTCGGCTGCGTGCGAAAGCTCTGAGAACGTCCGGGAAATAGGCAAGGAAAGTCTCCGCAACGTCCCTACTACAAAGGAGACTACGACGGAGATAGTACGATGCCGGGAAACGAGGGAGGTCGTGCCGCGCCCTCTCGTCGCCCTCGAAAGCTTCCTTATGGTAAAGCTAAGCGCTCTCATTGGAAAACTTGTAACTCGATTATATATACACTACAGGGGTCTATCTTCTTGCGACGTATGAGCGTGTATCGCAGAGTGCGCGGCGTGCCTGCATTATAGAGTACACGATGCGGCGGTAGACGTTGGAACGAGAGAACCTTGTGAACTCGGAATTCCACAAAGTGATACGAAGCCAGACACACGCTCTCGCGTTCAATTAATTATTCGACGAGCACAAGATTTTATGGTCAACATCGATGCATCGATTGTTGTGTACACCAAGTACAACTTTAATTTTCTTGAGTAACGACACTCTCAGCTGAGCGACTCTGACGTAAATTTGCAATCAATGCTATTCCTATAAGGCTCAGTTAATGTAAAAGTCAAACGGATAATATACATGTCTCGAGTATACTTTGATAGAATTTTCATTAGCGTCGCTTGACAGATGCTGTAGATTTACAGATTATATTGCAGCTGATACAGGGAGACGTTAGGCGGGGGTGTGATGCTCGGGTACACGGATAATCGATTTATCCTAACAGCGATAGCAAACATACAGCGTCAGGATGGGAAACATCGGTCAGTTTGGAACTGTCTTATCCTCTTTACATTTACGATGTGATGTTAGGCCGGAGATAAATAATTCTCGGGCGAATACTCGAACGAATGAAGATTCATTGTGCCAATGTACTCAGTAGAAACGTCATTACGCGGGATAAGGGGCAACAATAAACCGGTGTTTTCTATTTGAGGACGGAACTTCTTTTTCATCACTCGGTGCGGAAATGGCCACCTTTCCGCCCGCTTCGCGTGCGTAAAACCGCCACTTTCGCACCTTGTGATGAAAAATTTCGTACATCCCTCGTGCGAAACACTTTTTCTAACTCGTGTGATTACAGCACTCGCCTTCGGCTCGTGCTGCAAACTCATACTCGTTAGAATAGTACATTACTCCACGAGGGCGAAAAATGTTTTTTCGCCTGTTGCTACTGGTCTGTTGCTCTGTTGCTACTGGCAAAACAGCAACGCCTGACTTTCGCACAGCATTTGTTTTAGTGAGAAGTTCTATCGTGCACGGAGAGAATTTTCTGAAAATGGCTACTATAAATATATAGGAGTGATCCCCATACAGTGTTGGGAGTGAGGATATTGTGCAGATGTCGAAATGTTTCCTATATACGGAGAGCATTTTGTGCGCGCGATGCCATACGAAATGTAAGTATAGTATTCTTGGACAGACTAATGGTGTACAAGAAAGAAAAATATCGTGGATGGACGGACTCGAACTTACATTCTACGAGTTTCTGGACAATCGTTCTAGCTACTGCTCCACTTTATATTATGTAAAGTCACGGAACGGTTGGACATGTCATTCATTCACCACATCACAGCTCAGCACCGAACAGTGCGCTCCAAACGGGTACAGGAAACATTAACAGCCCGAGAAGAAAAATGTTGGCGAGAAGGAATATGATTCATTACGGGCACATCAGGGATGAGTCAGGCAAACTATTCAGTTCCGATGTATACCAGGTCAGGTACTAATAAGCTAGGCAGCATCAAATTTACTGAATTTCCACCTGAGCTGGGTCGTTGCGAGTTGCAGTAAAGCATGCCGGATATATTTTCTCGCATGTCGCCGGATGCGGCCGCGATATCAAATTTACTTGGTTTGCCAAGTCGCTAAAACTTGTATTGCTTCAGTTCAGGGCGAAATCAGGAAAGAATTAGGCATTTTTAATTGTGATTGCAAATATTTGAAACGATTTTTAATTTGTTACATTGATCAGATCAGGGCAGTATTCTGAATAGAAATTTCGTCAAGCTACCAGGTACGGCAATATAGGCAAAATCAAACACGTGCTAACTCGTATAAGACTTTTTATTTTAGCAATGTCCGTATGTAATTGATATTAAGCACTTTGCAATATGCAATGCATACACAAATCTATAGTGTCTTCAACTCACGAATAACTCATCGTATCGCGAAACTAAATTTAGAATTGGACGTTTTAAGGAACAACTTGCGGACAGTTCAACCTCATGTGAGTTCAGCGAGAATTGCGAACATGTTATTAACAAATGTTATTAATTCGAACATGTTATTAACAAATGAATGAAAAAAAAAAAATTTTAACAAGTCCCCCGGCAACTTAACTTTTTGGTCGTATAAAAACGCTTTGGTAATCTTTTTGAATAGGTACGCATTTTTTCAGAAGTTTGTGTAATTTTTGAAAATTAAGTTTTTCCCCCTCTTCAAAAAATCTGTGGCTAAAATATATCGTGTTTTCGATATATGTATTGTTGGCATTTTATTCGTCCCCTGATTGGCGATAGTCAATACGCCACGGAGAGAAAGGGGGGGGGAGAGAGAGAGAGAGAGAGAGAGAGAGAGAGGGGGGGGGGGGTCGGCCGCGATACGGACAATGATCGGCCGCGTTTGACTCGCCAATTGTGGGTTTGTCTATTTGAGAGGAATGTTCGGCCGAGTATTTACCGTTGGTTGGTTTCACAATTGACGGCCAATGCTCGATCAAATAATGACTCGCCCATTTTTGGTTTGTCGGTGTGAGACCAGTGTTCGGCAAAATATGAACTCGCCAGCATGGATTTTCCGATGTTACCAACTGACCATTTCCGATTTTTATCAACCAACCAACGGTTGGTGAATACCGATACGCCAATCGTTGGTCTATCGATGCATGATCTTACGACTCATTGGTCTGCTCATTTCGTCCCAATGTTCGGCTGACTATTGATTCGCCAACAGATGGTCTGTTGATGCATGATCTCACGAACCATCGATCTGCCAATTTTTGGCCAATGTTCGACCGTATATCGACTCACCGATTGTCGGTTTACCGATGTGAAACCAACATTGGACCATCAATCAGCGACTTTCGCCGCTAAATAGCGCTAACCCAAGTTGTTTCCCGCAAGCGAAAGTGTACCCCGGCGTCAATATGTAACAGCATGCGAAATTCCACCTTTTTTAATTTTCACAAAGAATATGCATTATTTTTGGATTCCGTACTCGGTAGTCAATAAATGCATTGACATACCAATATGCAATATGTATTGCCAATACATTGATAGTATCATCACTTTGAGAGTTCTCACAGGAGAAAATGTATTAAATATAATCTCTTGCACGCATGCGAAGCATAAAGAAAGGAATATTCCAACCTTTACAATATTAAAAAAAGTATTGAGTTACAACCTCTCTCACTCTATATAAGTAACCTATAGAGGGCCTACATTGATAACCGATTACCAGCTGATCCTCGTGATCGACTTTCGGGCCAATGTTGGCCGCCAATATTGGCAAGTACTTATCATCCAAGGCTCCCTCGATGATTGGAACAAGCTCGCATGCCAATGTTGGCAACATCGGTACCAAGCTTCGCCCAACCATTGGCCATATCCCATCACCCTACGTGGGATGGTTGGTTCAATGACGATTTAGGTGGCTTAATCGCTGAGAGGTTGAGTTAACAACATAAGGTTGGCTAAACCTCTCGGTGATGTTGAATACGGCGAAACTTATGGTGAACTTGAATCAACAGATCTCATCGAGGCTGAGCTAACCTCAGTGACATTGATTGATTTAAATTGAGGTTGGCTCAACCTCCATGAGGTCGATTGGTTCAAGTTCACCATCAGTTTCGCCGTATTTAACATCACTGAGAGGTGGAGTCATGCTTATGTCGTTAACTCAAGCTATCGGTGGTTGAGCCACCTAAGTTGTTATTGAACCAAACATATTCGGTTGGCTCAAACGCTCGTGTATGTTCGCTTCATTCCCAATTTTTCTCTCAGTGCGTTCAACTTCACAACCTTCGTCGAATATCAGTTTTTTATACGTGTCACATAATATTTTTTGTAACAAATGCACGAAAAGTCATGCTTTTCATGCCTGCAAAGAATGGCAAAAGTGTCCGAAAACGTTACTTTTTGTAACACATGAACAAAAAGTCCCTCTTCTCGAGCGTTTAATGCGTGGTGACCGTGGCGTTTTTTGTACACTAGTTACTTCGCATACTTGTTTAACGTTTTAGCTATTTTTCGCACTCTTTCGCCACGCTACAGGAAATAAAAAAGAAAGTTTTTGTGCAAAAAGTAGTATGTAATGCTTATGCGAAAATGTCAATTTTCAACATTTATGAGGAAGCGATATAAAAATTTCAATTTTCAACTTTTTATGAGGAAGCGATATGAAAGTTTCAATTTTCAACTTTTATGAGGAAGCGATATGAAAGTTCCAATTTTCTACTTTTGTGAGGAAGCGATATGGAAATTTTTAATTTCAACTGTGATGAGGAAGCGATATGAAAATTTCAATTTTCAACTTTTTGAGCTGACCGATTCAGATTCAGTGCGAAAAAGTACACAATCGCCGGGCTTCATTTTGTAGGATCTATGCTTGGCGTTAAAAAATACATGCAATTATTCGTTCCCGATTTAAAAACTTTTTTTGGGCTATCAATTTTTACTCAAGAAAATCAAATGCCTCTTTATCTAGCTTTTTCAACCATCTTGTGTATTCCGTGCCGTAGAACATGATAGGCACCTGGGTTTTTCCGCGATGCCATCGAGAAGCAAAGAAATCGCTGTTTGAAAATACACAAAATCACTCATTTTTGTAATATTGTCTACACAAATTCCCGATAAACTTTTTCGTTAGTCGGCGCTTCGGGACTATAAATAATGTATTTTTCCACGCTGATTACGAAACGATCACTTATTTTATTCATACACGAATAATTAATACGGAAAATCGCGTCTAAAAGAAAGTACACATTTTTCATGATATTCAAAAAATTAAAAATGACAAAATCTAAACGGTTCGATTGATTTTTTTCAAATTTCAATGGGATCATTGGGCGATCATATTCCATCTGTGTACGCGTTTTTAGCCAGATAGCTAAACCATTGTAAGAGCTAGAGTGCGCAAAATGGAGTACGCAAAAAACAATTTTTGATAAGGTTATGAAGAAACATTGACTATTAACCACACATGCCGTGTGTGAAATTTTAGTTTGATCGGTCGAGGCTCTCGAATTATAGCGGTTTGAATTTTTCGCGGGTGATTCACACACACGCACGCACGCGCGCGCACGCACGCAGCAATGCTCTCGATCATGCTTTCAAATGTGTGTCCACCTGCGGTTTCATCCAGAGTTTTGACTAATCCTGCAAGACAACAATGAGAAATTCAAGGGATAATGGGTCTCAAAATCTATATTGCATAACACTATATACTAACCTTGAACGTCGACGACTTCAATATCATGTAATGCAGACGGACAGTTTGTTCCCGAATTCTCTACTCCGAGAACGTTATCCACGGTGAAACTCCAAAATATCGAATCATTTTGTGCCGATGATCCACCGATGTCCGCATCGAGCTCTATGACGATGTCTTCGGTCACATTATTTCGCTCGTTGAGTTCGACGTGAGCATCGATGTTCTGAGACTCCGCAGCCACGTTTTTCTCGATTAGATTGTTGTCTTGGATTGACCGACCTGTCTGTGCAATTGACTGAATACTACTCCTCATTTCACCTACGTGCATAATAACAAAAAAAACAAATCGATCGACAAATTAAGAAGTTCAAAAACTTCAATTTTACAAAACCTTTACAAACAGAAAACGAAATGGTAACAGTGGGTAAAAATATTAGACGATTTCGTTTCCCTATACACCAATGAGTGTTTTGGTTCGTAGCCAAAAATCGAACAGTCCTCGTTGCTTCGTATCCCCTGTCCAACCGATTTCTTCTGATTCTTTAAACGATGTCAATAAATCCTTGTGCAGTTGCTGTTCGATGAAATCTAAGTAGTGGTTACGTTCAGCTTCTGTCGCGCTTTGCGAAACCTCTGTGTCGCCGTTGTCGCTACTTTGTGATTTTAATCCTTTCTTTAGGATATTGAAGTCAACAGCATCTGCCGAAAAGGGTCATAAGTCGCACGATTTGAATCCATTTTTTATTGTTGCTGTAAGCTCCAGAGACTCGATTGCAGTTTTTAATACTGGTGCAAACACATCTTTGCTCAAACGCTTTCCGTCGTTGTCTATTCTCCAGGAAGTAACCGTTTTTTTCCATGCCGTCTTCATTGGATGGAACACCGCAACGTCCAGTGGCTGGAGTATATGTGTGGCATTTGGATACAGTGCTATGAGATCGATCTGAGCTTCGCGACAGAACTGGCTTAACGGAAAAGTGCAGTGAGATAGGGAATTCGATGTCACTTTTCTTGAGCCACGGATAAAAAACATTAGTGATATATTCATAAAAGGTTTCAGCCGTCATCCACCCTTTGTCCGAGGTCCCGATGCTCCACTCGTTAGGAAAATTTCTCGAAATGTTGGCAGGAATTCTTTGGTACCAATACATCACTAGTGGGGGAACCATGGCACCCGCTGCGTTCCTGCATTCTTTTTCATCTCCATCAACAATTTTGTAGACAGATTTAGCACCTTTTCGTACGAGAACATTATCCGCTTTGGGACATAACAGAAACGCTGTTTCGTCACAGTTAAATATTCTTGAGGTGTCGATATTGAGCAGGTCCTTCTTTTCTAAATACGCTGAAACTTCGGCGAACCAATTCCTCAATTTATCTTCCGTAGCCGAGGCTCGAGAATACGTTAGATTTTGCGCAACGCGCTGACACAGCTCAGGATGTCGACGAAGAAAACCCTTATACTAGTGACGACCTGGTCTGTTATCGGTGAATGGCGTAGGCCTTTTCATCTCCGTCAATAATAATTTCACACTGTCGAGTAGTTGATTTTTCGTTATTGGGAAGCCACTCTCGCTGAGGTGAAAATTCCATGTCACCAAATGTGTTTCTTCTTCCGCAGTATGGATAGTAGGAGGTCCTATCCTGGCATTTACAGGCTGATGATTTTTTGCCTTTCCATATAAATTACTTCTTGGCACTCCGTACTTTTTTGCTGCTACTCGAATTGGTGTACCGGATTCGATCGCTACGAGAGCACTCTCCACCGCCGATTGTGCGTATGTTTTTCTCGCCGCTTTCGGTATCGTGTATCATTCCTGTAATTAAAAAATATTCATATAATTCGTGCAGTAGTACTTAAATGATTCGATATCATAGTCCAAACCCACTTAGAATGCGGGTTAGAATGTGTAGGTTAATTTGTCAGACCGGTCGTATAACCTCAAAACATGTTGCGTTTTCAGGTTAATACATTATTTACAATTTATTTATCGAATTACCTAGTTGTAGCACAAATGTACTCACCGATTAATTGACCTGCTACTGTTGATTACGGTTGACAACAAAATACAAGATTTGTGTAATTGCAGTAACAATCCAAGAGGTAAACGTGGGGGATTGTCGAAGCGAAACGTGCGCGTTGTCCGATGATTGGGTCTGCGTAGATACATGTCGATAGTCCAATCGTCGGACGCAAGGTTCGGCCGTGGTACAATCCCATAATGGATGTCCCAGTAATGAGACGCGGAATTATGGCATTAAATCGTATTAAATGTTAATTGCTGACGACAGTGTTGAAAAGTTTGTTTAATTCGGAATCGATTGATCATAGGTACGTGTACATAATCATTAAAAAGAGTCCATTTATGTATCATAAGTGATCGCAACTCCTTAGCTCTTCGGTTAAGAAAAGTGCTTCCATAGCATGACTGATGTGGGATTGCCAATATTAATCGAAAATTCGATTATTATAAGTTCATGTGCGGTGAAGTCCTTTTGCCAGTATATCAATCAGAAATCATAAATACCAATACAATTTTTATTTTTGATTTTTTGTCAATTCTACTCTTAATATTGTAAAAGTTCGGACTACTGTCCGATGATTGGGGCGCGTCCGAGCATTCGTACCGTTACCTTACTGTGATTTGCGCATTTGCATATTTTTCTCTCTTGCCTTACTAAAAAGCTCCACGCCCATGTAGGGTGATCGGATGTGGCCATGGGTCGGCGAAGCTTGGTACCGATGTTGCCAACATTGACGTGCCAGCTTGGCCCGATCATCGAGGTAGCCTTGGATGATAAGTACTTGCCAATATTGGCAGCCAACATTTTCCCCAAGGCCGATGATTAGGATCGGCCGATAATTGGTTGTCAACGTAGGTCCTCTATAGCTTATTATATAGAGCAGGAGTGGTTTTAACGCAATACTTTTTTTAATATTGAAAAATTGAAATATCCCTTTTTTATGCTTCGCATGTCTGCAAAAGATTATATGTGATATATTTTCTTCTACGAGAACCCTCAAAGCGATCATACTCCGTCATTGTATTGACAATACATATTGTGTACTGGTATGTCAATGCATTTTTTGACTACTGAGTACGGAATCCAATAATAATACGCATTCTTTGCGATAGTTAAAAAAAGTGAACCCAAGCGTCAACATAAAAGCATGCGAAATTACTTTGGCATGCTTTTATATTGAAGCTCGGGTTCACTTTCGCTTGCGAAAAACAACTTGGGATAGCGCCATCTAGCAGCGAAACTCGCTGATTGATGGTCCAAAATTGGCGTCACGTCGGTAAATTGACGATCGGCGAGTCGATATTCAGTCGAACATTATCCTAAAATCGGCAGACCGATGGTTCATGAGATCATGCATCAACAGACCATCTGCTGGCGAATCAATATTTGGCTGAACATTCCCGTGCAGAAATTTAGTCAGGGGTGTTGTCTGGGCCCTTCTCGGCTACCCCGACTTTTTATGGGGCCTAGAATGGAAAACTAACCAATGCCCGACTAGGCTTGTCACACTTTGAAGTATGGGGCCTTTATAAATTTCCTTGCTAGGCCCCATGAAGGCTTCCGCATTAAGCTCCTACTAAATTAGTACGAAAAATAAATTGAAAAATATTTATTTGTGGATCTTTCTTGGATTGTTGTGCATCGTTCATTAGAGATTTTTACTTATTGAATATAGTAGTCAATTTAGATGGCCGAAAAACACATTGTAAATTATTTTGCTGTTGGTGGGTTTCGAACCTGGGTCCGTGTGGTGGCTGCTCTGCGTCTTAGCTCACTAGGCTGTTCACATCTTACTAGAGTTATTTTTTATTGTCTATTTGGAGTTAATGAAGGTGTTATGGCTAAATTTATATGAATGCAATTAAATGATTGAAATAGAACTATTTATCCGTGAACGGTTAAAATAATTTTTGTTATCCACGTTGTGCCTTTTGTTAATAACATTTAATTAACAATCATTTCATTTTAATTATCAATCGAATAAAACGTTTGTAGATATTGTACAGTGAGCACCATTCATAAGCAAATAAGATTGAAAAATTGTCTATCGATATATGATTAACGATTGTTAATTAACAATTAATTTAAAATTGCACAATAATGCGTATATTTTTAAACAATTTATTAACTCTTTTTTTGCAGGGTCGTCATACATAAATATACAAATATAAAAATTCTGTGAAAATAATTGTTTCAACTTCTGATTTATTAATGACATTGTAAATATTTTTCCTAATAAATGATTTATGTATTATGCTTAATAAGAGTCCAGCACTAAGTTTCTAATTTTCAATTCCTCTTATGGAATCCCCAACAAACCTAAATAGGGCCTCTGTTGGAATTCTCACTGTAAATTGTTCGATTGAAGCTTGGTTTTCCTTTATAGGATCCAGCAAGGCGAAATATGGATGCCCTTCTATGTTTTCCTTGACTATCCCTTATCATTCTATTGTGGACTCCTATATTGGGCCCTGTAGGGTCCTAGTTTGGATTCCCTATTATGGATTCCACGGGTATGCCTGTAATGGCCCCATAGTTTATCTCGGCCGCCTATCTCAATTTCTACACGGGTTGGCGCGAAATCAGCAGAACAATGATTCGCGAGAGCGTGCATCAGCAGACCAACGGTTGGCGAATCGGTATTCGGCTGAACATTGGCCGAAAATAGGAAAATCAATCAAACCAACAATTGGCGAGTCATTACTCGACTAAGCATTGGCCGCCAATTGTGAAACCAACCAACGGAGAGCGAAATATTCGGCCGAACACTGGCCTCAAATCGACTAACCAACAATTGGCGCGTCAAATGCGAGCGAGCATTGGTCGCAAATTGCCAAACCAACAATTGGTTAGCCAGTACTCGGCCGAACATTGGCCGATCCTTGGAGATTCGACAATCGCCACGCCAACACTAGCCCCACCATCGGCCACGTTCGTTCCATCAGCACACCTACATGGGGTTTGCGCCACGCGTTACAAGTACGAACAGGGCCCAGGTGCGGTTTTAGAGCCGGTCTGACGTTGGACCAACTATGACCGCCTGAGTTAGAAAGTCGACCCGACTGTGGTCGACAATGTAGGCCCGACTACCCGTTAACGTTGGGATGATAACCTCGGCCCTACGTTATCAAACGACGTTGCCCCACTGTCGGCGGCTGATGTCCAGCCAACGTTTAATGCAAAATATTAATACGTAATACATTTTTTTTATCGATCAGCGCGACTTTAAATTGCTTTTTTTATCATCCTACAATTGCCTTTATGTAATTTTTTATCGTCACACATTGGAATCATCAGAATAAATTTTTTAGTCGGGAATGAGGGCTCGATCCCGTGAACCCCGGACTACGAAGTCCACGCTCTTACGCACTCGGCTATACTCACCTTGAACATTTTTTTGCGAATCTTATATAAAAGCTACATGTCTACTGCATCTCTATCTAATATCAATTGCTTTAACTTCTATCTTACCAATTGCTTTAAATTGTCTAAGTTTTATTATTTCATTTTTGTATTAACACTTTAATTAATAATATTGATGAAACTTAGGCTGTCTGCACTACAATACTGTAGATAAAACTATAATAATGGAATCTGGAATATTAAAAAAGGATTCGCGTAAATTAAAGAAAAATTTCATTGTTTATAAATATTTGGTGTTGGACGTTGGCCAAACGTTGCTAGCAGGTACTGGGCCAAAGTCGTTCGACGTCGTGAGCGAACGTCCACATGATATCACCGAACACGCATTATTACGACGATACGCCAGCGCCGGCTCAACTCTGGTAAGCAGAGTTTTACCAACTATTGAGCCCAACGTTGGAATGGTTGTCAATCGACAGGTTAGTCAATGCTGGGCATTCGTCGAGATTTGATCATCGGCTGCCAAACTGCTGCCGACAACAAGCTAATCTTCGGCCATACTCAGGGCGTCGGCCATTCGCACCTGGGGGGGACTTTTTGTGCATGTGTTACAAAAAGTACTATTCTACACATGTGTTATATTAGTGAGCTGTGTGGAATCCATTATATAATGAGGTTTGGGAATTAATATTAAGCTGGGAAAATATTTGCTACGAGGGAGAGAGATGGCGACAGAGGACATTCGGAGAGACCCACGGACCACGCTCACCGATCCTCTTTCCCATTTTCCCTGCCGGGCATCGCTTGCACATCGTTCTTATATCATCTCCTGCTCTATACGCGCTTCCGTGCGGTTCGTCCGAGAGCATTGCGACGGAATGTTTGTTTTCAAAACAGTTCACAATGAAGTTCGCGGCCATTTCGCCGATAACTTTAGCGGTGTAACTCTATCCATAATCGACAATAGAGTGAGGAACCGCACTTTTGCGTTGATATAAGTATGTCTATTGTTCCAATTGTAATTTCCCAAAGGATTGTTTTAGTATAACTAAAAGTGTACGAGATTGCAGTTTTATTATCCAGATAAGAAAACATAACGTAAATTAAAGTTTCACGATCAATTGATCTTTTAACTATGAGCTACTATACGTAGTTCGATTAACTATGTTGTTAGTTTCTTCCAATTGCCATTATATATTATGCTTGGCCGTTATATTTCTATCTTTCTGTAGATATGTATGCCTGTTGAAAATTAATCATAATAATGTTGGATAATCTGACCCATATAAGTTCGGTATTTCGTGGATCATAACCTCCTGTAACAAACCCAATTAGCTAAATGAACAAAAATATCGACGACACTTTTTTCCATAAAATTCAGTAAAATGTTATTATTTGTTGGTCTATTCTACCTTTGGGTTAAAAAAAAAATTAATTCTATTATGGTACGAATAGATTCAGGGTATGAATGTATCCGTGAATAAAAGAGAATAAAAAGTCGACAAATCATCAGCAGTATAATTCACAACGTATGTGTGATAGGCAAACTGTCCGGAGAACGTGAGCGCAAGCTCGTTGACCATCGTCCCATCGTGTTACGTAATTGGCTTAGTTGGGTAGGTGTTGCTCGACGTCGCGTGACGGTTTACTTGCATGTTTTAATTGCAAGGGTGGCTACGGCATTTAGGCAAGTTTTGATAAGCGGGACAAGGGGGGGATCGGCGAGGTAGACCGTGCAAAAGGCGTGATAATTGGGCTCCGCAATCCGCTACGCCGACACTGCCAGGGCGAAGCCTCAGCCAAACCTCCCCGCGCTCCCTTTGCTTCTCCATCGTTCTGGCAGTTCTCCCACTCTTAGTTAGCTGCATACTGGTAGCTTAGTACCTATACTCGATGCTGGCAGTTGGAAGCTCGATCACTGCTGATTCACGCACCGCAGTCAGGACCTCGCCACGCGATGAAAAAACTACTGGCGAAGACATGCGAAACGAGCAAACAACGATCGTATTATTCTCAAAAATGAACGCATGGCAATCATCCAGCCGAGGAAAAATAAATCCACAAGACAAATGAATGAAAATAGTTTACAAATAGTTCTGAAAATACTTCTCGGGTATCGATAAAATTACGCAATTCTCTGTAGATTTTACCTTAAAATATGGAGGTTCGGAAGTACAGTAGAACCTCGATTAACCGGGTGCGGATCAACCGGGCGGCGGTTTAACCGTGCCAAGCTTATTTTATTACATATTTTTATTTTTTTTCTTCAATAAACTTTCTTATTCTTAATATACTTTTATACATTAGTCGTTAAGTTTGTAATAGTCTTATCCTATACCTATCCCTGGGCGGGCTACATAAGTTTTTTTTACATACATTGTTTGTCTACATACATTGTATGCAACCCGGAGACGCCAAACCGTTAGTCGGCAGTCAGTCGCCGGAATAGCCGGTAGTTAGACGCCGAAACTCTCGAGTTCGCGTGCTTAATTATATTATTATTTTACAATTAATATGAGTTCGGCGTCTACTAATAAACGTAAACGCAATGTTTTATCGATTGACACAAAGCTGGAAATTCGAAAGCAGCATGAGAAAGGCGCAACAGTGTTGGATTATTTCGAACAGCAGGTGGACAATACTTCCATCGATATCTTAAATCTCAGAAAAATGTGACACCTAATAGCGTCCAACCGAAATAAAAATCTAAAGCAGACGAAACTGACACAATTTTTTCAAAAACGAAACTAAAAAGAGCGTGATAACCACAAGTACATACCAAAGTATTATTAACCGTAAATGTAAGATCTCGTATGACTTTGTTTTTCATAACACTGTACAAAATAAAAACACTTTATAACGAATGCGGATTTTCCGTGCATTTCAATTTTCCGTGTACTCTCCGGTCCCGCTCTGCCCAGATAATTGAGGTTCTACTGTAGTGAGTAAGAGTGAGCTGTCGGTATACTGTTTAGTTGTGATTTGGAACCAACTCTGCTGTGTGAAAATAATGACAAAATTGCAAACACTTAGTTTTATCTCGTAAAAGGTTCACGTCGATACAATAATAACTACATAGACAGAGATACGATGGTAATGCAGGCAAATATCGCATTTGGTGTTATGAAAAAAAGAAATTACATTGTTCTAACTGTTTTTGGGCGTACTTCATAATGTTTTATTATACAGTTATTATACAAGACAAAACGTAAGGGAAGATGGTGCAAAATAAAACCAGAAAGGTGACGTACATCATATTCTATACTACTTATTACGTTCTCTCCTCTCGCGCCGAACACTGTTTCTCACCGATCGAGTATAAATAAAGTATACTATACGAGTATAGTGTGCAAGTTTTCGTTCTTCATTAAGTTTACCGATATCGTGGCAACATCATTGTTTTCGTTAAAAATGGTGTCTAAAATATTTTCAGAAGGCTTTAACCATTACATCGATGGCGGCAAAAATGAATACTCTGTAACGGCAACAAAACGTTACACTCAAGAAAAAAAATTTCACAGTGTGTCCCACACATAAGCTGCTTTCCGAGAATCAACAGCCTCGTATGAAGCAAGATTTTATGGTTAATTGAATTATTGATGACGGTGTACGAGTTTATTAGTCTCGCTCGCTGCTCGTCGTGTAAAATTCATCGGAAACAAACAAATTCGTCAGGTGTTGCGATATAAGGATGAGTGTAAACGACGGAGTGATGGCTTTCGTGAATAGTGGTAACAGCATGAGAGGTAGACTGCTGTTTCGCTTACCCGTACAGTGTTGTAGAGTTTCAACATTACACAACCAACGACTTGGCCGGTAAACGATGCGACTACGTTTTCATAGTCCGGGCTTTACGTACCCGATTACCTACTGGATCACTGTATAGCAAACTGTTCTGCTCGTTGGAACTGCCTCACTGCGTAACGTTGTTCCACTCTTGCCTCTCTTCTCTCAACTCTTGAGTCGATAACGCCAGCCAAGATTGGATACGCCTCTTCTCGCTTGGCCATTCGTTAAACCTTCGTCGGCACACGACAGTTACTACTACTCCTACTACTATCACGGCACAGGAAACTGCGCGACATTGCCTAGTGTTAGCCGGAAGCTTTACGACTTCCGCACCCTCCTAACCCTCCGGGCTTTATGCGGATACATATATATCTATACACCCTTGCCAAGATCTTCTCGCACGTACTTTTCACCGTTGTTCATTCTATTCTCGTAATACATCTTAGCAAAACTCATAATCAACGCTTCGACTTTAACAAAGTATATCGTTAGTTACTTGTCAATTAAGACATCATTCATTCGATTTTCTATCTTTAATGATATTTTGATTTTATCAGCTGAAAGCTGTTAACCCTTAATCCTGAAAATATGGACTGTTAACCCTTTAAGGGTGGGTTCAACGATTTCAGTGTAAAAAATGGGTGACTTTTATTTTTCAAATTCGGAATGAAAAATCTCACGCAATTGATTGTTCGGAAGGGTCTTCTCTTCACGTAAAACAATCCCCACGTTCAAATGGAACACGTCGTGGGCGTTCCATTTTGTTTTCTATATCATTTTGTTAACTTGTTCTATTTTTCTGTAATGAACTACTCCTACAATGTTTCACACTCGGACTTGGGGGTTCTGTACATGATCTCAATATCGTTGCAAACGGACAAACATATGGGATTTTTGATAATTTTGGTTTCTCATAGAGAAAGCTTTGTGGTGAACATGTATGGTGAACATTTTTTTTCCAGATTTTAATGAAAACGTGTTCAGAATGTTTCGAAACATCAAAAAATTATATGAGTGCGTGCGTGCGTGCGTGCGTGCGTGCGTGCGTGCGTGCGTGCGTGCGTGCGTGCGTGCGTGCGTGCGTGCGTGCGTGCGTGCGTGCGTGCGTGCGTGCGCGTATGTGTGTGTGTATGAATCGTGAAAAATTCGAATTGCTATATCTCGGAAATGCCTCGACCGATCAGGGTAAAACTTTGCACACAGCATGTGTAGTTAATAGTCAATGTTTCTGCGAAATTTCATTCAAAAATGTTCAGTTGTTTTTTTTGTATGCCATTTTTAATTTCTTCGAAAATGACTCTCCGCACCCTAGCGCTCGCAGTTTTTTAACTATCGGGCTGAAAACACGTACACAGATCGAATATAATCACCCGATCGCCCCCTTAAAATTTCACGAAAATCGATCGAACCGTTTAAATTTTATGTCAGTTTGAATTTTAAAAATTTCATGCAATTTTTTTTTCGAGACGTATTTTTACGTATTAAATATTCATCTATGAATAAAAAAAGTGTCAAATTCGTGATCAGCTTGAAAAAATACGAGGAATTACAATCCCGGAGCGACAACTACCGAAAAAGTTTATCGGGCATTTTAATCGCGAAAATTGGAAAAATGAGTGATTTTGGGTATTTTTAAACAGCGATTTCTTTGCCTTCCGATGGCATCGCGGAAAAACTCAGGTGCCTATTGTAACCTACAACAAGATATACACAAGACGATGGATATGTTGGGGTTGAAAAAGCTAGATAAAGAGGTATCACTTGGATTTCTTGAGTAAAAAATCGAAAGTGCAAAAAAGAAATTCAGGAGCGCTTACTTCCATGTATTTTTTCGCGCCAAGCGCACACCCGACAAAGTGAAGCGTGACAATGGAGTTCTTTTACGCACTGAACCTGAATCGACCAGCTGTTTTGCATGAAAGTTTAACAAGACGTTGATGTTGAAAAAAGTTGAAAATTGAAATTGTCATATCGTTTTCTCATGATGATCCTTTATTCGCGAAGCTTCCTCTATGAGGAAGCCAAAAATACAGAAAATGCTTTCTCATAGAAGAAGCGTCGCGAATAAAGAAACCTCATGAGAAAACGATATAATAATTTAAATTTTCAACTTTATGAGCAAGCGCTATGAAAATTTAAACTTACAGCTTTTTTAAAAGTCTATAACCAAAAAATAATATACGTTTTTCTGTCTCAAATCATCGAACCCTCCGTAAATATAGCTTTGGCACCCCCAACTTTTGAGTAGTAGTAACAATTATTTCGGAGTGTCGAAAAATATTTTACGAGACAAGTTACAAGAGTGAGCCAAATGCTGCAGGTGAATGTGTACTCTGTATATACATATAGTCTATTGAAATATCCAATAGGTAGAGCATTCGGTTCGTGCCAGTAGGTACTGCGCTGAGTCGGCTCAGATTATTCTCCGGTCACCAAATCGATTTGTCACTTAAGGGGCGGAGGGGGGTCCCCAACATTGTATTTACGCTGGCGCCAACGTCGGGACTACATCGACGCAACCTAGGCGCTATACTCGCGAACGCGTTGCATTCTCGACGCCAATCTGTCGTTGAATGCCGACTCGCTCTCGCTCATGGCTAGCTACTATAAACCCTAGTGAATAAGCGAAACAAACCATCCAGGCCGCGCTTTCGATGCTACGCTTGCCTCGCTTTCAGCTCACCTTTGCATGAATCAAATGCCCCCTGCCCTTCTGTTCCCACGCTTTGATTCGATACGTGTAGAATACATTCGCCAATCTATATTCTAATCGAGCTTTCGTAAAGCCTGGTATTAAAGCCACCAGAGAAGAGTAGAAAATAAATTAGTTCGTGCATTGTCTTTTCCTCGACTAGATATGTTCTAAAATTGATGGTCCTGGTAGTCATGCACCGAGAAAATAACTAATTGTCCCAACTAAAGCGTGCTCAATAATACGCTCAGAGTGATTTTTCGTATTCGGCCAATAAATCAGGCTGTTATATATAGAGGACAGCAAGGCAAAATTAACCCCCGGGAAAATTGTTTATTTTTACCAACTTTTCGCAGGACATAAAGAAAGGTCCCCGGGTTCTCATATTTTACCCGCTCGCCGTTATATACGTATGTACAAACACACATATTTCTCCGAACCCTTCTCTCCAGTATGTAGGTCTCTAATTCGTCGGTAGTGACTGGCGCGATTTCCAGAATATGGCCTCCGTCTCGTGAACGAATCGCGTGAAAAATACGCTGTACAAGTTCCGAACTAGTATATGGGGCATTCCATACTGATTCGACCTACGTCGGACCCTTGACCTCTTCAATTCGGTTGGTATTTTTTTATAATATTGTTCTAACCCTAAAAATCACTCCAAATGAAAACAAATTTATTTGCATTAATTACAATTTTTCAACATGAACATATTTTTAGCCAGAATTAAAAATTCTAAAAAAGATTGTGAAAAATCCTGGACTTGATATGGACATTTTTAAGCCTAAACCCAGAATGGTAAAACGTTTGCTTCTAGATGTTTTTTGAGCTTTTTCTTTCTTGTTTTAAGTGAACATATTGTTAGCCCAAATTAAAAAATCTGAAAAAATTCTCGAAAATCCTGTATCAAATATGAAAATTTTTAAGCCTAAACCCATAATGGTAAAACGTTTGCTTCTACATGTTTTTCCAGCTTTGCTTTCTTTTTTTAAGTGAACATACTTTGGGGTCACATATTGTTAGCCCATATGAAAAGTTAGCAGAGATGAAAATTTTCAAGCCTAGAGTGCAAGTGGTATCGCATTAGCTTCTATTTTTTTTTTTAATAATTTAAAATAATTTAAAAAATAGAAGCTAATGCGATACCACTTTCGCACTAGGCTTGAAAATGTTCATATCTGATACAGAATTTTTGAGAATTTTTTCAGATTTTTTAATTTGGGCTATCAATATGTTCACTTAAAAAAAGTAAGTAAAACTTAAAAAAACATCTAGAAGCAAATGTTTTACCATTCTGGGTTTAGGCTTAAAAAATTTTATATCTAATACACGATTTTTCAGTTTTTTTTCAGAATTTTTAATTCCGGCTAAAAATATGTTTACTTTGAAAAATTGTAATTAATGTAAATTAAGATAAAAAATTTTTAATTGGAGTGATTTTTAGAGTTAGAACAATATTATAAAAAATTAACGACCGGATTGAAAAGTTCGAGGGTCCGACGTAGGTGGAATCGGTATGGAATGCCCCATATACAGAGCATCGAGCGGAACGAACTGACTTTTCTCACTCCTATAAGAATCGATCGTACCGCACACTGAATTAATTACGCCTTCTATTTTCTATCCGCACGACCATCGAATTTCTTGGCAATATTCTATTGCTGTAGGGGCAGATGCCGATTGTAAGTTTCACGGGTTCGGGAAAATCGAAGTCACCGCAAGGAGAAAATGGAATGGGGAGAACGTCGATGTCACTGTCCGAACTCATCCACCGTGGCAGTAGGCTTTCGTGACTGCAATCGAAGGTTATCCTGGCGATCAGCTCTCGTATATCGATGGATGCGAGGAATTATTTATCGTACTACATTCTACAGTTAGAACGTCCGGTCAAGTTTCTATATCGTTCCCGCAGGTTGCTACTAAATTTCAATCACGTTGCCAACGCAACGACTTTGTGAAACATTACCTGACCATCGCAACACGCTTGTAGCCGAAAGTTTGGACATTATTTTAATCGGAGCAGTAATCCGCATTATAAAAATATTCAAATTAAATTAGCTACCATTAAAATAATCGTCTTTGATTAGAGGAGAGTAAGGCACAAAAAGTTTATGCGAATATTTATTTCTCAAAAGGTTCTTGTGTGGACAAGAGATACAACGTTAACATAGGCAAACACCGATTATGATGTCAGGAAAAAAAAAAAATCCGTTCGGCCCAGTGTTGCAACTATTATTTGGGGTACTTGGTACTTTATGATGTTTTGATAAATAGGTTCATGCATTCAACAGGATAAAAGTGTAAGAAGAAGTTCGTGCAAAATGGGAAAAGGAAAATTATACAACCCATATTCTACATGAGACTTAGTACGCCGTCCCTTACTGCGCCACATACTATTCCCTACCAGCGGAGCGCAGTGTGGCATTCTTCGTTCTTCTTTAAGATTATCGATGCTTTGGTAATCCCATCGGTTTCGCCAAAAATGATGTTTAAAATTTGTGCAGAAGTGCTTTGAACATCACGTAGATATCGGAAAAACTGCGAAGAAGGTAAACCGAAGAGGGTTACCGGTATTTAACGCAATTTATACTAATAATAAATGCAGAGCAAATTTTTCTCTTCATTATTCCGTCCATACGTATATATTTCAAAAAAAAATTCATTTAACAATTCAATACTGTGCGGCACAACTCCTGTTGCGATACTTCCGAGAGACAATTGCTATCAGAGCGTACTAGCGGCAGCACATCATGAATTTTCCGAAAGCATTAATTTGTGAGTATTAAAAACATAAAAGTTGTACGAACGTGGTCAGTATAAGTAAAACTATCACATAAATACAAGTGACATTATTAAGTCAATATAAGTAACATTATCGATTAGATTGGTACTATTTTTATTTTTTTAATTATGTGCTTTATTAAATTTCTCATGACAAAAAGTGCGTCAGTCAAATTAGGTTATGCTGTACTTTCCGTCACTTGTTGCATTGCGGTTATCATAATTTAATGTTAATGTCTTTATATCGTAGAATTCGATTTCGTAGAAAAATACATTATGAAATTTTTACTTGACGATTATACGTGAACGTTTGTCATCTAATCTTTCCAGCTCTATCGGAGTCCGAACTAAATCAGAAGTAAACCGATCGCGTTGCGAGCGCGGGGAACTCTAAATATGTCGATCCAGAAAAAAGAGCAACACAAAGCCCTATAGTCTGGAAAGATCTTGGGGTTTTATGGTCGTCAGCGAAATCTAATCTCACTCTCGTGTACAATCCGACAGAGATCGGTCGAAGAAATTGGATCGGCACTTCCGGCGTCCAGTGCGTTCGGCTTCACCGGTAACTGTATCATGTGCATGTGCCCTCTCCGATTCTCTATATTTCGTTTTTCACCACTGTACGTGTTTCATCGAATGTCCTGAATTTGTGAAAAATGTTGAAACACATATGGAGATTTCTGGACTCGGTTGACGCGAGTACTTTTTTGTTAATAGAATGGTATTCATTGTAATAAATTCTATTAAACTTTTCAACATTTTTTTATAAGAAATTTAACCGACAAATTCGAAGGTGAATCATATGAAAGATTAGTATATATTTGACTATAATTTCCATCGCATTAGAACAATGTAGATTTGAAATCTCATTGTAATTTGTGCGCAGAGACGAGTTAAATTTTCCACTTGTGAAATTTCAATGGATCCTGTCCCGGCGTGGCCGCAACTCATGCAATTTTCGTAAAACAGTGGATAAACCCGCTAATCTAAGATGGAGAGTGCCAGTACAAGTCCGACAGAAATAATTGAGACAAACACCCGTGCCAGAGTGTCAGTTCGCGCTAGTTTGGTGAATTGCCAAAAGTCGTGGTTTCCCTCTCAGTCTTTATCTCTGTCTCACTCGTTGACGAACGTCGACCACACAGTGGGCAAAACGCCCGCGAAATGTTCCCCCTCGGACCCTTAAATATTCATTGTTTTCATAAGGCGGAGCAGAGCTTGCTGTGGCAACAAGAAAGTAACTACAGTAACTGTTGCAGCTGAACTACCGTAGCTTTTCGTCGAATTCTCCGAATGTGGTCCGGACTCTGCAGCAGCGCAACATTTGACCGAGTCAAGCACCTCAGTCCGTATAATAATCTTTCGTTGGTGTGTCCTCCATGCCATTTTTCAGTACCGCAAACTCTAAACTAGCGACGTTCTCATTTGTTTTATTTTTTGCTAAGAATTAATAATATCAGAGGGAGAATTGTCGACGGTATAATTTTAACGTTTGAATATGGTCGGTGAACGACACAGCGCTTCGAATAACAGTTTGTGCGATTATCGACCAACCACGTCATACCTGCGTACAGGTTTCAACATGATCATGAGAACTAAGGTTGCCTGCAAAGAATGGCGGGCTTCTATAGTCGTGTAGTTCAAGGACACGTCATACACGTTCCACATATCCAACTTTTATTGCTAAGATATATATGCATGTATATATACATGCACACTATGCCGCAGAGTTGCCGAGCACGTGGAGAAATCAATGTTTCATTGAATATTTCGTTGAATATAGAAGCTGAGCCTAATAATCTATCAGGTTTTGTTGTATTGCGATACGACATATTATTCAGTGGAGATATTTAATAAAACTGGCTAAATGTATCCGGAGTTCTCTCTTTATGGCTATATAACAAACTTATCGCTTTTATGGAAACTATATGTAACATTTCGCTATCTCACCTTCAACGAATATACGAACCGTTGATTTATAACTGGCTATTTTTTTCACAGAAACATCCTGCCTCTTTTCTGTTGAAAAAAAATGATTTTTCTCCACTTCTCGAAGCTTTACTGTGGCAAGGGAATATATGAAAATGATCACTTTTGAAAAAAAAAAAATCATTGAAAAAAATGCTAGCACCAAAGTTGAGTATTTACAAATAAAGTCGCGGTTCGATAATATGCATTGGTATAGTATGAACAATGAAAACAACTCACGTATGGTCCAGGGGCGTGTTCGAGGACAATCCTAGAAACTACGCATCATTGACTGGCGTATAGCCGCGGTGACGCCGAGATAGAGCTCTCAGCGAGCTCTTGGGCTCTTCGAGATTGACAGTTTCGTTTGTCCGTTTATGTTGCGAGCAGCAGTCAGAACAGATAGAACTTGAAAAGCCAGTAACATATTGCCGCTGCAGCCTGGGTGTCAGTAGTGTGCTGCGGTGATGCTGTTCCCGGGGCCGCACAGGATGCACTCGTTTAATTGCTAGCAACAGGTGATGCTCGGTAACCGACTGACACTTTGGATATTCACCTTCTCCTCTCTCCGAATATACGTGGAAACGCAAATATACGGAAAAACAAACGCGCGCTCGTGCATTCAGGATAATATCGTTAAAACCTTACGAGTGAACGGTTCGCGAGAGAATTGGTATTCATTTTTGACATATCGGATCGAATTCTTTGATACGGAAAAACAAAAAGCGACACGTAACACATGTAACCCACGCGAAGTTCATAAGTTCTTGTAATACCGGCGAATGTCATTCACGACCTACATACAAAAAAAATTACCCTGTCTACAATAAATATAACTTGGGCAATATTTTTGTTTCACATGTCGTAATCTCGTGAGTACGTTTTTCACGAAGTATCCATCACGGTAGTCCACTTGCAATGTATTTAAATTTTGTACTTTTAACACCTGTGTTTTTATTCAATTTCAACGAATTTTTGTGAATATAAGAGGCGAAAAAATGACTTTGGAACAATACAGGAATACTTTTAGAACTGTACAGGGTTGAAGCGTATACTGGTGTTATCGCTCGCGACTCTGCGACGGCGGGCTTCGGGCGATTAGTTTCTCTTTCTCGCTTCTTTTTCTTACCATCCTTCTTACACTCGCGTTTAAGTATTCTTTACTCCTTCCCATCTTCGTCCCGAGCTATATTTCTCTCCCACTTTGCGAGATGTCTATAAGCGTCCACCGAACGCAATTGCGATATGCAAGCGCACTGCACATACACAGCGTTTGCGAGCCTACACTATTAACGTTCCGTAAACAATCGCAGCGGTGCACACGAGACTTCACGAGCACACTTTTTTATCCCCGGACTCCGAAGTGCCTTATCGATGATATTCAAAGTGTGCTAGACGAGAAACGAGGCTGGTAGATGAGGGGTGAGCAAGGTTCAAGAAGACGGCGCATACACGCGCAGCTATAAGATGCACCGGACATTTATGGTTATCATTACGGTCAGTTTGCTAAGAAAGAAATGTACGGATAAAAATGTAATGACGTCGTTGTATCCAATAGATGATCTACCTGGCGCTGTAGCATAGCACATGGTAGCAACCGGCCTGCACAAAACGAAAAATCCTTGAAATGTGAGGGTTTTTTTATTCGTCAGAGAGAATGCGTGCCAATAAAGAAAGCAAAGAATGAAGCTCCATGTAAGAGAAGAATAAAAAAAATTTCATCACATTCTAGGAATGTTTAATCGTTGGAAAGAAATTGTTGAAAATTGAAACACATGCACGTCGAAAAATGTAGCACTGTACACAAACCATATGTAAATATTTCCCGTCGTCATTGAAGTAGATTTTAAACGCTTTTTTAAATATCCACTAATTTTGAACTTCATTGATTAGTTACTCATATTGGCATTGTTAGTTTGAATTTTACTTAGAGAAAAATTCGAAAGTCAGGGCATTTTTTCACTGTTCTCTGCGGCAGCCATGTTGCAAATAAGAAACCAATATACGAGAATACCCAGGGTCGTTGCATGTCACTCAAAAACTTATGTTTCTTCGTCAGAGAATTTCCTAAACCGCGCGCGCGGTTATACCTTACAGCGCGGTCACGACTATGACGCCTGGGTTCTCAAGGCCTTCACCGTTGCAATCGAATTGCATCGTTTTTTTCGCTGTCGTCGCTTTAGGTCACCGTCGATATTCACAGATTATAGCCGCAAGTTGTAATCACGAAATCTATTTCGAGTGGAAAAAGGCTTTGACTAAACGGACACGGCAATCAAGGCTTTTGAAAAAGCTACCAAGACATCGTCTTCGTATAGTCGTTCGGGCTATCCAATTTTTCCAGTAGGAACTATCTGAATTTACTGCTTCTGCCTGAATTTCTCACAGACTCGAGAAGAAAAAGATGGGCCTGGATCGTTGTGCGCAATATCGACGTTAATGGTTTGAACGAACAGTAGAACCCCGGCAGCTGTAGAGTTTGCAACGAGCGCTTTGGGTGCGTAGCAACATACGTAATCCCTTCATCGACGCAAAACGGCGTGGCGTAGAGACGCAACAGCAACAGCAGCAGCAGCAGCAGCAGCAGCGACAGCAGCAGCAATAACAGAAGCGGTACACGTAATCCCGCAAACCAGCTGCATAATCGACCGTGGAATTGAATTCTCTCTGCACGTCCCATTAAGTCAGCCTAACACACAGCGAAGGTATAACGACGGGCAGCGGTGGCAACGAGATCGCTATCAACGAGTTTGCGTTCCGGAACGTTTGGTAATATGGTATTATTTCGTTAGAGTGAACAGGATATAGTGAACCCATATAGAGATTTTTGACAAGAATTAGAAACAGCCGAATATGACTCAGATAGAAGATGTACTTGCGATTCCTATCTAAAAAATTAATCTTCAGAAAAAAAAACTCAGAAATATCCGTGGGTTATTGTCGGTTCATTCGTGCTGTGATTGGCTGTTGAATGAGGTTGAAGGTGGAAACTATTCGTGAGAAATTTTTGTTACACCTTAATAAAAAATATCAATAATAATAATTCTTTCGGCAATTGCCAATGTCCGCCTTGACTGTAGAGTAAAACTGATATCGGATTCGCGTTCAGTTCGAAAAAAATCATTGCAGTATATACAGAAAGGAACAGTAAAAGTTGTTTACAATGTGAATAAAAATCACCTGCCACGTGGGTAAAAATTGCTGTTCATTCCAGGAACAAAAGATCGAATCGTTACTTGTTCGAACATGAAAATTTCACAATGCCAATCGTAATTTTTTTCTGATATCGCCGTAATTTTTGTTGGTATGTCAGCTGCTTGGAGAATCACTACTGGGAAACCAGAAAATATCAGTAACCATTCTTTCGATAGACACGGTTTAGAACTTTTGATAGTCGCAATTTACGTAATTTTTCCAGTATTTGCGTCAAGGTAACGAGCCATGATAGCTGTCTTGTTTCTAAATATGAGATTCCATATTTACATTCTCGTATACGAGAAGCATTACGACCGCCGGCGAGTTACTACGTCTAGAAGCGTAGTCTGTGACTTTTATGCGAATCGCAGATGCAGATGAAAGTCTCGTCGATTCAGTAGATTTTCAACGTCGAATAGTGCATCACAGCCAAGACTACTTATGTATTTTCTACCTTTCCTTTATTCTCGCTTTGTCTTCGGTCTCTCGTCGCTGCTGTTTCACACATCAGGGAAACAACTCAGACACTCAAATTGCTTCGTTAAAACGACACAGAGAACCCACCCGTCGCATTTCTACTTATTTCCTTCGGTTATATTCCAACAACAGTGCTCAATTGAAGTACGCTGCCAGACAAAGCGCTATGGGGCTTTGCCGTTGCAATATTCTTACAATGCGATAGAGACAGAAAATAAACAAAGCGTTGATTGACTGGACAGTATGAATACAGACAATGGAAGTTTTCTCGAGTTAAGCTTGGCACAAAGGCAAAACGCGACACCGACCATTTTAAGGTGAAACTGCAGTGCATCTTGTTACTCTTCGATATCAAGAAGCTGTTTCAAGCAATCGACGGTTTTATCCTTGTTAAAGTTCCCAATCTCATGGGGCAGAAATTGTTAGAATGCCCATCCTAGATAGAATCAATAAAGTCTAAATTTTAACTGCATTGCATTGTATACATTCTAATTATTAATTGCCTAACTATTTTTTCGTGACCTCAAAAGTAATAAGTTGAATAGGGTAAACCTGCTGAATATGGAACACTAAAAAGTTTGGGCGTGCATCTCCTATTTCTGGAGGTAAATCCCACCTTGGTGGAATGAATGGGAATCTTTGTAAAAATACTTTTTACAAAGATCTGGCAATGAAATATTTACAGGATTTTTTTCGTATATGTCGCGCATTGTCCATCGTAATTGAATTTTTTCGCATGCTGGGTAATATGGACAAGTAAAGGGGTTGGCTAATAATGGATCTTATCTACTTATCTATCTATATCGGTACGTTTTCAGTTACTGAGATCTGAATTCTCGATTCATCAGAACTTAAAGTTTTTTTTGTTGTTATAAAGCAAATTTAACCATTGTAATGAGACAAAAGGGTCCATATATAAGGGGACATAAAGGGTCCAAACTATGGGTGGTCTATAAAAATCGAGGAAGCTTGTGTGATATTTATAAATTACCTGAAGGAAAGGCTTAGCACTTCGAATACCTAACTGTTATTAATACAAGTAAATAAATGACATTAAAATTTTTTTAATCCGCATTTGTATCAACGGACCCTGATTTATTTTATCGCATGGGTCCATATTCACCATTTTTATCCTAAATGTTTTTTTTGCCAAATTTGAATTAAAACTAAGGGCAAATCGAAACGGCGATACCATCCTTTTGTTTCAGGCGAATAGGGGTGATACGTCCTGTGAATGTTCTATAAAATTCACTGACGCAACTGGTCAGAAATTTAGAAATATTTAATAATAAAATAATAAATTTACAAGGGATTTAAAAACAATTGTCGATTCATAGTAAAAATCATATAAACGAAGTAACCACTGAAATATGATTGCACGTTAAATAATTGATAAATGCGCATTTAAATCGGTGAACGATTTAATTTAGGGATTAGCATAACAACAATTACATGATTGACAAGGTTATACAAAGAGGCTATTTCACTCGCTCTCGAAGGTCATCGACAGCGAGAATACCTCGGGTCCATACCCATTGTCTTAAATAAAATACAAAAGCAACGTGAATCTTTCCCACATGCGAAAGGAGATGACACCTTATTAAACGATCAAACGAACTTACCTGTTGTGAAGTTCGATCGTAATTATATGGAGAGTCTCGTTCGAGATGATTACAATGTAGTACCGTCTACTTTCCACAAGATGGTGCCACGCATTCAGAGCTAAACAGAAAGAACGAGGCCCAGTACCCTGGCGCCCCGTTCGTTCCCTAACCGACGCTATATAGTTTAAAGCACAATACTATTGCCAACTAATAAACAATACTAGCTTGTTTGTAGGGAAGGGTTATACGAACATTGTGAGGTTCACAGGGCGGGGTGTAATCATCTCGAACGAGACTCTCCATATAATTACGATCGAACTTCACAACAGGTAAGTTCGTTTGATCGTTTAATTATATTACGAGTCTCGTTCTCGAGATTACAATGTAGATGTTCAGAATTCCCCAAAAATATCCCAAACGAACAGGTTTTATTATTTGTACACTTACAAGCTAGTTTCACACACAATAGGTAAAAAAAGAAAAATAAGTCAACTGATGGCAAAGCATCGCCGAGGTTGTAACTATTGTACAACTGTTGTCGCGAAGTCTTTCCTTGTCGCCTTAATAGGTCGATTATAAAATTTCGCGAAGACATGGGATCCCTGAGACCATCCAGCTGTGTTTTTTATCACGGATATATCAATGCCTTTGGCCAAAGCGGCCGAAGTAGCTGCATGTCGTGTACTATGCGCTGAGAATTTTTTATTGATACCGCTTTTCGCTAATACGGATCGTATCCATCTACTGATAGTTTCCCGGGAGGCAGCCTTAAACGGCTTGCGCGATGTCAATATTACATTCGTACAGTCTCCCCTTAAAGATTTCGTTACATCGAGGTATTTCTCGAGCGTACCCGCTATACGTAGCTCCTGTTTCTCCTTGAAAAAGGGTAATAGCAAGAGCGGCTGCAACGCCCCTGGACGCGATGTTTTGATTAATTCCGAAATTTTTATCTGAAAACCGTCGTTCGAGCGGGTGATATCCGTCATTCGCATAACAGTAAAAGTTTGCGCCCTATGGGCTGTACCTAGTGCCAAAAGGGTTACGAGCCTTTCCGACAGTTCTTGAATACTCAGTTTTTCTAGAGGGTACATATTCGATATGAAAGTGAGAACCGGCGCCACATCCCAAATTTCGTCATACTTTGGCTTAATAGGCCGAAGTCGAAAAATACCCTTGAAGAAACGGCTTATCATTTTCTCTTTTGTAACATCCAGAGTTGATATTAAGGAGATCGCTGCTCGACTCGAGTTCAAAGTACCGTAGGATGCGGCCAAATTGTACCTCGAGCGAAGAAAAATCAAAATATCGTCTGCGGTAGCATTGTACGGATCCTTATCGAGATCGCGACAGAATTGACACCCGAGATTTAACGGTCCCGCGTATTGCTTCCATATATTCTCGGCGAGAGAAGCGAGCAGCACATCGATTACGGACTCCGACAAATTTTTCCTCCGGTAAGCTTCCCGGACAATCTCCCGGCAACCAGTCCTAGCGATTTCTCGAGCGGGTGGAGGACAGACCTGCAAGGTGATAATAATAATTGTTCGTGCAGTTCGAATATAATCGGCTCGGCAACCAATAGCTCCATGAACATGGGAAACCAATGCTGAGCCGGCCAGTTTGGTACGACGACGATCCCACAGGCTCAATCGGATATAATTTTCCTAAGAACCCTTAGAACTAACGCAAACGGAGGGAACGCATAAAAATCGGCAGTTCCCCAATCGAGTGTAAACGCATCAATCGCGAAAGCATCGGGATCCCTATGCCACGAGCAATAAAAGTCGCATTTTGAATTGCTCCTTGTCGCGAATA
The DNA here is from genome assembly GCA_964017025.1 of Stenichneumon culpator. Taxonomy (NCBI): domain Eukaryota; kingdom Metazoa; phylum Arthropoda; class Insecta; order Hymenoptera; family Ichneumonidae; genus Stenichneumon; species Stenichneumon culpator. The sequence goes on along the minus strand of OZ024768.1, from coordinate 9,165,975 downwards.
GATCGATTGATGGTAGCCCGAAAGTCGATATTATAGACTCGAACGACGCATCAGAGAGTTCCCATTCCGTGTCGATATTTTTTACGCGCGACTCTCTGTCCGCCTCGACATTTTCTTTGGATGCTATATACGATGCAAAAATCCAGATTTTCCTAATCTCACACCATTGCCAAATATCGCGTGCGATTTTGTTGAGTCCGGGGTATTGCACGCCACCCATGCGGTTGACGTATGCGATCGCGGTAGTGTTATCGACTCGTAACAAAATTTCGCAGTTGCTCGATTCCTTCGCAAAACACTTCAGACCCATCCAAACCGCGATAAGCTCCAAGTAATTAATATGCAGTTTCTGTTCTGAGGGTTTCCAAAACCCGTGAGCACTTTCGTGTCCACAGAAGACTCCCCAACCTGACTTCGACGCGTCAGAAAAGATTTCCAGTTCAAATCTAAAACTCCTTATAGGATTGAGCGATCGCGGTGAGTTCTTCCGCCACCACGTAAAGTCCTCCTGCAAGTCGTCAGAGAGAACGAGTTGGGCATCGTAATCGCCTCCAATTAACAACGCGAGGAACTTTTCGCGTTCGAAATTTTTCGTGTACACCTATCCATACACTATAGCTTTACAGGCATCTACCAATTTTCCGACCATCCGAGCAAATTCTCGAATAACGCAAACCTTCCTTTTGCTAAATTCTTCGACGATTTCTAAAATCTTTTTTTCGTTTTTGATCCGGTAACTTTTTTCCGGTAATCTTTTTTTCGTTTTTGATCCGGTAACTCCAACGTCATTTTATGGGAATCAATCATGAATCCCAGGAACGGGCAAATCTTACTCGGGACGAGATCACTCTTTTTGTAATTAACCAAAAAACCAAGAGATTCAAGTGTTCGTAATGTAACTTCGACATTTCTTGCGCAAGCAACCGCACTCGATCCGATACACAAGATGTCATCTAAATATATTGTCGACGCGAATCCTTTGCCTCTCAGACGATTTAAGACTGGCTTCAGAATCTTTGTAAAAATAAACGGCGACGTCGATAACCCGAAGGGGAGACAGACAAACTGGTACATGTTACTCTCGTAAACGAATCGCAAATATTTCTGACTTTCTTTATGCATGGGACTAAAAAATATGCATCTTGCAGATCAATACTGCACATGAAATTATCTCTCGAAACTAATTTTGTTGCCGTCCGAATGTCTTCCATTTTAAAGTGATCCGTTACAATAAACTCGTTAAGTTTTTTCAAATTCAGTACGAATCTCATTGAACCGTTCGATTTCGGTACAAGAAAATACGACGAGACGAACTGTTCTGCGCTTGGAGAACATTCTTCCACCGCGCCTATGTTAACCAGTTTTTCGATCCCGCATTTCATTTCCCTGACATCGTAAGGCAGTATAAATGGCAACGTCTTCTGACAAGGGAGACTTTTAAACTGAACCTTGTACCCTCTGATACAACTCATTACGAACGGGTCTTTCGTTATTTTTCCCTATTGTTTAACAAAATTATGGAGACGACCAGCATACGGGGTTACCTCTAGTGCCTCCTCGGACCGCCCCTGGAGGAGCTCGACGTCCGAGTTTGACTCCATGGGCGAGAGCGATTGCGATCTTGATCGCCTCGCCGGCTAGCGTCGGCGGCCTCTGCGTGAAGCGAACGAACTTCCGAGTCGCTCCCTGACTGTATCCCGCCTGAGATCCTCCCCTGTTGGTTTTCGCAGGCGGGCCTTTCCAGTTTCCCGAACTGTTCCCTTGTTGCGGTTGCTTCTGCGTTGCTGGCTTCAGTTCGAGGCTGGTCTTCTCAATGATCTTTGCAGCTTTCAGCTTCTCGGTGAGATTATCACCGAACAAGAAAACGTCGGATTTCGTATCGTCCAAGATCGCTTTGACTTTTTTGTCCAGCGATGGGACGATGATTTCGCTTTTCGTGAACTCGTATATAGGCGATGAGCACACGCCAGCAATCGACCGGCGTCAGCAAAGCATTCGAGCAGCTTGTACTCGTCAACGCCGTCTTCATTTGGGGTAAGCAGGAGGCTGATCCCAGTCCGCAACGCTGCCATTGCCGAACCACGAATGTTTTGCGCATTCATGAGATATTTATCTCGCTTGACCGCCGTCTCAAATAGCGAAGCAGCGACTTCCGGGTTTAATTTGGGGGCTTACAAATTACAATTGCCTGTGCGCGAATATTTTGCCAACAACTCAGCATGGTCGTCCTTTTTTAACCCTTCGGCAATCCACTTTGTCCAATTTTCTGCCAGCGATGCATGTAGCTGCAGCTTTGGTGCTTCAGGCTGCGTATCGATACCCAAGATCCTTCTAGTCTCCTCGTCGAAACTCTGCGCAGACTGTTCATCAGCCCCTGTTGAAGACTGACTCTCCGCAGTTGACTTCTCCACCTCTTCGACAGAAATTTTTGAAGCTTGACCCTTCGCAGTGGGCTCTCTGTCACCTAGAAACATATTTGTGATGTCGCTGACTCAAGATTGTTCTTTAGAAACAATCTTCGTACGGACTAAGCCGCCGAGTCATGGGCCATTGATACGAAATATATATCTTGTATATATTTCTATGCTTTCTCGTGTGCAAGCGACAGATAGAGACTCAAGGTTGTTCCAGAGACAACCTTCGTCCGGGTTACCCCGTCGAGTCTAGGCCACACTTCATAAATCCGCACTCATGAACCATTTGCAGGTTACGTTCGACTCAAGTCAGCTCTCTGCGAGGCTGACTTCGAACGGCCGAAACAACGGCCGCCGAGCCTGTGTGGTTAGAGAAAAAGGCAGGAAGCAGTCAATAAATACCATTATCGGTATGTCTTATCGCCCTCTTTATCAAAGACGGGCGTGACCGCATTGTTCGGGGTATTCTCTTTTCCACCGGAATCGTCCGAATCTGTTGCGTCTAAAGACTCTATCAGTTTCTTCAGTTTCTTCAGGATTTTCCCATTTCCATCATTCTTCATGCTCTTCCTCTTCTTATGTTTGTTCGACATTTTTCAACCCGATGAAACAACAAAGAAAAAATAGAATTAAAAAAGAAAAAATACGAAGCTCTGAAAATTTACGTGCGCGACCACCGTGCACGAAAAACGTTATGGCGTCGGTTAGGGAACGAACGGGGCGCCAGGGTACTGGGCCTCGTTCTTTCTTTTTAGCTCTGAATGCGTGGCACCATCTTGTGAAAAGTAGACGGTACTACATTGTAATCTCGAGAACGAGACTCGTAATATAATCACTCTAACACGCGGAACGAGGCGACGCACGTATGCACACAGGGGTGCAGCCAGAGAATCGGTGCAACTGTCTCGAAGCGACTGATTGGCAAATTTACCGTCAACGCTAACGAGTGCAGCACCTCTAAAGAGATAATTGTTGAAATCACCATAAAGAAATATTATAATTTATGATTACTAATACACTTATTTGAGTTGGATATTCAGGGAGAAATGGCCAGTAAATAAATAATTAAATATTAATTCAGTAGAATCAAATTTGGTGAACCATTTGGGTTAAATCGTCGAGATAAAAATATGATATCAATCATAAATAATTAGTTAGAACATCAGAGACATTATTTACATACTAGAAAAGTATATTTTTATTGACAAAAGAGTAGTTAATAACGGGGAATTAATTAATATCATACGAGATAACTATTTAGGGTTTTCTTGTAGTTTAGGCGAAGTTAAATAATGATTTCTTAAAAATTCGGAATTTATAAGGAAAGTTTTAACGAAGTCAATTTGGGTATTGTGTAGTTACACCGATCCCCTAAGTGTTACGGGCTCCTTCACTTTTTCTCCTTCCTCCTTTCTTATCCGTTGTCGCCGGTTCGATTCTTGAGTCCGGAGCGTCGTTGCGTCTCGTTAGATGTCAGTAGTCTCGGACATACGGATATAGTCGTAGTTCGTAGGTCCTATCTCTGGATCTACGTCCTCGTCCGTTTTCCTTTCTCCTACGGGACTTCAGACTCGGGAATCGAACTCGCGACACTTTTCCAGTCGTTCGGTTTCCCATACCGAGGCGCTGGACTTTTCCTCTAGAACTTCTATTAGGGTAAGTCGGGGTTATATGGCCATGGTTTTTAAATAACGAAAATTGGAGGTTTAACATTTTTAAAAGTTTAAAATGTTTGTTGTAATGAAGTCGGAAACTTCAAACAAGTAATTCACTCAGAACTTTCGAAATTTTCGATGCATGATTTAATTGTTGCTCTATAAATAAATATTTGCGATCGGCCGTCTCACCTGAACACTACGGGTGACATGGCCACAGTAATAATGGTAGCCAATCATCTAGAGAATAAAATATCTAGAGAGTAGAATAGATCTTGAAAAGCATCGGGATCGCACAAAACATGTCTTACTATATTTTATGTTGTCTAAATAAACTACAGAAAGACAGTAATTGCCTCTGTCAAATGTTTCAGGTACCAAACTAAAAAGAAAGTAGTTTTACTGGCCATACCACCCGGATATTGCGGTCGAGATGGCCACGTGGCTATCTCGCCCGCAATACCCGGGTGATATGGCCACCGCCTGCTATTGCGGGCAGTGGCCCACTACCACTAACGTGGCCATTTCACCCACAATATCAAGGTGACATGGCCGCCACTGACATGGCCATATCCCCCGAAAAACAAGTGGCCATGTCTCCCGAAAAATGAGTGGCCATATCGCCCACCTTCTCGGAAAAATAGCCGCTGCATAAATTTAGGGAAAGCATTTTTAAAAATAGGTTTACGACGCGCCAATCTTTTCTTGAAAGATCCAATTATAGTGTGCAAACTTGATTTACTAGCAAAATTATAATGTATGTCTCCGGAGCGCTAGAAATATAGCTCGAGAAATTTCTGGCTACCTCGAAAAACGGATTCACCGCTCGTACTGACTCTTGCACGTACAATCTTAAAATATGTTGTGCAATGGCATTGTATCCACATATACAAAAAACTGTGCAAACGGCGGCGCCATTCGTTTGTTACATTAAAAGATATTACGGGTGGCCATCTCACCCGCCTGGCCATCTCACCCTGATTTATCCTATAGTGGGTTCCGAACCACTTTTTCGCAGAAAAAAAAAACCACAGAAAATTCTTGGTGCTTGCCGGGAATCGAACCCGGGCCTACAGCGTGTGAGGGGCGCTCCGATCCAGTCGGTCACGCTCTCCCTAAACAAAGTCAATTAATTAAGGGAATAACTTTTGATAGAATCAACATAGAAATTGCGTTCAAATTTCTAAATTCTTATAATTTGAAATGAAAATCAAGAGAACAATTTGTTAAACAGGGAAATTATTATAAAAGTCAATATTGTAAAATTATAAAAATTAGTGTCGTAAGATGTCAAAACCGATCGATAATCACCGCGGAAGGAGCCCAGCCGATCAGCCGGTAACTTACTGCACATCAGCAGATGCGACGGGGAGCTTGGTGGTGCCCCCCGATCGAAACGGTAAAATAAGTTCTCCAATGACGGAACGTCGGCAGTCGTAGAAACATTATTGTCAGGAGAACAGATATTCGTGGGAGCTGTAATTATCGGGAAGTCATTATTGTCAAAGCATCTAAGAATCGTTGAATATTCCGATACCTGTTAATCGTTTTAAGTCTTGGACAATACAATCAAAAAAATCGGAAATTAATTTTCAACCACTGATAAATAAATAACTTAAACATTCGTACCAACAATTGAAACAATTAAGAGTTATAATTTATTATCATCATTCATAGTTGACATTGGCCATCTATTCCACTGATTTTTCTGAGAGAACGAAGGAGGGAAGGAAGGACGCCAAATCTCGAATCTGACATTCTCGTTTCATCATCAATAATTTTAAGTTATTTGAACAGTTAATTCTTTTCGAATCATCGTAAGTCATCGAATCATTTCATTTTTTAATAATTTTATTGTATTGCAATTGATCGTTGACGTATATTTTATTGTGTTTATTTACCGAACATTAATTAATGACTCTGAATAATTTGTGGATAACTAATAATCAATCCAGAGTTTGATAAAATTAAAGAGCGATTTTTAAAATTTTAAAGTTGAGGTCATCGATTTTTCTTAAGGAGATGGTAGTCTTGAGTCAGTGTCACCCAGTGCAGCGCGAGCCATCGGGAGTCTTTTTTCGCCGGTAGGCTACTACGGTATGTCAGGGCCACGCGGACAATCATAACGGTTCGAATGTGGTACCTCGTAGTGATAATCGACCTATATATTCTTTTGGCATGCATTCTCGGCCCATCCCTAAATAATTTTCCAAAAGGTTAGATTCGAAACTGGGCATTGCTCTGATAAAGCGTCACATGCGATAAACGCGTAATAGAAAGAGAAATTTCTTTTACCGTAGATGCATGAAAATGCTGATCAGGACATAACAGAGCTATATCGGTTGCAGGGAAAAACTTGTTTATTTCGGTAATAAAAAATGTTGCGAAAATTCATAACGATTGATTGTTAGTAACAGTGTGATTATGTAAAACAATCGCTACGTCTAAATATTCTACACTTATAGACGATAAATTTTTTCCATCTTATGTTTCTTATATTTTCTATTAAAAAAAAAAACGGTAATTTTTTATATTCCAATCTAAGGATTTTTTTGCATTATTACGAGAATCCCATTACGAATCAATCAATCATGTGGCATTTTCAACCCAATTTTGTATTGCCGAGGAAGTAAAATAAAACACCCATAGGGGTCGATGGTTCTAGAAAATATGTAAACAGCCTGATCGTGAGAATTTCATGAATTCATTATTGAGCAATCCGAGAGAGATCAAAGATAAACCTTCTCTTGATATAAATTTTTCATACCAAACCCTTTGAGATTTGCAGACAACCATGATGTCATTAGTGTTTTTCCGCTAGTTTTTATAGATCTGTCGATAGAGAGACACACAAACAAAGACGAACAAAAATAAAGATTCGATTTTCGTAAACGTTTCAGGGTTGTAGCCAAGATTGGTCAACCATTAGTAACAAATTAATCATTTGTCAAGAATAAATCGGTGCTATAAGGAGAAGGGATTAACTTCGCGGGACAAGAAAGTGAGTGCACGAAAGAGTGAGGGGATCCCCCACACCGTACACCGGGAGCGGGTTGGCCGCCTGTGATAAATCGAGGTTCTTTTTCACAGCTCGGCTAGCCACGATCATTTATAATATCGGATTACGCTATCAATCGAAGTCACTGTGGAAAAGTCCAAGGATTCGCGTTAGTTTGCCCAGAGCAAAAATGTCTATATAACCTTCGGGACACTTTTACTCCAAAAAGTCCAGCAGGATTTAGGCGGTCATATTCACGATATACGTGCTCCCTGGTTAAGTTATTTCACCATCCGCGCTTTTATATTATCGACTCTCCTTTCTCATTCCGGCGACGGAATCCGCTGTGATCCCCACTGACTGTCAGGATTATTTCATGCATGTGCGGATATTACCGGCTAAGTAAGTCCCGCATAGCTCGAGTGTAGAGACGTTGAGCGATAACACGCCAGAGCAATTCAGAGAACAATTTCGGCCCTCGATGGTTTCTCCTATTTGCTACGAGGAAATTGCGCCTGCTGACGTCACGTCCGCCGTTTCGCGGCCGACAGGCAAAGCGCCAGGACTACTGTACTGTGTGCGGCAAGCCATCCAATTGTTCGTTCCACGCTCGAGCAATCGATCGTCCTATCTACGTACTGCCTAGGCTTCACGGTAGTGCAACCATCTATGTATAGTATGGTGGGGTTGCTCACATCACTGCCTGTCTCTGTCAACCCCCCCCCCCCCCCCCGACCCCCCTGTCGGCATTCGCGTAATCGGAAACGAAGGAACCGCGTTGAACCGCACTGATATCCGGTTAGTTTCGCACGCAGACTATAGCATAGCGTTGTGTAGTAAAGAAAAAAGAAATATCTTTCTCAATCGACTGTGAGAAACTTCTTAAAGAGATCATTCGATAACTACCAACACATGGTCTCGAATACATTAAGACGGTAGAAGAGGGAAGCTTGGGCTGTTGGATGATGAAGTAATACGGGTCGATGAAAACCCGACCGAACTTCGATCTAACATCAGAACGGTATCCGGAACGTTATTCTATGTAAAAGAGAATTTCGAGGTTTCGACCGAATCCGGCACAGAGTGCAAGCGTTGCCGAAGCTCGGCAGCTGCCGTTATGGCAGAACCTTACCCAACTATTATTATTATTATTATTATTATTATTATTATTATTATTATTATTATTATTATTATTATTATTATTATTATTATTATTATTATTATTATTATTATTATTATTATTATTATTATTATTATTATTATTGTTGTTGTTGTTGTTGTTGTTGTTGTTGTTGTTGTTGTTGTTGTTATCATTATACTCACTGTCGTCTGTACCACCTGGCGAAGATTATTGTTCGTGAGGGTTTAATAATCAGGAGTGCTGAATTCTGTGAATAGAAGCCTCGAAGCTCGAAAGAGTCGGAAATGGAATAGCCACAATTTTTTTTTTCGTTTACGTTATCGTTTCGGTTTAAAGATGACGTCTTCAATATTACACTTAAAATTTAGAAAATGGTTCACGAATAGTAATAACGAATCCTAGTTTAAGGAGAGTTTCAATTAATTTTATTTTTATTTTAGGGTAAAAATGTTTAAACTGAAGTCCTTAAATATTAAATTTTTTACCAACCTGAGAGGGACTTACCTCATGAAATATCATCTTAAATTATAAACGAATTTCAAATCCGATGATAATTCTATACAAATATTGAGTTTCACCATAACTAAAAACGATCATATACTTTCTTTCCCCGCTAGTGTACGGCTAAAAGCGAACGAAACCCTTTGCTCGGAGGCTTTAAACCCTGTAAGGTTGAGCGGCTCCCGTATGTGGCCGCCTGCTACCACTAAGTCCCGGTAAACTTTGTTTCGGCGGTTCCTATGGTTGACGGAAAATTGCGCCGCTTACTTCCACCGCTTTCGAGCCTTCAACTTTCTCCCTCTCCCTCTCCCTCACTCTCGCTGTGGGTCATACTATGAATATGAGGCGAGGTGCCGTCATTCTCACTTTCTCATAAGATTAAATATATATTATGATAGCCGCGGAACTTTTGGCATTCTGGCTGTTAAAAAGTAAATTCTGCAGTCACAATACAAAAGATGTTACACAAATTCACTACGATAATTTCTTTCTCTTTGCCTCGGAATTGAAACATTGGGAGGAAAAATTATTGGAACACAGATACTGTTTCGTGTACACGCGATACCCGCTTATGCGTTACTTTTATAACAGATATAAGATAGAAAAAAGAAACAGCCTTGGTAGATACTTCAACAAGCAGCAAAGCTTTTAATTTCACTCTTCTCCGACTCTTCGATAAATATCTCTCCGGTATCGTTGCAATGGCGTGAAACTAAACACCAATAGCGTGGGAGAAATAAAGAAGCAGAGGAGAAACACAGCTTCATCGCTTTCACGATGTGGACCTTCGAGCTCCTTTCGAGCGTAAGTCGTTTCTCGTTGTAGCCCGGGGGCATCCTGTCCTTGGTTTTCTTCGAGCCGATCCCGTTCGTCATCTACGACTACCAACTCGAGAACCAACAAGTCCAAGTGCCAGCGCGAAACTCTTCTTTTATACCTCGATACTTTCTTTCGCAGCTCTCACATCCCCGAGGATATATTGTGGTTCCTTCAGGAGACGATGAACTGCATCTGGGACGTCTCTCACTTCGTTTATTCACAACAAACTAATAGAAGAGTATAGCTAGACGAAGCGGCAAAGGAAATGGAAGAAAGTAAAGAAGGAAGAAAATATCTTGAACTACCAACTTGCAAAGGTAATTTCACCCTTCAATCGTCGAGTCATTAGTTGTGGTTTTATGTACAGACATTGGATTGATGAACGTTCGAAAGTGTACTGCACTTTTCCATTACCGCAAAATCGAATCGCGTAAGACAACCATCAATTAGGCGAAATATATTACTTCAATCGTTGAAAGCTCGGAGCTTTCGCGTGCGAGGAAATTGTAGGTTTAGCTCAGTGCTGCTCCTCTTCAACAGCCGCAGCTATGGTCCCTAGGAAATAACCAAACTCATCGTGACTCGGAGGGTGCGATAGCATAATACGCAGTAGTATTGTAGGCCCATTAGGCGTGCTCACCCACGTTATGTTAACGATTCGCCAGGTTGCTGAATTGTTGCTCGGGCGTCATTAAAAGCGCAAACGTTACGCGAGAGACTTACGGGATCGATACTTGCGACTGTAACACTACAATTATCAGCACGCACTCTCTGAAACGTTGAAATTCTAACGACGTGTACACGATTCATCCTGTCTATAATTATACAACTTTGTGAACCAACAGACTCAGCTTGGATAATCGATAACTTTTGCTTCCTCATAGAAGAAGCGTTGTTTTCACGAAAAAATATTTTTCGAGATTTTAATGAAAACGTGTGCAGAATGTTCTAAAACATTGGAAAAACACATTTAGAAAAAATGTCTGGTGTGTGTGTGTGTGTATGTGTGTGTGCGTGTGCGTGTGCGTGTGCGTGTGCGTGTGCGTGTGCGTGTGCGTGTGCGTGTGCGTGTGCGTGTGCGTGTGCGTGTGCGTGTGCGTGTGCGTGTGCGCGCGCGCGCGCGCGCGCGCGCGCGCGTGTGTGTGTGTGTGTGTGTGTGTGTGTGTGTGTGTGTGTGTGTGTGTGTGTGTGTGTGTGTGTGTGTGTGTGTGTGTTAGGCCTGTGAAATTCAATCGCCTATAACTCAAGAACGACTTTATCAATCGGGTTGAAATTTGGCACACAAGTAGAGCAGTTAGGGGCCTCTGTTGGTTACAATTTGCGCAATAATTGAGAAATTCGCTCAGATTTTATAATAATTTTAATTTTTTGAAGAAAGTGCGTTCGCACTCTAGCATTCGTAAATTTTGAGTTATCGAGTTGAAATTTTCTACGGAAGTTGACTATTATTAAACAATATTCGCTATTGAATTTGGTAAGATTCGGTAGAGGGATCTCGGTTTCGTGAAATTTTCAAATTTTCAAAAAATATGATTTGCACTCTAGCTCTTAAAATTGTTGACATATTTGTTTAAAAAATTCGACATGAATTGATTATTATGGGCCTATGTTCCCTATTAAATTCGGCAAGAATCAATCCAACCGTTCAAATTTTACAACATAAAAAAGAAAATTCGTACCTCACAACAGACGCCTGTTTTCGTTTTAAATATTGAAGAAGAAATTAAATAACTGGTAGATTCGTGATCAGTGTGAAAAAACAGATTAAATATAGTCCCTGAACGACGACCACAGAAAAACTTTTACGGGGATTTTGATAACGAATATTGCAAAAATGAGTGATTTTCCGTATTAAAAAAAAGAAGTTTTCTTTGCTTTGTAAATTTTTTTTCTAAATGTCTGTGCGCGCTCTAGCTCGTACAATTTTTTTGCTATAGGTTTAACAAGTTGTACACAGATGGAGTATGAACGCCCAATGATTCCTATAAAATTTGGGGAGAATTTTGAATTTTGTATCATTTTGAAATTCTTGAATTTCGGGAAAAATTATTACTTTACTTTAGACGCAATGTTCCTCATTAAATATTTATTTATGCACAAAATAAGTGGCACATACGTGATCGGCGTTAAAAAATACGTGGAATACAGTCCAGAGCGACCACTAACAAAAAAGTTTATCGGTAATTTTTATAGCCGAAATTGAAAAAAAATGAGTGATTTTGCGTATTTTTAAACTACGATTTCGTTGTTTCATCTAGATGCCATTCCTGATATATAGCAAGACATACACAATTCGAAGAATATGACGGAGTTGAAAAAGCTAGAAAAAGATTTATCACTTGGATTTCTTGAATAAAAATCGAAAGTGCGAAAAAAAATACGAAGCGCATACTTGATGTATTTTTTCTTGCCAAGCGCAGATCCGACAAAGTGAGACATGACAATGGAGTATTTTATCGCGCTGAACCTGAATCGGCCATCCGTTTTGCATAAAAGTATAACAAGACGTTGACGTTGAAAAAAGTTGAAAATCGAAATTTTCATAGCGCTTCCTCATAAAGTTGCAGATTGAAATTTTCATATCGTTTGCTCATGATGTTCCTTTATTCGCAATGCTTCCTTTGTGAGGAAGCCTAAAATACAGAAAATGCTTTCTCATAGAAAAAGCTTCGCGAATGAAGGAACATGATGAGAAAACGATATGAAAATTTCAATTTTCAACTTTATGAGGAAGCGCTATGAAAATTTCAATTTTCAACTTTTTTCAGTACATGTAGGTTCAATGTAGATTCGACTTAAGGATTTTCCACGTTTTAAGTGAATGCTGTTTTAAATGAATGATGAGAAAATAATTACCATCGGTATGGGGAATACCGTTAAATAATTTTATTTTATTCAAACGCTTTTTCTCATATAAAAGACTAGCGCAGATGTATCAAGCAACGCGGTAGCGTCCTGAAAAAAACTGCGGTTGACTCAAACAAATTTGTAACTAAACGCCTCGGCTCAATGTTTTTAAATAAAAATGTAGAGTTTGTCGTTACCAAAATGAGAAACACTACGACCAACATGATGCTAGGTGAATTCAGATGAATTTAGTTTGTTGTAATCAAATATGTATTTTATTTAACTTTTACATGTAATTTAGTGGACAAACTTCTCGATGTTTCAATTGCATCTCTTTTTTGAGTGAACAGAGACCTCGCTTCTGGAATAAATATTCCTTAGAAATAACAAAACGCATGTTAAATAGCAAAACGTCGTTTCTTCACTTGATATAATAAGGTTATATATCTATATATATAAGGTTAGAAACAAAAAATGATAATTTTGAACGAAACCATTACTCACGTGAAGCAAGCAAGTCGTATTTTTTAACTCTCTAATACTGTGACGTGGTACGTCACAAGTCTCTCGCTAAACTCGGCTCGAGACTGCCGCTCACCCAAGATTAGACCCGGATATTTTTTGCGTTTATTCCCTTATATATTTTGTGTAAGATAGTGTTTAAGTCCCGTTTTTTCCCTTCCGTTACCCTTTGTGTGAGTGTGCGTGACTCGAAGACAACATCGGCAGACCCCCCCCCCCCCCCCCCGACGGCCCAACGATCGAGATAACCTTCAGGAACAGCAAAGGAACGAGAGCCGACGTGCTGACGCCGCAGGTAGGAGGATCGTGGACGAGGGGAAAAGTCCTGGAAGAGCCCGCCAAAAAGTCGCCACTGGCGCCTGTCTGCCCGCCGTCGCGGTGATCGTCAGCTTACGACATCGATTGACGATCCAGCGGAACCTCTGTCGCCACCCCTAGCCGTCCAGAGGAAACACGCCCGTCCATGACCTCCGATTACCGACCGAAGCTGACGCACAAGCGCTCTCGTCTCCCTATCATCATCAGCGCCAACGCCGAGGAACACCAAGGCGCCGCCATGTCCCTCACGCCGAGCCGAGCAGCGTGATGTGTGAGATCGCGTGTCATTAGTTTTTAAGCCCGAAGCTTGTAAAATATTGTACAGAGTGTCGAGTGAGTGAGCCCCAAACTACTCGTAAGTTTTTGCCCGCATTTTTCCCGACCCCTTCGACTCGTTTTCCTCCCTCGAGTACCCCTTATTTTCGTAGAAATTATTAGTGACAGATTTTGCCTCGTGGTTGACACGTGGTCGACATTACCGTGACACGATCAAAACGTATGGCGCGTGCGTGATTTCTTTATACAGACTTATCTTATACGCCTGAAATCAAGGGATATGTATGCGACAAAATTGATGCATAACGACGCACGAGTAATGCGACGCTGGTCCGCAGACCAAGTGATGCGAGAGCGATTGCGAATTACGCGATACACACACAATATTGACACCGCCGGAGTGTCTCTGTATCCATGAGAACACGGGAGATAACGACAATTAGTAGCCGATCCGATCCCTCACACAAAGAGAGAACCGGGCCGTAAACCCTCAGCCCATGTAGGGTGATCGGATGTGGCCAGTGGTTGGGCGAAGCTTGGTACCAATGTTGCCAACATTGGCATGTGAGTTAGGCCCAATCTTTGAGGGAGCCTTCGATGATACGTACTTGCCAATATTGGCAGCCAACATTGGCCCCAAGGTCGATCAAGAGAATCGGCCGATAATCGATTGTCAATGTAGGCTCTCGTTAAGTTACTTAAGAGCGAGAGTGGTTCTAACTCAATACTTTTTTTTATATTGTAAAAGATGGAATATCCCTTTTTAACTCCCGACTGGCCGCTAGGGTCTAAAGACGGGAGTTATGCGTTTCACCGCGATGAGCGATTTCGTTGTCCGCGATGTTCTTGTAAGCGGCTACAAATTACTTGACCAAATTTGTTACAGCTATTCTATGACGCAAAGTCCTCAATGTTTTCAAAGAAAAATTAAAATCTGTACAATATTGGTAGAGAAATGTGATTTATTAAATAGTCTGTGATAATTTTCTGTGATATATTTTCGGAACTCCACATTGATCGTTGGCCGCCTGATCTCGGTGTACCATAATTTGTCGTCTGCTATAAAAATGCTGCAGCTGTGTGCTATTCTATAATGCATTGAATTCACTCAACGCGTAGTATAACCTCGAAAACGCGTCGCGCTGCGTCTATGCTAATTTGTTTATATACACAGTAAAAAATAATTTCGTAAAATTGGTATACGAAGTTTCGTAAAAATAAATTTGTTAAATAACTGACAAACTCAATTTGATCACGCTTGAATATACAATCCTGTCCTTTTATTTCCCATGCCATTAACAATTTTAAATTTGTTCTTTCGTTCGTAGAGTAAATAGAACCGCATGGTGCGATTGGTAAAGTAACAAATAATAAATTGCGGACGTTTGTGGACAATAAGTTGTTGTAAAGAGTCCAAACTTTTTGTACTGTGTATTTAACAGTTGTTCACGCGTGTTTTAAAAAATTATTATTAGTTATTATCTAATGTTGTGTTTCTCCAATAAGATTTTGTATGCATGGTTGCTCTCCAAACCAATTTGCTATTTGTCATTGCTCTTCATTAGTACTTTCTATGTGTCGTTCCTCTCCGAAACAATTTTCTATGTATCGCTCTTCTTCGTTCACTTTTTTATATGTCATTCCTCTGCGATACATTTTTCTATGTACCATTCTTCTTAGTTTACTTTTTCTATGTATCGTTCTTCTTTGGTTACATTCTAAATGCTGTATCGGAGAGATAAAACATAAAAAAAATTGTATCGGAGAGGAAGAACACATCGAACATTTTATCAGAGAGGAATGACACCTAAAAAATGCTATGAGAGAAGAAAGTCATATAGAAAATATTATAGGAGAATTGTATAGATGGTAGAGTTCAAAAAGAATGAAAGAAATTAAAAAAATTAAACATTTTAAAAACCTCCCGACTGCAAAAACATTAGTTCTTATTCAAAAATATTTGTAAAACTAAAAAAAAGGTTCATAAAAAAGTAACTTCAAAAAGGATGAAATAATGAATGAACGTAACATTATTTAATATTCTCAGTATATAACAATACTAATAATTAATAAAGAATAATTTTTTAATTAATTAATCATAATTATATCAATTCGTTCATAATATTCTCTACAGTCGGGAGACGGCTTCCG
Organism: Stenichneumon culpator; assembly: GCA_964017025.1. Taxonomy (NCBI): domain Eukaryota; kingdom Metazoa; phylum Arthropoda; class Insecta; order Hymenoptera; family Ichneumonidae; genus Stenichneumon; species Stenichneumon culpator. The sequence goes on along the minus strand of OZ024768.1, from coordinate 9,150,333 downwards.
AACGACAGATTTATATAATATATTGTTACGAATATGTAGCTGACTATTCGTTGAGACACACGATATTAATTAGGTTTGACAAAAGACGAACGAACGGACGATCGATAGAAGATCGATCGTCATGTAGAAGAGTCTTGATCAGACTTTCAGAGAAAGCAGAGGTTTGACAGTTCGTGTTTGAGATATTTAGCTGCCATTGTACATAATAATATCCGCCCCAAAACCTAATACGCGCGTTATTCATTCCCTTGGACGTAACATCGGTGTCAGAAGTGGTTGACGATTTTACGCGTAGTGAAATAGTGATAAGTGGAAATGTCAATGATGACAAGAAGCCGAGCTAGGAGAGTTCCTTCGTCAGAGAACACGACGCAGGAATCGGACTATATTAGAAAAGAAGAATTCGATAGGATTATCGAAGAATTGAAAACGAAACAAGCGGAACAAATTTCGAAAATTCGAACAGAGGCGATGGAGTGGGTAAAGGAGATAGTCGTCACTGCCGCTACGGAAGCCACAAGAGAGGCCCTTCGAGTGGCGATGGCTGAAATCAACATCGCAAGGAGCAACGCGCAAAGCTCAGTAATCGTTCCATATTCTACTGCTTGTAATCGTACTTGCGCGACTAGCCCTCTGCCCCCTATCGCGGCTCGTTCTGTTAGCCCTAGTCCCGTCGAAAATGCAGGTTCAGTAGCGGTGAATCAGAAAGATCCTCCCATCTTCGTACGTGATAATCGAATAGAACCCGACACGTTTGACGGTTCCGGATCTTGGAATCAATACGTCAAACAGTTCAAGATAATCACAGAATACAATAGATACTCTGAGGAAGAAAAGGCTATGGTGTTAGTGGCTTCGCTTCGAGGCTCAGCGAAAGCGATTTTGCTTAATTTATCGGACGAAGAGCTCACGGACTTCCAAAAAGTAAAAGAGGCACTCGATTTCAGTTTCGGTGAAACACATTTTGCTCATATCAGCTACGCAGAGTTCCATGATAGGAAACAGGGAGAAAAAGAAGGTTTCGCTAAGTTCGCGATAGATCTCAAACGATTGGTCAGGGTGGCTTATCCTGAGTCTAACGAGGAAACGAGGGATTGGGTCGCATCTCAACACTTCGTCTTAGGAATTTTTGACAAAGAGACGAGACTAACTCTGAGGTTGGAAGGGGTTTCATCTTTGCACGCAGCCTTGACTCGTGCAGAAGAAATTCAGGCAATCATTGCCGTCGAGAAGGAACAAAGACAACACGAGTGTAGAACAAAAAGGGATTCCAAAAAATCCAAGAGTATAGGGTTGAGTAAAACCACTTCGGATTTAATGGGTGAACAGGACTCGAATCTTCCGGAAAATAGAAGGTGTTGGTTCTGTGGTGAGGTAGACCACATCAAGAAACTTTGTCCTCATCGGCGACGTAGTGTTTAGGGTCTTGAAATCGGCACAGCTTGAATGTCAGGTTATTTGATCTAGACGTTCGTCAATGAGAAAAGGAAAGTACAGACAGTAAATTATGATTAGGGTGTTCTCTAAGGATACTACAGGTATTAGTTTGAGATGTCAATGCTGGATGAAAAGTTGTTGAGATTGCTCGGTTAGAGCCTTGAACGTTTTTCTCTTTCCGAATAGGAACAGACGAACGTTCTGAAGGGTTTCCAGAGAATCTATGGATTTATGAGTGTATTGAGTTACTGGCTGGAATCTTGGGCTTTGCCCTGGAAGGATTTCCGAGTTTCTTGTCAAGACTGCCTGTCGGTGGGCCTTGAGCGTTGTAACATTGTATTGGTGGCCACAATATTTTGTTATGGGAAGCGCTCTGAAGGGTTCCCGAGGAGTTTTGGGTTGCAGATCGATGGTAACACTGTGGACAAGTTTCGGGTGCACACGAAATTGTTCTGATAAACAGTGGTCGATAATAGAATGGAGAAATGGCTTGGCATTGACATCAGAAGTGTTGAATTCTGGCAATTGGTCGACGATGATAGGTTCATCTTGTTTTCAGTATGATTGTGCAGATATGGAAGTAAAATGAGAAAGATCAGGCATAGGAATAGTTGCGTAGTGAGGGAAGCGGATCCCTATTATTTTCAGATATCTACGCGGTTGTAATGTATGTCACAGGTTTTCCTGTATTCCTGAGTTTTCTACACTCCTGTCTCCTGTCCTTACGAGTGAAGTTTGGAACGAGAATATGGAGTTACCGACCACCTGGAGAAACTCTCGACGAATGTGGAAACTGATCGACAGATGCATTAGACACGTCGATGAAGAGAAGACGACAATAGAAGATACATTTTTATGCAATGAAGTATTTAAGGCTTAAATGAAGTATTATGGGTTGACTTAAAATGCACTTGATAAAGACTGGTATAGGACAGCATGAAACAAATTAGCTCAGATTTGACAAAAACTGGTATAGGACTAAATGAGATTATTTAGCTTTGTAAACGCTGTCCTTCCCAGGGTTTTTGGCCATGGTTTTCCCTGTGGACGTGGACAAATGTTAGGACAGCGTAGGTAGAAAAATATCAAATGAATTTAGAATGATGGACCGTGGCACATCATAAGGTGGACCAGGAGTTGCCGGGGCGGCAACTTAGGAGGAGGGGAGTAGTGTTACGAATATGTAGCTGACTATTCGTTGAGACACACGATATTAATTAGGTTTGACAAGAGACGAACGAACGGACGATCGATAGAAGATCGATCGTCATGTAGAAGAGTCTTGATCCGACTTTCGGAGAAAGCAGAGGTTTGACAGTTCGTGTTTGAGATATTTAGCTGCCATTGTACATAATAATATCCGCCCCAAAACCTAATACGCGCGTTATTCATTCCCTTGGACCTAACAATATGATAATATTTTGCTACCAAGCTTATTTGTGTGGATATAGAACTGTGTGCGGAAGTCGTCTCCCGACTGTAGCGAAGATTATGAACGAAGTGATATAATTATGATTCACTAATTTTACAATTATTCTTTATTAATTATTAGTATTGTTATTTACTGTCAATATTAATTAATGCGACATTCATGAATTATTTCATCCTTTTTTAAGTTACTTTTTTATGAACCTTTTCTTTGTTTTACAAATATTTTTTAATAATAACTAATGTTTTGGCAGTCGGGAGTTTTTTTTAATTTTAAATTTTTGTATGCTTCGCATGTGTGCAAGAGACTATATTTTATATTTTTTCTCCTGCGAGAACTCTCAAAGCAATCATACTCCGTCAATGTATTGGCGATATATATGGTATATTGGTATGTCAATGCATCTATTGATTACCGAGTACGGAATCCAAAAATAATACACATTCTTTGCGAAAATTAAAAAAGGTGTCATTTCGCATGCTCTTATATTGACGCTCGGGTACACTTTCGCATGCGAGAGACAACTTGGGTTAGCACCATCTAGCAGCGAAAGTCGCTGATTGATGGTCCAATGTTGGCTTCACATCAGTAAACCGACGATCGGTGGGTCGATATTCGGTCGAACATTGGCCAAAAATTAGCAGACCGATGGTTCGTGAGGTCATGCATCAACGGACCATCTGTTAGCAAATCAATAGTCGGCAGAACATTCTGATGAAGTCTGCAGACCAATGATTTATGAGATCATGCGTCAATAACATAAAAAAACCGATAATGTAAAAAAACGCTACGATTATAAATAAATAACGATTCTGGGCTTCTCATAGGGCATTGGAAACTCGGCATTATCTCGGCAGCAGCATGAAGTATACGGCATCATTTGCGATTTTATGTAGAAATGGTGATCGCCGACGTGATTTTTCGATATGTCACCGCGAACTTTTAACCGGATTTCTCCGGTAATGGTTTATTACCTTGAGTTCAACCTCCACTCACAAATGTATTGTCAACAACATGGATCAGGCTATAAAGTTTTAGTATACCAACATCTGTTAAGTAATTTTTTGCCGTTCCGACGCTTATCGGCACTTGCGAAAAGTCGCCAAGCCGGAGGATCACAGTGAAATGCATTACTTCCGTCTTTTTGCCCTAGCTGGCAATCGGGAGTAAAAAAAGATATTTTTAAGCGAGACGGTAGCGAGCGGTTACACTCTGATATGCCGGAAGTAGAATCTTTGAAACGATGATATTTGAGAACGAAGCTTCGGTTCGGATTTTGTAAGACACTTTCATTACATAATTCGGGCATAAGCTTTCGAACACGCCCAGTTAGAATAATTTTTTATTTTTAATAATTTCACTTTACCTTTATGATAACGTTCATTGAAGTACAGTAGAACCTCGATTATCTGAACACCCATTATCCGAACTGCCGCTGGTTTGGATAAAGTTTCTAATATCCGAACAATTGCGGGAAATGCTCGTATCCTTACATTGTTACGCGCCAATACATTGTTGCACGCTACAAACAGCAAGCCAATTCAAAAACGCTCGAGCTCACATAGACTTACACAGCACGTCAGTCCTATGCGCAGGATTTATTAGTTTCTCAGCGGAGCAAATACACACGTATTCAAACTTTATTTTCGTTAAGGCCTTATATACGCAATTTCGCCGATTTTCGAAGGTACTTCTAGACGCGGTTAAAAAAAAAATGGCGCCAACACTTTTACAGGTCTTTTATGCACATGGTTAAGTATATGTAAAAATAAATCAGAAATATTAAAAAAATGGCGGTGATATTACATACTAAAGCAATGTATTTTTTTTGCAATTACAGCAAGCGTTGATGGTGAAAGTTCTCGGTCCGATGTGGGTGTAAAAAAAAAAAATTAACATATTTATAATTGCATAATGAATTTATCTTCAGTGTGAACCAACAATATTATTTTTAAAAACTTATAATAAAAAATCGAAACTTAAAATTTTTGTACTCAATTTTCTGTCGGTATTTTTTTTAAATATTTTTACACGATAGGTGATAATGCTAAGAATATGTTGTAAAAATTTCAAAGCGATCTGAACCTTCGTTCAAAAGTTAGAACTTTGACAAGGTTCAAAAAAGTGAATCGGGGAAAAACGGCTTTGAAGTTGGCGGTCGGCCGCACCTGTCTCCGTATAGCGCGGCCGGTTACCGCCGCTACCTGCCTGCTTCTAATAAAATAAAAGTTTTTACACTCCAAATGCTGCAAGTTTAACAATTTTTGTAATTTTTCAATTCTGTAAACCTTAAAATGTTCCTAACCGTTCAGGCTAATGGAATCAAAAATTAAAAAAAAGAAAAATTTTGAAATTTTTCGCGTATACAAAGCCTTCATCTACTGGTCTCGTAGTTTAGTGCGTTATGGATTCAGCGCCCAATCCTTCGACCTTTAAGCGTAAGCATGATGTCTTTACGGTGGAAAAAAGTTTAGAAACCCTTTTGAAACTCGGTAAGTGAGAGACGGGCACATTGTTAGCGGGCTCGTATGATATTTGTAAGTCAACGATCTCTGACATAAAAAAAAATTGGCTGCAATAAGACGTACAACGCTCTTGCGCTAAACGAAAACTGTGGATTTCGTGATGAAGGTTGAAGTTATCATTGAATATCATACAAATACATGTATCAAGTTATTCCTCAAATATATATCATTATTATTAAAAATATGTGAGTGCTGTAATTTTTTTCGATATGCATCTCGGTCTATCGCTTAACGCAGCTTCACTGTTCTGTTGTCCGAATTTTCGTTCATCCGAACGAGCTCCGGTCCGAATTGATTCGGATAATCGAGGTTCTACTGTACAGCGATCTGGTGCACCGCGTCCAACCACTAGGTTAGTTTATTTTGATTAATTTAATTTAATTATCCGCGCAATCAGAAACGTCTAGCGATCTAAAACGGACGTGTCTATTTGCACGACTCTGTATGCAATCTACGGTGTATCGTACGCTGTGGTGTACCACCTAATCGTACAAACAAAGCTTCCTCATAAAGGAAGCTTTGTTTTGGTGAAAAAAATGTCGAGATTTTAATTTAAAAAAGTGTTCGGAATGTTCAAACACATCGAACTATCACATTAGAGAAAATGTCTAGATGTATGTATTAGGGTGTGTAAAAAAAAAAGTTTTTTTTTCTTTCGTTATTCGAACTTCCAAAAGTGCATATCTTAACCTCAAACCACACCTTGAAAATGGAACGGCCAACAAAAATTGTTAAAATGGTGATAAATCGATATTTATGATAAAAACTAAATATAATTTGAGCGACCTTTAAAAACCGTTTGTCCGCGCCTTCCTTTCGCGAGACGAATTGTGAGGTGTGCATGTAAAGATTAAGCTATGGGGAGAATAAAATTTTGAACAAATTTTTAAATCTTAAGGATGAAGAGAGGGATCCACGGATTTTCTACGGAAAACACGCTTTGTTTTCTTATGTGATGAGAAATAATCGTATCCAAAATACTCCACGTTTGATTGTTCGCATGGCTGTTCTGAACATAAAACGAAAATCCCCATATTCAATATAAAAAAATGTAGGCGAAGTGTTATTTTAAAAAGTTGTTATTAATATCGTTTGGAACTCCTACAACGTTTTATGTTTGGACCTGGGAGATTTCTGACATGTTCAGTACACCCATACAAATAATCATTCGTGGCGGGTTTTGAATGCAATTTTGTTCCAAACGAAAAATTAAAACGCTTCTTAGGGTGTCAAAATATAGGGATAATTCAATATTTATCCTTCAAACTAAATATCGATTAAGCAACCTTTCGAATTATTTTTCCGGGCACGCCTTTCGCGAAGTGAATTGTGAGGTACGAATGTGAAGTCTAAACTACGGGGTAAGAACGAAAACAAAATGTTTGAATGCATTTTATTTTGCGCCGCTATGTACAACACTATTCTATTCTATTAGATCCGTCATTATGGATTTCTAAGTTTCGAGTCTATTTTTTTTTTTTTTGATTATTATTCAAGTCGCATCGACAGCTGAGGTAATTAGCGACCATTCTACAAACATATGTAAATAAATCGTTTTCAGTTTACATGTATGGTGAGATTTTCGGGACGAGGATCATTGATTTGTTGGCTATATTAGTTCATAGTTTCCTGTTGTTTTGCAGAATTCTATTATTTTTTCACAAGTTTTGGCGTCATTTAGGCACTCTTTCAGTGTTGCTGGTACTCCAAGTCTTCTTCTTAGTTGTTGGTGTTCCCGGCAGTCGATTAGTATGTGTTCAATTGTCATCTTGGTATTGCACGTTTGGCATATTGGTTTCGTGGAGTGGTTGAAGAGGTAGTCGTGTGTGAGAAGGGAGTGTCCGATGCGCAGTCTTGTAAGGACTGCTTGTTTTCTTCTTTTCGTATTTCGGGTGGCTTTTTGAAAATGTTGGATCTGATAGTATGGAGTTTTATGGTGTTGTTTCTACTGCAGTAGGAGTTCCATGCTCTCCGGATACTTATGCGTATTAGTCTTTTATACTCTCGGTTTGATATTGGTAGTTCGTTAGTGAGGTCCACTCCCTGAAGGATCGCGTTTTTTTGCCGCTAAGTCAGCCCGTTCATTTCCGATTATCCCTTGGTGAGATGGTATCCAAACAAGTGTCACCTTTATATTATTGACTCTGGCGTTGTTTAATTCTGTTTGGATTCTTTGAATTGAGGCGTCAGTGCAGGAGGGTCTTAGTATGGCTTCGAGAGATGATTTGGAGTCGGTAAAGATTGCCGCTGGTGATGTTTTGGTATCCTTTATTAAGATAGTAGCTTGGAGTATTGCTTGTGACTCACATGAGAGTATTGAGAACTCATTAGGTAGTTTTAGGATTAACTCCTGTTCGTCGAAGATAACGGCGCACCCCCGTTTGTTATCTTGGGCTGATCCGTCCGTGAATATTTTAGCGTGGTTTCGGTATTTGATTTGGATGAGTTTGTTGTATAGCTCCTGGTACGTTATCTTTGATGTATTAGCTTTGGTGTTTGTGAGCTCGAGCATTTCGAGGTCGACAGCCAATAGAGGTGGATTCCAAGGTGGGAATGGGTTTCGTTTACGTCGATGAATTTTAGGGATTTGAATGTCTAGTATATTTGCGTAATTTTTCAGTCGGGCTGATATTGGTCTGGGGAGACTGGGTCGGCTTTCGAATTTCTCCATCAGTGTGTTCTCGATTGCTGAGTTTTGTCCGTATGTGTTCGATGAAAAATATGATAGCGTGAGGCCGTATCTCCTTAGCTCTAGAGGAGGTTCACAAGCTTCTGCAAGTACGCTTACGTTTGGGCTAGACCGAAAGGCTCCAATAGCTAGTCGTAGAGAATTGGTTTGTACCGAGTTGAGAGTCTTTAATACGTTGTCGCTCGCTGAGTCATATATTATAGCTCCGTAATTTAATTTCGCCCTTCTTAACGCCTTGTATGCATTTACGAGTGTTGTACTGTCTGCTCCCCATTTTTTCGATGCAAGAAGTTTTAGCAGATTTATTCGTTGAATGCATTGTGTTTTCAGGTTTTTTATGTGTGATTTCCACGATAACGTTGGGTTAAAGGTCATACCTAGGATTTTAAGTGAATGCGAGCGCCGAATTGCTGTTTTTTCAGAGTGAGACTAATTTGCGAAGGGGAGGTTGATCTCGTGAACACTATAAACTCAGTTTTCGCTTGTGAGAACTTAAGTCCCGACGTTTCTGACCATTTCGTAAGGTTGTTCAGTGTCTCTTGTAATAATTTTTGAGTGTTATTTAATTCTTTTCCCGCACAGAAAATTGTGAGATCGTCGGCGAATAATAAACCTTGTACGGGAGGCTTTAGTGCGGAGAGAATATCATTAATCGCTACGAGAAATACCGTGACGCTTATAACCAAACCTTGAGGGATTCCATTAGTTATTCTTGTGACGTTTGAGAGAGAGTGCCCTATTTTTACTTGAATAGTTTTTTTTTTAAGAAAATTTTGTATAAAGGCCATAATGTGTCCTTTGAAGCCGAACGATTTGAGTGTAGTGATTATTTTATGTTGCCAGACCATTCCGTACGCTTTTTCCACATCTAAGGACACAGCTATTAAGTGTGACTTGTTCGCGAAGGCATTGCATATTTTTCCCTCGAATTTACTAAGGTGGTCGGATGTAGAACGGAGCTGTCTGAACCCACTTTGAAGGGGTGACAGGCAGTTTTTTTCTTCAAGGGTCCATCGGAGGCGCCGGTTTACCATTTTCTACAATAGCTTGCAGAGGTTGCATGTGAGTGCAATTGGCCGGTAATTTGTCGGTATGGTTTTGTCTTTGTTAGGTTTGGCAATCGGTATTATGGTTGCAAGCCTCCATGTCTCAGGGAAAGAGTCGCTTAGGTATATGTAGTTGTATATACTGAGGAGAATTCTTTGACCGTTTTCAGGGATATGTTTTATCAGTACGATACGGATGTTGTCAGGTCCAGGGCTCGAGTTCTTGCAGGACGTCAGCGCTACTTTGAGTTCATCCAGTGAGAAGTGTGAGTTAATTGAGTCGTCTTCGTTTTCCTCCATATTCGGGTCTGCTTCTGAGGATTCAATGGCTTCTGCGTTCCGCTTTTTGTATTCGAGGAATGGTTTTTCGTAATTTTGGTCGCTGACGTTTGCGGCAAAGGTTTCAGCCAGTAGGTTTGTCATTTCAGGTATTTCGGAGCAAGCTTTTCCCTGGGCATCTTTTAGGAAGGTCGTGAAACTTGAGTACTTTTGGCCTTGGATCCGTTTGATTCCTTTCCATATTTCGTCAGTTGGTGTGTTTTTGTTCACCGAAGAGACAAAAGTGTGCTAGGACTCGATTTTAGCTGTTTTCAGGGTCCTTCTCGCTATAGCTTTTCGTTTTTTGTGTTCAATTTTGTTAGTATGGGTGCGATGTTTTTTTAAAACATTGTACGCGTGTTTTGCATCTTTCACAACTTGTTTGCACTTGTCATTCCACCAGGGTACCCCGGGCTTGCAATGTTGTCCCGAGGTTCTGGGGATTGACTGGTCGGTTGCTTCCCGATAATGTTTGTAAATGCACTTCCTAGGTCGTTTGTGTTGTGGTTAGTCGACATGTCTATTACCGGGAAGTTTTCGTAAAGCTTGTTCAGGAGTTCCGTGTATTTGTCCCAGTTTGCCTTGCTGAGTTTCCATCTTTTTTTTGGCAGAGCGTTTGCTATTTCTTGTTGTGCTTCGGTGGAGATTTCGATATGGATCGGGAAGTGGTCACTATCGAAGAGATCGCTATTTACTGACCAATCGATTTTATCCGCTATATTCGTTGAGCAAATGCTGAGATCGATCGCGCTGAAAGTACCAGATGAGTAGTTCAAGTGTGTTGGTTCATTTGTATTTAGTAATATCTTGTTTATGTCATCCAGCCATTCTTCGATGATTGAACCTCGTTTGTCGCGTTTATTGGATCCCCACCATGGGCTATGGCTATTAAAATCTCCGACTATTATGAATGGCTGTGGTAGTTGCCTTATTATGTTTTGTAGTTCGGTTAGTTTGAATGAGTAGCTGTTGGGTATATATATATTGCACAATGTGATTTTTTTGGGAATCTCTATAGTTACTGCAATAACTTCCATTGGTGAGATAATAAGAAGTTCCTCCGAGGGTGTGTTGTCCTTTATATATATCCCCACGCCTCCGCTCGCATGGATTGCTTGGTTTCGGTTTTTGTATCCTCGTATTTGTCCACAATGGTCGTCCTTGAAGTTCGTTTCTTGGATGCATAACACAGTTGGGGAGTATTTCTTTTGAAGTATTTGCAGGAAGGGAAGTCGTGCATAGAACCCATTAAGGTTCGATTGTATGAGATGCATATTGCGGTCTTCTAATTCTTCATTCCGCTTGAGTCCGAGTGTTCGTGTTCTGTGTTGGTAATGTTCTGTTGTGCGAGTGTCGATGCCGACAAGTTATCGAGTTTTTTGATCAGTTTTGTAAATCTTGTTTTTGTGCTTCTTTCATTGGCGAATAGATAAAGTTTTCGGAGCATGGCACTTATTTCGGTCGCTTGGATGTTTAATTTGGTGATTGCTTCCTGGGGATCTTGCTTGCCGCTGGATCTTTCGAGAAGATTTTTGAGCTGCGGGAAGCTTAGAGGGTATTCTTGGGGGTTGTTTTCCATTTCGATTTCTACTGACGATTGTGGCATTTTGGGTTTTTTTTATAGCACCGTTATCTTTTCCAGTTTCTTTTGAAGAGGAGGGTTCTTCTTTGTTTTCTCGTCGTGAGACGGGCGATGCCGGTGGCGAAATTGGGAGCGGTCGTTTATGAGCGCTATCGGACGTCTGTGTTAGTGCATCTGTTACCTGATCACTTCTCGAGAGCGCAGAGGCGGGGTTCATTGCAGAATTTTGACTTTGGCTTGGTTGTGTTATCGGTTCAGTGGTTCCTTCGGTCTGCGTTGCTGTAGGGCAATTTTTTGCCGAGTGGCCTTCGACTTTGCATCGGAAGCACGTTAAATTGTCGGGAGATATGTATATTGTATAGGAAGTTTCGTCAAAGTTGATTCTAATCGATTCCGGGAGCTTATCAGTGTCTTCTGGGTTGATGAACACCTGTCTCCGGAAGCTCATGATGAGTGCGTATTCCTTTAGGCCGACGCGCAAGAATGATATGTCAGAAGCTGGTTGAATGTTGAGCGTGTTGAGGATGTTTACGATGTTCGAGTGTGGTATAATCGGTGGGACGTTTGAGAGGATTATCCTCTTGCTTCGTGTTATCATTGGGCGTATTAGTAGCGACGTATTATTTACGACGATAGTTTTGTGTATATCGATAAGTTCGTCGGCCATCGCTTTAGTCGCGAGATATACGCAGACTCTGTTATTCACTATGCGTGATGCGAATCGGATGTGCGCCAGTGAGATTTTGACAGCCAGAGCGTCGATGTATTCTTTGGGTTGAACGTTTTCAAGTGAATCGATTAGGATTGCTTGTTCCTTGGTCGGAAATAGCGTCGCCTTGGTCGCATTTGCATAGCTTGCTGGTTCGGGTGTCATGATTGCTGGGGTGGTGGTCTGAATTTCGCTGTACTCAGCGAAATTTCAGAGTGGAGAACTGTAATACGGTCTGTGAAGGGCTATGCTCTGTTTATCGGCTTGGGATTCTTCGCGCGAGCGAGCATATAGCTATACCCGCGTTTCTTTATCCACTTTCGTACACGGCACAGGTATCTAAACGCCATGTAAACAACAGCGGGCATCGATACACGACCGAACTGTACGAGCGCTCAATTGCGACTGGAGTCTATTTTTGTTACCAACAACCTCGAAAACTACCGAGTTGAGAATATCATATAAATCGAATATCTTTTTGCATTTTGGTTAGCCATATTGGAACCACCATTTCAAATTTCTAAATCGATATTGTCCGATCTCAAAAATGACAGAGTATCGAGTTTCATACAAATCCAGACACTTTTCGCGTTTTTTTCAGGCATACTGGATCCACAATTTAGAATTTATACATTAATTTTTTCTTACATTTTGGTCTGCCTTATTGAAACTGGCATTTTGAAGATCTGAATTTGAAGACCAGCATTTTCAAGATCAGAAATCACACGAGGTGAAAACGCACGCCTTCCCATGTAGGATACGATACTTTTTTCCGACTTTGTTAAAATAACCTCATTTCTTGCGTCGCAGAATCGTCATATTCGCCAATGACCTACATCTTTATTACCCTCCCCCCCCCCCCGGGCCTCTATTACTCCCCCGGGAGTAATAGAGCTTCCAGAGTGAGTAATGGGCCCTATTTCTCGCTAGGGAGAAATGAAACTGACCTGCGCATGCGCACAGGTTAATAATGATCATTTGCCAATAATAGGCTATTTTCTGCCCGTATTGCATGCAAGGAGGGTGGCTATTTTAGCGCAGTCGGGAAAAAACTTTTTTGTTACACCCTAAAAAACATGTTTTAATTTTTCATTTGGAAAAAATTCGTATTGAAAACCCGCCGCGAATGATTATTTGTATGGATTGTGACGTGATTTTTTTATCACTGCCACAAAAAATATAAAGAATTGCTATTTTTCGCATACCGCTACCGATTTTAGTTTGTTATAGCTCCCGATTTACTGCCCTTTTGCTGTTTACAGTACCGTCCAGCTCTCGTTAGGACTGAGCTTTGTGACGTTTTGCGATCTTGTCCGGTATTGTTGGGACAAGCTCAGGAAATTGAGACAGATTTAGTCGTTTGGTTGAGCTTAAGGTTTAGTTTAGGTCGGGATGTTCGAATCTATTCGGTGGAGGGAATCTCGACGTATAGAGAAGCACGAATAGAGGGCCCGACGAGCACCGACCTCCAGTTTAGCCTGGTTTGGTGATACCGGCGATACAAAAATCAACCTTGCGGAGGTCGGCCTAATCCCACCGAACTCCAGTTTAGCCCGGTTTGGTGATACCGGCGATACAAAAATCAAACCTGCGGAGGTTGGCCGTCCCACCGGCCTCCAGATTAGTCCGGTTGTTAATACCGGCCAAACAAAAATTAATTGGCGCCCACCGGGACGTCGATGCATCCGTGAGGGTGGACGGCCGAAGGTGACGTAAATTTCGGTTCCGCGTTTTGTGCTCCCTTTCGGTTTGAGTGTAAAGTTCGTTTGTTCGGTTTTTTTTTAGTTTGAGTTCGCGATATCGGATAAAAGAAAAATACGTCACAGGATGTACTGAACATGTCAAAAATCTCCCAGGTCCCAATATAAAAAATTGCAGGAGTTCCAAGCGATATCAATAACAATTTTTCAAAAATAATATCGGCCTGCATTTTTTTTTTATTTGAATATGGAGATTTTGGTAATATGTTCATAACAGCCATGCGAACAATCAAACATGGAGTATTTTGGATACGATTTTTTTCATCAAATAAGAAAATGAAGCGTGTTTTCCTCCGAAAATGCATAGACCTCGCTCCTCGTCCTTAAGATTTAAAGTTTTTTACGGAATTTTATTCTCCCCGTATAAATGCACGCCTCACAATACACCTCGCGAAAGGGGGGCGCGGACAAACGATTCTAAAAGGTCGCTCAATCGATATTTAGTTTTGATAAATATCGATTTATCACCTTTTTAACAATTTTTGTAGGCCCTTTCCATTTTTAAGGTATGTTTTGAGGTCAAGATATGCACTTTTGGGAGTTCGAATAACGAAACAAAATTTTTTTTTTTTGACACACCATAGTATGTATGTGTGGCTGTGTGTGTGACTCAGACGCGAACAATTCAAAAAGCTATAACTCGGGAATGCCTCAACCGATGTAGCTGAAATTTTGCATACAGCATGTGTGATCAATAGTCAACGTTTGGTCAAAATTTCATCCAAAAATGTTCAGTTGTTTTTTTTGGACGCCATTTTTAATTTCATAAAAAATGTCTGTGCGCGCTGTAGCGCTCACAATTTTTTAGCTATCGGGCTAAAACGCGTACACAGATGGGATATGATCACCCGATGATCCCATCAAAATTTCAAGCAAATCGATCGAACCGTTTCGATTTTATTTCATTTCGAATTTTTCGAATTTCTTTAAAAATAAGTACTGTACTTTAGACGCAATTTTCCTCATTAAATGTTCATTTATGAATAAAATAAGTGGTAGATTTGTGATGAGCGCGGAAAAATACATTAAATAGTCCCAGAGCGACGTCTAACGAAAACAGTTTATCGGTAATTTTTATAGCCAATATTGCAAAAATGAGTTATTTTGCGTATTTTCAAAAAGTGATTTTTTTGCCTCCTGATAGCACCGCGAAAAAACCTAGGTACCTATCATGTCCTACCGCAAAAAATGCCTAAAATGATGGATATGACGGAGTTAAAATAATTAGATAAAGCGGTGTCATTTGAACTTCTCGAGTAAAAATTGAAAGATCGAAAAAAAAAAATTGGAACACGTAATTCTATGTATTTTTCGAGCCTAGCACAGATCCTACATCCGTTATGACCAAAAGCGTAAGTTTGGTGTATTTTCTCAGCTTTTATGAGGAAGCGTTATGAAAATTTCAATTTTCAACTTTTTTTACCCTGTTAAGACACTCAAAAATTCCGACAAAATTCATGGTACTGTTCGAAACCTTTAACTTGATATTCCAATCATAAAATTGTACAAAATATATTTGTTCATATATTTTTTGTTAAATAAATGAAGCCACTCGGCCGAAAAGTCGGGGTATTGTGTGATTCCACAGATTCCCTAAGGGTTATGAGCTCTTTCACTTTTCCTCCTCCTTCCTTATCCGTTCGTCTTTGGTTCGATTCTTGGGCTTCGTCGCGCCCGGTCAGGTGTCAGTAGTCTTGGACGTACGTTCTATTTCCGGAGCTACGTCCCCGTCCGTTTTCCTTTCACCTACGTGACTTCGGTCTCGGAAATCGAAGCCGCGACACTTTCTACTCTTTCGGTTTCCCATACCGAGGCGCTTTCCTCTGAACCTATTATTATAGTGGTCCTTTCCTCTGGACCTACTATTATAGTAGGTTCCGAACCACTTTTTCGCAGAAAAAACGCCACCAAAAATTCGTGGTGCTGGCCGGGAATCCAACCTGCGCCTACTGCGTATGTGACGCGCGGCGATCCACTCGGCCACGCTCACCCTTCGGTAGAAAAGTTGTGATATACTCAAAAAATTGTAACTTCATTAAAAACTAAGATATCGTAACTTAAAAAACGGGAAATTGAAGCTTAAGAATACAGCTTTAAAAGAAAAAAATGATTCCACTTCATTTTAAAAAAATTAAATACTGAAGTTTGAACAGTTGAAAAGGCAACAATTAATATATTCGGCATTGGCCTTCACACATTTTATTATAGAAACATTTCTTTTATCATCTGTTTTACAAAGTAACTTAACTCAAAATTTCCAAACTACAAAGTTTCGTCTCGTTGGTGAGGCAAGCGCGTCATCTGCTCAGCCGACCGTTGCTCCATTTTGTGCACACACTAAGAAAAATATAAATAATTTTTTTCCTATTGTTTTTTCTTATAGTGTAGGTTCGCTGACGCGGAAAACATGCCAAAAGCAAAAAAAAAAAATCACTTACATTTTTGGTGTACGCCATCTGTGAACCTGCGCCTTTCGTGTCCGCTCCCGTTTTTACTCGCTCGCACCGGTTGTTTAGAAGGGTGTGAAATTTTCTCTCTTGGGCATCGGGTTCCCTTCCTGCATAAAGTTTTTTAGATGGGGGGTAGCAGCGGGCTCCCTTCCCTTCTCGGAAAATTATTATACGAAACCGTTTTGGTTCGGACACAACAAACCCAGGTTTACAGAGGAAGAGTTAACTTACATATATGCTGCCAATTGGCCATCAACCGAAGTCCTTCAGCCACGGTTTGTTTTCATCTTTTTACAATTACAATTTTTAGGCACTCACTTCTTACACGTAAGAAGTGCCTATTAAAATGACCATTTTGTACATCTTCATGAAACTTGCTACGTAGTCTTGTTGTATCGTTGACATAAAGACTGGAGAATCTGGACCTAATGGCACAAATATAACTTGATGTTTATAAACCTTACAGCTAAAAACAAAAAAAAATACCTTCGTTGAAGCTTTTATTCCATCGGACATCCGTGGCATGCTCTAATTTCAATGCATATGAATGAATTTCATCGTACCTGGCGGCGTTAGTGTCTAAAAACTATCAAGATGAAACCGTGAAAATTTGAAACCATTTAAAAGATTAACAACAATGTTATAAACAAATTAAGTATAAATTACTCTAAAATATCTCCTCTTTAGTTTCGAAGTTTGCGCATGGGACGTCCGTGTCATGCTCAAACTCAAAAACCAATGAAGATATCCTTCACAGCAAACCAATGAAGATATCCTTCACAGTCTTCATTCAGTATTTCGTTAACATATGGCCCACCAAATTTCGAACTGTTTAAACATCTCTAAATAAAGTTTAAAAAAATTGTTTACAATTATCTAATCCGGAGGTTATGTGATCACTTTTTTTTTATTCTGGACTATGTAAGCAAACAAAATTAAATCGAATATTCGAGCGCCGTCGTGTGGCGATGGGAGAGCCGCGGAAGGTGTATAATATAAATTGGAGTAAAATAAAAGAGGGAAGAGCGAGAAGAGAAGCTCCGAAATCGCGATACCTCGGCCTCTTTCGCTCTGGGGACGTCGTGCCTTGTGGACGTTCTTGTCGACATCCAGGAAGGTATAGCGAGACGGACTCGTATTGGACGCCTTCGACCGTGCTTGGCCAGCCGGCTACTCTAATCGAACCGATCTGCGAGCCCCAGACAGCACGAAAGAGCCATCGAGGAAGCCTATTGTCCAAAAAGTTTAGTAATGTATGTTTCGATTATTTATTGTTCTTGTGTGATGCGCGTGAGTGGAATGTGGATGTAAGGAATGCTAAATTTGATAACGAGTACGAATGGAACATTTATGTAACGAATTTATAATGACTAATGGCAAAAAGGATTGGACGAATTTATATGAATGAGTGGTGAGAATAGTTTATATGGATTAAAGAGTTTATATGGATTAAATATATGAGAATCTTGGTTTTAGTAATTGTACTTGGAGTTTATCAATGGTGATTGTTTTTTGAGGAGACAATAATTATTTCTTATCCTCGAAAGTGTTTTCGCGATTTATTCTTTTGCCTTTTTAAAATCATCGGCCATTTCTTGTTTTCGAAACTATAAATAATATTACAACTATAAATAGAAAGGGTGCCATGATATGTATTTTTGAAATTTAGTAAATAAGTAAATTAGTAAATTTAGTAATTTAGTAAATTCATTATTATCCAAGTCGATACGGTATTCTTACCTTTTTTTACCTCGTAAATGGTTTTTTTTCCGTCGTAAATATTCTTTTCACGTAATTAAAGAAAAAATCACATCACACTTTTTTAAAAATATACATTACACTTCAAATCTTTAAAAAAAATCACAAATGAATTATTAGAACCCCCGAAATAATTATTGTGTGTTAAATAAAACACTCGTACTCACACAAAATTACATCTGTCAAAACAAAAAAATATCTATATATATATATATTTTTCACTACAGTAACAGAAAGAAGAACTAACACGCGAACGCCCACAATTAATTAACCACCACCGCCGATTAAAAAACTAATTGCTTCATACTAATCACTATAAAATGAAAAACTTTCAATTAATGCAATAGATATTAAAATCGAAAACACCTGTATGTTCTTCTTTTGTAGTTAGTATGATCCGCTACTCAGAGATGGCGTAAGATCATACAGCCACATTATTATTCGATTCGAGAAATTGTCGTCTGCTAGAAATCGCCGGGTTACTTGTTAACAAAAATTATAATATAGTATGAAATTGTTAATAGAAATATCCAAGTGTCTTATGTGACAGTGAAAATTGTACGCAAACGGCACAGCAGTACAACCAACAAACACCATAACGAAAAAGACAAGGAAATAACGTTGAAAGTTGAAAGTTGAAATTTTTATATCACTTTCTCATGATTCTCCTTCTATGAGAAAGCATTTACTCTATTTTTGGCTTCCTCATTGAGGAAGCTTTGCGAATAAAGGGCCATTATGAGAAAGTGATATAAAAATTTCAACTTTCCGCTTTCAACGTTCAACTTTCAGCGTTTATGAGGAAACGATATGAAAATTTCAATTTTCAGCTTTTTTAATAACAACGTCGTATTTAACTTTAAAGGGGAAGTGAAAGTCACGCCACGAGGCCATAAGTGTGAGAGAGATAGTTGCAATTTTCAAATTAACTTTATTCAATGGTGTTAATTTTTTTGAGAAAAAAATGTTTGTTATTGTCAACGGTTATCTTTTATTTTATCTTGATATTATTGTTTCATACATGTTGTGAATTTCTTCATTTTGATTCGGTAAAATATCTACAACCTTTAGTCAGTTATTTTGAAAATGTGATTGATCGTTCAATTTTTCTCGTGCTTGTGAAATGATTTTTTACATTCGTGTGAGTGAAATACCAAGGTGCGATGTAAATATCCTGTGATATGTTGTTTGGATTGGATTTGTCGATGTTGATATTTTTTTTGCAAAATTGTTACCCTTTTTTGAAACTGTTAGGGGAGAGTGGGACAAAACAGTACAGTGAGGGCAAAAATTCATTTTCCAATAATTTTTGTATGCCCCATTTCGTCCAGACGATACATCTGGATTTACAACCCCGTTGTGCCCCACGGACCAACATCGCCACCATCCAAAAGTGATTGGAAAATTGCGTTTCGTCTCATTATCCTATTTTGCCCCGCTGTGCCATTTTGCCCTGCTCTCCCCTATTCCCTTGCTTGTTGTAATTTTTTTTTATACTTTACAACATGTTTTTGCAGACGTTCTCGCTCCACGTGTTGTTGTGATTCGTCTATAACAAAAGTCGATTCAAAAATGCTGAAATATTTTATTGCAAGTTTCGATTTCGGTTTCCAATAAAGCGAATAAGCGAAAAAGAAATATAATCGTGGTAATTTGATAGGTGGAAGAAAAAATTACCTTTTTTATTGTTGATTTTTTTCTTGATCGAAGATAAGTAGGCAGGAATTTTTTTATTTTGCTTCCTCATAGAGGAAGCTTTGTGATAGTGAAAATTTTTTTTTCTTCAGATTTTAATGAAAACGTGTTCAGAATGTTCCAAAAAATTGAAAAATCACATTTAGAAGAAATGTCTGGATGTATGTGTGTATGCGTGCGTGCGTGCGTGCGTGCGTGCGTGCGTGCGTGCGTGCGTGCGTGCGTGCGTGCGTGCGTGCGTGCGTGCGTGCGTGCGTGCGTGCGTGCGTGCGTGCGTGCGTGCGTGCGTGCGTGCGTGCGTGCGTGCGTGCGTGCGTGCGTGCGTGCGTGCGGAAAATAGTCCGTCGACTCAGAAGCGCAAAATGCCGGTCAATGGCAGTGATAAGGGCGAAATGCCCGCTAGAAAATCCAAAGATCGTGAGACTGTTACTCCTAAGTACATTCTCAATCAATTATCTAATCGATACGCGGAAGACGCTAACCCGCCGTTTACTGTAGAAGTTGTCGACAACGATAAAGATAATAACTTGGGCAATCTACATACTATGTCGATTGGCAAAAGCTTCGCGGAGTATAACGACAGGTTGCTGCAGATCGTTCCGCCGGGAAGTGACCGAATATTCTTGAAATTTAATGACTACTCGGCGGCTAATGCAATGATTTCGGACATTAAGCGTATCAATAATAATTGGTCTGCGTTCATCCCTGATCACGCGATTATGTCTATCGGCGTGGTGCGGGGTATTGATCTCGAATATTCTGATGAGGAAATTTTGGAAGGGATTCACGTCCCGTCCCCTGAATTCAATGTCGTCAAAGTTGGAAGAATTTTCTCGACGTTTTCTCTCAACAAGGGCGAACGGGTGGAGCCGCATCCGACTTTTTCGGTGAAGGTTTTTTTTTGAGGGTAAGGTTCTCCCAGAAACTGTAATCGTGTGTTACTTCAAAAGAGGGGTCAGGGTTTTTATCCCTCCGTGTAAAAGTGTTACAATTGTTTTTTGTTTGGTCATGTGAAGGCTCAATGTAGACAGAGAAAAAGCAAATGCTCTAAATGCTCGGGGTTCCATAAGTTCGAAAATTACTCCTCTACAGAGGAATTTTGCTGCAATTATAAAAAAAATCACTCTCCTCTTAGCAAGGACTGCCCAGCGTATATTTTTTACCAGAAGGTCCACAAATATAGTTTTGAAAAAAAGGTTTCGAAGGAGGAGGCTAGAAGGATTATAAGTGGCAAAATTAACAAGGCTCCGAAGGTGTTCGATCTGAACTCGATGCCTAGTTAATTCCCTGCTTTGATAGAAAAAAAACCTAAGGAACCGAACCAATTGTCCGGGTTCGATCGTACATCACAGACGGTCAACGAGATAATAGACTCACTGAATAACATGGAGGACAATAGCGATGTTGATATGGCCGATGATACTCTTATAGAGCAGGACGACGCTTTTTCTACAAGCTCGTCTCGGAAATCTTCCAAATCCAACGGTAATACTATCGATATAACCGCTTTGGTAGCAGCAGAAGTATCAAGACTGTTGAGAGCTTATAATAACAACCTTTGCCGTGAACTGAGAAAGAGATTCCCAGGATCAAACGAAATCGTGGAAACGATAATTGCTTCGGGGGAGCAATTTATCAATTCGCAATTAAATTATGGCTAATCAGAGGAGGTTTTTTGAGATTGCGCAATGGAGTTGTAGGAGTGTTTTAGGTAAACTACCGGATGTTCAAAAATTTATTCTTGATTTCGATATTGTCTGTCTCACTGAAACTTGGCTAAACGATAAAAGGCAACCATTTAACTCATTGGTCCATCCGATTGATTTAGTTGATACAACTAATACATTTCTTGAAATAGCTAGGCAACTTAGTCGGGTTTCCACCCAATTTGCGTTCGGACGAATACGAATAGGGAGATAAAAATGTAATTTAGTACTGTCGACAATACTATTAGCGTCTAATAGTTTTATCAATAGTTCTCTATGCATTTTTTTACCTTTAAAATTTGAAAAAATGGAAACGTAAAAAAAGATCTGAAAATAGAATACGGATATTTTGTAATCCGTAAGAATTTATGTAGAATTTTCTTACTATATCAAATATTGCGATTTTTTTGTTGGAAATATAGGTGGAGCCACGAATTTTCGATACATTTTGTAGTAACATTCCATATTATACTTAAATAGTATGCGCCTAATAGTAAGTAAAGCTTCGTAGCAGTTCTTTGAAAAAATTCTAAAATGGAAATTTTAAAATATAAAGTTTTTATAAAGTAAAAATAAAATATACAGTATAAACAATATATATTCTGAAGCAATATGTAATTAGAAAAATCTACAAATTGATTTTGTATACAAAAAAAAGTTCCTGAATATTTTTTGAACTATTTCGTAACAATAACTTGTCAATTATTTTTACCGATATAATTTTTTGCCACAATTAAAATTGATAATTTCGTCTTGCAACAAGCATCAGCAAATGAGAATATTTCGAGGAGAACGGCAAAAGCCAGCTAGCTAGTTATGCAAGAATAAAATGATTTACAGTATAGAACGAGGAAAGTATATTGAGTGTTTCAATTTAGAAGAACATTCAGCAATCTGAAAAATAAAAATCATTAATGGGGATTTATCAAGTTTTGGCAATCTGGGAATACTTTAAAGCAAAGCTTTAATAGAACAATGCTCAAAGATTCAATTAAGAAAAACCACACGATGCAACAAAATATAATATTAAACAATATCTTATCAACAAAATAAAAGTGCAAAGCGTTGATTCTATTTCTGCGAATGATCCAGCTTGCAAGTCTTCACACTTATTTCTTTCTTGACGATGAGCTACATAACAATAAAATGGTGATCGAACTTTTAACGATAAGAGGTCACTGCGCAGTCTTAGTTTTATTAGATGTTGTTTCTTGTGGATGAACTACATAACAATAATATTTGTTGAACTGAATTTTCAACGTCAAGAGATTACTGCACAGTCTCAATTTTATTAGTCGTTTCTTGTTGATGAGCTACGTAACAGAAAATTGTGGAACTGAATTTTCAATGACAAGAAGTCACTGCGTAGTCTCATTTATATTATTGGGGCTCCGCCCCCTATTCTATTCTTGTTGCGCTACGACTGGGGTGTTCATGCTTTCTCTCTTACTCTCGTGTTAGCAGTACAACTGGGGTTATGAAGTGTTGCTCGCACGAGCATGCATGCGATTAATAATTTTCATTCGACTGTTACTATCACCTGTAATGAGACCCACTCGGACGATTTATGCTCGAATGAGAAAATGATCGAGCGCAATTTATTTTTCTTAAGCAAGCAAGCTCATCACTTTTCAAGGCATGAACTGCTTACATTAGAAAGTCGCTCAGTGGTAACGCGATTCAAAGTGCATTCTTTTTTCACTGTTGGTCCTGCAGATACCCGGATCGGATATCATTTTGTACTTTTTTTTTTGTATTTCACGGCGTTTGTCATCTCTGTGGATGCGTTTTTAAACTTACGCTAGGGCGAGAAAATTATCTGTCGCGCAATTTTTTTCTTAAACATGCGAGCTCATTAGTTTTGAAAGCGCTAACTGTTTACAATGTCAAGGCGATTTGTGGTCACGCGTTTTGAAGCGTGCTTTCTTTTACTATTTGGTCCCGCAGATTGCGAGATCGAGTCTTATTTTCAGATGTGTTTTTTCGCGTATTTGAAACGGTATTTAGTTAATAAAGAAATTATTAGGAAAATTACATTTTAAATATCGTTTAAATTACGTAAAAAAAAAAAATACGCCTGAAAGTGATACTCGATCTCGGAGCCTACGGGTCCACTAGTAAAAAAAGGGCGCCCTAAAGCACGTGACCACTAGCCGACTTGAGAAATAGACAGTTAACGCCTTCAAGGGTAGTGAGCTCACTTGTTTAAGAAAAAAAAATTGCGATCGATACTTTGCTCATTCGATCATAAATTATCCGAATGTGTTTCATTACAGGTGATAACAGCTATCGAATGAAAATTATTAGACGTATCGACTTAAGATTACGAACAGTTAATCTTAAAATTAGCAGAGTGTGCGTATATAAAGATCTAATCGGAATCCTCCTGAGAAATCGGGTAAACCAATGAGTATTAAGCATGAAGAGTCGTCCAACATCGAAATGTATTTATCAAAACGCTTCAAATCCCTTCGATCGGCACAAAATCTCAGCGTTGTTGAAGAGTATATGCAATCTGAAGGACGGGTGAAACATTTTATGAAGGAACTGCAAGAGCAAAAAGAGCAAAGTGGACGCATCGAAAATTAATCGCTCGAAAAAAATAGGCCGCGTTGGGCATTTCAGGCGCTCAGAAATTAGCTCCGAAGAAAATTATGGTTGCTGCAAGCACCAAAGACAGAAGGGGCCATCGCTACGCTCAAGAGTGGATGATGCTGTGCATGCTAATGAACATGCGATCAAAGGGATGTCACGAATTTCTGCGGAAAAACAACATTTTACCGTTACTGTGCACAGGAACCTGATAGACGATGATTATTTCTTGCTGATAGATTTGAAATGCGGATTCGACGAGGAATTACTGAAGAAACATTTCGCAACGAAAACTACTCAGCAGCGTCACGGATTATTATTGGACGCGATAAATCTACGGAAATCTTTGAGCGTTTGTTCAAAGAACCTCACTTACGTTGGTTTGACGGACCTCGGCGAAGATGGATTGCAGTCCGTAGTTATGAACGGCCAGACAACGCATGGCCTTGTCCTCATGTTTCAACCTCTCGCGAATACGTACACGCAACCAATCGCAGTTTTTGCTTCCAAAAATCCTGTAAAAGGAAAAGAACTCGCCAAGTTGGCTGTGGCAGGTATTTCCTACCTGGGAAACTGCGGTGCAAAGATTCATGTGTTGATTACTGATGGTGCTGCAACAAATTCGAAGATGTGGTCACTGTCAGGCGTCTGCTGTTCGAAGGAGAATACTAAGACTTGGTTTACGCATCCATTGGACGAAGATCGTAAAGTCTTTGTGTTTTCTGATGAATTACGATTATTTACGCGTAATTAACAAGCATTCTATATACGCTGATTACAAAAAATATTGTCTATGATATCGGTGATATTGCTTATCGTTCAGCGTACTATATAAGCGATCGTAATCATATAGCTTAGAGCAATATTCGCACCGTTTCCTTTTGGAAATGAGCGTGCAGTCATGGTGTCGCCATTGATGAACATAGTCGACGAATGCATTTTCTATTAGCATGTTACTTTCGTTAATGCCCAGGCCGTTGCAAATACCCATACAGATTTCGCATCTTTCAAAGTTCGATCGAGCATCATTCCTCGTGTGTCGACGGGAAGACCATAAACGAAATATTCGAGTGTTCTATCCGCATCAAGAGCAACGCATTTTTGCGTTACTGGAAAATTACAGATGTAATTTTCCTTTCCTGTTACTGCGTATGAAAGCAGAATACGCTGGTCTGTTACCCCAGATAATTCGCTGACACTTCAATGACTCGGTATCACGGTAGAATACTGTTCACAGATCGAAAGACTCTCGTTTGCTCTCTCGATCTCTATAAACAATACAAATATTATTATAATGGATTTTCAAATAATAATTATTGTTATCTCATGAAAGACAATACTATAATAATCATTGTACCTATGAATCATAACAGTTATATCAGAATTAACGCACGGTCACTGATTGTAATTGTTGAGTGAATTGAATACGGTTTGTTGCTTGTACTCGATGTTGTCGAATTCTCCGTCACTTCCATCTGCATGCTCATTATGGCATGATCAGTTCTTGGATGGGTGACCGCTTAGCCGCGCGCTTGCTGACGCATCGACTATCGAGCGGGAGGTGCTTTCTTCTGAAACTTTGGTGTTTCTGCACTTAACTCAAGTGCAAAAATACCGGATGATCAGTATAATATAGCCGTCTGTACCGGCACGGGTTTTCTATAGTTTCCCCGTGTCCCCGGCAAATGCGGTACAGTGTAACTAAGTCGGCAACGAACGTACTGGAAGTTAGGTAGTTTAGCTGAGTGCGGATAGTGCTGGGGGGGAATCGGGATGAGATTCCGTAAAAACCCAGAAGGATACGGTGGAAGAATGGAACAAATATAAAAAATAAAATGAAATATATAGTTCATGCAAGAGATTAATTGAGCAAGACAATCTGTTGATAAATTAATTGCGCTTCTAGGTATAATATCTAGGAATTCCATTTAATACAGTAACTCACCATCACCAGAAACCACCAATCGAGAGTTTGTGATTTGAGGATTCGACATTGATGTTTCAAGACCTGAACATTCAAGAAACGAAGATCCGGCATACTCGCCAGAGGCGTTGACGTGGCTTGCAAGACTGGGAGAATCTGGGCATTCCCCCAACGACACCAAGGCTTTCGCTTCTTCTTCAGTTTCTTCATCGAATATCGTCGGTATAGCATTTTTACTTAGTTATGGATACTTGTCAAGAATCTATATAAAAATGTTCATTACATTTGAATCGTATTTAATCTATTCACGAAGTATATCTTGCTCTTCGAAACGTTTATCGCACACAACTTGGGAACTCGGAGCTTTACGTTGCCGGGAATCACTGCTTCCCATTTTTCGAGACACTCAACGTCTTTTGGCAAGGGAAAAACGGATTTTTTTCTTTATCACTTTTACACCCCGTTTTACACTTCGATACAACACACGACGTCGGCATTATCGAAGCATAACAACACTTCTATGCACTTCACGATTATTTAAAAATTTTAATTTACTCAGTTCTCGAAAAAAATATCAGATTGTGTTCGATAACACCACCCTATAGCAGTGCCGAGTAGTGGCAGCACTAGGAAACAAAAATATAGCGTAAGCGTGCTTCCTCCACTACGCAAAGTCAGACGAGGTTCAAGACTTGTGTATAAGACCGTGGACGAGATACCAGCTGAGGGAAAAGGCTATCGAGGAATGAAGGAAAGGAAAGAAAGTGTCCGTAGAGAATAGAAGGCTAATAGTGGACGGAAGAGAGATAGAATTTGAAGAGAGGATGGAAAGATGGATGGAGCAGGAGAAAGGAGAGAACGAAAATGGCAACGGAGACAACCCAAGGGAAGAAACAAGCGAGATGCAGAGGAAAAGAGAAGAAGCGACGAAAAGATTGAAAGAAATGTATAAAATGTAAAGGAGTTTTGTATAGAGTCAAGTGGATGTAGGAGTAACAAGGAGAGAACTTTGCAAAAAAACTCGGAACCCTACGCGGAGCAATAAAAACCTACACACATAAAATAGAATATAAAACAACATAAGTATATGAGAAATTAACTATATAAGAATACAAGACCTCGAGGAAGTCTTCGTAGAACATCTATACCGAGAGAGAAACGCTCCCGTTAAGTTACATCTCGACAAATTCTTCGCGTACTAATTCTCGTACTACATAATTGAGATTACAATATTCGATAGCTTCGAACCCACCCTTTCTAACTGTTTGAACTCTTGGAACCGTTCGACAAGTTCGACTCGTTCGTCGGATTCGAACAGTTCGACAAGTTCGACTCGTTCGTCGGATTGCAACAGTTCGACGGGTTCGACCCTGTCGAACCTTGGCTCGATCCGGTTTTATCCGGTTCGATCAACTGCTTGTCGAACCGAACCCTGAACTGTTTCAACACAGCGGGTTCGTGCACATCCTTACACGGACTACCATCTTCAAATGTTCGCTCAATCTCGAAGAAATTTGCAAATATAGTGAAGCATCAAAAGGGATACGGCTCTTATCTAGTAATAGGAAATATAACATAATCTCATTAATTTCTTCCAAACTTATGTTTCCAATTTGCTCAGAAGGACCATTACGTCGATATCAACAAAACTGTGAATAGCCGTAAACAGGAAGAGAATATTTCACTTGAGAAGAAACTTTGCCCGCTGTGCCCTGCTCTCCCCGAAGTAATATTATTTTTCAAGTGTGACGTTCTCAGTTTGTATCTCAAGTAACGGGTTGTTAGTTTGAGCTGCGAAGTCGTCCAGAAAACCTTGCAACTTTCATGCACTAAACTTAACGTGATAACAATCTCTTCTTCAGAGCCTTAAAAGTTATCGAACGCTCCTTAAATAAACGTACCGGTTGATGTATATACTATATATTTATATTGAGGTACTGTCCCGAGGGTAAAGAAGCTTAAAGCTACTTGGCATCGCTGTCTTCTTTTTCCTCTCTCTGCCAGAGTACTCCGTCAGAACTTAAACAGCTTTTCAAGCAGCTTGACAGAATCTCTCGATGTCTTCTCGCGATGTTGTAACCGGACACCCCGTCGGTGGCCACCTCCTACCCCAGGCGTGGGTGGTAGAGGTGAGACTTGGACGAATTATGTCTTTAGTACCTGTCCGTGGTGGACAGGCTGTCTTAAATTCCAATTACGCTGCAGGTGCTTCTTCAGTGATGATTCTTGCCGTGTGCCCGTAAGGCCTCGAACAATTCGGTCGCCAGGTGTTTTAATCTACTAAACACCAAGATGTAGTAATTTTTCGAATATTGTTTATTTATTCAAAACACACAAAGTTATCCTTAATCTGGAGTTATTCCGTTGACAGACAACGATGAAAGTATTAACGATAGCGTTGCTATGTTTAATGTAATTGTTTATAATTATCAATTATTCATAGTTATGAATAGATTTATTAGTACACTTTCGTGGCACGAACGGAATCAACTAACATGTATTACTCCCGGAAAACCTACGCGAATGTCAGAGATGCGACACGTATATTGGTTCCGGCTGAGTACCGCTGCGTCGTTCTGTACTAATGTGTACGACTGTACGCTGCAAGGGACTGATCTCCTTCCGTGGTACGGACCGCAATATATAGTGCAGCCGGGGAATCCCCCTCCCTGCATTTTCATTTGTTTAAACAATGTTTAATTCATCCTTACTTTTTATCACGGGCTCCAAATAGTCGGCAAGTGATGTCTTTCGACTTTTTCCCTTAAAATTGTTATAAACAAAAAACTTTTTAATAAACAATTTTAGCAACAATTCCTCCTATTTTCTTTTCCTTTTGGACCTAATAATACTTAATTACTGAATATATTATGATTTTCCTCTTTCAAGGTCCGATAATGCCTTCATGCCAAATTTGGGTTTCTGTGATTATAAACAACGAGACTTTTATTTAAACAATATTAGCAACAAATTATGATATCCAAATCGTTTCTCCTCTTAAACTAAATCATTATGTCAAATCCGGGCCTTTCCCGACGAAAACTAAAAAACTTTTTGTTTAAACAATTTGTGAGTCTAATTTTGTAGACCGGTAAGTGATAACGACGGTTGTCACCATTGGATCGTCCTAAAGGTAATAGATAAAAATATATATATATTTAAACGTGCAATGGATAGGCTTTTTCGGTATTATGAGGCTCGCTCGGTTGCAATCTTTCTTCCGCAGGTGCACGCTGCTTATATAGAAGAGAATAGGTCGCGAATGAGTCAGAATTTTCACTGTCTAATCTACACTAAACTAGAAATGAGACTAAGAGAAAGCAACTGAACGAATAAATTAACTAATCTCGAAAAATCAACGAGTAAATTTAACGTCAGCACCCACTCGTCTTGACATGGCCGCAAGATGGAAGAAGACAGGATAGGGTGGAGCACAACGGGTCCCCGGGGCGAACAGAATTGTTTTTACCAATTTGTCGCGGGGCATAAAAAAGTCTCATCCCAAATGGACGATGCGGGTCTCTTGCGATCTAGGATTCAGTTATATGCACCATTATCTCTCTCCTAAGCATGCCTTCAACTATCGCGAAAGATATCGGCATACTCAGAGGCCTGACTAAGAGCTTTGCAGTCGACAAAGTCGACGCAGTAATTGCGATCCTCTCGAACTCTCGTAATTAAATTAGCATTGAAGTAGAGCAAACGGGGCGACTACAATGCACCGGAGGCATTCATGTCCCCTTGCTCCCGGACGAATTTTGCTCCAGCAAAAGATATATATTTTCTTTGTATGTTTTCTCGCCTTGGTAGAAATCTTATAGCGTTACATCGGAGCTTTATGAGGCTTTTTCTGGACCTTACTAAGGCATGATGTAAACCTCCAAAATTGTCACCGGTGCTCCTTCGTTACCCATTTCTCGCACATTCGTCTCAAACTGCCGGTATAATCGTATCACTGAAAGAAAAATTTCGGAAAAATTACTATTCATATAGTAAATTTTAACCAGGCAACATGGTACATCAATGCCACCACTAGCGATATGTGAAATTGTCACAGGGGCCACAGCAATTTTTACCCAACTCATATGGTAATTTTTTCCGGAAGGCGGGTTGCCAAAATGTTGCGTACCTGGCTACTTATACAAACTTAGGTATTACATTTTTTCGCCAAGGAAATTAAATTCAATTAATATGCAGTTTTCGTGGAAGTTATATAATTTAGTCAATGAAATTAGGAAATTGTTATTTATTTGCACGACCGAAACCTTCATCAACTAATTTATTAAAAGCAATTTTAAATATTTTCAAACGTTTTTAACAATTCAATTACATCAGTCGTTCAAACGTACAACATGTGTGACAGTTACAACAGTAAGTTGTTCGAGCGCCAAAATTTCCCAAGTAAACTGAAAAGTAAAACCAAATATACATAAGTACATAACTAATTCACTGCTGCAGACATGCAGAGCTTCGACATATGACTCAAAACAAATGTACGCAGTATCAGAAAAAGGGAGTACTAAGCATGATAGTGGAAAGTACATCTTTAGTAGCAAGAATATGAGTATGTAATCTTCTTAACGCGGTCTGAAAAAAATGTAAGGGTGCGAAGCAATACTCGAGGAAGAATACTCAGTTTATCCAAATGCAAGAGTGTTCAACAAAAATATGGGTGCGCAAGATAGTTTACGGAGTATGAAAAAAATTTACAGGTGCAAAGCACGGTGAGTGGAAAAAACTCAGTTCGATCAAGTACAAGAGAACGCAATAAAAATGTGGGTGCACAAGGGAGTTAACGCAGTAAAAAAAATTAAGGGTGTCATGAAACACTAAGTACTGTGACGTGGTGCGTCACAAGCCCTCCCCAGCGTGGCTCGACGTCCCACCACTCACCTAAAAAATTAAACTAGGATTAGAACCTATTATTTAAGCAACGAATTGAATTATTGTTAAACCTTCCCCTCGACTTACCCTCAGTCCCTGCCACCCTGACAGTCCCTCGACTCCCTCAACGCAACCCTCGCAACCCATCGAAGACTCGTCGCAGCCTCGCCGAAGACCAACGAAGACTCGTCGCAACACCCCGAAGACCATAGCAGCCACCGAAGACCTCCACACCGACCAGATTGACCCTGCCTAGCCCAGAACGGCCCTACAAGACTTGTCAACCGACCAGGAATTAAAATCTGGTATGGCAGCCGGCACTAACCTCCAAAAATGCCCGACACTCCGGTGCACTGCCACAACATCGCCGTCCGTCCCTTGGAGGCCACCGCAACGAAGATCCCACTTGACTGACCCGCCCTGGCCAGTCCGAAGCCCGACGACACACTCTCGGCTCGAATTGCCGAGTGTAAACCGACGCGTTGTGTCGTGCGGGTAAACACCGTAAAATTGCACTCGAGCTGTCAGTGCGATACTTCGTCCAAACGCCGCGAGGAACCAGCACCTCCCGGCGTGGAGAATATTCGGCGATCGATAGGCCAATCGATGCCGAGGATGCGCGCGCCGAGCGTCGCGACAGGCCTTCCGTCGCGACGAATATTCGCAACCGGCCGCAGCCAATTACGACGCCCACCGCCCAGCTAGTCCCGAGATAGACCAATCGATTTTCGCCGCAAAATCGCAAATTGCAAGACCGACCCTGAGGTCGGAGAAGAAGCCGGAAACGGCATGGTTTTCTTCACTTCGAGCCACGGCGTGTGAGAGAACGAGTGTGTGACAGGCGAGCAAATATTTTTG
The DNA here is from genome assembly GCA_964017025.1 of Stenichneumon culpator. Taxonomy (NCBI): domain Eukaryota; kingdom Metazoa; phylum Arthropoda; class Insecta; order Hymenoptera; family Ichneumonidae; genus Stenichneumon; species Stenichneumon culpator. Next base: position 9,118,971 of record OZ024768.1, on the reverse strand, counting down.
AGAAAAGTTTTTGGAAATTATATCGACCCGGCAAGCCACGTTATATCCGACTCCTTTGTGGAGAGTTATTGTACCGATTTCGACGAGGATTGTACGCCCACGGACACGATTTGGACCAAAAACTGTGAATTATATCGACTGGAACTAATAAGGAATATCGAACGGATTGATTGAGAGCGTGATCGCACGGATTCTTTTGTAAGCGACACGAAGTGTAAGCGACAGGTTGAGTGAGTACACTTTGAATTTCCCAGCCCCCATTTCGACCCGATCGACTGTCCCATTCCCCGCATCCCCCCCGAAAATTTGCCCGTCACCCCCCTGGTAATTTTAAGGATTTCTTTGATTGTATAAAATTCGACCGCCGATCACCGGCTGCCACGTGCGCCGGCATTTTGCTCTATATTTTTCGTGCGCGTGAGTGGTGGCGATCGCGAAAATTTACAGCGCGCGACCGTTAGCGTAATTTTCCCCCGTTCTCCCCGAGACTATAAAATCGTTCATAGGATCTATTTTTTTTGTGATTATTGAAATTTTGTGGTATTTTTTTTTGTGCCGAGGTAATATCGTCAATAAGCCCTGGACAGTGCCTGCGGCCTGAGAAGTCTCATTCCCCTCCCTCCCCCGTTCCCGCTAGCCGAGTGACGTGAAAATTTAATAGGTTTTGTTTCTCTTGTTTTTGGTTTGTCTTGCACTCGATTAACTAAATCGAGCGCCGCGGTGCTACACCGATACAGTAGTTGGCGCCCAAAAATCCGTGATTGTTCCCCGAGTTTTGAGATTTTTTTTGAGTTGCTACGCAAGACCAGTATTGTGTAGAATCTCCACCGGCCAGCCCCTCCTCCCCTCCCCTTCCCTGCGATTGACCCTGCGAATTGCCGTCCCGGCGATTACCGTACGCCAGAGTATTGCCGTAAGTCTTGTTATTGATCAATTTTTCAATTTTCTCTTTCTTTTTTTTTGCGCTTTAATAATTTTCCGACCATTATATTTTGCCCAAGTATTAATTATTGTCCGACCTTTGTATTTCGCCCTGCGTAGTCATTATTTTTCTTTTTCGACCTTAGGATTTTCCCCCGCGTGTTAATTACTTTTTTTTTTACTTTTGTATTCTGCCCAGCGTTAACGATTTTTCTATTTTCTTATCTTCCCCCCCCCCCCCCCCCCGAGTACTGAGTATTTTTCTATCTTTTTTCTATTTTCCTTGCGTAGTGATTATTTTCGTTTTTTTTTTTCTTACCACCTCTGAACTCGTTGCCCTCCGCTCTTATTTTTTTTGTGAATTGGTTATCATTATTGTTATTGCGACCCTCCCTTTTATGACCATTGTTGAGACTGCCTATTATTTTGTTAACAGTTATTGAACACGTATTATTATCATTAAAAGTCATTTTTTTTCCACCTTGCTACACAACATACTGGAGTGTTATTTCCCCCTTTTCCCCGCCATATATTTCCCCGAGTTGTCCCGTTTGGAAACGTCAAGGACCAGGACGCACCGTCACAAATTTTGGCGCCCAACGTGGGGCCCTGTAATAACAGGAAAAGTGAAAACAATTTAAATAGTACCCTCGAGGGCGGTGACGTTTTCACCCCTCGAGTGGAGATTTCTTTTTCCTGAGCTGCAAAATAGTGCTCACCTCGGCACAGAAAATAACCCCCCCCTTGTACCCCGTATACCGATTTAAATTCTTTTTTTTTCGATTATTGTTGTTCCTGCCGCTGTTTCGCGAGTCGTCACCACTTGCGAATATCTTGTTGGCAAGTAAGTACTCCCGTCGCCCATATTTACCCCGAATATTGTATTGATTGCCCCGCATTTTTGTTAATACGCCCTGTATTTTTGCACTGTAACCCCTGACATTTTTTTCCCCACCCCCCCCTTTCTCTTCGTTACCTCTTTTCTCGTTTTTCTCCCCCCTTTTCTTTCTTTTCTTTTTTTTCCTAGCCTGCCGCCCCGCCGCCAGCCCGAACCCGTGCCATCGAGTTAAATATTTCTTTCTTTTATTTCGTTTTTTTGTTGTATTCAATTCCCCCCCCCCCCCCCCCCGAGTCACTCTCTGCCGTGAATAATGGAGGGTGCCTCAGGCAGCGTAACGACCGCTGGAGTGACCACCCCGACTACCATCAGCATTACCACGGCTGGACCCCAACCCCCAACCCAATCTCGAACTTCAACCCCCCCGCCCGAAATGACAGCCCCCCCTCGAGTCCCCGTTGAGAATGCCCTCTATATGGAGGTGCAAAAGATTAAACAGGATCTAGCTCGCTTCCGCAATGTGAGCGAGTTGATACGGCTCTGCGACCATGCCGGACTGAGTGTCCTGGGAACCGCCGAGGACTTAGTAGACCGGTATTGGCGGTACGAAGTTCGCCGTCGCTATCGGAACGTGCACGTAGAGTGGGACCCCGTGGAAGACGAACGTGGGATGGGCACACCGTTCACGTTGTCCTCCGCACTACTAGAGCCCGAGCATAATGGGACGTTACGCTCCCACCTCGCCCGGATAGACCTGAGTACCGCTCAAGCCCAGCTCGCCACCCAAGACCCCCCCGACGGCCGAACCCTTGCCGGAAACCAACCCCCTCAACAATCCTTACCCACCGGTCAAACCCTAGGGCCGTACCAAGACCCCATCACCTTTGACCATAGTGACGACCTGCTGTCCCTATACGACGAACCCATCCCCCAACACCCCCCCTTACAACCCACCCCCGCCCCAGCCCCCACCGTAACCTTTCACCCTCGATTCGTGACCCCTCAAATAACCCCACGGCCAACCCCAGCCCGAATCCCCACAAGAGCCCCCCTTGTTTCCGTTCCCCAACCCCAGCCCCAAGCCCCACCCCGTTCCCACGATACCTTCCATATCCCTCCCCGTACCAACCCCCAACACAACAGCACTCACCTACGACCTCCCTTCCGAACTCCCCTTCGACACCCCCAGTCCTTCCAACCCCCAGCCCCAAGTTTCGTGGCCCGGGATACCGCCGGGATAGACCATTTCCGCCGGTTCGGTCCCAAATTTGCGGGACGACGCACCGACGATGGGGAAGAGTACCTCCTGCGGTTGTACAAGTATTGCTCCAGCCGTGCGTACACCGAGGAGGAATTGCTTCGGATGCTACCCGAATCATTCACCCACGACGCCCTTATGTGGTATTGGGTATCTCACCACGCCTGGACATCGTACGAGGAATTCGTGTTCCATTTCCGGGCACGATTCGGACACAGCGATTTGCAGGAGAAGCTACGTCGCGAGGTCGAACACCGGACCCAAGGACCGGGCGAACCCAGTGGGGAATACCTCACAAAGATGAGGACCTACTTTAGCTTCCTCAGCCCTCCCCTCACCCTAGACGCCCAGCTCGACCTCTGTTACGAAAACCTGCACCCCGACCTAGCCTTCCACCTCGAACGCGCCGACATCGCGGACTTCCTTGATTTTCAGTTGAGGTGTCGACGCATAGAGTCCATGTTGGAGCGAAAAAGAAACTACCGACCTCCCCCGCCCCCAACCCAGTCCGTTCTTCCCTCCGCTGCATTCACGCCCCAGGGTAAATCGTACGCGAGAGCAGCCGCGATAGAGCCAAACCCGACCCCTGAAGCCATTCCCGCCGCCCCTGCTGCCCCATCCCCAGTCCTACCAGCCCTACAGCCAGCTCCAAAAACCCCTCGAGCTGCCACCCCAACCGGAGACCTTCAAGCCTTTCCCCCACCCCTGATGGCCGTCCAAGTCGAAAGCCCTTTCCCCACCCCTAACCCCCAACCCGACGCCAGACCCCCTAGAGTCCAGTCAGCCACCGTCCGCTGTTACAACTGCCGAGAACAGGGACATATCTTCAGGCAGTGCCCCCAACCCCGTGGTAATTTTTGCGCCGTATGCGGTCTCCCCGGATACAACGCAAATTCGTGCACCCGTTGCCGACGAACCCGTGAGGGAAACCTCTCGGGGGGAGGACAGTAGAGGCCTCCCCCAGGATAGAAAACCCTATACCCTTGACCGCGCCGACACCATTGACTCCAGTACACCCCGACAGTCCCCGCTACCCACCACACCCGATCGACCCGAAGACTACAGGGAGGACGACCGCCACTTCCTAATCCTCAACCTTTCCGGACGCCCTGTAGAAGCCCTCATCGACTCAGGAGCCACACGTTGCTTCCTAGGAGTAACCCTTGCCGAATCCCTCGAAGTCCCGATAAGACCCGCCACCGGAGGAGTACGCGTTGCCAACAACGCCATTGTCCCCGTGGTGGGAGACGTAAGACTCTTTTTTGAGATCGACGGAAGAATTTGGCCCCTGGACATGCGTGTCGCACCCTTGGGGTACGATGCGATTCTAGGGAGAGATTTTTGTAAGCTGTTAGGCTTACAAATAGATCACCTGAACGACACGTGGCGTACACCCACAGGACGTCCTCGGAAGTTGGCCACGCATGGCCACATCCCCATGATCGTGTCAGCCCACCCTGAATTTGCCGGCCTGGTGGAAATCACTAAAAGTACGGAGGACCAATTAAAGTCACTATTAGACCGTCTAGTGAAACCTCCCACCACGGGAACGTTAAGTTGTACATCCCTTATCCGCCATTCCATCGATGTCGATAACCATCCCCCGATCCGCCAACGCCCCCGAACGATATCCCCTTTCCTTTTGCGAATTGCCCAAGCCGAGGTCGACAAAATGCTCGGCGAACAGGTGATCGAACCCTCAGACAGCGGATGGCTCAGTAACCCGGTGATAGTCCCGAAGCCCAACGGCAAACACCGTTTTTGCATTGATTACCGCGACGTGAATAAAGTCACACGCAAAGACGCGTACCCATTACCCAACCTGGACCGGATATTAGACGGCCTCCGCCGTGCCCAACATATTTCCAAGCTAGACCTGAGCCAAGCCTACTTCCAAGTCCCGTTAGACCCGAAAAGTAGACCCATAACCGCCTTTGCAGTCCCTGGACGTGGCCTTTTCCAATTTACCCGCATGCCCTTTGGACTGACGAACGCCCCCGCGACATTCCAACGACTGATGGACAGACTGATAAGACCCGAATGGGAGCCTCATGTGTTCGCGTACTTAGACGACGTGATCATCGCCACGGAAACGGTACGGGAAAGATCGAGATCTTTCCCGTAGACGACCCTCGCTTATCAGCTTTTTCTTCTCCACCTCATTCAATGCTCCTCCCTTCCGTTATTCTCTCCCCGAACCCCCCCCCCCCCCCCCCCCCAGTACTTGCCACCAAGAGGCCAATTATTTAGTTTGTTTTTATTTCGAGTCAGCTATTTTCTTTTGTATCATTATTATTTTGTTATGATCTCATGACTGTCATCACACACCAGCGGTACCAAAGAGCTGTCTTATTTTTAGTTGTGTGGATGACAGGTGTAAATAAGAGGAGAGAAGACTGTGGACGAGTAAAGCAGTATTATTAAAATTACCAGACTGCATTCCTATATTTTTCGTAGACCCGCCAGCCCCTCTCACCCCTCCCAGAAATCCTACCCTGCTAGTCCCCGGTATGAATCTGTTGCTCAAGTCGTCAGGAGACGTACTTTCGGCAAGTGGGGGGGAGTTGTGACGTGGTGCGTCACAAGCCCTCCCCAGCGTGGCTCGACGTCCCACCACTCACCTAAAAAAATAAACTAGGATTAGAACCTATTATTTAAGCAACGAATTGAATTATTGTTAAACCTTCCCCTCGACTTACCCTCAGTCCCTGCCACCCTGACAGTCCCTCGACTCCCTCAACGCAACCCTCGCAACCCATCGAAGACTCGTCGCAGCCTCGCCGAAGACCAACGAAGACTCGTCGCAACGCCCCGAAGACCATAGCAGCCACCGAAGACCTCCACACCGACCAGATTGACCCTGCCTAGCCCAGAACGGCCCTACAAGAATTGTCAACCGACCAGGAATTAAAATCTGGTATGGCAGCCGGCACTAACCTCCAAAAATGCCCGACACTCCGGTGCACTGCCACAACATCGCCGTCCGTCCCTTGGAGGCCACAGCACCGAACACTCCACCCGTCTGACCCGTCATGGACAGCCCGGAACCCGACGACACACTCTCGGCTCGAAATAACGAGTGTAAACCGACGAGCTGTGTCGTGCGGGTAAACACCGTAAAATTGCACTCGAGCTGTCAGTGCGATACTTCGTCCGAGCGCCGCGAGGAACCAGCACCTCCCGGCGTGGAGAATATTCGGCGATCGATAGGCCAATCGATGCCGAGGATGCGCGCGCCGAGCGTCGCGACAGGCCTTCCGTCGCGACGAATATTCGCAATCGGCCGCAGCCAATTACGACGCCCACCGCCAAGCTAGTCCCGAGACAGACCAATCGATTTTCGCCGCAAAAATCGCCAATTGCAAGACCGACCCTGAGGTCGGAGAAGAAGCCGGAAACGGCATGGTTTTCTTCACTTCGAGCCACGGCGTGTGAGAGAGCGAGTGTGTGACAGGCAAGCGAAATATTTTTGAGAAAAGTTTTTGGAAATTATATCGACCCGGCAAGCCACGTTATACCCGACTCCTTTGTGGAGAGTTATTGTACCGATTTCGACGAGGATTGTACGCCCACGGACACGATTTGGACCAAAAACTGTGAATTATATCGACTGGAACTAATAAGGAATATCGAACGGATTGATTGAGAGCGTGATCGCACGGATTCTTTGTAAGCGACACGAAGTGTAAGCGACAGGTTGAGTGAGTACACTTTGAATTTCCCAGCCCCCATTTCGACCCGATCGACTGTCCCATTCCCCACATCCCCCCCGAAAATTTGCCCGTCACCCCCCTGGTAATTTTAAGGATTTCTTTGATTGTATAAAATTCGACCGCCGATCACCGGCTGCCACGTGCGCCGGCATCTTGCTCTATATTTTTCGTGCGCGTGAGTGGTGGCGATCGCGAAAATTTACAGTGCGCGACCGTTAGCATAATTTTCCCCCGTTCCCCCCGAGACTATAAAATCGTGCATAGGATCTATTTTTTTGTGATTATTGAAATTTTGTGGTATTTTTTTTCGTGCCGAGGAAATATCGTCAAGAAGCCCTGGACAGTGCCTGCGGCCTGAGAAGTCTCATTCCCCTCCCTCCCCCGTTCCCGCTAGCCGAGTGACGTGAAAATTTAATAGATTTTGTTCCTCTTGTTTTTGGTTTGTTTTGCACTCGATTAACTAAATCGAGCGCCGCGGTGCTACACCGATACAGTAGCTGGCGCCCAAAAATCCGTGATTGTTCCCCGAGTTTTGAGATTTTTCTTTTGAGTTGCTAACGCAAGACCAGTATTGTGTAGAATCTCCACCGGCCAGCCCCTCCTCCCCTCCCCTTCCCTGCGATTGACCCTGCGAATTGCCGTCCCGGCGATTACCGTAAGCCAGAGTATTTCCGTAAGTCTTGTTATTGATTAATTTTTCAATTTTCTCTTCCTTTTTTTGCGCTTTAATAATTTTCCGACCATTATATTTTGCCCAAGTATTAATTATTGTCCGACCTTTGTATTTCGCCCTGCGTAGTCATTATTTTTCTGCGTAGTCAAATTTTACACACAAGAGTGCCGAGTATTGAATCTATGCTTACTCAAAAAGACAGTAGGTCTCTCGATTCTCCATCGACAACATCTAACTGGTTGAAGGCTGCATCCATTTCCGATCGAATGACTAGCCTCATCAGATTCCGAGCACTGTTTGTCAGCGTCTTATTTGCTTTGTGGCTAGCGAGAATCGATTTTTCAATCTGTGGCATCGGCAAAGAATGTGTGTAAAGTAGGGATGTGCGAATATTCGAAAATTTGAATAATTCATCATGAATTGATTATGAATAATTCGTATTTGAATATTCGCAATATTCGAATCATTTTAATACTTCAAAACACTTGAATAATTCAAGTAATTCAAAATATTCGAATAATTATGAATGTTCGTTCGTTCGTTCGTTCGTGCGTGCGTGTGTGCGTGCGTACCCCTATAACGACGACCTATGGCTAGTTCGATAGAATCAACTACGCATGTAGTTGTCAACTGTTTAATTTTAGGTTTATATTAGTTACCGCTGAAGTCTCATCTTGTGCAGTTGCATAAGATTTGTTTTACGAATAAAGCATCTTTTTCCGTTAACACGAATCTTCATTGAATATAATAAACAACCAACAAATAGAATTTAAAAAATCGAACAATTGGATCATATAGATTTTAAATTTTCGTTTACACATAGTGCGGACCATGTATCGATGATACCTCTCGGATATCCTTACTCGCTGGTCAAGTCTTTTTGTCAATGAATACAGGACACTTGACGATATATTTTTTTCTTTTTTTCTTAAGGATTTTTGGATTCCGGGACGTTCACATGCTTACTTGAGGGTGCTCTGAATCGTCAAGTATCGAGTTAACGATTCAAAGGTTATTGGCTACAGGGCACATAACGATGTCGACCCGTAAAGAAATAAGGGTAGTGAATAGAATAAAAAAGGACACAAAAAATCGTACGGTTCCTTGTAGAGTGAACACTTGCTTCTCAAGTTGCTAGTTCACCCGAAACAACGAATGGGGTCCATGTAGATTTTTTATTTACGTTCACACGTAGCGCGGAACACTGATGACACCTCTTAGGTATACTTTCTCGCTGGTCAAAATCCCTTTGGCAATCCTCATAGAGAAGCTTTCTTTAAGGAGAGATTCGATTGCTTGACGTTCATATGCTTAATTGTGAGTGCTCTAAATCGTAACGTATCGCGTTAACAATTCAAAGGTTATTGGCTACACGGTAAATAACGATGTCGACGCGTAAAGCGAACAAGGGTAGTAAATAGAATAAGAAAGGACACAAAACAATCGTACTGTTTCTCGTAGAGTGGACACGCGTTTCTCAAGTTGCAATCTGGATTAAACATGCTACAAAAGTCCGCACGGAAAAACCAAAGCACGAATCAATTATCGATGATATCTCCCGTGTCTCTTTTCTCACCGGTCTCTTTCTAGATGAAACCATACACTTAACGATTTTTTTTGTTCTTTTTTTTTTAGAGGGATTCGATTCCAGGACGTTCACATGGTTACTGAATCGTCAAAGATGTCGTGAATCTCAAGTTTCGCAAAAACAGTGTAATTCTGGTGAAGTAGGCGCTAGCAATAGTGTCGTTGAAAGGTGATTTTTTAAAAGTAAAAAACTTTTTTTTTAAAAAAATTTTTTTTTTTTTTGTATTTCACGAACATTTTTTGTTTAGTTTTGGTTCCGATGTTCCCGTTCTCGATAGACCAACCGAGTCTATCGAATACGGAAATAATTCCTTTCTCATGTACCTCACAAATTAACATGAAATAAGGAATCAGAGAAGAAACGCGTAACATCCTTTTTTCACCTCATTCTTTTATCCCCCTCCGGGAAGGCCCTCTGCCCAGTAACGCCTCCCCACCTTGTCGACCCCCTACGCCCGTAGGCTAGGTTTTGACAATCAACCACTCTGGGAACCCATGCCCAAACCTTTTACCGAATTCCTATAATATTATATTATATATTGTGGTCGATTGTATTGTCGAATATATGATTATATATACTTGCGTTCATTATATTTTTCGTCACAAGCATTGACAACAACCGATTGGCGATCGCGACGGCACCAGTTACTATATTTTCTAGTAAGACGATCTTATATGCTAATATTTCTTCTCTCAATCTATTGCTTAGAAAACCACCGAGTGTCTACCGTAAATATAAGATAATGCAGCATCAAACCCAGATTACAAAGGAACAACTTATAAGAGGAAACCCCTGAGTAAAGGCTCTTGCGTTAAAATCGCCTTTGTTTCGAGTGACGCTGTCATAATTATCGGTGAATCGAGCAGGCTAAGAAAAGAGGTGTATAGGATACCTAGAAGGCTTATAGAATAATATTACAGTGAAGAGACGAGCTTGAAACTCTATATGAATTATCCCTCGGAGTTTCCGGGGCGTCAGTTCGAATCACGGTCGGCCCGGGACAAAACGGTACCGCCGTTCCTGCTGCTGGTACTGCTGTTGTTGCTGCTGTCTCAGCAGTTCGTGCTGCACGAGACACATTTTGTTCCCCTCTCGCGGGTTTGTATTAATTTGTCCCGTGGAAAGCACGTTTACACGTCGTGGGCGAAACGAAAACCGTCGACCATGGCATTCACCCCCTCGCGCATTCTCCTCTCCTCGTTTTCTCCAATACCCTAGGAAAACGACGCCCTCCCGCTCTATTGCCGCCCTCTTATTCGAACGGGCTCTACCATTCTTGTTATCCTCCCCCGCGACCATTATCGAAGCAAAGTTCTTTTTTCTTTTTTCACGAAATGCGGCACCAGTGAATCCGGCAAGCGCCTGGCTATACGAGCTAGGAATAGATTAAATGTGCCAGTTGTGCAGTTTCGAGGTTTAATCTTCTCGCAACTGTCGGATGAGAGAGGGATTATTACCGAAAGTAAATTGTGTAACATAAATTGATTTAATGTAAATTACGTTCTCTTCGATGGTATACTGTAAGGTCAGGTAAAATCTTTAATATAATTGATCAAATTTGAGGATAAATCCTTCACTTGAATTATTAAATGTCGAATGATTCAATTTTTTATCTGTGGGTACGTAATATGAGTAGCTTCATCTCCGAGTAACCGAATTTACCACTTTACAGAAAAAGCTCGGATGCACTCGATTAAAACGGTGAAATGTTAGATGCTCGTTTCTCGATACTGCATTCGACATTTTTAGACCTTTAAAAAAACCGTCAAAAGCTTCGTTTGTGCAAAAAACGCCAATGAATTTATGATCCTTTATGAACTTAGAAGCGAAAATTTAACCGTTTCGGAGAGGATGTCCGCAATCGCTCGTTCTTGGTGCAACAGAGTAGCAGAAAGAACATAGACCATTTCACAACGGGCTATGAACACGCTGCCACCTTTGCCCGCGAACCATTCCATTTGCATTCCTTTGCGACCCTTCGTCTTCTCACCACCTCCGCCCCCTATTCGAGCGCATCGTCTTCATTGGCATACCCGAACGAATACCGATGTTCACCGTCAAAACGGATGATGTTGCTCTGGTACTCGACGTGCAGCCTCACTAGCTTCTTCTTATGCAGTGTATGTATATTTCATTTTTCACATATCAAACGTATGACAAAAGTAAATCTTATTTTCATCGATACTAAAAAGAAAAATGAGAAAACGCCAAAATTTATAAGAAAGTTGCAAAGAAAATTGGCTGGAAGAAGATTTCATTTGATGATTCTTGAGGAAACAGGTCCTCAGTGATGCTATTTGATGTTGACGGAAGCTCGTACCTCATAAACCTCTTCTTCATTATAATTTTTTCGTCAAGAAAATTGTTACCAAAAATATGACTGTACTTATTATGATGAATGTTGAAAAAAATTAATCAATGTTTTAACACCACTTTGAGGGTGACTTGCTCGGCGTGTGTTTTTTTTTATTTTTGAACGTAATTTTTTTTATTCGGTAAAAATAATTATCGCGGGTCCGCAATGATTGAATTGTTATTGCGCGTTAACGGGTTATATCTTTTCGTTAGAATGAAAGTACGAACATAACCGTTAGCATAAAACTGGGGATGGATAATGAGTAGTTACGATCGGAGAGTAAGACGACGTCGCTCTGATGACGAACCAGAAACGATAAGTCTGGTACCAGCTAACACGGCAGAGATGGTAGCTGAGGACGCGAAAGAGCCGTAGCATCGGAACCACGTTGGCCTCATCAACGTCCGTGGAATTATTGCTTGCACGCTAATTCAAGCTTACGAGACTCGCGGGCTATATAGGAGAGGCGGTGCGGCATCCAATAACGCCGGAGCGAACGACAGGGGAAGAGAAACAATACGGAGAAAGTAGGTAGAGTAGTAGCTAGACGAATGAAATTTATGCCTCTCAGGTATTTCGAGTAGATTAATGCAAAATTGTTCGACGTCATAATACTACTAAGATGGAATGCCGGTTGGCGTCGAACGAAGAAGGAACCCGATGATTCGGAACTGCGAGATCCGACTACAAAAATCGCAAGGAATTATCTGATATTATTTGGGCCACACACATGCCATTCCGAGCCCCAATTTCGTACAGACTTTGCGTATCCGCGAACAAAAAAGGGGAAAAATAATTTGCCCACATGGCGTCCTCATTTATTACAATTTTGTATATAGCCTTCTCTATGAGAAACGGCGTTGATCGATTTTGGCTTTCTGGTAAAGAAAGCTATGCATAAAATAGTAACAAATGAGGAAAACGATGCAAGTTATTTTGCCAGTTCCTATATTTTCTAGTAAGACGATCTTATATGCTAATATTTCTTCTCTCAATCTATTGTTTAGAAAACCACCGAGTGTCTACCGTGAATATAAGATAATGCAGCATCAAACCGAGATTACAAAGGAACGACTTATAAGAGGAAACCCCTGAGTAAAGGCTCTTGCGTTAAAATCGCCTTTGTTTCGAGTTTTTTATAACATTAAAAAATGTCTAAGGTAAATGGGTCAGATTCCGTCGCTGTCCGAGTTACGGTCTTTGAAGGTAATTTATACTAATAAACAAATACAGTTTTGGTTGAATACCACAAAAATTGACGGCATGCTGAAGAGCGGATTGTACTCTTGATTATTGCCGCAATATGTATATTTTTAAAAAATATTGTATATTGCAATTTAATAGTGCGTGGCGCAACTCGCGTTTCGATACTTCTAAGCCGCAGTTGCTTCAGGGCATTCTAACCGAAGCACATCACAACTTCTTTGAATGCATACATTTGCAGTATTAAAAAACATAAAAGTTACACCAACGGTGTCAATACAAGTATTATTATCCATTAGATTGTTAATAATTTTGGTTTTTTTATTATGTGATTTATTAAATTTGTTATGACCGAAAGTGGGTCAGCCAAATTGGGGTTGTATTTTCGGTCAACGCGATGGAACGCAGTATTACATCGCTGTTACTATAAATTGAATTTATTTATTTAATTATTTATTTATTTATTTCACGGGATGAACCCTTTTTACAAAAGTACATATCGCAAATGTTTTTACAAATGATGATACCATAGGTTACATTTTTCAGGCATTCGCACGCCAATAAGTAAGAAAACATCAAATATTAAAAATTAATTAAAATTGCGGATAGATCCTACAGTCGAGACGAGCCAAGTTTCGGTCAAGATGAAAACGTTGTAGTCTTGCGCAAGCATGGCTGGAGATGGCCTAAGCAGTGTCAATTTAGTACGAAGACCACGCAGGTTTTGATAGACCCTAAGCTATGCACGAGAGGAACCAGCCCTGGCCAATGCATCGGCCTCTAGAACGACGGTAGGCACTCCACTCCTATATTTAATTGTGAGGTCTGGCTCGTCTTTCTTCTTCCGGTCTTCAAGCTCAGCCCTGGTTTTCTTTAGCAGATCTTGCTCCATTACTGTGCGGTCACTAGCGACCTGGACAGCTATATCGTTGAACTTGAGATGGCTCTAGTTAATTTAATGTTTTGATATCATTTGGCCCGTAAAATCATTGAAAAACTAGCCGTTACGTTGATTTGCGCGCTCGCAGTATCTGTGCGAGTGTCTGTGACTATCTGTGTAAGTATCTGTGCGAGAACCTGTGAGTATCCGCGAAATGAAAAATACATTGCAAGCCATAAAAACCTCTGAAAAATGTACAAAAGCAAGATTTTGAATGAATACTCGCAATTTTTTTCCTAATAAATAGAATCGGAAAATTTCAACGATGTTGTAAAGATGACATGCTATTATACCAAGAAAAAAATGGAGCAGATGTTTATGCTCGAAAAATATATAAGTATTATTAAGGGTATGAAATTGAAAATAGTGCGAGTGGATTGGTACCTAATCTACTCTAGGACCAAATCTAGTTTTTTCTTTTCTAATGTTTCTAATGAATCGAGTGTATAATGTTCTTTATGTTACATGGAATATGAATGGATAGTATCGGTAGCAACTTATATAACCGTTGATTTAAAAGAAAATTAACCGAAAAAACTACCGTTAGTTCAGGTCACTTTTTACACGGTTAAAATAACGGCAAAAATATGCATACGTGCAAGAGATGGCGCTGTCTGTCTTTACGAACGGTCGTTTTTTTGTTTGAGTAACCTAAAAAATAACCGTAGCAGTAACCGCAAATAAGCTTGCAGAGCTGTTATTATCGACGTCAAGTAACCGTAAAAATAATTTTCAAAATAACCGCAGAAAAGAGGTCCGGCCGTTATTTTCCGCTGAAATAACCGAAAAAATAATTATTCCGAAAAAATAATATATCCGTCTTTATTGGTGACGATGGAATGACCCACCAGTCACTCAAATTTCTTTTTACGATCGTTAGTACGTACCAAAAAAAGGTTTGGTAATATTCGAAAAAAATTGGTTTCACTTGTCATCGTGAATTATGTGAATTTAGGATACAATAGTATATTACGCATTTCGGAGAAAGAAATAAACCTAACGACCTAAAGTTGGGCTCGCACCCGGGCTTTCGCATGGTAACCTGGAACCTCAACGCTACGCTACCGCCTATCATTTGACGTTTTCTCATTCCTAGCAAGATTTAAACGAAGCAAAAGTTTTCTTATCTGAAGTGAATAGACACTGAATATTTTATTATTTATTATTTATTTACTAAAATTATTACTGAAAAGAAATAGTATATGTGTCGTATGTATTGTGACGCCACTTTTATGGTTCCCGGTCACTCGGGTCTGATCGAGTAAAGGCGCGTTTACAATGGTCGACCGACGATTTAAAACAATTTGGGTGCCAGGTTTTCCTTTATTTCACCCACATAAAACCAAGCCGGGGTTTTCTGGTTCGACTAGGCTCAGGACCTTGAGATCTTAAGGGGGTAGTTCGGGGGATCACACGACCTCCAAAGAATAACACCGCTGAACCAAATATCAATTGGGGGTATGGTATTTTATTATTTGAAAACAGACTAAATGAATATAATTTGTATAAATGAATATAATGAATATCAAATTAATAAAATGATTTGCCTTGCAAATGCCGGAACAAATCCATACCCCGTATTCACAATAAACTTAACGTTTTATATATCAATTAACTTAATACTATTTACAATAAATTCGTTCGAGATTTGGGATAATAATACCGCGTACTAACGGCAGCGTGGAGCACTGCCGGTTACCAAAAACAAGTATTTGAGGGGGGCGAGAAGCGTCCTCGCTCGTCTCGATATTCTACAATCAGCGGCTACGACCGCTGTGACTATGCCCACTATTTTCGGGACTTCGTTTGATTAAATATCGGGATCGGCCCAAGAGTTGAGTATACAAACTTAAATATAAATATCAAGTACAAAATATCGAATATAAATATCAAGTACAAAATATCGAATATAAAATTCGATTACAAAAATCGAATATAAAATTCGATTACAAAAATCGAATATGAAAAACCGTCTACAAAATGGTTTTGGACAATTTATCGAGTCAACAAAATTACTAAAAAGCGTTACTCGCGACGTTAAGACACGATCAGCGGTTGCGAACTGCTGTCTAAAACCTTACGAATTGATCCGATTCCGATCGGAGGACTCGTGCACACGATTTATGACAAACTAATTCAAATAAATTAACAACGAGACAAACCACACGATACTAATGAGTCGACTATTCTACTCGAAACTACAAATATACGAAACTATTCATTTACACAATCCGTCATCGAGTCGACCTGACTAATTAGGCGAATTCAAACGGCGAGAGACAAGTTCTATTGCCGGGCGAAGGCCAAGGGCTACGATATTTCGCGCACGTCTACTAATTTCTACGCGAGAACGACAAGAATTATCGCAGCACCTTTTGAAGTCTATCGCAATTCTGATAAAAACCACCCACCGGTAAACTATCGCTGCTCCCACAAGGACGATCTTTTTGGGACGTCCTTCCGGCGAAATCGAGCAGCGGATAACGAATTTCGATGATTTACAACTTCACAAAAATATATGACGTCTACACAACACAATAACCTCCAGATAACAAGTGTCGATCCGTCGGTTCGCCGGCCGAATTTCGGAAACGAGAGGGCCGTGCGAGGAACGCCTCGCACGCCTCGTAGGCAACTCTTCGTAAACGCCGTCGAAGGACAGCCGGTGATTGCTCTCTTCATGCTTCCGACGTTATCGCTTGACGCGACCGATTTTATCAGCCCAAGGAATGTCAAACGTTCCGGTGATAGTAAGCGATGCCTTGCGACGACGAAATCCTCTTGAATCCTGGCGGCGGGTTGGAGTGCAGGACACCTTCCACTTTTTTGGAGTTGTACTTCGAGCAACCAAGCCTTGTTCTTGACGATGTCTCCGAGGTGACTATAACCCCGCTGTCGATGTTTTTTCCAATCGCGGGGGGGTTTTAAACTCCTCGCTCCACAATTCCAGTTCCGGTGGTCTTCTTCTCCATAAAAGTGTTTGAAAAATAATATTCAAGAATAATAAATAATAATTCTATTTCGCCTAATATCGTCCCGTCGACTCGAAGAATCGGATTTACGATCGGTTTTCCTTCATAAATCTACCATTTATGTCCAAAAATCTCACGCTGTCCCCCCTTGCTGGCTGGACAAACCTCAAGCCACGCCGCACGAGGGGAAACTGTAACGTGCGTTGGAAACACCACGTTAAAGTACAAAAAGTTTCTTTTTATTAGCATTCATTTTGCTTCCTCATAGAGGAAGCTTTGTTTCCGTGAAAAAATTAGTTTTCGAGATTTTGATGTAAGCGTGTTCAGAATGTTCCCAAACATCCAAAAAACACATTTAGAAAAAATGTCTGGATGTATGTAGTGTTGTGAAATAACCGGTTATTTATGTTAGTTACTAAAATAGCCGGTAATGTAGCCGGTTACGTTACCGGTTATTTTTGGTTAAGAACGTGTTGCCAACCGCTGAATACCAAGGAAATATTCAAATTTGCATAAGACATTGCAAATTGCTTATCACATGTCCACATTTTCGTGAGAAAGTAATAGAGCATTATGGACAATGAAAGAACAAACATTTTTAGCAAATTTCTTGACCCAAAGGAGGTGAAATTCTGGAAATGGCATGGAAATAAGAAAACGTTCTAGGACAATTGTACTTTATTGTAATAAACTTATTTATTTATTCAACGCATTTTTTAATATTATGTTTCTTAACCATATTATACATCTACGTCCGGCGTCAGGTACTGTCGACTACTTCAGTCAGCTTTATCGCAGAATGTATGCTATCACATTGATAATCACATAAAAAAATATACACGAACGCGTGTTTTTGAGTTTAAAAATAGAAAAGGAAAATATTGTCGGGTCGGCAATCTATGCGTTATCGTTTAGAAGGTTATAATCGAGCCACTCTTCATCATCTCCGTGCTCTTTTTCAATATCGAGCTCCTCTTCGATGTCAATCGTTTCTTCGACGTCGACCGCTTCGTCGATGTAGAAGTACAGCTCATCAAGCTCTTCTTCGACCGCAAGATCATCTAAGCCAATCTCGTTCCCGTTTCGTTCCGTCTGATCTATTTTACGGTGACATTCCGAGCCGCCGGTTTTTTTCTTCAGTAAATCAAGGTTGAACTTGATTGCGACCAACTTTTTCGTTCGATCTTGAGTGAGTCGGTTTCGTTTGACAGTTTTAATATTCGCGTAGGTACTCCAATTGCGTTCACAGGCAGCAGCAGTTGTCGGCAGATTCAGTATGATTACAGCCAACTTCGTCAGCTCCCGACGGGCACAGAAACCTTTCCACCACGAGACTGGAGTCATGTTCTTAGCAGCTGTCCAAACAGACTCGGTTGCCCAGATCGATGACTTTCCTAAGAACTCGCCTGAAAGATCACACAAACAATATAATATAAATAAATATATACAGGGCAAAAGTCAGAAGAATAACCTTATAAGAACGTTAATCAATTTACCTAAGTCGACGATCACTTTGCTGCTATCCAAATTTAGCAGCTGCGCTTGCGTGGTGATCATGTTGATTGCCTCCTGTTGTTCAGCTTCTGATAATTCCCAATTATCGAGTTTCGGATTCAACAAATGTGCGGCCAGTTGAATCGGGTGAAACAGGAACTCTCTGCGTTTGGCGAAAGTATTACTCAATCGATCTTCTTCTTCTGGAGTTAAGAAAGCCAGGTTCTTCTCGAGACCACTGAAGATGCTATTCATGCTGGTTGCAAAGTACGAGAGATTGGGACGATCGCCCTCAATATTCTTAATTAGATCGCTCGGTGGCCCAATCAAGGCACGCACGTTCTCCAACATTTTCCAGAAGTTATTGTCGTCCAATATTTCCCTTTTCATAGCAGCCCCGATTTTAGTCGAAACCTCTTTGTGCATCACAGCCATCTGAAGATGTTCTTTGGTACGCAGAAGACTGTCGATCGCCGCGCACTGAGAACCCCAGCGAGTGTCGACGGGTAATAAAAGAGCCCTTTCCTTGCCACCATTTTCGACCTGGATCTTCTTGAGAATTTGCATGGGCACCTGGTGGTTCCTGAAGAATTTTATAATGGATTTCGCATCAGTTAATATTGTTTGGATCGTTGGAACGGTGACGATGTCCTTGATGAGCAGATTGGTGCCGTGCGCGAGGCAACCGTAGACAATGAGGTGTGGAAATCTCTCTTGCAGCATTTTCCAGGCAAGTTTCATGTTCGAGGCGTTATCCGTAACCACAGCATGAATCTTGTCACTGCCGATTTCTGTAATCGCCGTTCCGAGGACGTGTGCTATGTATTCGCCAGTATGCGAATGCACGGTCGACTCGATAGCTGAGAAAAAAACTGGCTCTGGGGTTGCAATAATGATATTAATCAATGAATTTCCGTTGATATCCGTCCATCCATCCGACATCACGGTCAGTGAGTCAGCCTTGTTGATTTTATCCAAAGCAGATGATTGAACGGCTTTATGTTCGGCCTCAAGCAAAGTATTCGACAATTCGAATCGAGATGGAGGTACCCAAGCAGGACGCAGGCGGTGGAAGAATTTTTTCCAGTACTCGTTTTCGGCAAACGATAGAGCCACAGCACTCGAATAGATAGCTCTTGCAAACTCAGCATCCAGAGCAGCTTTCGTATCGTTATCCATTGTATCGACGAATGGAGCCAAAGTTGCGGTCCTAGTGGCTGGCTTCAAAACTTCTTTATCCCTGGCACTCGAACCGGCAGTCTGAAATATTAAATATGATTTCTCTATTTATCTATATGTACATGTTATTCGAATGGGTAAAAATAGACATATATATTACACATTTCCTTTGTTTGTTCATGTTATTCGCTAAGGTGTGGATGATTTCTGCATCTTACCGATATCGCTGAGCTCGCTGACACTATATTTCCTTCCTCGTCTAGATCGTCAGTGTCATCAGGGCCTGCGCTGTTAGTCTGACTGAAGATTTTCTTCACATCGAGTGGACACCTTGAACATTTCTCTCCCAAATGCTTCTCCATTCGCTTGGCATTGGAAATATAAATCTGATTGCAAAACTTGCACGATCCAGATTTATATTTTGGTCCATTCGCCGAGACTGGTACTTTGTTGAAATATTGCCAAACTAAACTTTCAGTCTTCGGCATGATGAGGGATGCAAATGTTTCTATGAATCGTATTTTTAGAGCAGCAACAATCGGCACCGTCTACATAACCAAAAAAAAAAAACAACAAGCAAATCGATTATATTATATGTAAATACATTTACATATAATAATGATTATGTGATTTCTGGATTTACGGGTTAAACCTACCTCACTGAAGATAAAATCTTATAAAAGAAGCTTTATCGATTCTTCGACAGAAATAAGCACAGAAAAACGTCCGTTCGTTGCGAAAATCGTTCCAAAAGGAAGGTTTTTTGCGAAAATCGTTCCAAAAAGCGGTCGGCCTCGTTTGCGCAAAATGGTCGCACGCAATGATGCCAACCGGCCAATAAATAGCATCCGGTTAAATATTTTAAATAACCGCGGTTATTTACCGGTTAAATATCCGGCTACTTAACCGGTTATTAACCGAGCTTACATCACTAGATGTATGTGTGTGTGTGTATGTATGTATGTATGTATGTATATGTGTGCAAATCATTTAACGTTCATAACTTGAAAACGGCTTGAGATATCGAGGTGAAATTTATCACACATGTTGAGGGGTCGATCCTCATTATTCGATCCAATTTTTGGCCAAATCTATGCAGTCATTTAGATTTTACGCGGTTTTGAATTTTTTTGAAAATGTCTGTGCGCGCTCTAGTGCCGACAATTTTTGACATATCGGGCTAAAAACTTGCACATAAATGGAGTGTTATCGACCAACGATCAGTATTGAATTTGGGAATAATCGGTCGAACCGTTTAAATTTGATGTCATTTTGAATTTTTTGAATTTCATGCATTTTTTTTTTTTTTTTTGGGACGCATTTTTCCGTATTAAATATTCATTTATGAATAAAAAAAAGTTTAAAATTCGTGATCCACGTGAAAAAATACATGGAGTTACAGTCCCGGAGCGACAACTAGCGAAAAAGTTTATCGGGCATTTTTACAGCCAAAATTGCAAAAATTAGTGATTTTGGGTATTTTAAAACATCAATTTTGTTGCTTTCCGATGGCATCGCAGAAAAGCCCAGGTGCCTATTGTAACCTACACCAAGTAGACACAAGACGATGGATATGATGGGGTTGAAAAAGTTACATAAAGAGGTATCACTTGGATTTCTTGAGTAAAAATCGAAAGTGCAAAAAAAAAAAATTAGGAGCGTTTACTTCCATGTATCTTTTCGCGCTGAACCTGATGAAGTATTTTTACGCGCTGAACCTGAATCGGCCAGCCGTTTTGCATGAAAGTTTAACAAGACGTTGATGTTGAAAAAAGTTGAAAATTGAAATTTTCATACTGCTTCCTCATAAAGTTAAAAGTTGAAATTGTCATATCGTTTTCTCGTGATGTTCCTTTATTCGCGAAGCTTCCTCTATGGGGAAGCCAAAAAACACAGAAAATGCTTACTCATAGAAGAAGCTTCGCGAATAAAGGAACATCATGAGAAAACGATATGACAATTTCAATTTTTAACTTTATGAGGAAGCGCTATGAAAATTTAAATTTTCAACTTTTTTTCCATGTAATTTACATAAATAAATGCTAAGAAAAAGGAACTCCACATTAGGACTCGTATAGAAAAAAAATTGAAATTGTCAACTTTTTTCAACATCAACGTCTTGTTAAGCCTTCACACAAAACGGTTGGCCGATTCGGGTTCAGCGCGTAAAAATACTCCATCGTCACGCTTCACTTTATCGGATTTGTGCTTGGTGCGAAAAAATACATGGAAGTATGCGCTCCTGATTTTTTTTTGTGCACTTTCGATTTTTACTCAAAAAATCCAAGTGATACCTCCTTATCTAGCCTTTGCAACCCCATCGTGTCCATCGTCTTGTGTATGCCTTGCTATAGATCACGATAGGCACCTGGGTTTTTCCGCGATGCCATCGGAAAGCAATGAAATCGCTGTTTGAAAATACCCAAAATCCCTAATTTTTTAAATTTTGGCTATAAAAATGCCCAATAAACTTTTTCGCTAGTTGTCGCTCCGGGACATTAATTCCATGTATTTTTTCATGCTAATCATGAATCTGACACTTTTTTATGCATAGATGAATATTGAATACGGAAAAATGCGTCTAAAATAGGCATTTTTTTCAAAAAATTCAAAATGACAAAATTTAAACGGTTCGATCGATTTTCGTGAAATTTTAAAGAGATCATTGAGTGGTGATATTCTATCTGTATACGCGTTTTTGGCCCGATAGCTAAAAAAATTGCGAGTGCTACAGTGCGCACAGACTTTTTCTAAGAAATTAAAAATGGCGCACAAAAAAAAGAACTGAACATTTTTGGGTGAAATTTTGCAGAAACATTAACTATTAACCACACGTGCTGTGCGCAAAATTTCAGCTTGATCGGTCGAGGCGTTCTCGAGTTATAGCCGTTTGAATTTTTCACATCCGATTCACACACGCACACGCACATGCACACGCACGCGCACGCGCACGCGCACACGCACGCGCACGCGCACGCGCACGCGCACGCGCACGCGCACACGAACACGCACACGCACACGCACACGCACACGCACAACATTTTAGCCCGTAAAATACATCCTTTAATTTGAGCTAATTAATATGCTCTACGCGTTCCTGATTATTCCAGAATCCGTGTGTTCGTTGTCCATCACATGCAATCCCCCAACTAGTAAGGGATGCATCGCTAAAAATTCTCCACTTCAAGCGATATTCCCATATCGGGTTCACACACGTCCTGAGGTTGTCTGTCCACGATTTTAAATCCGGAATTAATTTCCCCGAAATCGCCATATCTCTATCGCCGTTCGTATTTTCCAACGCTAAGATTTTTTCTCTTTCTAAATTTTTTTGTGCGTAGCTTTTCGTATCGAATCGCGAGCTACTAACACTCCAATAACTTCCGCGAGTTTTCTAACCTTACAATGTCGGATGTGTTGGAATTTTATTGCTAACTCGTATATTTGAGTCCTTTTTTCTCTTGTTAGCTTCAAACAGAATTTTTCTGAGTCGAACAGAAAACCGAGAAATTTGATTTCTTTCGTAGGTACGAAATTGCATTTTTCGACGTTTAGGCTTACGAATTCTAGCAAGTCTCTAATTTTCCTGAGATTTCTTTGGCGCTTGCATGCCGACTCCCCGAACAAGAGGATATCGTCTAAATAAAAAACCGACAAAAAACCTTTCGACCATAAATATTCAGCCATTTGTTTCATTAATTTGGGAAAACGAACGGAGCAGTGCATAATCCAAACGGTATACAGTTAAATTCATATAACTGATTTTTGTAGCTAAATCTGAGGTATTTCTGATACGACTTTTCCACGGGAATAAAAAAATACGAATCTCTGAGATCAATTGACGTCATGAACGAGTTTCTACGCATAAAGCGAATAGCCGATTTTTATCCTCCATTTAGAAATGCAGCGCCAAAATGTACTTATTTATTGTTTCAGATTGAAAAAAAATCGCATATCACCATTAGGCTTAGGAATTCAAAGGATGTTCAGATGAATTGACTCTTACTCGGACTGCATCTAGAAATAGCCCTGTTTTGAAAATGTACTAACCTCGGTATCACAAGCAAATGTTTCTTGCTTGTGATACCGTGCGCGTGCGTATGCGTGTGCGTGTGTTCGGGCGTGTGTGTGAATCAGACGTAACAAATGTAAACCACTATAACTGGAGAATGCCTTGACCGATCAAGCTGAAATTTCACACACAGTATGTGAGACTGACTAATAGTCAATTTTGCAGCTATCTGGTTAAAAACGCATACACAGATGGAATATAATCACCGGATGATCCCTATGAAATTTCAAGAGCATCGATCGAACCGTAAAAAATTTTCTGTCATTTTGAATTTTTTGAATTTCATAAAAAATGAGTACTTTAATTTAGACGCAATTTTCCTCATTAAATATTGATTTATGAATAAAATAAGTCGTAGATACGTTATCAGCGTGGGAAAATACATTATATATAGTGCCACAGCGACGACTAACGAAAAAAGTTTTTCGAGAACTTTTATAGCCAATATTGCAAAAATGATTAATTTTCTGTATTTACAAATCTCGATTTTTTTTTCTATGGTCCCATAATTGGTAGATTCTTCAATCATTTTTACTCACGCCAGCATCCGGTCTTACATTCGCAATCATATAATATTCATTCTTAATCCCGACATCGTCAGCATTTTCGATGCATCCGTCCGTTTTCTGATGGCAACGATCCAGCCGCTGACTCGTCACGTGCGGGCAGCAGCCGTCTTATCGCGCACAGCAACACTGTATCCGCGCGAAGGAATAGGCGAGGATCCCGCTGCCTTGGACCTTCATTGAACCTTTCCGTTCACTGAAAATGGTTATATCAATTATCATTTTGTTGACTGAAATTCGAAATAACAATTTCGAAATAATGCTGTTTCTTGCACATGAAATCGTACCTGAGAAGGTATCACACTCGCACAATAATTCGTCGGTACTAAGAGTTTGTCGCGCAAACGGAAATGCAATTTTTTTGTTTCAGTTAATACCGAGCATTTTCTGTAGCACTGATGAAGTATTGGAGTTCGAACAATTTAGTCTTTCCTCGCTCATACAGTGACGGTTTTTGCTTATAAGCGACATTGCGATTACTCAAAGCGATTATTAATTAAATCAAAATTGTATTTTGTTGTCGTAAACCAATATTGATACGTAGTAAATAAGAAAAAAATACGACTTGCTTACTTCAAGTGAGTAATGGTTTACTTCAACATTATCATTTCTTCTTTCAAACCTTATTATATTAAGTGAACAAACTACGTTTGTCTTTCTAACGCGCTTTGTTGTTTCAAATAAATGTTTATTCCCGAAGCGAGGTCGGTTCACTCAAAAAACAGATGTCATTGAAGCATCAAGGACCTTGGTCAACTCAACTACATATATATGTTGGATAGGATACATATTTGATTGCAAAAACCAAAATTCGTCCGAAGTCACCTAGCATCATATTGGACGTAGTGTTTCTCATTTTGGGAAAACAATGAATTACTTTGTTCGAATCACGTACATATTTATTTGAAACTACATATTGATCCGAGTAGTTTATTTGAATGAAAATACATTTTTTTGAGTTAACCACATATTTTATTAGTGCGCCATACCAAATATGGTACATTGTGCATAAAAGGTTTAATTATGTTGCATCGTATTGTCCTCTAGATCAATAGGTAGTAACGCCGATTGCTCGATCCTCACAGTTTTTAAATACAACTTATAACTTCGTGCCCTTGGCTATAGAGGGAGACCCTGTTCCTTCCAGACGCCATTACGTCTTTCTATGCGATTCAAGAGAGTTATAATAAAATATGTTTGCGATAAAAATGAGTTCATCATCAGTGGAATCCACAAAACTTTCAAGAAAACGACGAAGCACGTCGCGGGTCGCTTTTTTGGAAAAAATTACGTTGCCTAGAAGAGGAGCATATGCGAATGCGTTCTCGGGACGCGCGATCGAAATCTCGTCGAGAAATACGATCAAACCGGCCCCGATATCCATCCTACAGTAGCGCAACGTTGAACAAAAATATTGCGAGACGGTTAACCGAAAGAGCAAAAGAATCTACAAGAAAAGTATCCAACGATTGGTAATTGTCGTCTCACCAAAGCACCAAGGCTTAATCCCGAAGTTAAAACGGTGATGTCAGTGACGGCGATAAAAAAAAAACGTATCAATACCTCGCCCGAATTCAATTGGGAGCCGGTATTAACACTATCGGAGCAGCATTAACGGAGGCCCTTATAGCCGAAAATAGTAACGAACAGGCGATTAACACTTCAAAATTTATCAAGAGATTGGCCGATACAGATAGAATTTTGTCGGATTTGCATCACGATATGTCGAAAACGACAAAGTCATTTATCGTGCCGGGGTTAAACGCAATTGTGAAGGATATCGCCGATGAGAGTTCGATTGACACGCTCTTGTTCGGAAAGAAATTTGCCGATACTCTCAAAGCCGCCAAAGTTATGGAAAAATCGTTTAAAATTCGGTCAAGCAGAGTAGCGGATATCGAAAGAGTTTGATACGGAATCTAGAGAGGAATATCGACGCTTTCAATCGTCGCACCCGAGGCAGCGCGGATATCCAAGTCAGCAGACGCCAAACTGGCGTCGTCCCTTCGGGATGAGACACCGGGGTACTCAACGGAAGGGTCAGAAAGCGAGAGATTTCCGGCCCAAAGAGAATCGTCAACGCAAAAATTAGACTCGGAGAGAATCGCAGGGATAGCAAGATACTTTTTCCCGGAGTGGAAAAAATTAACAAACGACCCGTTTACTTTATAATGTATACGAGGTTATATTATCCCATTTGAGAGTCAACCTCAGGGACGATGAAACAGTATGGAGACGAGATTATCGTTACAAGAAAAACTTGCTTGTGATATCGAGGTTAGTAAATTGTTCAAAACAGGGCAATTTCTAGATGCAGTCCGCGTTAGAGAGATTCGGGGAAATTAATTCCGGATTAAAAATGGTGGACAGACGACCTTAGGACGTGTGTGAACCCGATATGGGAATATCGTTTCAAGTGGAGATTTTTAGCGATGCATCCCTTACTATTTGGGGGATGGCATGCGATGGACAACGAACACACGGATTCTGGAATAATCAGGAATGCGTAGAACATATTAACTGTCTCAAATTAAAGGATGTATTTCACGGGCTAAAATGTTTCGCTAAAGACAAACACGCGTGTGAAATACTGATGCGTATCGATAATATAACAGCGTTGTCGCACATAAATTGATTGGCAAATATTCAGTTTCCGAAACTATCGAAATTATCAAAGGAAATATGGCAGTGATGCGAGGCGCGTGAATTGTGGATACAGAAGCAGAATCAGAATCGAGAGTCGTACAAAGCGAAACCGAATGTGAATTGGCCACTTGGGCGTACGAAGTAGTAGAATTGTCATTCGGGAGATTCGATATAGATTTGTTCGCGTCAAATGTGAATACGAAATGCAAGAGGTTTATCTCTTGGATCCCGAGGCGTGGGCGGTCGACGCGTCTATATTTTTACGCGTTTCCGCCGGTTGCGGTTATCTTACAAGCAATTCAAAAAATAATCTCTGACAAGGCAGAAGGAGTTTTAATTGTACCCTTTTGGCCTACACAGTCGTGGTACCCCTATTTAGTAGGCTTCTTGTCTCTGAACCGATTCGGTTCAACTCTGAAGATGATTTATTAATCGATAATTGCAGGCAACATCATCCGCTACGAGCGCCGCTTTCCCTGGTTGCTAGGAGATTATCGGGCAAGCGTTCGCCTTAAGAAGCGCACCTCAAGAGTCTATCCCGGTTATGATGGCGTCTTTATCGGAGGGGACGATCGAACAATATCGAAAACCATTGAGTCTATGGTGGGACTTTTGCCTAAAGGAGAATATTTTTCCATTTCGAGTTCTGGTTGCGAGAGTTCTCGAATTTTTTACGCCTTGCCTAGCTAAGATAAAGACATACGATACACTAAACTTATATCGTTCAACTCTGACGTTAATCGTCGGAGGAGACATAGGACAGCACCAGATTATTAAATGATTTTTTCACGACGTGGCTCGTTTGCGGCCGCAGAAGTCGAGATACGAGGAAATCTGGGATCCTGATCCCGTACTATGTGTAATGTGTCATGCGGTACGTCACAAGTCCCTCGCCAACTCGGCTCGAGTCCGCCGCTCATCCACCGCTAGACGCGGACATTTTTACGCTTTTTTCCCGTTATATATTTTGTGTAAGTTAGCGTTTAATTTCCCTCTTTTTCCCTCCCGTTACCCTTTGTGTGAGTGTGTGCGACTCGAAGATAACATCGGCACCCCCCCCCCCCCCCCCCCGACGGCCCAACGATCGAGAAGACCTTCAGGAACAGCAAAGAAACGAGAGCCGACGTGCTGACGCCGAGGAAGGTAGGAGGATCTTGGACGAGGGGAAAAGTCCTGGAAAAGCCCGCCGAAAAGGCGCCAAAGCCCGCCTGTCTGTCCGCCGCCGCTGGGATCGTCGGCTTATGACATCGATCGACGATCCAGCGGGACCTCTGTCGCCACCTCTAGCCGTCCGGAGGAAACACGCCCGTCCATGATTCCGATTACCAACCGAAGCTGACGCACAAGTGCTCCCTATCATCATCAGCGCCAACGCCGAGGAATAGGACGACGCCGCCATGTCCCTTACTCCGAGCCGAGCCGCGTGACGTGTGGACGTGTGTAAGACCGGGTGTCACTAGTTGTAAGCCCGAACAGCAAATTTGTGAAATATTGTACAGTGTGTTGAGTGAATGTGCCCCCATTCTCTCGTATGTTTTTGACCGAATTTTTCCCAACCCCTTCGACCCTTTTTCCTCCCCCGAGTACCCGGTGTTTTCGATAGAAATTATTAGTAAAAGATTTTGCCTTGTGGTCGACACATGGTCGACATTTCAGTCACACGAGCAAAAAGTTATCGCGCGTGCGTGGTGAGCGGCGTTGAATTCGCGGTTGGTAATAGTTTAGTTAGTTAAAGTTTTCCCCATCGATTCCCGCCCGACATTAAGTTATTTTTTTATGTAAATTATTGATAAGACCGAGGTAATATTGTAAGAAGCCATCGATTCAGTGTACTCTCCCCTGAGCCCTCTCCCCTCTTCCGAGCTAGCTGGACTGTCCATTGCGACAGAGATTTATTTTTTGAGTTTTTTAGTTGTTTTTTTTTTAGAAGAGATTCGTGCCGTCTGCACGGACTGTTACGGAGCTACGCCGTTACGTAGCTGGCGCCCATCCGAGCCCGTAGTTGATTTTTGTGCAACATTTTTCCGAGCAGCTCTCCCTTTAAAAATCCCTCGAAGCCACATTTATTATTCCCTCGAAGTCCCCGATTTTCTCCCGTTAGACCCTCATTTTTTCTCCTCCTTTTTCTCATATTGTTTCTGCGTGCGTGACCCGGTCGTTGACCACCGGATGTTTCTGTAGTTCACCGGAAAGCCCCCTTAAAGTTGTTACATCTCCGTCAAATTTATTTAGAGTCCCTCCCATCTTTGCAACCCCCGTTTTTAGAGGTTTTTGAACATTTTGAACCAATTACATCTTTGTTTTTCTCCTATATTATTGTTAAAAATTAAGTATTAGCATCCGACTATTCCCCCCCCCCCCCATCCCCGCACTGTTTCGCGCATATTATATTTTTACTTTCTTCTTCAACGTACCAGTACCGGCGTTGAAGCGACTGTTATTTTATTTTAGTTTTATTTCTTCAACGTACCCGTACCGGCGTTGAAGCGACCGTTGTTTTCAATCTCTACGGCATTATTTAGTTTATTATTTACCATTTTTCTCGCGATTATATTCAGTTGATTACCGTTTTTTATTATTATTTCTTTACCGACTCATTGTTATTATTATTATCGAACATTCACGCGACGTTAGTTATTATTTATCCGCCCTTCAAGTTTCTATTTTTGTTATTCTTTGGCACTATTAAAACGATTTTTATTATTGTTCCGCCCGAGAATTATTATTTTGTTTGATTTCCCCCCTCCCCATCCCGTTGCATGATTTTGGCTCAATTTTCAGTCCCCAGGTTATGGATGATTTCGCCCCTTTCCGCGGGGAAATATTGTTACAAATGATATACCTTATTTATGAATATTTAGTTTATTATTTATTCATTGAAAAAATGTATTCTTTTATTCTTATTTTGCAAAGTATGAGCCGTTTAAAATTCAATGGAGATAAATTTTAAGTACAATACTGAAATTAATGTTTACAAGACCTTTCAATACATAAATTATTATTCATATTGCGAAAAAAGAAAATAATGGGGCAATCCTCATTTTCTTTTACAAATCTCAAATGTTGTTTTATTTTTTGTCGAGGTCCGAGATTCGTTTAAACCGAGAGTATTGGGTATTGTGTGTTACACCGATCCCCTAAGGCTACCGGGCTCCTTCACATTTTCTTCCTCCTTCCTTATCCGTTGTCGCCGGTTCGATTCTTGGGCCTGGAGCTTCGTCGCGTCCCGTCAGGTGTCGGTAGTCCCGGACATGCGGATATAGTCGTAGTTCGTACGTCCTATCTCCGGAGCTACGTCCCCGTCCGTTTTCCTTTCACCTACGGGACTACGCTTTCCTTCCACCTTCAGTCTCGGGAATCGAACCCGCAATACTTTTCCCAGTCTTTCGGTTTCCCATACCGAGGCGCTGGTCCTTTCCTCTGGACCTACTATTATAGTGGGTTCTGAACCACTTTTTCGCAGAACCACAGAAAATTCTTGGTGCTTGCCGGGAATCGAACCCGGGCCTACTGCGTGTGAAACGCGCGCCGATCCACTCGGCCACGCTCACCCTCTTTAAACCGAGAGTAATTGTTATAAATAAATATACTAGCAGGAACATAAAAATAATATAATGTAAAGTTCAAATATCCTTACGACAAAACATACATATAAATTAAATCCTCAGTTATTTAACAAAATGATGATAAATTTCAATAATACATGGATATAAGAGTGCGATGCTCATAAATTAGTTTAAATAAAATAAAGGCATAAAATTAATAGCTTAATTCTAAACACGAATGAGTGAGTAAGTATTCTTGTATGAACTTTTAGCGTCTATGATGAATAATGAAGATTCGTCCGCGACAGGCCACATTGCCATCGTATAAAATTTTACCGTTACACGCAAACAAGTCTGTACTTAGCTTATTAGCCACGATAATCAAGAAAGAAGAAAATTAATTCCTCAGTGGTCAGTCTCCCTCCTCGAAGAATAATACATACAGCGGTGTACGATTTTTGTCTATCTTCGATAAAAATCCCGGAAGGAAACGTGACGGTGACGTGAGACAGCCCGACAAATCTTTAGAACTTGCGGTAATACTTATTTCAAAAGAAAGGGATCCCTTTAGATTTATTGTTGCTTGCGTCGCTGTCCGATAACGAATGATCCGTTTACGCTTATCTCGCGAATTTTCGGGTGTCGGAAATCACTCGAGCGGAGAGTCCCGTTAGACGAGAGGACCAGGTCTAATCGTCATCCTTTCTCCCATAACATCGACTCGCTTGAATTTCTACAATTGCCTCCCCCTCCGGTCCCTCTGGCCCTCCGACCGTCCGCCTCTCCCCTCCCCTCCCCACCCCTCCCCTGCCCCTCCACCGCCCCCTCCGGCTGGGACAAACCCAGCCGTTGTTACTGCTACCGTTCTTCACGGAGCAGCCCAGCTTGTGCGTTGCATCTGTGTTATGCAATTATGTAGAACGCTCGGCGCATATTAGAGATAACGAAGATATTTTGTTACTAACTTTCAAGAAGCTACATCGACCTGCGACGACACAGTCAGTTAGCAGGTGGGTCAAAAGTGTGATGGCCGAAAGTGGAATTGATTTAAACATGTTTCGGTCACATAGCACAAGACATTCCACGTCGGCAACATTTCGAAGAGGCGTCAATATCGAAACGATTCGAAAGGCTGCGGGCTGAACCCAAAAATCGAGCATGTTCGCGCAATTTCATAATCGGCTTGTGAAAAGAAATATGAGTGTGGCCAGATCGGTTATTAACGCAGTCTTGTAGACTCAACAATAAATCGTACGTTATTTATTAATAATCTTCAGATTTA
Source organism: Stenichneumon culpator (assembly GCA_964017025.1). Taxonomy (NCBI): domain Eukaryota; kingdom Metazoa; phylum Arthropoda; class Insecta; order Hymenoptera; family Ichneumonidae; genus Stenichneumon; species Stenichneumon culpator. Next base: position 9,087,725 of record OZ024768.1, on the reverse strand, counting down.
AGAGTTATGTTCAAAAATTGTGATAAAAAAGTTATGGGACATTAAAACGTTCCAATACAAATTGCATCAGACATTAAACAACTACCTATTTATGTAGAAGACAAGACGATGCAGCATAATTATACGATTAAACGAACTTACCTAAGTGATGTTCGATCGTGATTATGCTAGTCGGCTTGTCGGAATAGATCAATCCCACCCTGTTATTCCCAACCCGATTTAATCTACTCGTGACGCAATTCGTGGGCTTTCAAATGTAATGGCGACTGGAAAGAACAGAGGCTCCCTCTATAGCCGAGGGCACGAAGTTTTAAGATGGATTTAAAAACTGTGAGGATCGAGCAATTTGCGTTGTTATATATTGATCTATTCGGACAAGACGACTAGCATATCACGATCGAACATCAGTTAGGTAAGTTCGTTTGATCGTATGATTTAGTGGTGAGAAAAGCTCGTATAGAAAAAAACTGGCGGTATTTTGACTCGTTGATCATCGAGGGACAATTTTGATATTAATATCTGTTGCCGTTTCTGCAACCACTGATTACCGGTGATCAATCTTTCTTTCGACTTTCTGCCCTTAACACCGCAACGACACCGCATAAGAGTCTTTTTCTTCCAATCCTCGCTGTCTCTTCTTCCCCCATCGTCTACTTTCCAATAGCTTTCGACACTTTCAGCAGCGGCAGCAGCAGCAAAAGCGCCATTCCCGTTCACGTTTCGTGTGGCACGCGATGATGATGCACACAGTATACGGGAAGAATCGAAGGAAAGCGTCCCTCGCGATACCGCGAAAATCCAAGGATTTTTCATCCTGGCTTTGTTCACTCGAATTTCCTTTCCCCATTATTGTACCACTCACAGATTTTCCACAGGCCTTATTCAATTCGGTACTATCTCGAGGTCTCTCGATTCCGCACGGTACCAACGACGGCTTCCACAGGTGCATACGTGTCATGCAATTTTTTTGGGCAAAGCTCATGTACGGATTCGTTCAATTTACTTAGGTATTCTTCCTGCCACAATACAAAAAATAGCGACCACTACACGCTACAGATACACGCTGTACTATTAGTACATCACAACGCACACTTTTATTTTATTTTTTGTGAAAAAAAATCATATAAAAGATATTCTTTTTATTGACACAAAGTTCAACGAGAGATTTACCGCATCGATGGCAGATAGTTTCCTCGAGGCTTTCTTTTTGCCTTCTCCAATCTTTCCGCAAATGTTATCCAATATGCTAAAAATAACCTTAGAAAAAATAATGACACTAGGCAACCATCAACTGTATCACAAAAATCTCCAAACGTATAGTCTCTATATATATTTTCTTTTTTTTATTTCCATAGTCACGAAAGATTCTTGAAAGTTTCATTCAATGTTTGTGGCAAAACCATTGCTACAAAACTTCCGTGTCTCATGTGTATGTGTGTTTGTGTATGTGATACACGTCGGCGGCGGATAGCGGCCCGTAAGGTATCGGATAGTCTGCGGTAATATAGTTTCGCATAACTTCTCATTGATCCGTACGTGTTGGCTCTGAGAGAAACGCCAATAATGGAGAGGTTCGTAAGCGCCGGAGCTTTCACCCTGGTGGCTACGCTGGCCTATGCATACCGAAGTACCTTTTTATCCGGAAGTTTCCTTGTCGCGTAAAAGACGTCCGGTAACGATGTAGAGAGTAACCGTTTATTGACGCGAAGCAACACACCACACACATACGAGGATATCATTCAATATTAATAACCATCGTCGTTCGGGAGTCGCGTTCTATACCGAAGCAATATAGTTTGACGTTAATTGGAAGCTGTACCCCCCTCGAGGGACGTGGAAGCCGCGTTTTGCCCAGCCTCCGAATACAGAAATTCGAGCAACGTATTTTCGACAAACAATGCTTCGTGCCAGACACAAAGCACGTCAGTCCTTGTTCGACCGGTACATACACAATAATACTGCATGTCGCGTTCTATGAATGTAATTCAGTCGTTTGTATAGCTTACACGTGACCGACCAGAGCGGTTATTATATGGAGTTTCAGATAAAAGCTTCGTACAAACTAAATCCACCTCGGGGGTACGTTGTTGTGATTTCAACGGTTTCCGAGTTAGTTTGCAGCGGTTGAAAGTTCGATATTCCTACTGAAAGAAACTTTGCAGTCATTTGATGCTCTGTGAAGTGAAAATATAAGGTATCGATCAGACGAATAGTGTCGAGGGTAATATCTGAAATTCTTACGAACTCGTTAAGGACAGATCAATTAATTAAAGGATATTTGTAGAATTAATTAAAGGACATCATGTCATTATTTCTTAGCCAGATGTATGAGGGAGAGTTCATTATACAATGATATAATTTTTTTTCTTCAATTCGAACAGAAGGTGGCTGAGAAGAGCTGCAATATTGACTTGAATCCTACAATATTGGCCTTTGCCACATCTGAATCCACGTAACTACGAAAAAATTATATTAAAAAAATAACATAGGGAAGGACATGCAAAAACATTGGAAAAAAAATTGACGTAGTTTTCTTTATGCACTAGTAAAATTTTAAGGCGTTGGACAGAAAGTGCTTTCGGTGCGAATATCCTTGATAGAAAAACGTTATTACCAATATGTGACGAATGCCACGAATTTGAATGGTATGCATAAGTTACGACAACGGTGACAGGCTTAAGCAGGACGAATAAAAACTTCTGGTTTACGCTTCTACCCCGGTCAGAGTCGTCTTCAGAAATATTTAATTTCAGGAACAACTGTTTTATATAAACACTGAAAAAAAGGTTTGGTAATATCAACCTCACAGCTGCGGCCACGGAAAAATGGTTTGAATCAATCCAGGCGCATTGAAATAGGCTGCACCGTTGTTGAAACAATAAAACTGGTGTGGTTGTATCAATTGCGTATAACAGTTACGGCGATTACAATGTTGGTTCAAAGTGAACCAAAACTGCATTAAATCAAGAACTTTTTCAAAATTCAATCGTATATACTGTTAACGTATAGAAGGTATATTTTTTTTACTTGACCGTATGTATGGCCAATTTGAAAAAAATGTAATTCGATGTGTTCGTATATATACGAATATTTGACAAGTTGTTTAGATATTTCGACGTCAAATCATGAAAGCTAAGTGTAAGTTAATGATGGAGAATAACTTATATACCCGATTCAAGATTGCACATATCAAAAAGTGCCCGCGTAGAAATTTGATCAGGTATGCCCTGCGACCGATCAGATCGTGATGAGGAAACAGTAGGGCTTGCCGTTTTATGGAAAGCCTTACCTGGGTCGGGTCTGGAAAACACACGATCTGCATGACCAGGCTAGCCTACAGCCAATAAGATCAGGTCCAGATCAGGCATTGATCGGGCAGTCCTTCTTAATCGATAGTAAAGGAATTGAGTGGATATTCGGCCCCGCCCGCAGTAGGGGCGTTATCACGTTTGCCATACTGCTTCATAATTATTTTGTTAACTCAAGATATCTCTACAGCATTCTGAACATCTTGTTACTTCACTGTGGTTGAATACTATTCCATTCCTAATTATTAGCTAAGGATTGGTAACCAATTTGTAAGTACTAGATGGCGAGGTGAACATCACAATGTACAACATTAAAATCTTTGAACATTTCAAGTTTCATGGGCTGACGAAGCGTATTTAAACGAAAAGCATACATTTACCTTTAAATAGTCTGTACATCACAATTGAAAAATGGTTCTAGATACATCCTCAACCGAAAATTAAATTTCATACAAATTTCAGTACATTATAATACGACAAAACGAACAGTATTGAAGGTCTGAAGAACATTGATTTTGGACAATGAAAATTCCAAAAAATAATTACTAACGCATTTAAAAAATATATTTTTAGAAAAAAAATCAGTGAACCTTTTTTTTCTAATTTCGAATAGATTCGTACATTTTTTACAGTCGATATGAATTTTTTATAGAATTTCCTTCCGTTGGAAAAAAATGTTTACGAAATCTTGAAACGAACTTTGGATGTTTGAATAATTTAATAAGTTAATAAATAACTTAAATAATTCAAACGATTTAATAAAAAAAGATTCCCTGATTATTTGTTGAACATTTATTTTTCTATTTATTATAATTTTTTTTACATTACTATTATCCAAAATCAATGTTCCTAGCACCTTACACACGGTTGATTTTTCCGATTTTTATCTCGTTATCAGGGCTTGCCGCCCTGATGAGGCAGTACGGCAAGCCTGATAATGTCCGTATTGGGGCCGTGGTTGAATTTCCACCCGGGTGATTGGAGCATAGTGGTTAGGTACTAGGTCTGTATGCATTAGTTTCGAATTTCGAGCCCCACTAGGATATATAGAATTTTTATTTGTAATAATTGTGTTATATTGACAAGTAGCAATTGTACTGATAACAATTGAACGTACAGAACACCATGTAACCTTCTATGAAATTAATTAGTAACACATAACCTAAATAATAGTACCGGGGCCCAACTCTAGAGTGAGTTGGGCTACACTTTGTTTTCTTTGTGAGAGTAGATATATGTTTCGAACAAATGTTTTTTTTCGTTTAGTTACAGGACACATTCACTTCGCTACTGATAATTATAAGGTTTTCGGGTTACAAAAATACTGAATGAACGAAAGCAAATTAATTTAACATTGCGAATGAGATATGTCTTCTCTTAAAACAGGTATTTCGTAAATGTATGTGTAGTTTCCGCTTACCGACACAAAACTTCAATACAGTTTATTCAACTAAAGAATTTTATTCCTCAATCTCATATTCAGCACATTCTGCGGAATATTTGTATAATTCATATTAAACACTATTCATGTCGTTGTCATGGTGAAAACAAGAGTCAAGCGGTTGTTAAAAAAGATATCCAGGAGAGAGTTGACGTATTTGTAACGTTGCGAGTTTTTCAATAAAATATTCTTTCGTTAATCCGACGAATTGATTCTTTTCGGCGGGAAAAGAGATCTTGGACAAGTTTCGCTACTCTGGAAGTGCGATAATTCAACTAAATGGAGAATAACAATGATCCAATATTCTATTGATAACCTATTCTGTTCGATCAAACATATTCTTAGTTGGGACAATGAAATAATTTTTTTAGTGCTGATGTAACTTTTTAGTCAACTTAACTAAATATTTCGTTCGCCACTCGCAACCACTGAATTTGGTTGATTCAAACAAATTTTGTTTGATCTTACCAATATATGTCTCTATATTCTATAATATAAAAAGATTTCGCCGCCGCCGCCGTCGCCGCCGCCGCCGTGTCAAGAATCGAGGGGTGGTTGCCATAGCAAACGGGGGGCGGGAGAGGGGGTTACCATAGAAACCCGGGGTGGTTGCTATAGCAACCGAGGGTGGTTGCCATAGCAACCGGGGGTGGTTGCCATACAACCCGAAGGGCTGGTCGCCATAGAACCCGAAGGGCTGGTCGCCATAGAAAACAGAGGGGTGGTTGCTATGGCAACCACCTCTCTGCTATGGCGATGGCGGCGGCGGCGAAATCTTTTTATATTATAGAGATATATATAGCTCTCTATAATATAACAAGATTTGCCGCCGCCGTGTAAAGAATTGAGGGGGGGGGGGGTCAAGGGGGCGGGTTGAGGGGGTCGGGGGGGGGGGGGTCAAAGGGGGGCTTAAAGGACTTAGACTAATAAGGGCTTATGTCCATAAAGGGGTGCGAGCGCGCAAAGCGCGCAAGCCCCGAGCCCCCTAGTATATATGCATATATCTTTTTACGTCAAAGGGAATGAATAACGCGCGTACTAGGTTTTGGGGCGGTTATTATTATGTACAATGGCAGCTAAATATCTCGAACACGAACTGTCAAACGTCTGTTTACTCTGAAAGTGTGATCAAGACTGTTCTACATGACGATCGATCTTCTATCGATCGTTCGTTCGTTCGTCTCTTGTCAAACCTAACTAATATCGTGTGTCTCAACGAATAGTCAGCTACATATTCGTAACAATATATTGTTACGACTGAGCGAAAGAATAACGCGCGTATCAGGTTTTAGGGCGGATATTATTATGTACAATGGCAGCTAAATATCTCGAACACGAACTGTCGAACGTCTGTTTATTCTGAAAGTCCGATCAAGACTGTTCTACATTCCGGGTAGAAATTAAGTCATGGCCCCAATACGGGCATTATCAGGCTTGCCGTAGTGCCTCATCAGGGCGTAGTACGGCAGCCTGAGAAGGGCCTTCCATGGAATGTAACGTAGTAGTTGAAATGGCCGTGAACAGACTGCCTGATCACGGCCGTATCAGGGTGCCTGATTGCCCCCTGAGCAAAATATAATAAATACATTTTATTTATTAACGTTCTTTATCGGCCTTGTGAACCTTTTTATATTTGTTATTCGGATTCAATTAACTAATTACTAAAATTTAAATAATGGAGAAATCGATTTCGTTTTCGCTCATAGTGAGACTCGAACCAGCGACCTTGCCGATGGGGACTGTGATGGCGGCGCCTTAACCAACTCGGCTATCCTGAACTTCAGAAACGTAATATCGAATTTGCTTTTAAACTCCGGAAAAAGTATATACACGACTGTACATATTTTTACAGTGCCGGTATACATGCATTCCCAGCCAGAAATGAAATTCAGTGAGAATTTCGAACAGTTTCTAATGAGATAAAAATCGAAAAAATCAACCATGTATAAAATACTAGGAACATTGATTTTGGATAATAGTAATGTACAAAAAATATATAATAAATAGAAAAATAAATGTTCAACAAATAATCAGGGAATCTTTTTTATTATATCGTTTGAATTATTTAAGTTATTTATTAACTTCTTTACTTATTCTCACCACAGAACCAACACCTTCTATTTTCCAAAAGATTCGAATTCTGCTTATCGATTAAATCCGAAGTGGAATTACTCGACCCCATGCTCTTGGATTTTTCGGAATCCTTTTTCGTTTTACACTCTTGCTTTTTTTTGTTCTTTCTCGACGGCAATGATTGCTTGAACTTCTTCTGCACGAGTCAAGGCTGCGTGCGAAGATGAAACGCCTTCCAACCTCAGAGGTAGTCTCGTCTCTTTGCCAAAAATTCCTAAGACGAACGGTTGAGACGCAACCCAATCCTTCGTTTCCTCGTTACCCTCAGGATAAACCAACCTGACCAATCATTTGAGATCTACCGCAAACTTAACGAGACCTTCTTTCTCCCCTTGTTTCCTATCATAGAACTCTGCGTAGCTGATGTGAGCAAAGTGTGTTTCGCCGAAACTGAAGTCGAGTGCCCCTTTTACTTTACAGAAGTCCGTGAGTTCTTCGTCCGATAAATTAAGCAAAATCGCTTGCGCAGAGCCTCGAAGCGAAGCCACTCGCGCCACTCAAATTTCTTATATTTATATTTATTGATGACGACACTGCGAAAAATGCAGTTAATAATTTGTTTAAACGTATACGCATTATTGTGCAGTTGTTATTTAATTCGTCAAAGGTTATCGATACTAGTGACTTTTTAATATTCGGTCATACCAATTATCAAATTGTTCATTAGCGATCGTTAATTAATTGTTAATTAACAATCGTTAATCATATATCGATAAAAAAAATTTCAACCTTATTTGCTTATGAATAGTGCTAAGTTCACAATATCTACAAACATTTTATTCGATTGATAATTAAAATGCAACGATTGTTAATTAAATGTTATTAACAAAAGGCACAATGTCGATAACAAAAAATTATTTTAACCGTTTACGAATAAATAATTCTATTTCAACCATTTTGATCGTATTCATATAAATGTAGCCGTAACACCTTTTTAACTTCCAATAGACAATAAAAAAAGAACTCTGATAAGATGTGAACAGCCGAGTGAGCTAAGGCGCAGAGCAGCAACCACAGGGACCCAGGTTCGAAACTCACCGACAGCAAAATAATTTACAATGTGTTTTTTCGGCGATTTAAATTGACTACTATCTTCAATAAGTAAGAATCTCTAATGAACAATGCGCAACAATTCAAGAAAGATCCGCAAATAAATATTTTTCAATTTAATTTATGTACTATTTTAGTAGGGGCTTAATGAGGATGCCTTCATGGGGCCTAACAAGGAAATTTATAAAAGCTCCATACTCCAAAGTGTGACAAGCCTAGTTGGGCATTGGTTAGTTTTCCATTCTAGGCCCCGTAAAAAGTCGGGGAAGTCTAGAAGGGCCCCGACAACACCCCTGACTAAATTTCTGCACGGGTAGCTGCACAGCTTGATGCCAAAATCGTATATTGGACGCATGTATTAAAAAGAGTAGTAGCAACGGTAAAAGCCGTTAGATCGCGCGGATTACCTTTCAGGGGCCACGATGAGAAATTTGGATCGCCGCACAATGGAAATTATTTGATATCGATGAAACTCATCGCTGAGTTGGACCCGTTTTTGGCTGATCATATTTCTCGACATGGTAATACAGGCAGTGGACACACGAGTAACCTTTCTTCGACATTTGCGAGGAATTTATTGCGTCGATGGCAAAGAAAGTGAAGAACATTATTCTATCAGAGATCAAATCGGTAAAATACTTTTCACTAATGGTGGATTCGACGGCCGACATTTCGCATGTCGATCAGTTGACATTGGTTATGCGTTATGTACAACCAAATGGTGTACCCATCGAGCGCTTTCTAAAATGTATTCCCAACGCCGGTCATAAAGCGCAGGAAATGACGGATGCTATTACCGCGACTTTGAGAGCATTCGAAATCAATGTCGTCAACTGGCGTGGACTGTCTTACGACAGTGCCGCTAATATGTCCGGGGCGTATAACGGTCTCCAAGCGCAAATTAAAAAGCTTTCTCGGGAAGCAAACTATATTCCGTGCTCGGTCCACTCGCTTAATTTGGTAGGCGAGACTGCAGCAGAAAGTTGTGAAAAAGCTTGTAGGTTTTTCGCACTTCTGCAAGAACTCTATAACTTTTTCACGGCATCGACACACCGCTGGGATGTTCTCCAGACTCAAAACTGCTCCGAATCAAATGCACAAAACGTCACCTTGCAAAGCCTGTATGCAACTCGCTGGTCTGCTCCTACGAAGCTTGTATCAATCTCGAGACAAAATCATCGCTGTGCTGCTTTCTATTGAGAGCGATCAACAACAAAAGGCGACTATAAGAAGCGAAGCTAAAGGTATTTGGCTCAACCTTGAGTAGCTGGAAACGACTTTTATGACTTGTTTTTGGGGCTTCTAACTAAATCGATTGAATACGACGAACAAGAAATTACAGTCTGTCGATATCGACATATTCACAGTTGCACAACTTTACGATTCACTAATCGTTCCAGTCTCTAATCCGCGCGAACAATTCGACGATTTTGAAGGCACTCAAGTTATGCGGTGAACAGGAATACCAGAATGATACCAGAAGGAAAAAGAAGCGCAAGATTCGGGCAGGCGAGTCTGCTGCAGGAGAAGTGGAAATGACCGGCCGGGAACATTCGAGAGTAGGAACGTTTTTGGTCGTCATTAACAGTCTACTCTGCGATCTCCGCAAGCGACGTGAGGCCTATCAAAGCTTTTATGAAAAGTTTTCATTTCTTACTGATCTACGTGCCATGGGCCAAGCTGACGTTAAATCGAAAGCGCAGAATTTGCGGACTCTCTCTATAGACCTCGACCTCGAAGAAAGCCTCGTTCCGACCTCAAAGAAAGCTTTGCCGATGATTGCATTCATTTCCAAGCACACTGTTTGTGGAACACGGAAGAACGGATGACTGCATTATCATTATTGTAATTGCTTTGAGAAGATGATATTCAAACTGTGTATCCCAACATCGATATCCCATTACGCGTGTGTGTCTGCACTCCTGTAAGTAACTGCTCTGGAGAACGGAGCTTTCGGTGGTTACGGCGAGTTAGGAATTATCTGCGCTTGAAAATGACGGAAGATAGGCTCAACGCTCTCGCTATTCTCAGCATCGACTCCCAGTTACTACGATCTCTCGATTACGATGACTTGATCAACACGTTCGCAACCCAGAAGACAAGGCGTGTAGCGATATAGTTCAAAGATTATCTCGGGTATGACTTGATGCAAATACTTCTTTCATAAATGATATTGTAAATTGAAATTTGTAATTGAAATAATTAATCACTTCATAAATCGTTGATATTTCGCGTTTTTTCTTTCCAGCGTTTTAACTTTTTTTTCTATTGAAAAACTTTTTACGTGTGCCAAAAAAATACCTGTCATTATTCGCTTTTCCGACGAAAGGGGCGCCAATCTTTCTGAGGCCTAGGGCGGCAATAAGGTCAAATCCGCCCCTGATTACAACACTACCCGATAGTCCACAACGGCTTTACAACGTGTCTCGATCCATCACGTTCAATCCAACGAGAAGTTTCTCAACACATTTCGATTGTGTACATTATCGCTGTCGGTTTCGACTGATAAGAATATCTTGCATAGATAAGGTACAGTTGACAGTGGTTCAGCTTGTAGTCAGAGGTTCTCACGCGAGTTTATCAGTATCGGGGTAACCCATACGGGAGTCTATCAGTACCGGGGTACCCCATACTGATAGACTGGCGTGAGAATCTCTACCTACAAGCCGAACCGTTCTCAGCTCTACCTTATCTATGAGAGATATTCTCATCAGTACGATCCTGACAGCGATAATGTATACAATCGAAATGTCTTAGAAAACTTTGTGTTGGATTGAACTTGATGGCTCGAAATACTTTGTAAAACCGTCATGGACTGTTGGGTCGTGTTGTAAAGAGCGTGTGCAGTAACAAGTAGGTGTAGAAAAGAATGTGTGCAATTGATTTGCCTTGAAATAAAAAGAGTGGTAAAATTTGTGCGTTCAAACAGTTTGTGCGCCAAGTCATGTGTATAATTGATATGTGCGCATTCGAAATGTCATGGAAAACGCGTGTGAACATCAAGAAAGTGAAAAATCATTTCGCGATACGTCAAAAGTACTCGTACATTTTTCTATTAAAATGTCTAGCATTCCAATTACGCAGACAAAATCTCTCGGAGAACTTCTTATTCCCGTACAACTTAGAGAATTCAAGTGTAGATAGTATAAAAATGTTATTATTCTATTTCATCTCAGGCTGTTGCTGATATCGTGCTTTAGTTATGCCAGAGTGATTGTAGCTATGCACTGAATGTGTAATATATTTATAAGATATATGTATTACCAAACCGTAAACTATGTAAGTCCCAAGACAAGAAAGGCTAAAAAATCTTACCAATTTGTAATAAGTTTTTACCTCAAACAAATAATTATATTATTTTAAACATCGCGGTCTCACAAACCAAGATGGACGACCTAAGGCCTAAAAGCACTAATGACTACCAAGGATTAAGAAATCAGGGATAATGTAACTACCAAGGCTTCAATTTGCTTCGTAAATTGTGACACAAAGATTGACGAATCCCGGGATTTCGGTACGAATCCGAGCGGTGATTAACTTCTCGTCTCTCACTCGTATTTTATCATTTGATGTTGTCGACCGTAGCTTAGTTCAATACATATAATATATCCAATACACATGATATGTCTTGAAAATCAACGATTCTTTGATGACGAAGCTATTTCAACATCCTATTTGAAGCCATAAATCCTATCCATCCTATTCCTAAATAAAAGAAAGTAATGAGAAAGCCATGTGAAACTTACAATTTTCACACCTTTATGCTTTCATTGTTTAATCCGTTATACCTCACATTGTGAATATACATGTTCCTCATTTTACTATTATAATTGTGACCTCATCCCTAGTCGTTTGGAAACCTTTAAATTTCGATTATTTCCTGTGTGTCAAAATTAACGCTCGCCATAATTCATTGATTAGTTTTCATCTCTGCCGTTGTCTAGTGTTACATCCTGACATTTTAGACATATCGGGGTGTTCAGATATCCAAGTAATTTATTACCTCTGAATTGCTGCGTCCATGTTATTCGCATACTCTGACTTTTCAAGCACGAGTCAAGTAAAAAGACCGTCGTGACACATAATCTACTAGTATATCGATTCTTATTCGTGGTTGAGTATAACAAATTTTATCAATAAACACAAGTTATTTGCGACGCTAGTACGGAAAAGCGGTCTTTCGACGAAGATTGTGAAGCTGGCTGCACGAACCTGGCTGCACGAGCCGTAGCCGAGTGACGCTTGTAGCTCGAGAGTCTAACCGCTAACCGCCGTCGGAAGGCCGCTTTTTCGTACGAGTATCACATAATATTTTTTGTAGCAAATGCTCGAAAACTCCCGCTTTTCGTGCCTGTACAACTTTTCGAAAGCGTGTGGGAAGGCAACTACAGTGTCAAGATAAGTGAGTGCGAAAGTTGGGATATGTGAAAAAAAGTATCTACACCGGGATAAACGTGCGCAAAAGTATACAACATTTTTCTCGCGTCCCCGCTAGATAACGCCACTGTCGCCACGCTTTACAGGCGCGAAAAGCGGGACTTTTCGTGCATTTGTTACAAAAATATAATAACATCACATTAAATTTGATTTCATTACTATAAAAATGTTGATTCCTGCATTTTTAACAATAAAAGTTGAAACCAAGGGGAGGGGAGGGGGTTTGGATGAACCGACGCGAAGAAGAGATCTAGGAAAATAAGTGATGCGAATTAGTCTCGCAGGAAATGTTATCTCGTTGTAATGAAATTTGTTCGTGTGGATGATCTTTCAACAGTGGAAGCATAAAATAGGACTTCTGATGGATGGCTCGGCATCTTCAGTTATTCACGAGAGCGAAGTGTACACATAGAATTCTGACGTTATTCATATGCGAAATTACCTACATGAATATTCAGATAAATTGGCGCTCAGGATCGTTGAGTTGTGTACCGAATAACGTAATACCGTGCCAAGATAGAGAGAGAACTCGAATTTCATAAGAAATAAGTCTCTCTTTCTCGCTTCTACCCGCTTCATCTTTGTTCTTAAGAAGTAAGCAGTACTCAAGGGGGTTGTATATACTATAATACTGAAAGTAAGTGGGATAGGGCCGAGCTTGAGTGTGATTTTTGTCTAAGTTCTGAAGGAGTCCGAGTGTGCAAGGAGAAACTCCGGTCCGGAGTTTTTCGAATACAAAGAGAATCGCGAAGATAGGCATTCGCGAGGAGACCGCGAGGGACGAAAGACAAAAAAAACGAAGAAGGGAATAGCAAAAGAGGGATAAAGAGGCAGGTTGACATCTCCTTTGTATCGAGAAATGTAACGAGTTGTTAAAGAAAGACCACACAGTAGAAAAGAAAAAATATGAAAAAAATAAGCGTAAGCGCACGACATGTCTTCGAGGCTCTTTTGTGAATTTAACGATGTAATTTGGGTATGCAGGATCATTGGGTACGCTCAAAGGCAGAACTTTTACTTTCCATTTGAAAATAATATTTTTTCTTTACAAATGGGAGCTGCATGGCAGATGAAAGTTGCTTAATTGAAAAATTATTAGTACAGTGTTAAAAAATTTTGTTTACAAGTTTATGAACGGTATTGGAAGTTTTTTTACATAAACCGTTTCTGAAATTTCAAATACATGTGGCTTGCAATTTTACAGTAACTTTTTATTTTTAATGAAAATATTTGGTAAATTTCAGTCAAAAGATTTGCAATTTTAATATCTGGAATTTTAGTTTTACGAAAAAGTACATTAATGTTCAATTAATGTAAGTAATGTTAGCTAATTTCAAGTGTAAGTACATTAAACTTACAATAACTTTTTACAGTGTAGGTAGGTAGTTAATGTTCGCCATTAGGAATTACGTAGTAATGCCTTATTTTTTCAGACCCAGAAGTTGGTCGCAGCCCGTTAAACGTCACACATACAGCTATAGTCGTAGTTTGTCCAACATCGGAAGCGACATCAGTGCCCCTTTGCTTTCACCGTCAGGTATCAGTCCATGTAGGTTTTGGCGATGGAACAGACGCGGCCGATGGTCGGGCTAGTGTTGACGTGGCGATTGTCGTATCCACAACGCTCGGCCAATGTTCGGGCAACTATTGCCTCGCCAATGGTTGGTTTGATAATTTGCGGCCAATGCTCGGCCACGTTCGACTCGCCAATTGTTGGTTAGTCGATTTGAGGTCAATGTTCGGCCGAGTATTTGCTCACCATTGGTTGGTTTGACAATTGGCGGTCAATGCTTGGTCGAGTATTGACTCGCCAATTGTTGGTTTCTCAATTTGAGGCCAGTGTTCGGCCGAGTATGAACTTACCAAACATTGATTTTCCGATTTTAAGCCAATGTTCAGCCGAATACCGATTCGCCAACCATTGGTCGGTTGATGGATGATCTCATAAGTCACTGGTGTTCCGATTTCAGGCCAATGTTCAGCCGAATATTGATTCGCCAACAGATGGTCTGTTGATACCTGATCTCACGACCCATCGGTTTGCCGATTTCAGGCCAATGTTCGGTCAAATATCGAGTCGCCAATCATTGGTTTACCGATGACAGCATTGGACCATAATTCATCGGCTTTCGCCGCTAGATGGCGGTAACGCAAGTTGTTTGAATTGACACCTTTTTCAACTTTCGCAAAGTATGCATATTATATTTGGATTTCGTACTTGGTAGTCAATACATGCATTGACATACCAATATACAATATGTATTTCCAATACATTGATTGAGTATGATCGCTTTGAGAATTCTCAAAGCGATCATACGCTTTGAGCGCTTTGAGAATATGTGGCTGACTATTCGTTGAGGCACACGATATTAATTAGGTTTGACAAGAGACGAACGAACGAACGATCGATAGAAGATCGATTGTCATGTAGAAGAGTCTTGATCGGACTTTCAGAGAAAGCAGACGTTTGACAGTTCGTGTTTGAGATATTTAGCTGCCGTTGTACATAATAATATCTGCCCTAAAATCTAATACGCGCGTTACGCATTCTCTTGGACGTAACAATATGTAACCTGTAGAGGGACGAAATTGACAACCAATAATCGGCGGATCCTCTTGATCGACCTTGGGGCCAATGTTGGGTGCCAATATTGGCAAGTACTTATCATCCAAGGCTCCCTCTATCTACAATCTAGTAAATAGATTGTAAATAATCTCGATTGGCTTGGCAGAGGTCGGCCCTCGATGATTGGGCCAAGCCCGCATGCCAATGTTGGCAACATCGGTACCAAGCTTCGTCCAACCATTGGCCACATCTGATTACCCTACATGGGAAGATCGAGTGAACAGCTAAAGTCATACTGTGTACGTTTTTTACGGTCTATATCTGGAACTACGGCGCTGCTTCATTGCGTTCACCGGCGAAATTGTTTCACTCCTCGAAAAATTATTAGTATTTTGTTTTTCTTTTTCCTTCACTACCCGACTTACACATGTGTGAAATAGGCTTGATTTATTACCTCAGGAGTTGTGAATCGTGAAATCTCCAATACAGTTTTATCAATTTATCGAAAATTTGTGCTTGGTGGAAGACGTAAGTTATCACTGATTCTTGAGACGAGAACGTATATCGAGCTATGGAGTGAAATGGGCCGTGACGTTTCTCGCCCGGATAACAATTCCATATCAATTTAATAAAGCCGAGAGGACGAATAGGAGTAATGCTACAGAGAGAGATGGAGAGGAAGGGAAAACGCGGCGGATAGACAGTTATGGCGGTGGAGGCCGTCGTTTGCAGCAGCGAATCCGTCAATGTCTCCCACGGGACTGACTCGTCTCACTTGTCTCTCTCGATCTTTTGTTTGGAAAGGTTTGTCCCCTCCCCTCTCCCCTCTCCCCCGCTATCCTCCCATACAACAGAGAATATGGCGATAGTTATTAGGAAAATGGAGATAGGCAACTGGAGGAAGCAAGATAGACGTAGCGAATCGGTCCATTTCTCCGTCAAATTGATTGAACTGTCCTTGGCGAGTTTGTGAAATGTTCGGAGATTACGCCGGACCGCTCGTCTGATCGATGAGGTACGGTTTCAACTATCATACACAGTAAAAAATAATTTCGTAAAATCGCAATACGAAGTTTCGTAAAAATAATTTTGTTAAATAAGTGACAAACTCGTTTCTTCAGGTTTGAATATTACAAACCTGCCCATTTATTTCTCATGCAATTAACAATTTCTAGTTTGTACTTTTGTTTGTAAAACTAGAAAATTAACAAATAAAAAATTGTGCACGTTTGTGGACAAAAAGTTATTGTAAAAAGTACAAACTTTTTTTTACTGTGTAGCACCATGAAATGACTGCGAAGTTCCCTTGGACCTAAATATTTTTTGCAACTTTTGACCGCTGTGCACCAACGTACGGTACTCTTGAAATAGCAATCCGCATTTAAATATAAATCAGGAGGTTGAGGTTCGATGTTAATGTGCTATTCTTATTTGCCACGACGCTCATTTACTGAGAACTTCTCGAGTACGGAAATATTTATTTTCCATTTTTTCCCCGTTTATAGGCATTGTGCCTGTTACAGGGTTGGCCAGGGTCAGTAGCCAGTCCCCCCTTTGCGATTGCAGCCGACTTCCCAAAGCATCGCATTCGCCTTGGCATTACTGTCAAGGGCATAGGGAAACTGCAGAAAACCTATGCCGATACCCAATCTCCGTCGGTGTCAGATTCGCTTCACGGTGTCAGGGCTACGTCGTGTTTCGTCACGAATGTAAACATGGACTACAGCTATATACCTGGGACATAGACATACAATGACGCGTGTGAATCATGTATATATCTGGAACTATGCCTCGCCCATATTTTTATTCTCGACAGAACGATTGCACCAGGACTTGAACCACTCGACCTGCCGGTGTATTGGTTTAGAAGCGAGCACGCTAACCACTAGATCAATTCACGTGACTCGGGAGAGATTAGGCAGGGTACGGATAGGGCGAAAGAGCGTGAGAGCGTCTAAAGACTTGAGGCATTTCCCGTTGAGTCGCGGCGATGCCCGGACGAGCCGACAGGTGTTGGAATTTATATAACACCGAGGGAGCGAGGCGAAAATCGGGGTCAATCAACCCCGGCTTTTTGCGCTTTTATTGGAATTTTCTCGAGGGTTTTCAACATCGCGGTAAGCCCGGCCGTCCCAGAGATGATTAAATCGTTTATTAAAATTGTATCGAGTTTGTACGTCGTCGAAGTCGTGTAAAAATCATCATTCACGTGGATGTGCGCGGTAACTGGTCCGTTCGTGTACGAGAGCGAGCTTCGAAGCTCCTAAAAGTTAACCCGGAGTGGATGCCGAACCTCGCCACGGTCATCGGGTGACCGTGGTTACGCGCGCCGTTACGTTTTTCCCTTATTCTGGGTTAATTAAATCATTATGTTGTCGAAATATTTTATACGCGAGCCACCCTGGGGTCGCGTCCAGGGGATTTGCCGGTATCTTTGTCGTCGTCGGCGGGCGGTTCGCCGGTGATTCATGTGCTCGCGTATTTAGGAACTATTTTATGTGTCCGGGGATTGTTGTGATTTATTTGAGAAAGTGTTTTAACTATTTGAAAGCCTTGAACCCACCGCGCTATTGCGAACCGTCCCGTGTTGCTATCGGGTGTGTGTTGTGTGTGTAATTGTCTGTCACGTAACCGATCGTGTGTTTTCCCGAGTATGGGAGTGTGTGAGTGTGAGACGAGCGTGGAGTGAGACGCTCGGTATTTGTTGCGTCGATCTTCCGGAATTTGTAAACCGTGCCGTCGAGTTGTAACGGTCACGGCTAAATTGAGTTTTGTGGAAGGTTTTTCTCCGGGAATTTCCTGGTTTCCTTCCGGTCGAGTCATTTGCTTTGGTTTAATAAAATATTAGTTTTCCAAATGAACATCGATTTATTGTAGCTTGTTCTTGTAATCGAACGTCCCTAACCCGCCCGCTCTACCCTCGAGTATGATAGCAGCGAGCCGGACACAATAACTTGTACTCCCTGGTAAGCGCGAGCGTACCTGGCGCCCAGATTAATAAATTAACAAGCAAGGCTCCGCCTCGGACACTTCGGCGGAGAGCGTCGAGCTGAGCGGATCATCGCCGCGTTGTCGAGCTTTAATAATCGCCGTTGTTAAAAATCTAGTGCATTATCGACAGGCTAGTGCGAATAATAAAAGAAAGTAGTTCACCAGCTTCCGCTAAGAGCAATAATTACGAAAAAAATACCACTTTGGGACCGATAAAAGTGAATATCAACGAGAACGGGCATCGGAGGGGGTTATACCCGCTCATGAGCCAGGCCAAGATGGCCGCCAACAAAGCCAACGCCAAGGCCCCGACACCAAGAGTTTTGCACGGTGCTGCACAGCCCGTGCTGACCCCTCGCTCACGTGAAACGGCACGGCTATCCTCATAAAAAAACATATTTACTTTAAAACATTAAATTATCCTTCATCTACAACCAATAACATTCTAGAGTACAATATTATCAAACTTGCAACTACTGGATCAGAATCTTTTTTTTATAATAAGCGTCTACGCCCGAAACGATAATAGATCGCTTTTCATCACGGAACTAGAAACGTTATTTGAGAAGCTAAGATTGCATCACGATAATATCTTCTACATCATAGCGGGCGATTTCAACGCGAGACGAATTGTTTGGGGAGACAGAATTAATAACCAGCGCGGGCGATACTTGGCGCAATGGGAAAATAACAATAGTATTGAATATAAGGCAAAAATTGTACCGCCGGCGCACCCGACTTTTAAGCAAGCGAACTCATACCTAGACATCTGCATTCTTGACTCATGACTGACAATAGTAGACAGCATCAATGACAAGCTGATAACCCTTCCTTACGATAGCGACCATGCCGCAATTTCGTTCACGGTTCAAACAACAGCTGATTGTAATTTGGGTATAGATCCGTCCATTACTAAGCCGAGATACAACTGTAAAGCGACTAAGTGGAAGCGGTTCAGCAAAAGACTCGATGACTCATATTCTACGTTGATTCCGGACGACCAAAACCTAACTTTGGCTGAAATAGATAATAATCTATTATTGATCAATGAGAAAATCGTAAAAGCAATAGAGAGCACAGTACCAACCTTCAAGTCACAAAATAGCACTTTCAAATACATAAATAAGAAAATTTTGAAACTTCGAAAAATAATATCGAACACAGTATCATTACTTCACTCGCTGCATCTGCAGGACCCATGGGACACAAGCCAATTAAAAAGACAAGCTAAAGGAGCACTAAAACTAATAAGATTTGCTATCCACCAAGAATTTAAAAAGTCATCGGACAAGTACTGGACAAACCAAGTCAAACTAACAGACCACCGCAGCCACGAAACTTTTTTCCCTAAAGTCAATAGATTGTTAAGACCCAAACAACTGAGTCAAATTGACGACATGCATATCGACAGAAATAACCAGGCCCTAACTAAGGAGCGCTTGCTCGCTGGACGATGTGCTGGTCGACAATAATAATAGATATATTTTCTAAATAATAATTGAACATCATTGGCGCATTCTACGAATCCATAAATTCCCCTAGATATCTAAACGAAGGCACGGATTTAAAGGCAAGAGTTGACCTAACTGCAATGCAAATTAAAAACGCGTTTGTTGAATCAAGAACAAATAAGATGTTTCACTCCGTATTTAGAACACACAACAAAGCTTCAAATCCCAATCCAGAGCAAAATATTAACTTACTGAGACCCTTCTGCAAAATAGATGGAGAACAAAAAATTCTGAAGAATCTACCGAATAAAACGTCTTGTGGGCTTGACGAAATACCAGCAATAGTATTAAAGCACCTCCCCGATAAAATGATAAGAGCGCTTACGATACTGTTTGACAACGCGCTAAACCAACAATACTTTCCAACCATCTGGAAGCGAGCTAAAATGTTGCCCATCTTTAAAAAAAAAAAACAAAAAAAACCTTAACGACCCATCAAGCTACAGGCCGATCAGTTTAACTTCCTGCTTAAGTAAAGTGTACGAGTCAATCCTAAACTCGAAAATAACATATTTTTGTGCGCGAAATAACATAATCCCCGACACTCAGTTTGGGTTTAGGCATAGGCATGCGACTACCCATGTCATCCATAAGCTCCTCTCCGACCTCAATAACCAAATAGGACGCAGCCAATTGATGGGAACTGCCCTACTAGATCTTAAGAAAGCGTTCGACTCGGTGTGGCTCAACGGCTTGTTATGTAGACTTCCAGATAAGAATTTCCCCAATTGGTTGATCTATGCTATTTGGGACATGGTATCACAAAAAACATTCGTGACTTGGGATGGTGCTCTGCTCTCGAGTAAAGTCTTCCACATATCCGAAGGGTTACAGCAAGGGACCGTAAACTCGCCGATTCTATTTAACATCTTTACCTGCGACATACTCAATATAGAAAGCATCAACAGCGCGAATTGCAATACGAGTGCCATAGCTTTTGCTGACGACATTATTATATATACTGCGAACCACCGAGTACAAAAGATCCAGATGGAACTCGAGGAGAAAGTCGAACTGATAAATCAATATTATATTGCCTGGAACCTCCGAATTAACCTTTTTAAATCCGAGACAATCCTATTTAGAAAACCACTACATAACATTAACTCTAAAAACAAAGAAGGACATAAACTTTTTCAAATTGAAATTACATCTCCAGGCACGAGAAACAAAACTCCAATCCCGCATAAAAAAACAGTTAAATATCTTGGATTCTCAATCGACTCTCTTCTTCGAGGAAAAACATATGACTTACAGCTTGAAAAAGCCAAAAAAGCCCTTTAGGCGAATAGCGCAATCTTTTATAATAGAAAATTATGTATGAAAATTATTAATGGAAATTACATCTCCAGGCACGAGAAACAAAACTCCAATCCCGCATAAAAAAACAGTTAAATATCTTGGATTCTCAATCGACTCTCTTCTTCGAGGAAACAAACATATGACTTACAGCTTGAAAAGGC
This sequence comes from Stenichneumon culpator, assembly GCA_964017025.1. NCBI lineage: Eukaryota > Metazoa > Arthropoda > Insecta > Hymenoptera > Ichneumonidae > Stenichneumon > Stenichneumon culpator. Next base: position 9,066,825 of record OZ024768.1, on the reverse strand, counting down.
CAAAAAAGCCCTTCAGGCGAATAGCGCAATCTTTTATAATAAAAACTTAGCAAGTAAAACAAAAGTGATATTGTATATGCTTTTAATCTGACCCATAATCACCTACGTTGCACCGATTTGGTGAAATACTGGGCAATCTGTGATAGAACAAATTCGCGCATTTGAGAGAAAATGCCTAAGAGTGTGCCTTTTTATGTACCGCTCTGAACACACAGAGTTCAGACATAATATATCTAACCTTGTATTATACGAAAGAGCCGATATCCCTAGAATCGACAATTTTATGATCAGACTCACTCGCAATTATTTCTGTAATTTGAATGTGATAGACAACCAAGTGATCCGAGCTTTGGGAATACAGGAAAATAACATCACAGTTCGACAACTAACAACGGGTTATATCACTCCCCAATCTTTCTTATATTGCGACAGCCGAGGTATCATACAAAATGAAGACAATATTCCTATATTATTCCACTGGAAAAGGAATAAGGCGAACAAGAGAATCTCGCTAGAACATACCGATTATCGTAACAACAGAGACAAATTCACGGGTTCCACGTCGATCCCGCGTATAGATTTCTTGGATTTCCATAGGCTCAATTTTAATAAATATTGGTGGTTAGATATTAACTGCCCCCATATATCCCAGCTTAACGTTAGGATGAGACGATATAAACAAGCTGCAAGGCAGAGGAATCGCGAAAACTAAGTGATACTATCGCAACTGATTCCAAAGATATGTTAAGGATTACCTTAGTACCCTGTAAAAATGTAAATAGTCTCCTAGCTTTAACTTTTTAGTCTTAGATTTAATTTAGTACCAGAACAGAAGGTCAATCCCCTTATGTTCTCCAAGTTGGCCACAAGAGCAGTGCATAGAGGTTTTTTTTTTTTTGTAAAAGGGATACTACCCTCTTCTTTTTTCCTTATACTGACAATGGCGTTCGCCGACACGCCAGAGAAGATGGACAGCAAAACGTCATTCCGTAAGCTCTGATCTACCAAATAAATATAAACCAGTGATAGATCCTGTTGGTGAGCACTGTATGCTAGCAGTCATAGGCTTTTGTTATATGTATATTGTAGCCTACACATAAAGAAATGTACTATTTGAAACAATAAACATCTTTATAAAAAAAAAAAAAAAAAAACAAGCGGGGCGGAGCCCCGCTTGTTTTACGAAATTTATACTTTATTGATTTAAAAAAGTATTATTACATGGACAAATAGTGCAGCGCAGCAAATTTCAACTGTATCGGTTCATTGGTTGCGATGATATACTGTGACACGGACGTCCCATGGAGTGAAAGTTTGGGAAAAAGTCATTTTAATAGGCAGTTTGTTATGTAAGGAGTGAGTGCCTAAAAAGAGGAGAACAATTCTAAGGTTCTCGGAGGCGACGGCTCTAGGTAGAAAATATGGTAATAATCTCCAGATTCTTATAGTAATTCGAGGGCGAACTGGAAAAATTACGTGTTTAACCAGACGTATCCCGAATTTTGCTATGCATTGTGTAACGGCCGCAGCCTAACTTATTTCAACTTTTAACCTTTAATATTTATTCGAGAGTATCGATACGGAGTTTCCGTTCGATACGCTCTTCATAGAAGCCCTTAAGGCTATCATGCATCCGGACCGCCGTGAGCGTCCACTTATCGTCTAGTCTAAACACTCTGCGACTCTTTATTCCATTGTCAAGCGAGCGCGAAGCCCTCAGCTTCACGCCCGCTTCACGGCAGTTCAGCTCCGACGAAAGACCAGTGCGGTACACTCTCCCGATTAATTGCTACGACGAATAAAAGACTTATATATTATTTAACCGACTTGGAGTTATTAGAATATTCATAAGACCCAAGCGGCCATCCGCCACAATTGGCTGCTATACCATTTACGGCAAATAGTATTTATTCTCATACTTTGCGCCCACAAATGTTTCAAATTATTCTGCAGACGCATATAAAACGCTGCAAATTATTTTGGTATAAACTACTAAATGTTCAGCGATAGATTACGCTTTATAATTTCTTCTTATATGTGATTTAATAACGATACGGCTATGGGATAGACAAAAAATTTGTAAAATCATTGAGTTGCACGGGCAATATATAGGTATCGTTACTTTGTAGCAATGTGCGCACTTTACTATACCTATTATAGTACCGCAGGCTCAACGGTTAGGCTGTCGAGCTCCAACTGTTGCGCGATTTTTCTCAGACGATTTTGCGTGAGTTACCAGTCGGTATAGAGATTTGTTTTTCGACTGCGACGAAACCGTCAGTCGCTCCAACGCGCACCGACCGCGAAGTTGTGCTGTCTATTGTTTTTAGAGTTCGTGTTGGATTTATGGTGTATACACGCAAGTATTTATGTTACGATTATACAGTTCTTTGAAATATTCATGCATGCTTCCCCGATTAAATCAGTTTTTTAATAAGGTGAACCGTAAAGGCTGTATCACTCTTGTCTGTGGTCGACGTGTACATATAATAAAAAGTTTCAGTGGACGTGCAGTATTATAGGCGTTGAGATTTCCTTTATCCAACATGGACGTAAGTTCGACAATAGTCACTGAGCCGGCAGCTCACGACAATAGTGATGCCCTTGAGGTTACCAAGACATTACTTTGTTTTGCATATGTAGTAGAAGACGAGAAAAGTATTGTGGACATTAAGTTTTTGTAAAAAGTACAAACATTTTTTACTGTGTATCTGGAATTTTATTAACAATAATAATATTATTTTTGCTTAATATCAGATTATTATTATTATTATGTTCGCGTGTTTGTATGAAGCGAATGGTGTTTATATTAATACAATGTATAGTGTAACACTCATATGTTATGCATTGAATACCAAACCGGATTGCCGTTCAACGCAAAAGAGTGTGGGAACAATTCCTCAACTGTGGAGATAGTATCACGCAACTGAATAGTTTTGTCAACTCATCAGTTACCCACTTATCACCAAACCATATTGCTGTTCAACCAGGGGTGGCTTATAGACTAGGCACGCTAGGCCCAGGCCTAGGGCACCCGCGATCGCGGGGCCGCCGCGCGATGTCGCGATCCGCAAGCGAGTGGGCACCTCCCACTCTCCCGCTATGTCTTCAATTTGTATATTTGTTTTTTGATCATTGTTCGGACGGCCGAGCGAGGGGGGGGGGGGGGGGCGCGATTTTAATCGGGCCTAGGGCGCCAATTTTCATAATCCGCCCCTGTGTTCAACACAAGAAAGTCTGGGAATGATTTCTCAACTGTGGCGGCAGCATCACAAGACTGAACAGTTTGTCGGTTTATTTTGTTGTGCCATACGGCATAGGAAAATTTCCCAGATTTCCGATGTGTCCCGCGATTGCCATACTGTCTGGAGGTTATTCCCAAACTATTTAAGATGATAGTACCATATTTTTCTCTATGAGGCTGAAGTTAGCGACCTGCCTTGGCGACCTGCAACGAGCGGTTTTGGTTGGGACTGTCCGCGGCTTAGCATTGGCGCATAAAAAGAAGTTTGCGATATATTTTAATTAAATGCATGCTTGCATCAATAAAAAATTTGGCAGGCTTCTTCTCGAAGGTGTAAGAAATTTACACGTACTTGAAATTTTCTGGCGCCGGCAAATTGGCCACCGTTATAAATTAACGAAATCGCATTCCGGCGGGTTTTACCTAACAAATGAATGCCAAACGTACACGCATGCTCTAATCAACTTCGAATTTTGTATGACCATTCTCGAAGGTGTGAGAAATCTACACGTACTTGAAATTTTCTAGCGACGGCAAATTGGCCACCGTTATAAATTAACAAAGACTCGTTTCCGCGAGTTTCACCTAACAAATGGGTGCCAAATGTACACGCATGCTCTATTCGACTCAAAATTTGGTTATGAATATTCTTGAAGGTGTAAGAAAACTACACGTACTTAAAATTTTCTGGCGACGGCACTTTGGCCACCGTTATAAATTAACAAAGTCTCATTTCGGCACGTTTTACCTAACAAATGAGTGCCAAACGTACACGCATGCTCTAATCAACTTCAAATTTTGTATGAATGTTCTCGAAGGTGTAAGAAAACTACAAGTACTTGAAATTTTCTGGCGACGGCAATTTGGCCACCGTTATAAATTAACAAAGTTTTAAATTAACAATCACTCATTTCCGCGACTTTGACACACCATTAAAAAGGTAACGTTAAAGGTACTGTACATTTCAAAATGATCGGGCGACCGAAAATTATTTATTTAATCCCGATGAGACAACCTAACATATCTGTGTTGTCTGTAACAAAGTACTAAGTTTGGGGATCTTTCTGCCGTCTCAACAAATTATAACAAAGTAAATTTTTTTTCTTTCTTCCGTCTTTTTGTAAGGTTTGAGAGCTGCCGCCGGGCTTCCTCTCTCACCAACGCACATACGATTCTATACTCTGAGTTCTGAAAGACCGACGCTTTTCGCTTTACTTGGCTATGAGACTGAAGTCTCGCCGTGTATAATACGCCGAAACTCCGCATTCGCTTACCGAATTTTTTTTCACACACCGAGCGGCGGATCCCACTGAAACTCACTTGTCGTACATGGTTTTGCATGTTTCGATTTTTGCATCTTATATTTTTTTCATACCGTGAACGCCATAGACCACCGCCGGTAGTTGCGAGGGAGTTCGGACTTTCTCTACGAGAGTGATTGCCCTTTTGCCGTAATGTTAACCGGTCGATCTCTTTATGGAAATTATCCTCGACTATTCGCTATGGTTGGAAGAATGCTTTGTATCTTCGTGAGGTAGGGGAGAATTAATGCGAGATGGAGAACTAAAAAATTACTTATCAATTAGATTGTTTGTTGGTAAAGATAGACCATTTTTTTTGCCTATTACAATTTTTAGTAGGTATAAACGTTTCATTTGAGATTCCATTCTGATGTAACGTTTTTGTGAGACGAGACTGTTTTGAAAACTTTGCGAATTCTAAAATTTTAAGAGACAAAGCGCCAGAATACCTCTCCCACACTGAGCGAAGGATCTAATAGAAATTACCATAAACTTGGTAAAAATCGACAGAACTTCAGGTATATGGGCGGTACAGCGTCATCGTGGTAACCATTCGTATTAAACTTGACACATTCTGCTAGAAGATATGGTAATTTTCACTATCGCAGATATTACCCGAATATCTCGTAATTTTTGCTAGCATATAAGTTCTTTTACTAAAAAATATAATAATCGGTGGCGTCGGGATCGCAAATCATTTGTGTCGGGACTTACGAAAAAAAAATTAATTAACGTAAGTATTAACAAAATAATAATCGATCACAGCACATATAATAATATTATAATAATTTCTTAAAAGGTTTGCCGATCGGTCTCCCGAGTGGTCGGTGAACCGTTTATGGGTTATATCGGTATATTATGTCGATTAAATATTTTTTATGTTACGTAAATTAAATTTGATCCTCGAAATTCTTAGTTGTTATTTGCACTTGATTTCAGGTCGAAGTTGTTGAGGAGGACGCTTGGCCGAATAGGGAAAGCGTATGTTTATTAATAATTTATTTTTCTATTGTACATATTAATGCAATTAACTTTACGTAATTGTCTTTGCAGAACCTCTACACATTCCTAGCTGATATCACGAATGGCAAATCAATTCTTGCCACCTATAAAACCAATAAGACACTGACGAACAGTGCGCGGAATCTGTTGACAAGGTTGATCATTCGATCGGAGAAGGATGCAGCCTTCCGCAAAGTAAATGTTATCGGTGGAGAATCGAGGGTGGTACTATCTTTTAGTAAGCAAGATTCATCCCTCGACACCTTTGTGCGTATTCAGTATTCTTGTATTACTGTTTCATCGAAGGCTTAAATTTTTTCTTACTGCGTAAACTCTCCTTCGCACTTCCATCTTTACTCCGTTCTGGTGTATTTGATCGAACTGCGTTTTTCTCCACTAATGTTGCTACGCACACCTAAATTTTTTAGATGGTGTTAACAATTTTACTCATATTCTTGTTACTAAAGTTGAGATTAAAGTCAATATTTTTCCATTATTATCATGCTTCGCACCTTCTTATTTCTAATCCTGCATAAATCTGTTTTGAGCCATATGCCGAAGCTGTGAATTTTATTGCTCTACATACCCTGGCATGGAGTCACATAACTTATTCATGAATATTATTTCTTTCTATACTGACAATTATTCATGTATATTTGGGTTCACTGTTCACTTTCTCATTTTGCAAAGCATTTCTACGGAATGTTTGGAAGACTTTTCGCGCCAAATAGCGGATATAATATAATTGCAAAACAGTTACACGATTGTTACATGGATTAACATACTCAAGCGTACCAAATTATCCAACCAGAAGAGTTTACTTGGCACATTTTGGCGCTCGACCAACTTACTGGTATTAATCTTACCCACCTTGTAAGCTTGAGCGACGGATATAATTATATCGTAAAAAATTATTTTTAGGAAGTTATTCATAAGGGTTCCGATCGTTGATATAAATAAAATTATTCTAAAATACATTGATTAATTTATTTACCGTCCACAAAACTACATATTAATTGAATTTCATTTCATGTATGTAAAAATTTAATAGCGATGTTGGTATAAGCAGCCAGAAATGCAAAATTTTGCCAACCCGTCTTCTGGAAAAAATTACCATATGGCTTGAGTCAAAGTTGCTATGGTCCCTGTGAAAATTTCACATATCGACCGTGGTGGCGCTGGTGTACTACGTTGCCTGGTCGAAATTTACCATATGAAAAGTAATTTTTCCGAGATCCTTCTCTCAGTGCACAGCGTGTAAATATATATTGGTATGGCAATAATAATTACCCAGGTGCGGTTTTAGAGCCGGGCTGACGTTGGACGAACTATTACCGCCTGAGTTAGGAAGTCGACCCGACTCTGGTCGCCAATGTAGGCCCGACTACCAGTTAACATTAGAATGATAACATCGGCCCAACGTTGGCTGTCGATGTCCAGCCAACGTTGAATGAATAGTAATTTAAATGCAATTTCGTTTTTTTATCGATCTGCGCGACTTTGAAATGCTTTTTTATCATCCTACAATTGCTTTTTTATAGTTTTTATCTTCACATATTGATATCATCAGAATAAATTTTTTAGTCGGTAATGGGGGCTCGAACCCGTGAGCCCCGGACTACTAGTCCCATCTCTTACGCACTCGCCTATGCTCACCTTGAGAATTTAGTTTTTTTATCGATCTGCGAGACTTTGAAATGCTTTTTTATCATCCTACAATTGCTTTTTTATAGTTTTTATCTTCACATATTGATATCATCAGAATAGCCCCGGACTACTAGTCCCATCTCTTACGCACTCGCCTATGCTCACCTTGAAGATTTTCTTTCGAATCTTATATAAAAGCTGCATGTCTACTGCATCTCTATCTAAAATTAACTTACCAATTGCTTTAAATTGTCTAAGTTTTATCGTATTCATTTTTGTATTCACACTTTAATTGGTAATATTGATGAAATTAGACTGTCTGCACTACATTACTATGGATAAAACTTGTGACGTGATTTTTTGATCACTGTCACAAAAACATAAAGAATTGCTATTATTCGCATACCGCTACCGATTTTAGTTGCTATAGCTCCCGATTTACTGCCCTTTTGCTGTTCACGGTACAGTCCAGCTCTCGTTTCGGTACGGTTCGTGAGGTTTCGCGATATCGTTAGTATTTTTGTTGAGATAAGCTTGGAGTTAAGCTTAAAGATTTAGTTTAGGTCGGGATGTTCGAATCTATTCGGTGGAGGGAATCTCGACGTACCGAGAAACACGAATAGAAGAGAGCCCGACGAGATTTCGTCCCGAATACGTCAAAGTCCGGTGCAAACCCGGCACTCTGTTTAGGTGATAATGCAGGGCGTTGGAGAACAGGCGGAGGTACGGTTTAGTTCCGGGCAAGGGTGGGACCCCTTGTGCTGTGTTTTGTGGAAAGAAGAGAGCCTTGTTTTCACGTCCTGAATTGAGAGTAACGATCGCGACGAGTCTCAAAGTTACCGCGTATAGTACAGCTCCCGTTTGTATGACGTATCGAGATAGTTTGAGAGGGCAGTAGTTACAGGTAAAGGATCCCGAAATAATAATAACGTCTCGTTAGAATATTTTCGGAGGCTTATCAGTCTTCCGAGAGCGGCCCTAGGGGCAACTCGGGTCTCTCTCGCGCTCCCGCTACCGTTGGCTTCGGCCTATTGTTCTCGCGCTCGAGTGTACCGTGTGATCGTGTGTCTCGCTCGCGTCACCGTAGATCCCCGTACCGTTCTCGCTCTCGCGTTAGTGCTCTCGTTCTCGTTCGGTCTTGTGTTCGTCTCGTGAGTTTCGCGTGTGCTATCCTCAATAGAATTTCGAAAGGAATTCTTTTTCGAGTCGATTCTTCGATTGAGGTGTTAGAGTTAACGCTCTCGATGTGAAGTCGACGTGTTGAGGTTCTCGTGGCATCGTTAGATGCAGATCCCGCCAATTCAAGGAAAATCTACGCAATTCCGGTGAGTTTCCCGGTTTTTATTAAATTATCGACGGCGTATAGAATTCGTTCTCGCCCTGCTCGCCTCGATCGTCCGATCGGCTGAGCGCTCTCGATGCACGTGTGTGCGATCCCGTGGCTTAACAGGCAACAAATAATTGTTCTCGTTATTTAAGGTTTAAAGATCCCGATTTTTGGATTTCGTTCGCTATTCTATCGGCCTCGGATCGCGACCCTTCTACCACAACCCGCGTCCTGAGCGACCGTGCATTTCCGCAACCATTCGCTGTCGCGAATGCATCGGCGTTAGTTCTCGTTACCGTTAAGTTCTCGTTTTGTCGTTTTTGTGTTGTCCTTGCGGAGGTCGACCCGCTCAACCGACCTCCAGTTTAGTCCGGTTCGGTGATACCGGCGATACAAAAATCAACCCTGCGGGGGTCGGCCTAATCCCACCGACCTCCAGTTTAGCCCGGTTTGGTGATACCGGCTATACAAAAATCAACCCTGCGGGGCCGGCCTAATCCCACTGACCTCCAGATTAGTCCGATTGTTAATACCGGCGAAACAAAAATTAACTGGCGCCCACCGGGACGTCGATGCATCCGTGAGGGTGGATGGCAGAAGGTGACGTAAACTTCGGTTTCGCGTTTTGTGCTCCCTTTTTGGTTTGAGTTTAGATTTCGTTGGTTCGTTTTGTTTTTTTGAGTTTTGAGTTCGCGTTATCGGATTAAAGAAAAATACGTAACAAACTATAATAAAGGAATCTGGAATAATAAAAAAAGGATTCAGTTGTCGCGAAAATAAAAAAATAAAAAATTCATTGTTTATAAATATTTTGTGTTGGACGTTGGCTGAACGTCGCCAGCGGGTACTGGGCCAAAATCGTTCGACGTCGTGAGCGAACGTCCACATAATATCGCCGAACACGCGTCATTACGACAATACGCCAGCGCCGGCTCCAGTCTGGTAAGCAGCGTTTTGCCAAATATTGAGCCCAACGTTGGAGTGGTTGGCAATCGACAGTTTAGCCAATGCTGGACATTTGTCGAGATCCGATCATCGGCTGCCAACCTGCTGTCGACTATAAATTAATCGTCGGCCATACTTGGAGCGTCGGCCATCCGCACCTGGGTATTCCTAAATAAATATATGTTACGCACAGCCGGAGTGGAGTCAGCTCCTTTGTGTTCCTCATTCCTGCGGAAGAAGGTGTTGCCGTACGTCACTCTGTCCTAAAAGGCTTTCCGATCGACTATCCCTCGGTAGATTTACAATAAATAAAATATTGATAAGGGAATATTAATAAGGCGCAAATATTGGTCGGCAATCTTTAGACGATTGTGATTTGCGTTCCCTTGATCTCCTGATTTTGATTTGCGTTCCATAATAGCCAGCTACAGCGTCGCTTTGGCCGAGCAGCGGAGCAGCTGATATATATCTATATATCGCATTTTGCAATGGCGAATAAGTCGCTCATAACCGTGGAGAGTGTAGTTGAGAGTCTGCTACATTTAGAGCCGAACATTGATTTAGTTCAATTTCAGCAATCGAAGAATTGGAGGTCGTATCGGAAGAAAGGTATTTGGGACAGAGTCTGCAGACATATTTTACGTCAATTTCACGATACGAGAACGATTGATAAGAATGTTAAGAAATGTTACGATATGTAACGGTCCCATATTTCGAGTTCCTCATTTTAGGCGCAGGAAACTCATGTTCATACGTTATCTAGAGTTTTGCTTATCCTTCAGCAGTCAGCACCTTTCGTGTGACCGTCCGCTTTCTCACGGCAACGGTCCAGCCGCTGCACGCGTCACGTGCGGGCAGCGGCCATCTTATTAGCGCGTAGGAATACCGCGTCGCGCGCAGCAATAGGCGAGGGCCCTACTTCCGTCAGGCCCTCGCATCAGTTCATCTCAAAGTCCCGAACCGTTGTGACGTGCACTCTCCTTCGCTCACGTCTCATTTCAATTAACTGCATTTATTCGGACTTCATTCATTCATACGCATGTACACGAAAACCACCTCGACCATACCTGACAACCATCACAGATACATTCAGACTGAATTTCGAACTCATCAACAGTCTCGTATGGAGTCGTCGATCGTTGGACGGTCAATCGCGTCATTCGGGTGCATCGAGCCCTCAGGGTGACATCGCAGCGCTGCAGACAGCGCCGGTAGATCTCACATCGAAAGATGACGACAATTCGCAGACAAACAATGCGGACGATGACACTGCGTATCATCGACCTTGGGACGATACAGTCATCCGGATGCATCGAGCACACACGGTGACATCGCAGCGCCGCACATACCATCGATAGAGCTCGCAATAGACAAAAATAAGTGCTCGAAAGATGAGATTTTCGGTGAAAAAGTCGCCAAACCCTTCACGGCCGAATCCGCTGCAGTCACCTTTTCTGAAGAATCTCTCGACATGATGTATTGTCCGAATGTCGATATTGCATTGAGATTAAATGCATACATCCAAAGTGACGACAGTTCTAATGGCGACACTGACTTTAAATATGATGCGGCGGAATATAATGCGGCATCGATATTCTGTGATCACAAACTGCAGACGTGTGACGATGAATCTCAGATCTGCGATTCACAGTCTCCTCCTTGTAGCTCCGAATTAAAAGCGACCATAAAATGAAAATGTCGGGAACCGAGATGAACCGCAACCGAGAGGAACCTGGATGAAGAAATATTAATACCATCAGAATTTTGGCGTAAGTATTGGCAAATTCCAAGCATGAAGGCAGGATGGAGTGATCGCTTTAATGATTATTTCGAAGCATCCCGGCGACCTTGCGTTTTATCAATATGCTCGCACAAATGTTACGGCGATCATATCCCGAGAACGCGCTTTTTCTCGGCGTACGCAAAATGCATGCACTCGACGTGTACGTCGTATATTTTCATGAGTGAAATGAGGCCGATTAATCTATGTCAGGTGGGAGACATACCACTAAAAATTTACCAAGCAAAAGTACCTTTCCATCTGCCGGGCGAAATTCATCGTAGGCACGTGAAGGGCGATAATCGGCAATTGCTGGCCGAGAAATTGCGCACTAGAGGTTTCAACATCTTAATATTAGAGATGCTGAAAGTCGCCGACGAGACATTGCTAGACGATGGCAATATGAATCGTGCCCCGAGCCTCGGTATTGTCCAGAAGATCTCGAATGAAAACAACTGGTCAGATGACGTGGACAGGGACCAGATAATGGCCATATTAAAACTGATGACACGCTTTCGAGAGTCGTGGCCAGGGCATGTCTATCCAGGGTACATCTAGCAAATATCGTTGAAACCTTTTTCCCTAGTTCTCTTTTCGGAAAAACAACTCGATCATTTACTTTCATTGGCGCCAGGAAACGTATTGTGCCATCTCGACGCAACCGGGTCAATTGTCGGAAAATTTGACATCGGCGAAGACGATTCTCACGAGATGCAACAACGCCAAAAGGCGATATACTATTAAGCGCTAGTATTACCTGGCAGCAAAGAGAAGGGGTACGGACCGCTACCGATCGCGGAAATGATATGCGGAGCGCACGATGTTCCGCACATTTCGCATTATCTGCACGTTTTGCGAAATGCTTTGGACAAGAAGGCTGGCAATTCTCGAGTGCTCATTACTAAAATCGGTTTAGATTTTAGTAATGAGCACTCGAGAATTGCCGGCCTTCTTATCTATAGCTTATCTATACCTTTGCTGATATCGGCACTTACGATGTTCAACAAAATCAGTCCCTCCGAGTACTTGGCGATGACGTATAAATGCATCACAGAACATCAGGTCGAAAAAATCGGGAAAAGTTTCACGATTCTTCACATATGCTCTTCGCACTTGCTGCGTACTGTATTAAGAAAGGCGAAAAAACTCACCAAAAATAAAACGATTTTACAGATATGCTGTCGGTTTGTGACGCAATTTATTCGTTGCGAGACTTTGAAGACTGCACGTGCGATTTTCGAAAAAATGATGGGTGTTTTCGCAGCGAAAAAAAGTCTCGCAATTTCGCCGAATTGATTGCAAGTCTGGAGATTTTCGAAGTGGCCGAGGATATCGGCACCGAAACGTTGGCAGAAACGGAAGAGCAGGAGGCTGAAGAGTTTCCGATAGTTGTAGGAGATAGCGAGGAGCTACGGCATGGTTCACCGTTTTTTACATTTTTCGAAGGAATTTATCGCGCTTTGGTGCCAGTGTTACGTCAAAACTGCGGGATTTCGGATTTCTCACAGATTTAACGTAGTGTTACGTTGAGTACTATTGATACGCGCTGGTCAAGAGAAATTGCTCCCTCCTTTACCACTCTTGGCATCAATTATCAAACGCAACTGCCCATTTTCTAGTCTAACCTTTCGGAAAATTACTAAGGATAGGGCTAGGAATGTTATTCGTCGAAATGTCTGAGAGGTATTTAAATGAATTAATTACTTCGTAATTTAAGGGAATGATTTACACGATTATTTTATCCGGAATGAATTAGTTATTAACGCAGAACCGTGGGGTTTTTAAGTGTGGAATTTGTTGGCAAAATGATTTTAATTGTAAATTAAGGGTTATAATGATGGCCAATTTCGGTCAATGTATAGAGAAAATCTAGGAGAATTTGGGGAACACACAATTATTTTTAATAGAATAGTGGTGATAAAATGGTACTTACTCTGATGTTGTCGGAGATGTTTCGTCGAGGGAAGGTCGCTGTTCACAGATAGTTACGCGTTTCGGAAATCTTATTATTCACGTTTATTCAAAACTCAAATTATTAGCGCAAATTTATTACAAGAATCTCAAAAATATAAAAATTAGACGGTACGAACGGTGAACTGATACAATGGATTCCCGTACAAAGATGATTAAACTTTGACTTCGACGTCTACTCAGAGTAAAACTTGGAGACAGATGAGGAGATGTGCGCTCTCCAAAAGACGGTGAAATAATGATGCAGGACAGGAGTGATCGAGACTCCGTTGTCTAAAAGATATCCAGGAGATAGCTTATGACAATATATATGGATCGACCGAAAGAAAGAGACAAAAGGTGTTAACTAGATGACCCCAAAAGGGGGAAAACACAGTTGAGTAAAGAGCGGGTCGCGACGATATTCTGGACTCTCACTATCTATCCTCTTCCCTTACAGAGGTATCTTCTGCACCCCCTCTATTTCTTTTAATGTCGCTACCGTGTCTATCTCTTCGTCTACGCGCCCAGGTTTTCGTCTCGCGGGTCTTGTCGCGCCCGAGATCCTTGGTTTCTCCCGCTCTACTCTATCACTTCCCCATCCGTGCTCTCTATGCGTCACTCCTCTTTATTATTGGTTCAAATGAAATGCAAAAGGGCAGACTGAAACGCGATAGGTTCGAGAAAGACTAAAACTTGGAAAGAACTCAGAAGGAGGTGACTAAATGATTTAAAAAAAAAAGACAAATGACCAGCGAGTAACGCGGGTACCAAAGAGACGACCGAAAGAAGAACACCGCCCGGGGCCTGTCTTCGCGGCTCCTTATATACCGGATATGCGTGGCGGGGGGCTGAAAGTCAACCCTTTCCTCACCTTCTGTACGTTTGTCCATTTCCCCTAATTCAGTAGCGTATTGCTATTTTGTTCCTTTCGATTTAAGAAAACATTTTCTTATATGTTCTTTGGTCTTTTGATAAATATTGATATCTTTGGTCGATCGTTAACTTAATTTTTACTAGTCACTGCTATGTATTTCATTGCATATTTAAAATAACCTTTTCGACTAGCCTAACCACTCAAACAGGAATCCCTGGCGGATTCCTTCGTACAATTATCTTAATTTTAACTTTACTCATTAAAGTTTTGGTCTGCTTATTATTTTTATTACTAGTTTACTTTAAGATCTGTCGGAAAGATTCGGGAGTGGAATCTATCGCAAAATTGACTATAAGTTCGAAGTTTCCAAATTATAAATATTAAACACAATGTTGTAAAATATGTTGCCAAGTTAAAGGGGTTATAAAGTCCTCTCGAATCTTTCCTCAACCGAATTGCACTTTGTTCCTCTTGGGATCAGGCTGTCTCCCTCTCGCAACTCCCAGGTAGATATTATATGATACTTCACTGTATCCGTTTTTCTAGAACATTCGTTCGGTCGTTGTACTTGCATGGAGACAGCGTCATCCTAAAGGTATATTCTCGATATGATCCAGCATGGATATTTTCTGTGGATCTTCAGTGGGGGTTTCCGAGAATCGGAAGCTTCCCCTATTGCCCTTGAGGCTATGCTAATGCGGTCGGAATCGCTTGTGACTGCGCTTCGGGTACTCTATCTGCTCATATTCTTATTTTTACTTGATTAATTATGCCCTGAGTATTATAAATTTTGGCAATATTATTATTTCCTGAGGTGTACAATATCCTCTAGTATTTGGAGATATTGATAATTTTTACCCAGTTGGTAAGGTGTAACGCAGTTCTTTGACGGGTTTATGCCGCCGTAATCATTCCGTGGCATATCTGATACAGCTACGTTCTACGGGATGACGTAATTCTGGTCAAATCTTCGCTCCGCTTTATAACCGTTTATGAGAGGTGCCTCGGAGAGTTATATTCACGTGTAAAATGACAAGTTATTTAGCATGCTATTATTTAAGATATTTAGTGATTCTTCGAGCTACCTCTCCTTCAATATTTCCTAGTGTCGTAGTGAGGATACGGCTCGATCCGAGAACCTTGTCTATAATTTGCACATTTGCGGAATTAATTAGAATGTTCAACAGATAATTACTCAAATCGACGGATTGAGGTGAATTTGAAATATAACCCGTAATTGAAATTAGTTACCCTTAAAGGAAAGAATGATCTTTTGCTTAATTGCATGATTCATATCGTCGGGGAGTTGCGTAGGGCCACGCCCGTACGGCTTAGGCCCGAATTGTTGGTATGCTAGGGATACCTCTTGCTCGCGGGGTAACCTATCTGCCCCATTTTTATAGCGGACCATCTAGCGGCATTTACCTTAAACGCAGGATTACCTTGCGCCGTGGTAACTGTCCGGATCGCAAGATCTAGAGGTGATAGTCGATAACTCGATCCATCATTCAGTTTCTGTAATGGAATGACCACTGTTTTACCGCCGATGGGGTGCGTGTCGAAAGCAGTTTATCGCCTCTGTCCGCAGTTCCCCTTGTCATAGATTTGATCCATAACTGTTTCTAACGAGGTACCCCAATTAGTTGGGTTTTTACGTTAATTATATTGGTTGATTATTCCAATATAATTATTTTTCCCTGGGATATAGGCCAGTGCTTATAGCAAAATATCACTCTTATTTTTATTATAAAATCCCCGTGAAGTGGGAGGAAAGAAATTTTTGTCGAAATTAAAGTTACGGCGGGACGTAACACCAGACAACAATTCTGTTGAAGCGAGTCACATCCGAGACACCGAAGACAATGACCACTATTGTCCAGAATTGGTCGCGTATCTCGTCGAATTTATTCTGCCGTTCTTTCCGTTGTGGCCAGCGACAATCATCATCATAACTTGAGCATCCTCCGCGATAGCAAGGACTCGGTCGAAAACTGGTTCAAGATTGTCAAAGTCGATGTGTTCCAAAGAAAATTGTGAATCCCAGTAGTTCGATTTGTGAAGAGGATGGAGGATCTGCTGGAAGGAAGAATGAAGGAGCGCAAATATGATCTTTGATCGGAAAAGCAAAAAAAGCGATGCTCGAAAAGAAAAGATGTTCCCGACCTGGCGAATGAAACGTGGAAGAGAACCGGCTCAATTATAAAAAGAAAAATAACAAGTAAAATACCTTCAGTACCTGCGACAAACGATTCCGATGGGAAATATGAGGATAGGATCATGATTAATCTCGATGACTCACTGGAGTCGATAGATTTTCCACCGCTCGAGTTGGATGTTCCTCCGACCTTGTCGGAGATACTTCCAACCAGGGCGTTGGAAACCTCGAGCGTTAGAAATTCGAGAGAAATGATCGAATCGAATGCTGAAACGATTTCTGCCGAAATCGATTCCGCTCAGCTGTTCCAGCTCAAATGTCATCACAGAACGGTGGACCTCTTCACATTCCATCGACCACAGGCAATGGAGGATCAAAAGGATATCTCGACGATATACGCGAAAGATTTTTAAGGAAACCCCGCGTAGAAAAAAGTCGTATGGGAAAGGGTATTAAATTGAGTATGGGTTGAATATGGGGAATCGTATGGGAACGAATATGGGTGAAGTATAATCTGAGTATGGGCTTTGTTCAGTTCCCACATTCATCCCATACACTTTTCAAGACTCTTTGCCAGCTATCGGGTACGACCTCGAACATTTTCATGCAATCAAACCCACACACTTTCCCAGACTCTTTCCCAGTCATCGCGTACAGGCTCAACATTTTTTGTGCAATCAATCCCATTCTCTTTTCCAGACTCTTTCCCAACCATCGCGTACAACCTTCAAAAAATTTCTATTAATGCGGTTGGTGGGAAAGAGTCTGGAAAAGAGTATGGGATAGATAGACCAAATTTTTTTTTTTTTAACATTATACGGACAAAATACGGATCCCGGAGGAATCCGTCACGTACATTTTTTTTAACACGGGGAGTAACGTCTCGCTTGTTCGTATGCTCCGTCATTTGCCAGGCTGTAATCTGGTACTTTGTGCCTTCGGGTAGCTTTGTTACAGGTTAAAGTATTCTAGATGTTGTATTTCCCGGTGTGTTATCCTAGTAGATACCGTGCTCGCCTCTAAACCAAAGCCCTGCAGGTCGACGGTATGATTCCCGGTGCCGTAGTTTCGTCGAGAAATAAAAATATGGGTAGGACAAGTGTGACGGATGGTCGATTGGTCAGGCAGCGTATTAATGAGATGAGTCGAGTATATAATAATAATCGGACTTTATTAGTCGGAGAGTAATTATTCGGAGTGTATAATTGGAGGTGTACCGCACTGGTCGTCGGTCGGAGCTGAACTGACGTGAAGCGGGCGTGAAGCTGAGGGCTTCGCGCTCGCTTCACAATGGAATAAAGAGTCACAGAGTGTTTAGTCTATTCGATAAGTGGACGCTCACGGCGGTCCGGATGCGCGATAGCCTTAAGGGCTTCTTTGAAGAGCGTATCGAACGGAAACTCCGTATCGATACGCTCGGATAAATATTAAAGTCGGTTCAAACAAAATATGAGGCTGCGGCCGTTACACTCCCCCTCTGGGAGGAAACGATGCCCCCGCATCGGATATTACGGATTTTACATTTGGCAAAATTTGTTAAGTATGACTCGATATAATTTAAAAGTAATTCGGTTTTTTAAGATATTTTCATTTTGTGTAAGTTGTGTAATGTTTTCTAAATATGTGTTTTGATTGTTATTTGATTGATGATTGTTGATTGTTGATTGTTGATTGTTGATTGTTGATTTTGATTGTTGATTGTTGATTGTTGATTGTTGATTGTTGATTGTTGATTGTTGATTGTTGATTGTTGATTGTTGATTGTTGATTGTTGATTGTTGATTGTTGATTGTTGATTGTTGATTGTTGATTGTTGATTGTTGATTGTTGATTGTTGATTGTTGATTGTTGATTGTTGATTGTTGATTAAGTAAAACTCCTGATTGTTGTCCATGTTGGTTTGGATGATTGAAATCCCTTGGTTTTCATGTTTGTTGCGGTACACTCCTGTTGTTCTCCAATAGATGAGGGTCGTTGATATCTGTAACTAAGTAAAACTTTTAGTTGTTCGTGTTAGTGGGAATAGTTAGGTTAAGTTGGATGGGTTTTAGTTAGGTGTTAAAATGGTAAAGAGATATAAAAAAATTTTGTCCTGTTTTTTTTTTTTTTTTGATGATGTCCGACTATTGTTTTCCTTTTTCTCCGTGTATTTATTCCATTTTTATTGTTTTGTGCTTTCCTTGGTAGTCTATTGTTTGTTTGTATCCATTTTGTCCTTTAAATTATTTCCTTGGGGTGTTTTTGTTGTATAAAAATTGTCGATATTAATGCCTGTAACATTCTAATGCCTGATTAGTAGTTAGAGTTAGTGGGTTGGATGTGTTATTAGGGAATGGAAGTTTTGACTCTGGAAATAGGTAAAATTATTAACATATATATTAATAATGAAGTATAGTATAAATATATTGGCCAAAAGAGTAGACAATGGTTAGGTTGAACAATTGAAAAATATAATAAAACAGAATGCTATTGTTCCCATACGATTTTTCTTTTTTTATTATATATTAAAAAAAATACTGTCTTTCCTCTTTTTTTTTATTATTGCATTCAAGTACGCGTCGCAGAGCATGTCTCAGCGTATTTATACATTGTATTTACTCATGTGTGTTTTTATTTGTTAGGTTATCATTGTCTGAATTTTGTTTGCTTCTTTTTTTCGTTTTTCTCATTTCACGGTTTACAAAGTATAAAGTTAATAATTAAATATATTGATGGATGCTCGATTATATCGCAGTAAATGTAACTTAAATGTATGAGTGAATAAGTATATTGGTTTTGTGTATATTTGTTTAGTGTGATTTGTTTATGAGAAGTATAGTCCTATTATTATGGTTTGTCGTATTTTCTAGTATTCCGAAAAAGGTAATTTGCAGTTCGTTTGGTTCTATTAAGTGTCTGGATGGCTTGGTGTTTGGCTACATTTTGTGTTTTCCAGTTTTTCTGTGTCTGGTCTGGATAGCTTGGTGTTTGTCTACATTAGAATATTTTTAGTATGTAAAAGTGTTAGTTAACTGTCTGTACGTGTAGGAGTTAATTTACCTTATATTTAGCCTTAACTTAAATGTTAATTAATATTTTCCTATATTTTATGCATTTTTTTTTTTGCGTCGTTGAACAAACATCCCAATGTTTGTTTAAGCCAAGAATGCATATTATGCGCTTCCAGGCGATATTCTGCAGTTTGATCTTAGTTTCGATAGAAGATTACTGATTGTTTCTGGTATCGCTTTGTGGCGCGTTATTAGTGTCGTTAGTTCATAATCCTTAGCTTTCGGTCCATCAGTTTTTTCGATACAATGAAGTATTGGTGGTGACTTGACGTTCGGTGGCACTGATGTTTGTGCAGTGCGCAAATCAGTGATATTTATTTCTTCGTGCAATGACGGTGACCTAAAGTTCGGTTGCACTGGGTTTTGTACAGGATGTTGCTCGGCATTGTCTGTTCGTTCAGCCTTTATCGGTGGTATATATCCAACAAAGTTGAAACGCAATGGTAAATTTTCAAGTTCTCGAGCTTTTGTGGAGATGGATGGTGATCGGAAGTTCGGTGGCACTTCCTGTTGTATGGTGTGTTCATTTTTCTCCAATACGCTTGTTTCTCGATGCCAAGGTGGAACGAATTCTCGTAATTCAAATGCTATTGGTGGTGATAGCGTTTCGTTTGTTGTATCGCTATTTACTGGCTGATTTTCGAGTTTCGCGGCGTCCTTATGTTCTCGTGATAGTTCGGTATTCAGTTGTATTGAATGTTGTACTGAGTTTTCTGAATCTGATATTTTTTTGTCGCGAGTTGGCAGTGAGTTATCAAGTTGCACTAGTATTTGTGCGGCTTTCGGAGGGCAGTCCTTTTCCTGTATAATTGTTGGAGGTGATCTGAAGGTCGGTTTTACGGGTGGTTTACCACTATTTTCGTCACCAGACGATTCTCCGATGTTCGTCGGCAACGTTTTGAATCCCTTGTTGAAGTTTTCATTCTCGGATTCTGTTTCGTTTTCCGTTTCATTTTCCTTATTTGTAGCGTTTTGGTTGTCGTTTTTGGTTTTGGTTCCATTATTTTTTCCGCTTTTGTCACCGTATAAGTAGCCGGTTGCCCCGTCAGGGCTGACTTTTTCGCGAAACTCGTTTTTGTTTAGCTGCGATAAGCTTTGTGTTTTATCTGGCCTCGTTGGGCTCTCTGCTTTTTGTTGCCTCGTTGGGCTTTTTGTTTTTTGTGGCCTCGTTGGGCTCTTTGTTTTTTGCGGCCTCATTGGGCTCTCGTTGTCCTGCTCTTCTTCTGTTGTACTATCGTCTATGTCTGTATACTTATATTTTGTTTCAGTGTCATCTCGTTTCCTATGTTGTTTGCGTGGTTTGTTTATTTCTCTATCTTCGTCTTCAGATGAGTCCGCTAGACATTTTTCGATCGGTTTCCATTGTAGTTTTATTCTGCGTTTTCCTTTTAATATTTGCCTGGTCTGTTTCCATGTAGGTATTTTTATGAGTTCAGCTTCGTTTTCTGATGTTTCAGTTTGCGGTGTTTCGTTGTGAATATTTGAATCAATTTTTGTGGGTACACTCTCCGTTATTTGTTTTGATTCTTTCATTTTCGGTAATTGGTTTGTTTCTTCTTGTGGTTGCTTTGTCTGTTTAAGGAGAATTTGTTTAGTTTTTTCGGCACTTGCGTCGTTCACTGTTGTGACCTGGTTATTGGTGCGAAGTTTTGTGGAGCACATTCCTCCTTTCTTTTGAAGTAATCGTTGAAAAATCTGTTCGATCTGTGCCACATCAAGGTTCGAATGTTGATCAGATGCTTGCGAATTTCGTGAATCGCTGAGCCTGCTGTCTGATGATATGTCTCGATACTTTCGGTCACGTGAACTGTCTCGATAGTTTCGCTTGTGCGAGTTGTCGCGATAGTTGTTGCGATAATTGTCGCTTGAGTTATCACGATATTTTCGGTCGCGCTGATAATCGCGATATCGCGAATCGTCTCGTCGCGAATTGTTCCGATTGTCACGTGGATTGTTATAATTATCGCGCGAGTTGTCGCAGGAATCGTTGTAATTGCCGCGCGAATTATTGTAATTGTCACGCGAATTGTTTTGGTAGTTTTGATCTCGAGAATTATTTTTGCAATATAGAGAATAATTTCTGTAATTTTGATCTCGGGAGTTATCACGATAGTTGCGGTTCCGCGAATTGTCTCGATAGTTACAATCTCGTGAATCTCGATTGCGATAGTCGTATTTGTCGTGTGAGTCCCTGTCACTATAATCAATTTGATCGCCAACATTTCTGTCGCGATTTTGATCGTTATTGGATCGCGAATGAATGTTTTCGCGCATCCTGTTTACTGAGTAGTGATCTGATGTTAATTGAGTTGGATGGTCGGAGCGTTTTTCACAAAACTTCTGCCCATATTGCTCGTCAGACTGTGTGGAACGAATTTTTGCTTTATTGGGCCTATTTTCCCTAGGCACGAATTTTTCGCGTTTCGTTGTCTGGTACATTGCTTGCCTGCGGATGAGTTCATTTTCAATGTTCAATGCCACGTCGATCGCATTTTCGAGTGTTACAAAGTTTTTTGACAAGAGCAAATTGTGACCAAGTACTAACCGGTCAGAAAGTCCACGGATAAACGATTTTATTACTGTTTGGCTTATTTCTTGCAGTCTGTTTCTCAGGTACTGTTGTTTTTCTTGATCCGTGTATATTTCTTTGAGGTGTTCTTCGATTCTTTTAGCGATTTTCCGTGTACGCATTGCGTAGTCTCTAACAGACTCGTTGTAATTTTGCACATTAGACGTCAATTCTAATTCGAAATCAGATAATTCTACAGGTTTTTCAAAGGCTTTTCTGAGATCTCTCAGGAGAGATTCGAGTGTAAGATGCGTTCTCAAATCTGCTATATCTGCAGCAGATCCGGATAATTTTAGGTTAATTATAGTTAAAAGCAGCGATTGGTCAATTTCGGGAACCATTTCTGCTACCTTTCTACAAGTGCGTAGAAAGTCGCGAACTGGTATATTTTTACCATTGAATGAAGGTATTATGCTGCAAACGTCGCAAAACGCAATATTATTGGTCGCCATTGTTGATGATGATGTATTGTATGATTATTTATTGTGTTTGATCAAATTTTTTTTATTGTGTACTAATTGTAAGTTTGAATTTTGTATTATAATGAATTTAATTTTTTTTCTCTTTTTTTTTAAATGCTTATGCTAAAATATTTGATCGAATATGTGAAAAAAAAAGAATGGATTGAATTGGAAACTGACATAATTTAATATTCACACAAAAAAGAAAACTTTGGCAAAGGGCACAATGAAAATAAAATTCGAAATTATACAAGAATAAATGTAGTTAAATGAAGAGAAAAAAAAAGATTTTGTTATTGTTCAAAAAGGTTTAAAAATTCTATTCGAAGTTTTATTCAAAATTGTATTTTTTTATTATTTTATTAATTTTTTTTAATTTATTTTTTAAATTCGGATCCATACAATTTTTTCTATTTTTGTTACACTTTTTTTGTGTATTTCGATAAATGTTGTATTAATTTTTTTATTATTCGCTGCCATCTACGAGAGGCGCGTTTACTTTGTGTTGAAGTAAAGCAAAGGGCGAAAAGAGAATTGATGTATATTTGAGAAAAAAGGAAATTCTATCTTTTCCGTGAAATACGGTGGTCGTACGTCGTGACATGCACTACGAGCACGTAACAGGGTTGCGATACGTTTTCGTGGGTCAGCGCTCATATTTCACGTATTAAAAACAAATGCAAAATAAGTAATAATAATTGGCTCAATATGCCTTACAAATAACGTCAAATAATAATAACAAAAACAATTTAATTAATTGGTTGGTACTTACCTGTACGATGACGATAAATAATAATTTTATTCAACTTTGGTCGGTTTTGGTTGGATTTTTGTTGTGTATTTTTTGTTTGGCTTTTCCTATCGTGTGTCGTCCTTCCTTCCTTCGATTTATGTATTTATAAAACTTCCTTCTGCGTTTTTATTGTATTTTGACATCCTTCCTTCCTTCATATATGGCGGAGGTGGATGGTGGAGGACGGTGGGCGTCGAGACGTCGGTGCGGCGGATCGCATGCGTGGCGGATCGATGCCGCCGTCGATGACAGCTCGCCGGTGGTAACGTCGGCGGCTGCCGCTGCGCGAGGATTTTTGGCGGTCGGTATACCCGACGTCGCTCGCCCACTCCGTACACTCTCACCTGTCACTTTGTTGTTGTTGGTGTTGTTTTTTTTGTCAATGTTGATATCGTGCGAGCTGGGCTCGAGCACGGGTGATGGCTTTTTTTTTCACTGAGTTGATTTTTTTTCACTTTTTTTTTTGTCACTATTCGTTGTGTTTTTCTGTGCACTGTTTTTTTTTTATTCACAGTGTTGTTTCTTTTTCGTTTTTCACTGATGTTAGCTATATTCCGTTGTTTTCTTTTTTTTTTTCACTGAGTGTCACTGTTTGTTGTTTCACTGTTGGTTCTTTTTTTTTTATTTACTGTGTTGTTCACTTTGTTTTGTTATGTCACTTTTTATTGAATATCACTTTTTTTTTCCACTGTTTTTTTTTTTGTTGTCACTTTTGGTTTTCACTGTCCGGTTTTGTTGTATTTGTGCGAGCACGGCTCGAGCACAGTTGTCGGTTACGGGTGTGTGTGAGCTGCGGCTCGAACACACAAGTCGCGATTTTTTTTTTTTAAATAAAATGATGAATTTTTTTTTTTTTTTAATGCAGGCGTGTTTGCGTAGTAAGACCGCTTCTGACACCAATGTGACGGATGTACACGGGTGTCAGAATTTTTTTTTTTATGAAGTGTTAAAACTTTTTTTTTTATGTAGGTGTGTTTCCTTGATTCCGACACTTCTGACACCAATGTGACGGATGTACGCGGGTGTCAGAATTTTTTTTTTATGAAGTGTTAAAACTTTTTTTTTATGTAGGCGTGTTTCCTTGATTCCGACACTTCTGACACCAATGTGACGGATGTACACGGGTGTCAGATTTTTTTTTTTACTATAAAGTGATTTTTTTTTAAAATGTGGACGTGTTTGTGTGATTCGCACACTTCTGACACCAATGTGACGGATGTACACGGGTGTCAGATTTTTTTTTTTTTTACTATAAAGTGATTTTTTTTTTAATGTGGACGTGTTTGTGTGATTCGCACACTTCTGACACCAATGTGACGGATGTACACGGGTGTCAGATTTTTTTTTTTTTTACTATAAAGTGATTTTTTTTTTAATGTGGACGTGTTTGTGTGATTCGCACACTTCTGACACCAATGTGACGGATGGTCGATTGGTCAGGCAGCGTATTAATGAGATGAGTCGAGTATATAATAATAATCGGACTTTATTAGTCGGAGAGTAATTATTCGGAGTGTATAATTGGAGGTGTACCGCACTGGTCGTCGGTCGGAGCTAAACTGACGTGAAGCGGGCGTGAAGCTGAGGGCTTCGCGCTCGCTTCACAATGGAATAAAGAGTCACAGAGTGTTTAGTCTATTCGATAAGTGGACGCTCACGGCGGTCCGGATGCGCGATAGCCTTAAGGGCTTCTTTGAAGAGCGTATCGAACGGAAACTCCGTATCGATACGCTCGGATAAATATTAAAGTCGGTTCAAACAAAATATGAGGCTGCGGCCGTTACACAAGCTCCAGACACATACTTGAGACACACGCGTACTCGTGTGTCACAAGTAGATAGCTATAGTCTATGTTTATAGTCTCAGCGAAACCCGACGTAGCTCCGGTGCCGCAAAACAAATCTCAGTCCGACTATATCGGCACAGGTTTTCTGCAGTTTCCCTATGCCTTTAGTAGATTAAGGCGAATGCGATACAGGGGGAAGTCGGTTTCACGCGCAAAGATGAAGGGACTCGGTGCGTAAGGACAAAAACAGAAATGGACAAAAAATAAGTGAGGACTAGTAATTACGCATCAACCGAGCTGACCCGCTATAAGGCACGTATAAGTAGGTGTAATAAGCGGGGGACATTACAGATAAAAAGAACAAGTTGAAAATTGAAATTTTCATATTCTTTTCTTATAAAAGTTGAAGATTGAAAATTTTGTTATCGCTTTCTCATAATGTTCCTTTATTCGCTTCTTCTATGAGAGAGCATTTTCTTATTTTTAGCTTCCTGATAGAGGAGGCTTCGTTAATAAAGAAAAATTATGAGAAGGCAATATGAAAATTTCAATTTTCAACTTTTTTCGACATCAGCGTCGTGTTTGACTTGTATGCAAAACCACTGGCCGGTGCTCAGTGTGAAAAAATAAATAGAATTATGTGCTCCTGAATTTTTTCGGCACTTTCGATTTTTAGTGGCAGGTTTACGACGTTGTGTACAATAGCAATTCTTCCAGCCGCTCCAGCGACAGGATTTAAAACGCAAGATGGCCCTCGTCATTTCTTCAATTAGAATACCATTTAACTTATATTATTACTATTACGATAAAAACGCGGTACACTTTTTTCGTAGAAGAAATTCTGAGTCGGCGCATAGGAGGTGGCTACTAATGGATACATCGGTAGGCACTAATAGGACTGAAGATTGTGACGTGGTACGTCACAAATCGCTCGCCAAACTCGGCTCAAGTCCGCCGCTCACTCACCGTTAGACCCGGACATTTTTTCGCTTTTTTCCCGTTATATATTTTGTGTAAGTTAGCGTTTAATTCACCTTTTTTCCTCCCGTTACCCTTTGTGTGAGTGTGCGCGACTCGAAGACAATATCGGCATCTCCCCCCCCCCCCCCCCGACGGCCCAACGATCGAAAAGACCTTCAGGAACAGCAAAGGAACGAGAGCCGACGTGCTGACGCCGAGAAAAGTAGGAGGATCGTGGACGAGGAGAAAAGTCCTGGAAAAGCCCACCGAAAAGCCCGCCGAAAAGTCGCCACTGCCCGCCTGTCTGTCCGCCGCCGCTGAGATCGTCGGCTTACGAGATCGATCGACGATCCAGCGGGACCTCTGTCGCCACCTCTAGCCATCAGAGGACACACGCCTGTCCATGACTCCTATTACCTACCGAAGCTGACGCACAAGTGCTCTCGTTTCCCTACCGTCATCACCGCCAACGCCGAGGAACAGGAAGACGCCGCCATGTCCCTTACCTCCGAGCCGAGCCGCGTGGCGTGTGGACGTGTGTGAGATGGGGTGTCAGTAGTTTTAAGCCCGAGCCAGTTATTTTGTAAAATATTGTACAGAGTGTCGAGTGAGTGAGCCCAAACTACTCGTAAGTTTTTGCCCGCATTTTTTCCTGACCCCTTCGACCCGTTTTCCTCCCCCGAGTACCCCTTATTTTCGATAGAAAGTATTAGTAAAAGATTTTGCCTTGTGGTCGACACGTGGTCGACATTTCAGTTACACGAGCAAAAAGGTATCGCGCGTGCGTGGTGAGTGGCGTTTAATTCGCAATAAGTGAGTTTTATTAAAGAAAGTTTTCCCCATTGATTCCCTTGAGCTAATAAGGTATTTTTTTTGTATATTATTGTAATGACAGAGGTAATATTGTAAGAAGTCATCGATTCAGTGTACCCTCCCCTGAGCCCTCTCCCCTCTCCCGAGCTAGCTGGACTTTCCATTGCGACAGAGATTTTTTTTTGAGTTTTGTAAATCGAGTTTTTTAAAGTTTTTTTTTGCGTTTGTTTTTTGAAGAGATCCGTGTCGTCTGCACGAACTGTTACGGTGCTACAACGAGAAAGTAGCTGGCGCCCATCCGAGCCCATAGTTTGTCCATTATTCGATTTTCGTGCAACATTTTTCCGAGCAGCTCTCCCCTTAAAAATCCCTCGAAGCCACGTTTATTATTGCCTCGAAGTCCCCGATTTTCTCCCGTTAGACCCTCGTTATTTTTTTTTGCATTTTCTCCGCAGTTCGCCGAAAAGCCCCCTTACAGCCATTGTATTACCGCCAAATTTATTTATGGCCCCTCCTATTTATGCAACCCCCTTTTTAGAGGTTTTTGAACAGTTTGAACCAATTACTTTTTTGTTTTTCTCCGACATTATTTTTAAAAGTTAGTTATTAGTGATCCCGCTATTTTCCCCCTCCCCTGCATTATAGCCGCAATTATTTCTCCCAATTTCGTGGAATACCGCCCCCGCGAAACCCCCCCTTCCCCCCGCACTGTTTCGCGCATATTGTATTTTTACTTTCCTCTTCAACGTACCAGTACCGGCGTTGAAGCGATTGATATTGCATTTTTGCTCCTTCTTCAACTACCAGTACCGGTGTTGAAGCGACTGTTATTTTCTTTTAGTTTTATTTCTTCAACGTACCCGTACCGGCGTCGAAGCGACCGTTGTTTTCAATTCTACGGCATTATTTAGTTTATTCTTGACCATTTTTCCAGCGATTAGACCCCGTTTATTATTTACCGTTTTCCATTATTATTTCATTACTGATTTGTTATTGTTATTATTATCGAACATTCCCACGACCTTTGTTATCATTTTTCCGCCCTTCAAGTTTCTATCTTTGTCATTCTTTTGCACTATTAAAACGATTGTTATTATCGTTCCCCCCGAGAATTATTATTATGTTTGATTTCCCCCTCTCCGTCCCGTTGCACGATTTTGGCCTAATTTTCAGTTCCCAGATTATAGACGATTTCACCCCTTTCCACGGGGAAATATTGTGACAAGATATATATTTATTCTTCTATTCATATTTTGTATTAAAAAATAGATAATTGCATATATCGAGAGTTTTTTTGCTTAGCCAACAAATTACTCTTCTCAACAGTATCTCTTGAGTGACCTGAAATATTAATGGTTATGTAAATAGCGGTGGGTACTAATAAGTACATCGAGTAACCACTAATGGGTGCAACTTTCTATCGAGGGTGCAACTAATAGGAACAACGATATTTATTCACACCTTTATTCATATCTTTTGAATAATAATAAAGAATTGACTAAATGCAAAAATTTAACGCGGAAATTGGCTAACACGGTACAATACATCGTATTAAATTTAGCGAAAATGGATCGAACCGTTTAGATTTTATAAGATTTTTAAATTTTTTATATTTTTCGGAAAATGTTTATCCTACATCCGCCGAGAGTTTCTGCATTCAATATCACCCCAGGATAAATAATAAATTCGAGATTCATAATCAGCGGGGAAGAATGCATTAGACATAGCCACAAAACGAATATTGAATAATGGACTTACTGATTAAAAAATAGTACTTTGCGATGCTAGTACGGAAAAGCGGCCTTTCGACGAAGGTTGTGAAGTTGGCTGCACGAGCCGGATCGAGTACTACAACGGCACGAGGCGAAGCCGAGTGACGTTTGCATAATCGCATAAGCGAATATATATATTGTGACGTGATTTTTCAATCACCGTCACAAAAATTACAAATAAATAGCATTTTTCCGCTACAGCTACCGATTTAGAGAAATACAGGTCCCGTTTCACTGCTCTTTCGCTGTTTACGATACCGTCCAGCTCCCGTTACGATAAGGTTCGTGAGTTTTCCGATCCTGTCGAGTTTAGTATGGAAAAAATGAGCTTACAGATAAACCTAAAGAATTAAGGATTTGGTTCAGTTAAGGTCGGAACCTCGAGTCTATTCGGTGGAGGGAATCCCGATGCACTGGGAAACACGAATAGAGGAGAGCCCGACGAGGTTTCGTCGCGAATACGTCAAAGTCCGGTGCAAACCCGGCACTCCGGTTAGGTGATAATGCACGGCGTTGGAGAACAGGCGGAGTACGGTTTTCTTTGTCCAGGCAAGGTTCGAGCCCCTTGTGCTGAGTTTTTGTGAGAAGAGAGCCTTGTTTTCACGCCGTGAATTTCGAGTAACGATCGCGACGATCCTCAAAGCTACCGCGTTACAGTTTCGGCTCTCGTATCGACGACGTCACGAAAAAGTTTAAGAGGGCAGCAGTTATCGGCTAAGGATCCCGTAATAATCATAACGTCCCGTCGGATGTATTGTCGTAGGCTAATCAGTCTACCGAGAGGCGTCGTCGAGGTATCTCGGACCTCTCGCGCTCCCGTGTTTACGTTTCGGCTATTGTCTCGCGCTGAGTCGTGCGTCTCGCTCGCGCTACCTGTCACTCTGTGCGTTCGCGAGTGGACTAGAGTACGGCGTGTGTTACGCGAATTCCGTCCGAATTCGTTGCCGATTTTTCTGTGTCGAGATGCGTTGTGAATAACGCTCTTGAGGTGCAGTGATCGTGCTGAAGTTCTCGGTGCATCCTGAGATACCGCTCCCGTACCTTTGTGGATTAAATTACGCTGCTTCGGTAAGTTTTATCGTTCGATAAATTTTCGATCGCGTATAGGATTCGTTCTCGCTCCGCTCGCTTCGATCGTTCGATCAGCTGAGCGCTCCCGATGCACGTGTGTGCGAGCTCCCGTGGCTTAATAGCCAAAAACAAATAATTGTTCTTGTGATTTAAAGATCCCGATTTACGGATTTCGTTTGTTATTTTATTGGCAAAAGGATCGCGACCCTTCTACCATAACCTGCATCCTGAGCGACCGTGCATTTCCGGCCTCGTCGCTTTCGCGAGTATTTCCGGTGTTATCGTTACTCGAGCTTCGCGCTCGTGGATCCCGATACCGTTTGTGTTTTGTTGTACCGTTTCGTTATGTCCTTGCGGAGGTCGACTCGCTCAATCGACCTCCAGTTTAGGCCGGATTCTCGATCGCCAGCGAAACAAAAATTGATTAGTGGAGTGAGCCCGCTCAACTCGCTCCCTGTTTAGTCCGGTTGTTAATACCGGCGAAACAAAAATTAACTGGCGCCCACCGGGACGCCGTGGCACTCGCGGAGGTGGCGGCCGAAGGTGACGTTTTTGAGTTCCCGATTTCGCGTGAAGTTTTAGTTTTTTCGGTTTTCGATTTTTTTGCTACCGTTTCGCGTGAGCTACCGAAAGCCACGTCACAATATATTGTAACGTGGTACGTCACAAGTCCCTCGCCAAACTCGGCTCGAGTCCGCCGCTCACCCACCGTTAGACCCGGACATTTTTTACGTATTTTTCCGTTATATATTTTGTGTAAGTTAGCGTTTAATTTCCTTTTTTTCCCTCCCGTTACCCTTTGTATGAGTGTGCGTGACTCGAAGACAATACCGACAGCCCCCCCCCCCCCCCCCCCCCGACGGCCCACGACCAGCAAGGAACAGCAAAGGAACAAGAGCCGACGTGCTGACGCCGAGGAAGGTAGGAGGATCGTGGACGCGGGGAAAAGCCCTGGAAAAAGCCGCCAACAAGACCGCCCGAAAAAGCCTCGAAAAGCCCGCCGAAAATTCGCCACTGCCCGCACCGCCTGTCCGCCGCCGCTGTGATCATCGACGCACGACATCGATTGACGATCCAGCGACACCTCTGTCGCCACCCCTCGCCGTCCGGAGGAAACGCCCGTCCATGACTCCGATTACCGACCAAAGCTGACGCACAGGTGCTCTCGTTCCCCACCATAATCACCAGCGCCAGACCCGACGAAGAAGAAGACATCGCCCTGCCCCCGCACTCTCCGAGACGAGCCGCGTGGTGTGGACGTGTGTGAGATCGGGTGTCGATAGTTTTTAAGGAAAATTGTATTGTGTGCCAGCCGAGAACGAGTGTGAGATCTTTCCCAAATTTATAAGACGACTCGGTTGTACCTGGTTAAATTCCGACTCCGTTTAGGAGAGTAAAATCCGCCCATTACGACGAATCAGTGATAGCCCAGGATACGAATTGGACCATTGTAAGGATTTTATAACGACTGAGGCTGTCCACTGATTCGAGAAAAGTATTATAAACGAGATCCGAGTGGATTGAGTGAGTGAGCCCCGATTTTCGTAAGTTTTTGCCCACATTTTTTCCCGCCCCGTTTGACCCTTTTTCCTCCCCCGAAACCCCTTATTTTTGTAAAAATTAGTCGTAATAGACTTTGCCTCGTGGTCGACACGTGCTCGACATTTTTGCACACGAGCAAAGAGGAATCGCGCGCGTGGTGAGCAGCGTTAAAATCGCTGTAAGTGATAGTTTAGTTAATTCAAGTTTTCCCCATCGATCCCCGCCCGAAATTTAGTTAGTTTGTTCCCGTAAAATATTAAGACCGAGGTAATATTGTAAAGAAGCCCTGGACAGTGCCCTCGGCCTGAGAAGTCTCATCCTCCTCCCTCCCCCAGTCCCGCTAGCCGTGTGCCGTGAAAGATAATAGATTTTTCTTCTTTTTTTTGTTGGTTTTTTTTTTTGGTCCGATTAACAATCGAGAGTTCCGGTGCTACACCGTCACAGTAGCTGGCGCCCAATAAGACAGATAACAGTTTGATTCATTTTTTTCGCTTTTGACATTTTTCCCAGTTTTGGCAAATTAAGACCAATATTGTGTAGAATATTCACCGGCCAGCCCCCCCCCCCCTGCGATTGACCCCTGCGAATCGCCGTCCGGCGATTAATATAGACCCGCTAGTTCATAAGTTTTGGTATTAATTACTTTTTTCCGACTTTCGTATTTTTTTCCGAGTATTGATTATTGTTTGTTTTTGTTATTGACCCCCTTTAACGTACCCGTAACGGCGTTGAAGCGGCAGGATTTTCTAATTATTTTGTTGTTTATCAGTCACCGAACAAATTTTCATTAAAAGATATTTTCCCACGTTTTCTACACAAAATTTTGGTGTGTTATTTCCCCCTCTTCCCTCGCCCTATATTTCCCCGATTGTCCCCTTTTTGAGAATTATTAAAAGGAACTTATAAGAAAGGAAATTATATATATATATCATCACAATATATATATATATATACTAGGGGGGCTCGGGGCTCGCGCGCTCGCAACCCTTTCTGGACGTAAACCCTTATTATTCTAAATACTTTAAAAGACGTGTGCCCTTATAATAATAGCGTTACTATAATACCCCTTTATAGAATTATTATACCAAACCCTCATAGCTACCACCCATCCGGTTACTATGGCAACCATCCCTTCGGTTGCTATGGCGACCACCCCTCCTGTTGCTATGGCGACCCCCTCCGGTTGCTGTGGCGACCACCCCTCCGGTTTCTATGGCGACCACTCCTCCGGTTGCTATGGCGACCGGACTTAAGCCTCCGATGGACTTAAGGCCTTATCATTCCAAGACGGGGTCAGTACTTGGATGGGTGACCGCGGTCACCCATCCAAGTACTGGAATGTCGTATTGGACTTAAGCCCTTATTATTCCAAGTTACCCCCCCCCTCGATTCTTGACACGGCGGCGACGGCGGCGGCGGCGGCGAAATCTTTTTATATTATAGAGATATATATATATATACACACTATATATATATATAGTGTGGTGCGGAAACCCAACGGCCGCGAACCAAATTTTTGCTTTCCCCTTTTTGTTTTATTTATTCCTCGGCGCGTTCGTACGCGAAAGAACAGATGATGTGCCCGGCTCGCTGCCGCCTTTCTCGAGGGTAGAGCGGGCTGGTTAGGGGCGTTCGAATTGTCCGCAAATAAATCGATCGAGTATGATTAAGATGACTCTTTATTTTAATGAAATTAGAAGGCTTGGACTCGACCGAGAGGAAACCGGGCAAGCCCGGGGGAAAACCTCTCACAAAATTCCAAATGCCGTGGACGGCACACCCGCCGACCCACGCTCTACAGCAATCACAATATTCAGTCGCTAACTCCTCCCGACAAGCCAGGAGTTCGCCCAACGCTCCTTGCACACACACACACACGCACAGAATATATCGCGGCGCGAGACGGTCCTCGGTACGGCCGGCTCGAGACGACTCAAAACCCAAAACTCAAAAATCCCGGAACAAAATAACTCTGCAATGGTGCATGAGTCACCGGTGGACCGCTCGGGAGTCCCGATATCCCATAGGCAATCCCCGTGGGCACGATCCCGAGGTGAATAACGCGAAATTCATCCTTACGCAACAAATTAAATGTGACGGCGCGTCTAGGATACGGAGCTGTCTCTGACTCAGCGGGTGTCGGTGAGGCCGACCCGTTATTCCGCACGACGGCCTAGAGGCCCGCTTCCCCTCGGAAAATCCGATCCCCGCGCACGCCAACGGATACTCGATGCTAATTTACAAGGAAACGACGGCCCAAGACTCTATACAAAATTACAAGATAATAAACTGCCCCTGGGACGGACAAGCTCACCCTGATACCGCGGTAAGAAGATCCGGCCTTGAAAACCGATGAACGTCGGATTCGTCTGCGCTTCTCTGACTTCCCCGAAATTTGGTGATAACGGCTGATGGTTCTCGAAGCTCGTCCGAACGTCGTCCCACCTCAACGAAGATTGCCCCGAGTCCTCGATCGCGCTCGCTCTCGTGGCCCTTACCCCCACCCGGCTTAATCGCTACCGTTTCCGCATCCTCGGTAATCGCCGTCATCGACCGTCCATCTTCGGCGCTCGCGCGCGTGCTGATACGCTGCGACCCGTCGCGCTCGGCGCAAGTGTTTGACACGCCGGCGGCAAATTCGGTGGGCAATTAATGCCACCGAACGAAGGATCCTTCCTTCGACGGTCGAGGAGTTCTCTTCCACGACGCCTTCGGCGATGACCTCCACTGAGGTGCAGCGGCTGGGCCCGATGATCTTCTCGGGACCCGCTCCACAATCCGAGAGGAAATTTTTCCCCAGAACCGAAATTTTCCCGCGACTCCGACAGCCGGGCGGGGAGTATGCTGGACACGACGACGACTCGGTATCGGCGTTTTCGGCGGCCTTTCTCGGGACTCCGGCGGATCTTGGTGCTGCCGATGCCGCAGCTTCTCGATGCGGGCTCCCTCGACCGCCCAGGGTTACATAAAAAAATAAATATTTCGGCCGTAAATAATAATTCCGTTGCCTATCGATTGACCCGGCGGAGCCACCCCTGAGCTGCGACGTACGACGGACGGCCATTGACTAATTGCCCTCAATCAAAAATGAGCGTCTCACTTTCTTAAGTTACGTGGCCATTTTTGCCACGTTACAATTGTGATGATACTTTATTCTCTTTGGTTCAAAAATAGGGACAATCCGGGAAATCTAGGGCGAGGGAAAAGGGGGAAATAACACACTAAAGTTTTGTGTATAAAACGTGGAAAAATAACTTTTAATAATAATTCGTTCGGTGAATGGTAACAACAGAATAAAATAAACAATCTCAATAATAATTCGAAAGAAGAAGGGGTTCGCAATAACAATTATAATAATCAATCGAAAATAAGAGAAAAGGGGGAAAGAATTCAAAAATAACAGGAAAGAAAAAGAGAATTACAAGAAAATAACAAAATAATCAATACTCTGAAGAAAATAAGAAAATAGCAAAATAGTTGATATCAAAACTTACGAAACTAATAAAGCTTACAATAAACATCGGGACGGAAATTCGCACGGGTCAAGCGTAGGGAGGAGGGGAGGGCTGGCCGGTGGATATTCTACACAAGACTGGTCTTAATTTACCAAACTCAAAAAAACTGTTGAAAAGAGAGAAAAATGAGTCACAATGTTCACTATTTGTTTTGCGCGCCAGCTACTGTGACGGTGTAGCACCGGAACTCTCGATTTGTTTAATCGGATCCAACAAAAGAAAAAAAAGGAAAAGAATTCTATTGTCTTTCACTGCACGCGGCTAGCGGGAACGGGGGAGGAAGGGGGATGAGACTTCTCAGGCCGCAGGCACTGTCCAGGGCTTCTTTATAATATTACCTCGGCACACAAAAAGGGTGGAGATTTCAATACATGACAAACTATGCAAAAATCCAAAATTTATGAGTCTCGGGGAATTGGGGACAATAATCTTAACGATCGCGCGCTTTAAATTTTCACTATCGCCACCACTCACGCGCACGTGTTAAAGTTGGGACAAAAGAATTTATCGGCGCACGTGGCAGCCGATAATCGACGGTCAAAAATTATACAATCAAAATCGCTTAAAATTACAAAAGGGGTGACGGGCAAATTTTCAGGGGATCGGGAACGTGGGACAATCAATCAGGTATAAATGGGGGAGGGGAAACTTAAACTGTACTCACTCAACCGCTCTTTATCAGTCTCTATCGGTTACAATATCTCTCCGATAGTCCGTTCAACCAAATCCTCTCGACAAAATCCGTTCAATATCCTGGGACTTGCCGAGTCGTTATAAAGGTCAATATTCGGTCCAATCGTGTCCTTGGACGTACAAAATGGTCGTAATCGGGTCAAATATCTCTCCAAGGAGGAGTCTGGTCTGGGGGGGGGATATCGTACTAATTAACTTAATTTCAGTCGTTCCTGTCACACACCCGCTCTCTCACACGCCGTGGCCCGAAGTGAAGACGGTCTCGCCGCTTCCGGCTTCTTCTCCGACCTTAGGGTCGGTCTTGCAAGTGGCGATTCATTTGACGAAAATCGATTGGTCGATCTCGGGACTAGCTGACGGTGGGCGTTGTAATTGGCTGCGGCCGATGCGAATATTCGTCGCGACGGAAGGCCTGTCGCGACGCTCGGCGCGCGCATCCTCGGCATCGATTGGCCTATCGATCGCCGAACAATTCCCGATATCGAGAGGTGCTGGTTCCTCGCGGCGGGCTGGTGAAATATCTCATCTGACAGTTCGGGTGGATTTTTACGGTGTTTGCCCGCACGACACAGCTCGTCAGTTTACACGCGTTATTTCGAGCCGAGAGTGTGTCGTCGGGTTCCGGGCTGTCCAGGGCGGGTCAGCCGTGTGGAGTTTTCGTCGTGGTGGCCTCCAAGGGACGAACGTCGGTGTGGGAGCAGTGCATCGGGTTGTCGGACGTTTTTGGAGGTTAGTGCCGGAATGCCGTACCAGGCGTTAATTCCCGGTCGGTTGACAATTTTTGTAGGGTCCTTCTGGGCCTGGCGGGGTCAATCTTGTCGATGATGAAGTCCTCGATGGTCTGCGCTGGTCTGTGATGGTCTGCGCTGGGTCGTGATGGTCTGCGAAGGGTCTTCGACGAGTCTTCGGTAGGTGGCGATGGTTTTAGTGAGTGAGTCGAAGGACTGACAGGGTGGCAGGGACTGAGGGTAAGTCGGGGGAAGGTAATTAACAATGTGTAGCGTCGGTGCTTAAATTTAATGTTTTAATTCTATGTTATTCCCTAGGTGAGTGGTGGGACGTCGGGCCACGTCGGAGGAGACTTGTGACGCACCACGTCACAATATATATTGTAGCACGATTTCTTAATGCCGAAAATCGCCTACCTAATTCCCGAGTTTGTCTCCCTTTTATTTTCCCGTACGGGATGGGCGCCAGGTGCACCAAAATGCACCGAGAGAGAAACCTAACAGTCCCGGCTTAACTGCTGTCATCTCGAGGGTAGAGTGGCTGGATAAGCGATTAATTGTTCGGGCAGACTGACAAACACAAACGAATACATAAATTAAATCAAACCGAATACGGGAACCAAAGACTCGAATATTTATTTAATCAAAGAGAACAATCTAATGAGGGGGGAAACCGGAGACCCCGGAGTAAAACCCTCGTCCCGTAAAATAACCAAATAACAATTTTATACACGAAGATCTTTGCCCGGTACACAAGATTCGCACCCTTCGACGCTCGCACATTCACACACACACACCGACGGTCGCGCCTCCCGGACTCTCATATTTGTTTCACGCGTGACTTTAAGACACTCTCTCCCACACACTCACACGGCGTGGCTGACACAGACCAACGCACTCCCTTTTACCCGGCCCAATTAATGCGGCACTAGACATTCACCTGGCCCAATCGATGCGGCAGTGAGAAAATTATCACACACACATAATCACGCGCTAGAGACGTCCGCAGGCGACGACGCGACGAATAAGGCTTCCCCGTGAAAGCTTCCCAAGGCGGCACTGTACTACCCTCCCGCAAAGTTACTGAATTTAAAGACTATTTTCCCCGGAAAGAACAACCTCGACGGCTTCGAGGAAGGCCGCATACCCGATTTCCCGAGCCGACCACGCGGCGATCAACAATCAAACCCGTACGCAACGTCACACACACACTCTTGCCGAATCACGGCGGTCCCGATCCCTCCGGCACGGCCGAACGAAGCACGCCGTCGGTTACACATGTTAATTTCCCACGGACGGGATTACAAAATTTACAATACAAAATATTAACTGGCCGCAGCCTCACACAAACAATAGAACCTTGGACGAAAGCTCACCGAATCGAGTCGTAACAACGTGAACGGGAAAAACGGTCCGGATATAATGGCCGTGAAGAAATCCATCTTCATTCCATGGATAATTCCCGGGACTCGATGACACGACAAATCCGCTCGCTCGGGCTCACAACGGAAAAGTGCCCCGAGCATCGATCCGCGATCTCGCTCGCTACCGTTATCCCTACCCCCCTGCCTAATCGTCACGACAAATTTGCACAATTTCGGGCAAACCTCGGCCCTTTCCGGAAATTTTCACGCGGCACGCGTCCTGTCAGACGCTACTCACATCGATCCGCTGATCGATTCTTCGCGCAAACGCAATGTTCTTCGAACGCCGATAATACAGAGCTTCCGCAGAGGTACTCAATTCCCCCTGCCGGGAAACTCCCGCTAAATCTTCTTTGCAGCCCGAGACTCCGGACGACTGCAATTATCGATGCGATGCGTTGACTAGAAGAATCAAAGATCTTCTCAGACGACTATTTCTTCTTATCGTTGACGACTCTAACAGCAGGGAGGTAGAACGGTTAGATTCGGTACTCCAGTTCGAGCTATCCGGCTCGCGACTCAAATTTCGATCTTGCCGTCGGACTCTCTCCTCAATCGGTGCTCTCGTCCCGGCAAACATGAAATTTTGTTACACTTAAATTAATAAATATTCTATTTTACGCGCTAAGCCCTGCGGTGTCGCCTCGTGTGAGCCCAAGCCAACTGAGAATTACGGCGCAAAATTTTGCCGCGCTACAATATATATATATATACTAGGGGTTATGGGGGACTTAGAATATTTTCGGCGGGAATCCTTTAGAGGGACTTAGAATATTTTCCAGCCGAAAATATTCTAAGTCCCTCTGGGGGGGGGTATGGACCCCGACCGAAAATGTTCTAAGTTCTTCTAAGGACTCCGGCTGAAAATATTCTAAGTCCCTCTAAGGGGGCTTAGAATATTTTCGGTCGGGTCCACATCCCCCCCCCCCCCGACTGAAACGGCGGCAGCGGCGTCAGCGGCGGAGGCGGCGACATTTTTATATATTATAGAGAGATATATATCGCAAAAGCGAATATAAATCAGACGGAGAAAAACTGCGGTTTTAATTGCCTCACTGTATCGCCAACAAGTGGTCGAAAGGAGGCAGCCGAAGGTTCAGGAAAATAGAAAGGAAAAGGGGAAAGGATAGAATCAAGGAAAAACTCAACAATAGATCCAAAAAATTAGAAGATGCCCTATGCATGTTTTGCAGAGAACTATGTTCTGAGTTGATCGACGGTTGAATTCAGTGCAGCACCTGTCAGGGTTGATTCCACTGTTTATATGCTGGAGCTGGTGAGGATGATATATACTTGAACTACACATGCGATATCTGCGCTACCGATTACATGGAACAATAAAAAAATTGTTTCCAATTTTCGTTTATTTTTCCGTTTTCTTGTGCTATTATTGACAAAAAACGTCGCTATATCATGAACATTAAATTAATATAAAATTATAATTTTTAGTCGTGGTGTCCATTTTGCCCCCATCTTCCCTATTTACATTTTTTTTTCATGACGATTTTTACTCATTTTCCGGCCTTTTCTTATGTAAGGAACATCAGAAAACTGAAATAAGTCGTTTATAGGAACGTGACGACGGTGCTAGTTTTTCCCCCAGTCAGTATTTTTAGTCGAGGTGCCCGTTTTTGCCCTGGTCTCCCCAATCTACAAAATCGATTGTAGTTGTTTGTAGTAGCGTTCATGTCGTTTGTAGTTCCTCGAAAAGTTACAGAGGGTCAATATGCTCAGAATTTTAGCTTCAGTAACGTTTGTAGTTGTTTGTAGTACCATTAATTTCGCATATAGTACCTGTTGTTACGGTAGCGAGCGCGTTACGGTTTATCGCGTAGACGGTTCGCAGTGGTGAGCTCATACGCGTAAAGTGGACTGTATGACATTTCGGAATCTTGACCTCAAGCTCATTTTGCTCACACCATAGTGCAACCCTTTCCAGATCTTCCTGGATAAGTCCGGCTTTCTCAGGGGTTCTGACTGTGGCATAGATCTTAATATCGTCCGCAAAAAGAAGAACATTCGAGAGTTAATTTACTCCTACTATATCATTTACGAAGGTATTGAAGAGGAGAGAGCCTAAGTGGGACCCGTACGGTACCCTCGAACTGACATTTATGTTCTAGAGACAGCCGGTCTAAATTTTTCCATCTGAGTACGACCGGTTAAATAGCTGCCAATCCAATTTAATAATTCACCAATAATACCCAGTGATTCTATCTTTAACATGAGTATTCTATGGTTGATTTCGGAGAATATCTTCTATATGAACATAATATTGGTATCTAATCTATCTAATATGACATTAACATCTTCTATATCAACACTGTACGCATGTATTCCTGAAGTTTGAGCAATTTTGACGGTATAGTTTATTTGCAATATAATTAACAAGTTGACTACTTTGACCGTATCATCCCATATTCTACAATTGGAGTCGGTCGCTTCCGGGCCAAAGATCACTAATTTACTACTGATCAAGATAAATTAGAGTTTTGAAAAACTAGCTTCGAGTTGACGAAGCGTCAAGGATTATAGAAAATGCGAAATCCGCACTTTACCGTGCGAATTCAATGATTTGTCGAAGCTGTAAATTTTATAACTTCTATCACTGGAGACAAGTAACAGAAACAAAAACAACAAAATTAACCATAAAAATCAATAAATAAATGTATACACCGCAGGAGACCGGTTATCACAAAATCTTATTATTTTCTTTCTAAGTTGCACAAAAATTTTTCGTCGAGAAAATTAACCGGCAAAGTTATCCACATAATATAAATCAGTGTAAATCGAATCGCATTTTCACACACACATTCTGTCGACAACTTAATCTTTTTACCAACCGATATACACTTTCCTGGCTCACTTCCCACTCTCGTACATAAATACAATTAATTCTCGAAAAAAAAACAGATATAGATATGCGCTCAGAAAGGTACTCAACTTCATAGGGCTTCGTCGTTGGCTCTTTCTTTGGTCCCTGGGGCTCGCAGATGAGCGCAGGGACAACGTTTCCCCATAAAACGGATGGTCGGCCTGGCCAAGCCCAAAATATGGAGCGTCGAACACGAGAACGTCTCGCTAAACTCCGTGACAATGATCTTTTCCAGTAGCGTAGATAAATTTCGTCTATCTCACTCGACGTCCCCAGGGAAAAAGAGGAGGAGACATCGATCTCAGGAACCGAGAGGCCCACCGAAATCTGTCGGGCACGCGCAATTAAATTTTGGCCTATATGCACGCGCGTAGTATTTATCTCTGCCCAGTACCTGGCGCCCTCGATCGATATTACCTTATTTCGCGCGAATTTAAATTAACATCTTACAATGCAAAGTTTATTTTATCATTGCAGTCAATGATCAGTGCCAGGCTCGACAACCTTTTCGGTCGAAAGCTGATGCGTTCAGAAAACCAACATAACCTTGTTATACGCCACTTCATGGCATATATTTTTCCCCGACTTTGGTCCATAAAAATCTCACCAAATTTATAAACTAATATATTTCCTAATTAAGAATAAAAATATTAAGCACTCGGTATATCTTACAATGTAAAACTTGTAATCCAAACATAGAGCCGGGCGCCGAGCCGCGCGCACCGATTGGACCTAGCAGCCAGAGTCCCGAGTTCCCGCAGCGCCGCGCGCTATTGGCTGGGCGAACGCAGGTGGGGGAACTCACCTCGCGCTGCTCGGTGACCGGGCCTATTTATGGCGCAGCATCTTTGCCGTTGTACATAGTCGCTCACGAATCTTCTAAGCGGAAGGAGCTCCTCCAGCTCGACTACTCGCTGTTCTCAAAGCGGTAGTCCGAAATAAATATAGCCAACTTACCACGCTTCGCAAATTTTATTCTCTCTAACCTCCCATCCGTTTCAGCCAGCTAGGTAGCTCATCGAGGGAATCTCATCGCATCGCCATTTGCTCTTTTCAGAGCAAGAAGTTCGCCGATCAGCATAATTTTTCGTTTTTTCCACAGCGAAAATTTTGCGAACTAATGTAGAACAATAAAATATATATACGTCCCCAACACTTCCCTATTCGAGCTGTCGCGTGCCCAAGGCTGGGAGCACAGACAATCGTGCCTCAGTCTTCCGCATGATAATCTCGTGCCGAGAATGACATCGACTCGCCTCTCCCGCACAGATCTCCGCGCTTAAGCTTGGGAGCACCGACTAGCGTGCCTCAATTTTTCGCGCGGTAATATTTCCGTGCCGAGGGTAACGCTTCGAGACTTGATCGTTATTTCTCCCCCATAAGAGTCCTTGTGTGCCAGGATTTGGGAATACCGACAGACGTGCCTCACATTTTGGTACGAACTTCCTTCCTTACACCAAAATCCCCGGAAATCGTCCAATAATTTCGGATAGCGAGTTGACACGCCGGGATAACGCCCTGGCCAATCAGCGTCTATCCGCGCAATCAATCGGGTTCAATCCACGCTAACAACTTCACTTCAATTTCCTTTTTAATATATGTCCAATTCTAGGTGTTTTATCACACATCACGAATCCACGATATATAATGACGATAATATAATGACGATTGCACAGTTGTCGAGATTCTTAAACTGGACTAAATATTTTTCGTCCCTTATGTGTGAAAAGTTCGACTTGGTTCCCTGTTAAACGGGCGCGAAGTCTCGGTTTATTCCCTAGAAAGCATGCATTTCGTTCACCAATTGTTTCTTATTGGACTGCTCCTTCACACGATTAATCGAGGTTTGGCATAGCAACACAGGAAACAGAGTTGAGTCTCATATGTCACTTATCCACAATTCACGTATAATTTGAATTTTTCAACGAGTTTAAAGTATTACAACGATTTTACGTAGAAAGTAGTGTGAATTCGTGACGGCGAAAAATGGAGACAAGTTCTTCGGACTCAGATAGCGATGACGAGCGCGTCGCCGAAAACTTCGATCTCGTAAATAGAGCAGCGGGAATCGTGAATAATTTGATCCCTGAGAAATCCGTGGACAAATATCGAGCATGCTACAACGATTTTGAGGCGTGGAAAAAAACAAATAATATTGATACGTTTAAAGAGGAAGTGTTTCTCATTTAATTCGATGAGATATCTGCGAAGTACAAGCCATCGACACTTTGGAGCCGTTGGTCAATGTTGAAAAAAATAATGGATCTCGACCATGGTATTGATCTCGACTCGTACAAAAGATTGAAAGCACTCATCAAAAAGAAATCTAAAGGATTTCAAAGTAGAAAATCCAAAGTGCTCACTGCGTCTCAAATCGCAACATTTTTGACGACATCTCCAGACGCGATTTACTTAGCAATGAAAGTAAGTAATAACTACATACATTTCCAAATTTACAAATACATTATACATTCCAAATACATAATAAAAAAAATTTCTCAGGACGGATAATTGAAAATTAAAACTAAATTATTTCTTATTCGATATACAGGTGATCTTGATCTTTGGTGTTACTGGTGCGATGCGGTCAGGTGAATTCTGTCCCTTAACGCTGCAAGACATCGAGGACACTGGCTCAAGACTAATCGTGACCATTCGTGACACGAAAAATTACTATCCTCGTTCATTCGTTATCGAAAAGGAATATTATCAAATGGTGAAGAAATACATGAGCCTGAGACCAGAGGGCCCGGGTACTGAGAGATTTTTCATGAGATTCCAAGGAGGAAAATGTCTACGTCAAGTAATTGGAAAAAACAAAATTACTGAAGTGCCAAAAACGATTGCAATCTATCTGAATTTGCAAGATCCCGACCGTTACACCGGACACTGCTTTCGTCGCACTTCAGCTACGCTCTTAGCTGATTCTGGAGCAGATATCAGCGAACTAAAACGTCACGGTGGGTGGCGTTCTGATCAAGTTGCGCGTGGATACGTTGAAGATTCTGTCGAAACTAAAAGTCGCACTTTCCATCGTATCGCCGGTTTTGTCGAGTCATCGTCATTAGATCCATCGAGTAGCGCAGAACACAAAGCAAATACCGACGCTTGTGGTCGAGGATCTGTCGATAACTCCCTCATAAACGTTGCTCAAGTTCTACCGAAACCTGGTGTCATTCATTGTCAAACGAAGCAAGGCCCACACCCAAGGATTCCACGGCAGCTTGTTCAAACGCACGCAGAGTCGAATCGAAACTCAAACCCAAAAGTTTCGCCGAAAAAGATTCTACTTCACAGAGACGAATGTACAAATCGAGAAGCTCCGGTCAAATCTGCGGTAGCTCCCACCATGCCAAGTCCAAAAGCAGCAGGTTCATCGACACCAGATCCAATTGACAGTGAACAAATCATATCACGAAACGATGAATTTGATCAAGAATTTAGAGAACCACGACAGAAAAAAAGAAAACATTCCACAACGATACGCGAGACCAACGAAAATATGGATCCACAGACAGAAGATTGGATTGAAGAAATTCCGAAAAAATATCCGATTTTGAAGATGAGAAAATGCAAAATTCGCCATCTTACAATAAACTACAACATTACGAAGAATGATTGATTGATTGAGTATCCGCTCCGAGCCACAAAGGCGATCAACGAGTCGCACCGCTATCTTTGCGTTAGAGTCAATTTCACTAAAAATATTTAAGTCTTTAAGTTAAAGATCGTGATCACGTTCAAAGGCAGTAAACTATGTGACGTGTGCCTGCTTTTGTTGTTTCAATTTGCAATTTATCGCATTAACAATTAATAAATTTAATAATTTGGAAATCG
This sequence comes from Stenichneumon culpator, assembly GCA_964017025.1. Taxonomy (NCBI): domain Eukaryota; kingdom Metazoa; phylum Arthropoda; class Insecta; order Hymenoptera; family Ichneumonidae; genus Stenichneumon; species Stenichneumon culpator. The sequence goes on along the minus strand of OZ024768.1, from coordinate 9,022,708 downwards.
ATTATTATACATTATTCAGCTATGAATATATTTTCTTAATAGTGCATTCATTCTACCTTTAGATCTCGGTATATGCATTTTGATAGATACATTTGACGTTTCTTCTAACCTCATTTGCCGGACTTTGATTCTCACTTTTTTGGCGTCGAACTTCCCACCAAAAGAGACGAAAAATAGTATGTGCACCTCGGGAGGTCAGGAGGCCATTTTGACCCGCGTGTTTTCGCCCTCGGCTTCGCCTCGGGCGAAAATCGCACGCGGGCCAGAATGGCCTCCTTCCCTCCCTCGGTGCACAATATACTATTTCTTAGTCTCCGATAAACGGATCGCTTTTGCGAAACTATATTTATCCATGAATGGCATGCATAATTAATTTTACTAATATTGCATGCGATTCGAGATAGCTGTGATTAATTTTTGTTATCACTTTTTTGACTTCACAAAAGTCCCATGTAAGAATGCCCGATCCTTTGCCGTTCTTCGACAATTGTTTGAGTCTCGGGCCAGCATTGGCTGACGGGTCTCACTTGTCGAGATTGCCCCAAGCGTCAATAAGATAATGGAACATTGCTAGGCCAGTCAATAAGCTAGGATTCGGCACGACACTACTACCAAATGTCAACTTGGCGACCGTCCAGGAATGGCTCAGAGAGTGATTGACATTCGTTTAAGCAACGGCAAATTCCTAAAATAATATGTAAGCCGATTGTTGGCCGAATCTCGGGACAAGCTCGTCCGCATCTTCGCGAAATAATCGCCGTTTGATATTTTTTCTGTTCTGGCGAAGTACGGTACAATACTGCCATTTGTTCCGGACAAGAGTCGAACGGCCTCTGGTAAAACCATGGTAAATTCATAATATAATGTCTGGGCCATTTGTTGGCCAGATCTCGGAACAAGCTTGTCGGTGTTTTCGCAAAATAATCGCCATTTGATATTTATTATCAGATATAAATGAAGGATTTGTTCTCGAAAAATGTTTAGTCCCAAATTGAGTCGATAACATAAAAATAAAAAAATAATCAAAGAAAGCAACGTAACGACTACAGTACCAATATAAGGCATATATCCGATACAAAACGATCTGTATTCATAAGCGATCCTTAGCGTAGGGGAAAAGTGCTAGTTTAGAAACTACTAGGTCCGGGGTTTGAGCCCCACTAGGGTACAAAAATGTAATTTCTCAAATAATGTTAAAATATTAATTAATCATAGCGGGGATAACAAATGATAACTATAAGAAGGTCAACATATACATTATTATTCGTGTTTTTTTGTACATATTTTTATTTATTGCGACGTCTTACGTTGCTCCAACGTTGGACCTACGTTGGACTGACGATGGTGAAAAGAATTAGACTAATAAGCCCAAGCTTCTGTAATTGGCCCAACTTCGGCCCGACTTTAAATGAACGTACGCCCAACCTTCTCATCGAGTGCTGATCCGACTTTTTGTTGGACACGTCTCGTACTGACTTCACAAATCCGGCAGAAAATGTTGCCTCGAGACTGAGCCGATAGAAAAACCATCATCGACCCAGCCTTGGTATCCGACTGTTGACTATTCAGCATTAGCCACGCGTCACATTCAGGAGGCTGGCCCAACATTGGCAGCCGAGCGCCAGCTGATCGACTTCAATATCCAACCAGGGCTGGCCCGATCTTCAATTCTTACATGAGAGCAGTCGATCCTCCTACGAAATATGCTACATATGGGTTTGATCAATTTTTTATTTTCTCGTATAAAAAGCTTTGAATCCTGGAAGAATATAATATTTTTCACATATTGCATCGGCTTACAACGAACGAACTTACATACTAGGCTCAAAAAATTGTTGGGTCCGTTTGATTGTGTTGTACGCCGAATGGCATTTTTATTTCATTTTCCCTCGCTGAATCTGAAAAAACCTGAAACAAAAGAGAAAAATTATTAATATTTAATACACAATAATTTGGACTAATCTATATACTTATCCGTCGACATGCGAAATCCAGCGACGTCTCGACTCCCTCGTCGCCTCGCCTGGGACGCCTCCACCTGCAAAATAAAAATAGAAATTAAAATAATTGCTAGTAAATACGTGGTTGAAACTATACGTACCTAGTCTGACGAGACCCCTGGACGAGGCCACGTGGAGCCCTGGATGAAACGCGACCCCCCCCCCCCCCCCGAGACGGGTAGCGGCCTAGCCATTGCCTGAAGTAACTTGAAAAAGTACAAAAAAACAATCAGTCATAAATATAAGCATTAGAAATTAAAACGATTTAAAAACTGATCCATATCGAAGCCGTTGACTCCCTGGCGACCAAAGACGGATCCTCGTCGAGCCTCGCCGAGGCCTCGTGGCGAGCTCCCTCATCGACAGCCAAACCTCGTATCTGGAAAAGATAAAATAGTTTATTAAATAAGTATAACAAATTAATCGGCATTATATTGCGCCTCAGACAAATACCCACCTGTTGAGACGAGCCCTCGACGAGGACTCGGCAGCTGCGACTCCGATGATGGCGAGCCGAGTAGCGGTTTACCCGCTACCTAGCTGGAACTTGAAAAGAGAAAAAAGTATTAATTAATGATATGTAAAAGAGAATAAGCCTAATTAGAATTGATACAAGAGTAAAGACTTACCTGAGATACTTTCGTTGAACATGGCCTTCCGCCCATGTCATTCGACGACGGACCCTCCGGCTCCCTCGATGCATCGACGCCGCCGATGAACCTGAAACAAAAAAACAAAAAACATGTTAATAATTTATTAGTAAAAATAAGATAATTGTTAGACTAGAAATAAGTTATTTACCTGTGAAAAATAGAATTCTGGACCCTCTGTCCAGAATTCCCTCGACGCCGGACCATCTGTCTGGGATACTCGACACCGCTGTCGAACCTGCAACAGAAAGAAAAAAAACATAAATCGGAAAATAAGCTAACAAAAAAATACTCTCGCTAGGAGAGTCAATCACGTAGTTTTTAAAGACTGAAAAAATGTTCACCTGTAAAATTTCGGCTGCCGGGTGTTCCACTTGTTGCGCAGAAGTACTGTAAACACTCGGCTGGAAAACCAAATACACGCACGCACGCACGCACGCACGCACGCACGCACGCACGCACGCACGCACGCACGCACGCACGCACGCACGCACGCACGCACGCACGCACGCACGCACGCACGCACGCACGCACGCACGCACGCACGCACGCACGCACGCACGCACGCACGCACGCACGCACGCACGCACGCACGCACGCACGCACGCACGCACGCACGCACGCACGCACGCACGCACGCACGCACGCACGCACGCACGCACGCACGCACGCACGCACGCACGCACGCACGCACGCACGCACGCACGCACGCACGCACGCACGCACGCACGCACGCACGCACGCACGCACGCACGCACGCACGCACGCACGCACGCACGCACGCACGCACGCACGCACGCACGCACGCACGCACGCACGCACGCACGCACGCACGCACGCACGCACGCACGCACGCACGCACGCACGCACGCACGCACGCACGCACGCACGCACGCACGCACGCACGCACGCACGCACGCACGCACGCACGCACGCACGCACGCACGCACGCACGCACGCACGCACGCACGCACGCACGCACGCACGCACGCACGCACGCACGCACGCACGCACGCACGCACGCACGCACGCACGCACGCACGCACGCACGCACGCACGCACGCACGCACGCACGCACGCACGCACGCACGCACGCACGCACGCACGCACGCACGCACGCACGCACGCACGCACGCACGCACGCACGCACGCACGCACGCACGCACGCACGCACGCACGCACGCACGCACGCACGCACGCACGCACGCACGCACGCACGCACGCACGCACGCACGCACGCACGCACGCACGCACGCACGCACGCACGCACGCACGCACGCACGCACTATTTTTTAACTATGTATTAATACGCGCACTGCATTTTTATCACCTCACTTCAATGTTTAAATGTTTTTAAATTAATATTAACTATAAAAAAACACTCGCGAAAACCTCCTCCGAGGTTATGGCGTACCATCGCCGTACACACGCTCGAAACATGGGAGCGACGCGAAAAACCGAGCGTTCCCGAACTTGGCCGAGCGACGCGACGGAGCTCTCGAGCCGCTACATACGACACTAGTTGTAAAATTCTCCACGAGATGGAGAATTGTAGAACTCGTTTCTCGCAGCAGAAGTGCTACAGGATCTCGATGAATACGCGAGACTTTTCGAAATAAAATGTTGAAGGCCCAATCCGTATTTTAATTCACAATGTGCCCAGAGCGTACTCTTTATGTTAAACGGGCGGCGTACGCGAAACTTACAGCCACTGCGCGCCAAGTCTGTGATCTGGCCTTCGAGGGGCTCGCGTCGATAATCTCTCTTCGGAGAGAGCAAAATGGATTCCAGGCGTTAAAACCCAGTGTGCCCATATCCGCGGGTGTGTTCTAGGAGCGATCGCAAGTTCGTGAGTTCACGCCTGGTTTACGAGTCGCTGGTCAGCGATCTCATGGTTCGAATGTGCATGAGATTGTCTGGAAGCAGGCCCGGACGAAGCCAATCGTTCCGATGTCATCCTGATGCCTAAATCAGGTGCCCTCATCCCCGCGGGGTATCAAATAGAGGTTCTGGAATATGCCTTGTTCCGAAAGGAGTGGGCTGACCAGCTAGCCCATGTAGTTTATATATTTTTGGGGACCTACGTGTGATAGACGGGTAACAGGAAAATTAGCCACCGGAAAACTGGCCCAGAAAATTGGCCCCCGGAAAATTAGCCTCCCGGAAAATTGGCCCATGGAAAATTGGCCCCGGAAATTTGGCCCCCAATATAACGAAAATATCACATAAAAGTATATGCGTGAGTGTGTGTGACTGTTTGTGCATGTGCGTGCGTGTTATAAGACTTGAATTCTAAAAAAGTAGTTTGTGTGCGTGTGTGTGTGTGTGTGTGTGTGTGTGTGTGTGTGTGTGTGTGTGTGTGTGTGTGTGTGTGTGTGTGTGTGTGTGTGTATGCGCGTTGGTGGCGAACGAATAATACGTGTGGGTGATTGCGCGTATGTGTGTGTTTGTGTGCGCGTTGGTAGCGAAAGAGATTGTGCATGTGGGTGATTGTGCATTTGTGTCATATTCTGGGTAAATTAAATGGACGTTTATTGAGTAGATTTCTAGTTTCCAAATGATTTTTCAAGGATATACTTTATATTTTTGGAAGGACTTTTCTTTTGCATTTTATGGGGGCCTAATTTCCGGGGCCAATTTTCTGGGGGCCAATTTTCCGGGGCCAATTTTCTGGGGGCCAATTTTCCGGGGCCAATTTTCTGGGGGCCAATTTTCCGGGAGGCTAATTTTCTGGGGGCCAATTTTCCGAGGCCAATTTTCCGGGGGCTAATTTTCCTTTCGTCTTTCGTCTTTCGTCTTTCGTCTTTCGTCTTTCGTCTTTCGTCTTTCGTCTTTCGTCTTTCGTCTTTCGTCTTTCGTCTTTCGTCTTTCGTCTTTCGTCTTTCGTCTTTCGTCTTTCGTCTTTCGTCTTTCGTCTTTCGTCTTTCGTCTTTCGTCTTTCGTCTTTCGTCTTTCGTCTTTCGTCTTTCGTCTTTCGTCTTTCGTCTTTCGTCTTTCGTCTTTCGTCTTTCGTCTTTCGTCTTTCGTCTTTCGTCTTTCGTCTTTCGTCTTTCGTCTTTCGTCTTTCGTCTTTCGTCTTTCGTCTTTCGTCTTTCGTCTTTCGTCTTTCGTCTTTCGTCTTTCGTCTTTCGTCTTTCGTCTTTCGTCTTTCGTCTTTCGTCTTTCGTCTTTCGTCTTTCGTCTTTCGTCTTTCGTCTTTCGTCTTTCGTCTTTCGTCTTTCGTCTTTCGTCTTTCGTCTTTCGTCTTTCGTCTTTCGTCTTTCGTCTTTCGTCTTTCGTCTTTCGTCTTTCGTCTTTCGTCTTTCGTCTTTCGTCTTTCGTCTTTCGTCTTTCGTCTTTCGTCTTTCGTCTTTCGTCTTTCGTCTTTCGTCTTTCGTCTTTCGTCTTTCGTCTTTCGTCTTTCGTCTTTCGTCTTTCGTCTTTCGTCTTTCGTCTTTCGTCTTTCGTCTTTCGTCTTTCGTCTTTCGTCTTTCGTCTTTCGTCTTTCGTCTTTCGTCTTTCGTCTTTCGTCTTTCGTCTTTCGTCTTTCGTCTTTCGTCTTTCGTCTTTCGTCTTTCGTCTTTCGTCTTTCGTCTTTCGTCTTTCGTCTTTCGTCTTTCGTCTTTCGTCTTTCGTCTTTCGTCTTTCGTCTTTCGTCTTTCGTCTTTCGTCTTTCGTCTTTCGTCTTTCGTCTTTCGTCTTTCGTCTTTCGTCTTTCGTCTTTCGTCTTTCGTCTTTCGTCTTTCGTCTTTCGTCTTTCGTCTTTCGTCTTTTGTCGAGCTGTTTCTAGACGAATGGTTTCAGCCGAATTTTCCCCAAATCGAAGATTAATGACGTGTACCGTTGTTTCTGATCAGGGGGCTATCAGACGGGCCTCATCAAGAGCCAAGGATATATGCAGTCAGGTGTCCCTACCTGTACGTTATCGGGCCCTGATCAGGCTGGCTCATCAGGCTCCCCTCATCTGAAGCGAAAATTATTTAGTGAGGCTTCACGACCTGCACCGTATCAGACCCACACCGGTTCGACATCAGGCTCGCCGGATCAGGCACGCCCTGGCCATACCTTAACGGGGCCTGATAAGACATCAGGCACTCCGAGTCCAATTTCTACCCGGGAGTACTTGTTCGTCGTTGTCGATGGATTCACGAAGTTCGTGTGGATCTATCCGACGAAGACGACTAACGCGAAAGAAGGCTTAGACCGATGGAAGAGTCAGCAGAAGATCTTCGGAAACCCACGGCGAATCATCAGTGATCGCGGCTCAGCCTTTACATCAAACGATTTCCGTAACTACTGCTCAGAAGAGAAGATCGAGCATATACTGACGACGACAGGAGTTCCAAGAGGAGACGGACAAGTCGAGCCCGGTGAACCGCATAATTATCCCGATCCTCATTAAGTTGGCTCATGAATTTCCCGATAAATGGTATCGGTACGTAGAAAAGGTTCAAGGGGCAATCAACAGTATCTACCAAAGGAGTATTAGAACCACCCTTTTCGAGGTACTCTTCGGTGTAAAGATGCGACAAAAGGAAGACGTCGAGTTACTATCGTTGATCGAGCAAGAGATGGTACCTTTATTCGACAGCGGACGTGAAGAGTTACGTGTCATCGCGAAGGAGAACATCGCGAAAATTCAACAAGAAAACACAAAAACGCACGATCGGAAGTGCAAGCAAGCCACACAGTATTGTGTGGTCGACCTGGTGGTCATCAAGAGGACGCAGTTCGGACCTGGCTTGAACATCAAAGACAAGTTTTTGGGCCCTTGCAAAATGTCGCGGGTAGACGGACATGATCGGTACGAGATGATTCGAGAAGGGGATTGGGAAGGTCCCAGAATCACTACATCATCAGCAGATTAGATGAAACCGTATCGGTACGATTCTCCAGAGATCGGATAATAACAGGAATGGCCGAATGTGGGATCGGGGCGTGGCCCCTGGCTACGCGCCTGATTGCCCCCACTATCACGGGTGGAGACCCGCGGCTTGGCAACGGGCAGTCGAACACTGAGAGGCACAGCATGAAGACGTACGTTTTTTATACTTTAATAAAGTTTCTTGGTGTTTTATTATTCATTTAAAGAAGGTGTTCATAAGAATTTCTCGGCTCCCTGATTCCTCTGAACTCCCACATATATGAATTTATAATGTATATATAGAATATTTAAAACTTACCGTGGCAAAAATGAAAGATAAAGGATCATAGAAGGAATATAAAATAAGTGAATGTGATTCTATCAACTGTCTGTGTCGGAAAATCCTTATTTAAAATGGGCTGTTTCTTATACAAAAAAGGGCGTAAACTGAGAATCACCATTTTTTTCCATTTATATCAATTTTATAGGCACAGCACAATTAATTCGTCATTGACCCGATATGTGATCGAATGGGGCAAAAAAAAATCTATATAATCGTTATTTTCTGTAAAATCGAGGTAACCGGCATTGCCCGATGACCGTCATTCACCTATTCTCCCCTACTAATTAACGGCTATTTAATAGCGTATGCGGTACCGTGCATCAAGTATACTCAATCCGTGAAATTACATAATGTTTTTCTGGACCAACAGAATCATTCTTTGTTCCATGTAAATACCGTTTGGCACGTCGTAATATTTGAACAACAAATCGAGGTTCGTTGTGATCTTTTCAAAACGAAATGAACTTTCTAACACAAAAGTGGACTATTCCTATCCATTTGAATAAAAAAATTATTTCTCTGTGACTACCGACATAAATATCTGAAGTTAGATATGTGTATCCCACAAACACATATATAACGAATCTAAGGAATCGGCGAAAACGAGTAACAACAAAAGTTATATAATGTTTTCAAAGGAGTTGCGTGTCATTTCTTCAGCTGTCCTCAATCGAGAAGTCGAATGTTTTATCTTATAATGTTTATAGTTACTTACCGTCCTTATTGTTCATCCAACTTTAATCAGTTTTGCATTTTTGTCCATCACACTTTATCCAAACAATAGGTTTTTAAAATTTTTCGTGCGTATCCGTAACCAGCAACCTTGAAAGCCCTGTACTATCAATTTTCAAGCGAATCAACTACACTTTTGTATTTCTATCCGCCATATTGGAACCACCATTTTGAATTTTGCTTTTTTGAATACAATGTCGTAAACAGCGACTTCGAAAACCCCCAATATATATTTTCTTGCGAATCACGTAAATTCGTACATTTTTGTCCGCCATATTGAATCCGCCATTTTGAATTTCTGAATTTTGACCTTTAATTCGTAATCAGCGACCAAAAAAGCCTTAGGTGCCATGTATCATTAAAATCAAAATACTTTCTCTTCGCCGTTGCGGCTCAAACAGTGAAATTTTTCTTGCTGCTCAAGGGGTTCATGGGGAAAAAGTCTGACAGAGAGCAAGTGTTGCTCGGTAGCTCAGCTTAACACAAGCAGGGGTCACAATTTACTTTACGTCCGATGGACTAAAAAATGGTAAAAAAGGTGTTTTTTTTCTTAACTATTGAGTCTATCGACAAATATTTATATGTGTCTAATTAGAGACATAAATATATGTTGGTAGACTCAATAGTTAAGAACAAAAAAAACACTTTCTTTGCATTTTTTAGTTCATCGGATGTTCGTGTCATACTCCAACTTCAATAAATATGAACGAATTTTGTTGTACCTTCCGGCGTTATTATTGGTATACACTAGGACCTTGATTTGTGCGCCCTTGATTTTCTTAAGTGCAATGCGGAGCCGGTCCCGCCGCTGTGAAGGAATCAAGGTCCTAGTGTATCTTCAACATTAAGCCCTGAGAGTTTGAAACCCTTTCAATTACTAATATTAATTTCTTAAGCTAATTAATTATTAATGATCACCTAAATATCTTCTTTTTAGTTTCGAGGTTGTGCATCGGACGTCCGTGATATGCCCAAACTTCACAACTTGCGAATCAATCATCATATCCTTCGTAGTCTTCATTCATTATGTCTTTACCATGTAGTTTACAAAATTTGAAACCATTTAGACATCTGTGAATAATTTCTTTCAACAAAGGTTTAGTTGTCTAATTTTGCGGTTATGTGATCATCATTTTTTTCGACAATAAAAGGAAAAAAAAGTTTCAATAATATAAATGAAAAAAATAAATCGATAATATGCTGTTCTCCAATCATATAACACGATTATTACCACTTTTCAAGCACTTCTAAACGTTTTTTCGTAATTATATATATATACTAGGGGGGCTCGGGGCTCGCGCGCTTCGCGCGCTCGCAACCCTTTCTGGACGTAAACCCTTATTATTCTAAATACTTTAAAAGACGTGTGCCCTTATAATAATAGCGTTACTATAATACCCCTTTATAGAATTATTATACCAAACCCTCATAGCTACCACCCATCCGGTTGCTATGGCAACCATCCCTTCGGTTGCTATGGCGACCACCCCCTGTGGTTGCTATGGCGACCCCCTCCGGTTGCTGTGGCGACCACCCCTCCGGTTTCTATGGCGACCACTCCTCCGGTTGCTATGGCGACCACTCCTCCGGTTGCTATGGCGACCACTCCTCCGGTTGCTATGGTAACCACCCTCCGGTTGCTATGGCAACCACCCCCGGTTGCTATGGCAACCACCCCCGGTTGCTATGGCAACATAACCCGGTTGCTATTTTGACCACCCCTCTTGTTGCTATGGCGACCACCCCCTGCGGTTGCTATGGCACCGCAGGGGGTTCCCCCCCCCCCTCGATTCTTGACACGGCGGCGACGGCGGCGGCGGCGGCGGCGGCGGCGGCGACAGCGGCGAAATCTTTTTATATTATAGAGAGATACATATATATTCGTTCCATTTTCCACCGTATACCCTGTCGGGTTTTTACAGAATCCCTGCCCGATTACCCCCTATCACTCCCTACCCGCACTTAGCTAAGCTACCTAACTTCCAGTGCTTCCGTAGCCGACTTAGCTACACTGTACCCGCATTTACCGAGGACACGGGGAAACTACGGAAAACCCGTGCCGATACAGACGGCCCTATTCGACTGAGCCACTGGTATTTTTGCACTTGAGCGAAGTGCAGAAACACCAAACTCTCAGAAGAAAGCGCCTCCCGCTCAACGGTCGATGCGCCAGCTAGTGCACGGCTAAGCGGTCACCCATCCAAGTACTGACCGCGAACGAATGAACTTGACCTGGGGGACCACCAGAGCCGTGCGCCAACCGCACATCCACCGCTGTCGGTGTTTTTTCGTAATTATTTTTTTCACAAATATCATCGTACACATTATATATATCATATTGAAGAATTTTATAAAAACTCTACTTTACACTTTTTAAGATTTCCACAATCATCCACAAATAAGTTTTGCCATCACTCATAATAATTACTATATGCCAAACAAAACACTCGCAATTATAGCTATCAAAATAGAAAACTCTTTCTTTGTGGCAGCCCTGGCATCAGTCTCACACACAAGGGCTCTGGCTGTCTCCCGAAGTCATGCAGTCTCACGCGCGATCAGTACTTAGATGGGTGACCACCTAGCCGCGCGCTGGCTAGTTCACCAATTTCCATAATCCTTAGCCGTTGGATTCCCTACAAATTAATAATCATCTGTATAGAATCTGACAAATTTACTAAAATTATTTAGTGTTAGTCAATTCGCGTGCTAAACTTTAACTCGATAACTCCAAATTCTTCGAATTATAGTTTGATCTGTGATATTTCAAAACTTTTGAAGACTTTGTCATATCTGGTTGCTATTATCAATATTAATTATTCTCAATTTCAAACATTTTTAATCAGGAAAATATATTTGTATATTACACTTTATAGGACAATGCAAAATTTGTGAAGGAAATTTCAAAACACATAATCTGACGTATGCATACAATTTCCTAGCGTATAGCTCGATGTATAAATTCGAATTGCGTATTCTTGTGTTTGTTTCCACTAACTGCCTTAAGCAGGGCTCGAACCTACGACCTACCGAACTACCTACATCTACCTAAAACCTAATGTGGTGCACGCTATTCCCTACGCTATCGATGATATATGCATTGTCTTACCACTTTTCTCTATCAGTTTCAACTCTTCGAATAATACTGTAATAACGATCCCCCCTACATCCTTCTTTTTCCGTTTTCACACGACTGCAGGTCCAGCCTGTATCTTCTCACCCGCCGCCGCCGCTTATCGCACCGCCGGGCATCTCGTCATTTCTTCGAAGACTCCGAACGCCTATTCAGTATCTCGCCTTAAAATACACAACCCTGGACCTCGACCATTGCATTCCTTTTATCACAAAAGACCAACGTCCAGCAGTCCGAAATATCTGCCTTTCCATTATTTTACTGACTCCCGAATTCCTTCTCCACTATCTGGACTTTCCCACAGGATAGACCTATAAGTACGACCGTCCACCTAGGCTATCTAGTCAGTAAGCCACCGAATTTCTGCGCGTTCACTCTGTACCGCTGCAGCTCTTATTAAATAAACGTCTTAAGCAGTTTGTCACAGTGTTAACCGAGTTCTTCCGTCCTACTACCGCGTTCTGTGGCTGAGTTGGCTGCCCGAAAAACTAAAGAAATATAAAAATAGCTATCCGCGGCATCACAATTGGTGCTAAGTGGGGTAGTCAACTCAAAGTGCTGGGAACATAGGACCGATCGACGACACGAAAAATCTGCAAGAGACAAAAATAATCAACGCTGGAACCACGAAAGGAATCGGTGGGTAACAATTCATTAACTCATTATCGCGAACCCATAATTATCGCGATCGATTCGAAAACTGACTCCGTAGTCACCAACGAAATGTCGTTATCAAACGTAAATGAGACGCTCAAGAACGCAATGGGTAAAGTATCCGACGAGCAAGTGGGTCTGGACAGAATACCCAACAAACACGACAACAATCGAGAGCCGCGAGCGAAGCGACTGGCGACATATTTGAACGTTTAACGCCGAAAGAAGCAATGGAACTAATTAAAGAATTTGACGGAAAGTGCATCGGAGTGGAGTCATTCATTGCTTCACTCGAAGATGTAAGATTCAAAGTAGCGCGACCGGACTATTTTAGAAGACTTATAATCGCGAAAAGAATCACAGGTGATGAGTACGAGATAGACACGTTCGACAAACGATATGGACGTCTCCGTTTACTTTTCGGTAATCTACAGCCTGTCGGTGTATGGCGGGACAAGCGCGCGCGGATGTTCCAAGGCAAAGCCGAATCAGTTTCAAAATTCACTAATCGGTTTCTGGAAGTACAAAATCAAGTTTTGGCCGTGCTCTCTAATTCCACTGTGGACGAAATGAAAAGGCGTTTCATCATCGAGTATGAACGCGAACAAGGACTTGAAGAATATCTGCTAGGGCTCCGTAAAGAGATCTCTACAGAAGTTCGGTCACAGACGCCCACAAACATCCTCTCAGCTATTTCCAGTGCACAAGCAGCAGAAGCTTACGATTACACCCGGGAAATGACCCGGAACCTCAACCTCAGCGAACGTATTGTGGGTTCATACCACCGTCCATCACATTCTTCAAGCAAGCTACCTGCTACCTCAGCGTCTCGCCAGAAAACACAGCAAGTCTGTACTTATTGTCGCAAGATCGGACACCTCGAAAAAGTATGCCGTAACAGGGTTGCCAGATTGGGCGACTTGCCGCCATTTGGGCAATCTCGGCGACAAAACGGCGACAAGAAATGGAGGGTAAGTCGCCAATCGCCCAATTGGGCGACCTGATTTTTTTTTCGGCGGTATTGGGCGACCTCACATTTTCTCGGCAGTATTGGGCTTATCGAGCTTTGCAGCCGCTTTTCACATTTATCTTTTTGCGTATTTAACTTTGTGTGCTCGATGGTCAGCTGCATGCGTTCGGAACCTTACTCGGAAACAGCTAACGCCGCCGACGGCCGATATCATAACTATCTATATAGCTACGCTGACTGTCGCCAAGGAGAGTTTCGACTCTAGATGTGTCCCGCCGTACTACTCTATGCCTTAACCACGAGTCAGCTAGTATACCAAGTAGTCGCCATATTAAACGATTTCATAGGAAACAAGGGAAACACCCGTGCTGCACTACGTGAGACATTGAGCATCTTTCATATCACCGGTGGATTGTTGGATACTTTATTAAAACGAAATATTGAATACCTTAATAGATCGCGAATATCGAGAAGTCGACGACAAGCATGGGAAAGTACGGGAAATATGAGAAGAAATATAAAAGATCATGGGAAGATCTGCCACTATTCAAAGGTATATACAGATGCAATAAAAAATGGACTTGATACGTAGGCATGTCACAAACATTTCTTTGCTTCACAAGCGGTATGCAAATGGATGTCTTACGGGCGCAAAGTGTGCGTAAAACCTTTTACATTGATTTTATATTGCGTCCATTATTTGTAGGGTGGCTGCAAAAGAATAAAGATGAGAATAATTGCAATCAAGAGGCGTATTGCAGAATTTGCGAAACCGCATTACGCGCTCAGAAGTTCGACTTAGAAAAGCACAGCAACACGAAGAATCACCGCGTGAATGCTTCCAAGCTCGTCAGTCAGAAAACGCTCGAATCCTGCTGCATCGCCGTCGTTTCCGACGAAAGCAAGAGAGCTGATTTGAAGCTGGCCGCATATGTTGCCACCCACAGTGCGGTGCGCAGCATTGATCATCTGAACGATTTACTCGTCGATCTCGAGAAAAAATCGATTCTCGAATCATTACGTATTCACCGAACGAAATGTTCGAAATTGATAGCTAACGTCATCTCGCCGGCTCTATTAGCCGACCTCGTGAAGGATGTCGGTGATGAATCCTATTCCCTCATCATCGATGAATCAACGGATTTCTCGACTCAAAAATATATGGCCGTGTGCATCAAATATTTTAGCTTGAGCAAGGCCGATATAATGACCGAGTTCCTCGGCATTATCCAGATTGTCGAGACCACAGCCATCGCCTTGTACGAGCGCCTCACAGGGTATTTGACAGAGATTGACTTGCCCATAAAAAACTTGATCGGCATAGGAACGGATGGAGCAAGTAATTTATGTGGCAAGAATCATTCGCTCTTCACACTCCTAAAGGAACGGGTGCCGTTGCCGAATCTTCAAATCGTGCGATGTGTCTGTCACTCTCTACATTTATGTAGCTCGAAGGCGTCCGAAGTTCTGCCGTCTTCCCTCGAGTTTCTCGTACGAGAACGCAGGAATTGGTTTGCCCATACTGCACTGCGACGTGCACAGTACGCCGACTTGTATTACCTGATCAACGACAACAACAAGAATTTTCTTAATCTCGTCCAGTTATCGGTGACTCGGTGGCTAGCGTGGGAAGGTGCAGTAAACAGGATATTGTACCAATGGCTAGAGCTAAAGACGCACTTCGAGACGATTGGCAGCGGTCAAGAAAAATGTTATACGGCGAGGACGCTATCGAGCATGTACAATGACCCGGCGAATCATTTGTACCTCATTTTTCTGAAATCGATTCTCTACGATGTCAATCAAGCAAATGTACTGTTTCAAAGCACGCACGAAGACATCACGAAGCTCTACGAAACGCTATCCTCGCTCGTCTTATCGGTTGCGATTCGCATAATCAAGCCAGTATTTATGGACAAATCACAAAAGCAGTTCGAAAATATCGAGGAAGCGTTGAAGAACGACTTGGCTATACAGCCAGCGAGAATGATCGATTTTGGGCTCGAGTTTAAAAATACGGTTGCTGCGTACAATATGAGATCCGACCAGATGGACGAAGTCAAATGTAGATGTCGGCAATACTTAATCGTTTTGCTGACCGAGCTCCTGAAACGGCTTCCCAACAACATGGCAGTGCTCAAATCGTCCAAGAAGCTGTCACCGAACGCAGTATTGAGCACTGCACGGAAACTCGAGATCGCAGATTTGCCCCTAACGTTACTCGATAACTCCTCTGACGGTCCCGACATTTCAAAAGTTGAGGGTCAACTACGAAAGATCCCGTTCGTCGATTGGTCAGAACTTTTTACTGCCGAAGTCATGTCCAGCTCGTCAGCGTTCTGGGGGAAAGTCTACAGTCATCAAACCGTTGGCGGCACTCAGCCATTCAAAGAATTGGCGCGGTTTGCAGTAAAAATATTATCATTGCCTCTCAGCAATGCAGTGGTAGAAAGAGTTTTCTCCATCATGAACGCGACGAAAACTAAGCCGCGTAACAAAATGAGTTTCGATATGCTCGACGCCATTTTAAGAATTCGCACATTCTTCCACACGACCGGTACATGCAGCAAGTCTTTCATACCATCGCCCATGATGTACCAAAGATTTACATCCAAAATGTATGATGTGCAGTTGCCGCCGTTACCGACGGAACAAGGAACTTCGACGCAAAAAGACTCCGCCGAAGAGTTACTTGAGGCAATAACACTATTCGCCGACGAAGACGCTAGCTAGACTTAATTGCTAAAATTGCTAACGACCGAACGTTTATCTTTAAAAAGATCTCTAAAAAAACTTTAGCTTTATTTGATCAAATATTAGTATGGTAAAAATATAATATGTGATGGATAATTAAGATTAGAATATTAGATGATCTCATTTTCTTTCAATAAATCCACGCAATATCGTTTTATACTTTTAAAATCGTTTTATAATTCACAAAAGCCCTGTCTGCCTGTCTGCTTGTTTGCTTGTTTGCTTGCTTGCCTGTCTGCTTGTTCGCCTCTTTGCTTGTTAGCCTGCCCGCTTGTTCGCCTGCCCGCTTGTTTGCCCGCCTGCTTGTTCGCCTCCCTGCTTGTTCGCCTACCCGCTTGTTCGGCTACCCGCTTGCTCGTCTACCCGCTTATTTACCTACCCGCTTGTTCGCCTGTCCGCTTGTTTGCCTGCCCGCATGTTTGTCTGTTCACCTGTAGATGCAATCGTTTTTACTTCCAGAAAAGATATTACTATGTTCCAATTTAGTACTTATTTATCTTTTTAATCCCTATATCTTTAATCTTACTATTAACATCTGTATTGCCATACGTCACGAAAAAAGCGGCAATTTCTTTCAAAATCGCGCGCGCATGACCGCCGCCTCGCGCGGCGGCGACTTTAGGCGACTTGGTGGGGGGATTCTAGCGACTATGCCCCGGGAGCATCTGGCAATCCTGCGTTAGAGGGCGCTTTTGCGCTCGCATTAGTATTCTGCGACGACTTCAAGCTTCGCTCGATAGCTGCGACTCGATCAGAGAGTTTCTTCTCTAGCGCCGAGATTTTTTCGTCACCTTGTTGCTCGAGATTAATGATTCGCCCCTCCGACTTTTGCCACGAGGTCTTAAATTCTTGCTCATTCTTCCGAATTAAGCCTTTGAGATCGTCAAGCCCCTGTTGATGTTTATCTGAGCAATTCTGGATTTGCGTGGACATATGGTCGAATTGTCTTTTGTTGGATTCAGCCATGTCCTTCAGCTGCTGCATTAGTGCATCCATAATTGCTAGGTTTTCGGTGTCAATGTCGTCCGTAGTCGAAACTGTGGAGGATAAGGCTGCCGCTGCTCCCACGTTATTGTCGGCTGGTTGGTAATTATCCGTGTTAAATTTCTTGCTCGGCGTGTAGCTCGTGATATCTTCAGAAGGCTCTTCTCTCTTCCTTTTCAGTAGAAATCCCGTAAGCGAGCCGCAGTAGTTGCTTCTTTGCTTCTGTAGAGAGGCCGCAGAAGACGGCCTACCTCTGAGTTTTGAATAGGGCGCGGCTAATGGAAGCGCAGAGGTGGGAGAGAGAGCTGCGGCGGGCCTGCGGGCCGCTGGTGTTGGGACGCCGCTGGTAAAGTCGGTTTCGCGCTTGGTCGCCCGGCCGGCCGTAGTCGATGGTGGTTCTCCCGTTGGCGCAGAGACGGAGCTGTCCGTCATTTGCCTATGGGGTGCGTCACCGGTAATGAACCGGGAATAAAACACACACATAGAATTAGAATATTTACTACGTTTATTAACGATGTTAAAAGATTTCAATGTCGGTAATTGATAAAGCGTTTAGCACGAGGAGGAAGTTCGCAAGCTCTGTGTAAAGGTAAGTTCACTGGTCGCCACACCAAGCCAGTAGCGGACCAACTCTCG
The DNA here is from genome assembly GCA_964017025.1 of Stenichneumon culpator. NCBI lineage: Eukaryota > Metazoa > Arthropoda > Insecta > Hymenoptera > Ichneumonidae > Stenichneumon > Stenichneumon culpator. The sequence continues at coordinate 9,005,009 of OZ024768.1, read as the reverse complement.
CTTCTCATTGGTTGTTGGCTTGGACAAGTGCGGCGACAGCGTGAAGCCTAAAGGCGCCACATTACTCCCCCCCGAGTGGCTCAACCAGCCTTGGTTGAGATACGAATACTATTTTCTTCTTCCGAGAATAAGTTCGACGCTCGTCGGGACGTTGCGAAGGAGATGTCGACGGTCCAGCAACAGCAATCGGAGGTTGTACAGGTGTTGCAGCGGGCGTCTTCTCCGGCACGATCTTAGGCGCCGATGCTTTTCTTGCCGATGCTCGAGTTTGCATCTTCGAAGGAGGTGCGAGCGAAACCCGAGGGTTTGTGGACGGCGTCGCTGGCTGCTGCGGCGGTATTGGCTGTTGTGGAACTGTCGGCTGCATCTGCTGTACCGGAACTGGAACCGGTTGTGACGTTTGCGGTCCAGCGAGCTGCTGCAAAGGTGCGTCGAAAAATGCAGGCTTTAACCGCTCGGTGCTGATGGTTTCCGGTTTCCCTTTAACATTAACGAGAAAAACGAAATCAGTAACCCGTTCGATTACCTCGTATGGACCTTCGTAGGGATGTTCGAGGGGCCTTTGCACTGCATCCACCCGAACCCAAACATGAGTGCACGTGTACAGCGTCTTGTGTGCGAAAGCCTTTTTCTTGTTGTGATGAGCAGACGGCGCCGACCGAACGTTCCGCATTACCTCTCGAAAATGCTCCACGAAAACTTGAGGATCCGGCGAGGGGTCTTCGTCGATGAAAAATTCCCCTGGCAGCCGGAGAGTCGTTCCGTAAAGCAGTTCTGCCGCTGTAGCTTTCAGGTCTTCTTTGAACGTCGTTCGCAATCCAAGAAGTACAACGGGAAGGACGTCGATCCAGTTTGAATTCCCGTGGCACATTATCGCTGTCTTCAACGAACGATGCCATCGTTCGACCATGCCATTGGAAGCAGGGTGATAAGCTGTCGTTCGTGTCCGTTCACAGCCTAAGAGGTTCGTAAGTGCCAGGAACAACTGCGATTCGAACTGTGATCCTCTGTCCGTGGTGACGATAGCAGGAGCGCCGAACCGCGAGATCCATCCGTTGAAAAATGCCTTGATAACCGTATCGGCAGAAATATCGACGATGGGAATGGCTTCCGGCCATCGAGAAAAACGATCGACCATCGTAAGTAAGTACCGATATCCCTGCGACAGCGGCAATGGTCCCACGATGTCCAGATGAATGTGATGGAAACGAGAGTCAGGTATCGCTATGTGTTGCGGTACGTTCTGGTTGTGCCTGTGGATTTTGCTGCGCTGGCATTGCAAACAAGTACGTGCCCAGCCGATCACATCCCGATTCATGCTTGGCCAAACGAAACGTCGACTGATCAGTTTCTTCGTCGCACGCCCGCTCGGGTGCGACAAATTATGCGTCGCATCGAAAATCCTTTTTCGGAGTGGTAAAGGAACATACGGCCTCACGTCGGTACCCGAAACATCGCAGTAGACGTAGGTCTCTGTGCCGTCGAGTCGTAATTTCCGCAGTCGAAGGGAAGTCGTCGATCCAGACTCGATCAGGCGCTGCAACTCCTCATCGTTGGCTTGTTGCTCCGCGAGTTCCTCGGTACTCACCAGGATTGGCATATCGATAGTTTCTACACGGGAGAGCGCGTCTGCAACCGTGTTTTCTGCACCCGAAACGTACTCTATACTTGTAGTATACTGGCCGATGAAATCCAGCTGTCTTTGCTGCCTGGGAGAAGCTTGACTTGATCTTTGCAGAAATGCGAAAGTCAGAGGCTTGTGATCCGTACGAATTGTGAACTGCCGACCTTCAACAAAAGGCAAGAAAAACTTGAGACTGCTGAACATCGCCTGTAACTCTCGGTCGTACGTAGAGTATCTGGCTTGTGTCGGACTGAATTTTTTAGAGAAAAACCCTAAAGGTTCCCATTTATCTCCACGACGTTGCTCCAAAACAGCTCCCATAGCCGTATCCGATGCATCCGATTGAATCCTGAGCGGCGCGTCACGAAGAGGATGCGCGAGGAGTGAAGCCTCGGCGAGTTGCTGTCTGCACCTCTCGAACGCGGCGGAAGTCTCAGACGTCCAAACTATCGGTCGCTTATCTTTTTTCTTCGCACCGACCAAAAGCGCATGAAGCGGAGCTTGAACTGTAGCTGCATTACGTAGGAAACGTCGGTAGAAATTTGCGATTCCGAGGAATCGTCGCAGTTCACTGATGTCCTTGGGCTTCGGAAAATCTCTGATTGCGATTACTCGCTCTTCTAACGGCTTCGTTCCGTTTTTGGAGATATTGTACCCGAGGTAACTAACCTCGTCCGCGCCAAAAACGCATTTAGATACGTTTATCGATAAACCGAACTCTCTGAGACGTTCGAAAACGGTCCGGAGATGAAGCTCGTGTTCGGCAGCGTTCGTTGAGGCGATAACGATGTCGTCAATGTAGCAATGGCAGAAGTCCAATCCCCGTAAAACTGCGTCCATCAACCGCTGAAACGTTTGAGCGGCATTTCGCAGGCCAAACGTCATGACTTTGAATTCGAAAAGCCCGAATGGCGTAATCACTGCAGTCTTTGGACGGTCTTGAGGAGCAACCGGTATCTGATGATATGCGCGAATCAGATCCAACGTCGAAAATATTTCGCAACCGTTTAGATTGTGCGCAAAATCGTGGAGATGCGGGATCGGGTACTTGTCAGGAACGGTAACCCGATTCAACCGTCGATAATCCCCACACGGCCTCCAATCACCGTTTTTCTTCGGAACGAGATGCAAGGGACTCGCCCATGGCCCACTGGACGGTTGGCAAATGCCTTGCTCGAGCATATAATTAAACTCGTCACGTGCCGCTTGAAGTCTTTCACCCGTGAGTCGTCGCGCTGGCTCGAAAACAGGCGGTCCGGTTGTCACAATGTGATGCTCGATGCTGTGGGACGATGGCTTGCCGTTTACCGGGACGGTGATGTCGAGAAACTCTTGAAGGAGCGTGTTGTATGATCCATTTCGATCAAATGACGAGACTGTGGTATGTTCGGACTTCACAAGTTCGCCAATAACCTGCAACTTCGTGACGTTGTCGATTAATCTTTGGTTTCTAAGATCGACTAGGAGACTATAAAAATATAAGAAATCAGCTCCCAGGATCGCTTGTGAGACGTCGGCGATGACGAACACCCACGGGAACGACCGACGTAGACCGAGATCCACCACGACGAGAACTGCACCGAAAGTGTCGATTAACGATCCGTTTGCTGCGTATAATTTAAAGTCTTTAATCGGCAGTCTTTTTTTCTTTTTAAAAGCTAATGACTTAGGCAGTACCGATAGGTCCGCGCCCGTGTCTATCAGGTACTTCGTTCGAGTCTTTTTGTCAACGGCGACAAGGCGGTAATGGCGAGAGCCGTCGGCTACCGCCAACCTGCGAGACGGCTCGGCTAGTTTTCCGGATTACTTTGTTTCCACGAACAAGGATTGCGGCATTTGCGAGCCTGATCACCGAACTTGTCATGGTAAAAACAATAGTCTTCGTTTTCGCGATTTTGCCGCTTCGGCGTCTGCCCGCGCGAAGACGACCGGCCTCGACTTTGGCTACGGCTCTTACGTCGGTTAGATTTTAATTGTCCAATCTCACGCGACTATCCAAGGGGATAGGCCCGCGTCGCCTCCAGCGTGTGCGACGGCTGCGATTGCCGGTTTTGACACCTCCACGACCTTGTCTGCCTGCAGAGCGAGCTTCGAAATGTCTGTCACCTCGCTAATAGACAGAATTCCTTTGACGTGGTCCGGCAAATGCTCAAGGAAAAGAGTGCGCAACACCGAGTCGTTACACTGGCCCGCAGCGAGGTTTCGGAGCTTCTGTAGGAGGTTTGACGGCTTCTCGTCGACCAAGTCCTGTCCTCGAAGTAACCGTCGCAGCTTCGACTCGTTCGTCTCGTCGAACGATCCGATGATCCTCGCCTTGATCGTTTGGTACTTTTCAGCTTCAGGCGGAGAGGCTATAATATCAGAAACAAAAGGCAGTACTGATTGCTCCAAATTGAGAACAATGTACCTGAATCTAGTCGTATCTGAGGTGATATGCGAAATGGCAAAAGCAGCCTCAGCCTGTGCGAACCACAGTACAGGATTGTCCTTCCAAAACGGCGGAAATTTAACCGTATGTGCTGCATTTACAGCTGCGCCTTGACCGAATTGGAGTGCTTGCTGTTGATCCGGCACTGCCGCAAGAAGTCGTTGGGCATCCGCGAGACGTTGAGCTTCCTCTACTCGTCGAGCATCCGCGAGACGTTGAGCCTCTGCTGCTCGTTCGGCCTCCGCTGTTCGTGCGGCTGCTGCCGCTGCTGCTTGTGCTGCTTGTCGTCTGGCCTCATCGTCACTCCCGAGGACCATTTTCGATTGCCGTTAATAACAAAACGACACGCCGTAGCGTTCAACGTGGCATAAGCAAACACGTTGTTGCTCAATTCGCGCCGAAACGTATACGGCACGGAGATAACCTCGAAAAGGGGTGAATACCGATTTTGTATTTTTTTGCGTTACTCGCGTCAAAGTCACCAAATACTATGGGGTGCGTCACCGGTAATGAACCGGGAATAAAACACACACATAGAATTAGAATATTTACTACGTTTATTAACGATGTTAAAAGATTTCAATGTCGGTAATTGATAAAGCGTTTAGCACGAGGAGGAAGTTCGCAAGCTCTGTGTAAAGGTAAGTTCACTGGTCGCCACGCCAAGCCAGTAGCGGACCAACTCTCGCTTCTCATTGGTTGTTGGCTTGGACAAGTGCGGCGACAGCGTGAAGCCTAAAGGCGCCACATGCCCGTCGTGGATCTCCCCTCGCGTCGCCGCCGCTCAATCCTAGCCTCACTTCTATGATTCCAAATTACTCACTTCGAATTCGACAGGGATGGTATGTTGCACGAGTAGATCTTGGTTCTTCAGGTAGTGAGTTGGTTCTTCAATCGTATTAAATATATTTCTTCGTCTTCAGTAGCACATGATATTTACAATCAAGCAAATTTGTGGAGCAAAGCAACAACGCGTGCAATCACAATCATGGCTACAGTAGCGCCAGTAGCCTTGAGTCAGTCTCGGTCATCACAGCGTGAGCCGGCCGGATTCTTATTTCACTATGCGGAGTTTCATATCAGTTCGACGTAATAAACACCGCGCGCTAATAATCGACCTATAAATTCTTTCGGCATGCATTCTCAACCCATTCCTGAATAAATTTCCGAAAGGTTAGATTCGAGAGGGGCATTGTTCTGATAAATCGTCACATTCGATAAACGCCTAATAGGGAGAGAAATCTCCTTTACCGTAGATGCAGGAAAATGTTGATCAGGACGTAATACTTTACTGTTTCCTCATCACGACCTGATCAGTCGTAGGGCATAGCTGATTAAATTTCTACGCGGGAAGGGTTACTACGAATTGATCTTGAAGGAAGATGCGCGAATACAATACATTTTTGCCCTTCTGGCGTTTGGCCATCGAGATTATTCCATCTAAAAGGGAAGAGAGTCTGCGGATTCGCGTACTCCCAACTGTTACTCCATGCCATAAGACTCTCTTGCAAAAATAAGGATTTAATTTGTGATGGTAAGCGGTCCACGTTCATCGTGGATTTAGGTTTTACTGTCGATATCGCCTGTGTACACATACACGATTGTCACTGTATACGTATAGCCCTTTTTGTTGAACGCGGAATGTCTTTATGACAAAACAATGAAACGTTCCAGCGGATTTCCCTCGATATTCCACCGCAATTTCGCGAGGTATCCATTCTCTCCTTCCATCTCTATATGCGGATTGACTATATACACCAACTTTATACCTATATCGAGTCGAGAAAAGGACCTACCGCGAGTTCGCGCAGTGTATCGAGAAGGATTTTACCCTCGCTCCGCGGCTCAACGAAATTGACTCATTCCGGAGGATTAGCCACGTGCCTTCCAACCCGTCTCTCTTCGTCCCGACTCCTCCTTGTGTCAACGACCGCTGCACTCCAGCCAACAAATATTTTACCGACGAAACGTTCTACAACTGTTGTATTCGAAGGTAGGCTCGATCATAAGGCACCAGATAATTAATAACCAACAATTTAATAAACGTTAAATATAATGAACACAGAGCAGAGTAACTTCTCGGTGGTCGGGCTCGGACTGACGATCGGAGAGATCGCGCAGGTGACGCAAATCTTCTGCCGAAGCAGTTAAGGGACACCTGGTGTTACCTCTTGATTATTATCCCTAACTTCGATGCTCTGCCGCCTAGGCAGATACATGACACCCCTTCCGTCGTAGTTAGGTTGTCGATATGTGTGGTTTCCGGTTATCGAAATCTTAGGCCTCTTCTTCGCCCTTCTAAGCCCGGATCTTCGCTGCTGCGGAACATCGCGCTCAGGGCAATATTTAGATAAAATGATATGTATTTATGGAAGACCGTCAACAATGCTCGATTCTAATAGACTTTGGCGGTATCGGTTCTTACTGTCTTTGACACGTCTTTTAAGACGTTGCGCCTTGCTGCTAGTGATGCCGCGAGACGAGACGAGACGAGAATCTATCATTTCTCGTCTCGTCTCGAGTTTACGAGAAAAGTAGCTCGTCTAGTCTCGAGTTGGCGAGAAAAGTATCTCGTCTCGTCTCGGAGAAATGCCGAGAAAACTGTCTCGTCTCGTCCCGAAATATTTTCTCGAGACGAGATTCCGTCTCGTCTCGTCTCGAATATTTTTCCGAGACGAGATTCCGTCTCGTCTCGTCTCGTCGAATTCTCGAATCTCGTTCAAGACAAGACGAGACTTCGTGTTGTTCCGTACTGACATTTCCAGCGTGAACCTGCAGTTCGCCGCGAGCGACACAGACCCAATGACAGGTTGCGCCACCTGGCGGCAGAAAAGAATTAACAAGTTCACGCTCGACACACTGGTGGCACCACATTCGTTACTCTGTGACGAGCGGGTCGCTCGCACGCATCCCACATATGGCGCGATTATTTGAATATAAATTATATCATTTTTAGTAAGCTAATCCATACATGTATGCAACTTCTACCTTCCCACAGTCCTCTCTCCATCCCTACATAGAAACATAACTGTACGCTTTCCAGATATTTTAAGTGAGGGCCATAAAAGCGAACGTGACTCTGTAGCGAAAGAAAAGATTAACTTTCTACATTTTTGAAGAGAAAAACTCTCATATACCTTTTTGTCCAAAAAGGGACTCGCAGTCAGAGCTCTAAACTCTTGAGAAGTACTTAAAGTGAAAATTAACAGACCGTCTTGTTTTTCTCGCGCGGGTTTGGGTGGCCGAGTTCAGCCGGACGCCAAATGTTTTACGACCCCTTCGGAAAAATAGATGTACCCAGAGACAAAGCCGAAGGTTTTCTACGAGGTACATAGAAAAAGTCCTCAACTCGACGGCGGCTCGGTGGGCTCCACCTATATAGAAAACCTGAGCAAATCGCGCGGGCGGTACCTCATTTTCAACCAATCGAAAGTCGAGCCTCGAAGTTTGTACCCCCAACGACCCTCTCACGGAAACTACGAATTTTCAAAAAGAATTATCCGAGACGCTTTGAGTCACGACGCTTGTTCGGCAGTCACTCGGAAAATCTCGCACAGTTCACTTCGTTTGTTAAGAGCTTGTGCCGAGTAAGCAAATCGTGGTAGTCGCGATACTAAGTTGTAAAATAATACGAGTGTGTTAAACTATATATTTTAGTTCGTTATTTTATGAATTGACATTTGTGACATTGTGTGTTTTTTTGTTCAACGTTTAAATAATTAAATTGATATGTTTTCATACGGCAATAACGTGTCTTATTAATCAAACATGTGTTCAAACCCGTAACAAATCTCCCGCGTTGAGAGCCGAATTTCAATTCGCCAGGCAGCAACGAATGAGAATTCAGAGTCCGGAACACTAAAGTTACCAGCCGTCCAACAGGATCGGCCCGTAACAACTCTGCTATCACAGTGTTTTGTTGTCGTCCGATTCAACTCGTTAAACGCACATTTCGATCTTTCAACAAAGGTTACGATTTCCAGACACAGGTATGTCGTTTAAAACATTCGCTTATTGCTCCGTCAGGTTACTTCCACAAGTTTGCTATTCTGTACTGTTGTTCGTAAAATACTAACAAAATAATCGGATCAAATTCATCTGGCTTGTAAATCAAAGCAGTCTGGTCCGGCGAAGTTATTAACGTAACTCGCGCGTATACAAACATTTTTATTTGAACAGATCTCACTTCTCTTTCTCTTACATTGTCATAATTCCGAGTTGTGTACGAATTTATGAGGTTGAACGAATAGCAACTAATAATTTTGTCGAATACGAAATAACTATCCGAGTAGAGCGCGCGTATTAGCCTTCTTCGGGCTTCGTCGTGCGCCGAAAATATCCTTGATGATGGCCTTCTCGGGCATCTCCTCACCCCGTGTGCGCGTCGTTTCTTTATATCGCCGAGTCAGTCGCTACGCTAAAGTGAACGAGACAACATCGTACCGTTTTCAATACCAAAATTACTATATGTAATTGTATTTTCTTTGTATCCAATGAATAAAAGTTTGATTTTTATATGAAATTTAATCAACGAGTTCCATCCCAAACAAATTTCGAAAAGTGTATTTGACTTTCTTGATACGAACAAAAATCCAAACAATATTCCGACCGAGATATTTTCCGTTATTTCGATGATTACTTACAAAATCATTATTTTTAATGAAAAAGATATCAAATATAAACAAAATTTACTTCAACAATTTTCAATATTTTAATCTGCTATATTGCTTACTCCATCACAAAAACATTAAAATAAATCGTTGCTTGAGATTCTCGTTGTCATTTTTTTTTCAAATTCGCTGAAAATACAATTGAATTAAGGTATTATGAACGCCTTGAGTGACGTCGCCTAAGTTCGAGAGAGAATTACAAATATTTCTCGATGAGATAAAAATCTGCAAAAATCAAGCATATGGAAGGTGCTGAAAAGATTATTTTTGTACAATAATAATTCCAAAATGTTATTAACAAATTACTGAAATAAAATATGGTGCAAAAACTTACCCGGCAACCTAATTTTTTTGTTCATGAAAATGATATGTTACTTTTTTTGAATACGTATGAATATTTCCAGAATTTTATGCAATGTTTGAAAATTGCGTTTTCTGTATGTTAAAATTTATTTAAAATAGCAATTTTCAAACATTACATAAAATTCTGAAAAAATCCATACGTATTCGGAAAAATTTACAAATTATTTTCGCAAAACAAAAAATTAGGTTGCCGGATCATTTATTGCACAATTTTTTTCAGTAATTTGTTAATAACATTTTGGAATTATTGTTCTGCAAAAATAATCTTTGCAGCACCTTCCATATGCTTGATTTTTTTCAGATTTTTATCTCATCGAGGAGTTTTTATAATAAGTGTTTATAATTCTCTCTCATTCTCACTCGAACTTAGGCGACGTCACTCAAGACATTCATACTTCTGTAACGGCCCACGCTTCTAGAAAGGAATCGAGCCGTCACAGGGGTAAATGCAGCACCTAGATGAGGAAAGAAAGATATATATATATATATAGTTCACAAAAAAAAAAAAAAGAAAGAGAAAATTAGTACCGCCGCGAAGCTACGTACCTTTAGTAATCACCCAGGAGAGAACATGGTCCACCTGAAAATTTAAAGACAAATAATATAATAGAAGGGAGTATCCGAATATACTTACTTCGGTCAAGTTCCGGGGGACGGCAACACCTAAAAAAAAAAGAAAAGATAAATTAAGGAGAACGGTATGGGTTTACCGTAGGTAATATATAGACATACTTACCAGAAAATCGATCCAATGGTGACGAATGTCATTATCACTTGAATATGATAAAGCTTCTACGATAATGGTCGTAGAAAATTCCAGTTGTGTAAATCGAATTAGTTTAAGTGAAGAAGAATATTAAACATACTAAATTTAGGTTAATAACTGTAGAAGGCCCTAAGTTTGGGAAACAAGTTAATTTGAAAAGGAAAAATATTAGGAATACTAAAATTTTGTTAATATGTTTAATTACGGAGTTCCTAGGTTAATGACCATAGAAGGCCCGAATTTTGGGGAACGAGTTAATTTAGGAAAAGAAAAAAAACAGAAATGTTAATTTGTTGCTAAACTTGTTTATAACCAAGTTTCTTTGTTTATAACAATTTTTAAGAAAGGTCAACAAAAACACCGCGAGTTAACTAAATGGAACGCGTGGTAAAAATCTGGGAAAAAAGGAAGCATTATTTAAACAAATAGAATACGGGGAGGGGGATTCCCGGCCTCGCTATATATTGCGGACCGAATCGCGGTAGGGGATCACTCGCTTGCAGCGTACAGTCGCGCACATTCGTATGACGCGACGCAGCGGTACTCAACCGAAACCCAGGCACGCGTTGCATCTCTGACATCCGCGTCGGTTACCGGGAGTAGTATAAAGCAGTCGATCCGTATGGTACCACGAGAGTGTCCTCACATAATTATTCAGAAATACAAATATTTCATAACGATAAACAAAGTACATTTAATATAGCACGTCTAAGGTGAATGTGTTTTACGTTGTACGGAGATTATCCTATAATACAAAAAATTCTGTATGATCAATTTAATAAACATTATTAAATCATATAATCTTGGTGTTTGGAAGATTAAAACACCTGGCGACCGGAACGTTCAATGCCTAAGGCACACGGGAACTTTAGTAATAAAAGAAGAACCTGCAGCGTGATTGAGATCTGCGACGCCCTGTTCACCAGGGACAGGTGTGTGGATAAAACATCCCTCGTCTAGGACTCACCCCTACCACCCACGCCTGGGGTAGGAGGCGGCCACCGAGACGGTGTCCGGTTACAAAATTGGCGACCGTGACAGGACTCACGGCACTCGTGAGAAATAAATAGTGCGAAGTAAAGTGAATTTTTATTCGAAAAACTTAAAATAAATAAAAAAAAAAAAAAACAACAATCAAGAGCAATGCCAGAGATTGCACGCACACCGCCAAGGGGCGGCGAACAACTACTCGCTCAAGGGGAGCATAATGAAGATCCACCAGCAGTGATCGAACAAGTGAATGTGATAATAAATAATAACAACGATCAAATACCCCCTTTACAAGGAGGAGAACAAGCAGAAGCAGGCCAACAGCAACTAGCAGCGGGATTACCCGATCCAGGTGTAGGCCAAGTCAACCCGGTTCCACCGGTGTTCGATCTTCAAGCTGTGATTAATCAAACCATCACGGCGGTAATGGGCATGTGGCCAAGCAATAACCACACAAACTGGGGACAGCAGCCGCCACCATTCTGGCCATTTCCGGGAAATCAACCACAGCAGCAGCCTTTCCAGTACTCGCTGCGACAGCAGCAGCTATATCAACAACAGCAACAGCAACCCCAATACCTGCAGCAACAACAGCAGCAGCATCATCAGTTTCAACAACGACAGAATACCGCCCCACGATTTTTCACTCATCATCCGATGGATAGCACCTATAGGGTAAGTGATAGTGACATAAGACCATTGGATCGGCACGAGAACAATATGCGTATGGATAGCGGGGATAGGCGAGGAAAAAACCAAAAGAAAATCGTTAGAGAGTCATTAAAATTGACAAAACCCACATTTGACGGAAAACTCAGGTTTGCCAACCCCCGGAAGTTCGTATTGACATACGAGGAAATTATCGAATTGGAAGAATTAACACCAATAGAGGCTAGACTGGGTTTCCTGGGTTGTCTGAAGGGGGAAGCCGCGAGATGGGGAAATCTGTCGAGCGCAAAGACATATGAACAGCTAGTAGAGTCGTTTTTGCGAAAATACTGGTCACACCGAGTACAACAGGAGGTAATGACTTACATTGTGACCGGAAAATTTGATCAAAAAATAGACGAGTCCATGGAAACATATTGTTTAACATGGGCAATCCATGCACAGTATTTTGACTTTGACATGGGTGAGGAATGGTTCATAAAAAACATTCGGAGACATTTTCCTCAGAGAGTAGCCGATCGAATTGACGCCCGCGATGCACAATCGATCGATGAGGTAATCGAGATTTTGGGGGAGCTCGACGGTGCTAGTCAGGCGTTTACAAAATTAAACGATAGAGATAACCGTGATAATCGTGATAACCGGGATAACCGGTTCAAGAACTTCAAAAAAGATCCCGAATCAAAAAATAATGTAAATGAAGAAAACAAAGGTGACCGAGATAAATATGACGGGAAGAATGGAAAAAACGAAACACCAAGCAACAACGAAAAAAAGAATCCAAAGTTCCGACAGATCACTCACAAACCAGACCCTGAGCAACACGAACCGGAACCCAATAACACAGGGGACGAGGATGAAGAGGAGAGCTTACCCGATACGGTATCGGTAGCGTCATGCGAGGAGGAGTCCGGAGAGGAATACGATCCGGAATATGATGGGGAGGATGAATCCTTAAATGATTTTCCATGGGAAAAAAAAAACGGCAATTCAGGAACAACAAACGACGAAAAAAAGGGAGCAAATTCCACGGACGAAGAAACCCGCGGGAATAACGAGGATAAAGAGGACGAGAGCAGCGATAGCGGGGAAACCAGCTCAATCGCAATCGTAAATACGAGACAAGGGGAGTCTCCAGCGAGCTCGCAGATCATATACGGAAATTTTGGTCGATCACCACTCGTCAGATTGAACATTGGGAAAAAGGAATACACAGCTTTGATTGATACGGGAGCCGAGGTCTCGGCAATATCACTTGCGGCCTACCTGGCAATTATCACATCTCAGGTTAAGTTACAAGAAATACCCATGCCAAGTACTCAAATAAGAGGAGCTTTTGGGGAACGCAGCCAAAGCGTTAGAATGCAGATTCTGTTAGAATTTACCATACACGAAAAAGAGTATAATTGCGCCTGTTTAGTGATCGATAACTTGACAACTCCATTCATACTGGGTTTTGATTTTGTGACCAAGTACCGATGCGTAATGGATATGGCAGAAGGGAAAATATACCTTAAAAATCCAGATACGTGCATTAGACTAAAACCGGGATCGACGCGAACAAGGTGCAAAACGCAGGCAGTCGAGGAATTTCTGGAACGAAGGATCTTGCAAATCGTATCAGACGAAGAGACGAGACAGGCGGAGATAACGAGGATTACCAACGAGTTTCCTGAGGTATTTGGGAAAGAATTGGGACTTATCAGAGGCTACCGGCATAAAATCGAAATGCGGGATGAAACACCATATAAATCCCCGATGTATCCGATTCCCGAGAAATATCTCGCTGAGGCAAGTGAGATTATAAGGAAAATGGAGGAGGACGGGATCATTACAAAGGCGGCTACGGAATACATCAATCCGTTGGTTGTGGTTAAAAAACCGAACGGTAAGCTGCGAGTGTGCCTCGACGCAAGGGCACTAAATTCTCGTATGAAGGAGGATCATGCACAACCACCAACGATCGACGAGGTGTTGTCAAGGATTGGCGAAGCCACGGTATTTTCAGCATTAGATTTGAACAGTGCGTTCCACCAAGTTTTACTCGAAAAAAACAGCCGAAAATATACTGGTTTTCGTTTCTTGTCACAGACGTATGTGTTTAACCGACTACCGTTCGGGTTGAAGACCTCAGGTGCCTCGTTTACCCGAGCTCTGGATTCGATACTCCGCAAGGAAACAGAAACGTTTACGATTATATATCTAGACGATATACTGATAATGTCACACTCATTTGAGGAGCACTACAACCATTTGCGAATGGTACTGGCAGCGTTGCAAGAAGGTGGTTGCGGGTTAAACCTCGAGAAATGTGTGATAGCAGTACAAGAAATAAAATTCCTCGGGCACAAATTTGCATACGAAAAGGTTAGAATGACAGAGGAAACGGTCGAAAACATCAAACAGTTTCCGGTCCCTCGGAAACGAAGGGACGTACAAGCATTCCTCGGGCTGGTGAACTGGGATCGCCGATTCATCGAAAAGTTGGCCGAGTTCACGCGACCTTTGGAGCAGTTGTTGACCAAAGATGTAAAGTTCAAATGGACGGAAGCACACCAAGAGGCGTTCGAAAAAATTAAAGCGAAGTTTATCAGCGCGGAAGCATTGACAATAATGCGGAAAAATCGCCATTTTGGACTACAGACAGACGCATCTAAGATAGGTTTAGGAGCTCGGTTGTACCAATACGACAGTGAGGGAGAATATTCAATTGCCTATGCGAGTCGGGCATTGCGAAGCGCCGAAACCCGATATACCACCACCGAGCAGGAATGTTTAGCGGTGGTATGGGCTTTGAAGAAATGGCGAGTTCTCTTATTGGGACGGAGGATAACGGTGAAGACCGATCACAAGGCACTCACTTTCGCGCAATCATGCTTAGCTGTAAGCGACCGAGTTACACGCTGGCTACTGTTTATTGCAGAATTCAACGTAGAATGGGTGCACGTGGCCGGAAAGGAAAACGTGATAGCCGACATATTATCACGTAACCCTATCGATAAAGAGGGCAACAGCACGGAATATACATCAATTCGACTTCTTGTCGATCCAAAGGAAGGCTTGTCATGGCAAGGTTGGAAAGGGAAAATTCAGGAAGCACAAAAAACAGACAGAAACATTCAAGAGTTCAAAGATAAATTCGAAGAATACGACGACCTGAAATGGGTAAACGTACGAGAGGAAATGAAGATATACATCCCATCGAGCATTGCCGAAGATTTTATAGAACATGTGCACAAGTTTTTGGCGCATTTCGGAACAGAAAAAGTGACAAAATGGATAAACGAAATCTTTTACATACAAAATCTAAGTCGAATGGTCAAGGAAATTGTGGCGTCATGTGACGTTTGCCAAAAGACGAAAATATACCCGCGCAGTTTAAGGGGAGAGCTGTACTACGATCTGCCAGATAGTCCAGGCCAGCAGGTGTCTATTGACATTTTCGGAGAACTACCACGTGGAAAATTGGGTGTAAGATACATATTAGTGATTATGGACAAATTTTCTAAGTTCACAAAGTTGTACCCAATCCGAAAACAAACGAGTGAGATAGTAGCGCGAGTCCTGCGAGAAAAGTATTGTCAGGAATACGGGACACCGAAAGTAATACTGACCGACCGTGGGGCACAATTTACTGGAGAATTATGGAAAGAAACCGCGGAAGAATTGGGTATACGAGTTACTTGGACCACCCCGTATAATCCACAGTCTAACCCGGTGGAGAGAGTAATGAGGGAACTGGGTCGAATGATAAGGGTGTACGCAAACGAGAAACATACTCGTTGGGAAGCTGTGTTACCGAGAATCGAGAAAACGATAAATAACACGCACCACTCCAGCACTGGTTTTAAACCATGCGAATTCATAGAAAAAGAGAACGAACAGTTCTCGATGCCGCCGTGGATACGGAGCCGTAAAAGTAAAAAACATCAAAAGAACTTTTCAAAGGAAACCGAGGGAAGCGACTGTGATCCAAAATTACGTGAGGAAAGAATCCACATGGCACGGAATAATTTAAGGCAAGCCGCGGAAAAGCGATATCAGCAGCTAAAAAAAAACGAAAAAGGGGTAATCTACAAGGTAGGCGACAAAGTCTTGGTCAAAGTGCACAAACTATCGAACAAAGGTAAAAAACAAGCAAAGAAATTATTCTTACTATTCGATGGACCATATGTAATAACCCGGGAGATCGTAGAAAACGCCTACCAGATATCGACATTAGACGGAGATAGTGTCGGGTCATTTAACCGGCGTCAGTTACGGCCGTATCGCGAACGCAGCTCTAGCGAACGCAGCGCCGAGCCGAGCGGCAGAGATTAGGTTGGCATGACTGGCAAGCCAGCGTCCCGCTCATTTACCGCCGAGACGCCGAGTCGAGAGTAGAAAAAAATTGAAAGGTGATTTTAAAGTAAAAAAAAAAGGAAAAAAAAAACAAGTGTGTAAAATGGAAAACGCAGAAGCAATAATTTGGAGGCTGCGGGCAATTCGCAGCGAGCGGACGAGCTTGCGCGAGAGGGACCAAGAGCTCGAAAACGAGGAGCGGAAAATTGTGGACGCCGTGCTCGAGAAAATGGAAGCCGATCAAAGGATCGACGCCGAGCTCGGCGAACTATTTTTCGAGCCAGAAGAAGCAGCACTAGCACGGATAAACCGTCTTGAGGTCCCAGGTAACCTATAAAAAAATTTTAAATAAATAAAGGGAAAAAATATACATATGGAAAGTTTAAAACAAACGGTATGGGAATTATCAGGACCTATTCCTGAACCATCATGGGCCGACCAGATGATGGAACGAATCATCCAGGGTCCTGCTAGCTACTCGCCGGTCAGTGGAGTCGCACCTGAGGAAATGTGGGCTGCGAACGCATGGTATCCGGAGGCAGAATATGATGTGCAAAATTCTCTGGACGCAGTGGTTCCTGCAATTGACCATGAGACACCGATGGACTTCTTCGACGAGCAGAACATAGGCGTTCAGAGGCCAGCCGCTGGAAAGGATCTGGCATTACAGGAGGTCATCGAAGTCAGATCATCAGAGTCGGAAGAGCTCGAAAGCTACAAGGAATCGGAGAGCGACGACAAGTTTTTCAATCCCGGACGAATGGGAAAGGAAGGACGAAGAATGCCTGACGATAGGTGAAGACGAGGAAGGTTGGGAGAACCTTCGAGCAAGTTTGGTACGCCGACGCAAGAACTTGCGAAACATCGATAAAAGGATTTATCAAGAGCCTCAAACGTCGGACTCTGAAGAACTTTGAAAAGCTCCACGAGCGTGGAAAATTTTTTTAGTTTGTTTTTTTTGAGAGACTTTTTAAGTTTTTAGTTTTTATCGGGTTGTTTCTGTTTTAAAAAAAAAAAGGAAAAAGCAGGGTAAAGTTTTTTTTTATTTTTAGTTAAAGAACAGAACAAGTGTATAAAAGTCACGTCGTAAGTTTTTTATTTGTGTTTGTTAAAAAAAAAAAACGGAACATTACCAACCGGCCAGTACATACATAAAAACAGGTATAGAGCTCGGGTAATAAGGGTAAATCGTGTATCCAAGATAACTAGTAGCATAAGAAAAGGAAAATTGTCTTATTTTTACAAATGTGATTCAAGAGTGATATCCAACAAGTTCCTATAGTTATAAGCAGTTCAATGATCTCACAATTAGGATTAAGAGGAGAAGGTGTCCGAAGGTACACAATAAAAAGATTAAATTGAGGATGTTGTGGTTTATTCCAAGCGTTGTACTCGGATATTTAGAAAAAATAAAAACCAAGACAACGAAGGGGAGAATGTAACGGCCCACGCTTCTAGAAAGGAATCGAGCCGTCACAGGGGTAAATGCAGCACCTAGATGAGGAAAGAAAGATATATATATATATATAGTTCACAAAAAAAAAAAAAGAAAGAGAAAATTAGTACCGCCGCGAAGCTACGTACCTTTAGTAATCACCCAGGAGAGAACATGGTCCACCTGAAAATTTAAAGACAAATAATATAATAGAAGGGAGTATCCGAATATACTTACTTCGGTCAAGTTCCGGGGGACGGCAACACCTAAAAAAAAAAAGAAAAGATAAATTAATGAGAACGGTATGGGTTTACCGTAGGTAATATATAGACATACTTACCAGAAAATCGATCCAATGGTGACGAATGTCATTATCACTTGAATATGATAAAGCTTCTACGATAATGGTCGTAGAAAATTCCAGTTGTGTAAATCGAATTAGTTTAAGTGAAGAAGAATATTAAACATACTAAATTTAGGTTAATAACTGTAGAAGGCCCTAAGTTTGGGAAACAAGTTAATTTGAAAAGGAAAAATATTAGGAATACTAAAATTTTGTTAATATGTTTAATTACGGAGTTCCTAGGTTAATGACCATAGAAGGCCCGAATTTTGGGGAACGAGTTAATTTAGGAAAAGAAAAAAAACAGAAATGTTAATTTGTTGCTAAACTTGTTTATAACCAAGTTTCTTTGTTTATAACAATTTTTAAGAAAGGTCAACAAAAACACCGCGAGTTAACTAAATGGAACGCGTGGTAAAAATCTGGGAAAAAAGGAAGCATTATTTAAACAAATAGAATACGGGGAGGGGGATTCCCGGCCTCGCTATATATTGCGGACCGAATCGCGGTAGGGGATCACTCGCTTGCAGCGTACAGTCGCGCACATTCGTATGACGCGACGCAGCGGTACTCAACCGAAACCCAGGCACGCGTTGCATCTCTGACATCCGCGTCGGTTACCGGGAGTAGTATAAAGCAGTCGATCCGTATGGTACCACGAGAGTGTCCTCACATAATTATTCAGAAATACAAATATTTCATAACGATAAACAAAGTACATTTAATATAGCACGTCTAAGGTGAATGTGTTTTACGTTGTACGGAGATTATCCTATAATACAAAAAATTCTGTATGATCAATTTAATAAACATTATTAAATCATATAATCTTGGTGTTTGGAAGATTAAAACACCTGGCGACCGGAACGTTCAATGCCTAAGGCACACGGGAACTTTAGTAATAAAAGAAGAACCTGCAGCGTGATTGAGATCTGCGACGCCCTGTTCACCAGGGACAGGTGTGTGGATAAAACATCCCTCGTCTAGGACTCACCCCTACCACCCACGCCTGGGGTAGGAGGCGGCCACCGAGACGGTGTCCGGTTACAAAATTGGCGACCGTGACAGGACTCACGGCACTCGTGAGAAATAAATAGTGCGAAGTAAAGTGAATTTTTATTCGAAAAACTTAAAATAAATAAAAAAAAAAAAAAACAACAATCAAGAGCAATGCCAGAGATTGCACGCACACCGCCAAGGGGCGGCGAACAACTACTCGCTCAAGGGGAGCATAATGAAGATCCACCAGCAGTGATCGAACAAGTGAATGTGATAATAAATAATAACAACGATCAAATACCCCCTTTACAAGGAGGAGAACAAGCAGAAGCAGGCCAACAGCAACTAGCAGCGGGATTACCCGATCCAGGTGTAGGCCAAGTCAACCCGGTTCCACCGGTGTTCGATCTTCAAGCTGTGATTAATCAAACCATCACGGCGGTAATGGGCATGTGGCCAAGCAATAACCACACAAACTGGGGACAGCAGCCGCCACCATTCTGGCCATTTCCGGGAAATCAACCACAGCAGCAGCCTTTCCAGTACTCGCTGCGACAGCAGCAGCTATATCAACAACAGCAACAGCAACCCCAATACCTGCAGCAACAACAGCAGCAGCATCATCAGTTTCAACAACGACAGAATACCGCCCCACGATTTTTCACTCATCATCCGATGGATAGCACCTATAGGGTAAGTGATAGTGACATAAGACCATTGGATCGGCACGAGAACAATATGCGTATGGATAGCGGGGATAGGCGAGGAAAAAACCAAAAGAAAATCGTTAGAGAGTCATTAAAATTGACAAAACCCACATTTGACGGAAAACTCAGGTTTGCCAACCCCCGGAAGTTCGTATTGACATACGAGGAAATTATCGAATTGGAAGAATTAACACCAATAGAGGCTAGACTGGGTTTCCTGGGTTGTCTGAAGGGGGAAGCCGCGAGATGGGGAAATCTGTCGAGCGCAAAGACATATGAACAGCTAGTAGAGTCGTTTTTGCGAAAATACTGGTCACACCGAGTACAACAGGAGGTAATGACTTACATTGTGACCGGAAAATTTGATCAAAAAATAGACGAGTCCATGGAAACATATTGTTTAACATGGGCAATCCATGCACAGTATTTTGACTTTGACATGGGTGAGGAATGGTTCATAAAAAACATTCGGAGACATTTTCCTCAGAGAGTAGCCGATCGAATTGACGCCCGCGATGCACAATCGATCGATGAGGTAATCGAGATTTTGGGGGAGCTCGACGGTGCTAGTCAGGCGTTTACAAAATTAAACGATAGAGATAACCGTGATAATCGTGATAACCGGGATAACCGGTTCAAGAACTTCAAAAAAGATCCCGAATCAAAAAATAATGTAAATGAAGAAAACAAAGGTGACCGAGATAAATATGACGGGAAGAATGGAAAAAACGAAACACCAAGCAACAACGAAAAAAAGAATCCAAAGTTCCGACAGATCACTCACAAACCAGACCCTGAGCAACACGAACCGGAACCCAATAACACAGGGGACGAGGATGAAGAGGAGAGCTTACCCGATACGGTATCGGTAGCGTCATGCGAGGAGGAGTCCGGAGAGGAATACGATCCGGAATATGATGGGGAGGATGAATCCTTAAATGATTTTCCATGGGAAAAAAAAAACGGCAATTCAGGAACAACAAACGACGAAAAAAAGGGAGCAAATTCCACGGACGAAGAAACCCGCGGGAATAACGAGGATAAAGAGGACGAGAGCAGCGATAGCGGGGAAACCAGCTCAATCGCAATCGTAAATACGAGACAAGGGGAGTCTCCAGCGAGCTCGCAGATCATATACGGAAATTTTGGTCGATCACCACTCGTCAGATTGAACATTGGGAAAAAGGAATACACAGCTTTGATTGATACGGGAGCCGAGGTCTCGGCAATATCACTTGCGGCCTACCTGGCAATTATCACATCTCAGGTTAAGTTACAAGAAATACCCATGCCAAGTACTCAAATAAGAGGAGCTTTTGGGGAACGCAGCCAAAGCGTTAGAATGCAGATTCTGTTAGAATTTACCATACACGAAAAAGAGTATAATTGCGCCTGTTTAGTGATCGATAACTTGACAACTCCATTCATACTGGGTTTTGATTTTGTGACCAAGTACCGATGCGTAATGGATATGGCAGAAGGGAAAATATACCTTAAAAATCCAGATACGTGCATTAGACTAAAACCGGGATCGACGCGAACAAGGTGCAAAACGCAGGCAGTCGAGGAATTTCTGGAACGAAGGATCTTGCAAATCGTATCAGACGAAGAGACGAGACAGGCGGAGATAACGAGGATTACCAACGAGTTTCCTGAGGTATTTGGGAAAGAATTGGGACTTATCAGAGGCTACCGGCATAAAATCGAAATGCGGGATGAAACACCATATAAATCCCCGATGTATCCGATTCCCGAGAAATATCTCGCTGAGGCAAGTGAGATTATAAGGAAAATGGAGGAGGACGGGATCATTACAAAGGCGGCTACGGAATACATCAATCCGTTGGTTGTGGTTAAAAAACCGAACGGTAAGCTGCGAGTGTGCCTCGACGCAAGGGCACTAAATTCTCGTATGAAGGAGGATCATGCACAACCACCAACGATCGACGAGGTGTTGTCAAGGATTGGCGAAGCCACGGTATTTTCAGCATTAGATTTGAACAGTGCGTTCCACCAAGTTTTACTCGAAAAAAACAGCCGAAAATATACTGGTTTTCGTTTCTTGTCACAGACGTATGTGTTTAACCGACTACCGTTCGGGTTGAAGACCTCAGGTGCCTCGTTTACCCGAGCTCTGGATTCGATACTCCGCAAGGAAACAGAAACGTTTACGATTATATATCTAGACGATATACTGATAATGTCACACTCATTTGAGGAGCACTACAACCATTTGCGAATGGTACTGGCAGCGTTGCAAGAAGGTGGTTGCGGGTTAAACCTCGAGAAATGTGTGATAGCAGTACAAGAAATAAAATTCCTCGGGCACAAATTTGCATACGAAAAGGTTAGAATGACAGAGGAAACGGTCGAAAACATCAAACAGTTTCCGGTCCCTCGGAAACGAAGGGACGTACAAGCATTCCTCGGGCTGGTGAACTGGGATCGCCGATTCATCGAAAAGTTGGCCGAGTTCACGCGACCTTTGGAGCAGTTGTTGACCAAAGATGTAAAGTTCAAATGGACGGAAGCACACCAAGAGGCGTTCGAAAAAATTAAAGCGAAGTTTATCAGCGCGGAAGCATTGACAATAATGCGGAAAAATCGCCATTTTGGACTACAGACAGACGCATCTAAGATAGGTTTAGGAGCTCGGTTGTACCAATACGACAGTGAGGGAGAATATTCAATTGCCTATGCGAGTCGGGCATTGCGAAGCGCCGAAACCCGATATACCACCACCGAGCAGGAATGTTTAGCGGTGGTATGGGCTTTGAAGAAATGGCGAGTTCTCTTATTGGGACGGAGGATAACGGTGAAGACCGATCACAAGGCACTCACTTTCGCGCAATCATGCTTAGCTGTAAGCGACCGAGTTACACGCTGGCTACTGTTTATTGCAGAATTCAACGTAGAATGGGTGCACGTGGCCGGAAAGGAAAACGTGATAGCCGACATATTATCACGTAACCCTATCGATAAAGAGGGCAACAGCACGGAATATACATCAATTCGACTTCTTGTCGATCCAAAGGAAGGCTTGTCATGGCAAGGTTGGAAAGGGAAAATTCAGGAAGCACAAAAAACAGACAGAAACATTCAAGAGTTCAAAGATAAATTCGAAGAATACGACGACCTGAAATGGGTAAACGTACGAGAGGAAATGAAGATATACATCCCATCGAGCATTGCCGAAGATTTTATAGAACATGTGCACAAGTTTTTGGCGCATTTCGGAACAGAAAAAGTGACAAAATGGATAAACGAAATCTTTTACATACAAAATCTAAGTCGAATGGTCAAGGAAATTGTGGCGTCATGTGACGTTTGCCAAAAGACGAAAATATACCCGCGCAGTTTAAGGGGAGAGCTGTACTACGATCTGCCAGATAGTCCAGGCCAGCAGGTGTCTATTGACATTTTCGGAGAACTACCACGTGGAAAATTGGGTGTAAGATACATATTAGTGATTATGGACAAATTTTCTAAGTTCACAAAGTTGTACCCAATCCGAAAACAAACGAGTGAGATAGTAGCGCGAGTCCTGCGAGAAAAGTATTGTCAGGAATACGGGACACCGAAAGTAATACTGACCGACCGTGGGGCACAATTTACTGGAGAATTATGGAAAGAAACCGCGGAAGAATTGGGTATACGAGTTACTTGGACCACCCCGTATAATCCACAGTCTAACCCGGTGGAGAGAGTAATGAGGGAACTGGGTCGAATGATAAGGGTGTACGCAAACGAGAAACATACTCGTTGGGAAGCTGTGTTACCGAGAATCGAGAAAACGATAAATAACACGCACCACTCCAGCACTGGTTTTAAACCATGCGAATTCATAGAAAAAGAGAACGAACAGTTCTCGATGCCGCCGTGGATACGGAGCCGTAAAAGTAAAAAACATCAAAAGAACTTTTCAAAGGAAACCGAGGGAAGCGACTGTGATCCAAAATTACGTGAGGAAAGAATCCACATGGCACGGAATAATTTAAGGCAAGCCGCGGAAAAGCGATATCAGCAGCTAAAAAAAAACGAAAAAGGGGTAATCTACAAGGTAGGCGACAAAGTCTTGGTCAAAGTGCACAAACTATCGAACAAAGGTAAAAAACAAGCAAAGAAATTATTCTTACTATTCGATGGACCATATGTAATAACCCGGGAGATCGTAGAAAACGCCTACCAGATATCGACATTAGACGGAGATAGTGTCGGGTCATTTAACCGGCGTCAGTTACGGCCGTATCGCGAACGCAGCTCTAGCGAACGCAGCGCCGAGCCGAGCGGCAGAGATTAGGTTGGCATGACTGGCAAGCCAGCGTCCCGCTCATTTACCGCCGAGACGCCGAGTCGAGAGTAGAAAAAAATTGAAAGGTGATTTTAAAGTAAAAAAAAAAGGAAAAAAAAAACAAGTGTGTAAAATGGAAAACGCAGAAGCAATAATTTGGAGGCTGCGGGCAATTCGCAGCGAGCGGACGAGCTTGCGCGAGAGGGACCAAGAGCTCGAAAACGAGGAGCGGAAAATTGTGGACGCCGTGCTCGAGAAAATGGAAGCCGATCAAAGGATCGACGCCGAGCTCGGCGAACTATTTTTCGAGCCAGAAGAAGCAGCACTAGCACGGATAAACCGTCTTGAGGTCCCAGGTAACCTATAAAAAAATTTTAAATAAATAAAGGGAAAAAATATACATATGGAAAGTTTAAAACAAACGGTATGGGAATTATCAGGACCTATTCCTGAACCATCATGGGCCGACCAGATGATGGAACGAATCATCCAGGGTCCTGCTAGCTACTCGCCGGTCAGTGGAGTCGCACCTGAGGAAATGTGGGCTGCGAACGCATGGTATCCGGAGGCAGAATATGATGTGCAAAATTCTCTGGACGCAGTGGTTCCTGCAATTGACCATGAGACACCGATGGACTTCTTCGACGAGCAGAACATAGGCGTTCAGAGGCCAGCCGCTGGAAAGGATCTGGCATTACAGGAGGTCATCGAAGTCAGATCATCAGAGTCGGAAGAGCTCGAAAGCTACAAGGAATCGGAGAGCGACGACAAGTTTTTCAATCCCGGACGAATGGGAAAGGAAGGACGAAGAATGCCTGACGATAGGTGAAGACGAGGAAGGTTGGGAGAACCTTCGAGCAAGTTTGGTACGCCGACGCAAGAACTTGCGAAACATCGATAAAAGGATTTATCAAGAGCCTCAAACGTCGGACTCTGAAGAACTTTGAAAAGCTCCACGAGCGTGGAAAATTTTTTTAGTTTGTTTTTTTTGAGAGACTTTTTAAGTTTTTAGTTTTTATCGGGTTGTTTCTGTTTTAAAAAAAAAAAGGAAAAAGCAGGGTAAAGTTTTTTTTTATTTTTAGTTAAAGAACAGAACAAGTGTATAAAAGTCACGTCGTAAGTTTTTTATTTGTGTTTGTTAAAAAAAAAAAACGGAACATTACCAACCGGCCAGTACATACATAAAAACAGGTATAGAGCTCGGGTAATAAGGGTAAATCGTGTATCCAAGATAACTAGTAGCATAAGAAAAGGAAAATTGTCTTATTTTTACAAATGTGATTCAAGAGTGATATCCAACAAGTTCCTATAGTTATAAGCAGTTCAATGATCTCACAATTAGGATTAAGAGGAGAAGGTGTCCGAAGGTACACAATAAAAAGATTAAATTGAGGATGTTGTGGTTTATTCCAAGCGTTGTACTCGGATATTTAGAAAAAATAAAAACCAAGACAACGAAGGGGAGAATGTAACGGCCCACGCTTCTAGAAAGGAATCGAGCCGTCACAGGGGTAAATGCAGCACCTAGATGAGGAAAGAAAGATATATATATATATATAGTTCACAAAAAAAAAAAAAGAAAGAGAAAATTAGTACCGCCGCGAAGCTACGTACCTTTAGTAATCACCCAGGAGAGAACATGGTCCACCTGAAAATTTAAAGACAAATAATATAATAGAAGGGAGTATCCGAATATACTTACTTCGGTCAAGTTCCGGGGGACGGCAACACCTAAAAAAAAAAAGAAAAGATAAATTAATGAGAACGGTATGGGTTTACCGTAGGTAATATATAGACATACTTACCAGAAAATCGATCCAATGGTGACGAATGTCATTATCACTTGAATATGATAAAGCTTCTACGATAATGGTCGTAGAAAATTCCAGTTGTGTAAATCGAATTAGTTTAAGTGAAGAAGAATATTAAACATACTAAATTTAGGTTAATAACTGTAGAAGGCCCTAAGTTTGGGAAACAAGTTAATTTGAAAAGGAAAAATATTAGGAATACTAAAATTTTGTTAATATGTTTAATTACGGAGTTCCTAGGTTAATGACCATAGAAGGCCCGAATTTTGGGGAACGAGTTAATTTAGGAAAAGAAAAAAAACAGAAATGTTAATTTGTTGCTAAACTTGTTTATAACCAAGTTTCTTTGTTTATAACAATTTTTAAGAAAGGTCAACAAAAACACCGCGAGTTAACTAAATGGAACGCGTGGTAAAAATCTGGGAAAAAAGGAAGCATTATTTAAACAAATAGAATACGGGGAGGGGGATTCCCGGCCTCGCTATATATTGCGGACCGAATCGCGGTAGGGGATCACTCGCTTGCAGCGTACAGTCGCGCACATTCGTATGACGCGACGCAGCGGTACTCAACCGAAACCCAGGCACGCGTTGCATCTCTGACATCCGCGTCGGTTACCGGGAGTAGTATAAAGCAGTCGATCCGTATGGTACCACGAGAGTGTCCTCACATAATTATTCAGAAATACAAATATTTCATAACGATAAACAAAGTACATTTAATATAGCACGTCTAAGGTGAATGTGTTTAACGTTGTACGGAGATTATCCTATAATACAAAAAATTCTGTATGATCAATTTAATAAACATTATTAAATCATATAATCTTGGTGTTTGGAAGATTAAAACACCTGGCGACCGGAACGTTCAATGCCTAAGGCACACGGGAACTTTAGTAATAAAAGAAGAACCTGCAGCGTGATTGAGATCTGCGACGCCCTGTTCACCAGGGACAGGTGTGTGGATAAAACATCCCTCGTCTAGGACTCACCCCTACCACCCACGCCTGGGGTAGGAGGCGGCCACCGAGACGGTGTCCGGTTACACTTCCTTAAGGCCCCACAACACGGGGCAAATTGTTTTTTTTCTAAAAAATTTTTTTTCTTTTTTCTGAATGATGCATGTGTTAAGAATGTTCTCACAACATTTTTTGAAGAAATTTGTAAAATTGACGAAGATACAGCATTTTCTGTGAAACGGTTCGAAGCGAGCGACCGCGCCGAGCGGCCGCTCATCGAAGAATTGACTGCATTCTATGGTCTTGCGATTCGTCGAAATAGTGATTCGTTGGAAAGCATGAAAAAAACTATCTGGGCTACATTCTACCATAAATGTTCTACTGACGCAACTCCCCAACATCAGTATTGTCCGGAAGGCGAAATTTCGTGGTGTTCGTGGCAGCAGGCACTCGCCAAAGGAACTTTGGATGAACACACACATAAACCTGCATTGCCTTCAGATGTTACTGAAGCAATAAAACCGATATACGTGGACCTCAGTAAGAACGAACTTCTTGAACGATGTTTAGGTGGTTTTAATCAGAATAACAACGAGTGTTTAAACTCCGTTATATGGAAATTTGCGCCAAAGGCATCGAGGAACGGCAATCCCACTGTTGAAACTGCCGCTAATATCGCCTCAATACTTTTTAACAATGGCTATATTGGCCTCATAAATGTATTGGAGGTATTAAATATCAAAATTGGCGAGACGCTCTATCGATATTGTGAAACCATGGACGAGAAGCGTATATTCGACGCCGACCTCGAAGCCAAAAAAATCACGCATGAGGGTCGTTTGCGTGGAAAAAATCAAAACACCAATCAATCTATGGATACTGACGAGCTGTTCTATGGTTCAGGAATAACAGACTAACGGTGAGAAACATTATAATAACAGACAAGAAAAAATTTAGCTTTTACGTACGAATTATTCGTTACCAAAACTTTGAACGCGTTTTTCTCGAAAATACTTTATTCAACCTTGTTGACGACATATTTAAAAAACTATACATCCAATTTGCATGGGCCAAGTTTTAAATTGTTCGCAAAGCCAGTCTCTACGTCTCCACGTAGCGATGTTTTCATAAACGGTCCCCTTCCATTAAAAAAAAATATAAACACTACAAAAAATTTCGTGAAATTTGAAGTAAAAAATTTGCTGGTCCGCCATTTTTTTATTTTTTGTGATATCGGGTTTTCCCACGTCATGATGTAAACCTAAGTGTCTAGTTTCTAAATAAATTTCCTTTTATTTTTCAGATGAACTGTATAGCTTTATCGATGTCGACCGCCGAGCAACAATTTAGCCGGAGTGCACTTTTTGACTGGACGTATACCGCAAACAACGCTGTGTATTAGGATAAATATTTTTTTATACACTCTTCTATATGTGTATATTGACCACGAGAATTATTAAAAAATTTCGATACATAGTTTACTTGTAAAAAATTACGAAAAATGTACCCTCGTCCCGCGCTTGCACTGTGTTGTGGGGCCTTAACCAAGCATGCGGTGAAATATTTCGAAATGATCTCTAGTTGGTGCAACAAATATTTTTTTAGTCCTATTCATGTTTAGGTTAATTAAAGAAATCAATTGTTAAAGGAAGCGGATATTCCGTTTGACGAAATGAATATTATATAGAATGTATTCCATCGCAATGTTATTTTCAGTTTTTTAAGAATACATGTTTATGTTTTTCGTCTTCATTTATTGGATGACACCCTTTCACGTGTAATGATCCAATAATTATATAGTCTTCTTTTCTACTTTCTGCACCTATGTTAATATTAACATGGGTGCAGAAAGTAGAAAAGAAGCCAATATAATTTGAATATTTGTTGAGCATAACTATGTAGTTACGCTCAACAAATATTTAAATTCATAGTAGATAGCTAATTGTATGTACTTTCATATTTATTAGAGATTTCCTCGGCCGCAGTATCGTCGCAAGGTCGCAACAACTCCAGGAGTATTCAATGTTTACTCTATCGGCTTGACAATGAAACGCTCAACCACGGCAGCGAGTACGAAAAGCAAATGAGGGAAATGCGGAGAAACTGCCGCAATTGATGAAGATGATCCACCGACTAATCAAGTGGATATTCTCGAGAGAAATACCGTTACCAATAGTACGGTGAATGTGAATTCGGCGTCCACGTCGGAAAATGCGCCAGGTGTTTCAGCGAGTGGCGATGATAGCGACACTAACGCTGAGAAAAAATATAGCGAGTTTTATAAGCGATCTCAGAACGGAGAAAATAAATTCGGCGAGTGTTTATTATGCTCAGAAAAAGGTATCTAAAGGTATAAAATGAAGGACTCGAACACGTCGGGACTTAGAAAGCACTTATTGGCGTTCCATAAGAATAATCTGGCTATACACTGAGAGAAGGATCTAATAGAAATTACCATAAACTTGGTAGGGTGAGCGTGGCCGAGTGGATCGGCGCGCGCTTCACACGCAGTAGGCCCGGGTTCGATTCCCGGCAAGCACCAAGAATTTTGTGTGGTGTTTTTATCTGCGAAAAAGTGGTTCGGAACCCACTAT
This sequence comes from Stenichneumon culpator, assembly GCA_964017025.1. Lineage (NCBI taxonomy): Eukaryota > Metazoa > Arthropoda > Insecta > Hymenoptera > Ichneumonidae > Stenichneumon > Stenichneumon culpator. Next base: position 8,976,020 of record OZ024768.1, on the reverse strand, counting down.
AGTAGTAGGTCCACAGGAAAGGACCAGCGCCTCGGTATGGGAAACCGAAAGACTGGGAAAAGTGTCGCGGGTTCGATTCCCGAGATTGAAGGCCCGTAGGTGGAAGGAAAACGGACGGGGACGTAGCTCCGAAGATAAGACGTACGAAGTAGGACTATATCCGTATGTCCGGGACTACCGACACCTGACGGGACGCGACGAAGCTCCGGGTCCAAGAATCGAACCGGCGACAACTGATAAGAAAGGAGGAGGAAAAAGTGAAGGAGCCCGTAACCCTTAGGGGATCGGTGTAACACACAATACCCATTACCCAATACCCAATACCCATATACTTGGTAAAAATCGACAGAATTTTCAGGTATATGGGCGCTACAGCGTCATCGTGGTAAACATTCGTATTAAACTTGACGCATTCTGCTAGAAAATATGGTAATTTTCACTATCGCAGATATTACCCGAATATCTCGTAATTTTTGCTAGCATATAAGTTCTTTTACCAGAAAATACAGTAATCGGTGGCGACGGGATCGCAAATTATTTGTGTCGGAACTTACGAAAAAAAAAATTATTGAACGTAAGTATTAACAATTATATAATATTATACGACAATATAATCGACCACAAAACGTATAATAATATTATAATAATTTCTTACAAGGTTTGCGGATCGGTCTCCCGAGTGGTCGGTAAACCGTTTATAGGTTATATCGGCATATTATGTCGATTAAATATTTTTTATGTTACGTAAATAAAATTTGATCCTCGAAATTCTGTTTTTATTTGCACTTGATTTCAGGTCGAAGTTGTTGAGGAGGACGCTTGGCCGAATCGGGAAAGCGTATGTTTATTGATAATTTATTTTTCTATTGTACATATTAATGCAATTAACTTTACGTAATTGTCTTTGTAGAACCTCTACACATTCCTAGCTGATACCACGGATGGCAAATCAATTCTTGCCACCTATAGAACCAATAAGGCACTGACGAACAGTGCGCGGAATCTGTTGACAAGGTTAATCATTCGATCGGACAAGGATTCAGCCTTCAACGAATTAAATGTTGTGGATGGAGAATCGAGAGTCCTACTATCTTTTGAGTAAGCAAGATTCATCCCTCGACACCTTTGTGCGTAGTCAGTATTCTTGCATTAGTGTTTCATCGCAGCCTTAAATTTTGTTCTTACTGCATAAACTCTCTTTCGCACTTCCATTTTTACTCCGTTCTGGTGTATTTGATTGAACTGAGTTTTTCTCTAACAATCTTGCTACGCACACCTACATTTTTTAGACGGTGTTAACAGTTTTACTCATATTCTTGTTACTAAAGTTGAGATTAAAGTCAATATTTTTCCATTATCATCATGCTTCGCACCTTCTTATTTCTAATCCTGCGTAAATTTGTTTTGAGCCATATGCCGACGCTGTGAATTTTATTACTCTACATACCCTGGCATGGAGTCACATTACTTATCCAAGAATATTATTTCTTTTTATACTTATAATTATTCATGTATATTTTCGTTCACTGTTCATTTTCTCATTTTGCAAAGCATTTCTATGGAACGTTTAAACGACATTTCGCACCAAAGAGCGGATATAATATAATTGCAAAACAGTTACACGATTGTTACATGGATTAACATACTCAAGCGTACCAAATTATCCAACCAGAAGAGTTTACTTGGCACATTTTGGCGTGTAACCGATCACCTTCCAAGTGATCACCTCCTACCCCAGGCGTGGGTGGTAGAGGTGAGATTTTGACGATGGATGCTTCCCCGCGCACCTGTCCTCGATAGACGGGATGTAGAAAATCCCAATTACTGTGCAGGTTCCTTAGTAGATAATTCTTGCCGTGTGCCTCGTAGGCCTCGGATAGTCCGGTCGCCAGGTGTTTTAATCCAATAAACACCAAGATGTGATAATTCTCAAGCGTGATTTATTTATTTAAACACACACAAAGTTCTCCTTATATTGGAGGTATCCCGTTGCCACACAACGATGAAATGTCAGAAATAACAATGTTTTGTTTAGTTTATTTAACTCCCACTTATTAACTCTTCCGAATTATGTGTGAAATTGTCGATACACTCTCGTGGCACGAACCGGATCAGCTTGGCTAATATTCTAAAAAAAAACCGACGCGGATTTCAAAGTTGCAACGCGTATACTGGTAACGATTGAGTACCGCTGCGCCGCGCAGTACTAATGCTCGCGACTGTACGGTGGAGGCAAGTGATCGCGTACCGTGGTTCGGCCCGCATTATATAGCCTGGTCGGGGAATCCCCTCCCTGTATTCCTATTTGTTTAAACAATATTGAATTCCTTTCGCCTTTTGGATATTTACTAGTCATGGTCAGAACATCTTGTTTTTCATATTTTTGTCTCTTAATTGTTATTAACAAAAAACTTTTTTATAAACAATGTACTCAACAATTTGTCATGATTTTTTAAATCTATTTAGGCCTGATAATGTATGGACTCAAATTTTGGAATCTGCTGAGACAAAAATAGAAAACTTTTTAATTAACAATTTTAGCAACAAATTGTTGTGATTTTCTGTTAATTTATATCCGATGATGTTTGGATACCAAATGTTGCCCCTCTTAGATTAAAATTAATAAACTTTATAATTAACGATGTTAGCAACCAATTATCTGGCCTTTCCTTCGGCCCTGGAGTAATACCAAGATTTGGACTCTCTTAATAGACAGTAACAATCCTTATTCCTACAGTTCTCTCATTATTCAGGTTAGTGATAACGACTGGTTTTACCACTGGATCGTCTACAGGTAAGCATTGTTTATTCAACCGCACAACATTTCCTCTCCCTTTAAATCATGTACGTTTTTTCCTTTTTTTTCAGGTGTTGCTTCCCTTCCAGCTCGTTCAACGCAAGTAAGTTCGATATACGATTTTCCTACTTATAATCTGTTTTATTTTTATTTTCAGGTGTCGCCTTCCCACTGGTCCTTCGGCTTCGGTAAGTATGGTCGGATATCTAGTGACTAATTAATCTCTTTTCTTTTTAGGTACTGGATTGCCGTTGCGTACCCCTCACGCAGGTAAGCATAAAAATAAAGCAAATTAATTCAAACGTAGATGTTATCTTTAATCAATTTTTTTTTGTTTCAGGTACAGAAGGGTCCTATTCTATTCGTCCAACGGGTCCGTTCTGTCCAACGCTGGGACCGTTGCAGGCGCTCGAACAACTTACTGGTATTAATGTTACCCACCTTGTACGCTTGAGCGACGGATATAATTATATCGTAAAAAATTATTTTTAGAAAGTAATTCATAAGGGTTCCGATCGTCGAAATAAATAAAATTATTCTAAAATACATTGATTAGTTTATGTACCGTTCACAAAACTACATATTAATTGAATTTCATTTCATGTATGTAAAAATTTAATAGCGAAGTTGGTATAAGCAGCCAGAAACGCAAAATTTTGCCAACCCGTCTTCGAAAAAATGACCATATGGCTTGAGTAAAAGTTACTATGCTCACTGTGAAAATTTCACATATCGACCGTGGTGGCGCTGGTGCACTATGTTGCCTGGTCAAAATTTACCATATGAAAAGTAATTGTTCCGAGATCCTTCTCTCAGTGTAGAAAACCTCGTCAGCGTCGGATTGGATCAACCTTCGCCAGCGATCCAAAAGCCTTCGATCAAAGGATCGTTGAGTGGCTCGCTATCAAATACTTGCCATTTTCCTTCTTCTTCTTTTGAATTCTTTTCTTCCTTGAACAACAACGAAACGTATCCGAAGCGAACCAGCACTCGTGATAAGGTGTTGAAGCACTTCAACGCTATGAGAGAAGCTGTATTGAAGACTATGAAGAAAATTCCGTCGAAGTTTTCGTTGACTATCGATGGGTGGACTTCGATCGCCAATCAGTCGTACTATGGATTTACGATTCACTTCATCGATGAAAAATGGGAGCTCCAATCTCTACCCCTCGACTTTGTTCCTTGTAATGGAAGACACTCAAGCAAAGAAATTGCGAATCTTATTCGCGACGTGTTGGATGAATTTGAGGTGAAATCGAGAATTCAAGGAATCACACTAGATAATGCGGCGTCAAATACAACGTTTGTAGAGGAGCTTACCGATCTTCTATTGGAGGAACGAATCCAATTTGACGCGGTTAACAGCCACTTCCGATGCTTCGCGCATGCATTAAATCTCGGAGTTCAAGACATCTTGAGCACGCTCAACACTTCGCCGGTAGATCACGATTCAACAGAAATCGAAAGCGATCCTGACCATGAAGAAAAGTACAGAGAGGTTGAGCAATCTGATAAGGGGAACGTAGGGAACAAAGTAAGGAGACTTTTCTTGAAAATTAAACGATCGGAGCAGTGTGCTATCAAATTAGCTAACTGTTGTGACGCCGTTAACTCGAAGAAACTTACAACCACGGTCGATGTTCCTACACGATGGAACTCCGCCTATAAGATGCTCTGAACGGCGATAACGATGAAACCGGCACTCGAAGAGCTCATTCACCTCAATAAAGAGCTCGAAGATATGACGATTACGCCAGAAGACTGGGCAGTCCTCGAAATCATCTGCTCGTACCTCAAACCGTTCGATTATGTAACGGCTCCCGCCTCTTCCCACCAATATTATTTTTCACGGTGGCTCCACTTTTCCGCCGCGTCTTAATTCGTAGAATCTGCAGCTTATCTGCATCCGGTCTCACGGCTTAGCGCCGTGATAAAGGCCCTTATCGCGGGCGTCGCGACAGTCCGTCGCGACTTTGTTCCTCGATGAAGCGTGCGTCAGGCCCTCAGCTTGACGCCCGCTTCACATGAGTACAGCTCCGACCGACACTGCGAACGGTACGCTCTCCCGAATAATTACTCTTTGAATCTCCGACTAATAAATCCGAATTATAATACTATTTACCGACTCATTACTGACGCGTGCCTGACCCAAGCGACCATCCGTTACAATTACCTTTCAACTGTTCTCGGGGTCAAACGTACGTGACTCTACCGTCAGTTATCCTCGGTTTCAACATCCTAATCGATAGAATCAAAGATGTTATCGGTGAACTGGACTCGAAGCCCACACGAAATCCAACGGACGAGCGTCTGCTACTCGCGTTTCAGGCTGGGAGGGACAAAATGTTGAAGCACTATAGGAAAGCCAACTGGATCTACGGTGTGGTGCTCATTTTGGATCCTCGGCAAAAGGTGGAAACATTCTCGCTGACACCTTGGGGCGTCGATTTGAAAGAAGGGTCACTTCAGAAATTCGAAGAAATCTTCAAAGAATACTACTGCCCGACTTGCACGACAACTGATGCCTCGGTTTCTCAAACAATATTGTCGTACGAAGATGATTCGTTTAATCTCTACGCCCTATACGAATCATCTACGGAAATCTGGTATAAATCCAATTGCAACGAATGGACAACGGAATTTGACACGTACTTTATTGATTTTATTTCAATTATTCTTTAGGGGATTGTCGTTTTTATGAGACTCGAAATTGAATCTGTAATAAGTGTTATATCCGCAGAAACTCAGTTAGCTACTCTGGGTTTTGCGGGAGAGCCGTTAGCTCTTATGATTCGGGATTCATCCAGTTAAGGGTTAGAACCCAAGAGAATTATAATCGCACGATTTATTATTCATTATAGTTTATTAGAGAAATCTTCGAAATAGTTTATTACGACAATGTTTATTAGTCTATTACAGAAATCTTCGTTCATTAGAGTTTATTACCAATCATATCGAGTACACCTTGTACATTGGTCTTCCCGTGGAAGAACTTGTCCGAACTAGTAGTATCACTTACTACCGAATTTTGTGCGATTCTCAGGGTGCCTGCTCTCAGTCCCCTATATATGGATGGGAGAGTCGGCACGTCAGCATAATTTTGTCTGTGTCAGATATTTCGTCAGTTTGCTAATTGTTTAAACAATTCCCGTTTCCGGGTAGAATACAATATCGTCGATAATTTCCCAATACCTGGCTCAGCAATTCCTGAGCTGTTGCGTTACTTGGCGAATCGCTCGCGATTGACTAAATGCTGCGTTAGGTGTCAAGTTACACGCGTTTGCCTAAATGCTGACTCGACTGTACGGTGGATTTCGTTATTATTTTGCAACGATGCGCGGTCGTCGCCTGCAGCTGCATACCTCGATTCCGGTGCAATGACCTTGCCTTAATAATCGAGGTATTGAAATACCCGGGGTACAACATAAGTGAATAGAACGGTTATTTACATTTTTCAGTTAAAAGGACATTTTTTAATCGCATTATCTGGGCTCTTCCCCTTTACGTTTTTTTTATTAACCAAAGTCCCCTTTCTCGAATAGTTTCTCTAATAATTTTGTATCTCATTGGAAATCCTCATCAATTTCCGAATGCTTAACGATGGATTGCACCTATATTCCCAACCAAAAGTTTAACACGATGAAAATTTAACTACTTCACAACACGGTAAAAATCTGAAAAAACTAAACCGTATTGAAGATATGAAGGGCATTAATATTGCATAATAATAATGTCAAAAAGTTATAAACAAATTAATTAATTAATTGATTTTTCAAGAAATAGCCGGTCACAGTTTTTTTTCTTTTTATTTTTTAGAAAGCATATGAATTTTTTTTTAATGTTCTTACAATTCTGACATATTTTGTCAAATTTTTGAAAAGTGAACATAAACTTACGCATTTTGGATATGTTTTAACAACAACATTCCATATTACATTCGCGGAGTTTCGAAGCGATTGTACGAGAAATTTCGTAGCCAGTGTTGAAAAGATTCAAAAATTGAGAATTTTCAAAATGTAAGAAAATTCTGAAAACATTCATATGGGTTTTAAAAAATAGACAAAATTATATGAAAGAAGAAATAAAACGTTCACCGGCTATTTCTTGAAAAATGTATTTCTTTATTTATTTGTTAATAACTTCTTGGCATTATTATTATGCAAAATGAATGTTCTTGATATCTTCAATACGATTGATTTTTTTCAGATTTTTGCCATGTTGTGAACTAGTGAAATTTTCATCGTATTATACTTTTAGTTGGGAATGTAGGTGTAAAACATCCTTAATCGGCTAAAGTTTCATTTACGTGTAGTTCGATGTGCCTTGCGTCTAAACTTATAGCTCGTGAGTTCAAAATTTGCGACAATTATTGCCTAAACGTCTTTTTTCGTCCCATACATACACTCATACGAACGCCGGAGATTTAATTTAACCGTGATTTCTTGAATATTCAGACAATTGTGAATAAGTTTACATAAATATATAGAAAAGAAAAATTCCACAAGGATAAATCGCCTTCTATGATGAAGCAAAACTATTTGACAGAACACTATGAAATTTAGCTTCATGATAAAGCGAAGTACTTTTGTACTTTTGTTCGCTCCGATTTTTACACAAAATGTGAACATTTATGCATAGATTGTAAATTCGCAATGCTTAGAATGAAAGAGATGTGTAATTAATTTTACATTTCTTTTCGTTTGATAGGTACTGCAAGGCAAAACGGGCCGGCCAGGACGTGAACATTCTTCAGTGGTGGCGCGAATATGAGTTCGAGTATCCGAATATGACGAAAATGGCCCGAGATTTTTTATCGATCTCGGCAACAAGCGTTCCATCGGAACGATTATTCTCGACGGCGGGACTTATAATCCGCAATCACAGGAACATATCGACGAGAGAATCAGCGAGAACCTTGTTGTGTCTCAACGGATGGTTGACGTGCAGCCTGATTTCGTTAATTCAAGAAAATATGAATCTCGCTGAATAATTTCACCGTTATTTGTACGCTTTATATAAAATAACATGTTCGACCTCAGGAGATGGAAAATATGTCCGTCTTACTTTTTAACCCTGCATCGAAAATAATCGAGATTTCTCGATTTCTCGGCCGAGAGTCTCGAAGGTCGACAAGTATTTCTCGTCTCGTCTCGAAGGTCAAGACGTACTTCTCGTCTCGTCTAGGGGTGGGCGATGTTCATTCGATGTTTGGAACATCGATGTTTTTCTGCGTTGCATCGATTATTTTAAATCGATGTTTTTAGTAATCGATTCACCGGGAAGAAATCGATTATTAAGGGATATCGATGTTTCTGATCTCACTTAGCCACGTACAGATGCCGCCGCAATCGTCGCGATATGGTATTCAAACGCACCACAATGAAAAAGTCTTTTCTTGCCGATGCCGGCGCTTGGTAGTTCGCAAGTTGACACTGCCGGTGATTTCTCGACCCCGGATTGTTTAATTCACAATTCGTCGATTTTCATTATGTAGTGAGTCGATTATACGTCGAAATCGAGTTTCTTAATGTGAAAATGGATTCTCCTACAGTAGAGGGACTTCAAAATGTTTGGTTTCGAACCCCGTACATCGCTTATTTTCGGATCAACGATCAAGAATCTTTTTCCGTCGCCAATCTGTCCTTAGCCGAGTGGATACCTTTAAAGTAATTTTTGAGTAAACTGCTATTATGCTGTTGATTAATGTTTGTAATAGTTTTTAGAAGTAATATATGGGTATAATATTTCAGACGATGATCAACGCACAGCAAATTATATTCGAGGTTTAATCGAATCGGGTGTAATAGTCAATAAGTACGCAGATATCAAGGTCATTTGATATGAAGGAAACACCTGCAGTCGAAGCAATACGCAAATTTTCGATTTCGATATAAAGCGACTTTGCAATTGATGGGGGCTTGTTTGGCGGCTCGAAACGCATCAATCTTGCGTATTTACGGAAAACTAAGGCTTTTTGATCTCGTTTTACGAGCTGGAACACCTATAGTCGAAGCAATACGCAAATGTTCGATTTCGATGTAAAGCGACTTTGCAATCGATGGGGACTTATTTGCCGGCTCGAAACGCATGAATCATATAGGTATAGGTCATTTCACGGTCAAAGGACAATGTGAATTTGTACGTGCCTTATTATCGTGATCATTTTCTTAGAATCGGAGTGTTCTCAACATCGTATAATATTTACTCGTATTTCTCTTCCAGTGACCCGATTGATCTATCTGGAGTAGATTTGGAAGAAAAACTGCTACCTCAGAACATGATACTCGTAGATGAATTTGAGGCTGTTCAGGATATAGATGACAATGGTTTGTATTCTCAAGATTTATAAAGACGATAAGGATGACAAAGGGAATGTACTAATGAAGATAATAATGTTGTTAATATATTTTACAGAATCCAATGCCGAAACTGCCCCAAACACACATAAAGCGTCGTCCATAATGAATACGCCGCCACCGGATCGCCCGGCAAAGCCATTGAGTATGAAGTCGATTGTCATCAATACCAAGTCGCCTGCCGTGAACAAATTAACCACACCAATTTCTCTTCTCGGGTCTTCACGAAGATCGCAAAACGGTACTTTATATTATCAATATACATCAATATACGTTAATTTCTGTTAAACTGTGTTTCTGTAAATCCAATAGCTCCGACGGTACAAACTGCAAGAGATTCTTCGTCTTCGGTGCCGTTGGTTACAGAATCAATTAACACGTCCGCATTTGGTGTCAAATCCACAACTTTCATTCAGACGTCGTAAGTATATATTTATAATATTTCACTTGCTATTATACAAAAATTGTACATGTCTAACAATACGGGCTGTTTACAGGAAAGGCGCGCTTACAAATCGCACCTCGAAGACGAAAAGTCCGATTCGGAACAGTTTCACGGGGATGGATGCAACGTCTGCCGCGAACGAATTGACCTCACGAAACTCTCTTCCCGGGTCATCACGAACATCGCAAGACGGTTATTTATATTATTAATGTACAATGAAATATAATGATTAAATTCCGTTAAATTGTATTCTTGCAAATCCAATAGCACTTTCGGTACAAGCTGTGAGGGTTTCTTCGTCTTCGATACCGCTGTCTACAAAATCAATCAGCACGTCCGCATTTGATGTCAAATCCACAACTTCCATTCGGACGTCGTAAGTATATATTTATAATATTTGACTTGCGAATGCACGAAAATTGTACATGTCTAATAATACGGGCTTTTTACAGGAAAGGCGTGCTTACAAATCGCACCTCGAAGACGAAAAGTCTGGTCTGGGATAGCTTCACGAAGGTAGACGGTACGACTGCTCGATGTCAAATATGTACAAAATTGATCAAACACGGTGGAAACACGATGAATTTAATGCAGCATCTTGCCCGAAAGCATCCCATAAGACCATCCATTGGTACAGGAAGTAAGGAAAATACCGGTTCTGAATTGAACACCGTGGCAAGTAAAAGGAAGAGAGGACTGTCGGACTGAAATGAAGACGATCCGCCTCCGAAAAATGCAGAAACCCCCAAGCGATGGAACGTTCCGGTAAATTACTCAATCGATATATACTTACGCGATCGGACGAATTTTGCTATAGGCCACAACTTTAATAAAAACTAATTTTGGTGCTTTTGACAGGTTCAATCAATGGGCAACGATCAACAAATTGACAGAGTTTTTCAACAAGCCCACTCATTCGCAGGTAATGATTTTTGCATAGTTGAGTTTATTATAATGGATGATCACAATGATTCTAGCGAATTGACCATATTTTATATTCTTGGTTGACAGATGGAGGAACGTCATCCGAAAAAATTACCAACGCCATATTGTACATGCTCGCTACCGACAATTGTCCTCTCGGTACCGTCGAAAACGAAGGATTCATGAAGGCCGCAGTTTCACGGTACAATGTTCCATCAAGACGAACGATCACTCGACTCATGGATAATAAGTATGAACACCTGCAAGGCATCTTTATACGAGAGATTGCGCATGTTACTGGACTAACCCTCACATGTGACATGTGGTCCGATGTTTCAAATCGTGGGTATCTGGGGGTAACGGTACACTACTTAAGTGGGAATGAAATGAAAAGTGGATGCTTAGGCGTATTCCCTCTAGAACAAAGTCACACTGCACTTTATCTTTCGGAGATTCTTATGGAGGGTATTCAGTGCTTTGGGATCAGTCGCGAAAACGTGACAGCAATCGTGACTGACAACGACGCAAATATTAAAAAAGCAGCAATCGATTGTTTTGGAGCTTCCAAACACATCGGATGTTTTGCTCACACTGTATCGCACATTGTACCGGATGCAATAAGTGCTACAACTGAAGTTCAAGAAGCTATCGCGAAAGTTAAAATCATTGGTACGCTAACAAGACGTAGCGTCGTTGCTTCGGACGAATTACGGCGGCTACAGAAACGAGACGGAAAAACGAAAGCAACAGTTCTCAAGTTTATTCAAGACGTTCCGACGAGGTGGAATTCCACTCTTCATATGATTGAGCGATTCTTGGAACTCCACAAGTACGTATACCCGCGGTCACGCTTAAGTGCAAAGGGTCCGTAGAATTGCTTACGCACGATGAACTCGATTTATTACGGGATATAGTACGTCACATCGACTTTGATCATTCCGATTATCCGGTGCATGACGGTTGCTATCAGGACGCGCGGTCCGTGCTCCAAAATAGGTAAACAATTCCAAGAAAAACTTCTAGCCGAATCACATCGACGATTCAAAGACTACGATTCTCTCAAGCTGTTCGCAATGTCAACGATTCTTGAAACCCGGTTTAAATAAATGCACTTTCAAAAACCGCTTCTCGCCGCGACTGCAGTCAGGAAGATAGATGCGATTATTAAAACAGATTCAAATCAAAACGAAAGTCCTACCGTGCGGGCGATGGAGGACGAAAATAATTCACAGATCGCGAACGATAATAGTGTATGGACTTTTCACGATAAACTCATCGCCTCCGAGAATCAGATGGCAGCTTCCACTTGCGCAGAACTCGCTCTCGAACTCAGGCAATATCTCAATCAGCCAGTCGTCTCGCGATCCGAAAAACCTATCGAGTACTGGAACAAGTTGGGAGTTGCGTATCCGACACTACATGCATGCCCTCGAAAATATTTAAGCGTCATTGCTACTTCCGTTCCGTCTGAACGATTATTTTCGAAAGCAGGCGCGATTAAAGCTGAAAATCGCAGTCGACTAACAGGAGGCAGACTTAATGCGTTATTATTCTTAGGTTCTCTCGGCAAAGAATATTGGCGTATATCGTAAACGGAGTACATAACTAAGCGACTTGATGTGATAGCTCGTGTACCTGTACTTGCTGTGATTTATCGGTTAAGATGTACCACTTTAAGAAGTTAATATGTATAAGAATTTAAATAATATAACATGATGTAATATGGATGTTCTTGAGCTTTTGAAGATGTCCTACATCAAACCCTTCTGCACTTGCTCCCATTGCACTTTTTCCTATTCAGGTACGATAATCATTTTCTAACGTAGACGCGACAACTCAGGTATCATTCGGACGAAGCTGAAATTGTGAATCATCAAACGGAACTCCATACAACACCAGGAACGGCAACATCCCATGATCCTATTTGTCACATGTCAATGGATAAAAAGCAATATTACTTAAGATATGTACACTTGTTTTAAATTCGTTTTGATGATTTTAGTACGGTTTTCTAAGATTTATCGACAGTTACGTCGATTTATTACCTTGTTGTCTGTTTTTTTCACCTCGTAACTACAGCTCATTTAAAAATGACGCGCTTTTATTCCGTTGAGAAAAAAATCGATTATTATCGATGTTTAAAAAAAATCGATTTCAAACTATCGATTATATTATACATCGATTATTTCCGTATCGATGCCTTTTTTAAACATCGCCCACCTCTAGTCTCGTCTCGAAAAGTCGATGGGGGAACATTTTTTGTCGAGACGAGAAATTCCTCGTCTCGTCTCGTCTCTTCTCGGCGAGAAATATCTCGTGTCGACGGCATCGCTACTTGCTGCAGTTTCTACTGGTATCTCTTAATCATCCCCTCGCTCCTGCTCTTCTACCGGACCTTCGTTCCTCTTGTTATGACCGCAGAACTCAGCTAGCTACTCTAGGTTCCGCGGGAGAGCCGTAAGCTCTTATGATTCGGGATTTATCCAGTTAACGGTTAGAACCCAAGAGAATTAGAATCGTAAAATTTATTAGAACCATTTTTATTATAGTTTATTAGAGAAATTTTTCCAATAGTTTATTACAACAATGTTTATTAGGGTTTATTAACGTTCCGAATATTAGAGTTTATTACCAATCGTGTCGAGTACACCTTATACACTGGTCTTCCCGTGGAAGAACTTCAACTTGTGTGAACTAGCAGTATCACTTACTACCGGATTGCGTGCCCTTGCACAAAGAATTGTAAATATAATTGAACTGTAACGTAACGTAACCAACCGTGCAGAATCAGGAGTTCCGAAGAGACTGGTGGGTGCCTGCTCCAGTGCCCTATATATGGATGGAAGAGAAAACACGTCAGTTTAATTTTGTCTGTGTCAGATATTTCGTCAGATTGCTAATTGTTTAAGCACTTCTCCTTTCGGGGTAGGCTAGGCAATCGTCGATAATTTTCCAATACCTGGCGCAGCAATTCTTGAGCCGCTGCGTTGCTTGCCGAATTGCTTGCGATTGCCTAAATGCTGACTCGACTGGACGGTGGTTTTCGTTATTATTTCGCAACGACGCGTGCTCGTCGTGTGCTACTGCATTCCTCGTTTTGGATACAATGACCTTGCCTCATTAATCGAGGTATCGAGATACCCGGGGTACAACACTCTCCTCCACATGAGGTTGATCGATTGCTAACCCGAGCAACCTATCCCGTTTACTGCAGCTTGGAGTGCTGGTTGTTTCCGTTCCTTTCTGAAGGGGCGGTGGGAGCACTACCAATTGATCGATGTCTCTTTTATGAATAAGGCCCACAGTTTGTTCTTTTACTTCGTAATTCCTTTTTCCGTTTTTTTTTTCAACTTTAGCAATTACCCATTTTGGACCGGCTGCACGATAGTTTCTCATGCAGAGTCTCATTCCTACTTCCAGACTTCTGTTCGGTCCAGATTTTCCAGGTAATTCGTTGTTTTTTGTTTGGTCTTCTTGACTTCCCGGTTTTATTTTGTCAACGAGTGTTTGCAGATTCCGGCCAAACATCAGTTCAGCAGGTGTTTGTCCAGTCGTGGTTACCGGTGTGGAGTGTTGTTTCAATAAAAATCTCGATAGCCTGGTTTCATAATCACCCTCTTTCAGCTTCCCAAGTATTTTCTTGCTGATTGAACCGTTCTTTCTGCTTGTCCGTTAGCCTGGGGGTTATACGGGGCTATGAATAAGCATTTAATTCCGTTTTTTCTGTAGAATGCCGTATCGTTGTCGGATAAGATAGTGTCTGATACTCCAAACGTCACGAAAACTTATTGGAGTTCTTTTATGACCAGCCGTGCGTGCCTCGATGGTACTCTTCTCACTTCCACCCATTTAGTATGGGCGTCGACCATAACCAAGAACAGCGGTCCTTCGAATGGGCCAGCAAAATCCAAGTGTATACGGTTTCATGGAATCTGTCGTGCCGTCCAATCCGCTGTCGAAGATTTCCTTGGCGCGTGTTAGACTTCCATGCATTCTTTGCAGTTCTTTACCAGCGATTCGATTTCTTGATTGATTCTTGCCCACCAGGCGAATGATCTTTCGGCCACTTTTGTGCCTATAATTCCCGGGTGGTTACCGTGTAGTAAATTTAGAACGCTGGAATGCAATTTCTTCGGTATGGTAACTCGGTTTTCCCATATCAGACAGCCCTTTTCGAGCGATATCTCCTGTCTTTTACTCCAAAAACAAGCATATTGTTTTTGAGATTTATGTGGCCACCCTTTGATGACCCAATTTTTTATTTTCTTCAAAACGATATCTTGATCCGTCTCCACCGCAATTTTTTCGGGGGTTACTGGATTGCAGGTTGAATTTTCTATCATTAGAGCGTTCGCAAACTCATCGTCCTCCTCTTCATCGGCAGTTTCCGGTAGCGGTAATCGCGAGAGCATGTCCGCGTTGCCGTTTTTCTTTCCGGGTCGATGTGTTAGCTCGTAATTATACGCACTAAGTATTCTTGAGTATCTAAATATTTTAGGTGATATGATTTCTTGTGTTGGCTTTGTCGGATTAAATATCCCCAACAACGGCTTATGATCGGTTGCCAAAGTAAATTTTCGTCCCGCGAGATACTGATGAAATCGTGTGACCGCGAAAACTATTGCTAATGCTTCCCAATCAATTTGTGAGTACCTATGCTGGGTTTTCGTGAGCGTTCTTGAAGCGAATGTTACCGAGTGTTCACATCCCTGTTCGTCTGTATGTACAAGGACTCCCCCAAGACCAAATGGTGACGCGTCGACTGAAACCACTATCGGTTTTTTTCATCGAAATGCCACATTATTGGCGCGTTGATAAGTAGATTTTTACTTAACGAAAGCTTCTTGATGACTCTCGGTCCAATTCCATTCGGTATCGTTGCTCTGTCTGCCAAAAATCTCTCGTAGAAGAGTATTCCTTCCAAGAATGCCTCGAGATCTTTTACACAATTATGTGCCGGCTTTTTTCTGATCGCATCCACTTTGTTGGCCAGAGGCTTTATTCCCTCGCCGGAGATGCGGTATCCAAGAAATTCCATTGACGGTACTCCAAAAGCGTATTTGTCAGTATTTAATCTTAAATTTGCATCCGATAGTTTTTTTTTAGTAGCTCGCGGAGCCGATCATTTTTATGTCGTCAAGGTATACCAGAACGCCCAGTATACCTTGCAACCGAGAATCCATACATTTTTGGGAAATTCGTAGTGCAATGTTCAGGCCCTTCCAGAACATCCAGAAGAACGTTTACCTTGAAGAGGCCCATTGGGGTACTTATCGTCAGGATTTTTGCAGTTTCCTTATCGACTCGTAGCTGTTTGTATGCGTTGACGAGGTCGATTTGTGGGAAAATCCTTCCTTCGTTCAGAGTAGCTAGTGCTTCGGCCACTGTCAGTAAAGAATATTCTGAATCCTTAATAAACGGGTTAACCGTTATTTTATAATCGCCTACCACTTGGATTTTCCCGTTCGATTTTTGAACAAAAAGAGCCGGCGTTGCCCAGTCAGACTGTTCGACTGAGTTTAACATTTTGTTATGGACCATTTCCGAAAGCGCCTCGTGAACGCGATCTGCAAATCCGTGAGGCACTGCGGGATTTAAAAAACTTCGTTCGATCATCCGGTTTGAGCTGAATGTTTATTAAATTGCCACGCTGCCCTGGAAAGCTATTTTCAGTTAGCTACGGAAAATTCTGGAGTATTGCTCCGTAGTTTGTTTCGTTTTGAGACAGTGAATTAATTCCCGTGATATGGATTCTAAAACTATCAAACCAATTTGGTCCGTAAAGATTTGGTCCACCATTTTCTTCGGTCACTACGATAGGAAAGTCGACGCAAATTCCTTTATATTCGACGAAAACTACCGCAGTACCTTTTACGGCTATGGGCCGTTTGCCCCACGCACGCAAATTACCTTTCTTTTTGAGCCACTTTGGCTTTGAATCCGGCCAGATTTGTTTACGTTGCTCCGTTAATCAAAGCTTCTTCCGCGCCGTTATCAATATCCATTAAAACTTTCTTCGAGTTAATTTTAACCTCCACTGCGTATTTCTTTTTGGTCAAAACCGAGTGCGTTTTCGAAGTAATATCGTAAACGTAAGTATCGTCTGAGTCCGAGTCGACGTTTATTTTGTTAGTTTGCTTGTCCTGTTTTTTTGAAGTCACGCTTTGCTTCGATTTTTTAATTTTACACGCGACTTAAACGTGCCCTGTTTTATTGCAATGGTTACATATACCCGTGAAGAAATTTGTTAGGGAGTCCCCACTTACGATCGGATTCCGATCGGGATTTGATAGGGATTCCCCAAAAAGGGCTTCCTTGTAAGTATCTAGACGGATCCTGATTTGGAAGTTACAATCGGTCATCAGCGCCGCGAGGGCTGTTGCAGGGACATCCGAAGCAGGGCATCCTTATAAGAATCCAGACGGACCCCGATTTGGAAGTTAAAGTCGGTTATCAATGCAGCTAGGGACGTTGCAGGGACACCCCCAACAGGGCGTCCTTATAAGAATCCAGCTGGATCCCGATTGGAACTTTAGTCCGCCCCCAATTTATAGTCAGCATTTGTTAGAAAACATTTATGTTTAGATCTTTTCGATAAGACATACATTCAACTTTTTAGTGTGCAAGCTGATGCATCCATTTAACAACTTGACGGGCTGAAGAGTTATACGAAAATTTGTATCAACTTTCAACAATGTAAACAAAATTCACTTATTGTCAATTATCCATTATCTCAACTATTTAGTGATAACAAAGAAAAACCGTAAATTAATTCTGGCTAAACCAATTGTTACTCAAACTGTTAAATAATAATGCGTACCGGATTGTTAACTGTTAACTAATTCATAATCTCACAGTATATATAATTGGTCAATGACAGTTAATTGATCGTCTACTCATTATAGGTCAATAATTATTGACTATGGTAGACTAGCAAATGTGCCCCACTGTATACGTTTATGAACGTTTTACGTTCATAAGCATTGTTATTATCAGTATGCAGATCGAAAAAAATCATTGTCGATACAATATATATATGTATTGTGACGTGATTTTTCAATCACCGTCACAAAAATTACAAATAAATAGCACTTCTCCGCTACAGCTACCGATTTAGAGAAATACCGGTCCCGTTTCGCTGCTCTTTCGCTGTTTACGATACCGTCCAGCTCCCGTTACGATAAGGTTCGTGAGATTTCCGATCCTGTCGAGTTTAGTATGGGAAAAATGAGCTTACAGATAAGCCTACAGAATTAAGGATTTGGTTCAGTTAAGGTCGGAACCTCGAGTCTATTCGGTGGAGGGAATCCCGATGCACTGGGAAACACGAATAGAGGAGAGCCCGACGAGGTTTCGTCGCGAATACGTCAAGGTCCGGTGCAAACCCGGCACTCCGGTTAGGTGATAATGCACGGCGTTGGAGAACAGGCGGAGTTACGGTTTTTTTTGTCCAGGCAAGGTTCGAGCCCCTTGTGCTGAGTTTTTGTGAGAAGAGAGCCTTGTTTTCACGCCGTGAATTTCGAGTAACGATCGCGACGATCCTCAAAGCTACCGCGTTACAGTTTCGGCTCTCGTATCGATGACGTCACGAAAAAGTTTGAGAGGGCAGCAGTTATCGGCTACGGATCCCGCAATAATCATAACGTCCCGTCGGATGTATTGTCGTAGGCTAATCAGTCTACCGAGAGGCGTCCTCGAGGTATCTCGGACCTCTCGCGCTCCCGTGTTTACGTTTCGGCTATTGTCTCGCGCTGAGTCGTGTGTTCTCGCTCGCGCTACCGTAGACTCCGGCTATCGCTCTCGCTCGAGTTCGTGCGTCTCGCTCGCGGTACCTGTCACTCTGTGCGTTCGCGAGTGGGCTAGGATACGGCGTGTGTTACGCGAATTCCGTCCGAATTCGTTGCCGATTTTTCTGTGGTCGAGGTGCGTTGTGAATAACGCTCTTGAGGTGCAGTGATCGTGGTGAAGTTTTCGGTGCATCCTGAGATGCCGTTCCCGTACCTTTGTGGAGTAAATTACGCTGCTTCGGTAAGTTTTATCGTTAGATAAATTTTCGATCGCGTATAGGATTCGTTCTCGCTCCGCTCGCTTCGATCGTTCGATCAGCCGAGCGCTCCCGATGCCCGTGTGTGCGAGCTCCCGTGGCTTAATAGCCAAAATTAATATTGTTCTCGGTATCGTAAGGTCTCGATTCCGATTTTGTTGGTCCCGTGTTATTTTATTGGCAAAAGGATCGCGACCTTTCTACCACAACCCGCATCCTGAGCGACCGTGCATTTCCGGTACTGTCGCTTTCGCGAGTGGCATCCGGCGTTATCGTTGTGCGAGCTTCGCGCTCGCGGATCCCGATACCGTTCTCGTTTCGTTGTACCGTTTTGTTCTGTCCTTGCGGAGGTCGACTCGCTCAATCGACCTCCAGTTTAGCCCGGTTTGTCCGTTTCCGGCGAAAAAAAAACTGACCGGAGTGAGCCCGCTCAACTCACCTCCGATTTAGTCCGGTTTGTCCGTTTCCGGCGAAACAAAAACTGACCGGAGTGAGCCCGCTCAACTCACTTCCGATTCAGCCCGGTTTCTCAATCTCCGGCGAAATAAAAATTGATTAGTGGAGTGAGCCCGCTCAACTCACTCCCGGTTTGGTCCGGTTGTTAATACCGGCGAAACAAAAATTAACTGGCGCCCACCGGGACGCCGCTGCACTCGCGGAGGGGGCGGCCGAAGGTGACGTTTTTGAGTTCCCGATTTCGCGTAAAGTTTTAGTTTTTTCGGTTTTCGATTTTTTTTTTGCTACCGTTTCGCGTGAGCTCCCGAAAAACACGTCACAGTATATATATTGCTACATGTCATCGACACTTTGACATTAACATCAACAATTAACTTAACATTAACGTATATTATACGTCTAGCCCAGGGCCATCACATGCCTACGACGCTTTAAGTTACAAATAAAAATTAATTTTTTATAAGATCTCGATAGCCGAGTGGTATTAGGGCGCAATGTTTGTGCTGTCGACGCAGGGTCGAAGGTTCGATCCCCAGCGAGTGACAAAATTAACAGCGTTTTTTCCGGGATATTCTTGTGCCTGTCGGTAGAGTGAGTTCATACATATAATTAAACCTGAAAATTACCGCCGAAAGGTAGAGTCCAAGGTACCGTTTACTTAATTTTCAAATTTTTTAGCTGAGATTCAAACTAGATTTTGATCGGGATTCCAGACCAGGATCCTGGTCTGGAATCCCGATCAGAATCCAATATGCGACCATTACATCGCACTTCGGAAATCTGACTGGATAGCTGACTGGATCCCGAGTTGCAAGTAGGGAGTCTAGTAAGAATCCAGCTGGATCCCTACCCAAATTTCTGCACGGGTAGCTTCCTTGAAAAACAATTGTCGGCCGCGTGATTGGATTTTCCACAGCGATAACAAGACTTTTTCTCACGTTGTGGATTTCCTTTTGCTAGGGATTTCGATTTCGAAGCCTTCTTGTTATTATTATTATTCGACAGCTGGAGTGGTTCGCACACATCGTAAATTGAATATTGTAAATAATTTATAATAATCGACAGTATTGTAAATCAAAATACCTTTTTTAAAGTAATTATTACATACCTTAAAATCCTTTGGTCCGTTGAGCTTCTCATTGAAAATTGAAGCTTTTTCACAGAGGATAGGACCACTGATAGGGTTTCCTAATTGCCGTTTCTGATGCAAGCACATCAGCAACGCATTTTCCACGTCAGGAAAACTTGTTGTCTTGAGCGTTTTTTTTCTGCCCAGAGTTTTTACATCTTCTGAAAGCGGGAGGTCTCGGAGTTGCGATTTTTTTCAGATTTGCGAAACTACTGATGGGGTTATACCATGCTCTTTTGCGACGTCCACGGCGGCTTTACCTTCATCCAATTCATCGTTGATTTTTAATCGATCGTAATTGGTAATTCGACGTTTTGCCGGCAACATCACGGAATTTCGTTTTCTCCTTTAGAGGTTATGTTTTTCGCGAATGAAACGCCCGAAAAATATCGTTTTCCCTTGCGTCATTGTCTGGGTTGCCCAATAGCTTCCCCCTCCACGGGCCGCGTCGATCGATGTTCGCTCCGTGGGGGGGATCAAGGGCGCACAAATCATGGTCCTAGTCTTTCGGTGAAGTAGGCGAGTCGACAGATTTTATTATGGCGTACGTTTTTGCCCGACCGCCGTTAACAATGTGCAACGCTTTTCTGCATCCGTAGTAATTTTATTGGCCTCGATGAAAAATTCGAAGCGTTCTATACAACTAATGTGTAGAAATCCGGCACGAAACCGTCATTCTATGCTCGACCCGAAGGTCTCTCGCCCATTAAGAGCATACGCGACTTGCACCACCTACTTCCATGTCGCGATATATTTTGCCCCGCAGAGGCCGACCTCAATAGAGGTGCGCACGATTGAACCATCACAATCGGCTGGCAAGCACCTCCCCTGCGATACCTTTAACTGACACCTCTTACGGGTGGTGGTTAACCACCCGGGGTAAGCCGAAGCGAGAGTCCCTTGCTCTCGTCGGATGCGTCACCAATCACGTCGTCTATCACACGTAGGTCCCCAAAAATATATACACCACATGGTCTAGCTGGTCAGCCCACTCCTTTCGGAACAAGGCATATTCCAGAACCTCTATTTGATACCCCGCGGGGATGAGGGCACCTGATTTAGGCATCAGGATGACATCGGAACGATTGGATTCGTCCGAGCCAGCTTCCAGACAATCTCATACACATTCGAACCATAAGATCGCTGACCAGCGACTCGTAAACCAGGCGTGAACTCACGATTCGCAAGCGAACTTGCGATCGATCCTCGAACACACCCGCGGATATGGGCACACTGGGTTTTAACGCCTGGGATCCATTTTGCTCTCTCCGAAGAGAGATTATCGACGCGAGCCCCTCGAAGGCCAGATCACAGACTTGGCGCGCAGTGGCTGTAAGTTTCGCTTACGCCGCCCGTTTAACATAAAGAGTACGCTCTGGGCACATTGAGGTAACGCACTGTCAACGCTTTTCAGGGCTCGAGCGTTTTGCATTTTTAGGGTAGAGTAAGTCGCGTTACTGGCACATCGGTAACGTGTTACGCGTTACGCGTTACGCGTTACGCGTTACGGGGATTCAACAGTAGAGTAAGTCGGATTATTGGGAGTCCGTAACGAGTAACGCGTTACACGTTACGCTGATCCCACAATAGGGTAAGTCGAATTATTCGGAACACGTAACGCGATACGCGTTACGCGTTACGGGGATTCAACAGTAGAGTAAGTCGGATTATTGGGAGTCCGTAACGAGTAACGCGTTACACGTTACGCTGATCCCACAGTAGGGTAAGTCGAATTATTCGGAACACGTAACGCGTTACGCGTTACGCGTTACGGGGATTCCACAGTAGAGTAAGTCGGATTATTGGGAGTCCATAACGTGTTACGAGTTACGCGGATTCCACAGTAGAGGAAGTCGAATTATTGAGGAAGCGTTACGCGTTACCCGTTACGCGTTACGGGGATTCCCGTTACGCGTTACACGGATTTCACAGTAGAGTAAGTCGAATGATTGGGAGCCCGTAACGCGTTACCCGGATTTTACAGTAAAGCAATTCGAATTATTGGGAACTCGTACTCGTTTAGTACGCGTAAGTCACATTATTGGGAATCCGGTAACGTATTACGCATTACACGTTACGTGTCACGTGTATCTCGTCATATGACAATCTATATCTAATACAAGGATAGTTTACATACAGTTAGGGTAAATCGGGGTGATATGGCCATAGCATTTTGAATAATGAAAATTGCACGTTAAAAAACCTTTAAATTTTTGGTAGCAACCAACTCTAGAAACGTCGAACTGAGTTGATGCACTTAGAATTGTCAATATTTTCGATACGTGATTGAATTGCAGCTCTATAAATAAATATTTGCAATCGGCCATATCCCCCGGATACTACGGATGATATGGACATAGTAATAATGGCAATGGTAGTCGATTTAGGTCTAGGAAAACATAAAGGGATCGCACAAAACATGTCTTAGTATATTTTATGTTGTGTACATGAACTACAGAAAGACAATAATTACCTCTGTCAAATGTTTCAGATGCCATACTAGAAAGAGAACCATTTTACTGGCCATATCAACCAGAAATTTCGGAGGATATGGCTACGTGGCATATTATACTGATCCTTCTACATATCACGAAGTATCAATGATCATGATTGGAGATTTTTATCAATATTTTTTACTGCTGATGATTCTCAACCATTGATTGAATTTTTAAGCGAATAATTCAATTTAAATATAATTAAAGCCCGTATAGAATCTACTACGCGGCACGTCTCGATAGTTGACGCAGATGGCTCACAATGTTTGGAACACGTTCAAAGTAAAATGCGTGTATCAAGTTTCGGCCAGCATAAGTTTATCGGGACTTTTATTGATTTTACACTATAAAAAGATAGAGGAAGGAAAGATATTGGCTAAAAATAAACAGCATTGAAGAAAAAGAACGGAACGTAGATCGTAAAGAAGTTTCACTTCAACCGCGCATAAATGTTAGACGCACACTTTTTTTATTAGAATTTTCTGTACCCTCGCTATCATTTTCACTGCCCTCACTATCCCGATGTTCCTTCGAAATCGTTGATTTTCCTGGAGCGTCGGTCGACATCCATTATTCGTACATTTTGTACTGTTCGCCAATACGTGGTTGAAACACTTTACACTCTTATATCGACTACTCTTAGCGGACATTGTGGATTTTTTGATAAGTAGGGGACATAGAAGAGTTCATGAAAATATGGAAATATTACTCTTTGCTGAAGACTTAATTATCATGTCAGAAGATCTTATAGGCCTGCAGGACAAACTCAACACACTAGCGGAATTTTGTCGTGAAAATAAACTGGAAGTTAATCCCTCAAAGACTAAGATATTAATTTAACAAAAATCGGGAAGATCTAGGAAGACTTGACCAATTCGATATAATAAGAGATTTTTAGAAATTATTACGTCATATGTATACCTCGGGGTCCCCATCTCACGCTCGGGTCTATTTGGTACAGCGGCGGACCACTTCATTTCCAAAAGTAAGATAGCATTGGGGACTATATGGTCACCAATGTTAGCCACCAGGATGAGTAGTTGGGGTGCGAGAATAAGGTTGTTTCAAGCAGTGGTACAGTCGACTCTTCTGTATGGCGCGGGGATATGGGGTCTCAACTATGTTGAACAGTTAGAGAAGGTTCAACAAAGGTTCTATAAATTGTTTTTGGGGGTGGCATTCTGCACACCAAGATATATGATTAGACTAGAAACAGGGTGTTCACCTCTAGAATTGCTTGTAGTCAAGCGAGCCCTCAGCTACTTGGTTCGAGTCCTGAATATGCCACAACAGCGATTTCCACGTGTCAGTTTAGATAGCCTTATGGTGCAGGACATGTCAGATACTAATGTCGCGAAATATAATTGGTTCACATGTCTTAAATTGAAACTGGCAGAATTTCAGTTGGACGAGTGCTAGTCAATATGCAACCAGAGACCCTGAAACGGTCTATACCCATAATAATGGAAAGTATGCAGAATTCACGATTTATCGTGATCGCGGTTTATACGATCGCGGTGAGAGCGATGCGATCGTCATTTAGCACAATATATAAAGAGATAAAGCAGCTCAACGTGCTAAGAAGTGAAGAATATTTAGTGTTAGATGCCCCACTCGCGCAAATCAGGTTTATGACACAGTGCAGACTTACTGGCAAGAAGGTTTACATGTTTAAGATTAAGAATTTTATGTATAAGTTTGACAGTGACCTGCCATGCCAATGTTGTAATCTAGAAGAAAATGAATCGCTGGAGCACGTTATCATTAGATGCCCATTTTATGTGTCGCATAGGGAAAAGTACCTGGAAAACTTCGATTTTCCGGTGAACCTTGAGATGTTCCAGAAAGAGGATATAAAAAAGATATTTTGTTATTCATTTTCATGTTGTAAAGATCGCGCATTTGCCCTATCGGAATTGAATAGTAGTGAACAAGGATGCCAAAGATGTCGAAGGGGGTTATGCGTCATAGCGACTATAGTATAGGATTTTCGTATTATCTAATCACAAGCTCAAAGTATATTTAGGTTGTTAAGTCAACAATTTGTAATAGGTTTTAACCTGATAACGAATAAAATACTACTACTACACTCTTATATCGATTTAATTCGATATTTTACCACTATCACACCGGAAGGTTCGTATAAGTCCTCGTCGCCAATGTTGTGTTCGAAGGTGGGGTCGATCATAAGGCACCAGACCAACAATTTAATCAACGATAAATATAATGAATACACAGTAGAATAACTGCCCGGTGGTCGGGCTCGGACTGACGATCGGAAAGATCAATAAGCCCAAAATGCGTTGTCAAGAAGCCTAGAACCATCAACTTTAATCATTACAATAGTCATAGTTCGAATTGCAGCCGAAACGATGAAAGTTTAAGAGTTGGTATATAAAATTTTCACTCGAACACAATTGAACTGACAATCACTGGCAATTTCACATGCAGCAATTATTAACGTTCATTCATTTTATCTATCGATCCAAGGTATGTGTAATGCCACTCTATGGTGTAATCAATTGCTGGAAATTCGGTTCCAAACAAAGTACAAAATCGTAAAGGCACAGTTAGTTTCGAAATTGATATTAAATTTGTATATTTCTGATGGACTTTGACCATCAGAATCATCTGATGGACTTTAACAAGTCTGGTTGAGCAACAGCATTCAAGTTGGAGACTTGAAGAATTATAATCAGCGCAGAAAAATTATCTTTGAACGCTTCATACGCAGGTTCATGAAAGATAATTACCATGACTCGTGAGATAATTAAACGCGATTAGAAACGCAGTGTAATATTGTATTTTGGATATATATATATTGAAAATCTCTTTCTCTGTCTCCCTCGTAGATATAAAGATTGATATATACACAAATATATATTTCTTTACTTTTTTTTGATTGATGACAATTTATGTTTGCACGGTTAGGAAATATTATGGAGATTATCGGTACCTGGTACAAATATATTTTGTTTAATAGGGATGAAGAGTTGCGGATATAATTATTTTTCTTATGATAATCTAAGCGAATAAGGGAGTGTGAAACTAATGAGTGAAATATGAAGAATTTAAATATTACGTTCGATTCAATATTTATGAATTATAATAAAAAAGTATCCACCAACATTTATTTTTTTGTGTCTAATTTATTTCTCGTAATTATTATTTATTTATCGCGTTGAACGCCTAGCGTGAATAAGGGGCCGCCGCGGACACATAGCCGTCACCCAGATATGGGTGACATGGCGTTCAGCGTGTCAATGAAATAAAGGGTTTTCAACGGCTAAAGCGTCCTCGAATTAATTTGGTGGGATATGGATTTTGCACCATTTCTTTCGGCATTTCTCATTATTCTAATCATGCAATAAACAGAACGGTCAACAAGAGTTTTAATTAGGTTGTCGAAATGTATTTAAAACAAATTTCACGCACAAAAAATAAGATCATTACAATGTATATGAGGCATTCTTCATCAACTGAGCCACTTTTTGAGGTTGACCCCTCAGATGTTTTTCAAAATTTGCCAGTTTGGAGTACTACTTGAGAGGTGCTTCTGTGATTTTTTTTTTAATTTTTGAAGGGCACCCTTCAGGATTTACGTTTTTTTTTAAATATCAGTATACCTCATACAATATTGGTCCCTCAAAAAATTGTGGGGACATTAACTTTTTTATTTTTCATCGACTTTTGAATGATGTTAGAGTCATCATTTTCCCGATACCGGAAAGTCCATGTTTCGTGAAAAAAAATTAAAATAATTTTTTTCTACTAAAAACACACCTTCGATTCTGGTCCCAATTGTACAGGATTGTATGAAGATTCTGAGAAAAAAATCCCAAAGTGGTACCTGCGATTCTAACACACTAAGAAAATAAACAAATAAAAAATTAAAAAATAAAACCTCTAAAAAAGAACATATATTTCAAAACAAATTTCCCAACGATGTGAATCCGACTACGGGCAAACCCCTTTCAGTTATCTAAATAATAGTCAGGTTTATATAAATCTATATGAATTTATATGAATTAAATTTTTTATTTTTTTATTTTTTTTAGTGCGTAAGAATTGCAGGTACCACTTCTCGATTTTTTTTGTAGCATCTTCATAAAATGCTAAATATCGTGTAAAATTGAAAGTAGTATCGAAGATGTCTTTTTAGTAGAAAAAAATGATGTCAACTTTTTTGTTACGAAAAATTGACTTTCCCGTATCGGGAAAATTATGACTCTCACATCATTCGAAAGTTGATAAAATAGAAAAAATTAATGTTCTTACGAATTTTTTGAGTGACTAACATTTTCTAAGATATACTAATATTTAAAAAAAATCCTGAACCGTGCACCTTAAAAATAAATAAAAAATTCCCAGAAGTAAGTCTCAAGTAGTACTATGAAATGGCAAATATTAAAAAACATCTGAGAGGTCGACCGAGAAAAGTGCCCTGGTTGATAAAGAATGCTTCATATACTCAAATGTCAGAAGTGAACTTCAGTTTTCGATTATTCCAGGGACATAACAACGGATCGAAAATTCAATGACATTTTGACCATAGAATATGGACATAAACTTCAAAATTAATTCAAATCTGCAGCAGTATCGATTTATATAATTCAGAGATACGGATGAGTGCTAGACTCGTAGTCGTAAACGTAATATTAATTAATTTGTAAACCGCGTGCACGGTGAAAGCGGACTGTGGTACACCCGGCGCCCTGCTCGGTTAGTAATAATGCTCTTATAACTTTGACTTCATTAGGCGCGGTGCATTCAGGGATGGAGAGAGGAAGCGCGACAGAGTGAATACGGTACCAAGAGCTACCAAAAGCTTGATTCTGTGTAATACAGTTCGAAGCGTAGGGTTACGTAATACCCCTATGTACACTCGTGTGCGCGAGCGGCACATGCAACGAGTACCAGTTCCAGCATCATGAAATATAGAACTGTTCGGGGACGTATCCTAAGCCGCTTACGTGGTTGTACATGCGTTTTAACGTAGCTCTAGCTCAGTTCGTTGAAGTAACATATATACGTACTCTTACACGAGAGAGTACTACTGCGGCCATTAGCCCGACCGCTGGAACTGCTCGTATCGCCGACAGAGATTCTGTAAATTGTTCCATATGTGTGTTACAAATTCGCTTAGATGAATTTCACGGAATTCGAAGATATTCAATTTATGATCTAATGGATCGAAGGTCATTCTTATTTTTATTTTTGCAAGAGTGTTGTGGGTTACACATTAATGTGAAGTTATCAATTTCATGTCCGTACCCTCTTAGTATTTAAAATAACGCTAAGACGTTGTAAATGTAACGGCCCGTGCCCGAACATCGACGGAATAGAGCCGAGCCGTCACACGGTGAAAAAACCATGACAACTGTGTAAGAGGAAATGACGTTCATATTCACGCGCTCTCCGGTATCCTCGGGAGCAGCGACATACCGTGTTAAGATTTCGGTATATGGAACGGAATGGAAGGGATAAAATTTGCGTGCTCGCGAAATTAGAGCAATCGGTCCTATTCGTCCCGGGGACGTCGTGACCGAAGGATGCTTCGGGTAAACACATTTTTCGGCTTTACGAGATTTAGCGAGGTAATAATTTCCAACGAGAATGAGATAACTTGTACTGCGAGCCCCGGAACAATATGAAAGAGCCAACGCGGAAGCCATCTCCGTAATTAAAAAGCTGAGTACAAACATTTTACTGAAAATTTATATTGACGATGATAGAGGTCAGAAATTGACATATTTTTTGCACTGGTATACGGGAATGGGTGACAGAGAGTGATATAGGAAAGTAATTGATTAATAAGAACGAAAATGATTATATGTGCGAGCAAGAATAACGAAGGACGATAATTTAATATTGTTATTTTTCTTTTATATCGATTTGTGCATCTTGACCGTAAATATACGGGATGTGAAATTCGTGTGCCGATTGCGTCCTCGAAAAAATAATATTTATCTTCTTTCTTATTGAATTTTTTTTCAAATATAAATCTGAATTCGCATTATTTGTTATTTTCAAGGAAATTTATGGCCAAGATTTTATTCGAATTTTACTCAGGTTGTTGCAATCTTACAACTGAAATTGAAATAAGTAAATTTATTTTGAAAAAGTGATAATTAATAATACATATGAAATCTTGAATCCTCTTATCAATAAAGGCGTGTCCTGAAAACTCCGATGAACGTCCAAGCCACCTAAAAATAAAAGTAAAACAATATATATATATATATATATATATATATATATATATATATATATATAAAAGATAATACCGACAGCGGTGGATGCGCGGTTGGCGCACGGCTCTGGTGGTCCCCCAAGTCAAGCTGATTCGTTCGCGGTCAGTACTTGGATGGGTGACCGCTTAACCGTGCACTAGCTGGCGCATCGACCGTTGAACGGGAGGCGCTTTCTTCTGAGACTTTGGTGTTTCCGCACTTTACGCAAGTGCAAAAATACCAGTGGCTCAAGCGAATAGGGCCGTCTGTATCGGCACGGGTTTTCCGTAGTTTCCCCGTGTCCTCGGCAAATGCGGTACAGTGTAGCTAAGTCGGCTACGGACGCACTGGAAGTTAGGTAGCTTAGCTGAGTGCGGGTAGGGAGTGATAGGTGGAAATCGGGCTGGGGTTCCGTAAAAACCCAACAGGGTATACGGTGGAAAATGGAACAAATATAAAAATATATATATTGTGCCGTGGTGCGTCACAAGCCCTCCCCAGCGTGGCTCGACGTCCCACCACTCACCTAAAAAAAATACATTAGGATTAGAACCTATTATTTAAGCAACGAACTGAATTATTGTTAAACCTTCCCCTCGACTTACCCTCAATCCCTGCCACCCTGACAGTCCCTTGACTCACTCACCGAAGCCCTCGCAACCCATCGAAGACTCGTCGCAGCCTCACCGCAGCACCACGAAGACTCACCGCAGCACCCCGAAGACCAGCTCAGCCCATCGAAGACTCCCCTACGCCTTGGACAGACCCTGCCGAAGACAGCCTGACACCGATCGACCCTGAGGGATACGACAAAGGTGTAATAAAATACACTTGCACCACCAACACGGCACTAACCTCCAAACGTGCCCGACACCCCGGTACACGGACAAAACTTTGTCGTCCCGTCCCTTGAAAGCCACTGCGAAGACAACTCCACTCGTCTGACCCGCCATGGACAGCCCGGAACCCGACGACACACTCTCGGCTCGAAATAACGAGTGTAAACCGACGAGTTGTGTCGTGCGGGCGAACACCGTGAAAACGTCACCTGAACTGTCAGACTGCAATACTTCACCAGCTCGCCGCGAGGAACCAGCACCTCCCGACGTTGAGAATATTCGGCAATCGATAGACGAATCGATGTCGATGGATGCGCGCGCCGAGCGTCGCGACAGGCCTTCCGTCGCGACGAATATTCGCAATCGGCCGCAGCCAATTACGACGCCCACCGCCCAGCTAGTCCCGAGACAGACCAATCGATTTGCGCCGAAAAATCGCAAATTGCAAGACCGACCCTGAGGTCGGAGAAGAAGCCGGAAACGGCATGGCTTTCTTCACTTCGAGCCACGGCGTGTGAGAGAGCGAGTGTGTGACAGACGAGCGAATATACGAGAAAAGTTTTTGGAAATTATATCGACCCGGAAAGCCCCCGTGATATTCAGACTCCACCCCCGGAGAGTACCGACTCGAGGCAGAGATAAAGGATACGAATTTGGACCAGATTTTGGATTGTACAACGACTCGGCAAAACAAGCACTATCGAACGGATTTTGCCGAGAGGATTTTATTGAACCGAATTGATTGAGAACGTTATCGCACGGATTATTGTAAGCGATAAAGAGCGGTTGAGTGAGTGCTTTTTGAGTTTCCCTTCCCCCACTTATACCTGATTGACAGTCCCATTTCCCACATTCCCCTGGAAATTTGCCCGTCACCCCCCTGGTAATTTTAAGTGATTTTTGATTGTATAATTTTCGACCGTCGATCACCGGCCGCCACGTGCGCCGGCATTTTCTTTAATTCTCGTGTGCGCGTGAGTGGTGGCGATCGCGGAGGTTTACAGCGCGCGACCGTTCGCGTATTTCCCCCGTTCTCCCCGAGACTAGAAAATCGTTTATAGTATCTATTTTTGTTGTTGTTGTAATTATCGGAATTTTCCGTAATTTTTTTTGTGCCGAGGTAATATTGTCAAGAAGCCCTGGACAGTGCCTGCGGCCTGAGAAGTCTCATTCCCCTCCCTCCCCCCTTCCCGCTAGCCGAGTGACGTGAAAACGTAATAGATTTTTGTTTCTTTCTTTCTTGTTTTTGTTTTGCTCTCGATTAACGAAATCGAGCGCCGCGGTGCTACACCGATACAGTAGCTGGCGCCCAAAAATCCGTGATTGTTCCCCGAGTTTGGAGATTTTTTTGAATTGCTAACGTAAGACCAGTATTGTGTAGAATCTCCACCGGCCAGCCCCTCCTCCCCTCCCCTCCCCTGCGACTGACCCTGCGAATTGCCGTCCCGGCAATTACCGTAAACCAGCGTATTTTCGTAAGTCTTGTTATCGATTTATTTTTCAATTTTCTCGTTCTTTTTTTCTGCGCTTAATGATTTTCCGACCATTATATGTTGCCCAATTTTTAATTATTGTCCGACCTTTGTATTTCGCCCTGCGCAGTCATTATCTTTCTTTTTCGACCTTAGGATTTCCCCCGCGTATTAATTACTTTTTTTTTGACTTTTGTATTCTGCCCAGCGTTCACGATTTTTCTATTTTCTTATTTCCCCCCCCCCCCCCCCCCCCCCCGAGTACTGAGTATTTTTCTATCTTTTGTCTATTTTCCTTGCGTGGTGATTATTTCCGTTTTTTTTCCTTATCACCTCTGAACTCGTTGCCCTCCGCTCTTATCTTTTTTGTAAATTGGTTATCATTATTGTTATTGCGACCCTCCCTTTTATGATCATTGTTAAAACGGCCTATTATTTTGTTAACAGTTATTGAACACGATTTATTATTAAAAGTTATTTTTTCCACCTTGCTACACAACATACTGGAGTGTTATTTCCCCCTTTTCCCCGCCATATATTCCCCCGAGTTGTCCCGTTTGGGAACGTTAAGAACCAGGACGCACCGTCACAATATATATATATAAAAGATATATCTATATAAAATAGGTTATAACTAATAATAAATAAGAGCTGTATTGTCGAAGCTCCTTCTATCTGAAGTCGCCTCGTAGTTTCGTATATATATATATATTTTGAGAAGGAATTGGTAATTGAATAATGGAGAACACTCGCGAGTTTGGAGCTATCAAATCAAAATCTATCTTTATTAGCTCATGTGGGGAAAAGCCTTGAGGCATAAAAACCCACTGCGTTTGAATGTGATTTTGCAACTATCGTTACAAACAATGTGTGTCGCGTTTTGGGACCGTTAACCCCCGTACCACGGGATCTTTGAGTTATAGCCGCCTCTTTCAGCAGAGGGTTTGTCTTGGATGATTTCGAGAAACCCCCGTGCTGTGAGATCTTTGAGCTATAACCATCCCCTTTTGGTAGGAGGTTAATTGCCTTGAGGCGGAGAATAGACATCCAACCCCGTCGGGTTGGATGTCGATCTCGTCAACTCTGTTGAGTTGGAATCGTCTCGTCAGCCCGCTGGCTGGAATCGTCTCGTCAGCCCGCTGGCTGGAATCGTCTCCCGGTTGGGCTGGAAAACAGTGGATCGGGCTTCGGGCCCTTCGAAAGCGCGGACACCTGACGTGCGGCGCTCGAGTGACGCCAACGAACCCCCCTTATTCGCACGCGCTCGCTCACTCGTCCGCTAGAGTGAGCTTGGCATCCACTTGGCATCGATGCATACGGCCCTCGATCGAGCGCGGCTATCTATATATTGCGCGTATGTTGCGTAGATGTGAGATGGTGAGAGATTTACAGCCTATCAATATACAAAGAAAGCTAGCTAAATCTAACATTTAAAATGTTAGATTTAAGAGCAAAGAAACTAAACAAACTAAATAAAGAAAAAATAAGAAAAAAATACAATATCGTGAGTCACCGAACATCCTCCCCCCGTTGGGAGCGATCGCGAGCAAACAAAATTTTAAGCGTAGTATGTTATCTCATATATTTGCACATGACAATTTTGAAAATTATAATTTCAATGATCGTAATTAAAATGGTAAATGAATACGAATCGGCAGGATACGATGCTTAAACAGTGTTAACACAATCAAGCCCAACCAAACTGCATCTTTTTCATTTCGAGTATCATATGGCGCTTAATGATTGCACAACTCATATTTTTAAACGTTTACGGGTAATGGGCAAATCGATTTCGTATTTCGCTTGTAGAGTCCTTGGGTTGTCTTGACGGTGACCACCCTAACCACGCCGTCGCCTCCAGGATGTAGCTCGACCACTCGCCCCAGTCGCCACTGCATACTTGGGTGATTCTTATCGATCAAGAGGACCACCGCGTTTTGTTGAATATTCTCGGTAGGTTTAATCCATTTTTGCCGTTTTTGCAAGTCGCTTAGATACTCGAGTTGCCATCTACGCCAAAACTCTTGCCGTGTCTTTGTTATCAATTGTCATGATGACAAGCGGTTGTCTGGAACATGCGAAAAATTATTTTCCAGCAGTATTGTGGGGGGCCTACCGACAAGAAAATGAGCGGGTGTTAAAGCGATCGGATCGTTCGGATCTGTATTGAGAGGACATAATGGGCGCGAATTTAGGATTGCCTCGATCTCGATTGCAAGAGTACTCAGTTCTTCGTATGTGAACAAATGCACGACTTTACAGCCGCTACCCAGATACCCCCGAAATGAGGCGAGAGAGGTGGATTAAAATGCCACTCTATTCTTTCACTTGACGTGAATTCGTAAAGTCGCGAGCGAAACTCGCTGGATTCTCCCAATACGTAAACTTCGCGCATTTGACTGTTCGCCCCGGCAAAATTGGTCCCGTTGTCGGAATAGATATGAGCCGGAATACCTCGATGGCCTATGAATCATCGCAACGCCGCCACGAACGCGTCTGTCGTCAGATCGCTGACGATCTCCAGATGAATAGCTTTAGTTGACATGCAGATGAATACATAGCCGTGAACCTTCACGCTACCGCCGTCTCGATGTTTTTTCTCCTTAACGAGCCCCGGACCGAAATAATCGACGCCCGTGTGATAAAACGCCGGCGCGTTGTCTACTCTCGACTTAGGCAAATCGGTCATTTTGTACGCCGCTGGCACGGGCCGAAACCTTATACATCTCACGCAACGCCGAGCGATCTTGCGCACTTGATTTCTGCCGTCTAATATCCAAAATCTTTGTCGAATGTTATAGAGAGTCGATTGAATTGCGTGATAGAATCTTTCGTGTGTGTGTTGAATTAAAAGGTCCGTTACGAGATGATGCAAAGGAAGATGTATTGGGTTCTTCTGATCCATCAGAATGTCGGCCTTGCTTATTCGACCGCCGACGCGAAGTAAGCCATCTTCATCGATTAACGGATTCAGAGATCCGAGTTTCCCGCATTTTACCCTTCCCTCGGTCGAAAGATGATCGATTTCGTCTTGAAAATACGATTGTTGCATTAGATAACGCGACGCTCGGCTTTGTAGACTTCTTTTATTGTGTGATGATGCTTCCTGGTCGTTGACGCTTCCAAACGGGACAATCGGGGAAATATAGGGCGAGGGAAAGGGGGAAATAACACTCCAGAGTTTTGTGTAGAAACGTGAAAAAAATAACTTTTAATGATAAACCGTTCAGTGAATATTAACAACAGAATTATAATAAGCAAATACTGCCGCTTCAACGCCGTTACGGGTACGTTGAAGGGGGTCGATAACCAAAAATAAACAATCTCAATAATAACCAAAAAGAAGGGAAAAGTTCGCAATAACAATAATAATAACCAGTTCACAAAAAATAAGAGAAGGGGGCAAAGAATTCAGAAATAATAATAAAAAAAAAACCGGAAATAATCACTACGCAAGAAAAATAAGAAAATAGAAAATTACTCAATACTCGGGGGGGGGGGGGGGGGGGAAATAAGAAAATAGAAAAATAGTTAACGCTGGGCAGAATACAAAAGTCGAAAGGTAATTAATGCGCAAGAAGAAAGAAAAAAATATGGGGGTCGAAAAATAATTAATCCTCAAAAAAATAGGGGGATCGGAGAATAATGAACACTCAAAAAAAAAATAAGAGAATCGAAAAACTAAAAAATAATCAATAACAAGGCTTACGAAAATACTATGGCTTACGGTAATTGCCGGGACGGCACTTCGCAGGGTCAATCGCAGGGAAGGGGGGGGGGAGGAGGGGCTGGCCGGTGGATATTCTACACAATGCTGGTCTTACTATGGCAAACTCGGGAAAATCTCAAAACTCGGGGAACAATCACTTATTTTTGGGCGCCAGCTACTGTATCGGTGTAGCACCGTAACTTTCGATTTAGCTAATCGAATTCAAACAAAAGAAAGAAAAAAGAAACAAAATCTATTGCCTTTTACGTCACTCGGCTAGCGGGAACGGGGGAGGGAGGGGGATGAGACTTCTCAGGCCGCAGGCACTGTCCAGGGCTTCTTGACAATATTACCTCGGCACGAAAAAAAAGATACAGCAAAATTTCAATAATTACACAAAAAAAATAGATACGGTGAACGATTTTCTGGTCTCGGGGAGAACGGGGGGGAAATACGCTAACGGTCGCGCGCTGTAAATCTCCGCGATCGCCACCACTCACGCGCACACGAGAAATATAGAGCAAAATGCCGGCGCACGTGGCGGCCGGTGATCGACGGTCGAAGATAATACAATAACAAAAATCACTTAAAATTACCAGGGGGGTGACGGGCAAATTTTCAGGGGAATGTGGGAAATGGGACAGTCAATTAGGTAGAAATGGGGGAGGGGAAACTCAAAAAGTACTCACTCAACCGGTCTCTTACGATTCTTATCGCTTACAATAATCCGGGCGATAACGTTCTCAATCAATTCCGTTCGACAAAATCCTCTCGGCAAAACCCATTCGATAGTCCTTGGTTTGCCGAGTCGTTATACAATCCAAAATCTGGTCCAAATCGTGTCCTTTTATCTCCGCCTCGAGTCGGTACTCTCCGGGGATGGAGTCTGAATATCACGGGGGCTTTCCAGGTCGTATTAATTCGTAACAATTAACTCAATTTCGCTCGCTCTCCTGTCACACACAATCACTCTCTCACACGCCGTGGCTCGAAGTGATGAAAGCCGTGCCGTTTCCGGTTTCTTCTCCGACCTCAGGGTCGGTCTTGCAATTTGCGATTCTTCTGCGAAAATCGATTGGTCAGTCTCGGGACTAGCTTGACGGTGGGCGTCGTAATTGGCTGCGGCCGATTGCGAATATTCGTCGCGACGGAAGGCCTGTCGCGACGCTCGGCGCGCGCATCCTCGGCATCGATTGGCTTATCGATCGCCGAATATTCTCAACGTCGAGGGGTGCTGGTTCCTCGCGGCGCTCGGACGAAGTGTCGCACTGACAGGTCGCCTGTATTTCGACGGTGTTTACCCGCACGACACAACTCGTCGGTTTACACTCGTTATTTCGAGCCGAGAGTGTGTCGTCGGGTTCCGGGCTGTCCATGACGGGTCAGACGAGTGGAATTTTCGGTGCTGTGGCCTCCAAGGGACGGACGTCGGTGTGGGAGCAGAGCATCGGTTTGTCGGATGTTTTTGGAGGTTAGTGCCGGAATGCCGTACCAGGCTTTAATTCCCGGTCGGTTGACAATCTTTGTAGGGTCGTTCTGGGCCTGGCAGGGTCAATCTTGTCGATGGTGGAGTCCTCGATGGTCTGCGCTGGTCTGCGATGGGCTGTGATCGTCTTCGGGGTGCTGCGACGAGTCTTCGTTGGTCTTCGGTGAGGCTGCGACGAGCCTTCAGTGGGTTGCGAGGGCTTCGTTGAGTGAGTCGAGGGACTGACAGGGTGGCAGGGACTGAGGGTAAGTCGAGGGGGAGGGTTAACAATATTACAAGTCGTTGCTTAAATGGTAGATCCTAATTCTAGTTTATTTCCCTAGGTGAGTGGTGGGACGTCGAGCCACGTTGGGGAAAACTTGTGACGCACCACGTCACAATTGTTAAAGCGCCTTTGAACTTGTTTGCACGCGAGAAACGTAAACAATACGCAACGACGCGAATTAATCTCGTATACGATGAATATCTTTCGAAAATTTCCTCTCATTGTAATTGCACATTCATGCAAAACAACTTCTTGATTCCGGGTAAGTCGACCTGGAGTATTTCAGCAACACGAAGGGCCCCGGAACCAAGAGTCATTATTCAAAAATTCCTGCGGGAGTTGGCCTCTAGATAACGCGTCCGCTGGGTTGTGATCGGTTCGGATATGCCGCCATTCTGCGTTCTTACTAATTTCTTGTATTTCCGCGAGACGGTTTGCTTCGAATACCTTTAGCTCGTTGGATGCTTCTTCAGTCATTGCAAAACTATTGTCGAGTCAGACCAAAAAACAGTTTTACAAACATGAAACGTCAACACTCCGCAGACTTCATGATACAAACGCGCGAGCGTCAATGCACCGCAGAGTTCGAGTCGAGGAATTGTTTGCTCCTTCAACGGAGCGACGCATCCCTTTGAACAGAATAATCGAACGCGCATTTCGCCCCACTGACCGTAAGAGCGCACGTGTAACACGCTCCATAACCCGTCTTACTCGCGTCGCAAAACTCGTGGATTTGAATATCGATTGGATCACTTATCGATACGTATCGATCGTTTTTTAAATGATTGATTGACGAGAGTTGTTCCGCGAATGATCGCCACGCGGAATACAACGCGCTCGGCACGGATTCGTCCCAGGTTGTTTTCGCCTTCCAGCATTTCTGCATAAGCACCTTCGAGACGAGCATGACCGGACCGAGCAACCCGAGAGGGTCGAAAATTTTAACGATTTCTGATAAAATATATTGCTTGGTGACCTTTTCGGAAGGCTCAATACGTTTAACGGTATACAGCAACTCGTCGTGTTGTGCGCTCCA
The DNA here is from genome assembly GCA_964017025.1 of Stenichneumon culpator. Taxonomy (NCBI): domain Eukaryota; kingdom Metazoa; phylum Arthropoda; class Insecta; order Hymenoptera; family Ichneumonidae; genus Stenichneumon; species Stenichneumon culpator. Next base: position 8,938,334 of record OZ024768.1, on the reverse strand, counting down.
TGAAATGCCCAATGTCTTGTGCAGTGGATTTTCGTCCGTCAGAAATTCTAAGTTCGCGGTTTTCTCGACCAAATTATCGTTCAAATCACCCACGCTCGTGGGTGATTTGACGCCCATTGGCGTATATCGAATCTGCCGCGCTTCAATATTTCGATGACCGCGTCTTGGATTTGTAAGAATTCTTCGACAGTATCTGCTCCCGATAATAAGTCATCAACGTACAAGTTGCGTATTAAGGATTCCGTGCCGACTGGAAAATCCGCAGACTCGTCACTGGCGAGTCTTTGTACGGTTCGTATGGCGAGAAACGGCGCCGATGACACGCCGAACGTCACCGTGTTAATTTCGAATACTCGTGCTTTGTCGTTATGGATCGAAAATAATCGTTAATTCCGCCGGTCTTCGGGATAAATCCAAACCTGTCGATACATTTTTGCAATATCCGCGGTAATTACGTATTTATAACCACGGAACCGCAAAAGATGTTCGAACAATTTCAATTGAATAGTTGGGCCCACCATCAACGTATCGTTTAAGGATATTCCCTTGCTTGTTTTGGCTGAGGCGTCAGAAACTACTCGCATTTTAGTCGTCGCGCTCGTCGATTTTTAAATCATGTGGTGCGGTAGATAATAACCAGGTTGCGATTCGTCGGCGACCAGTGACATATGGCCTAGGTCGATATATTCGTTCATAACGCGATGATATTCTTGTTTGAGACCAGGATCCGCATTTAGTCTTTTCCGTAGTCCGACGAATCGTCACAAGGCTATCGAACGTGAATCGCTGAGATCCCGCGAAGCGCTACGGAATTGCAGGCGAACGGTGTATCGTCCCGAGAATTCGCGAGTAACGTTTCGATTGAAATGAGTCTCGCAATCTGTATTTTCTGATAATTTTGGATGGATCACGTCCAGCACCTCCGAATTCACCCCCGATGCAGAATCATTCGCGCCACCCGACGCCATCGCATCGTAAGTCCTGCCGGCCGCAGCAGGCCCGCTGTGCAGAAAAGCGCTGCGAAGTCTGGAGCAGACCCCGCAGTGCGATGAGCGGCACCCGCCGCCGTGTGCGCGCAACCAACTGCACAGGGACGAGCCTTCCACAACGTCCCATCGCCGCTGCACCGCCACGTCTCGAAACTCGTGACACCGATGCACGTGATGGTTCCCCTTGCGAACCACGCCATCGGAACATGCTCCAGTCATACATGCACTCGCACCGTCTTCCCCCCTTCGCGTCCCTGATCCACCCTGTTCCTTGCCGACAAACGATCGCCTGCTGCCGGTCTCCCGCCTCGAGCGCGATGCGTCGTGCTCAAGCGTGAGTAACGCGAACGCTGTCTCCGAAACGGACCTGCAGACCTGGCCCAGCGCTGGCGCGATGTCCCAACTGAGGGTCTCCTCCCATTTAGCCCGAATGTCACTGGGCAACGCCCGCTTGATTATCCGTACCAATAAATGCGCCTCTCGTCTCACTTTCATGGACGCGAGCACACCTACATGTTGGCGCATATCGTCAATAAGTCTCGTCAATCCCCTGTGCGTGGCCTTCAATTGAACCGGCAGTTCGAGAATCGCGTCGAGATGTTTGACAATTAAAATACAGATTTTATCCAAGCCGTCTCGTAATTTTCCTCGCGTGCCTTGTAAATTAAGATTTTGTTTAGCGCGTCACCTTCGAGGCAGTTTTTCAAATATATAAACTTTTGGAGTTTCGTTATGTCTTCGCAAGAACCAATCATCGTAAGAAACGTATTCTTGAACGACAGCCACTTGTCGAGGTCATCGTTGAACTTCGGGAGATCGGCTACAGGTAGCTTGAGACGACGTGTGTCATGGATTGACAGAGAGGTCACATTTAATCCGCTGGCAGGTGGCGAGGTTACCAGTGGAAAGATTGCTTCAATTTTTGTCACGATCGCTTAATATCGATTTTGTATTTCATCGAAATCGTCGGGTGATCCGATCTCGGGTTCGATCAACAGCGCGAGCTCGTCGTGTAATTCTTCCTATGCACCAAATTGTTCGTTTACGCGATCTAAGCGCATTTTTATATTCGCGGGGTCTAAATTTTTCTCGTCCGCGATTTTTTCTAGCTTTGTTATTTGTGTTTTTAACGTTGCGCGTTTTTGATTAATATATTTCATGCGACTAGCCATTTTGCCTGAGTTCAAGTCGCACTGAACGTTCACGAAATAATCCGGTGAAGACAAAGACTGAGCTGTTCACAGTGGCCCCTCGATCGAAAAGCAAATGCGTGAAGGCTCATAATCCAAACAAAACTAACTTGGTGGAGCGAGCGCGCGATACTCTGGCGCTTGTTTCCCCGCAATAGGCGCACGAACTCGCACCGAGCGAAGACTAATACTTCTGGAGGTCGAGTGCGATCCGCGTAAGATAAATAACCCACAATGTATCGGGTATCCTTGAACGCCCGGAAAGCGAGACGGTTAGACAAGCTGTGGCCTATGTGGAGTTTTTTATTTATTTTTTACCATCGTGTGTTCTGTATACGCGTTATACTATCGCACAAGGCGTATATGTTGGGTTGAGACGTATATCGAGTAACTTAGTCGATCGTCACAAATAATGAAAGAAGCTTATAAAGCCATTAATAACGGGGTATAAAAATTATGACTCGTTGAATACTAAACTTTTTGAAGAAGGTAATCATGCCCCCTCTCCCCCCACCCCCCATGGCGAACTGGGCTTGGCGAGTCTGAAGGCGATCACGGTCGGTCGCAGAGAATTCCTTTTCTCAATGTCACGCAACACGCGTTAATTCGCAGTCTACTTCTGTGGGCATGGGTTGGAACCCCACTTCTGACACCATTTTTGTATTGTCGAAGCTCCTTCTATTTGAAGTCGCCTCGTAGTTTCGTATACATATATATTTTGAGCAGGAATTGATAATTGAATAATGAAGATAACTCGCGAGTTTTGAGCCATCCAATCAAAATCTGTCTTTATTAGCTCATGTGGGAAAAGCCTTGAGGCATAAAAACCCACCGCGTTTGAATGTGATTTTCCAACTATCGTTACAAACAATGTGTATCGTGTTTCGGTTCCGTTAACTCCCGTACCACGGGATCTTTGAGTTATAGCCGTCTCTTTCAGCAGAGGGTTTGTCTTGGATGATTTCGAGAAACCCCCGTGCTGTGAGATCTTTTCAGCTATAACCATCCCCTTTTGGTAGGAGGTTAATTGCCTTGAGGCGGAGAAACTATCGCTGTTGCCGTTCTCACACCCTCCTGACACAGAGAAATTTCGTCAACCCCGTCGGGTTGGATGTCTATCTCGTCAACTCCGTTGACTTTTAATCGTCTCGTCAGCCCGCTGGCTGGAATCGTCTCCTGGTTGGGCTGGAAAACAGTGGATCGGGCTTCGGGCCCTTCTGAAGGGCGTACGCCCGACGTGCGTCGCCCGAGTGACGCCGACGAACTGCCCTTATTCGCACGCGCTCGCTCACTCGTCCGCTAGAGACTTCCCGAGTCGAAATTTTTAGCCTCCTCTGAATGCCCTTGGAGCCTATTTCGTTTGTCGCGCACTTGCCGCCACCCTGCGTTGAGCCTATCGTAGCCTATTTGTAGAATTCTGTGGGATCCCGTAGCCTCCATACAACCTGGCTCAACCTCCCAAGCCTCTTCCCACTGACAAGCTTGAGATCGTTGAAAATTTGTGCGATTAACAACAATTAACGAAAAAAATTTATTTGCACAGAATGATTCGGTTTCTACTTCTAAAAACTACTCTCTTTTGGCATTAGGCTCGTGATATGAATCTAGTTCCATAACGTTTATCGGCAATCCTATGAACAAACTCTCGTCGAATGATATGACGACACACACTGACTCTAAATCCGCTACTGATACGAGTAACGTATTATCCGTTCTACGACACTTATTCAAATAAGAGAGTTCAGAACGTATCTCGCCATTCCCCGTTACTCGAAATGTATCTATTTTAACAACCTTTTGCACAAATGCATAATGCTGACCTTCGCAGAAACATTCTTTTTTACAGCTGCATTCTGATACCTTAATAAAGTGATGCACCTAGCATTTTTTCGTCATTTCGATCAGTGAAGAGCACGTGAGAGGATGATGTACACAGACATCTCGGATATGATTCGCCAACAATCAATTTACCATCTTTTAAAAGTCTCTTGTAGCTTAGTACAGTACCCAACGGAATATTCGAGACGTGCATCGCATGTTGGCGATAAGCGGGAATCGTGATGTACTTCTTGTATGTACCGACGCTATAACACGAATTAAAGACTTGTTGACAAATTTTCACTTGGCATTTGATGGCAAGGGCAAAATCGCGGATTGGACCTTCCGGTAATCGATCCAATTGTGCCTTCGTTGTAAGAATTTACGTATGCGCAGAAGCTATTTGTGATTCGATATGTGAAGTGCTATTCCCGAGGCGCAATAATTTTCCGTTTAAGTCCTCGAAGGGAAAACACGTGTAAACGCATAAAGGACCAAGCCGTTCTACACATACGGCTAGATGCATTAATTGATGAATATTTATTGTGCAGAAATGTAAGTCATACAAATTCTCGAATTCACGTACGAATTTATGCAGCAAACTCTTAGCAGTATCAAGCTGCTGCCGTGTGATTTGATCAGAGTCCAGAATTGCTATGGCCGAAACGATGCAGAGATAATGCGCGAAATATTCGGGTCTCATAATTCCTTCAATCACTGGTACAGTGTAATAGAAAAACCACATCCTTAGTTCAGAAGCCTTCCAATGGCCAAAGTCTGCTACCGATCGTGGAAAACGGTGTACTTATTTCGGAGGTTTGATCTGTAGCAATTTCCTGTTGATGATGGCCAATACTTCAGAGAGTGAGAATGGACGTCCATTGAATCCTGAATCAAACCAGAGACTCAACAATATTTTGGTGTCGCCACAGAAAATTCCGTGTATGTAATCAATCGCTACTCCCTCGATGAAATGCGGCATCAATCGAGCAAGTGAGTCAAAGGACCAAGGTCCTTTGACTCCGTTAACAGGTTCACGTTTCAAGCGAGCTTCATCTGCATTTGTTATTCGTCCTCGCCGCGGCGTCCTTAACTTCGCACGCCGAATTTTGCCGGCCGGACGGATGATTTCTTCTTCAACGATCGAGCGAATACCTCCCGAGATGACTGCAACGGTGCTGCTTTTCCCGGGGCTTGGATGTACTCCTCGGGATCGGCTCGACGATCCGGGAGAAAACCCTTCCCGGATCGACTATTTCCCGCGACTTCGAACAGCCGGGCAGGGAATATCATTTCAACGATGACGAGTCTCGGTACCGATGTTCTCGGCGGAGCGATTCTCGCTCGCCTCCCGAGCGCTCTCGCACGTCTTCGCACGACTCGGCGGCTCTCCTTCGGATTCCATGTCGATCTCGGTACCGGCGTCTCCGTGGTCGTTCGGTGCGGGCTCCCTCGACCGCCCTGGCTTACATACAATAAATTAATTTTGTCGATAATAAAATAATCCGGCGGAGCCACCCCTGAGCTGCGACGAACGTCGCACGGCTTTTAGCTAATCAAATTTTAGAGAACGAGTGTTTCAACTTTCTTAAGTAAAGTGGCCCATTTTTGCCACGTTACACAATACAGCGTATGATTCCTTTCAACAGGCAGATACTTACCTATGCCGTCATTTTGAGCATTCACGAAATACTCCACTTCAGCGGTTGTTTGGATTAACAAATTATTGTCGAATGCTCGTAAAAGGTGGTTCGTGCACGATAGAAATCTTGGAATGTCCAAAGAGCAGGCCCTGAAAAGTACCCAAGCTTTTTGAAGGAGTTCCTCTTGAACGATATACCGATGTTCTGGGTTTCGTCTGATCGAATTTCCGAGTAAGAATGAAACATACTCGATGCGTGTTACATTTTGCAAAATCCGAATATGATCTGCTAACAATTGAATACCACAAAAAATGCGTTACAGTAATCAATGTTTTTGCTTCGTTTATTTTGGTGAACATTTATTTCGACTTTTAATGAAAAAGTCTTCAGAATGTTTAAATCTATAAGGCAAGTTGAATTCATAGGGTTAAAGTAGTTATACCTGTGAAGCTCCAGATAGATGGATGATCACCCATTCTTCGGTGTAAAACTCGGTGATACGCTTCTATCACGTTGTTGGTACGATGTCTTAAAAGAAAGACGCTACATTTCTGTGGCGTGATCCGATTCAACCACCAGTTCGAAAAATACGTCAGCAAATCTCCGAAATACTCTCGGATATCCACCGTCGCATTTTCGAGAAGCCAATTAAACGTTGCTGGAATGTCTTTCGCGGGTAAGAGTGCGAGTGCCATCAATTTCCGAAAGAAAATTTGTCCTTGCCTCCAGTGATTCAATATATCCATATGTGACGGACCTTGCTTCTTTAGTCTCTTCGTTAAAGCCTGAAATTAAAATATTACATGCATCATTAAAGCCAATTACATTTTTTAAATTTTATTGTGTTTTTGAATCTTAAATCATTACCTGGCAGGAGTGGAAATACCAATGGACTATCGCAGTGTTCGGATAAACTGCTGAAAGAGCCAACGTCAGAGCCAACTCGAAATCCGTTATAATCAATGCCGGTGCTAATGTTGGTGCCAATTGCGTTAAAAAAAAAACGAAACATGCCCAAGTAAGCCTGCATCGACTTTGACTCCATCAAGGCCCACGCTATTGGTATCACCTAAGCAATGCCGAAATGTCAAAATGGTAATAACCGGTACATATTGTGAAATAAGTGAATCTGTTGAGATAATAAGCAATGAATGTACCGTATCTCCAATTCGCGCCATTATGATTACAAACTGACGTATTCTCAGCTGACGAGGGCAAACTTTAAACGTTGCATCTATATACAATTCGAGTGCTTCCATGGACTGCAAGAATTGAATATCCGCAAACTTTGTTATGTGGGAGTTATCCGCAGTACGAATGCAGGTGACAGTGAGGCTTCCACTACTATACTCTCTGAAGTCTCTCCAACTTTCCATATTAAGTACGTTTGTAAACTCTACTAAGGAACGTGGAACCGACGGACAATATGCTTGACGCCACCTTAACATCGATCGCTCGACCAATTTAAAAGGAAGAAGAGAAGCTGCCAGTGGATGTCTGAAAAAATAAATATTCGTTTGAAATTTTGTTTCTATGTTCAGAAATATCTGATTATTTTGACCGGTGCGTTGGTCTAGCGGTTAGCGTGCGCACCTCTAAACCAGAGCATCGGTCAGTCAAGGGTTCGATTCCCAGTGCCATTGTTTCGTCGAGAAATAAAAATATGGGCGAAATATGGAAAAAAAACAAAAATAGACATAAAAAATCAAATGAGGACTTAGTAATTATGCATCAACCGAGCTGACCCGCCATAAGGCAGTAGCTTTGAGAAGCGGGGGACAACAACAAAAAAAAATTAATTATTTTACACTTACAGGACACATGTCTCATCGTAGATGGTCCGGAAATCTCGAAAAGATGAAATTGCAGCACCATGGAGATCGTTCTTAAAGAGCTGAATTGCGAACAAATCCGGGTTGGGTGGATGATTGTGTCCAGCGATCAAAATGAATTTATTTTTTTGTTCCCTCGTCCTGGACATCGTTTCTTGATTGCTTCTTTGCACTTTAGGTAACTACAAAAATAAAACAAAAATATAATCAAAAATAAGTAATGTATTGGAAACGATGATAACAATCTCTCGCTCTTTTGTTGTGCGCGCGCGGTCAACAAAAAATCGGCGAAGAAAACAAGATCGCTCATAATTTAATTATCATTCATATCCATAGGTGACATTAAAATCCCCCCTCCTGGTGACATTCTTCTTTTTGCAATATCCTTATCAGAAAATATCCCATATTCTTACCGAACTCTCTACCGCGTAATTAAACTTCTTTTTTTATTTAATTCTTACCATGTATTATTGTACCATGAAGAACGCATGTAAGTAAATCCATCGTACTCGTCAAATGCAACACCATCGAAAGGCTCCGCCATTTTTGTAATGGTGCCTCGTGTATATACAACATAGAGTCACTTATAATCACACGTACCGAAGTAGGAACTTTTAGCTAAGCCAACTCTCGCGGCTCATCCCCCTCTCTCATTTGGCTCTGCCTTCACTAAGGATCACTCATCGTGCGTTCTGTGGCGGTCATCATCAGCTACGGGTCCGTTCAAAAAGTTTGAAGAAGAAGAAGAAGACGGTCATCATCACGGTGTCTTCATTATCGAGTTTCCGATTGCGGTGTATCTGTTTTTTCTTAGCAATTATTTCGTGGTGCATATTTTCGAGTTTGTATATCGTGATCGAGCTTTCAATTATTGTTCGTCGAGCATGTGAAAATGCCGTTTCGAGGTCCGTGGTTAAAACGATGCTGCCAGTTGGGAAACCGAATAACCGGCGATGTCGCTTGGGTCGTCAACAGAGAAGGAAAAAACAAAATGTAAGTATCATTTCATTAATTTTTATGAATAAATAAGACTTATAACAATTCAAACTTCAATTTGTCATGCGATACATAGTTGCAGGACCGATATTTTTGTAGCATAGCATACTGGTACGCTTATACGTTGTAACAATATTTCCCCGTAAAAAGGGGCGAAATTGTCTACAACCTGGGGACTGAAAATTGGGCCAAAATCGTGCAACGGGGCGGGGAGGGGAAGGTCGAACAAAATAATAATTCTCGTCGGGAACAATAATAACAGTGGTTTAATAGTGCGAAAGAATAACAAAAATTGAACTTAAAAGGGTTGAGAAATAATGACAACAATAACCGCTTCGACCCCGGTACTGGTACGTCGAAGATGAACAAAAAATGATAATAATAACTTTTGCAGATTCGTTTCAGCACTTGCTCTCATTTCCGGCTGGTGGTCGTACAAAAACACTCTACTTGTTCCTCCGGTGGCGTGTATAAACGTTTTATCTGAGTTTTTACAATTTGGGCATCCACATTTTCCGTTAAAAGCAATCATATTGAGAAATTTTGCTTTTGCAGGTAGATCGCATGTGCCAGTTAGACGCATGCCTCGAACGTTAATATTGCATCCATCAGGTAAAGTAAAGACTTCCCCTCTGGACAATTTTTCGAAGTCCGATCGCAATCTGTAGATGAATTGGTTGGCGGCTGGCTTCTTGTTTCCAAACCACAATCCAGTGAGCATCGCATTTTCCCGTTTCATACGATATTTATAAGGTAACTCGTTGACAGTCAAGAACACTGGACACATACTGACCTTCGACGACTTGAAAACGGGCACACCGTCAGTATGCCACATCAATGAGATGTTATTCGGATTTGATAGAAATCCTGTCGCCTCGTACTTCTTGTACAGGCTACCATCGTAGATATCACAAATCGTGTCGGGCCGCACACCTTCGCGAAGAAAACGGTGTTGTAGGAGCTCGTGAAAGCCTTGTCGCTTGAAGATTTCTCGTAGTTGCATCAAAAAAGGCATCTCGATGAAATACGAAACACCTCGCCTTGTATTGCATTTCCTGTACATCGATTCCTCTGTTTCTAGTGGCGTGTGGCAGTTGGTGCAATAAAAGTGCTTCTGGAACTTCTTTTCGGACATCGAAAAATTTTTTGGAACTTGTAGAGACTAAGTTTTTTAAAGCCCTGCCTAGCATGTTGCAAGACTGATGCAAAAACCGGGAAAACTGAGCAGATGACCGAAAATAAGAGTCAGTAGCGATGTGCGAGAATGTTACCGATAATTTTTTAACAAAAGGCCGGCGATTTGACTTGTCGTAAACTATTAAAAATTGGTCGCGGGGCAGGGATGAGCTTCATTTCCCCTCCTAATATTTGACAATTTCATGCTCGGTCGTTTGCTAACCACGACCAAGCAAAAGATCGGGTTGATCGAAAATGATGCAAGTCAAGGGACACAATTAATACGAAGAAAACACAATAATCAATCACATTGCGACGCGATTGACTATCGTGTCTTTCTTGTTTTCTTTCCTTACAAAAAAATTATCCTTTGACTTGTATCAATTTTAATCGAGCATTGGAAACCGTCGCTTTTCCGACACTCCAGCAACATCCATTCCGTGGATGCTTCCTTAGGTTTTATTCCCGGTCATGTGGTCATGTGTTCGGTAAAAGACCGATTGGAAAACAGGTAATTTCCTGCTTTATTGCTCGGTGGTATTTGGGGTAGCATGACCGAGCTTACCGAGATTCCAGTCAGGTCGTCTTCCGATCTTTTGCTCAGTCGTGGTGTAGTAAACGGCCGAGCACGAAATTGTCAAATTTTAGGAGGAGAGATGAAGCTTAACTCAACAAATGTCAATAGAAGCATTTCCGAAGAAGGCTTTTCGTCAACAGAGCCTATCGAAGAGAAGCCTTCTTCGGACATGCTTCTATTGACATTTGGATTGTCCAAGTTTTCTCCCTCATGACGATCCAATTGAGTGACACTAGATACAATTACAGAGAGAACATTTTTTTAGTCGATCGAAAGGTATGAAAATGCTGCATTTTTTATCAGGGTTGATTGATGAATGTTAAATTTTTCCAATTTTACCTTACACCTCCGCAGCGAGCTCTCGAAAGTTCATTATCTTAATTTTCAAAAGGAATGTCAGATGATGTTGTAACCGGAGCATCGTTGGATCCAACAGAATCTGCTATAAAACTGAAATAAGCGAGCGTTATTGCATAAAAATTGTTCCAATTTATTATTAAATTAATTTTTTCAAATATATTCTAACTAATCGTAGTGGATATTTGAGAAATAAATTCCGAAAAAATGCTCACGTACTCAGAAGAATTTACAAATTATTATCAATTCGAAAAAAAAAAGTTGGGTGGCCGGAAGATTTATTGAACTTTTTTTTAAATTTAATGAATGGATAACATTTTCATATTACTATTATACAAAAATCATATTTTCAGTACCGCCCATATGCTCGTTTTTAAAAATAAATTCTCTGAATCTCACTTTTGGTTGGCGCGAATGATACACCCTCCTTAAGGGAAGGCTGAAATACAGTTATGAGTGCGACAGAGACAGAGCTAAAATTTTGAATTAATTTTTCTTCGAAATGATTCTATAAAATGGAAAAAGAATTGCGGGGTGCAGTGCGTATTGGATTAACGGAGTGCGCCCCGTAATTCGTTTTTTACTTTCTAGAAACGTTTCGGAGAAAAATTGATTTAAAATATTTTGAAGTTATGTTGATCTTTAGCCTCACCTTAAGACGAGGCTAAACCCGTGCGGCGAGCGGCAGAGTGCGAGAGACACAACGTCATAGGGTGCGTGTGAGAGCGAGCAAGAGAGGATTTAGTCTCCACTTAAGAGAAAGACATTCGTTTTACTTACCTTGATGCATCGTCTAAGCGAGGAATCTTTGCCGGACGAACGTGAGATGGTAGTGCTTCCACTTTGTCCTCATCGATTCTATTTTTCTCGAGATCCTTTAAGTAATATTATTTCCCCACGCGAGAAAGCTCGTCGAACGATTTATGACTCATGTTGGACACGTACAAAGACTGATGAACATTTTTTCACGACAACGTTTTCTCTATTCTTTTCCGCCACAGGTGTGTCGTCAGTGATAATGACTTGGCTGGTAAACATGGAATCGTGCGCATTTTGCCGGCACACGACGCATCCGGTGTGCCACAGATATGATTGGCTAGCCTAACTTCGTCCGACAAGGGGATTGGTCTGACTGGCTCTGACCGCCATTACGTACGGCGCGTCGTTGGGCGTACGCGTCTTCCGGCTTCCCGCTCGCCGGCAGTCACCCGCGTGCCCGCGCATCCTGCTCACCGGCATTGTCTCGCGTGTGGCAACGTCTAATGCGTATTTACTTATAATTTGTGAACGATTGCGCGAATAATAATCAATTATATTGTTTGCGAATATGACGACAAAAGTGAAAGGGCAATATGCTCTCGGGGTATACGACAAATCGGAAAAATCTGCAAGAAAAAAAGGACTACGAGGATCGAAAGATTCGCAAACGTACTACGACGTTTTAGATCTTGCGGTAGTACCAAAAAATCACTGTGTGGTCGGCGACCGAACGCGGGTTACATGGGTCGATCAAGTAACAGAGGAAAGCTCTTGTCATTACGTAGGCGTCAAAAAAATCAGTGGTAAGTAAGAGATCGGAATGCCGATAGTAAACATAACCCAAGCCGTAAACACGCGCGGATCGATCTTTTTCAAGGAATCGAGATGAATTGTTGAGCATGTGTCCCGTCGATGCTGCGACAGGAGAAATAGCCAGTGCGGAAACAAGGATTTTCACGGTAGAAGTCCACGATCAGCGAAAAGAGCTGCAGACAGCGAAAAAAAGCTGATAAAATTGCTCGTAGCGTCGCTCGAGAAGAGGTCGAGAAGCTGATTGCAAAGGATCGTGGCAAATGGAACAATGCTGTGCCCATTGATAACTCGTTGATAAATCCAGTTGATCTCAGTTCGTTCGGTTCCAGTAAAGAAGCTGCGCTAGCCGCAGAGTCTTCAACCTGTAACGCAGATTCGATTCCTACATTGCTATCTACAAAGAATGCAATGGAATCTTCGACCTGTGAGATACCTTCCATCCCCCCATCGTTGTCTACGAAGAAACCACTGGAAGAAGCTTCAGGTGAAGAGACTTACAAGACGCATGAGGAGGGAAAAATAACAAAGCCGAACGATACAATATTTTGGGCTTCGATGAAAAGCCTCGTTGCTGTTGGTAAGTTTTACCCAATATTAAATACGCTGTTTCCTCTGAAATTGAAAAAAAACCTTTTTTGTCTTAACTGAAATTTTGTAGCTTTTGTATAGAAATTATTTATTGCAAATTAGTCTAAAGAGGCATACTTTCAAGTTCTGAGGTTGTTACAGAAAATTTTGCAGTCATGTCTAACAATATGTACTCCTCCTTTTTACTTTTAGCTACGCCGGACAATATTTCTTTCCTAGATTCGGTGGTGACATCACTCAAGACATCAATCATTTCTTCGCCCACCGTCTGTAGTCTTGAAAAAGTGAAACCTTCGTATGAGGTATAAGATAGCGTCTGAGATTTTTAAAATTATTATTGTATTTCAAAAATCTGATTTCATTGTAATATCATTTTCTATGTTTTATGTCATTTTTCCGGCAAGGACAAGGTAACTTTTATAATGACGCAGAAGTTAGCAACGTTGTTGGTGCAACGGAAATGGGCCCTATGTCAGTAACCCGATTCGATCAACTGACGTAGAACCTAACCTTTCGTGCATCATATTCTAAAGGGAAATTTTAAGCTTGGCGTAAATTCTTGTACATAAATATCAACGTATTAATGCTTTAAGATACTTCCAATGTATTTAGTACGCCAAAATTGAAAGTGAATGTCGGGACACGCAAGAAATCTTGCAACATGTGCTCGTTCTGCAATTATTATTAAACTTGTAGCCTCTAGTACCTGAATTAAATTTTTTAAGCTTTCTGGATTATCAGAGAGTGTGTGTAAATTTTCACAATAGGGGTCGGCCAGTCGGAAAACTCATGGTAGCTGAAAAACTGCTCCAATGTAACAAATTTCCAAATAACGAATTTTTTCCTATCTAATGGAGGATCGCTACTGCCTAAATTAATTTTTTAGAACTTTATGCCTTATTAGCTAGTATGTGTGCATTTTTTCGATAGGGATTGTCCGGTCGAAAAATCGTTGTGTCGGACAAATTGCTTCTCCTAAAAGAAGCCGATTATGGAAATATTTTAAGCAAATGAGTTTGACGGATAATCTCAGAGTACACCCAGAGGAAAAAGAATTTACCAAATGGTTATTAGACGTTGGCGATGGCAAGATAGGATCAGAATTTGAAAAACTTAAAGAAGTAACTCACATTCCCAATGAATTGTTATCTTCTGGTGATTTAGTAGATGAAATATATGGAACGATCATCGACCCGCGAGACAAAAATACTTATAGATATTCTATGTTGGCGCCAACCAATTGTGAAGTTAGTGACATTAATTATACAATATTGTCCAAAGTAAGCGGAAAATCAAGAGTGTATCATAGTATCGATACAAACGAGAGTGAAGAATCCGAAATGCAGAATTTAATTCCAATTGAATTTATGAACAGCCTAACTCCCGATGGATTACCTCCGAATAAATTGACATTAAAAGTAGGGGCTGTGGTGATGTTGTAGAGAAATATGAATTTGTCACAAGGATTGTGTAACGGAACAAGATTAGCGATAACGAAAATGATGACCCAAAGTATATGCGCAGACATTATTTCAGGCAGATTTGCTGGCGAGAAGATACTTTTACCAAGAGTAAACTTATCTTCTTCTTCCGATACACTTCCGTTCAAACTGGTTCGCCGTCAATTCCCCATAAGATTAGCTTACGCAATGACGATTAATAAATCACAAGGCCAGTCCTTTGATAAAGTTGGCGTTCATCTGCCTTCGCCAGTATTTAGCCACGGTCAGTTATATGTTACCTTTTCGCGTGTAAGGAGCATGAAAAATCTGAAAATTTGTATCTCTGGAAAGGCTGTTTTTGTCGATAAAAATGAAAACGAAAAAGCTTATACACGGAATATAGTATACAAGGAGATATTATAGACTAGATTGGTATTCATTCAATAAATTTTGTTTTAAAAAATGTAAGTAATTTATACCATTGAAGTTTTTGAATATATATTGCAAAGGGTATTAATGATCGAACGAATGAATAACGCGCGCATTTATTTTTGGGGCGGATATTCTAAAGTGCAATGGCTCTAAATATCTCACGTACGAAGGGTCACATGCCTGTTCTCTTTCAAAGTCCGATTAAGATTCTCTTCATCTGGTCAATCGATAATCTGTATGTTTTTCATTTGTCATACCGAGCTATTCCAGTGATCTATGTAATGTCGTGCGTCTCAGTCAATCTTTATCGCCTTTACAGTATTTATATATGTATATATGTATAACAAAAATCTTTAAGTACTATATACCATTAATTTTTTAATATAATGCAAATAGTACATGTGTATACGTGTATATATGTTTGTATGTAAATAGGTTCAATAGATACGTATTTGTGTATATGTATAAATGTTCTATATGTATGTGTAAAACCTTGGGTATACTTTTTTATCGTTTGAAATTTCAGTGTTTGAAGATTCTGTCTTCTCAATCAATTACCCCCTTTAACCCATCCTGTCAATCGATTACGTGAACGGGTCCTATCTATTCTGGTTCTGTCGAAATGGAAGCAGAAAAAAGCGTGTTTGATTATTTGGTTAAATGCGCCAACGAGGTATTCGGAATCACCCGTTGGTCGCACGAAGTTGTTCAACAACAAATAGGTATGTACATTGCGGTTGATTTTAACGGTTTTTCAAGGCTCCTCGAAAAGACATGAGAACGTAATTTACATTTCATATTATTTCCTCGTTACATTTGTCAGTGGCCACTATTTTTCAGTTAGATAATTCATTAAAAAATTCAAAAGTATTCATTCTATTTATCCATAGAATAACTGAGCCTTTTGTTTTATGCTGTTTTTGTTGCTTCTTTTTTATTATAATGAAATTTCGAAAATATAGATTTTATTGAAAAAGAAAGAACTTCACACCGAACTGGGTGCAATACGATAGTGAGAGTTGTCCTCGATTCGGGAAGGTTCCACCAATAATGCGGGTATTGTGATACGTTAGCCCAATCTCAGGGATTGGCTTTGTACAGAGCTCGGTCGGTAAGTTCGTGAAAGTATTTTTCGGGAATAAATACGATGCTTGCAGAGGCAGTTAAAAACATTGACCATTAACCACACATACTGTGTGAAATTTCAGCCGGATTGGTCAAGGTATTCTCGAGTTATACCGATTTGAATTTTTCGAATTTTGAATACAAACACACACACACACACACACACACACACACACACACACACACACACACACACACACACACGCACACACGCACGCACGCACGCACGCACGCACGCACGCACGCACGCACGCACGCACACACGCTGTAACTGTTTGGCTATCGGCGACCACCCGAGGCCGAGCCAAAATCGATATTATCGGCAATAAGGGAGCGATCGCGAGGTGTAAGTGGCGCTATCTGCCAGGATCGAGCGGCGGCTCGATCAATAGCGAACCGAGCGCATGCGCAGACGAGAGATCGGAAGCACCGCGGCGCTGCCGAGCGGACTTGCGGCGAAAGCACGCCCAAGGTCGACGAAAGGAGAAAGCGAGGGAAAACCGACGCAGACGATTGGCCAAAAGTGACGACACTGGAAAAAGCACACGGCACCAACAGGTACACCATTAGCCCAGCAGGGAATGCCTGAAGTGCGTCACGGGAATCCCGACCCGGCATTGGAGGGCGAAGGGAGCTCCCCGCGAGTAACCAATAAGAAAATTAATAATCGGCCGATCGCACGCAGACGCGAGTCCGCCAAAAACCTGCAGAACCGACAAAGAGGGGGACCAAAATCGGCGTGAAAAGACGGGGATTTCAACAGTCCTTCATCAGTTCTTCGATTATCAGTTCATCGGATCTACTTTACCAGCGGACAACTCTCAAGGAATAAAAGTGAAAATTAAAAGTGAAAAGTCAAAGTGAAATAAGTTAGATAAAAGTGAATTGTGCCAAAGTGAACGTATAAAATTTGTGTCGATTTGGACTTGTACATTTTCTGGCCCGAGTGAACTTATAAAATCTGTGACGATTCGGACTTATAAATTTCTGTACCGAAAAAGGACTTATAAATTTTCGTGCCAGTTCGAACTTATAAAAATTGCGAAACGCTGCACGTGTGAAGTTCGTGCCGAGGGCTTATAAAATTTGTGACACTCTGAAATTTCGTGCCAATTTTGAACTTATAAAATTTTGTTATCGACTGAAGCAAATCGCTTGAACGATAATAAATACACGAATTAATTCGAGGAATAGAAAAGCTTGTAATCACAGGAGAGTTTGTCACGTACCAATAAAAATTATTACTGTCTCACATATACAACGTCTCTGACACACCAACCCATAATTCCTAGACGCTCGAGTCCACGAATCCTTCCGTTTGAGTGTCCGCTCCTCTAAAGGAGGCGCGCGAATACGGAGAAATTATTGTAAAGAGCTTTGCTCATGTTACAACGCACACACACACACACACGCACACACGCCCGCACGTACGCACGCACACACACATACACATTTTGTTGTTTTACCGAAAAGCTTCCTTTATGAGAAAGCAAAAATAAAATAATTCCTTTCTTAGAGTTCATGTACCAATGCTTTGAAAAAGACCCTGCTTTCATTTGGAGAAATCGTACCTACGCTAATGCGAAATAGTCAGAAGAGTCAGGCGACAGGTTCCTTTTTATATCTATAATAATACAATGATTTATAATGATAATTTGTTTTGTTGACATAAATTATTTAAAAAATGTATATTTCAATAGACAAAAGTTGTGTAGCTCGCAACCGGAAAGCCCAGGAGATACAGGCTTATTGGAACGAAAGACGAGAGAAGACGAGAAAAGGAAATCAAGAAATTGAAGCTGGCACTAATACCAAACCTGCGGATATTCTAATCGAGAAGGAATTATTGCGTGCTTTTCAGACCGATTTCTAAGAATTTAAAGGTTACGTATTTGACGTATTTCGAACTAAAAGTTTATTTCGATAAACATGTAATATTCCGCGAGATGCCAGAAAGTCGAAAGTCGAAAGTCGAAAGTCGAAAGTCGAAAGTCGAAAGTCGAAAGTCGAAAGTCGAAAGTCGAAAGTCGAAAGTCGAAAGTCGAAAGTCGAAAGTCGAAAGTCGAAAGTCGAAAGTCGAAAGTCGAAAGTCGAAAGTCGAAAGTCGAAAGTCGAAAGTCGAAAGTCGAAAGTCGAAAGTCGAAAGTCGAAAGTCGAAAGTCGAAAGTCGAAAGTCGAAAGTCGAAAGTCGAAAGTCGAAAGTCGAAAGTCGAAAGTCGAAAGTCGAAAGTCGAAAGTCGAAAGTCGAAAGTCGAAAGTCGAAAGTCGAAAGTCGAAAGTCGAAAGTCGAAAGTCGAAAGTCGAAAGTCGAAAGTCGAAAGTCGAAAGTCGAAAGTCGAAAGTCGAAAGTCGAAAGTCGAAAGTCGAAAGTCGAAAGTCGAAAGTCGAAAGTCGAAAGTCGAAAGTCGAAAGTCGAAAGTCGAAAGTCGAAAGTCGAAAGTCGAAAGTCGAAAGTCGAAAGTCGAAAGTCGAAAGTCGAAAGTCGAAAGTCGAAAGTCGAAAGTCGAAAGTCGAAAGTCGAAAGTCGAAAGTCGAAAGTCGAAAGTCGAAAGTCGAAAGTCGAAAGTCGAAAGTCGAAAGTCGAAAGTCGAAAGTCGAAAGTCGAAAGTCGAAAGTCGAAAGTCGAAAGTCGAAAGTCGAAAGTCGAAAGTCGAAAGTCGAAAGTCGAAAGTCGAAAGTCGAAAGTCGAAAGTCGAAAGTCGAAAGTCGAAAGTCGAAAGTCGAAAGTCGAAAGTCGAAAGTCGAAAGTCGAAAGTCGAAAGTCGAAAGTCGAAAGTCGAAAGTCGAAAGTCGAAAGTCGAAAGTCGAAAGTCGAAAGTCGAAAGTCGAAAGTCGAAAGTCGAAAGTCGAAAGTCGAAAGTCGAAAGTCGAAAGTCGAAAGTCGAAAGTCGAAAGTCGAAAGTCGAAAGTCGAAAGTCGAAAGTCGAAAGTCGAAAGTCGAAAGTCGAAAGTCGAAAGTCGAAAGTCGAAAGTCGAAAGTCGAAAGTCGAAAGTCGAAAGTCGAAAGTCGAAAGTCGAAAGTCGAAAGTCGAAAGTCGAAAGTCGAAAGTCGAAAGTCGAAAGTCGAAAGTCGAAAGTCGAAAGTCGAAAGTCGAAAGTCGAAAGTCGAAAGTCGAAAGTCGAAAGTCGAAAGTCGAAAGTCGAAAGTCGAAAGTCGAAAGTCGAAAGTCGAAAGTCGAAAGTCGAAAGTCGAAAGTCGAAAGTCGAAAGTCGAAAGTCGAAAGTCGAAAGTCGAAAGTCGAAAGTCGAAAGTCGAAAGTCGAAAGTCGAAAGTCGAAAGTCGAAAGTCGAAAGTCGAAAGTCGAAAGTCGAAAGTCGAAAGTCGAAAGTCGAAAGTTGAAAGTTGACATTTTTATATCACGTTCTCAAAATAGCCCTTTATTCGCGAAGCTTCCTTTATGAGGAAGCCAAAAATATAGTAAATGCTTTCTCATAGAAGGAGCATTGCGAATAAAGGGCCATTTTGAGAACGTGATATAAAAATTTCAACTTTCAACTTTCAACTTTCAACTTTCAACTTTCAACCTTCAACCTTCAACCTTCAACCTTCAACCTCCAACCTCCAACCTCCAACCTCCAACCTCCAACCTTCAACCTTCAACCTTCAACCTCCAACCTCCAACCTCCAACCTTCAACCTTCAACCTTCAACCTTCAACCTTCAACCTTCCACTTTCAACATTCTGTTACGCCCGGTGAATTTTTGGCAAAATTCACTGACGCAACTGGCCAATAATTCTTCAATTTCAAGTAATAAAAATTCATAGAAAATGCATAGGAAAATTCATTGAAAAATATATAGAAACATTTAACACAGGAAATCATTGATAACGAATTCTGTATTTAATTGTGCGTTAGCCGTCGCTGAATGATTCAATTCAGTGATTGGCATAGCAACAGTCACATAACTAAAAAAATATCGCAAGGGAATATTCAGGTTGCTGGAGAGGTATCATCGGCAGCGAGCATACCTTCGGCTACCTGAAGAAACCATTGTTTAAATTGAGACAGGAAGGCAATCCGAATCTTTAGCTAAATGCGTCGGGAGACGGTGCCTTATCTCTCTAACACGCAGCGCGAAGCGATGCACATACGCACACAACGGTGCAGCCAGAGAATCCGTGTGACTGTCTCGAGGCGACTGATTGAAAGAATCACCCTCGGCGCTAACGAGTGCAGCACCTCTCGGGGCATAATTATTCAAATTAGTATCAAAATCATTTTAATCATTGCTAGTAGAAACAACGACAAAATGAAACAAATGTGGAAATTTGGCCAGGAAATAATAAATTAATTAAATATCTAGTAAAATCACGAATGAAAAATAGTTTGGGTCAAGTCGTTAACATAAAACTATTATAAAAATTTACGAATTATTATTGTCTATTATTATTATCATCAGAGAAATTCATTAACATGATAAAATCATGATTTTACTATCAGTAGAGTAGTCAACAAGAATAGTCAATAAGAGGAAATTAGCTATTATCCTTTAGGAAAAATATTTAGAAACGTTATTATTAATTTAAGTAAAACAAGATAATTATCCGTTAAAAATCAGGGATTATAAACAGTTTTTAAAATTAATTTGTTGAATCAACATTCTAACTTTCGATAGAATCGTCATAGAAACTTCGTTCAAATTTCTAAATTATTATTATTTAAATCCAAAATTATTAGAGTAATTTGTTTATCCGGGAATTTATTGTAAAAACCAAAATTGTGAAATTATTAAAATAAGCTACGGAAGACGCTCAAACCGATCGATATTGACCAAGGTAGGGGACGGCTGATGCAACGGACAGCTTGAAGGCGCGGGTGCCCCCGATCAAAACAATAAAAGAAGCTCCCCA
Organism: Stenichneumon culpator; assembly: GCA_964017025.1. NCBI lineage: Eukaryota > Metazoa > Arthropoda > Insecta > Hymenoptera > Ichneumonidae > Stenichneumon > Stenichneumon culpator. The sequence continues at coordinate 8,917,745 of OZ024768.1, read as the reverse complement.
AAGGGCGCATCGTCACTCAGTCACTTAGTCACTTCTCCGTCGTGATTTCTTCACATCGTCACTTACAATTCCACTTTGACTTGTTACTTCGTATCGTAACTTGTTACCTATCACTTGTACGAACAGTCATTCATAATCATTATAATCATTTCGCTACGACACCTGAATTCGTAACATCATCGAGCATATAATTTTCGGAATTTGAATTTTGGAGTCAAAAATTAAATAAAATTCAGAATATTTCAACGAATAAATAAATCGGAGTTCAACGAAAAGTTATTTCATCACCTACAAATACCATCAGCATTCAATCATCAGCTTTAACATCCAACGTTGACTTTACCGATTTTTCGCTGAAAATAAGAAGGAAGGAAGGAGGAATTCGGAACTCGGAACTCGGAATTGACAACTTTCATCCATCTTCAATCGTTTCGATTCATTCTCACGTGTCATTCATTGACGAATCATCGTAAGTCATTGAATCATTTAATTTTGTATCATCTATTTTTTTTTGTTTCTCGAATCGATTCTGAATTTTCCCTCGTTTTGTTAATTTTTCTGAACATTAATTAATCATCTCGAATCATCGTTGATAATCATTTCGGGTCTTAATAAACTGAAAAGTGATAGTTTAAAATTCAGAAGTCGAGATGTTCGATCTTTCTTAAAGAGAGTCGAGCTATAGGGCAACGAACTCGACGGTCAGTGATAACATTACCCTTGAGTCAGTGCAGTCCAGCATCGGGCAGCATCGCGCGACCGTGAGGGATCTTATTCCGCAGCCTTGCTACGGTATGTCACCGGGCCACGCGTAGTGTCATATCAGTTCGACGTAGTAAACATCGTAGTACGCACCGAGTAGAATTAAATACCGAGCCGTAGTAAACACCGCGCGCTTACAATCGAGCTATAGTATTTTTCGGCATGCATTCTTAGCCCATCCCTGAATAAATTTCCGAAAGGTTAGATTCAAAAGGGGCAATGTTCTGATAAAGCGTTACATGCGATAAACGCGTAATAGGGATAGAAATCTCCTTTACCGTAGATGCAGGAAAATGATGATCAGGACGTAACATTTCAACTTTCAACTTTCAACTTTCAACTTTCAACTTTCAACTTTCAACTTTCAACTTTCAACTTTCAACTTTCAACTTTCAACTTTCAACTTTCAACTTTCAACTTTCAACTTTCAACTTTCAACTTTCAACTTTCAACTTTCAACTTTCAACTTTCAACTTTCAACTTTCAACTTTCAACTTTCAACTTTCAACTTTCAACTTTCAACTTTCAACTTTCAACTTTCAACTTTCAACTTTCAACTTTCAACTTTCAACTTTCAACTTTCAACTTTCAACTTTCAACTTTCAACTTTCAACTTTCAACTTTCAACTTTCAACTTTCAACTTTCAACTTTCAACTTTCAACTTTCAACTTTCAACTTTCAACTTTCAACTTTCAACTTTCAACTTTCAACTTTCAACTTTCAACTTTCAACTTTCAACTTTCAACTTTCAACTTTCAACTTTCAACTTTCAACTTTCAACTTTCAACTTTCAACTTTCAACTTTCAACTTTCAACTTTCAACTTTCAACTTTCAACTTTCAACTTTCAACTTTCAACTTTCAACTTTCAACTTTCCACACACGCGCGCGCACGCACACACACACACACACACATCCGGACATTTTTTTAAATGTGATTTTTCGATGTTTTGGAACATTCTGAACACGTTTTCATTAAAATTTCATATATTTTTTTACCATCACAAAGCTTCCTCTATGAGGAAGCAAAATCAACTATATTGATCATGTCAAGAGCTTTGATGAAACATAATAATGATAATAATGCTATCAAGTTTGATTTAAAGAAAAACGTTTTATTTAATACATAATAATTTGTTGTCATTATTATTATGTAAAATGCTTGCACCTGTAAAGCTGTTGATGATTTTTTTAGATATTTACACTATTAAGAGCATGTGCAATACCGCGATCGGTATCAAAAACTGTAAACAACTTTTCTCATAGGTTCTCGCATGTATGGTCAAAAGAAAAGTCTCATGGGACGCTGAGATGATATCCACATCCCATGAGACTTTTCTTTCGAACGTACATGCGACAACCTGTGACAAAATCTGTGGTTTACAGATTTTGGGCCTTCGGGGAGGGAGGTATTGTAAATGCTCTCAACAAGTATTCAAATTCTTACTGAGTCTCACCTTTGGCTGGGAATGTACGTGTCATGCATGTTTAAGGACCACTCATTCTTCAGAAGTTGCGTTTACAGACAAGCGATGTACACGATATTTTTTTTACCACACATAACTTACAGACACTAAGAAACATTAATAATATGAGTTTAATTTGAAGACATGATGGCGCACATATTATTTCCAGATATCTATTCGTTTGTTATCTATGTCCTAGGTTTCCTTGGAGTAATTGGCTGCAAGGCGGTAAAAATAATACAAGTGAGAAGTTTTGAAAGCGAAACGGAAAGGATGCGATTAGAAACATTGAAGTTATGGATAAAGAGATGAAGAAGATAGAAGTCTAATTTTTAAGTAATTGAGTCTTTTCGGGTTGACTAGAAACAGACTGGACAATGACAGACTGACATTGCGAAACAAAATGTGAATAAGTTGTAAACACTGCTCTTCTCAGGTTTTGGCCACGTTTTCCTGAGAACTTTGTAAAAATCTAAATCTAAATTCAATAAAAATCACACGAATCTGGTAAAACTCAAATAAATTTTAATATCGACGAGCTCCAAGGAAAGGACTGTCTCACAATAAACAAAATAATAATTGCACAAACTTTTGAGCCAATTCAATTGTGTGATTCACGATAGATTCTTTAACATCCGTCAATATAATTTCATCTCGATTCACAATAAATTCGTTGAACATCCATCATTATAATCTCATCCCGATTCACAATAAATTCGTTGAACATCCATCATTATAATTTCATCCCGATTCACAATAAATTCGTTTAACTTCCGTCAACAATATTTCACCCAATTCCATACCATTCCATATCCGGACACACATAGACAATTAGCTTTCGGATCAATAAATTAACAAAATATGATTTAGTGTCAAGCTAGACAATCAACAAGGGGAAACTTATCTTTTTCGGTGGCTCTTTCTTTTCTACTCTGGGGCTCGCAGAGAAGTTGAAATAGGTGGAATACTTTTTAATACTGATGATCGGCAGGCCACGCTCAATCGGGAGATTCAGACACGAGGTCACCTCGCTAGTCTCCAATGTCGTCCACAAGAAATCGACGCGTCCGTCACACTCGACGTCCCCAGAGAGAAAGTGTGAAAGTGAAAGAAAAAATCGTGTACCGGACAATGCGCACGCGTATCGATCGACGTCCTCGATCGCTGGCGCCCTCATTAATATTATTTCTTTTTCGCGCGTCTTTCGATCTCGTATCTTACAACTTGGACAAATGTCGAGTAGTGTAGATTGCAGGATAGTTTAGAGTTATGGCGGATGGTTCGTGGCACATTCATATAGTTAAATAGTTGTCAAGCGACAACTGTAGGAGGTGAGAAGAAAACTCATAGATACAAAGATCAGGATTTACCAATATAGACAATATTACGGACATGACTACAATAGCACAGTATTAAAATTAACAAACGTATATGGCAAGCATCAAGAATCGAGTATTTATAGAATTATGAAAACGAGTTTAAAAACATGATAAATCACGATTGAGTTGATTAGAGATAAAAGTTATATACTTATATATAATATATTATAATGATATCTGCTCAAACAACAAATATATGAGGCATTCTCTGTCAACGCAGCCACTTTTTTTCGACCCTTTTAGATCTATCCCTTAATTGACCACATTTTAGTTTCACTTGAAAGTAGCCTTTCGGTATTTTTTGTTAGATGTTTTAATCCATCCCTTTAAGAAGATACGTTTTTATTTTGAATTTATATATCTTGAAAGGGATAAGTCGGGCAAAAAAAATCTAACGACAAAAGAGTTCTCTTTATCCATTAACTATTTAATGCAACATGTGTTATATTTTTGTTCATATTGCAAAGGCTATTTTTAGCGAAAGCAATGGACATTATATTATTTCGTGCAATGCGACACCTTCGATTTCGCTGCCAATTTTTCAGGGTATTCGGCGATGTATGAAGAACCTACAAAAAAATTGGCAAAGTGGAACTAGACGTATTTTCCGAGAAAATAAATATTGAAATATCGTTCTTTTTGGTCTGTATGAGTGCGTATGGCAGTACACGTGAGCACTCTATGGGATGTATATTCTCACTCATATACTCTGAAAAACTTATAAACCCGTCCTTTTTGAGTCGGTGGTGGCGCCGTTCGACCACAACCGAACGGATTGTTTGCGGACAATCCGTTCGGTGGAAGAGGAAGAAGACGAGGACGAGAATAAGGATCAGGATCAGGACGTAATATGTATGGGACAGCGGAAAAAAATTGTCGTGGCTGTTTTTCTTCGATGCCGTGAAAAAAAAAAATGAAAAATAAGATAAATAAAAATAAAAGATTTTTTTAACGAGGGTTGACATAGTCGTGGCGAACGGAAAGAACGGAGCGCACTTAATATAAGTAATTGTCCAAAAGTCTCCTTGACAACGGATGATTAACTTTTATGTGCATGTTGTAAAAAATAAAATGATTGAAAAATACGTTTTTATTAAATTTTAGAAAGAAATTAAATTGTCTCCGTCATCCCCGTCGTTGAATTATTTAGCAGTGACATGTTGATTTCATTGTTAAATGGTGCTAATAAAATTAACACGGCACCGTTAACGAAATCGATGACGACGACGGCGACGAAGACTTGTTTGTCTTCGTCCTCGCCGTCGTCCTCGCCGTCGTCCTCGCCGTCGTCCTCGCCGTCGTCCTCGCCGTCGTCCTCGCCGTCGTCCTCGCCGTCGTCCTCGCCGTCGTCCTCGCCGTCGTCCTCGCCGTCGTCCTCGCCGTCGTCCTCGCCGTCGTCCTCGCCGTCGTCCTCGCCGTCGTCCTCGCCGTCGTCCTCGCCGTCGTCCTCGCCGTCGTCCTCGCCGTCGTCCTCGCCGTCGTCCTCGCCGTCGTCCTCGCCGTCGTCCTCGCCGTCGTCCTCGCCGTCGTCCTCGCCGTCGTCCTCGCCGTCGTCCTCGCCGTCGTCCTCGCCGTCGTCCTCGCCGTCGTCCTCGCCGTCGTCCTCGCCGTCGTCCTCGCCGTCGTCCTCGCCGTCGTCCTCGCCGTCGTCCTCGCCGTCGTCCTCGCCGTCGTCCTCGCCGTCGTCCTCGCCGTCGTCCTCGCCGTCGTCCTCGCCGTCGTCCTCGCCGTCGTCCTCGCCGTCGTCCTCGCCGCCGTCCTCGCCGCCGTCCTCGCCGCCGTCCTCGCCGCCGTCCTCGCCGCCGTCCTCGCCGCCGTCCTCGCCGCCGTCCTCGCCGCCGTTTCCGGCTATTGACCTCAAGTCAACGAAACTCGAAATGCCCCAAGCACGGAAGAGCCATGGATTATGATAATGTTAAAATCGAGGATGATATCGACAAATTATTGCAGCATATCAAGGAAAATCAGCAGAACAAGACGGATTCAAATTAGGCAATTTTTCCAATATCAACTATGAAAATTACCGATAAACGTTTGTTTTTAATCGTCGCTCCAAGGCCCAATATATATATTTTTCCGCTAGAAGCCTCAGAAAAATTGAAATCATTAAATTACATCGACCGATCACCTAGAATCGGTATTGACAATTATTATTCGGTTAAAAACAATATAACATCACACCAGACGCTCGAAATCAAAGTTAATTATTTTGAATCGGTTGAAAACAATATAACACCAAACCGTGTCGCTAAAAACTATGGAAGTCCTAATCAAGTCGTCAAACTATCCGAGGGTGTAAAAAAAAATCGACAGAGACGAAAAAATACTTGGTGGACATGGCTTTTCCGATCATTCGCTCTCGTTCACGATCCGAATATCGTGTAATCCCGTCACATCGCCATGCTCTGTAACAATGGCGTCTTTGCCGAGAACCAGATCGAACGGCATTATGTCCACTCTCCCGTAGAAAATAGCCATACAGCCCATTTGTGGAACCGCAATCACATTCTCAAGGCACAATATCTAAATAAAAAGCAATCGAAAATTAATTGCTTCAGTATTTACTTTTGATAGGGAATGTATGTGTGATGTATCCTTAAGGCGAGGCTAGACATGCGTAAGTGCAAGAGAGACAGGGTGAAAATTTTGAAACCATTTTCTCGGAAACGATTCTAATAAATGAAAAACGAATATCGGGGCGCAGTACATGTTTGATTAACCTTATGCGCCCAACTATTGGTTTTTTATTATATATTATTATTATATATAATAAAGTTGGAAGGATTCTATGGGCTCCCGACTAACGCTCGATTGTTGATTCCATGGGCTCCCGACTCACGCTCGATTTAACAAAAGACTGTCACCTGTCATCCGTCCATCTCGCCTCGACATTTCTTGACTCTGTCAAATAATTTGCTCATCATTGACACGCCAGTAAAGGTTAGGATATTCTTATCGGCATTTGAATCTTTGTTCTGCATATAAAATATGGGAGATACATTGAATATTAATGCGCAAAGATGACACATTTCGAATCTAACCTCTTGGGCATGATGTCTATAGGCAGTCATATGTTTTTCATAGTCAGTTATTTTTCGGTCTATCCCTATGACAGTTCTGACAGTTCTGACAGTCTTTTCTAAGATCTCCGAGCGAATAGACGTGCAGGTATTCTAGAAAAGTGCGAGAGAATACGAGGGGCGGTAGCTACATCATTAACAACAAGGATTACGAGGACAAGGACAAGATTGCAAGAATTATTTGTCTCTTCGCATATTCTGTTTACCCTTGACGTGTCAGCAAAGGTTAGATTATTGTGATTAGCATTTGAATCTTTTTTAGATATATAGATATATTCGAGATGCATCCATAAATATAGGCGTGTGAATTCGGCGTTCGTATATTCCAGTCTGCTCCCTGTACAGGATTTAATTTCGATTCAACTTTCAACTTTCAACTTTCATGAGAGGCAGAAATGAGAGGGAATTGTAAACACTTCTGGATGGTATGAAAATCTGAAAAACATAGCTTCCTTTATGAAGAAGCAAAATCATCAAACATATTAAAGTTGCTGAAAAAATTAATTTTGCACAATAATAATATCAAAATATTATTAACAAATTGATGAAAAAATAAAATTGTTCAACAAATCTGTTGGAAACCTAACTTTTATTTAATGTACATTTTTTCGTAACATACAAAAATTCTTTGCAACTTTGAAAAAAAAGAATATTCGTGAATATAACTCGATAAATATTTCGCGATGCTATTTAATTGGCACGAAAAAGATTGTATAATCAGATCGTTCAGTTATATGTAATTTAGCTTTGCTGAAGCTACCCATTTAAATATTACAGAGAAACAGTTATCGAGGCGGGTTTAAATACCCGAATGTTGAAAATTCGATGGCGGAAAAGCCGGAGTCGAAATATCTGACTCGATACATTTTATGAAAGAAAATACGATTTCCAGAAAATACGATTTTCCGAAAGTATTCTCGAAAATACAATTTCCCGAAAATAAGATTTCCCTTAAATTAAATTTTCCGAAAATACAATTTCCCGTAAATTCAATTTGTAAAGATAATAATTGAAAGAAAATAAAGATTAAAGATAAAAGACAGGCGTGGAAGAGCCCCAAGGATGACGTTCGAAATATTGTTCTTGGGACGTGTGCTAACGACCGAGGAAACAGTGTCGTCGTGTATTCCTCATGAGGAAACGAGCGAGGCCTGCGGGAGATTGAGAACGTTATAGCGGGTGTGAGAGGAGAGACAACATGCATCGGGATGACGTTGGTCGTATCGCGAACGGTTGCACAGCGAGCAGCGCGCCGCGGAGCCAAAAATGTTTGTCTTCGTAGAGGCTGCCACGACGATTTCATCCGATGTGTCGAAGCACCTGAAGACGAAGCTGAAAACAACAACCTCGTCAACCACCAATCCTGAACCCTGAGTTCCCCAAAGAACAGCGTTTTTGTTGATGCGTGGGCAACGTCGGACGTGTTGAGAATCATACTTTTTTTTTATTCGCTCTTGTTCACGATTTTAATATCGGCGCGGCTCTCGACGTCCCCGTGTTCTGTGATGAACGCGTCCTTCCCGAGTACCAAATCAAAGGGCATCAATTCAATGGTACCGAAAAAGATGCCTAAGCGACCCATCGCTGGCACCGCGATCAAGTTTTCAAGGCATAAAATCGAAAATGCAAACGTAATGAAAAATGATATAGGAATTGTGTTCAGCGCAAAGAATCGTAAAATCTGGAATATAGGTATTTGGAACATTGTTGTTTTTAGGTATGTTACCTTATTCGGTCTAATGTGTCGAATAAATTTGTCGACGTCATCGTTCACCGACACCAAATTACATGCGATCCCTTCATTATTGCTAATCGAAGCCGATATGGACCGATCGCCGTTATCTTCCGTCAAAAGCGGCCCTATGACGTGGACGAACCCGACGTATCTCCTTAAAATTAAAAATATATTTAAAAAAAATTATTTACCTACTAAAATAAAATTTACTTATAAAAATTATCGGGCTAAGCCTTTCTACAGAAGTAGACCAACATCAAACAATATTCGCTGTTGAATTTGTTAAGCATTGGTCAAGGCGTCTCGGTTTTGTGACATTTTCAATTTTTCGAAAAATATCATTTGCACTCTAGTTCTTATAATTTTTGAGATAATTGCCTAAAAAATTCGACATAAATAAATTATAATGGACCCAAGTTCCCTATTAAATTTGACAAGGATCGATTTAACCGTTTAAAGTTTATAAAATTAAAAAAAAGTTATCATTTGGATTTCCAGAGTAAGAATCGAGGGCCAAAAAAAATTCAAGAATATATAATTCCATATATTTTTTCACGCTGAACACGGATCCGACAAAGTGAAGGACGGAGGTTTTTTTAACATAACATTTATATAACATGATCATTTTTAAATGTTGAAAACTGTAATTTTCAAAACGCTTTCTCGTAATGTTTCTTTATTCGCAAAGCTTCCTCTATGAGAAAGCCATATAAAAATTGAAATTTTTTTTTTATGAATCATCGATCCTCTTACCTCTATCTAAGATGAAATCAAATTATTATAATTACCGCACAATTGTATAAAACCCGATGCTCCGGATCTCTGCGCGCTTGGTGTACTCGATAACCTCGTAGCCCTGAATCTTCGGATTCGACATCTTGGATGCGATACGTGAGACTTATCAATCTTTGACTTTATGACAGGAGATTGTTTTGTAATAAAATAATTGACATACGTCTAATCGAGCGAACGGAATTTCATTAGGTGTGTTCGTTATCAGAGTAAACTTGTACTCTGCGCACTTCTAGAGTACTTTCAGAGTGCTCGGAACCAGAAACGCCTGGTGGGACGCAAACGAACACGCGTTCGTTCTTTACTTGAAGGCTTACACCACAATTAATGGGTAAAAACGCATGTACATTTCGTGATTTTTTTCTTGGTAAATATACGTTTTATGGATTTGATTTGTCTAGGGTGGAAAGAGGATTCGTTATAGAACATTTAAGAATTTTTTCATGCAATTTTATTGTTAACATATATATATTGAGAATAATGGCGTAGGTTTTAATCGATATCTCAAAAATTTTTGAAAAAAGTGCAGTTTCGCAAAATTTAACATAGGATTTCCTATGCTGAAAATGGCCAATTTTTTAAATTTATAAAAAAAAAACAAATTGTACATGTTCTGTGTGGAAATGGGCCACCTGAAGCCAATGGTGGTGGAAAAAAATCCGAAAAAAATTTTTTGAAGAAAATGGTAAGGGTATTTTTTTTCTCGAGATATCGATTTTTCTTCTGCTGGGTACGCAGGTACCACTTTGTGAATCTTTTGTCAGAATCTTCATACAATGCCCAATACCCTGTAAAATTGGCACCAGCATTGACGGTATGTTTTTAGTACAAACAAATTATTTCAATTTTTTTCACGAAAATTGAACTTTCTCGTAAATTGTAAAATTTTGACTCTAACATTATTCGAAAATTCATGAAAAATTATTATTAAATTAATGTTCCTGAGAATTTTTTGAGCCATTAATATTTTCTCAGATATACTGATATGAAAAATTGTATATATAAACCCGAGAAAAATGGTTCAAAAATATTTTGAGGTTATATCGATCCCCCACAAACTAGACCCACCTCAAACTTAAATTACCTTATTAGTTTTTATATTGGCTACGAATTTCTCAACATCGTCGTTTACTGATACGATATTGCAGCCAACACCTCGGTTGTTGGTGATTTATGCCGAGATCGATCGATTACCGGCACGATCGTCGATTAGGTGACCAATCACATGCACAAATCCGACGAATTTCCTTATGATTAAAAATATTCAAAAAATAAAAATAAAATAAAGAACGTATTGAAGACGAGAAAAATTAATCAATATCCAGTAGAGCGGGGCAAAATGGCTAGCCGAGCAAAACAGCGCAATTGAGCACAGCTAAATTTCTTAATCATTTTTGGATCAGACCGTGGGGCAAAACGAAGCAAAAATCCCTGATGTATCGATAGGGCGAGTTCGCGCATCCAAAAATTATTGGAATATATATACGTTTTGATCCATTACCCATATTGCCTCGCCCTGCTCTACTTACCTCACAATGGTATATAATCCAATTCGTCGGATGTCTTCGTCTTTCGAGTACTCAATTAATTCAAATTTATCTATTTTTCGGCGCGGCATTCTTCTGTGACGTTTAACTATTATATAATAATTATGGTTTGGGCTGGCACCGGCTGATGACTAATGAACGACGTTTATCTTGCGAGTCCAACTTCACTAAGCTGTCACTTTATTTAAAAAAAACATTTGACAGAAAACTGAGCCATTACATCGGATTGCTTCACTGCAGTATTTGCCTTAATATACTGTCACCAATAAATAACATAAATAACCGAACCTAGCGTCGGGCGCGTAGCGCCCGATTGCTAGTACAATTATAATGTTGAAAAATAATTAGCAGTTTCTACCGTTAATTATTAAAGAATCGTCGACGCTGCACGAAATGAACACTTGGCTGTACGCGACTGATCATTTTTCGCGAACTTAAGTTATTTCATACGAGAGGGTTGATATGAAACATTGTTACGGAGATTAAAAACAAAATTAATGCCGATTACTAATGGCTTCAATTTTCTCCCGCACAATTTTAGATGGAATTGGAAAAATGTATGTATGAATCATTTCAGATTTTTTTCGGATTGCTACGGACAGCGCCCGTCTCTATGGGAGCGACCGAAGTCGTTTAGAGATTTCGGACCCCTTAAAAATGCATTAAAGGGCTGCTCTCAAAAAAACTCTTTGGCATTGCATAGTACATACCTTAAATAGTATGTGTGAATTATTTCAGATTTTTCTTGGATTGCTACCGGCCAGCGAACGTCTCTATAGCAGCCACCGAAGTCGATCAGAGATTTCGAACCCCTTAAAAATGCATTTAAAGAGCCTGCTCCCGAAAAAACTCTTTGGCAATGCATATTACATACCCTAAGCAGTATGTACGAATTATTTTAGATTTTTCTCAGATTGCTACCGCTCACAGCACGTCTCTATACTTATTTGTTCTTACGGACCCCGTGAAAGTATAGTCAAAGGGTCAGCTTTACCTTATTATGTAGTAAATATCTTTAATACTGTGTGTGATTTTTTCAGAATTTTATGTACAAGAGTTTCATGCCAAACGATTTTTGAAAACTATTCGAGTGATGCGCGCGTGCGGTTCCCCCCTAGCGGTGCACGTACGCCGGCCGTTAGCTCGGCCACCAGCTTCAGCCTCATTCCATGCATGGGACGTTTTTTCTGGGCCATGCTAAAATCAACGCAAATTTCACAACTGTGGTTTTAAACACTGTTACGACGCAGTCAAATTTTTTGCTGAAAATCTCGAGTATCATAAAAATCGATAAAGGCATCGGAAAACATTGCACGTTTCATCGTACATCAAAATTGCATTTAAAAAATTCGAGAAACGTGTACCGAAGAGAGATTATCGCGTCGTCCAACACGTTCGCGATCGGTGGCGAGGCATCACGAAATAAAGAAATTTGTACCAACGCCGTTAGGTACATAATCGGTATTAAATCCGGCGAAATGACTCAGTGGCGTTACGACAAATAAACGATGTATTTTTTGTTATTTTTATCCAAATTTCGTTCGACGAGGATGATCTGGCGTGGATTGAGCGACGGCTAAGAGAAAGAATCTGTGTTCGTCCTGCAGGGATCCCTGCAAAGCTCGGGTCTGACCCTCGTCCTCACTCATCGTGTCTTGAAGATTTCTGAATTTATTGGCAGGGTCACTTTTCTAGAGAGGACTTCGAACCTTCTCAATCTCAGTGCTTCCTCCCTGCCTATGTAGTCCTGATCCGTAAGATGTCTGTGTTTGAAACAAAAATTTCTTCCGCAGTCGTCGCAGTCGACTCTCACTATCTCCCTTATCTTGCAACCCTTCGTCGAGCAAACTTTTCTCTCTCGCCGCTCATCTGATTTTCGATCTTGCCGCTCCCGTCCTTCAATTTTCTCTCAGTCCTCTATCTTTCTTTTTCTCTTCTCATTGTTCATTATCTCTCTCTCCTTTCGTCTTCCTCTTCCTCTACTTCCTTCTCTTCCTCTTCTTCCTCCAATTCCAGTGTACCAAACTCCGTTTGGTACATCGGATTGCGCGGTGCCACCACCCCCGTTTTCCTGTGACGCTTGAATTTGTTTCTCGCTCTCGTTGACTGCCGCTGCAACGTTTTTTTTATTCGTTTTAATTCGTTTCTCGCTCTTGTTGAGTGTCGGTGCGACGTTTTTTTGATGTGCGTGAATTTATCTCTCGCTATTCTTGTTGAGTGTCGCTGAAACGTTTTTTTAATACGCTTGAATTTACATCGCGTGTCGGGAACTCCACGAACCTGTTTTGTATAAGCATCCTATATAAGTGTCCCCTCATAAGTCGCCCGTCGAATACAATTGCATCTGGTATGTTTCCATAAAAAACACAAACTGCAAACGCGATTGCATACAGTCCACAGTCGGTTGCATTCAGTTGTTGTTGTACTTTATGGAATTGTACCTTCGGGTGAAACGGGTACAACCGATCAAAAAAAAAAAGTGGTCAGCATGCAGTTTCATGGTATTCATACTGTCGAATACATGTACTACATGTCGATCGTAGTAGGTGCATATCCAATGACCGCGTGATTAGAGAATAAAATTTGAATATTATGATTGCCGCGCGGTTCTCTCTATCATGTCTGGTCGTTGCAAAAGCAGTGGTGACTGCATCTTTATACCACAATGCCATTCCAGCAATCTTGCAAATTTATCAACATGAACATCCTCTAGCAGAACTCTTTCGTCGAAGATGATGTTTTTCTCGATAGTAGTAAGAAAAATGTTACACTCATGTTGTCGCGATTCTGTAGTTAATAGGAGCCTCATCTTCCCCGGCGACGACCGTACTACAAACGTTAACGACCACCTTCACCAATGTCACTGTCCTTCTTAAGACATTTAGATTAAAAGGCATAAAAAACTAATGATATATACATTTTCGTGTATAAAGAAACTACAGATCATAAATTAAGATCTAAAAATCGGTAATGACGTTTTCACGCATGACCTCACTTTTGAACGAAAAATGAGATACTCAAACCAGTAATGACGTATTTTCGGTATAGCGTCACTTGCAATCAAAAACCCAGATTTCAAAATCGGAAGTGACGTATCAAAGTCACGCGGCAGGGCAAAATCGAAGTTAAAACCTGTATACAGGAAGCAGACTGGAACATACGAACGGCGAGTTCACACGTGTATACATATGGATGCATCTCGAATATATCAATATCTAAAACAAAGATTCAAATGCTGATCAGAATATTCCAAACTTTGCTGACACGTCAAGGGTAAACGGAATATTCGATGAGACCAATAATTCTTGCAATCTTGTCCTCACAATCCTTGTTGCTAATGATTTAGCTACTGCCCCTCGTATTCTTTCTTACTTTTCTCGTATATCCGCACGTCTATTCGCTCGGAGATCTTAGAAAAGACTGTCAGAACTGTCAGAACTGTCAGAACTGTCAGAACTGTCAGAACTGTCAGAACTGTCATAGGGATAGATCGAAAAACAACTAACTATGAAAAACATATGACTACCTATAGACATCAACCCCAAGAGGTTAGATTCGAAATGTGTCATCCATGCACTTGAAAAATGAGATTTTCAATCCGGAAGTGAGGTTTTTTTCGTAAAACGACATCTGCGATCGAAAAATTAGATTTTCAAGCCGGAAGTTATGCATTTCCGGTAAAGCGTGATTTGCAATCGAAAACCGAGATTTCAAAACCGGAAGTGACGTATCAAAGTCACGCGGCAGAGCCGAATCGAAATTAAATCCCGTATAGGGAGCAGACTGGAATATACGAACGCCGAATTCACACGCATATATTTATGGATGCATCTCGAATATATCTATATATCTAAAAAAGATTCAAATGCTAATAACAATAATCTAACCTTTCCTGACACGTCAAGGGTAAACAGAATATGCGACGAGACAAATAATTCTTGCAATCTTGTCCTTGTCCTCGTAATCCTTGTTGTTAATGATGTAGCTCCCGCCCCTCGTATTCTCTCGCACTTTTCTCGAATACCCGCACGTCTATTCGCTCGGAGATCTTAGAAAAGACTGTCAGAACTGTCAGAACTATCATAGGGATAGATTGAAAAACAACTGTCTATTAAAAACATATGACTACCTATAGACATCAACCCCAAGAGGTTAGATTCGAAATGTGTCATCTTTGCGCATTAATATTCAATGTATCTCCCATATTTTATATGCAGAAGAAAGATTCAAATGCCGATAAGAATATTCTAACCTTGACTGGCGTGTCAATGATGAGCAAATTATTTGACAGAGTCAAGAAATGTCGAGGTGAGATGGACGGATGACAGGTGACAGTCTTTTGTTTCAAAACCGAGCGTGAGTCAGGAGCCCATGGAATCAAAAATCGAGCGGTAGTCGAGAGCCCATGGAATCCTTCCAACTTTATTATATATAATAATTCTTATCGGTTGGCATACATTTTTTTTGTTTTTTTTCGAAAGTTCGTTGCGGTTTGATCGATTTCGACTTGTCATTTTATGTGAAATATCATTTTTAAAATTGGTTCTTAACAAAAGATATATAACTCGGTCCTTAAGGGGGTGAAAAAAATTGGCAAAATGGCGGCCATTTGAAAAAAACAAATCGATTTTTACCCATTGTTGCTTCCTCGTAGAGGAAGCTATATTTTCATGAAAAAATACATTTTCGCAATTTTAATGCCAGCGTACTAAAAATGATCGGAATCGTCGAGGAATTTAATGATAATTGACTGGCATCCAGATGTATATATATGTGCGTGCGTGCGTGCGTTTTTTAAACTATCGTCCTAATACTGCACACGAACATAATATTTTGATCAAAGACCTTTGGTATTGAATTTGGCTGAAATCTACCGAAGGAATCAGTTTTTATGCAAATTTTGATTTCTTTGAAAAATTATTAAAACGATCCAATTTGAGTAAACATGGAGGTATCAAACTTAAATTTAACACAGGAATGGTCTAACGCAGTACAATACTTCGTATTAAATTTGGTAAAAATTGATCCAACCGTTTAAATTTGATGGGATTTTGAAAATTTAGAATTAACGCCTGACACGCGTTTCTGAATCAAATATCACGCAAAGAGTAAAATGAGTCATCGTTTTGTAATCAGCACTGAAGAATAAATTAAAAATGGTCTTAAAACGACGCAATCCGCAAATTTCAGTTTGTGATTTCCTGTAATAAATTCTGGTGTAAATTTTGACGGTTTCAATTTTATGAGATGTAGACATTTTTTTGTGTTACAAAAAAGGTACAAAGTAATTTGCACATGGTTTTCTATACTTAACTGAAAAATACAATTAAAAAAGAGTTAAGCATTTTTATTTTCATATCGCTTTCTTATAATGTTCTTTTCTTTTTTTTTTGCAAATTGTATTTTAATTATAGCTTCGTCTATAAGGAAGTTAACTGGAACAACGAAATTTATCATAGAGAAAGTTATGTCAAAAAACGTAAATCATGAGGAAGTAATTGTGCAAATCACTTTGCATCCTTTTTACACTTTGAATCATTTTTTTATTATTATTATTTTTAACCCTTCGCGGTCACCGGGGGGAAAATGACCCCTGTATATATTTAATATATTTTATGAAAATATATTGAAAATTGCCAGAGTTATGATTTCTTTAGTAACAAAATGGTTTTTTTTACGCATTGCTTCCTTGTTGATTTTTTTCGCGATTTTCAAAATTTGATAAAAATTGTTTGCCATGATATTCTCATTCTGAAAGGTTCAAACTAATATCCTGAATTTTTATGAGTCGTTCGAAACGATACTGGCAAGGCGGCAATCGTTTAAACATGGCTGTGACCGGCTGATCCCCTGTGACCGGCGCGTTATTTCTAGAACGTGTGACCTCGGAGGGTGGGCGGGGTAAAGTATACAATTTTTTTTTTTGCATGTTTTTTTTTTAACTGAATGCATAATATCTCAATAATATTGTGTTAACATTTCAAGTCGATTGGAGAAAAATTGACGACGTTATGAGTATTTTTATACCTGTCGGATTTTTATTCCTGCCTGGCCCGAGCGCGCTATTGTTACCTGGCAGCGAATGGCTAAAAGCTGCAGCTGCTAATGCATTGGATTCGTTCAAACACTCGTACAGTGCTCTTCACAAGGATGTTTTGGATGCCATCAAGCCTATCTATGAAGATCTGAGCAAAGATGCCCTCCTGGAGCGATGTGTCCGAGGCTTCACACAGAACAACAATGAAAGTTTGAACCAACTTATTTGGAAAATCTCACCAAACCTTTGAGTGAACCTCTGTCATCGTTGAGATTGCAGCTCATGTGGCAGCCTGTGTCTTCAATGAAGGTTCATTTGCTTTACTAAACTTCATGCAAGACATTAGAATCAGTCGTGGACCAAGCTCATGAACGGGTGCGACCAACTGACTCCATGCGTATAAGTCGAGCAGAGCAGGAAGCTGAAAAACAGTCTAAAGAAGGCAGGATTCGTCGTAGACAGGAGCAAAAAAATGCTTTAGACATCATGGATGATAGCAACATCCTTTATGGACCTGGCATCGAAGATTCAGTGTAAGGTAAGCCGATAAAACTCGCTTATGAACGTTTTATTCCAAATTTTTTAGTGGTCAAAACTGTAAAGCGTTTTTCCCACAACTAACGTTTCAAAAGTCGGTGCCCGTCATAACTTCAAAACTACTGCACCGATCCTTTTGAAGTTTGGAACACTATTTCTGTACATAATTTACGAGATAACGCTGGAGATTTTTTTTAAATTTGTTAATATTTTGCTTCCTCATAGAGGAAGCTTTGTGATAGTGAAAAAAAAATTTTCGAGATTTTAATGAAAACGTGTTCAGAATGTTCCAAAACATCGAAAAATCACATTTAGAAAAAATGTCCGGATGTATGTGTGTGTGTGTGTGTGTGTGTGTGAATCAGACGCGAAAAATTCAAATTGCCATATCTCGGGTACGCCTCCACCGATCAGGCTGAAATTTTGCACACAGCTTGTGTGGTTAATAGTCAATGTTTCTGTCAAGTTTCATCCAAAAATGTTCAGTTGTTTTTTTTATACGCCATCTTTATTTTCTTCGAAAAAGTCTGTGCGCACCGTAGCGCTCGCAATTTTTTAGCTATCGGGCTAAAAACGCGTACACAGATGGAATATGATCACCCGATGATCCCATTAAAATCTCAAGAAAATCGATCGAGCCGTTTAAATTTTATGTCATTTTGAATTTTTGGAATCTCATGAATTATTTTTTTTTTTTTTTTCAAGACGCATTTTTCCATATTAAATATTAATCTACGAATAAAAAAGTGTCAGATTCGTGATCAGCGTGAAAAAATACTTATAATACAATCCCGGAGTGACGGCTAACGAAAAAGTTTATTGGGCATTTTTATAGCCAAAATTGGAAAAACGAGTGATTTTGGGTATTTTCAAACAGAAATTTCTTTGCTTCTCGATGAATACTCTATGATACTCTATGTATTTTTTCGCCTCGAGTACAGATTCGACAGCCGTTTTGACCAAAAGCGTAAGGTTGGTTTTTTTCGCACTAAACCTGAGTCGGCCAGCAGTTTTGCTTAAAATTTAAATACGACGTTGAGATTGAAAAAGCTGAAAATTGAAATTTTCATATCGCTTTCTCATAAAAGTTGAAAGTTGAAAGTTGAACGTTGAAAGTTGAAAGTTGAAATTTTTATATCACTTTCTCATAATGGCCCTTTATTCGCAAAGCTTCCTCTAGGAAGAAGCCAAAAATATAGTAAATGCTTTCCCATAGAAGGAGCTTTGCGAATAAAGAGCCATTATGAGAAAGTGATATAAAAATTTCAACTTTCAAGTTTCGACGTTCAACTTTCAACTTTTATGAGGAAGCGATATGAAAATTTCAATTTTCAGCTTTTTTATTTTACAATAACAAATTAGCCGATTTTTTTCGCAAAATTCGCGTTTTTCCCTTCAAAGTGTTCCCACAAAGTGAAAAATTGAAATTTCGAAAAACCCTCCCAGTGTTACCTGGGGAAAGCGATTATCTAACGAAAGAACTTTGCTTTTTTGATTTCAGATGATCTAGCACCGAGTTATGAGGGGCACCGAAATTCTACTTTTTTCCGAGAGGCTTGCGAATAATTGCTGCCATTGCAATATTTTTAATATTTCTTCATGAAAATATGACACAATATTCTTCGAATGTTATACTTTGATGTACCATTGGTTTTAATAAATAGATTTTAACTGTGTCGTCAAAAAAAATTCACAAAAATGTGCCTTTTTTACACGAATTAACTTTACCCCGCCCTTAAATATGAAAACGTCAAGTACTAAAAAATCTGTAGAAGTCAATGGGTAAGAATTGTCACAAAAATCCATTAAGGCCCCACAACACGGTGCGAGCGCGGGACGAGGGTACATTTTTCGTAATTTTTTACAAGTAAACTATGTGTCGAAATTTTTTAATAATTCTCGTGGTCAATATATACATATAGAAGAGTATATAAAAAAATATTTATCCTAATACACAGCGTTGTTTGCGGTATACGTCCAGTTAAAAAGTGCACTCCGGCTAAATTGTTGCTCGGCGGTCGACATCGATAAAGCTATACAGTTCATCTGAAAAATAAAAGAAAATTTATTTAGAAACTAGACACTTAGGTTTACATAATGACGTAGGGAAAACCCGATATCACAAAAAATAAAAAAAATGGCGGACCAGCAAATTTTTTACTTCAAATTTCACGAAATTTTTTGTAGTGTTTATATTTTTTTTAAATGGAAGGGGACCGTTTATGAAAAAATCGCTACGTGGAGACGTAGAGACTGGCTTTGCGAACAATTTAAACCTTGGCCCATGCAAATTGGATGTATAGTTTTTTAAATATGTCGTCGACAAGGTTGAAAAAAGTATTTTCGAGAAAAACGCGTTCAAAGTTTTGGTAACGAATAATTCGTACGTAAAAGCTAAATTTTTTCTTGTCTGTTATTATAATGTTTCTCATCGTTAGTCTGCTATTCCTGAACCATAGAACAGCTCGTCAGTATCCATAGATTGATTGGTGTTTTGAGTTTTTCTACGCAAACGACCCTCATGCGTGCTTTTTTTGGCTTCGAGGTCTGCGTCGAATATACGCTTCTCGTCCATGGTTTCACAATATCGATAGAGCTTCTCACCAATTTTGATATTTAACACCTCCAATACATTTATGAGGCCCATATAGCCATTGTTAAAAAGTATTGAGGCGATATTAGCGGCAGTTTCAACAGTGGGATTGCCGTTCCACGATGCCTTTGGCGCAAATTCCCATATAACGAAGTTTAAACTCTCGTTGTTATTCTGATTTAAACCAGCCTAATTGAAATTAAGACCAGGCCTAACGGAAATATCTTTCAAGAATTGTGGACCATGTAGGCCAACAAAGGGTCGGTAGGTAGCAGACTCGGTCGGCGGCCGCACACCTGCCGCTCGGCGCGGTCGCTCGCTTCGAACCGTTTCACAGAAAATGCTGTATCTTCGTCAATTTTACAAATTTCTTCAAAAAATTTTGTGAGATCATTCTTAACACATGCATCATTCAGAAAAAAGAAAAAAAACAATTTGCACCGTGTTGTGGGGCCTTAAGCCATTTTTGAGATATCAGGATCACCGATTTTCAAAATCACGTTTCGAGAGAAATGTGTTCAAAATTCGGACGCGCCGCTGCTCGAACACTCCGCCACTTTCCACATAACGATTTTGACATGAAAAATTAAACGAATATTCTTGACACTATAAACTATTTGATAATGAAGAATTTTTTTTTTTACTGTGGCGTAAGCCTTTAAGACAGAATAGGATAAATTGTTTTATTACACTCAGCGCGAAAATGGCAGTTTTACACCTGTGAAATAAAATTTTGTACGATACTCGTGCAAAAAACGTTTTCTTAACTCGTGTGACTGCAACACTCACCTTCAGTTCGTGCTGCAAAGTCATACTCGTCAGAAAAAGTTGTTTCACACTCGTATTGTAATATACTATTTTCGTATATGAAACATATATCTAAACCATAACCGAATAGTCCAATTTTTTTATTATGATACTATCTCTCCTTCCGCACTTCGTATATGATGAAAAAGTTTAAAAAAAATTAAATGGGATCTTAAAATTATGCTAAGAAAGCCTGGACAGAAAAATTGATAATCTGCAAAAAGCATAACATAATGTTACGGACTGGAAAAGTGTCTTGGATACAGTTGGGGAATTACCCCCCAACTGTTGTATACAATAGTACTACGTGATAAAAGTGTGGAAAAGCGCTCTTTTGACAAAGGTTATGTAGTTGGCTGCACGAGCAGGAAGCGAGTACCACTTGTAGCAAGAAAAGTAACAAGACAGCACTCGCCCTCTGCACGAGCCGAGGGTGAGTGCTGTCTGTAGTAGTACCTAAAGGCAAGTGTTACCTACTTCCCAACCGCCGTCGGGAGTCCGCTTTTTTATACAAGTGTCGCATACTATTTTTTGTAACAAGCGCAAAAAAAATTGGCACTTTTCGTGCATGTAATGCGTGGCAAAAGCGGCGCTTTTCAGTAAGGTGTGCGAGAAAATTGCTGCGCATGCGCAGATCACTCTAGTTACTTTTTCCACACTTCTTTGAACACTAGTTATATTTTCGCACCCTTGCACCACGCTACAGACATATAAAGTGGGGTTTTTGGTAAACTTGTTACAAAAAGGAATATAAGATATGTTAATTAAAGTTTTATCACAATTCAATTTTGCCTTTTTTAATCGACGCCCCCACTCAACTGTGGATCGGAGAGGGTGCGAAGACGAGTTATCATTGCCCGCGGCCATCACGGCGCCAAATTAGATGGAGACATATGAAATCAGTATCAGAGTCCGACTGCAAGAGAATATAATCATTATCCTTAACGATATCAAGGCGCTGTCTTGTCTCATAACGAGAACTCGTCAAACAACCTTCGAGTAATTGTGCAAGCACTGGTTGAGCGTCGCAACAAATAGGGAAGGAGGCATCCCTCAGGTCCGTTATTGTGCTCTCTGCGTCCCCTCGCTATCTACTCTGTGTTGCCATTTGATAATTAACCGAAAATATGTATATATCGCTTTAAAGGAAACTCGGTCATTATTTATAAACGCACAGCAATGAAAAAGAGTTTGTACGTTTAACAAACATTTCATGTTCTCAAAGGTCCACATTTTTTTTGTTAGTTATAGAATTGCTTTTGTTTATCTGTAACCGAAACATATTTTTAACTGAAAAAATTGATGAATTAACTAGAGAAGAAAATTACAAACAATATTTTGAAAAATGTCCAAACTTTTTTTTTACTGTGCGGACAGTGTTAGTCTGGTATAAATGACCTGAAAGTTCTCTTTTCGAACGTCTTCATATAACCCAGAGCTCCGAATCCAAGTTAAGTTGACTGACTAGCGTGGTCGAAGATTGTCCCGATAATACACTAATGTAAATGTAAACTTCATCTCGAAACGCGTAGAATTTATAGTCCCTCATGAGACAAGTGTACAGAGGATATTTTCGGACAAACTGGAGCGACGTGATCAAAGCAATCTCGTCGCATTGTCTTTATGGCCGTCCGACGAATAAAAAAATGCAACTGGTCTGTTCTGTACGAGACAGTCCGACGAGAGTTTACTCTTATCCAGCTATCCAGCTGCATATCTACTACTTTCACCAGGATTGAAATGGCAAAGAGGGTTAGAGTTCATATTTTGCGAAACTACTGTGCGGGCAGCGGGTGCAAGCCGTGGACGGGCTACTTGTATTGTACATTGGAGCTGACCGAAAAGTCCTCGTGACTCACAGACGGTAATAAAAAGTTTCTGCCTCCTTGATGTACGCTTCGTTAAATTTTTTCCGCCTTTACATTTTTTATTTTATTTTTATTACATCGCCGACGATATGCTTGCATGGGAGTCCAAAGAATGTCGCGATAACCGCATACCACCATACCGCTTTTGTCAGGTTGTCGGTTAGCAGTGGGGTTGTTAAACCTAGTCAGCCGTTGCTCGGTTTTCCTCGCAACTAACAACGTCGAGAAATTTTTTATATCTTAAAGAAGCTATGGAAGTTCGTTAACTTCCATAGCTTGTTTAAAATCTCGCTCTCTCGCTCTCTCTCTCTCTCCCTCCCTCCCTCCCTCCCTCCCTCCCTCCCTCCCTCCCTCCCTCCCTCCCTCCCTGCCTCCCTCCCGCCCCTCCACCCCGAGCGTTTCGCGATATCTCGGGGAAACCACGTTTTAACTTGCTGAGGGAGCAATTAGTTACTCGGTTAACCGAAACCATATACGAACCGCCACTGGCAAATATTTCGTGTTTGAGCAAGACACAAGGAATCCGATGGCTGTTTCTTGAACAGCGTCCAGAGGCATAAATCGATGGAGCTGCCAACTGACTGGAAACTTCTTCGTAAGATCGGCAATTATTGGGTTTAATTTGACGTTTAAAATAATAGTTAGCAATGCTCTCGATTTTCCATATTAATAACTTGACCGGGCTGATGAAAATTTGGCGAAAATCTCTCGCCATCGAGCAAGATATTCAGCAAGGTATCGAGCAGTTAGGACCCGGGTGTAGATCGTTGCAGTTTCTCGTAAATCTCTGTCTGAATTGTAAAAAACGCCCCCAATCCTAAAAGTTCTGAAGATATTGTTACGATCTCGTGGAATAAATAAGGCGCGTATTTATGGTAGTGCGTATGCCCGTGGAATAAATTAGGCGTGTATCTCGTGGAATAAATAAGGTGCGGTTTTAGGGCGGATATTATTAAGAACAATCGTCGTTAAATATCTCGAGCGCGAACTGTCTGTTCTCTTTGAAAGTAAACAGTCAAGACTGTTGTCATCTGGTCAATTGATGATCTGTCCGTTTGTCATTTGTCATACTGAGCTATCCGGCCGGTCATCTATGTAATATCGTGTATCTCGGTCCATACTCATCTCTATATTCGTTACAATATTTATAAAATTGTAATGAATACGCGCTGTTGTACTTAATTACCGTAAGTTACAAAGAACAAATTTACCATCAATTTTTTATCCCAAAATACGTGGTGCCGGATCAATCGGAGTCACTTGTAATCGCGACGTTAGCCTCGAGAGCGAATTTTTTTTTGTCAATCTGTTAAAGTCGTCACAACTATTCCAGCTTCGCCGAGCAGTGCCGGCTATACGGAATGCGCTCATCTTTATTAATTCGAGTCTCGCAGAAGATGAGTGGCAAGACCGGAAAGACTTAGTGTACGTGATCTTATGGCCTTGGGAGCAAAGGAGTTTTTTTTAATTTTTTTTTACCCTAGTGGCTCGACCAATATTTACGTTTCATTCTGGCCGTCGATCCGACGCGACCAGTGGTATCCAACGAAACCCTCCCTCTTCACTGTCGCTAAACGTACCTGCTTCTTTAGCCGCGCACTCTCTTGCGTCATTGCAAAAACAGGAAAAAATTAACATCTTGGCGAATAAGACTCTGTTCTTGTACACGAAGGATTCGTCTAACTTCCCGAGATAAAATGAACTGCTAAGCAAAATATTCTTCGGCGATTTCATGAATAACTGAACTCAAATATAATTTTAAAAAATGTATAACCTTTTATGACATATAACGATCAAGAGATAATAATGAAGAATATTTTCATCAGTTGGTTGGTCTATCTACGGCTCAAACGTCTGTTCGTTGATGACCTTATCACATGAAAGTCTCGTTCGCTCAAAATGTAAAAGAGGATCACTCGAAGCGTTCAAGTAAAAGTGGGGAACCGATAAAGCGCAAAGGGTGAAAGTGAGGATAGGATCAACGATGCCGAGATAGTATTAGAAAGAGAGTGCGAACATTTGGATTTACTAGCTGCGAGATGCGCGCCCCCTGAGGGGGAGTCTGCACCCGTGCCGCGGTAATCCAGATCCGACGCTGGAGTGGGGACTCGCAAGTCCAACCGGAGTTTTCCAATTAGCTCTAGAGCTTAAAAATTTAATTACACACCGGCGGATAGATAATGGCGGGTAATGGCGTGCCGATAACGAGCTTATCCCCACAGAGAATCCCTGCGCCTCTCTCATTCCTGTCCCCGCCCTTTACGTCAGAGCTTCTTGTGCGATGGGATCTACGCTTGAGTTCTCTTTCCCAATGCTATAACTTTCACGCGAATGTCCAATAACATTTATCTAGTGCATAATGCTGCAGAGTTTTCCTTCCTAAAAATTGGAACATAACTGATCGGTGTTGACGAAATTCACGCGTGAATAATTTGAAACTTATTACAAGTCAGAACTAAAATATTTATAAGTTTAGCGACGTAATAAAGCCATGGTGGTATACAGGCTCGGGGATCGATGGACATTTGAATTCGTAACGTTGAAAAGCCGCCAGCTCGTGGAAATGAGAGATTTCGGTGGTTGAAATGCCTGCGCGAGTCGGTATAGCAGCATAGTATTCCCGGTGCTGCAGGCATGTATTTAGGAAGTGGCGAATGGGTGGCTCCGTCGTTATAGCGCTTTCGCTCTCCTCTGAATCATGAGTCGCGGTCACTCGAGCCACGATTTACGGTGACCGAGCTGTTTGGGGAATACGTAATGACCGACTGGCGATTTCATGCGTACCACCAGCAACTATATGCATTAACAAGTGGCCAAGCGTTAGAGAGAGTGTTCGTTCGAATACTTCCAATTATATAGAGATACTGAAGGACGATCCGTTAATCACATTCATACAGCTGTGAACCCAACCTCTTCAATATTTAATTACAAGTTGATGAGATTTTTCGTGGCGTCTGCTCCAAATATCTCATTTATTCGGCGATCTGACGTTTCGGCGAAATGACATCACAGAGAAAAATCTTAAATTTTTCAGTAACCATCGCAATGTAGTCCTTCAGATAGCCCGGTCCCATATAAGACACTTTAATAAAACGTGGTTCTTAACCTACGAATTCTCTTAAAGGAGCATTCATATGACCAGTTTGTACAATGATATTCGGGCAGCCGTGAATTTTATATGCAAGTTTAATAAATATATTTTTCAAAATAAGCTCAGCCGAGTTAATAAGATCATGGGCTACCAATCGCAGGGTCACACGTTCGAATCCTCATTACCATACCCATGTGACACAAAATTTTCGAAACCATACCCATATGGCACAAGCTATTTTGAAAACATTTCCGAAACATTTTCAATCTTTCAAATATTCTGAAATATTTCTGAAATACACGGAAATAATATTCTGTAATATTCTCTCGAAATATTGCAACGAAACATCTCTGAAACATTTCAGAAATATTTTCAATATTACAAATCTTAGAATTTATATCTGAAATATATGTAAATCATATCTTTAAGTATTCTAGGGTATAAGACGGGGTGATATAGCCATGGTTTATTAAATAATGAAAATTAGAGGTTTAACGTTTGAAAAACTTTTACATTTATGTTGTAAACAACTCTAAAAATATCGAACTAAAGTAATTAATTCACAACTTTCGATATTTTCGATACGTAATTTAATTGCAGCTCTATAAAAAAATATTTGCGATCGGCCGTCTCACCCGGACACTAGGGGTGCCAGGGCTACAGTAATAATGGTAGTCAATTAGGCTTAGAGATCATCGGAATCGCAAAAAACATGTTTTACTGTATTTTATTTTGTCTACAGAACATACAGAAAGACAATAAATACCTCTGTCAAATGTTTCAGATGCTAAACTAAAAAGAAAACAGTTTTACTGGCCATGTCACCCGGATATTGCGGGCGAGATGACCACGTGGTCCACCACCATTCACGTGACCATCTCGCCCGTTATATCTACCGCCCGCTAATGCGGGCGGTGGCCCACCACCTTTGACGTGGCCATATCCCCTAAAAAATGGGTGGCCATATCACCTATTTTCCGGGAAAAATATCCACTGCTTAAATTTAGGGAAGACATTTTTAAACATAAGTTTACTACGCACCAATCTCTTCTCAAAACATCCAACTATAGTGTGCAATGTTCATTCACCAGCAAAATTATAATTTAGTATGTCTCCAGACCGCTACAAATATAACTTGAGAAATTTTTGGCTACTTCGAAATAGGGATTAGCCGCTCGTACTGATCCTTGCATTTACGATCTTATCATTTTTGGTGCAATCACATTGTATCTACTCATACTAAAAACTGTGCAAACGGCAGCGTATTCGTTTGTTACGTTAAAAGATATTGCGGGTGGCCTTCTAACCCACGTGGCAATCTCACCCTGCTGTACCCTATTTTGTACATTCTAAAAAAGTAGATACTCTTTTATGCGAAATGAACGATACATTTGTAAGATAGATTGATAGATAGATAGATAGATTTGTAAGCTTTAGATTGTGTTTAACACTAGTATTTCTTTGGAGTATTAAGAGATGAGTCTAGTAAAATTCTTTACTGAAATAAATGTTTATTTACCGTTATCAAAAAGAGCTTGAAGATAATGATTAAAGTAAAAGGTGTTTCCATATTAAACCGTTGAGAAATGTATTATCGCTTATTACCGTTAGTCGATAACTACCTTTAGGAGACCATAGGAACAGATCGAATTCTGATAATTCCGTAACGTATATTTGCATCTGGACCTGCATGTAGTACTGATGACATTTGTCTTCAACTGTAAGTTATTATCAACGAGCTGAAGATCGCGGACATGAAACTTTTCTATAACCGAATAAAAAACCGGTGAATTTTTGCAAACGATTGGACAGTTAACTTCGATAAACGTTGTTATACATCCGTCTTCGACTGCGACTCGGCCTGGAGAAGCGCTAATCCACTGAGAATGCAAAACTACGGGTCCAACGTAAAAAATGCGAGTATTAAATTGTCTCTCGTAGTCAGCAACAGCGATTTTTTCTTTCCCAGTCCTGTCATCTAAGGCTTTACACGATGCACGTTTAGACTCATCAAGAAATTTGGCCAATAGTACGGAAAAATCTTTCTTTCTTCGTGTCTTGATGGAATACACTTTTGAGCTGGCTGTGATTCTCAGTTTTCTAGCATCGAACCGAGGTAAAATTCACCGAGACATAATTCGCTCTTTTTCGTGAAAATACTTAACACGTTGAACTCCACTTCACCCATATCTGGGTGACGGCTGACTTTCCGCGGGGGTCCCGTATTCACGCTGGACGTTCAACGTGTTAAGGGATCATCACAGTGTGATCGCCCGAAAAATAGCAGATTTCCGCGATTTTTTTTTTTTAATGGTTAGGATAAGTTAGTCAGTCGAATTTTTGTTTGCAAATTAAAACACTGATGGCCAAATGCAAAATGATCTTTTAAAAACTGATTTATTTATTTTTAATCTTTTTTTTATTCACTGAAAATTCCATGGAAAAAAATGGTTCCTCATGGTGGCCAGGATTGCGGCCGCAATGTGTCTGAAACAAAAATTGCAAAATGATTATTAATCGGTAGGAAAGCCGCTATGTTGCTATGGAGATTTTTTAATGAAATTTGAAAAAATGGCGACGGTTTGATCAAAGCGTATCGAATTTAGCCTATTTTTTCGACAGTTTTTCGTTTAAAAAAAAAGTTGAAAATTGAAATTTTCATAGCGCTTCCTCATAAAGTTTGAAATAAAAATTGTCATACCGTTTTCTTATGATGGTCCTTTATTTGCGAAGCGTCTTCTATGAGAAAGCATTGTCTGTATTTTTAGCTTCCTTGTTACGTCGTGCCTCTCCTCCTCGGTAATCCGTATCAATCCAAATTAAAAATAATAGCTTTAATCGAATTGAGTTTTGCGCTCGATCGTTCCCACGATCGAGCCATTTCACTACTTTAATTCTTTGGGATTTCAAGAAACCGGACGTTAATATTAGATTTCGCAAATTCATATCCGCTCGCGCCAGACGCCAGCGTTCGACTTTTTAAAACCTCCCCATCCAATTATTCCATGATATAAAGAGAGACTCGAAATCACGCCACCGGACGCGGAATCGAATTTCTGCAAATCCGCGTCCGCTCGCGCCAGACGCTAACGTCCGCTTTTGCGTTCCCCACTTTTCGACTTTTCTGTGCTCGCGCGTGACGCGCGAGCTCAGCATTTTTCGGCCGCTTCACGGCAATTAGTCTCACAGAAATTAGTTAGTCTTCATCGAAACCTCTTAGCGAACAGTCGGACTGGTCTTCTACCAGCCCACGATAAAACTACGAACTTTGAATCCAAACTTGTGAACTGATGAGGCTTCAACCGACAGTTATAATAAACTCGAAACTTCGTAAGATCGACTTTAAATAATTCAACTCACCAATATCGAGGCAAGCTCGATTAGAATTAATTCTATTAAATATTATTTTCCGCACGGTAATACAAGTCGGCAGCTGTAAATCCGCATTTTTCATTTAATAAATCTGCAATCGCTTATATCGTAACCGGAACAGAATAATTATTCCGTACGGAGAACGGACCCGTTTTATCTCGTTACGTACATGTCCTTCCTGTTCCTCGACCTCTGAGGCTCGCGATCCGGCTCTCACCTCTGAGCTGCATGCGATAACATTTAAAGGAACGCTTATCGCTGTAGACAAGTATCTCGTTCGCCGCGATTCGACGAGCACAAGTCTCGTACATTTAAATAGACCGCTGAGACGTAACATTCCTCATAGAGGGCGCTTCGCGAATAAAGGAACATCATAAGAAAACGGTATGACAATTTTTATTTCCAACTTTATGAGGAAGCGCTACGAAAATTTCAATTTTCAACATTTTTCAACATCAACATCTTCTTAAACTTTTATGCAAAACGGCTGACCGATTCAGGTTCAGCGTGTAAAAATACTCTATCGTCATGCTTCACTTTGTCAGATCTGCGCTTGGCACAAAAAAAAATACATGGAAGTATGCGCTCCTGAATTTTTTTTTTGGACTTTCTATTTTTACTCAAGAAATCCAAGTGATACCTCTTTATCTAGCGTTTTCAACCCAATCATATCCAACGTCTTGTGTATGTCTTGCTGTCGATCTAAATAGACACCTGAGTTTTTCCGCGGTGCCATCGGAAAGCAAAGAAATCGCTGCGTGCAAATACCAAAAATCACTCACTTTTGCAATTTTGGCTACAAAAATGCCCGGTAAACTTTTTCGCTAGTTGTCGCTCCGGGACTGTAATTCCATGTATTTTTCCACGCTGATCACGAATCTGACACTTTTTTAAAATTCATAGATGAATATTTAATACGGAAAAAACGTCGCGAAAAAAGAAAAAAATTGCATGAAACTCAAAAAATTCAAAATGACATAAAATTTTTACGGTTTGATCGATTTTCGTGAAATTTTAATGGGTCCATCGGGTGATCACATTCCATCTGTGTACGCGTTTTTAGCACCATAGCTAAAAATTGTGAGCGCTAGAGTGCGCACAAACATTTTGGAAGTAATTAAAAATGGCGTACAAGAAAATAACTGAACATTTTTGGATTAAATTTTGACCAAACGTTGACTATTGATCACACACACTGTGTGCAACGTTTCAGCTTGATCGGTTGAGGCATTCCCGTATTATAACGGTTTGAATTTTTCGCGTCTGAGTCATACACACATACATACTGTGACGTGGTACGTCACAAGTCCCTCGCAAAACTCGGCTCGAGTCCGCCGCTCACCCAAAGTTAGACCCGGATAATTTTACGTATTTTTTCTGATATATATTTTGTGTAAGCTAGCGTTTAAGTTCCCCTCTTTTCCCCTCCCGTTACCGTTTGTGTGAGTGTGCATGGCTCGAAGACAACATCGACATTGCCCCCCCCCCCCCTGACGGCCCAACGATCAAGAAGACCTTTAGAAACAGCAAAGGAACAAGAGCCGACGTGCTGACGCCGAGGAAGGTAGGAGGATCGTGGACGAGGGAAACAGTCCTGGAAAAGCCCGCCGAAAAGCCCTCGAAAAGCCCGCCGAAAAGTCGCCACTGCCCACCCGTCTGTCCACCGCAGCTGGGATCGTCGGCTTACGATATCGATCGACGATCCAGCGGGACCTCTGTTGCCACCCCTCGCGGTCCGGAGGAGACACGCCCGCCCATGACTCCGATTACCGACCAAAAGTGACGCACATGTGCTCTCGTTTCCCTACCGTTATCAGCGCCAACGCCAAGGAACAGGAAGAGGCCGCCATGTCCCTTACTCCGAGCCGAGCCGCGTGGCGTGTGGACGTGTGTGAGATCGGGTGTCATTAGATTTAAGCCCGAACAGCGAATTTGTGAATTATTGTACAGAGTGTTGAGTGAGTGAGCCCAAACTACTCGTAAGTTTTTGCCCCAATTTTTCCCGACCCCTTTGACCCGTTTTCCTCCCCCGAGCACTCCGTATTTTTATAGAAATTATTTGTGAAGGACTTAGCCTCGTGGTCGTAAGAAGTATCGCGCGCGTGGTGAGTGTAGTTAGTTAAAGATAGTGTAGTTAGTTAAAGTTTTCCCCATCGATTCCTGCCCGACATTAAGTTATTGTTTTATGTCAATTATTGATCAGACCGATTCAGTGTACCATCCTCTGAGCCCTCTCCCCTTTTCCGAGCTAGCTGGACTGTCCATTGCGACAGAGATATATTTTTTTGAGTTTTGTGAATCGAGTTTTTTTTTAGTTTGTTACTTTGAGAAAAGATCCATGTCGTTCGCACGGACTGTTACGGTGATACGCCGAGAAAGTAGCTGACGCCCATCCGAGCCCACTGTCTGTCAATTATTCGATTTTCGTGCAACATTTTTCCGAGCAGCTCTCCCCTTAAAATCCCTCGAAGCCACGTTTATTATTCCCTCGTAGTCCCCGATTTTCTCCCGTTAGACCCTCGTTTTTTTTTTTTTCTCATATTGTTTCTGCGTGCGTGACCCGGTCGTTGACCACCGGATGTCTCCGTAATTCACCGGAAAGCCCCCTTAAAGTCGTAATATTTCCGCCAAATTTATTTAGAGCCCCTCCCATTTTTGCAAACCCTTTTTTTCG
This sequence comes from Stenichneumon culpator, assembly GCA_964017025.1. Lineage (NCBI taxonomy): Eukaryota > Metazoa > Arthropoda > Insecta > Hymenoptera > Ichneumonidae > Stenichneumon > Stenichneumon culpator. The sequence continues at coordinate 8,886,005 of OZ024768.1, read as the reverse complement.
AACTTTTCGAACATTTCGAACCAATTACATTTTTTTGTTTTCCCCCAATATTATTGGTAAAAATCAAGTATTAGCATCCGACTTCTCCCCCCCCCCCTTCCCCGCACTATAATCGCGTATATTTTCTTTTTTTTTTTTTTGTTTTCTTTCTTCAACGTCCCAGTACCGGCGTTGAAGCGACAGTAGTTTCAACGACGGTCGCATCAAAAAGTAAAGGTATTTTCGTGGTTATAAAGTAAGTTGAAAAACCGCTATAATTTTACAACGGGTAACACAAGGTGAAAATTGTTAAAACAACCACAGCAGAACCTTTTTTACCGGTTTATTAGCGGTTATTAAGTAGAACAACCTCAAAAAAGTAACGGTTGGTAACACGCGATCAAAAATGGTAAAATCAACTGCACAAGAGGTTCTTTGTACCGGGTTGTTATCGGTAATTTTTAAGTAAGGAGATAAGCAAAACAACCGCAAAAAGGTAATCGGTTAGAAAAAACCGTTATGGTGAAACACAACCGGTTAAAATTTGCAGTTAAAATGCGGTAGGCAGTGCCGAGAGGGGTGGCACGTCGCTTGAACATATTTTGTTTACCTTACTCGCGAGGGCATTACACAGTAGCAGCGAGACAGATATACGCTACTGAATGCTCCCGAAGGTCGTAAGAAAAAAATAAAATAAAGACTAGGCTCCTATCTCCACTCTAGTAGAGTAAGGCATGAAGAGTAGATAGCACGTGGCTTCAGAACATAGCAGCAGTGCTCTGTATGCGCGCGATTAGCAACGATCAATGGAAAATATTCCTACGTGAAATGGAGTCGGTGTCTCCAAAAGTGACTGAAAAAACGAAGACGAGATTGTGCTTGCGACTAAGTACCAATCGGAAAAAGAAAAAAATCGAATGAAGTGTGTGATCGAAGCCGAGGTACACACGATGGGACTGCTAAGGCTAGTGCCAACGAGAATGAAAAAAACGGAGATAACAGTTTCGCTACGGCAGAACTTGTATTCTTTTTGCCAGACGTTTCATCGCAAGGTATGGAAAAAATACAATAATCAAATAGTAATTGATTTAAAAAAGTGCAGTTGTGATTTGCACATTGTTCTCTCATTTTCCAACACAAACGGACGCCAGCTAGAAATCTCATTGCAGTGTATCTAACATTTATTTTTTTGTAAAAACTGGATATCATTTTTTAATTATAGGAAGGCGATATCAATCAAGACCGCGACCAAATGAAAACTCACAAATTTTCGCAATTTCAATAAACGACGATGATTTGGAGTTTGACATCGTCGCACATCAGCAATCAAGAATTCGATGTGATGAACGAAGAATAAATTATCAAAACGCCGATAGATCGACGTCGGTGAGGAGCGGAGAAAAATGCAGTATTTTTACGGATATTCGTATTGATGAATCCGATATAATGTAGTATAACAGTAAATATTGAAGCAAGCATGTACATAGTCGAAATGCAAAAAATGGGTGTAAAATCTATTGTAAAAATTGGATGAAACAAATATTGTAAATATTGGGTGTTAAAAATATTTTAAAAATGGTTGTAAGAAATATTGTAAAAAAATAGATGTAAAAACCATTGTTTTTGCATCAATTTTTACTGCAAAAATATGCATCTATTTTTAGTACAATGTGTACTATGAGCTAACAAATTCATGATTTGACAATTGTAGGGCAACCTCATCCATTGGCTTCACAGCAGCACAACAGGATCACAGGTTCTACCTCAAACTTGAGGAATGATGACGATTCAGAGATAGAATTCGTTACACAGGAACAATCACAAATCAGATTTGAAGAATTAAATCGGAAGAATCGAGGTGTTCATCTATCGAGTAATGGTGATCATGCTAGTACTTCTGCGGGCACTCGTATTGGAGACTCCGAAGTAATGAATCGCCGTAAGGCAGTTCCAAGAGTCGACAGTTCAACACATTCCGATCCATCCGATGGTGAAGTCTACAATATTCCGGCATTGCGCGAAAAAATCGACAACAGTGCAATTCTGGAAGATACATGTCTTAAAGTCAGCGCCACGATCGTAGATCCTGAACGAGTATTAGTAAGCTGCCAGTTGTGCAGAGATAAAAAGCAGATGATCGGCTCGCTTTCGGTTTCTACCAATCTCATTAAACATATCAAACGCGTTCATCATTCTCATGAGAGATATTGGGGTTACAAAAAAGCAAACAAACAAGAGAAGGGAAAACGTAAACGTTCGACGGAACCAAGAGACGCGACACAAGCCAAGCGTCCTAGAACGTCATGTCAGCTGGGTATTGATGCGAAGGATTTCAAACATCGCGTACTTAGATTTATAATAGAGACGATGTAGCCGCTGTCGACCAACTGAACACCCGGTGTTCAAGGAACTTTTTGCGGGCATGAATGTTAAACCCGTGAGAAGAAGACCTTGAGGAAGCGCCTCGTTGATGAAGATTTACGGTGACGAAGGACGGTGACGAAAAGATTTACGGTGACGAAGGAATTGCTCGCTAAAACTGATTATGTTTGCAGTACTGCAGATATATGGTCGGCAAAAAGGAGAAGTTTTATTGGCGTCACGTGCCATTTCATTAACGAGGACTTCAAGCGACAGTCTTTTCCTTTGGCGTGCAAACGATTTCGGAGTACAGTTACATGTGGTAATGCTCGAAAACACCGCCGACAGAGAAGAAGTATTAGAAGAGGAATCTGTTGTTGATGACGATATTTCTGATATGGAATCTATACCGATTGCACCGACGTTGCCGCGAAACTTGCGTTGCAGCACACACACGCTAAACTTGATTGCGTCAACGGACATGATCAACGCTATACGGGACAATACTGTAATAACCATCGTCTCTACCATCCTCACTTTTCCCTGTATCTTTTCCTTTCTCACGCGATTACCGCACGACTGCATTTACCTTCGATATCTCTCCACCCGCCGCCGCTGCTTATCGCACCGCCGGCCATCTCGTCATTTCTTCAAAGACTCTGAACGCCTATTCCCTATCTCCCCCTAAAATACACAATCCTGAACCTCGACCATTGCATTCCTTTTATCACGACAGACCAACGTCCAGGAGTCCGAAACATCTGCCTTTTCAGTATTTTTCCGATCCCCGAATTCCTTCCCCACTACCTGGACTTTGCCACGAGATAGATCTATAAGAACGAACCTCCACCTAGCTTAGATAGTCAGTAAGTCACCGAATTTCTGCGCGTTCACTCTGTACCGCTGCAGCTTTTATTTAAATAAACGTCTTAAGCAGTTTGCTCCAGTGTTTACCGAGTCCTTCCGTCCTAATACCGCGTTCTGTAGCCGAGTTGGCTGCTCGAAAGTGGAAGTAATATAAAAATCGCCATCCGCGACATCACAATACACTTTTACATAACCGTTACACGAAAACGATTGCGAATTGTTCACAGCATTGGTACAAAGCTGCGTTACCGAAATCTGCGGAGATCATCGTCGATGTTGTAGGCCACACCTTTACCTACCCGGTCGTGACACGATGGAACTCTCTGTACGATGCGTTGAAGCAAATAGTAAACATAAAGATGCACTACCGTTGCTATTTGAAAGCTTGCATCTGAAAGATTCATTTACAACGAGTGACGTTTTGTATATAGGCGAATATTATCAAGTTATGTCGCCGTTGGCGCAAGCTTTAAATATTCTTCAAGGGGATGAGGAAGTGTACTATGGCATGCTCCTTCCAACCTTAATAACGCTAAGGCATCGCGTTCAGATATTAGCAGATATTAGTTGAAGTATGGGAGAGTACTTGCGGAGGTATGTCTGAATGGCCTTTCTGAAGGCTTCGACTATATTTTCTCGTCCCAAGATGGAGAGAGAAGTTTGGTCTCAACAATTTCGCATCCAGGGTTTAAGCTGAAGTGGTTCGAGAAGGCGAGCATACAATTTAAGCTCGAACTGGATCTGAGTAAAGCACGACAGTCATTTATAAAAATGGCAGCTATTTATCAAGAAGTATCAGAGGCAACTTGTTCACAAACACCAGCCGTCTCGATGTTGTCGTTCTGCAGAATTGATGAATCGCAGAAAAGCGATATCGAAAGCCAAAAAAATGTCAACATGCAGAAGTCTTACGGTAACAAGGCTGCAGCTGTGCAATTATTAACATATTTGAATGACAAAAAGAACGCATTTGTCTATGTTGCACGACTACTCAATTGTCAAAGAAATTTTCTTAAAATTCAACACGCCGCTTCCATCGTCAGCTCTGGTCGAGAGATTGTTTTCGTTTGCAAGCATTGCTAACACTCCAAGGCGCCATGCTTTAAGTGATAAGAATTTCGAGCGACTCATTCTGCTGAAACTTTTTTATAAAATTCAACGTAAGCTTGAATAAATATTCGCAGTTTAAAGAGCAACCCACTTCAAAAGCAGATATTTACGAAAAAATAAAAAGGAAAAAAAAATCTCTTCACGTTCTTCTTTCGTTTTTTATCGTTTATTTTACTATTCAAATACCGAATATTGTTCGATCGAGTATTTACGAGCTTTGCTTTGAATTTTTGTTAAGCGACTTGTACCATGTGCTATTTTGATTAAATTGATTAGTGTATAAGGAATAATAAATATAATTGAGAATCTTGTATCGCTTAAATCGCGTTACGTAATTGAAGTATTTTCCTAATCGAAACGTCCATTTAAATATTTTACGTTGCATGATTTTCCATCTAATACTAAGATATTTGTTATTACTTGATAAGAAAATGAGGACATACGAGTTTGTCGTACTCACGTACAATGCACTTTGCCTAGCTCTGAACTTCACTTTGTCCGGAGAAGTGTAACATTCATTTGCCAGACGACACTGCAATAAATTCTCCTACAAGAGGATCCACTAGGACTGTACCCTTTGTGACGTGGTGCGTCACAAATTTCCCCCAACGTGGCTCGACGTCCCACCACTCACCTAGGAAAATAAACCAGAATTAGGATCTACTATTTAAGCAACGACTTGAACTATTGTTAAACCTCCCCCTCGACTTACCCTCAGTCCCTGCCACCCTGTCAGTCCCTCGACTCACTCACCGAAGCCCTCGCAACCCCCTGAAGACTCGTCGCAGCCTCCCCGAAGACCCACGAAGACCCACGAAGACACCCCGAAGACCATCACAGCCCATCGCAGATCATCGAAGACTCCACCCTCGACCAGATCGACCTCGCCAGGCCCCGAACGAGCCTACAAAAATTGCCAACCGACCGGGAATTAAAGCCTGGTACGGCAGTCCGGCACTAACGTCCAAAAAAATTCCGACAAACTGATGCTCTGCTCCCACACCGACGTCCGTCCCTTGGAGGCCACAGCACCGAACATTCCACTCGTCCAACCCGTCATGGACCGCCCGGAACCCGACGACACACTCTCGGCTCGAAATAACGAGTGTAAACCGACGAGCTGTGTCGTGCGGGTAAACACCGTAAAATTGCACCCGAGCTGTCAGTGCGACACTTCGTCCGAGCGCCGCGAGGAACCAGCACCTCTCGGCGTGGAGAATATTCGGCGATCGATAAGCCAATCGATGCCGAGGATGCGCGCGCCGAGCGTCGCGACAGGCCTTCCGTCGCGACGAATATTCGCAATCGGCCGCAGCCAATTACGACGCCCACCGCCAAGCTAGTCCCGAGACTGACCAATCGATTTTCGCAGAAGAATCGCAAATTGCAAGACCGACCCTGAGGTCGGAGAAGAAACCGGAAACGGCATGGCTTTCACCACTTCGAGCCACGGCGTGTGAGAGAGTGATTGTGTGTGACAGGAGAGCGAGCGAAATTAAGTCCATTATTGCGAATTTATACGACCCGGAAAGCCCCCGTTATATTCAGACTCCATCCCCGGAGGGTACCGACTCGAGGCAGAGATAAAGGATACGAATTTGGACCAAAGCTTGGAATTTATAACGACTCGGCAAAACAAGGACTATCGAACGGATTTTGCCGAGAGGAATTGATTGAACCGTTATCGCACGGATTATTGTAAGCGATAAGGAGCGTAAGAGATCGGTTGAGTGAGTACAGTTTAAGTTTCCCTTCCCCCATTTCTACCTGATTGACTGTCCCATTTCCCACATTCCCCTGAAAATTTGCCCGTCACCCCCCTGGTAATGTTACGTGATTTTTGTTATTGTATTATCTTCGACCGTCGATCACCGGCCGCCACGTGCGCCGGCATTTTGCTCTATATTTCTCGTGTGCGCGTGAGTGGTGGCGATCGCGGAGATTTACAGCGCGCGACCGTTAGCGTATTTTTCCCCCGTTCTCCCCAAGACTATAAAATCGTTCATGGTATCTAATTTTTTGTGATTATTGGAAGTTTGCTGTATCTTTTTTTTGTGCCGAGGTAATATTGTCAAGAACCCCTGGACAGTGCCTGCGGCCTGAGAAGTCTCATTCCCCTCCCTCCCCCGTTCCCGCTAGCCGAGTGACGTAAAAAGGTAATAGATTTTGTTTCTTTTTTTTGTTTTTTTTGCACTCGATTAACTAAATCGAGCGCCGCGGTGCTACACCGATACAGTAGCTGGCGCCCAAAAATCCGTGATTGTTCCCCGAGCTTTGAGATTTTTTTTGAGTTGCTAACGTCAGACCAGTATTGTGTAGAATCTCCATCGGCCAGCCCCTCCTCCCCTCCCCTTCCCTGCGATTGACCCTGCGAATTGCCGTCCCGGCGATTACCGTAAGCCATAGTATTTTCGTAAGTTTTGTTATTGATTATTTTTTTCCTTTTTTTCGATTTTCTTTTTCTTTTTGAACCTTAATAATTTTCCGACAGTTATATTTTTCCCCGAGTATTAATTATTGTCCGACCTTTGTATTTCGCCCTGCGTAGCAATTATTTTTTCGACCTTAGTATTTTCCCCCGCGTATTAATCCCTTTTCGACTTTTGTATTCTGCTCAGCGTTAACTATTTTTTTATTTTCTTATTCCCCCCCCCCCCCCCCCGAGTATTGAGTAATTTTCTATTTTCTTATTTTTCTTGCGTAGCGATTATTTCCGGTTTTTCTATTATTATTTCTGAATTCTTTGCCCCCTTCTCTTATTCTTTTTCGAATTGGTTATTATTATTGTTATTGCGAACTTTTCTTTTCTTTTTTGGTTATTATTGAGACTGTTTATTTTTGTTATTGAATCCCTTCAACATACCCGTAACGGCGTTGAAGCGGCAGGATTTGCTAATTATTATTATTCTGTTGTTAATGTTCACTGAACGAGTTATTATTAAAAGCCATTTTTCCACGTTCTACACAAAACTCTGGAGTGTTATTTCCCCCTTTCCCTCGCCCTATATTTCCCGATTGTCCCGTTTGGAAGCGTCAAAGACCAGGAAGCATCATCACACCTTCAACCCGACGAACGTGTGAGACAGTTAATGCCTAACCCTTTTGAATTGTCTAAGGTTTGAAATCAATCGGATGAGTTATTGCCGCAAGCCCCGTCCGTAAAATCACCTCCATTCTGCGTTGTCGACCAATACACCAGCTAACCTCTTCTTCGATCACTGTGCAAAATCGTTAGTAAATACACGTACCGTTAGTAGTACACGTGTAGTAAATCATTGCGACACAACAAAAAATTACCAATAATAAATATTCTTCTTACATTTCTGTATTACCGTTCGCAACCCTTCTATTGAACAATAGAATTTATAAACCAATTTTTTTGCTGTTTTACTCATTTGACGTCGGGCTAATAGGGAATGCAACCATTTTCATTAACGGCCTCTCGCGGCGCCGTGTGTTCTCGTGCGTATAGCGAATAACACGTGATATGGATTCGATGTAAGGTCTGCTTATCTAAACGGCTAATCCACTGCAGGAACATAAATATCCAGACCCCAGGCAGCTCTGTGCACCTGTTTAGTGCGAGTTTTCACGATCATCGTGTTTGTGGGCGAGCATTGTTGCCTGCACCGGAAAGCTGGGTTGGTGGATCGGTGTTAGGCAGCACCCGACGAAAGGAGTATTGTTGACGTTGGCCGGGATTTATTTTCGCCTTTGTTTCTAACTAGCTCCAGTGGGAGCCAGTAAGCAGCGATACGCTTCTCTCTCTCTCTGTCTTTCCCTCACTCTCTTTTTATTTCTATTTTACTTATATTTTTATTTTTCGCTGTTCTATATCTTCTTTATTTTATCACACTGTTATTGTTTGTAAAATTTTTCACCGTATTTATGTTCTTTTTAAGTTCTGTATATTCCCACATAGCACAAAGTTCTCAATAATATAGCAAAGTCATCATTTTTCTGAGGACTTTACGACTTCTGATAAAGATGTCAACAAAGACCTCATCTATTGTAATTTAAGAGTTACTTCATTTTATTTTGACAACATTCTGTGCTCAGAAAATTTGATATCTTTAAAGTGCTCTTCAAACTGTTTCGAAAGATGTCTTATTGTATTCGAAAAGTGTACAAATGCGTTGATTTTCGAGCTCATTCAGAAGTCTGAAAACCTACGGAATTTAGAGCTTTTCGTTTTTATTAGAAGAGCTCAGTGGATTCATATTTCATTACATGTTATGTGAAGATGTATGCGATACAGCACCGTATTTATTGTTTGTATTCTACTTTTTTCCAAGGAAACGCTACAGTCATGTGTAAAAAGTTTCAAAAATCAGTAAAAACGATGCTTTTGGCGTTTTTAAAACACCACAGTATAATATGTAAGGTGGTCAGTTTTGTCACAGTTAACATTTTTGCACCCAAAGATTTAAGAAATTGATAAAATCATTGTCGATGCTCATAAATATGGGAGTAGCAATTTATATGCCATAGAATTATAGTCCATAAGAATATACCTGACGTGGAGATGATGCCGCGTCTCGAGATACTTGGCTGAAACAGTTGGTTAGTCAGGCAGCAACTTTGGCCGCTGCCACCACGATTGCCAAACCGGTACAACAAAAAGCAGGTTATTGAAATTGTCACATTGCTTCCTCATTTCTTCTCATTATACATAAACATTCTTTCATGAAATTTATTTTATGAAACTATTTTTGCGACAGTTAGAGACCGAACACGTATTTTTTAGAAATTTGAAATGCCATAATTTCCGAACCTCCTAACAGATTCACACCAAATGTAATCTCATACCTAGTCTAATAATAGTCAATTTTTGGACCAACTTTGAGCTCAATATTTTTGAAATTGTGAGAATTACAGCGAAAACGAAAATTTAAAAAAATTCACCATGCCATCATTTTTTAACCCCTTAACGGATCCATGCCAAATTCAATCCCAAATCTTGTTTTACCATAGTCTACTTGTGGACCAAATTTGAGCTCGATATCTTAAAAAGATATCGATGCACACACACACAGACATTACGTACAAATCTCTTTTCTCGACGTTTTAGACTATTATAAGCATTCTACCACGAAATTCTTGAAAAAAATAATGTTACAAAGCTGTATGGAAATAAATATACATTGTTTAGTGTATGTACAGTTAGCAAATATAGCAGGCAATTTTATAATAACTGCGGCCATATTGCGGGTGGCGACCGCTCGGTGGCTAGGAGGATGAAGATGGTCCTGATGGTTTCTCGCAAGTGGTCCCATGCCTAGTCCCTCCTCAAAAAATCAGTGGCCGAAATAACTCGCATTGTCGATATGTATTGTTGTCGGTTAAGATATGCTCCCTGATTGACTGTCATACGAGTCTGAAACTGATGTCGTTCAACGAGCAATTTGGTCGTGTTTTGCCGTTTGACAATTAATGGTTTGGCATATCGCGAGGTTGAGTAGCGCGTGATTCGGTACATTGGTATTTATCGTAGTTCAATAAGAAAACAGTATATTAAAGGAAGAATCACACGTCCATAAGAAAACAGTGCTTGAAGGAAGAAAATTAAACAACGGTGCGCGGCGACCTGGTGATTCAATAAGGCACGGACGCGAGAGAGACATAGCGAAGAGGGGCATCGCCGCTGTAGCGATACGAGAAGGGATCGACGTCATGGCTCGAATTAATGTGAAGTGAAAGTCACGTGACGGAGCCAGGAGGGTGAGAGAGATAGCTCTATTGGTCTCATGGGGGAGCGAGGGAGAGCGACAGAGAACGTGTTTCACTTCACCTTAAGGATAAGCATCGCACGTATATAGCCAGCCCAAAATGATATTCAGTAAGAATTTGAATATTTCCTTATGGCATAAACATCTGAAAAAATCATCTGTACCACGGTGCCAAGAAAATTAATTTTGCATAATAATAATAATGTCAAAACGTTATCAACAAATTATTATTTTTTTAATGGTTCAACAGATAATCAATAAACGTTTTTCTCTTTTTTTAAAAATGAATCCGTAGATTCTTCTAGAAGTCACATAAATGTTTTCACCATTTTCTTACTTTTTGAATTTTCCATTTTTGACATTGTTTAATGCCATAACAGCGAAACTGTTGGCACAATCACTTCGAAACTTATTGTGTGTACTGTGGATATGGAAATACATCCGAAATTCGTGACTCTATGACGATGTTTCAAAAATTTTTAACAAAATTTGAACTATCAGGACGTTCTGAAAAATTTCATATAATGAATTCTAAAAAAAAGTTGAAAATTGAAATTTTCATATCGCTTTCTCCTAAAGTAGTAAATTGGAATTTTCGTACCGCTTTCTTATGAGAAAGCGGTACGAAAATTCCAATTTACTACTTTCAATATTAATGTTCCATTATTCGCAGACCTTCCGCTCTGAAGAAGCAAAAAATACAAAGAATGCTTTCTCATAGAAGAAGCTTTGCGAATAAAGGAACATTATAAGAAATGATAGAAAAATTTAAATTTTTAGCTTTTCTGAATAAAGGATATGAATATTTATATTTTCAACTTAAAAAAAAAATATTTCACTTTACGCTAGATAATGTTTAAGGCCACGAACCTAATTACGAAAAAAACTTGGATGAGCAACTTCAGAAACACTTCAAGTACAAAAAAAAAAACTGAAAAATGAAATTTTCATATCGCTTCCTCATAAAAGTTGAAAGTTGAAAGTTGAACGTTGAAAGTTGAAAGTCGAAATTTTTTTATCACTTTCTCATAATGGCCCTTTATTCGCAAAGCTCCTTCCATGAGAAAGCATTTACTATATTTTTGGCTTCCTCATAGAGGAAGCTTTGCGAATAAAGGGCCATTATGAGAAAGTGATATAAAAATTTCGACTTTCAACTGTCAACGTTCAACTTTCAACTTCTATGAGGAAGCGACATGAAAATTTCAATTTTCAGCTTTTTCAATATCAACGTCGTATTTAACTTTTAAGCAAAACTGCTGGCCGATTCAGATTTAGTGCGAAAAAAACCTTGCGCTTTTGGTCAAAACGGCTGTCGAATCTGTACTCGAGGCGAAAAAATACATAGAGCATCATAGAGTATTCACCGGGAAGCCAAGAAATCGCTGTTTGAAAATACGCAAAATAACCCATTTTTGTAATTTTGGCCATAAAAATACCCGGTAAACATTTTCGTTAGCCGTCACACCGGGATTGTATTATATGTATTTTTTCACGCTGATCACGAATCTGACACTTTTTTATTCGTAGATTAATATTGGGTATTGTGTGTTACACCGATCCCCTAAGGGTTACGGGCTCCTTCACTTTCTTCCTCCTCCTTCCTTATCCGCGGTCGCCGGTTCGATTCTTGGGCCCGGAGCTTCGTCGCGCCCCGTCAGGTGTCAGTAATCCCGGACATACGGATATAGTCGTAGTTCGTACGTCCTATCTCCGGAGCTATGTCCCCGTCCGTTTTCCTTTCACCTACGGGCCTTCAGTCTCGGGAATCGAACCCGCGACACCTTTTCCCAGTCTTTCGGTTTCCCCTACCGAGGCGCTGGTCCTTTCCTCTGGACCTACTATTATAGTGGGTTCCGAACCACTTTTTCGCAGATAAAAACACCACAGAAAATTCTTGGTGCTTGCCGGGAATCGAACCCGGGCCTACTGCGTGTGAAGCGCGCGCCGAGACCACTCGGCCACGCTCACCCTCGTAGATTAATATTTAATACGGAAAAATGCGTCTTGAAAAAAAAAAAATTCATGAAATTCAAAATATGCAAAATGACATAAAATTTAAACGGCTCGATCGATTTTCTTGAAATTTTAATGGATCATCGGGTGACATTATTCCATCTGTGTACGCGTTTTTAGCCCGATAGCTAAAAAATTGCGAACGCTACGGTGCGCACTTTTTCGAAGAAATAAAAAATGGCGTACCAAAAAAACAATTGAACATTTTTAGATGAAATTTTGCAGAAACATTGACTATTAACCACACATGCTGTGTGTGAAATTTCAGCTTGATCGGTCGACGCGTTCTCGAGTTATAGCCACACACACACACACACGCACACGCACACGCACACGCACACGCACACGCACACGCACACGCACACGCACACGCACACGCACGCACGCGCACGCACATGATTTTTCGATGTTCTGGAACATTCTGAACACGTTTTCATTAAAATCTCGAAATTTTTTTTTTCAGCACCACAAAGCTTCCTCTATGAGGAAGCAAAATACGTAATATTTTAAGTGCTTACGATCTTTGTACTTTGTACTTACAGTATTTTTTTTTACTTTGCCCAGCTGTGAGCACAATGCTGTGCATAAGGTACCCAAGTAAAAGGTGATAACACACCATTTTCTTTAATTAGCACGCTCAGTCGTGGCTAATTTGTAGCCGGCTAAAATAGCTTAGCCGACCAAACTATAAAATCCATTAGCCGGCCTAATCTGTACAGCTCTAATACGATGTGCTACATAGGGAAAATAGGGCAAAACGGGCCACAACAGAAATAGTTAATTCACATTTTCACGATGAGGGGAATAGTATCCAGAATAATATCCAGCGTAGCTCCGGTAATAACGGCAAAAACAGGGGGCAAAACGAGCCACCAAAAGAAAGCTGGCTACCTCATATGTGAGTGCCGACGATAGGATGTAAAAAAAGAGATAAAAAGACATAGTATCATAGATCGCGGGTACGGGCTCGAAGCGCGCGGTATTGGCTAGTTAATATATAATAACGGAACTCCGATTATGAAACATGTGACATTCCAAAGTCGTACGGAATAAGTCAGCCAGATAAAAGTCGAAGTGTTAATAATAATAATTTCAAAATTAATTTTGAATTATATATATATTTTATATTTTATAAATATTTGTCATACGGATACATATGAGGTGTTCCATGTGAAATCGAACAGTCAAAAACCCGACCCTCTCCAAAAAAGTTGTAATTTCACCATAATTCATGATTATTTACAAATGATTTTTGTTATTTTTTCAGACTTTTTGGATCGTATTTTTTTGATATATCGAAAAATTGAACTATTTTAAAACCCCCTATATCTTAAATACTATTAGTCGTACAAAAAAACGTTTAAGCCATAAAAGTTGCACTTTCAAATTAACTTTTGTAAACACAATTACATTTTGCTTCCTCATAGAGGAAGCTTTGTGATGGTGAAAAAATAAATAAAATTTCGAGATTCTAATGAAAAAATGTTCAGAATGTTCCGAAAAACAGAAAAATCACACTTACAAACAAAAAATTTCCGGATGTATGTGTGCGTGCGTGCGTGCGTGCGTGCGTGCGTGCGTGCGTGCGTGCGTGCGTGCGTGCGTGCGTGCGTGCGTGCGTGCGTGCGTGCGTGCGTGCGTGCGTGCGTGCGTGCGTGCGTGCGTGCGTGCGTGCGTGCGTGCGTGCGTGCGTGCGTGCGTGCGCGAATCGGATGGGAAAAATTCAAAACGTTATAACTCGAGAATGCGTTGACCGATCAAGCTGAAATTTGGCACACATCATGTGTGGGTAATAGTCAATGTTCGTGCAACATTTCATCCAAAAATGTTCAGTTGGTTTTTTTGTACGCCGCTTTTAATTTTTTTCAAAAATGTCGGTTCGCGCTCTAGCGCTTGCAATTGTTTAGCTATCGGGCGAAAAACGCGTACACAGATGGAATATGATCACCAGACGATCCCATTAAAATTTAAAGAAAATCGATCGAGCAGTTTAAATTTTGTCATTTTGATTTTTTTTTTTCGAGAGACATTTTTCCGTATTATAAATATTAATCTACGAATAAAAAAGTGTCAGATTCGTGATCAGCGTGACAAAAAACATAGAATACAATTCCGGAGTAACGACTACCGAAAAAGTTTATCGGGCATTTATATAGCCAAAATTAAAAAATGGGTTATTTTGCGTATTTTCAAACAGTGATTTCTTGGCTTCCCGATGAATACTCTATGATACGTAAATTAACTCTATAATACGTAGAAACGTAAAGAAAAGATATGGCATCAAAAAAACAAGAAAACTCACTAAAGAACGTGTGACCGCTCTGCAACATCTGAGAAGACGAAGAAGATGCGTGGCGAATTCCAATCACGAGTTGAAAAACGAGTTCAAAAATATCGTTCGGAGTGGCAAGAGGATGCGAAATTAAAAAATTGGCGTAGAGTGGTATCGAAAATGCCTACAAAAGCACAATGCATTCTGTAACGGCCGCAGCCTCATATTTTGTTTAAACCGACTTTAATATTTATCCGAGCGTATCGATACGGAGTTTCCGTTCGATACGCTCTTCAAAGAAGCCCTTAAGGCTATCGAGCATCCGGACCGCCGCGAGCGGCCACTTATCTCCTAGACTAAACACTCTGTGACTCTTTATTCCATTGTGAAGCGAGCGCGAAGCCCTCAGCTTCACGCCCGCTTCGCGTCAGTCCAGCTCTAGCCTCCGAACGGTACACTCTCCCGATTAACACTCTAATTGCCACGATTAATAAAAGACTCATATATTCAATCCGACTTGGACTTGATTCAAACATCCTAAGACCCAATCGGCCATCCGTCACAATTCTTTGCAAATAAGAATTTGTCGCGGACATTTCGGTGATTAAAGCGCATGCATCAGGGAAGAAACACATCTCATATGTACAGGGCGTTGGGCGTTCTTCGATAAAAAAACGACTACAAAGTTTAACGAGAAAAAAAAGAATTGATACGAATTTGGAACTGCACACGGAGAAAAAGAAATACTAATAATTCATCCAATTTCCATTACAATGTACTGAAATTCCATTACATTGTACTGAAATTCTCATTAATGGTGCGCCCCGTGAAGAAAACAGGAATTTTTACTGTTTAAATTTACAAATAAAAATTACTGGAACGACACCGGAATTTTTAAGAGTGAATACATGGAATATTCACGTGCGATTACATTTTTTTACAGGATAATTCCAGGAATGTTCACTCATCTACTACCACGTACTAGAGTTACTTATTCATGATGAGGAAGAAGGTGTAACCGGCTACCCCTTTGGTGGCCATCTCCTACCCCCGGCGTGTGTAGTAGAGATGAGATTTCGACGAATCCCGGAAAAAAAGGCCGTGGAAAAAAAGGCCTGGAAAAAAAGGCCGATGGAAAAAAAGGCCGTGGAAAAAAAGGCCGATGGAAAAAAAGGCCGTGGAAAAAAAAGCCGTGGAAAAAAAGGCCGCGGAAAAAAAGGCCCCGGTCAAAACTCAATTTTCAAAATCAAGTCTATAGAAACAGATTTTTTTTTTTCATAAAAAATGGTATTTCTGGTGGCAGTTGGGGGGGCTCCGCCCCCCCGAACCCCCCCTCCCCCCACACGCACACGCACACGCACACGCACACGCACACGCACACGCACACGCACACGCATACGCCCACGCACACGCACACGCACACGCACACGCACACGCACACGCACACGCACACGCACACGCACACGCACACGCACACGCACACGCACACGCACACGCACACGCACACGCACACGCACACGCACACGCACACGACGTGGTGAATCCGGAGACCGCTAATGGTCTGCGACTACAATCTTCCAATTAGGAGAATGCATCCGGATGATTAACACGCGTTTAATCATTAGGAAACACTATCACTATTGCATCAAAATTGCAGTAAATAAAATCGATATGCTTTTTTTTCTGTAAAACTTTTATCAACCATTTTCACACAAAATTTCCGTACATCGGCCTTTTTTTCCTTCGGCCTTTTTTTCCGGGGCCTTTTTTTCTGAGGCCTTTTTTTCCATCGGCCTTTTTTTTGCGGCCTTTTTTTCCGCGGCCTTTTTTTCCACGGCCTTTTTTTCCGCCAGCCGATTTCGACGAGGCATGCTTCCCCGAGGACCTGTCCTCGATGGACAGGCTGTCTCAAATCCCAATTACTCTGCGGGTTCCTTTGTAGATGATTCATGACGTGTGCCCTTAGGCATCGAACAGTTCGGTCACCAGGTGTTTTAATCTAACAAACACCAAGATGTAATATTTTTCAAATACTGTTTATTTATTAAAACACTCACACAGTTTTCCTTATACTGGAGTTATTTCGTTGACAAACAACGATAAAAATGTTAACAATAACGATGTTTCGTTTAGGGTTATTAATACCCGCTTATTAACTCTTCTGAATTATAAACGAATTTATCGGTACACTCTCGTCGCACGAACCGGATCAGCTTGACTTATCATACTCTCGAAAGACCGACACGGATTTCAAAGTTACAACGCGTATACTGATAGCAAATGAGTACCGCCGCGCCGCACAGCACTAATGCTCGCGACTGTACGCTTGAGGCAAGAAAATAAAATTTTCAAGCCTAGAGCGAAAGTGGTATCGCATTAGCTTCTATTTTTTTTTTTATATAATTTTAAATAATTTGAAAAAATCGAAGCTAATGCGATACCACTTTCAACCGGTGCGGTGGTATAGTGGTTAACGTGCTCGCCTCTAAGACCTAAGCATCGGGAGGTCGACGGTCCGATTCCCGGCTTCGTATGTTTCGCCGAGAAGGGAAAAAAACATGGACGAGACGAAGCTCCAGATATATACATCGGTCACTCGCACACTTTAACTCCAAGTGTGAGTGCCGGATGTATATAGCTGTATTCCATTGTTTACATTCTCGGTGAATCGTGACGAAAGTCCGGCGTCGGGAATCGAACCTGAGACCGTATCGGCGTAGGGGACGTAGCGTACCCATCGCCCGGGCCGCCGAGTTTATGTATCATACTCGACGCTCCGCAATAGCTATCCCTGGCCTGAGTGTAAGCTATCGTGCTCGGGCTTCATGGCACCGGGGTATGGTGCGTTATAACGATGTTTCTAGGTATACCAGGCGACATCCTAAAATACTTTCAGCCTTACCTCCTCAACCTGGGGCTATGAGGAGGCCGACCATGATCTCTAGCTGACTACATTTTGGGGATGCCGGGGGACGGGGGACTGGGCCAACGATACCCTGAGCAACCGGCAATCCCAAGAAGAGATGCGGTGGTGCGGAAGGAACCCTGTTTAACCGGTAATGGCGTGGGCCATTACTGGGGTTGCTGAGGAACGGGGGACTGACCACAGATACCTTCGGCATCCGGCAACTCCAAGAAGGGACACTTCGGAACGGGGGACGGGCCAGATCCGCTGAGTAACCGATAAAGCGCACGAAGGGTTGCTGGGGGATGGGGGACTGAGCAAGATACCCTGGGCAACCGGCAATCCCCAATGAATAAGGTGTCAAGTCGCAGAAGTAGGTGCGAGTGAATAACACCACGTGGAACGCCTGTCGGTTGTGTTCCGCGTCTGAGGAACACAACGTGGATAATTAGGGGGGTGCGAGTGCCCCACGGGGCCCGAGTACAATGGTCCAGCTGGACTGAGTGCTCGTATCGCTAAACAAAACCAAAACCAAACTCGGATACCACTTTCGCTATAGGCTTGAAAATTTTCTTATCTGGTATAGGATTTCTGAGAATTTTTTGAAATTTTTTCATTTGGGCTAGCAATATGTTCACTTAAAAAAAAAAAGCAAAGCTCAAAAAAATCTAGAAGCAAACGTTTTACCAATACACGATTTTTCAGAATTTTTAATTCCGGCTAAAAATATGTTTACTTTGAAAAATTGTAATTAATGCAAATTAATACAAATTTTCTTTTTTCAATTTGGAGTGATTTTCAGAGTTAGAATTAGAACAATATTATAAAAAATTACCAGCCGAATTGAAGAGGTCGAAGGTCCAACGTAGGTCGAATCGGTATGGAATGCCCCATATACACTCGATCTAGTCGTCGTGCCGTTTCGTCTGGTGGTAATTCTCCCCGCATTCTATACACCTGTCATCGGTGTTATCGTTCGCGTCCGCGATAGCTTTTTTTCTTTTTTTTCACCTCTCTTTAGTGGCTGCGTCGCATTCGGGATGACCTTCACATCTTTTTTATTTTTTCTTGCAGTCATTATTTTTCGTTTTTTAATATTGTCCTCCGAGTTCAGTATTTCCGCAACTGCTCTTGCACGCTTATTCGGAAAAGTAGATTGAGTAAACCTGGGAACCGGAGCGATGGCATCTAACACGTCACTCGTTGTCGCTATCTTTAGAGACGGATAGCCTGCTGCAGCCAAATCTTGAGCCGGCGTTGATTTTGTCCAAGTGAAGGTATCGATAGATGCATTATCGCGCAATACTCGACGTGGTCGTGCCGCGTGATTCGGTTGTTTTTGCGTCACAGTTCTCGTTGCGCTAGAAGATGAGCAGCTTGCTTCAGCAAGATCTTGAGTCGGTATTGATTTCTTTAATAGAGGCAAATTGATACGTTGACTACCCCATAAATCTCGGCATGCTCTTATCGTGGGCTTTGTTTGTTCTTGCTTTAAAATCGCGTTGGCTGTCCCCGTAGATTTTTTACCCTTCCCAAGTAGACTTGCCGCAGTTCTCGTCACGCTAGAAGAGTAACAGCCGTCTTGGGAACAATTCTAAACCGCTATTAATTCTGAAGATTCGATCAAATTTGTATGATGTTTATCAAGCAAGCCTCGTGACGGTAATGTTGCTCGCTGTAACTGTTTGGCTATCGGCGACCACCCGAGGCCGAGCCAAACTCGATATTATCGGCAGTACGTGAGCGATCGCGAGGTGTAAGTGGCGCCATCTGCCAGGATCGAACGGCGGCTGAACCGATAACTGGCTCCGCACATGCGCAAAAGCACTGAACATCGAAGAATCGGAAGGACAGCAGCGCCGTTTTGCGGAGTCGGTGCAAAACAACGATCAAGGTCGAAGAAAGGCGAAAGCGAGGGAAAATCGGCCTCGCTGATTGGCCAAAAGTGACGACACTGAAAAATCGCACGGCACCAACATGGACGCCATTAGCTCGGCAGGTAATGCCGGAAGTGATGAATGCGAGGGGAGCTCCCCTCGAGTAACCAATAAGAAAATTAATAATCGGCCGATCGCACGCAGACGCGAGTCCGCCAAGACCCTGCAGAAACGACGAAGAAGGGGAGCAAAATCGGGGTATAAAACGGCCATCATCAGTTCTTCGATCATCAGTTCATCGGATCTACTTTACTATCGGCCAGCTCTCCAAGGACTAAAAGTGAAAAGTGAATAAAAGTGAATAAAAAGTGAAATAAAGTGAAATAGTGCAAACTTGGACTTATACATTTTTGTGTATAGTGAACTTATAAAATCCGTGCCGATTCGGACTTATAAATTTCTGTGCCGATTTGGACTTATAAATTTCTGTACCGAAAAAGGACTTATACATTTTCGGGCCAATTCGAACTTATAAAAATTGGGAAACGCTGGACTTATAAAAATTGGCCACGGTGGACTTGTGAAGTTCGTGCCGAGGACTTATAAAATTTGTGACACTCTGAAATTTCGTGCCAATTTTGAAACTTATAAAATTTTGTTATCGATTGAAACAAATATCTTGAACGAGAATAAATAACACGAAGTAATTCATGAAATCGAAAAACTTGTAATCACTCAAGAGCTTGTCACGTTGCTAATAAAAAAATATTATCTCCACATAATAAACGTCTCTGACACACCAACCCATAATTCCTAGACGCTCGAGTCGACGAATCCTCCCGTTTGAGTGCCGTTCCTCTTAAGAAGGTGCACAAATTCGGGGAAATTATTGTACGAGCAGTTGCTCCTGTTCTAAACGGCTATTCATTCTGAAGATTCGATCAAATTTGTATAATGTGTATCAAGCAAGCCTCGTGACGTTAATGTTGCTCGCTTTGTACTCTCAGTTTTCTCAGCAACCAACGGCGAAATTTTGCGCTTCTCTACTAAATTCTTCATACTTTCGACAATAGTGGGAGACTTTTTAAACTGCTGTCGACCCCTGCGCTTTGTTTTTGCATTGGCGGCCTGTGGGAAGTTTCTTTCATCGGATAAAGATCTGTTTCAATTGAAGTTACCGGAAGTTTGCGTCAACGATAATTGCGACAGGTCCGATAACGTACGCACTAGCTCGGCGTCAACGTTAGCAGTAACGTTAACATCAGTGATGCTACTTAGTCGTCTCTCAGTTTTCTCAGTTCAGAATTCGTCGAATTATTCTTGTCGACTATCGGAGACCTTTCGAATCGCTGTCGTCTTCTGTGCATCGTTTCTGCATCGTCGTTCTCGGATACCTTTTTCTCATCGGAGAACAAACGGCTTCAATTAAAGCTATCGAAAGTCTGCGTCGAAGATGATTCCGGTTCGATAAATTACGCTCTAACTGGGCGTCAACATCAACATCCGTGTTGAATGCAGACGTCGGAATCGCGTTTGGATTAAACGGTATAACCTTAGCAAACCCGACCACTGCGAAAATCACCATGTTTTCACGGTGGTCTTCACCACAGTGGTTTCGTGCAAAAAGTTTACGAAGTATTTTGTCGGCACCACTCCACAAACCACCGTTCCATTATATTAGTTTCTTAATGGTGGTTTTGACGGTGGTGACGACGGAATAACCCACCAGTCACTCAAATTTCTTTTTACGGTGGTTAGTATGTACGGAGAAAAAGGTTTGGTAGTGTTTAAAAAAAATTGACTTGAATTAATATCAATTTAGGATACATTCGTATACTATATTACCCATTTCGGAGAAAGAAAAACCTAACGATCTAAAGTTGGGCTCGAACGCGGGACATTACGCATATTAGTGTAGAACCCTAACGCTGAGAAAAACTCAAATGATAAGCGATAGCTTATCATTTGAGTTTTTCTGATTACTGACGAGATTTGAACGCAGCAAAAGTTTTCTTATCTGAAGTCAAGGCACAATGAATATTTTATATATTTATTTATGTACTGAAGGTATTGCTGAAAAGAAAAGGTACTTCATATGATTACTATGTAAAGTTTCTTTTTATTAGCTTTTACTTACGTAAATTACAGGTACAAATAGATGATAATTAAAAAAAACTTTGCATAGGACT
Source organism: Stenichneumon culpator (assembly GCA_964017025.1). Lineage (NCBI taxonomy): Eukaryota > Metazoa > Arthropoda > Insecta > Hymenoptera > Ichneumonidae > Stenichneumon > Stenichneumon culpator. The sequence continues at coordinate 8,864,700 of OZ024768.1, read as the reverse complement.
CATAATACTTTTTCATTTCAGTAAATAAATAAATAAATAAAATATTCATTGTCCATTCACTTCAGATAAGAAAACTTTTGCTGCGGTCAAATCTTATCAGGAATGAGAAAAACTCAGATGATGAGCGATAGGACTACAAAATTCTGTTAACTTAATCTTCCACGAGCTTAACAAATGGCACATCCAGGTTAATGCAGGGAAGGCCGAAGTTATATTATTTACCTCCGTTAGAAAATCGCCTACTTCAATTAAAATCTGTGGTAAAGATATTCCATTCGCATCACACGTCAAGTATCTTGGTCTTGGCTGTCGTTAAAGGATAAAAATCAGTGTAATGAGTTATTCACCGGTAAAGCAGTAACACCACCCGACTTTGACACAACATTCGACCTGACATAGCTTTCGTGCCGTAGAGGTGCTTCTGCGCATATCGTATCGGGAGTTGTATTGCACAAAGTTAGCACGTTGAAACAACGCCACGGTCTTACATACAGGTCTTGAAACTCGGGTGGTGGGGGTATATCGCTTGCCGATGAGAATTTCATTGACGCCGTGACCGCGAGAGGCGCGACGATCGAGAAGTGTAGTGTGGGAAAGAGATACAAGATTTATCGTCTCTCCCTCTTTCTCTCTCGCTCACGAACCTTTTATTAGTAGTTTGAATAAAGTTTCTAAAAAGGAACCGAGAATATACGCATTATTGAAAGAATATGGATATGTACCACAACATATTATTAAAAACAATCCTACTCTTCAATTGTATAATATTTTAAATAAAGAAATATGAATTTAAACATTTCTTGTGAGTCTTCACCGAAATTATGATTAATCGAATGGAGTCATATGATTCGTATTATTCTCATATCTTGTGTGTGACTTATACTTCGTTTTGGTTCCTTCTCGCATTCGGACTCAATCATAAAGGTAAGTTTTATTAAATTCTTTCAATATATTTTCATTTTCAATAATGAGGTTTCATTTTGGAATAGATTTTAATGAAAACAGAACTGAATGGCAGTGAATGATCGATTATCATATTGTTTGTTCACTCTATTTAAATGCCCCAGATTATGAGGAAGGTGAACATGAAAAATAAACATTTATGAATGTAATATTTTAGCTTCTCTGATGTTCAAATATCATCTGTCAATCCTTATGTGATGGTTTTTTTTATTGATTTGTCAATTCCGACAGTTTGTTATTGATAACAAATTGTTTCTTCATTTTCATATGTTCTTGGTAGGCGTTTTGCCTCATCCTCAACGTAATGTAGTACACTATCGCATACGACAGGATGTCGAAAGCATGCTGTGTGCATGGAAAAGTAAATGTATACGTGTCGAGGACTTCGTCTAGGGTCAGTTCAAATACATTTTTGCGAGATGCATATTTGGTGAAAGATTTTTCAACGTGACGTATGAGATGAAAGAAATGTAAATTGCTATGAATTAAACGGCCGCGAGATTTCATATCTACCAGTTGCGCCACGGAAGATGCGCAAGGAGAATCAGATCTCACGGCTTTTTGGCAGGGCGTGCAGAAATTGTATTTTTTAAGGACTTGTTTGCAGAGGTAACCTGTAATAATGGACAATGTTGTAATGTTAATATATAATTTCCAACACTAAACGGTCGCCTAGGGTCTTTCTTGTCCAGGTTCAGTTTCGATAAAAAAAATGGAAGTCTATTTAGTAAGTGAAAAAATGAAACCAATATCACATCTTTTAGTAAACGCTTCCACTACAAATTAGATGTTTCTCCCAATTTTTTAAAGAATTCGGACAAGGACAAAACTTTATCAGACGTAAATCCCAGAATTATAGTGTGACCGTTTAAGGTTTAGTGAACAACAGACACGAGAGCCAACAAGAATTTAACGTTACAAAGAACAGAACGAGCGAAGCAGGAGAAGGCGAAAACAGTAAGCAAAGCGTTATTAGTATACAAAATATCTCCAGTGTTTTTAGTAACAAACAATTGAGCGAAAATATATATTCACGATAATAAACCTGTGACGTAGTAGATTATGCAGTCGAGGATAGGGGAAAGGTTATAATCCTGGTAAGGCTCGTAATTGATCAATTGATGCATACTACATATATTAAGTAGTATGTATGAATTATTTCAGATTTTTCTCGGTATGCTACCGCTAGCACCCGTCTCGAAAGGATCGACCGAGCACATTTGGAGACTTTAGACCCCTTAAAAATGCCCTTAAAGGGCCTGCTCCCAAAAAAACTCTTTGGCAATATATAGTACATACCTTAAGTAGTATGTATGAATTATTTCAGATTTAACTCGGAATGCTACCGCCAGCGACCGACTCTATGGGAGTGACCGAGGTCTTCTGGAGACCTTAGACCCCTTAAAAAGGCTCTTAAAGGGTCTGCTACCAAAAAAACTCTTTGGCAATGCATGGTACATACCTTAAGTAGTATGTATGAATGATTTCAGATTTTTCTCGGAATGCTACCGCTAGCAGGTTGTCTCTATAGTTATTTATACCTACGGATCCCTTGAAACATAGACAAAGGGTCCGACTTGCCTTATTATGTAGTAAACATCTTAAATAAGATGTACGATTTTTTTCAGAATTTTACCGTGCCGCGCAGTTCGGTGGCTCGCTAGCGGTGCGCGTACGCCGGCCGCTAGCTCGGCCGCCAGCTTCAGCCTCATGTCAGCGATCACCCCATGAATCTTTGAACAGCAGTTTTCCCGGTAGGAAATACCTGACACAGCCAACTTTGCGAGCTCTTCTCCTTTTACAGGGTTTTTGGAAGCAAGAACGGCGATTGGTTGCGAGTACGTATTCGCGAGAGGTTGCAACATGAGGACGAGGCCATGCGTTGCCTGATCGTTCATATCTTCGGACTGCAATCCATCTTTGCCAATGTCCGTCAAACCAACGTGAGTCACGTTCTTTGAACAAACGCTCACAGATTTCCGTAGATTTATCTCGTTCAATAATAGTAATCCATGACGCTGCTGAGAAGTTTTCGTTGCGAAATGTTTCTTCAGTAATTCCGCGAATTGCTCGTCGAATCCGCATTTCAAATCGATCTGCGAGAAGTAACGGCGGATAGTCCTTGTGCCCGGTAATGGTAAAACGTTGTTTTTACGCAGGAACTCGTAATATCCCTTTGATCGCATATTCATTAGCATGCACAGCATCATCCACTCTTGAGCGTAGCGACGACGCCTTCCGTCTTTAGTGCTTGCAGCAACCATAATTTCCTTCAGAGCTAATTTTTGAGCGCCTGAAATGCCCAACGTGGCATATTTTTTTCGAACGGTTCATTTTCGATGCGTGCAATTTTCTCTTTTTGTTTTTGCAGTTCCTTCGTAAAAAGATTCGCCCGTCCTTCAGCTTGCAATTTCTCGCGTCGTTCTCGAGCAATTCTTTTGAACAACACTGAGATTTTGCGTCGATCGAAGGGATTTGAAGCGTTCTGATGAATACGTTTCAATGTTGGACGAATCTTGATGCTTAATACTCGCTGGTTTACCCGATTCCTCAGCTTTGTGCAATATTCGACCGTTTCCTTTTGGAAATGAGCGTGCAGTCATTGTGTCACCATTGATGAACATAGTCGACGAATGCATTTTCTATGGGGATATTACTTTCGTTAATGTCCAAGCCGTTGCAAATACCCATCCGTTGGAACACTTGCAATGTGTTTGAGAGAGATTTCACATCTTACAAAGTTCTATCGAGCATCGTTCCTCGTGTCTCGACGGGACGATCATAAACGAAATATTCGAGTGTTCTATCCGCATCACGAGCAACACATCTTTGCGTTACTGGAACACAGACGTTATTTTCCTTTCTTATTACTGCGTATGAAAACAGAATACGCTGGCCTTTAACCCCAGATAACGCTGACACTCCAATGACTCGGTATCACGGTAGAATACTGCTCACAGATCTAAAGACTCTCGTTTGCTCTCTCAATCTGTATAAGGGATAACAAATATTATTATAATAGATTTTCATATAATAATTATTATTATCTCATAAAAGACAATATCTATAATAATCATTGTGCGTATCGATCATAACAGTTATATCAGCATTAACGTACGGTCACTGATTGTAATTGTTGAGTGAATTGAATACGGTTTGTTGTTTGTACTCAATGTTGTTGAATTATTCTCCGTCACTTCCATCTGCATGCTCATTGTGGCATCATCCACAACAGCTGTGTCAGTGCTTGCGATATCTGCAATACGAAAAAGAATAAGACATGAAAACTGATTTTTATTCAAATTTGGTCGGCTAAAACATATAATTCCCGCAAGATATTAATTGAGCACCACAATCCGTTGATAAATAAATTGTGCTTCTAGATTTCACAAAGTAACTCGCTATCATTAGAAACCACCAATCGAGAGTTTGTAATTTCAGGATTCGGCATTGATGTTGCAAGAGCTAAATATTCAAGAAAGGAAGATTCGCAGACTCGACTGAGGCATCGACGTGGCTTGCAAGACTCGGAGAACCTAGGTATTCCCCCAACGACGCAACGGCTTTCGCTTCTTCTTCAGTTTCTTTGTCGAATATCGTCGGTATAGCATTTTTACTTCGTTGTGGATACTTGTAAGGAACCTATATACAAATGTTCAATACATTTGGAGTTATTTTGTACTCCGAATAATAAAATGTGTACGATGAACTTACCCTTGCAACTATTTGTCCATTTGAATCGTTTTTGATCCATTCACGAAGTATATCTTGCTCTTTGAAATGTTTATCGCACACAACGTGCGAGACCCAGAGCTTTACGTTGCCGGGAATCGCTGCTTCCCATTCTTCGAGACGCTCGACCTCTTTTGGCACGCGAAACACGGATCTTTTTTCTTTATCACTTTTATACCCCGTTTTACACTTCGGTACAACACACGATGTTGGCATTATCTGAGCATAACTTTTATGCACTTAACGATGATTTAAAAACTTTGTATGTACTCAGTTCTCAAAAAAATGTCAGGTTATGTTCGATAACACCACCCACTAGCAGCGCCAAGTAGTGGCGGCGCCAGGAAACAATAAAATTAGCGTAAGCGTGCTTCCCTCACCATGCGAAATCGGACGAGTTTCAAGAAAGACCGTGAACAGCGCCATGGTGGTTGCGTGTGTTACCCACATCCGCCGCGTAACCGCGCTTTTCAAATAAATAATTATCGCCGCTGACTGTTCTTTTATTGAAGCACTTTAAGATTGGTCGAAATTAAGGGGTCACTTGAACTATTGCAAAACTATTTTTTTATTTGTTGAACATAACATTAAAAAAATTCAAATCGCTATCACTTTTAAACGTTTCGCCGTCCCACGAAAAAAAAACTAAAAATCGAGATTCTCGTACAGATTTTGATGAAATTATTTCGGTGGCGATTCGCGTGGGGGTCCAGTAAAAAAAATATTTTCGGTGATATTGCCGTAAACATATCGTAAAGTTACTCAATTAAATCTGATCTAATTTTTTTTCTAATAGACTACTTCATTTTTTAAAGTAGTCGATTCTGTTAACTGTTTCCAAGATATCACTGTTTGAATGAAAAATAATAAAAACGAATAGTTTGTCGTCATTTTTTTTCTAACCCAAACAATTTGAAACGTAGTGAATCGGTTGGATGTACATGACCTGATTTTTAGAAATCTTTTGGATTTTTTTTGTGGCTGCATTGGTATGGAATGCCTCATGTACTAACAACGTGTAGAACGGCAATAAAAAATATAGCGCAGGATAACAGAACAAAAATTCCTGAATATCGCCTTATTGTTTGGCCTCACGGTGGTGTAACCCCTGAAGTCAATACCATCATTCTAACGAGACTGAGGAGTAGTCCATATTACCAAGCTAGGTGTGGTCCATTATAAAAAAAACTGTTATTATTGCCATTAATCAACCATTTGTTTTAGCGGGAACGGGCTTCGCTGTTCCACAGTTAAGAATGATTACTACATGATAAGATCCATAGGAATGCCGAGAGAGGGTCCTTAAATGCGAGATTTCGTTCTCCTAAATGGTACATTTAATGTTAGTGTATATTCCGAAATCCGGGAAACTCATGGGATATTTTTAAATGCCATTAAAAGCAAGGTTTAACACCTAAATAATCTCAATGTCAGCACTACAAAGGAGTGTGTAAAACGATAGATTTTTAGGAGCCCGGATACGTCTTTATACGCACTAGTCCATCTTACCGCGTCGGTCCATATTCACTATTTTTACCCTATGTCTATTTGTTAATTCTAATTTTATTCTAGCTTTCCTAACTGTTACGCTACCATCGAGTTTTTTTACGTATGCCGTCCCTACGTGTTTAAGAAGTGCGGGCTCGGTGTGCGCAACTTTTCCGTCTTTTATTCATTCGGGTTGAACGAGTGTCCTGCCTCCCGTCGCGCTGTCGCGAGAGGCGGATCGCTTGTTTTTTTGGAACATGCGCTCGAAAATTTTTTCGAGCTGCGCTGTATCAAGGTTCGATTGATAGTCGGATTGTTGTCAATTTCGGATGTTACTGGTGTTTTGTCTGTCCCGTGAATTGCTACGATCGCATGAATTGTCTCGACTTGTTTAGTCGTTTTGATAATTACGATCTCGCGAATCGTCTCGCCGCGAGGTGTTTCGATTGTCGCGTGAGTTGTCGCGATAGTTGTTGCGACAGTTATCGCGATAGTTGCTCCGATAGTTATCGGGTGAGATGTCGCGATAGTTGTTGCGATAATTATCGCGTGAATTGTCTCGATAGTTGTTCCGATAGTTGTCGCGTGAATTATTTTGACAATTGCCCCTTGAGTTGTTTCGATAATTATCACGCGAGTTGTTTCAGTAATTATCACGTGGATTGTTTTGGTAGTTATTGCGCGAATTCTATTTCGCGCCTCTTCCTCGAGATCATACATGTAGACCTCCACTCCGCACAAGTGTCTCCACCAATTTAAAGCTAGGAAAAAAATTTCCCTAGGTCTCGCGGTCGCCCGCTGCCGTGCGCGCTACCGTGTCCATCTTCATTCTTTTGCTTGGTGCAAGTATTTTCTGACCTACATTGCGATAAGATATTAGAAAAGTAATTATGGGCAAGAAAAGTAAGATGAATGAATGAATGAATGAATTTATTGTACACCAGGACCAGAGGTCCTCTAGGCACATATACAGCGCAATTAAGCATGACAACATGACAAGCTCATAACGAACATATAACAAAAATAAAATCAAGCACAATGAACTTAAATGAAATAAAATAAAATAATACAAAATAAAACAAGATGAAATAACATACTTATACCCATACCCATACTCATACCCTCCCTCGAAGAGGAGGGGGAGATCGGAAGAGGACAAGGAGAATTACCGATTTCGACGAAAAATTGGACGTTTGGAGAAGGATTTGGATCGAGAGAGAGAGAGAGAGAGAGAGAGAGAGAGAGAGATGAACGTCGTAAGTAGCGGCCTTAACCTCACTTCTGAAGGTCCGGGGGACTATAGCAGCTAAGACACGCTATCTTTTTGGGAAAGATTTCGTGCCGTGTACCATTCCAATGACATTTTGATGTGGAAACGATTTTATAGGGACGCACGGTGCTTCTGGTATTTTACCGGAAGACACGCCCTTGTTTGACGAAGTTTTATGGTGCAAAATATGACAGAACGGGTTTGACCTGTACAGTTCGTATGTTTCAACCATTGTGGTAAAAAAAAACCCCCTCGTGTATGAGCGAACACAACAGATTAAATGCAAAATGGCATTGGAATTGTTGGTTTTTTCAGGCAAACGGTCATCGTCACCAAATTCATCGAGGATTTCGTGGTCTCGACAGACATCGAGAAGAGCGTCATCGCAGAACTCGATGAAGCCGCTCCCTATATCGCCACACGGCGAGGCGTTCGCTCTCCAGAAGGGGCTCTCGATCGCGGGATCGCGCAACTCGTTTCATATCGAGGTATACATCGAGGCACTCAGCGTCTAAGGGGCGCTTACTTACCAGATCGCCATCGAGACCGTCACAAAATACGGGGGCTAGGCGCTCTCAATTTTATAGACGTTCGACAATTCGATCCCCTTCAAAAGACACGTCTCGTCAGTACTCTCCTGCAAAACGGGGCTCAATATCTCCATCCCGATCGAGGGACTCAATGAACAACGCCTGAGTGCATTCTTAGGGCGAAGACACAGATAAAAAAGAGGTATCGATCAGTAGCGTTATCGAGGCTAGCGAACAGATAAAAGGTAGACCGGCCGAAGGACTCGACGGAACGCATCGAACAGAAAACAAGAAGGAAAAAATCGTACCGGAACATGAAATCGAACTGCAGCAGGAGTTACTAAACGTGTTGGGGGCGCGTTTGGAATCAGAGAAAAAGGATGGATTCGGCGTTTCATAAGGACGTAGCCCTGCGCTGGTAAAATATTATCAAAAAAAGACGTCCGGGAAAAGAGGTAAAGGTACTTTTACAAAAGTATCCGGTCCCAGAAAACTGTTCGTTCATTTCGATTCCAAAATTGAACGCAGAAATTAATGCTTCGGTTCAAGAAAACTCGATAAAACGGGATAAAAGAATCATGGAGAAACAATAACGGATAGCGGCTTGCTTGGCGGCTGTGGGCAAAGCCATTTCAATCACACTTAAGATGAATTACCCTCGAAAAATCGGTTTACTTGAACTAGTAAGCGACGGTGCGAGATTGCTCGCCTCGATCCATCGAGAAGAGTCTCTAGCTAGAAAAACCTTATTCTAGCCAATTAGAATTCACCCTTGAAGACTACGCTCCCTAATATGTCAGTGGACGAATGGTTATTCGGCGTCAATTTGGAAGAAAAGATAAAGACGGCAAAGAGCCTCGGAAAAACGTCAAAGGAACTAAAACTGCCGTCGAAACCGTTGCAACAGAGCAACGCGCAGAGGAAACCAAAAAACACGAAGAGCCCGCCGCGTCAATCTGCATACAGGAGACGAACAGCGACGTCGATCGGGCAACGACAGACATCATCAAGGACTTCGGAGAGGAAGAAACCTTATCAACGCAAGGCCTCGAGCCAGCCGTACCCCAGACGTCATTAATTACGTGGACAAACGTAAGTACACACGTAAGTAAGTACAAACGTAAGTTCTCACGCGCTAGCGTAACCTTCAAATTCAATTTTTCAGAATTCAAATTTTCAGCACTTATAGCGTTCTAGACTGCGAATAGCCATTCAAATATACATTTACAAGTATTCTCCGCAATATTTGGTATGTGAACAGTAAAAAATTATCTATTTCGAATGTTTACACTGAAACTATATCTGTTTGCGCGTTGTATTATAAATACTGGGTTCTCGAGGTGTACATTGGCTGATTATTTTTTATATCATGTTGGATACCCAACAGAAGATATTTGTAAAGTTACAAATAATGTACACCTCTAGAACCCGAGATATTAATTGTTTATTGCAATTTTCAGCGTATCCGCTATATCTCGGGACGTGCCGTTTCAATTCTTGAGGTGTACATTGGCTGATTATTTTTTATATCACGTTGGATATCCAACAGAAGATATTTGTAAAGTTATAAGCAATGGACACCTCTAGAAGCCGAGATATTAATTGTTTATTGCAATTTCAACCGTATGCGCTATATCTTGGGACGTGCCGATTCAATTCTTGAGGTGTACATTGGTCAATTATTTTTTATATCACGTTGGATGCCCATCACAAGATATCTGTAAAGTTACAAACAATGTACACCTCTAGAAGCTGAGATAATAAAAAAAGAGCTTTACACCTGCAAATAAAAATGAAACCATATACATGTAGACAACGACGGACAACACAATAAAAATAAACTACATTTCGAACTGTAATCAAAGCACTATGTACAAAACTTTTTATTATTAAACTCTAACTATTTACATTAGATCCGCAGAACCTGCAGTTTTTCCGTATCTCTAAATATTTATATCTTTTTGCACCAACAATCTTAGTGATGCACAGTACTCCGCTGTACTTTCGAACGTTTTTGGTGCGCTATTTTCTTTCTTGATCAGTTCGCTATGCACCCTCGAAAAAATAACTTGTTTCGGCTCGCCGGCATCATATGCAAGCTGTTTTGTTTTTCTTGCAAGCTTTTGTTGAGCTCCGATTATCACCTCCATGATCCACGGACGCACATTGATCATGTCCTCTTGCCTAAATGTTAGGAACGTACTCGTTAGTACCATGTACGCCCATACTAAGAGGTGAGCTCCACAGTCTGCACCAACGTCCTCCCCTTTTCGTTGCGACGGGGCATCTTTTGGGCAATACAAGGTCCATTCAGCCCAATTGAAATGGCGCCCTTCCCTGCGCGTGTGCACTTTCTCGATGTAGCAGCACAATTTTTTCAGGACAATCTCTGGAGGCTCATTGTGCAACGAATCAATATAAATTATCGCCTTATGAGGGAATACAATAATAAATAAAACCCAGTGCTGTCCTCTACCGCAAGGCATAATCCAAAGGTTATAATTTTGAGCCTTGTTTTTTAATGCCCAATTGAGGAAGCCTACACGCGGATCATTCGACGCTAATAGGCTTTGAAAAATAACCACATCGAAAATAAGTGGCATATTTTCATCCTCGTTTTCGCTCGACAAAATGCTGAGAAATGCATTAATAACGTTGTCATCAATGTATTCCCCGTGTCTCAACGTCGACAACGAACGTTCGGTTAAATGCAATCCGAACAGATAAAAATTTTCTTTCTCCCAATCTGTTGGGTAATTATGTGGATCCCGCCACGGGACGACTCGTGCCGATGTTGACCGCTGTGGCATAAAGACGTTTTCGACCAATGACACTGTCTGCTCCTCGATGTCCTCTGAAATTACGCTTGAGACAGCTTCTGGAGTGCTTGATGAAATTTGAGCATCCATCGTTGTAGCTAGGTCTGCGGCCATCGTTGGTGGTAGAGCGGACTCGTTTTTATGCGCTTTCGCGATTTTTTTTTCTTCTGAGCCTTCAGTAATGTATTTTAAGTGATCCGAAAAATATCCTCTTCTCGACATCAATTTTTTTTTGTCTACCCACGTCTCGTCGTACAAGTCTAGAGACTCGGAAGTTTCCGACGCGTTATGGGATTTTAATGGCCGCTCCCGTGATGTCCGTAGCGGATACATTTTCTCCTTTAGTCGAGGTAAGAGATAGGGGAACCTGGGGCAAAACGGGGACGCTAAGCAATAAAACCTGCTACAATGATACCGAAAGTACAGATCCATTGTTTTTCACACCAAAATTGTATTGGCACCGGTTTTGAAAGGTTAAAAATAAAACACCATCTGGGGCAAAACGGGGTACATGTCCCCATTTTGCCCCATGTCCCCGTTTTGTTCCGGTTTTCCCGTGGACCGGGACAAAACGGGGACGCTAAGCAAGAAAACCTGCTAAAACGATACCGAAAGCATAGATCCATTGTATTTCACACCGAAATTGTATTGGCACTGGTTTTGCAAGAATATTTAAAAAAAAACCATCTGGGGCAAAACGGGGTACATGTCCCAATTTTGCCCCAGTACCCCGTTTTGCCCCGGTGTCCCCTACATCTCCTGCTTTTGGATGAAGCGTGGAATTTTTTGCCTCATTCGATTTCTGAACACACAGTTCTTTACGACCTTGTTCCACACCTCGGCAGTTGCATTTGATTCTCTGCTTAGCCCGAATCTTTTAATAATCACGGCTGACCACATGGGATAATAAGGAAGCAGCTGTTTCAGCAAGTAATGACAGAACTCCGATACATAAAATGGATTTTTTCCGTCGAATGCTTCTTCCTCCATGTCAATCATCATCTTCTCATAGCGATCGTTAAAAAATTGGAAAAATGGCGATTTTTCGCGGACCGTCTTTTCGAATACCCATTCGTCGTCTGGTACTTCGTAGTCATGTTGTTGACTCTTTATATCTTCGATGAGTGTGGCGATTCCTATTTTTACACCATCGTTCTCGATCATGTTGAGCACGTCCTGGCAACGCTTGATTTTTTCTTTGAGACCGAACAATATGAAACACGATTCGAAAATGTTTGCTGCGTCGAACAAGTCCGTTGTGTGGAGCAGCATCGTTACGCACGTCACTAGCATTTTGCGAACCTCGATCTCGCATGTAAACTTTTCAATGCGTTTTATAGCAGCCTGAATCAAATGCGATGAGCACACATGCACAACCGTCCGAACCGGATGCTTTTTTTCCGGGTGAGTGACTTCATTTCACGATTTTTCCAAATAATGGACGATGGTTTCATCATTAAAAGATTTCAGCACGGCTTGCTGAAATCAAAGCTATGCTGAAAATCTGAAATCTGTTTCGACCTTGGAGATTATTGGACCAGGCATCGATGTACACCTCTTGATCGCGGTAGTGAAGAGAGAGAGACACGACGCAATGCACCCCACGTTGTGTGAACACGTTACAAACCCCAGGAACGGAAAGGGAGACGTATCTTTATCACCACGCCCGGTTAGCGCATAATAAAATGGTCTCGTGCAGTTCTCAGGTGGGCAAGCAATAATTGATCCCGTTGCATCGAGGTGACACGACACTGGGCCCTTTTTGGCAAGGTCTATCAAGTATAACACTTGCCGCTCGGTAAACAAGACGGTGTAAAAAGGGATAATACTATATACTTGCACGAAACCCGACACGTGCTTCCCTTTCCATACGGCTTTTTCGCAATATTGGTTTTTTAATTTACACATAAACCGATGGAAGTCCGGATCTAAGTCTGTTTTGCATCGGAATTCACTACTTATTTTTTGGAGCAACATGGTACTCGGTGTCGCATTTCTGTTCCCTCCTTTTAAAAGTCTCTCGTCAGCTTCTGTCAGACATTGAAGCTTGACGATACTCGGACTGTCTATCAACAATTGATGTGCAAAATTCTGCCTTTGCTGACCGGTAATGAAGCATCTTACCACTTCATGGTCTGTGTCGTCGTATCTGCCTGTGCGAGTAACGTGGACGGTAGAATCCGTATCCTTCACTATTTCTTCAAATATTCGGAAATCGAATGAGCAACAAGTCTTTTCTATGCTCTTGCACTTTGCCGTCGCGGAAAACGGTATATGTTTTTTTCTCGACGCATGGTCATAGTACACGTTATGCGAACTATAACATAACGCACACGTGAAAACTTTTTCGTAATACAGATTGAATTCATCAGTCCAACCTTTCGCTAATCGTCGTTTTCCGTGGACTAGATGTTTCTCAAAAAAGCTCCAAGGCAACGTAAACTTAGCATGAGCTATAGGCTGCGTGGTGCCATCCATGCTGTTATTGTTTTCATCATTTTCGGCAATGGCTGGATTAAAAAGTCCTGGTTCCATGCGCTTCTCCTCGGTAAAAGGTGATACAGCGTTAGTTCTACTTTCGATGATGAAAGTGGATCATGCTGCTGATGCATGATCTTCACTCGAAGTCATTACAGCATCAATTTTATTTTCTGCGACGAAAATTGAAGGATCTCTGAATGCATTGCTTTCACCGGAAGCCGTTGCAGCATCCATTCGATTTTCATTAACGAAAGCTGAAGGAACTGTCATTCTTTCGAAGTCCCCAGAACTCGCTGCAGCATCCATTTGATTTTTGGTACCGAAAATTAAAGGAGCTGTTTGAAGATGCTCGGTGTCATGATGTGCGGTTGCCGTCCGCCAAGCTTCTGCGTCGAGAAGGGATCCACCTTCAAGTGCCTCTTCATCCGTAAAAGAAATTCCGGTCCCTATCCAGTCGTCATTTTCTGTCGAAGAGTTTTCGTCTGGTGAAACGTCCTCAATGTACGTTGGCAGAGATTCATCTGGATCTGCAGCGACGCGCGGTCCAGCCGGGTCTGACAGAACGTCGACGACTACTACATTTTTAGTATCGTGAGGTGTAGCTGTTCTTAATTCCTCCATCATCCTGTCTGAATTATCTTCAACACAAAGGAGAATTTCATCGGCGGCATCAGTTCGTAAGGTGGAGACGAGACCTTTTTCGACGCTTTCGCTTTTCATTTTAACATTGCCTTCGTTCGTTGTATTATCTGCTGATACTTGATTCAGATATCGTTTTAAAATGAAGTTCCTATTCAACTTAAAACGCATAAATATCGATAGGGGTTTGATCGAATTATGCACGTCATTCGACAACTTCGTCCAAACATTGTCGGTACGACTCACGAGCTCCTGAGTTCCAGGACGGAGAATGTTTGTACCGTTGACTAAGCTTAATAATACATCGTCTGTAATGGGCGCCATTATCCATTATTGAGAAATAAATTCTATTACACTAATTTTACTTCTAAACTAATCACTATTATCATTGTTCTGTTGGATAGATATAAGCTATATGCCAATCTGGATATAAATGTTTTATGCTCTATCAACGGTTATCACAAAACTACGGTCGTCACAAAAATCAAATATATTTCAACTTCTGTCGCCTATTTCGATTTATGCATATAAGAAACGATCGGAACGCATTCCTTTCGAAGACTGAGGATACTCTACGGTGATGGGAAAAATATCCCTTCTTTAAGAAAATACCCCTTCTTTCATCTATTGGTCGCGAATATTCTGATGACGTAAAACCAAAAGGTAGAACGGAAAAGTCTGTAGCTGGAAATGGTAACAGGCCCAACGCTGGCAAGGAGTCCGAGAGTGGGTGGTGGGGCTAAGGCTTAAGCCTTTTTCATCCTCACCGTTCTTTAATCCGTAGTTGGCGCACAGTGACGCAAAAGCCGAAAGCAAGAACAAAGAGGTCGGTAGCTGTGGCCTGTGGTCCCGAGATATAGCGGATACCCTGAAAATTGCAATAAACAATTAATATCTCGGGTTCTAGAGGTGTACATTGCTTGTAACTTAACAACTATCTTCTGTTGGGTGTCGGACACGATAAAAAAAATAATTAGCCAATGTACACCTCAAGAATTGAAACGGCACGTCCCGAGATATTGCGGATACGCTGAAAATTGCAATAAACAATTAATATCTCGGGTTCTAGAGGTGTACGTTGTTTGTAACTTTACAAATGTCTTCTGTTGGATATCCAACGTGATATAAAAAATCATCAGCCAATGTACACCTCAAGAATTGAAACGGCACGTCCCGAGATATTGCGGATACGCTGAAAATTGCAATAAATATTTAATATCTCGGGTTCTTGAGGTGTACATTGCTTGTAACTTAACAACTATCTTCTGTTGGGTATCCGACACGATATAAAAAATAATTAGCCAATGTACACCTCAAGAATTGAAACGGCACGTCCCGAGATATTGCGGATACGCTGAAAATTGCAATAAATATTTAATATCTCGGGTTCTTGAGGTGTACATTGCTTGTAACTTAACAACTATCTTCTGTTGGGTATCCAACGTGATATAAAAAATAATCAGCCAATGTACACCTCAAGAATTGAAACGGCACGTCCCGAGATATTGCGGATAGGCTGAAAATTGCAATAAACAATTAATATCTCGGGTTCTAGAGGTGTACATTGCTTGTAACTTAACAACTATCTTCTGTTGGGTGTCCGACACGATAAAAAAAATAATTAGCCAATGTACACCTCAAGAATTGAAACGGCACGTCCCGAGATATTGCGGATACGCTGAAAATTGCAATAAACAATTAATATCTCGGGTTCTAGAGGTGTACGTTGTTTGTAACTTTACAAATGTCTTCTGTTGGATATCCAACGTGATATAAAAAAATCATCAGCCAATGTACACCTCAAGAATTGAAACGGCACGTCCCGAGATATTGCGGATACGCTGAAAATTGCAATAAATATTTAATATCTCGGGTTCTTGAGGTGTACATTGCTTGTAACTTAACAACTATCTTCTGTTGGGTATCCGACACGATATAAAAAATAATTAGCCAATGTACACCTCAAGAATTGAAACGGCACGTCCCGAGATATAGCGGATACGCTGAAAATTGCAATAAACAATTAATATCTCGGGTTCTAGAGGTGTACATTATTTGTAACTTTACAAATATCTTCTGTTGGATATCCAACGTGATATAAAAAAATCATCAGCCAATGTACACCTCAAGAATTGAAACGGCACGTCCCGAGATATTGCGGATACGCTGAAAATTGCAATAAATATTTAATATCTCGGGTTCTTGAGGTGTACATTGCTTGTAACTTAACAACTATCTTCTGTTGGGTATCCGACACGATATAAAAAATAATTAGCCAATGTACACCTCAAGAATTGAAACGGCACGTCCCGAGATATAGCGGATACGCTGAAAATTGCAATAAACAATTAATATCTCGGGTTCTAGAGGTGTACATTATTTGTAACTTTACAAATATCTTCTGTTGGATATCCAACGTGATATAAAAAATAATCAGCCAATGTACACCTCAAGAATTGAAACGGCACGTCCCGAGATATAGCGGATACCCTGAAAATTGCAATAAACAATTAATATCTCGGGTTCTAGAGGTGTACATTGCTTGTAACTTAACAACTATCTTCTGTTGGGTATCCGACACGATAAAAAAAAAAATTAGCCAATGTACACCTCAAGAATTGAAACGGCACGTCCTGAGATATAGCGGATACGCAGAAAATTGCAATAAACAATTAATATCTCGGGTTCTAGAGGTGTACATTGTTTGTAACTTTACAAATATCTTCTGTTGGATATCCAACGTGATATAAAAAATAATCAGCCAATGTACACCTCAAGAATTGAAACGGCACGTCCCGAGATATAGCGGATACCCTGAAAATTGCAATAAACAATTAATATCTCGGGTTCTAGAGGAGTACATTGTTTGCAACTTTACAAATATCTTCTGTTGGATATCGAACGTGATATAAAAAATAATCAGCCAATGTACACCTCAAGAATTGAAACGGCACGTCCCGAGATATAGCGGATACCCTGAAAATTGCAATAAACAATTAATATCTCGGGTTCTAGAGGTGTACATTGTGTGCAACTTTACAAATATCCTCTGTTGGATATCCAACATGATATAAAAAATAATCAGCCAATTTACACCTCAAGAATTGAAACGGCACGGCTGAGAGTGGTCCAATTGATGAGCTAGAGATGTAGAAGACGCGATGCGTGCAGAAAGTCGCTACTAGAGGTGCTGGCGAGTAAGACGTTATACCGGCGCCGTCGCAGAACACCAGAGATGAAGGTCCCAAACTGAGCGAAGCGGGGGACTCAGGGTGAAAGCGCATGCGCAGAAGAGCAGTAGCCTTAATGATTAGATGGGAGTAGTTTGCCAAGGCCAAATCTAGAGATTGAGGCTAGGAAATGCGTGACTTTCCACAGAGATAAGGCCGTGATAACAATGCAATACGTGCAATTGATTATCTCGATGTGATAAGCAACTAATTAGCATGCTTTGACCTGCAACAAACTGGCCCGTGGGTACAAAGCGGCAGAGTACAACTCAAAAGAATAAGAAGCAAAAAATCAAGCAACAGAATACTCACAGAGAGTGAGTGCGAGAGTGCGAGAGTGCGAATTGTGAGAGTGTGAGAGTGTGCGAGTGTGCGAGTGTGAGAGTGTGAGAGTGTGAGAGTGTGAGAGTGTGAGAGTGTGCGAGTGTGAGAGTGTGAGAGTGTGAGAGTGTGAGAGTGTGAGAGTGTGAGAGTGTGAGAGTGTGAGAGTGTGAGAGTGTGAGTGTGTGAGTGTGTGAGAGTGTGAGCGTGTGAGAGTGTGAGAGTGTGAGAGTGTGAGAGTGTGAGAGTGTGAGAGTGTGAGAGTGTGAGTGTATGAGAGTGTGAGAGTGTGAGAGTGTGAGAGTGTGAGAGTGTGAGAGTGTGAGAGTGTGAGGGTGTGAGAGTGTGAGAGTGTGAGAGTGTGAGAGTGTGAGAGTGTGAGAGTGTGAGAGTGTGAGAGTGTGAGAGTGTGAGAGTGTGAGAGTGTGAGTGTGAGTCTGTCAGAGTGTCAGAGTGTGAGAGCGTGAGAGCGTGAGAGCGTGAGAGCGTGAGAGCGTAAGAGCGTGAGAGCGTGAGAGCGTGAGAGCGTGAGAGCGTAAGAGCGTGAGAGCGTGAGAGCGTGAGAGCGTGAGAGCGTGAGAGCGTGAGAGCGTGAGAGCGTGAGAGCGTGAGAGCGTGAGAGCGTGAGAGTGTGAGAGTGCGAGAGTGTGAGGGTGTGAGTATGTGAGAGTGTGAGAGTGTGAGAGTGTGAGAGTGTGAGAGTGTGAGAATGTGAGAATGTGAGAATGTGAGAATGTGAGAATGTGAGAATGTGAGAATGTGAGAATGTGAGAATGTGAGAATGTGAGAATGTGAGAATGTGAGAATGTGAGAATGTGAGAATGTGAGAATGTGAGAATGTGAGAATGTGAGAGTGTGAGAGTGTGAGAGTGTCAGTGTGAGCTTATCGAAAGTGCCGTTTGTAGCATGGACTTCAGACTGTTGGTCGTCAAGGAGTCAGGATTAGTACATATCCGTAACGGTACAGTACTACGTGGATCTGGATTGGAATCCAAAAAATTACACCCTTGCCACTGAAGAACTTAGCGAACGGCATACAGCGGTGTACCTTACCAGTAAGCTTCAGAAGATCATGACGCAATGGCAATTGGACAGAAAGGTGACAGCGATAGTGACAGACAACGCGCAAGCTGCAAAAAATTCTGTCCGTAAACTCGACCATGTGTGCATCAACAAGGGTTTTACTTATGTCGCTCACAGCCTTCAATTGGGCGTTACGACGGCACTAAAAACACCAAATGGAACCGATTTTGCGAAAAAGCTTCAAGGGTTGCCGCTCACTTTCACAACTCCCACATTGCTTCATCTGCTTTGGAAAAGGAGCAAAATCAACTTGTCTTACCGAATCTGAAGTTAATACAAAGTTGTATAACGCGGTGGGACAGCACCTTTGCTATGATCGACAGATTGCTGACCAATAGGGGTGCAGTGAACAATGTATTGACGGATCGAGTGATAGCGAAGCCTGCAACGGCGGAACGGCTAGAAAGTTCGGAACGTGAATGGCTGAATTTGGAAAAGTTGCAATCAATTATGAAGCCTCTTCAGGTTGCGACTACTGTCTTTTGCGGTGACGGCTAGTCGCCAATTTCAAGGTCCGTCCGATCATATAAACGTTGTGCGATAATCATTTGCGCGAATCGTCTGACGACAGTCTGATGATTTCTGACATGAAGAAAATATTGCACCTCAAACTGATAGATCGATTTGATCTGGAGTATGACCGTCCGATAGGTGTGAACGGTAGGCAGGTAGCGAGTTTTCTTGATCCGAGGTAAAGGACCTATTCGTAGAAGCGGTTGACACTCGCAATGATATACGGTCGTTCGTACGAGGTCTGCTGACCGGCGAATTGATGAACAATGACGAAAACGAAAGCCACATGACAGCAATGGACTTTCTATTCCAAACTGCTCCGCAACGCAATACTGTTGAGACACAATTTGAGTTACATCTAGCCGGGAATCAAGTCACTCACAACATGAACCCTTTTGAATGGTGGGCTACTCGAGAACAGCGATATCCTGTGCTAGCAGAACTCGCAAGGAAGTACTCATGTATTCCCGTGACGTCCGCAAGTTCCGAGCGAGTTTTCTCAACGGCAGGTAACATTGTGAGTTCGAAAAGGAATTGCCTTCTTCTTGAAAATGTTAACATTCTTGTATTTTCTTACCAGAATCGTCGGCTTCTGCAGGCACAGGCACAGGCACACGCTGGAGCATTTCCTCGAGGCTGTGAGATATACAATGGACAATCGTGAGAGCTACTACATCGGTCACTGCACTGCTTGTCTGACCGGTGAATGTCCGGACGATCTCGAATGGTGATCGGACGACGACAGAACGATCGAATCACGATAGATAATTTTTAATGCGTCACAAAAAATGATATCGTCAAAAAAATTCGCCGGTTGAATCTAATACCCGTGAATGAAACGAGTATTTCAGACTTCACAACGTTTCGGATGAAACTGGCAGGATATAATTTAACAAGACTGCGGTATGAATCACAGTTTTTCTTCGCGAAATACAAATGTTCAATAATCTTTACGCATGTGACGTATTTTTCTTTTATCCGATAACGCCAACTCAAACCTCAAAAAAAAAACCGAACAAACGAACTCTAAACTCAAACCGAGAGGGAGCACAAA
This sequence comes from Stenichneumon culpator, assembly GCA_964017025.1. NCBI lineage: Eukaryota > Metazoa > Arthropoda > Insecta > Hymenoptera > Ichneumonidae > Stenichneumon > Stenichneumon culpator. Next base: position 8,844,577 of record OZ024768.1, on the reverse strand, counting down.
ACGCGGAACCGAAATTTACGTCACCTTCGGCCGTCCACCCTCACGGATGCAGCGACGTCCCGGTGGGCGCCAGTTCATTTTTGTTTCGCCGGTATTGACAACGGTGGGACGGCCAACCTCCGCAGGGTTGATTTTTGTATCGCCGGTATCACCAAACCGGGCTAAACTGGAGGTCGGTGGGATTAAGCCGACCTCCGCAAGGACAACACGAAAAATAACAAAACGGGAACTTAACGGTAACGAGAACTAACGCCGATGCATTCGCGAGAACGAACGGTTGCGGAAATGCACGGTCGCTCAGGATGCGGGTTATGGTAGAAGGGTCGCGATCCGAGGCCGATAGAATAGCAAACGAGATCCAGAATTCGAAATCTTAAGAATACGGGAACAAGTAATTATCGACCATAGTCAATAATTACGCAGGAGCGCACGTAAGTGCACCGAGAGTGCCCAGCCGATCGGAAGATCGAGGCGAGCGAAGCGGGAACGAAATCCATACGTATGATCGATAAATTATGCTAATGATAGAACTCACCGAAAACAGCGGGATTTAATCCGATAAACAGCGGGAACCACATCTGACGATGCCACGAAAACTTTAACACGTAAACTTCACTTCAAGAGCGTTAACTCTAACACTTCAATCGAAGAATCGACTCGAAAAGAACTTCCTTCGAAATTCTATTGAGGATAGCACACGCGAAAACTCACGAGTCGAACACAAGACCGAACGAGATCGAGAGCACTAACGCGAGAGCGAGAACGATACCGGGATCTACGGTGACGCGGGCGAAACACACGATCACATGGTGGACTCGAGCGCGAGAACAATAGGCCGAAGCCAACGGTAGCGGAAGCGCGAGAGAGACCCGAGTTGCCTCTAGGGCCGCTCTCGGAAGACTGATAAGCCTACGAAAATATTCTAACGAGGCGTTATTATTATTTCGGGATCCTTTATCGGTAACTACTGCCCTCTCATACTATTTCGATACGTCATTTACACGGGAACCGAACTGTAACGCGGTAACTCGAGATTCTTCACGATCGCTACTCCTAATTCAGGTCATGAAAACAAGGCTCTCTTAACTAAAACACAGCACAAGGGGTCCCACCCTCGCCCGGAACTAAACCATACCCTCGCCTGTTCTCCAACGTACTGTATTATTTCCTAAAGGGAGTGCCGGGTTTGCACCGGACTTTTACGTATTCGCGACGAAATCTCATCGGGTTCTCCTCTATTCGTGTTTCTCATTTCTCTGAGATTCACACCACCGAATAGATTCGAAAATCCCGACCTGAACTGAATCTCTAAACTAATACTCATGCTTATCTCGCAAGCTTAGCCCAATACTAAACGAGATCGCGAAACCTCACGAAACTCATCTCAACGGAAGCTGGACGGTACTGTGAGCAGCTGAGGAGCAATAAATCGGTAGCTTTACCCAGAGAAAAATGGTTAAGTTTAATTTTGTGACGATGATCCAAAAAAACCACGTCACGCGCTATATATAATTTAAGTGACAGGCTGATTTTTCCACGAAATCTCCAATCTGAACAAAAAAAGAAAATGATTTGTCGAGATACATACCGGAAGGGTATTACTTGAGCGCTTTAAAAGTACTTAGGTCGCTCGATCGTCAGCGTTTTGAAGCTTGATTAATTATTTTTGTCTATAATACATTGCGTTGAGGATTAATTGGAGTCGATGTTGCCGTTTGATGAAAGTTCCTAATACGCTTTGTACCGTTAGGTCCAACATTATCTTTACTTTTAATACAGTAGGTCATCTGTACTTTGTTATCGCAATAGGATAACAATGACATATAAGTTAATATTTTGTTTTTTCTTGTTCAAAAAATTCCTGCCAGAAGCTAAAGGGATATTACTATCTTCGGTCTTTGCCGGTTACTAAATATTCAGAAGCGCGAATAATGATACCATTATATCTTATGGAGCTCAAAGTTTAGATATATGTCTAGCATATCAGTAATAAATATTTCAATCGCCAATTTCTTTACATCATCGCGCACATTATTACCTAACATATGTCTATTTAAGTGGAAATAAGATTCTGATGTGCCATTTTTATGTTTCCCGCGATTATTCGCTGTTATTCGAAATTATCCGGATCCGACATTATCCGGATCCGAAACTATCCGGGTATCCAAAATTACCCGGATCTGAAGCGTCATATCCGGCTATCTGTGTACTCAGATAATTTCGGGTATCCGGATAATTTGGATGTAAGTACTTACCCTACTCACTTGTCGCCTTTTGCTGTTGGTTTTTTTTGTTATGCGTCCGTTTGACGCCTTAAATGTTGTGTGACGTGATTTTTCGATCACGGTCACAAAAAATACAAATAAATAGCATTTTTCGCTACAGCTACCGACTTAGAGAAATAACGTTCCCGTTTCGCTGCCCTTTTGCTGGCTACGGTACCGTCCAGCTCCCGTTACGAGAGGGTTCGTGAGTTTTCCGACCCTATCAAGTTTAGTATGGAGTTTAGTATGGAGTTTAGTATGGAGTTTAGTATGGGATAAGTTAAGGATTTGGTTCAGTTAAGGTCGGAACCTCGAGTCCATTCGGTGGAGGGAATCCCGACGTACTGGGAAAACACGAATAGAGGAGAGCCCGACGGAGGTTTCGTCGCGAATACGTCAAAGTCCGGTGCAAACCCGACACTCCGGTTAGGTGATAATGCACGGCGTTGGAGAACAGGCGGAGTACGGTTTTTTGTCCAGGCAAGGTCGAGCCCCTTGTGCTGAGTTTCAGTGAGAAGAGAGCCTTGTTTTCACGCCGTGAATTTCGAGTAACGATCGCGACGATCCTCAAAGCTACCGCGTTACAGTTTCGGCTCTCGTATCGATGACGTCACGAAAAAGTTTGAGAGGGCAGCAGTTATCGGCTAAGGATCCCGTAATAATCATAACGTCCCGTCGGATGTATTGTCGTAGGCTAATCAGTCTACCGAGAGGCGTCCTCGAGGTATCTCGGACCTCTCGCGCTCCCGTGTTTACGTTTCGGCTATTGTCTCGCGCTGAGTCGTGTGTTCTCGCTCACGCTACCGTAGACTCCGGCTATCGCTCTCGCTCGAGTTCGTGCGTCTCGCTCGCGCTACCTGTCACTTGTGCGTTCGCGAGTGGACTAGAGTACGGCGTGTGTTACGCGAATTCCGTCCGAATTCGTTGCCGATTTTTCTGTGTCGAGATGCGTTGTAAATAACGCTCTTGAGGTGCAGTGATCGTGCTGAAGTTCTCGGTGCATCCTGAGATGCCGATCCCGTACCTTTGTGGATTAAATTACGCTGCTTCGGTAAGTTTTATCGTTAGATAAATTTTCGATCGCGGATAGGATTCGTTCTCGCTCCGCTCGCTTCGATCGTTCGATCAGCTGAGCGTTCCCGATGCACGTGTGTGCGAGCTCCCGTGGCTTAATAGCCAAAAACAAATAATTGTTCTCGTGATTTAAAGATCCCGATTTACGGATTTCGTTTGTTATTTTATTGGCAAAAGGATCGCGACCCTTCTACCATAACCCGCATCCTGAGCGACCGTGCATTTCCGGCCTCGTCGCTTTCGCGAGTATTTCCGGCGTTATCGTTACTCGAGCTTCGCGCTCGTGGATCCCGATACCGTTTGTGTTTTGTTGTACCGTTTCGTTATGTCCTTGCGGAGGCCGAAGGTGACGTTTTGAGTTCCCGATTTCGCGTAAAGTTTTAGTTTTCGGTTTTCGATTTTTTTTTGCTACCGTTTCGCGTGAGCTCCCGAAAAACACGTCACAAATGGCGCCCAACGTGGGGCCCGCCAATAAAATAACAGCTCCCGTTTTCATTTTTTTTTGTTTGATAACATTTTTTTTTTTTTTTTTTATTTTTGTTTTTCTCTCGCTTCGCTCTCGACCGAGTAAAATTATTACTCGTGGTTTTCCGTTTTTCTTCTTCAAGGCTCTCGCTGTGGATGTTCCTGCGAACCCACGTGTTCCCGAGTACGAGTTCTTTTATTTTTTTGATTTTCGCCTCGTACGTTCTCGGACCCCTGAAAGCTGGAAACACCTTTCGGGGGAAAAACATACAGTTCTCGACAGGCCCCCGGAGATTTTCGTTAACTTCGAATTTTTCGAAATTGGCGAATTTCCTCACCTGGGCGCTCGCGCGTCGCGCACGCTGGAGGGGGGAGGGCTTCGCTAGCCGAGCCTCGGCAGTTATCGCGAAGGTTCTCGAATTGTGAAAAACAATTTTGAGTTTCGAGGAGTCCTTTCCTCCTTGACCTTCTCGCTCTCGATCACCGAAGTCGACAATTTCTCGGTCACTTCGTCGTGGACTACCGCCGTGAACGGTCGAGAGCTCCCGTTTTCGGAGATGCTGTCGACTGCTCATAAGCTCTCGTTAGAATAGGTTCTCGTATAAGAATTGCTGCGCTGTTGAATTAATTTTCGATGGCGAAGTGATTTTTGAGTCTTGGATTATTTCCCGATTTCGAATTTTCGATTTCAGTGAAATTTTCGCTCTCGCAGTATTTCTCGATTTCGAATTAATTTTCGATTTCGATGGAATTTTCGCTCTCGCAGTATTTCTCGAGGTCGGATTAATTTTCGATTTCGAAGAAAATTTCGCTCTCGCAATATTCACGATTTCGAATTAATTTTCGATTTCCATGATTGTTCGCTCTCGCAATATTTCTCGATTTCGGATTAATTTTCGATTTCGACCATTTTCGCTCTCGCAGTATTTCTCGATTTCGAATTAATTTTCGATTTCGATGAAATTTTGCTCTCGCTGTAGAATTTGTTCTCGCTTTCCGAACTCAAATAAATTTTCGAAGTTCGGAATTTATTTCCGCTTTACGAACGCGAATTAATTTTCGCCGTTCGAATTGTTCTCGCTTTTCGAACGCGAATTATTTTTTCGCCGTTCGACTTCTTTCTCGTTTCCGAACTCGAATAAATTTTCGAAGTTCGGAATTTATTTCCGCTTTACGAACGCGAATTAATTTTCGCCGTTCGAATTGTTCTCGCTTTTCGAACGCGAATTATTTTTCGCCGTTCGACTTATTTCTCGTTTTCGAACGCGAATTAATTTTCGCCGTTCGAGTTTATTCCCGTTTATTCGAACTCGAATTAATTTTCGACGTTCGAATTTGTTCCCGTTGTCCGAACTCGAATTAATTTTCGACATTCGGAATTTATCTTCATTTTCGGACGCGAATTAATCTTCGCCGTTCGAATTGGCTCTCGATATTTCGAACGCGAATTAATCTTCGCCGTTCGAATTGGCTCTCGATATTTCGAACGCGAATTAACTTTCGAAGTTCGGAATTTATTCTCGATTTTCGAACGCGAGTTAATGTTCGCCTTTCGAACTTGTTCTCGTTCTTCCGGACTCGAATTAGTTTTCGAAGTTTGGAACATATTCTCAATTTTCGAACACGAATTAATTTTCGTCGTTCGAAATTTATTCTCGCTTATTCGGACGCGAAGTAATCTTCAACGTTTGAATTGTTCTCGTCTATTCGAACTCGAATTAATTTTCGATGTTCGAATGTATTCCGGTCTATTCAGACTCGAATTGATCTTGGTCATTCGAATGTGTTCTCGTTTATTCCGAACTCGAATTAATTTACGCCGTTCGAAAAAGTAGTGTTCTCGTTTATTTCGAACTCGAGTTGATTTTCGACGTTCGAAAAGTGACTGTTCTCGTTTATTTCGAACCCGAATTAATTTTCGAGGTTCGAATTCATTTTTGCGTTCGAAAAGTGACTGTTCTCGTTTATTTCGAACCCGAATTAATTTTCGAGGTTCGAATTCATTTTTGCGTTCGCTTTCGAACCCGAATTAATTTTCGAGGTTCGAATCAATTTCGCTCCCGTTTTCGAACCCGAATTAATTTTCGATCTTCGAATTAATCTTCGTTCTCGCTTCCGAACTCGAATTAATTTTGTTCCCGCTTCCGAACTCGAATTAATTTTCGAGGTTCTGGTTAATGCTCGTTCTCGCTGTTCGAACTTTAATTAATTTTCGAGGCTCGAATTAATTTTCGCTCCCGCTCCTGAGCCCGAATTAAATTTCGAGGTTCGGTTTAACCATCGTTAAGATCTCGAAGGAATTGTCGAGTAGACCCAGTGTCACTCCGATTCGGCTACCGTTTTGGGTTCGGTCGTCGAGCGATGCTATTCGCTCCGACCCCCGCTAGTGCTCGACTTGAGCCCTCGTGACACCCTCGAAGAGGTAGAGTCAGGCGATCTTGCTGGGATACGACGGATTCCCGGCTCGCCGAAAACGAGGTCGATCTCGGTCCAACCCCGATCTGCGATCACGCGATCTTGCTGGGATACGACGGATTCCCGGCTCGCCGAAAGATCCCAGGTTGGGGCGTACCCCAGAAACCAGGGCGTTCCGATCGGAAGTGTCGGCGATTAGGCGGTCGTGCAGGGATACGGCGGATTCCCTGCTCGCCTAGGGGAGTGCATCCTTACCGATCCCTCCCAATTTTTTATGGGTCGACAGCGACGCAATTGCTGGATGCAGTCAGACCGGATCCCGACGTGAAGCCGTGAAGGGCTTGAGTGTCCCTCCGCCACCTACGATCTCGAAAATTTCTATCTCGGGTAACACCCGATTTGGATATAGCTCTCGCATTTTATGGAAGTTTTGAGTCCGAATTAACATTCGATTTCGAAATTGCTTCCGATTTGCCGGAAAATTCCGAGTTCGTGTCCTTCGCCGATCTCGGAACAGTTCTCGCCCTTCGACTATTTTCTCGACGCGATCCCGTGTACCGAAGCCCTGTCACCATGCTACCGTTCGTAATAAAAGACAGAGGCAGCTACCGGACGTAGGCCCCGCTCCCGACACGTCGTTAGATGACGTTAGGGCGAATGCGACCACCCTGGTCGCGTGATCGCTTTTAGGGTCGAAGTCAACATCTACGGATACACCGTAAGAGCTCTCGTAGATTCGGACTCTACTAGAACCTTCAGGTTCTAGTTCCCGTACACGCCGTCGGCCGTAGCTCTCGCCTTGTAGACTCCCGTGTCTCGGCACTCGGTTACGAGTTTGAAGAGCAAGTACCTGCACACGGCTTCGGTCGCAGCTCTCGCCTCGTAGACCTCTGGGTCTCGGTGCTCGAGTTAGGGAAAAGAGTAAGCTGCCGTACGCGGCTTCGGCCGCAGCTCTCGCCAAGCCAGACGATGGATCAGAGTCGAGGTCCATCGATGGAAACAACGCCGCAGGAAGGGTAACGTAGACTCTCACTTGGTTACGTGTGATCGTCCCCAAGAGTGATTGTCCGTCCTTCTGTGTTATTTCTCGTGTCGCGATTGAGGCCCTGCCTCTCGTGACGATCCCGCCTCGCCCTAAAAATGTATTGCTCCCGACTAGTAACGGGGTTGAGGGGTTACTGCCGTCAAATTAGAGGCAGTAATTTGATTAAGGTTCTCGCGCTGAGAAACCAGTCTCGCGCGCTACTCACGGCTTATATACGATGGTACCTGCGGGTCCTTGTGATAAACCGTCGAGGGAACCAATGGATCCCGATATATGCTACGCATGTAAGATCTCGCATAGTTCCCGCAACCCCTTTGGGCTCTAACCCAGGGGAGAGAAAAACCTAGAGTTCCCGTAATCTTCGGATTGGCTACCGTTTCGAACCCTAGTTCGAAACCACCCCTAAGGGGTGAGGAGTTGTGACGTGATTTTTCGATCACGGTCACAAAAAATACAAATAAATAGCATTTTTCGCTACAGCTACCGACTTAGAGAAATAACGTTCCCGTTTCGCTGCCCTTTTGCTGGCTACGGTACCGTCCAGCTCCCGTTACGAGAGGGTTCGTGAGTTTTCCGACCCTATCAAGTTTAGTATGGAGTTTAGTATGGAGTTTAGTATGGGATAAGTTAAGGATTGGGTTCAGTTAAGGTCGGAACCTCGAGTCTATTCGGTGGAGGGAATCCCGACGTACTGGGAAACACGAATAGAGGAGAGCCCGACGGAGGTTTCGTCGCGAATACGTCAAAGTCCGGTGCAAACCCGGCACTCCGGTTAGGTGATAATGCACGGCGTTGGAGAACAGGCGGAGTACGGTTTTTTTGTCCAGGCAAGGTCGAGCCCCTTGTGCTGAGTTTCAGTGAGAAGAGAGCCTTGTTTTCACGCCGTGAATTTCGAGTAACGATCGCGACGATCCTCAAAGCTACCGCGTTACAGTTTCGGCTCTCGTATCGATGACGTCACGAAAAAGTTTGAGAGGGCAGCAGTTATCGGCTAAGGATCCCGTAATAATCATAACGTCCCGTCGGATGTATTGTCGTAGGCTAATCAGTCTACCGAGAGGCGTCCTCGAGGTATCTCGGACCTCTCGCGCTCCCGTGTTTACGTTTCGGCTATTGTCTCGCGCTGAGCCGTGTGTTCTCGCTCGCGCTACCGTAGACTCCGGCTATCGCTCTCGCTCGAGTTCGTGCGTCTCGCTCGCGCTACCTGTCACTCTGTGCGTTCGCGAGTGGGCTAGGATACGGCGTGTGTTACGCGAATTCCGTCCGAATTCGTTGCCGATTTTTCTGTGGTCGAGGTGCGTTGTGAATAACGCTCTTGAGGTGCAGTGATCGTGGTGAAGTTTTCGGTGCATCCTGAGATGCCGTTCCCGTACCTTTGTGGAGTAAATTACGCTGCTTCGGTAAGTTTTATCGTCAGATAAATTTTCGATCGCGTATAGGATTCGTTCTCGCTCCGCTCGCTTCGATCGTTCGATCAGCCGAGCGCTCCCGATGCCCGTGTGTGCGAGCTCCCGTGGCTTAATAGCCAAAATTAATATTGTTCTCGGTATCGTAAGGTCTCGATTCCGATTTTGTTGGTCCCGTGTTATTTTATTGGCAAAAGGATCGCGACCCTTCTACCACAACCCGCATCCTGAGCGACCGTGCATTTCCGGCACCGTCACTTTCGCGAGCATTTCCGGCGTTATCGTTAGACGAGCTTCGCGCTCGTAGATCCCGATACCGTTCATGTTTTGTTGTACCGTTTCGTTGTGTCCTTGCGGAGGTCGACTCGCTCAATCGACCTCCAGTTTAGCCCGGTTTGTCCGTTTCCGGCGAAACAAAAACTGACCGGAGTGAGCCCGCTCAACTCACCTCCGATTTAGTCCGGTTTGTCCGTTTCCGGCGAAACAAAAATTGATTAGTGGAGTGAGCCCGCTCAACTCACTCCCGGTTTGGGCCGGTTGTTAATACCGGTGACACAAAAATTAACTGGCGCCCACCGGGACGCCGATGCACTCGCGGAGGTGGCGGCCGAAGGTGACGTTTTGAGTTCCCGATTTCGCGTAAAGTTTTAGTTTTCGGTTTTCGATTTTTTTTGCTACCGTTTCGCGTGAGCTCCCGGAAAATACGTCACAGTTGATAACTTATTTTAAAAGGTTAAACTTGTTTTACACTATACTATTTATTGATTATTATTTAATAAGTGTCTATTCACTATATTTTTATATTTTTTTTGCTCCGTTTTTTTTGTTCAATAATTATTACACGTACTTATTATTTACTTAATATCTAGAATATTATTTAATAAGTGTCTTTTAACTGTATTTTTTTCCACTGTGTATCACTGTTCCTCGTTGTGTCGTGTGAGCTTGGCTCGAGCACGATTGGTCGAAAAAAAAAAATTTCACTGTTATGTCGCTGTTTCACTGTTGTTTTGTTTTTTTTCACTGTTAACTTTTTTTCCACTGTTTCGGTTTTGTTTGTGCGAGCACGGCTCGAGCACGGTTGTCTGTTTCGGGTGTGTGAGCTACGGCTCAAACACGAGTGTTAATATTTTTTTAAAATAAAAAGTCCAAAAATTTTTTTTGAAAATAATTTTTTTTTGTATAGACGTGTTTGTGTGGTTCGTCACTTCTGACACTAAATGTGACAGGTGCACAGGAGTGAGGTTTTTTTTTAATAAAAGTTTTAACTTTGAAATTTTTTTTTCATCACTCGGTGCGGAAATTGCCACTTTTCCGCCCACTTCGCGTGCGTAAAACCGCCATTTTCGCACCTTGTGATTAAAAATTTCGTACATCCCTCGTGCGAAAGACTTTTTCTAACTCGTGTGATTACAACACTTGCCTTCGGCTCGTGATGCAAACTCACAGTCTATAGAAAATCGTTTTTCACCCTCGTGGAGTACTGTACTATTTTTTTGTGTGGACGTGTTTGAATAGTTCCCGTACTTCTGACATCAAATGTGACAGGAGGTCGATTGGCCAGGCAGTGTAATGAATAAGTCAGATGATGATATACATATAAAATAATGATGATTTATTAGTCGGAGAGCAATTATTGGGGAGTGTACCGTACTGGTCGTGAATCGGAGCTGAACTGAAGTTTGCGGCGCGAAGCTGAGGGCTTCGCGCTCGCTGTTACAAAGGAATAAATAGTCGGAGGATGCTTACACTAGATGATAAGTGGCCGCTCGCGGTGGTCCGGATACGCGATAGCCGGGCTTCTTTGAAGAACGTATCGAACGGAAATGCTCCGTATCGATATGCTCAAATAAATATTAAAAGTTAAAAGGCTAAATAGTTAGGCTGCGGCCGTTACAAAGGTAATATCGCCGAAGTCATGAACAATTAAACATATTTGGGAGTTTCTTTCTCGTGCTCCTCGCTCGGTTTACATGCCGTTGTAGCAAATCGAGCTCAAGGGATCTCGGAAGCCGTATTACGTGATAATCGGGACGTCCAGACTCTCTCTGTCGAGAGAAGGCAGAAGAACGGAATAGAAGCATGTATATAATCGAATAACCGTTGTAAATTTTTTATCGTTAGTTTATAAAAGAAGTCAGGGGCATGTTAGATCATGCGGGTAGGTTATAGAAACTACCTCGACAAAAGTGATAAGATGACTGGATAGGACAGAATAGGATAATAACTATTACCACGACGAGGTACTCGAATCGAGTTATCACCGAAAATAGATCAAGCTATTAACTATAAACATAGCATAAGGAATGGACTGTATGAGTGTGTACATAGAATGCAGAATGAGAGAGTCGAATAATGGAACACGAAGCGAATATGGTTAAAGAATCGATCAAGAGTACGCTATCACGCTTTCATATTATGTTTGCGATTATTTTCTTCCTCGTTTGCTGATCGCAAGATTTGGCAGAAAAAGGGGGGAAATTGTGAGATTCACGATTCAGAAGAGTCGAAAAGTCCCGCGTAAATCTGGACGTAAGCTCGAGGTGCGTAGTAATGACGTGAATGTATCCCGAGTAGAAGGGATGGAGAGGACACCTCACCGGGACGAAACAATTGTCGTTCTCTTTCTCCCTGGGAACGCCGAACCTGCTACATCGTGGTCGTTACGTGCGTGAAAATTGGAGCACCGTGAACGTTATACTGAAGGCGTCCGGAATCTCGCTAGTGCTCTTGGCATTGGTCAGCCGAGAGACGAAAAGACAGACAAACTGTTGAAGATATCCTACCCCAGGGAGAAGGTAGCCGTCCTCTCGTGATTGATACTCGAACGCAAAAGTTTACGAGATAAGTACCCCGATTTTCATTTGTTTTGTATGACTCTTGCTCGATCAGCAATCACTTATTGACAACGGAAAGAAAAAGGAATGTAATCCGAGTGTTCCAAGAATACGAGGTATGTTGTGTGCGAAAATGAAAAGATATTTTGTTGAATTGAATATTACGGTATACCGAAATTAAATGTGTTATAATTTTTGTTTACTGAACATTTTTCTGTAAGATTTGTTGCGCTAATCCGAACTGTCATAAAATCAAATTTGATCTGATTTCATTTATTTTGTTTATCCTGAACGACGAGAGTAAATAAATAATTATCGAGATCTCGTTGCCAAACGGAAAGGATTTTATTTTTATTTTTTATTTTTTATTTTAAGACTCCGTAATATTATGAATCTTACACCGTAAACTCGGCGAAACGAAAGGCTAGGGAAGGCTTCGTCCACTCTATCCTCGCTGCGGCTAAGGCGGACTCGTGGGAAGGGATAAACAAAGTGTTCAATAGCATCGTTGCATCTATCCTACTGTACACTCCCCCTATTTGGGGCCTAAGATATACCTCCATGCTGGACAAGGCGCAACTAGACTTTTATAAAAGGCTGTTACATCCGCCAAGATGTACCGCAGAGCACGCATTACGCCTGGAGATAGATATCGACAGTGTAGCCTTGGCAGTGTTGAAATTGACGTTCGGATGAATTATGAAAATTCAGAAACTGGAAAATCACAGGCTCCCAAAAATCTGTTTGTTGCGCCTGATCAACTTGTCTTCCTCGGAACCTGCCTGTCGGTACAACTGGGGTATGCAATTCAGAAACGCCCTGGGGAGCTCAAATTGTGAAAACGTCTGGAATAATCTCACGAGCCAATATTGGTCCAAGCGGAGGGACATCGTCCTGCGTGCGATTGAATTGTGTCTAAAATCCGCAGACTTACAAAAATATGCTAACTCAAGTTCGTTACAGTTCCGGCTACTTACAGTAATTACTAATAAATATAGCAGTTTCTCAGAGCTAAAATCCAAATTAGGTTAGCTTCTCTACACACGCGTAGGTTTATAATCAGCAAAATTAGCCATACAACCGATCCAACGAAAATCTGTATCTTGTGCAACACGTATGAAAACGAAACTTTCTGCTACCTTTTACTCGCCCAATCTATGCACCGCTCAGAAATCATCACCTTCTACCAAATTTCAACGAGAATCTAAGTGATGAGGATAATATTATTGCCCTGTGTTACGTCCAGCCCCTCGGATAGTACAATTATCGATGAATAATAATTTAATTTCATTAATTTAACAATTTCTTACAAATCTCGCTTCCGATAAAATAAGAATTTAAATATTTTATGTCATATTTCCGCTCTCACGGTCGAATTATGCAAATTCAATTCTGTCTTTCGATTTTCTATTTCCCGACCGGACGATAATATCAAATTTCTGCAATCCATATCCGCATTATTTTATTTCACTTTTCCGAGTTTTTTCTGTGCTCGCGCGTGGCGTGCGAGCTCAGCATTTTTGGCTGCTTCACGGCAATTGACATCGGCCGAACTAATCAGTCTACGTTTGTCATCCAAGTAGCACACAAGTCTACGCTTACCATCCAAGTGGCTTACGAGTCTTAACTAAAACCTCGCACCGAACAGTCGAACTGGTCTTCCACCAGTCTACGATAATTACCCAAGTGAATATTAAGCGTTAAAACTAACTTCGGAATTAGTCGTTCCTCCACCAGCAGTTAAATAAATCGAATCGAAGAATATTATAACTCAAGTTAAAACGAAAGACATTGTAAATAAAATCAAATAGACAAACGTTTCTTTCAAGTTATAATTTTGAATTGTATCGAGACAACCTCGATCCATTTTAATATAATTAATTATCTTGTTTGCAACGGTTAACTGGCATCACGACATTTGTCATACCCCATTTTGAATAAACCTGCAATTTTAATTCATTTGTGACGGAACGGAGTAATTAATCCGTACAGAGAACGGACCCGTCTATCTCGTTATGTAGAAGTCTCCCATTTTCTCGACCTCTGCCGCTTTCGAGCGGGCTCCCACCTCTGAGCCACCAGCGATAAAGTTAAAGGGACTTCTTATCGCTGCGGACAAGTAATTCGGATGCCCCGGACTCGACGAGCACATGTCTCGTATTTAATAGACCACTGAGACGTAACACCCTGCTCTATTCAAACGATGATGGCAGTATTAGATCGCTTTTTTATTTCTTGGTGAATTGCTTTAAAATCCGTGCTTCGCTATTGAACACTTAAGGTCAACTAGCCCTGTTAGCGAACTCAGCCGTTTAGTCTTAAGATGCTCGTATCTCACCGGTAATATGTATGGAATCATGTATTATGTCACCTGTAAATATTGTAATTTTATTGTAAAACGTATATTATTCGGAACTTCTGCATTCTGAGCCTTTGCGCTTGTACATATTTATAATAAAATATATATCTATCTGTCTATAACGAAACGGTAACGACGGCGAATGGACCAATGAGCTGAACGGAAACGAAAATGGACGTGGCCTTCCATACGTATATGTAACGGAAACCTAATCCAATCTTAACCCTACAACTCATGACTGGGGTCCGAACGCACCCCAAGCGAACGCGGAAAAATGAGCTTTTTGCTGATTTTTTCCGGTTTTCAGTTTTCGAATCGGTCTTTCATCAACTAAATGTAAATAGTCAGATTTCTCGTACACATTCTCTTCCTTATGAAAAACGAAGAAAACGGTGTATGAGAAAGTCTGTTTATCAGTATAGGACCAGTTTTATGATCAAGAAAAGCGTGGGGTGCGAGTCATGCGTTTAAAGGTAAAAAAATTAAGTTATGAGTGTAGGGTTATATCGTTCTCCACTAAAATGGAGCGTCGGTATCACAACCGAGCTTCTGCCCATGCAAATCGCCCTAAGGAGAATATTACGGCCTACAAATGGCAAGTTAAATCTGCTCTGAATCGCGATAATCCATCATGCCTTAACCGGAACATAAATGTCTTATCGCATACGCTCACGAACCAGAGCTGGGCAGTACTTAAAGTTACGGAGTATTTGTTTGGTAATTCAAGTCCGACCTTGAAGTCCTCAAGTAGTTTTTAGTACTTAAAGTACTGTTTTTACGTTTTCAAGTACAAAGTACAAGTACTTTTTGAGTAAGCGCTCGCATCACGGATACTCGATGATTTGCATCAGAGCTGGGCAGCATTTTCAATAGATAATGTATTCTAGGTATTTTAAGTACTCAAATACTTTTTTGGTATTTTAAGTACTTTTCGGGCCCATTAAGTACAAAATACAAAATACTTTTGCGTCTACTCCATATTAGGGCTGTACGGTCCGGCTGGCCAAGCCGGCTGACGAATGGATGGATGGATGCGTGGGTGCATCGCTAGATGGATGGGACGATGGACCCATGAACCCAAGAACCCAAGAACCCAAGAACCCATGAACCCATGAATCCACGAACCCACGAACCCACGAACCCATGAATCCATGAACCCATGAACCTATGGACTCGTGGACGCATGGAAAAATTCCAATTTTTTTTTTCATCCAAAAAAATTTGAAAAAATAAAAAAAAGTAAAAAAAGATATTTTTTAATCCAAACAAATCCTTAAAAAATAAAAAAAATGTTTAAAACCAAAAAAAAAATTTAGTATAATTTAAAACCGGAAAAAAAATTAGGAATATAATTTTTTTTAATCCAAAACAATATTTAAAAAATCCGATTTTTTAAATATTAAAAAATCCAAACTTTTTAAAATCTAAATTGTTTTTTGCATCCAAAAAAAATCCAAAAAATATGAAAAAAAATAGAAAATTGAAACTTTTTTATTTTTTATATTAGAGCTTTTTTTGTGAGGAAGCTCTAAAATAGTACATTGCGATACTCGTGCCGTAAAGAGAACTTTGTACGCACGATGTGAAGTGAAGCGAACTTCACAGCGTGCGTACATAGTTCGCTATACGGCACGAGTATCACATACTATTTTTTGCAACAAATGCAGAAAAAGTGCACTCATGACCATTTGGGATCCAGGGACAAAACCCCTGTAGGATTTTTAAAAAGATTTTTAGCCATTAAAGATTCTAGCCATGCACCCACGCATCCATCCATCCATCAGGCGGCCTTGCCGGCCGGACCGTACAGCCCTAATATGGCGTAGCCGCAAAAGTATTTAGTATTTTGTACTTAAAGGGCCCGAAGAGTACTTAAAATACCAAAAAAGTATTTGAGTACTTAATATACGTATTTAAAATACCTAAAATACATCGGGTATTTAAAATACTGCCCAACTCTGTAATTCATTTCCAATGTTCATTCGAGAATATAACTCTAATAATGCGAGAACCTTGGACTACTCATCAAAACTATCTTACATGCCGCGCAAATGGTGACAGTGAATCCTCCACGTTTTCCAAGGTATATCAATATTAGATTAGGCTCGGATAATACGGATAACGTAGCAATGCTCATGCGCGGAGTAGTCCGTAAAGGCAACTTTGTTGCATACGCGCTTAAAATTGCGCAAGTTTGCTTTATATTACGAGCTGCAAATTGCGATTTTGGAGTAAATGGTTTATATTTACATTAATTTAATGTTAATTAACTAAATTATAATTATATTTAAGAAATAAATAAATTAGCTAATCAAGTTAATGCTTATATGTAGTGGTGTTATTTAAAAAAATATATAATAGTAGTGCAAATTTGAATTAAGTTTAATAAAATTCTGAAAAATTTATACGGCTCTAAGAAGTCAACAAATTCATTTGAAATGAAACAATTTACTGTTACATGTACTGAATTTTCGGTGTAATAATTATTTAAGAAAAAAAAGGTTGTTCTCGAAGTTATGTTCATGTTTAAAGAAATATAAAATCTGTAATTGAAATAATGTCGAATAATTTGTAACATCAATCAAATTCTATTTTGTTGGATAAAATTGTTCTTCACTTTGGAAATCACAAACTTAAGTTTTTATTCTTAAATTGGCAACGACCTCAATTTAAAAATTGTTTGTTGCTCATGGAGACATCAATTACCTAGGAAACGGACACTGAAAAAAAGTTTTTAAATCATGATGATCATGAATTGCTAAACGCGGCCGGATAGAGCAGGTAAAACACGATAAAAACCTATTCGAATGCTATTTGTCTGAATCGTTCTCTATAAAAAAACTTTTACCATGGACGCCTAATCCTAACTCTACCGTAGAAAAAAAAATCATTTAGTTAATCCGTAGCATCTCAAATTGAAGGTCTCGAAGTATCGTGGTTGTTAACCAAGGTTTGCAGGTGATCTCTGTGAAAGTCCTATGCAACTGCGACTACGGTGTAATTTCTCAACGTCTTGCATAGACATCCTTTATGATACTCATCAAAAGAATGTCATAAGAGTCAAAGCTTCGGACACATGGCTTGGTTGCATTACCACTTCTCTTGTGCCTCGTGGTCGTCGGACACGTGATCCCTTTGCAACCCTTCTGCGATTATGATAACTGACGTCGTTTCAAAATCGTTTTATAGTTGCATGGCGATCGCTTAACGAACTTTCTGATAGAGAGTGTTTGTAAATTACTTCATTAAATTATTTCAAAAAGGTGCAAATGAAATTTGCACCTTTTTGATTTTTCGTCGATTTATTAATCGTCGAGGAACCTCGAAACGGGCGAGTGAATTTTTTGTCAACTACCATTTCTCATTATCGCAAATGAGAGGGAGCGATGAATTATTCCTGTTCGCAGAGGAGGGTGACACTCGAGAGGTCGTTGAATGAAGGGTCGGGCGAGAAAATGATGGTAGAAAGGGGTATCCAGTAAAAAAGGCGGAATTCGTGAGAGCTATCGATCGAGCCGTTTTTCATCGGTCGTTCCGTTATGTCCGACACGATAAGAGAATTCGCACGGACGGATCGACCGGTTCGATTGCAATCGGCGGTGGACGAGACTACCGGAGGATGTTGAAGCAGGCCTCGCTCGGCACCAGTTGCCTTCGCATCGATTGTCCCGAACAACGGGCAGGTCCGGTCCCGTAATCGATAATTCAAGATGCCATTAGCGAGAGAAACCTCGAGAATGCTGGCATCAGAGCGAGCGTGTATATACACCTCGCACACGGCTGAACTCACGCTCCGGGGAACTCATCGTTTCGGGCACGCGATCTTTTCAAGCAACGACGCCGAGCACCGACATCACCGCGTCGCCGCCCTCTCTGAAATCGCCGCCCGTGAATTAACGAAGAGCGGACCTCGTTATTCTTTACCGCGTCTGAAAATTCATCGGTACCTTCGAGTCATGTGAGACTATAAAGAGTCACCCCTGCAAACCCCTGTGAGGGTAGAGAAAAAAATATTGCGCACGATTCGACACTCCATCGAATGGAAAAAAGCATCTTTTTTATTTTCCTAGCAGTTTTTTTGGAAAATAAAATTTCTCCGGTAATCTTGTCCCAGTGGAAATAGAGCTAAGCGTTAGGTTCGTTATCAAGGATTCTCTTCGTCTATCTCCTATACACAAGGTGTACACGCAGCCCATTAAATTCTAATTTGGAGACACACCGCTAGGTCTCAGCAAGCAGATCCCTCCAGCCAGCGAGAGCATATCTGAGAATGCCAATTCTCTGTGCCGAAAATTCTCGAGCATGTCGAAACGTTTTCGTTTAGTTCTAAGTACCGTGACACCACACTATCCTCTCTCTGCCTACCTCGCGGGTAATTATATCCAAACAACGCACCGAGTGAAGGTGTAACCGAATCATCGTTTCAATCGAAAACCGTACAGACCGAAATATACGCTCTTAAGATCTAATAATGTCTATAATCCGATCTGTCTCTCATTCGTGGAAACACATATAATGAGAGAGAAAAAGCTTCGTGGTAGCTCTGCGCAATAACAGCAATGGAGGCTTGACGTTAATAAATTCCGTTTGACAAGGGTGTAATGTGACCAGATCCAGGAAGCTAAGAGAGACAAAGTGTAGGAAGAGAAACGAGGGAAGAGCGCACGTACTAGCATGAAGCATTTGGGATGCGACCGAGTACAAGCCTCGGTAAACGCACGCGAGCGAACTTGAGTTCGCAGCCAACGACGGGGAAAGAGGCTGGTAGAGGTAACCATCAGGCGGAAAGCCCAGCGGAATCGCATTAAGCGCATCAAGGCGAGAGTCCTCTCGAGGTCGAAAACCGACAAGGAGTCAGCTTCTCCTCTCCTCGTCTTGGACAGCGGTATCCTGCACGATGCTGCTGGGACGGCAGCAAGCCTTTCGGTAGCTTCTACGTCGGTCGAGACCCAATTATTAAGCAAAGTGGGGTAGGACCGTAAAATCGGTGAAGCTATTTTCCGGATCGAGAAACTGTCCTCCACGCCCTCGCGGAAAGCTCATGAAGTTTCCTACCGCAGCTTCGATCCCCTCGGCACGACGAAATAAACGTGCGTTTGGATCTTTTTTTTTATCTTTCCCTCAGTCCTGGGCGAGAACCCTGGTGGGGGGGAAATGTGATTAAAGTAGGATGTACTACGTAACATGAAATTAACGGCGTAATTGGCTGGCACCAGGGGAATAAGAGAGCTTTATGACGCGTGCCATGACAAAGTGTCGAAAGGTTGTTAGACTTTTTCAAATTGAATTGGGTTTTAAAAACAATTTATTGTCCAGTCCAGACGAAAGCATTTTCGGAAATTAAATATGGAAACATTTTTATCCACTACAGACGGTTCGGTTTCTGACTTAGTGTTTTGTTTATTTATTTTCTTTTTTTTAAAGAAAAAATGCTTCTCCGTTCAAAAAAGTGCAATCGAACAAAAAAAAGCATATAACGTTAATTCGGAAATAGTAAATTATGCCACAAGGGAGGACAGTGCGTGTTTTCACCGAGTATGAAGTTTGAAATTCACACGCGGTGAAAATGCATTTTTTTTCCGACTTCGTTAAAATAACCACATTTCTTACGTCGCAAAATCGTCATATTCGCTAATGACCCCCGGGATTAATAGAGCTTCCAGAGGGAGTAATGAGCCCTATTACTCACTAGGGAGTAATGAAATTGTACTGCGCATGCGGACAGGTTAATAATGATCATCGGTCAATAATAGGCTATTTTCCGCCCGTACGCACGCAAGGAATGTGGTTATTTTAGCGAATTTGGTGTTAGGATAGGTGAACGATGGAAGAGAGAGAGAGAGCGCGTAAACTGTACGGAAGAGAGAGAGAGAACGTGAACGAGTGAGTTGAGAGAGAGAGAGTGGGCATCGTAGTCCATCACTCGTCACGACAATTCCCGAAAGCACCGAAGAAGAAGAAGAAAGAAGGGAGAAGAAGGAGATCGTCGGCGAGCGAAATTAGAGGCTCCGCGGACGCCGAACAACACGCACGTATATACACCTGTGGTGTCGTAGTTGAAGAAATCGCAAGCTGCCTCGATTAATTCCTCTTGGACGGAATCAGCACAAATCTGGGACGAAATATCGCGTTTGGCCAGCGCAATTTCGTTATTCAATTCATCCGAGGGTGACCTACGAGCTCGAGGGTCCTGAGTCATTCGAGGGAGCTTCTGTCGAAATTGACGAATCCGAAATCCTTGCATCGATCAACGTGCGACTGACGACCACCCATCATTCATCGAAAAGAACACTCGAAGGTCGTACTACTGCTCCTTAGAAATTTCTCTCTCTCTCTCTCTCTAATAATCTACGGTTCGGTTTAAATTTATACCATTCGGTCTTCGCGAAACTCTTTTGTTTATTGTCTTCGGCTTTTGTATGAAATTATTGTATGTACGTTTTTTATTTTGTGAACCCGAAATCGTCGGATATTGTCGCGCCTCATCGTCACACATATATATATGTAACGAGCAACCTGCTGAGGTCGTTAAAACAAATTCTAAGGTAGTCATATTTAGTTTTTGTTCATGTCTTTGGTTCAATCACTGATCTTGTTAAATAATTAAAACACCAACAAAAAAGGAAAAAGAACGTAATAAAATATCCGATTAATTGCTCATATAATTTTGCTCCTGTTTGCCGTTTACATTATTTCCTAGCACAACGAAAATTCTCTCGTTTCGCTACATTGGGAAAAAACATTTTTTTTTTCTTTTCATTTTCGACGGAACTAAAGTTTCTCACAAATAAGTTCCATCTTCAAACTCTTGCAACGGTCAATCACAACACAAGCAAAGTGACGTACCCTGCAATATTACCGTGATACATCGTTGTTATATAGCATGTAACATGTAACATGTAATTTTTTATTTAAAAAACATAAAATTCGCTAATTCCATCTTCGGATCAGTATCTGTATAAACTTTTTTCTTTTACACTAGGACCTCGATTTCGTTCACAGCGGTGGGACCGGCTCCGCATCGCACTTACCAAAATCGAGGTTGCGCATGCCCCGCCCATACTCACTGTCGAGTATATCCCATAGCTTTCTGCGCCGATGAATATTTGCTCCGTGGTGGGGACTGTTGAGGAAATTGAGGGCGCAAAAATCGAGGTCCTAGTGTATTTGAATGAGCATTTAGTGACAAACGAATTTACTTTATCGATGGGAACAAATACATCCGAGAAAAAAGGATATTCATTTGTGTAACATCGGGGTGATATGAATCTAGGACCCTTGGACTTGTAGACAGCGACAATATCTATCCGTCTATGGTGGATTTAAGACAATAATTTTGGAAAATTGTACATATAGTTCAGACGGATTCCTTACCGATCATGATTGATGTCTAAACTTTTATTTTTGGCATTAAATATTGGTCGGTTAGCCCTTGAACGATAATAGGCCAGCCGGTAATTATTTGTTCGTTATAATATCGTTATGAGCATGTTATATCTGTTACGGAGCCTGGTTTTGTAACCGTAACACTACCCCACTTCACAACATTAACATTGCCTGCAGATTAGTGACGGTCATAAACATTGTTACAAACATGTTATGTCATCGTCACAGAGACCAGTTACATTAGTTTTATGTAATTACGTTATATACCATTAACATTACCGGATCATCACGATTTTTGCACTAACATTGTTACAAGTACGTTATGTAACGATTACACAATTTTTGTATACATAACTGTCACGTTACACCGACATACAACAGTTACATTACCTGCATGTAATAATTGAAATATAACATATTACATCCATGTTCTGTACCATCTACACTGAAAGAAGGATCTAGTAAAAACTACTATATCACTTGAGAGATATTACCATACCATATAGTAGTAGAGCGTTAGGGCGACACCTATGGTAGAAAGTACCGAATGTATAAGAATTTTTCTTAGATATTATGGTAATTTTTACCAGATCCTGCTCTCAGTGTATATATCACAATAATAACATTCGTATATTACATGTAATTTCCATGTTATATTGCCGTAATAAAACGTGTTCACTGGGATACGTGACTTTTGAGATTCTTTTGTTTGGCAACGTGAATATGGATTATTCCGAGAAGATTCCCCTCAGAATAATATATACTTATCCCCGTGTGGCGTCTTTGCTACCTGCGATGCCTTCCCGCGGTCGAATCATTAAGCTGCACGAAGACCACCTCTCTTAAATAGACGAAAGAGAGGAAAAACTATAGTAAAGCTTCATGGAAGGGAACTAACTCGTTATTTGAAGAAAAAAAATCAGTGTATTGCCGTCTCGCCTTGGCATAAAAATCGGTGAGGCAGTACTTTGGCAGTGTAAGGAGTCAAACGAGGGAAGAGGGTGCGCGCTCGAGTACGAAGGAACCCGAGCAATTTCGCGGGAAAGCCAGCAGCACGTTTTCCTCACTCGAAACAACAGCAGCAGCAGCAGCAGCAGCAGTATCAGAAGAAGAGAAAAATGGGAGTGGAATGGAAAAAAAGGTGGAAGAGCGAGAAGTGAAGGAGAAAAAAATGTACGTGCTCTGCCAAGTCGAGAGGTTACGGATTCTCGCCGATACTTTCTACCCTCACACGTTTCCTATATTCGTTCCTACTGCTTCTGCTGCTGCCGCTGGTAACCGGAGTCCACTTAAAGGCGAAACACTAGCCTGCCTCACTTAGTTTAGTTCCCAACAATATTACAGTGGATGCTGTGTATGGCCTAAGTACCTACACAATATATATATATATATATATATATATGAGGTATTCCATCCGGTTTCGAATGGTCAAAAACTCGACCCTCTCCTAAAAAATTGGAATTTCTCAACAATTCATTATTGTCTACAAGGGGTTTTTGTAATTTTTTTGAGATATCAAAAATTTGAACTTTTTTCAACACCCCAGTATCATAAAAACTATTAATGGTGCAGAAAAACTTGTGACGGCCCCAGGTTTGCATATATGTAGACGACGAGAATGATAGAAAAATATGGGTGACAATAGCGTAGTGGTTAGCGCTCTTACTTAGGAACCGAAAAGCCCGGGTTCGAATCCCGGCAGTCACCATATTTTTCTATCATTTATTCTTGGGCAAACCGTCAGAACATCGACCATCACCAATCCTCCGAAAGTATCGGCTCGGTCGTTATAAACTTTGAAGACAGAAAAGTTGCAGTTTCAATCGAACTTTTGAAAACAAGTTGTTGTAGATTTTTTTGAATGCATTAAAGGTCCATTTCTATGAAAAATAGACTAAAATATTTTTTTTCAGCCAATAAGTCATGTTTCTTTTTTCTTATAAAAATCCAGAATATACTGTCAAACGCGTAAAGTGACCTCATATTTTTTTCGCATGGTTGAGATGCCCGTTTGTTAAGTATGCTCCATTTAATACTCATTTTTCATAAAAACAAAGAGATATATCCATTACTTTCCATTGAATTTTATAAAAATTGTACCACTATCCACAATAACGGAATTTAAAAAATAAAATAAAAAAGGGATTCGAGTACATTAATGAAGTAAAAATAGTACTTATTAAGCTACTTATTTTTCCAGACACGACGAATTGTGAAGTCTCCAGCAAACGAATATCTTTTGAATTTTAGTGTGCCATCGAAACCTGGTATAAAACGATGATGTTTCTGCGTTTTCAGTATACCTTGGAATTGTTTGAAACGTGTTTTTAGAACAGGAGTAGATAGCTCTGCCAGGTTCTTGAGCAATCTGCTGCCGTTCAAGTCTCACCAATCTCACAAAAATTGATTACGTTTTTCCAATATATATTTGTTTCTAGTACTAGAGTAAATGAACCTATGAATAATAACGATGGTAATTGAGGTATGGTTAAGCACGAAAATATTTTGTTAGTTGATTATCTGTATTACATTAATTGTTACAATAAGTTATGTTGCAGTTACGTAACTGTTATTATTCTTGTTATGTTACAATTAGATATCGTAATCTTAATTTTACGTATTAGTAACATAACCGTTCCGTTTTAGCTATATAACATGTTATATTGTTTAGCCGGAAATGGCAACTTACCCGTAACTTGCGTGTAACACTCTAGTAATATTACTTTATATATTCGATTTTGTTTCCGTTACAGTGCAGATATATTACTGTGGTCACTGGAGCGTATTCAAAAACTTGAATATTTCAAGTATTTGAGAAAGAATTTTAAGGACTGCGAATTTCTAATAGTCTAATAATCCGCGAAAATCGGTCGGTATTCCAGAAAAGTCTCATAATTATATCAAACGGGCTTCGCCACGATGCAATTGCATTTAACGTAATTCAAGAGTTCTTTGCATCAGGTTGTGAGAGTCCGATACGAATTTATTTAATTTCCGATGAAGCCCTGCAAGAATTCAAACATTTTAAGAACCTTGGAAATTAGTCTCTGCGCGAGCAAGATTTCGCCATTCCGGCAAAATGGCATTTTTTGGATAGTGCTCATGGCAAGGGCCATGTGACAGAGTGGAGGGTATATTCAAAGGAAGGGAGGGTTCCCTCTGGACCGACAAATTTTAACGCCGCAAGATCTATACGAATCGGCATCCCAGCCGGGAAATGCAGCCATCGCTGGTCGATGTTTATCCAGCGACGATTACATTGATCAAAAGGAGATTCTAGAAACAAGATTCAAACAATTTAAAGTATACTGAACCCGCAGAAACATCATTGTGCTATGCCAGGTCTCAATGGCACACTAAAATGCACAAGATATTCGTTTACTGCAGACTTCACAATCCATCGATTCCGGCACAAAATAGCTTAAAAAGTACTGTTTATACTTCATGAATTTCTCTCTATGCCTTTTGGCTTCCTCATAGAGAGAAATTCACGAAGTATAATAAACAGTACTTTTTTCTTAAAAAAAAGGAATTAAAATTTAAGGAATTAAAATTTTTATTTCCTAAGAAAAAAGAAAGCGCTAAGAAAATTGAAATTTTCTTAGCGCTTCCTCATAAAGTTGAAAATTGAAATTTTCATATCGGTTTCTCATAGAAGTTGGAAATTGAAATTGTCATATCGTTTTCTCATGATGTTCCTTAATTCGCGAAGAAATACATAAAATGATTTCTCATAGAAGAAGCTTTGCGAATAATGGAACATCGCGAGAAAGCCGTATGAAAATTTCAATTTTTTGGCTACATAATTACTATACATAATTACCATATATTGTAACGTATAAAAAGATCGACGGATCGTACGCTACTGAAATTATCGAGTCCGTTAGTGGATAATTTCTATTTATTACTGAGGAAGATCGAACACAGGATATTGATCGCAATATTGTTACAAGATTGCCCTAAAAATTAAAAAAAAAAACACAAATAAAAAAATACGAGTGAAATAACAAGATAATTCCGGATAATTCCGCTAATTGCCGGGCTTTTGAATAGGCACGTCGGTATATGAACAAAAAGATTACATTGAAACGTAATGAATTACTGAACCCACAGGTTAGGCAAGATTAGCATGGATGAGACGCAATTCGCAGGGAGCGCACTCCTCAAAAAGAAAACAAACGAGTAGCTCGGCTATTTATAGGCCGACGACGCTTAGCGATGCTAGTTCTCGACCCGTGGGTCGTAGGATCTCGAAATAATACAATACAACAGAAAATAAACAAATCAGAGGTGTGCCGCGTACATGTCTCTTATTAGGTTTTATTTTCTGTTGCCGAACGAGCGCCCAATTTCTTCGCGATAACTTAACTTGTATCGCTGAACTTCTCCGAGCGACAAAAGGGTTGAGATATCCCTCGTGGGCTGATCGAGGGGCGATGATTCCACGCTTTGGGGCGCCGCGTGTCGCGATCGGTCGGCCCGTTTCATACAGCTCGGTCCTCGTGAATCCACGAGAAGATGACGCAATCGGATATCGACGTTGGCTTGATGCTGGCCGCCCGTCGACGTACAGATTTTCGTTTGAGGATGCCTACTCCTTCTGGTCACCGCCCCACAATAGTCTCCGTCCCGCAGGGCTTTCGTTCGTCTCCTTTTTTTAAAATATAGATCGTGATAGGAAAAAACATTATGCGTATTCTACGCGGCCCAGCCACCGAAGGGGCTCTCGTAATTATAATCGAGCACACTTATCGAGAGCACCACGTGAATATAACAAATTGTTGCCAGTCCGCAGAGTGCATGTCTTACAATTATTTACCGAACAAATTACTCTCGGGTCATGTGTTCACGTCCGTGGCTCGCGGTTGACTGGGGCGAGACACGGTGCGAAAGCGAGGACATAGATCATTCGATCGGTTAGCGTTGCCTTAGATGGGATCCCGACTTATGTACTAAGCGGTATCTACATTATCGACCGACACGGACGCAGCGTAACCCGCTGGTTACAATATCTACATGTATAAATCGGCACAATTACATCTCTACCACTCACAACGCTACCAGAAAGCATCTTTACCATATTAGAATTCTACCAAAATCTTTACCAGAAAGTAAAAAAACTCTACTGGACTTAAAAAAAACTCTACTGAAATACACGGTTAGACGGTAGCTTTGTATTCCGGTAGAGTTTATATAGAGTTAATATTTATTGACGGAATTATAATTATATTTGAAAAATAATTAGATTCACTAATAAAGTTAATGTTTATATGAAGTAGTGGGTTATTTTTAAAAATATATAATAGTAGTACAAGTTTAAATTGCTTACGCTACCCATGTTATCCTAGATATCACTTATCTGAAGTACACTTACCACGGATAAACGGGGTTCTACTGTATGACGCTGCAATATTGTTGAGCCGTAAATGACAACTTACCCGTAACTTGGGTGTAACACTCTAATAATTTTATTCGGTTTCGTTGCCGTTACAATGCAACGATACATTACTGTGCTCACTGGCTCTGCTATGGTGAAGCTGATCCCCTGGATTCTTGTACACGGTGACGGCGGGTTAATACCTCAGCGTGGCGTAATCGGCTTTCATACCTCACTATATTTTTGACCTCTTTACTTTCACAATTCATCTATTATTGCAAAGCCATCGCTGATGGAAAGTTGAGACTTATAACGTCGGTTGAGCGCATAATATAAATTGAATTAACCGGATAGTAAAAAATATATTCTTTCAAGTTTTAAGCTGTTTCCTCGATGAAAATACAGTACAAGGGCTGTACAATAAAATCTCTTGTCTGCGAATAAAGATCAAGGAACTCGGTAAAGTCTCGAGACAAGTACATTGAAGCGAGCGTGCCGACACTTTTTTACTCCATGAGTCGCTGTGTATGCAACGCCCGTTTCTTTCTACTAATTCCATCAAAAACTTTCCGGGAATATCAATAATTGTAATATTGTATATTCATATTGTGGTTGAAATTTAAGAGCGTTAAATCAGACTCCAATATGGTCCGGAATACGCTTGTCAACGCTGCGAGGTCTTGTCCGAGGCTTATCAGACCCAAAGTTAAAAAATGTTCACCAGGAAAGCTATTAAACCTCTTCGATGAAACAGGAATTCGGTAACAGAAATTAAGAATCCAGTGTTTTCAAGTGTCTTCAACATTTCATGCTAAGCGCCTTCTTCTAATATTCGAGCTGACGCAGATAATTTACTTTTACTCAGAAAAAAATGTATCACCCTTGGAAAAAATAGACTGCAGTTTTTTGTTGTATTGACTGAACCTGGGTCGGGCAAGGGGAACGAGGTTTCACATCGTCTTAACCTGACACGATGTCTCTAGCTAAGTATATACAGTCGCTCTTGCGACTTTATCTTAAAGCGATGGTCGTGCCGCCACAAGACGGTGAGAGAGGTCACGTGGCAGGTTGATGGCTCCACGTGACGTTACGTACTAGCTGTACCCTCGATGTGCCTAGGGTAGAGAGCTATTCGTGGACCACACGCCACTGGGCAGCGGGGTAGTAGTAGGAGCGGTGATCGTCTCCTCCGCAGCCCTGTGGTACTGTATAACAACCCCCCGTCGAAGGCCGGTAGTACTGCTGGTATCTCTACAGTACCCGAACGGGGTAGCGACGACTACCACCCGCAGAGTCGTGCGGGCGGCATTAACGAGGCAGTATTCTCCAATTACGCGGTGGCACGCGCAAGAGCCTCGCCGTTTCTCTCAAGGGTTACACCTCCTACCCAAAGTACGTTACGTCTCGCTCTCTCGAGGGGGATGTACAGAATCTTCGAGGTCACGTAAAGAAAACCATCGAAACGAGACTGTTATTACTGGATGTGTTCGTTCGTTTTATCTCTTAGAATTCTTTTCCGAACTTAACACAGCTGAAATCAATACCGACGGGCCACTTATTTCATTTTTACCACTGTAAGAAAAAAAAATTCGTTGATCAATTTTTGGCGGCCGTATAGAAAAAACTATGCGCAAAATTGTAATTAATGAGGAGGCATGTTCAAATTGTTATGCACCGTGTTTAAAATTTATTTTGCTTATTTTTACTAATCTTAAAATTTGCGTAACTGATTTTTTACCGATATTCCTTCTTCATAGAGGAAGCAAATTTACTTTCGTAAGAAGCTGTTTTCATTTTTTTAAGGTTGTTGTGGGGCAACATCAAAATGCTATCATCACCATAAAAATTTACATGAACGTTCATAATCGCTTTGCGGAGGGTCTTGTAAAATTTGGAACCAAATCACAGCATAATTTTTGAGAAAAAAACTCAGAAAGTTTTCGGTTTTCATGCGCTGATTGCACTACCCCTATGGAAAATTCCCGACCATCCCGTCGTATGTAGTTGATATCTTCTAAGAAAATGCTACCAATTACGTGGAAAAGTATGTAAAGTTGAACGGATAATCGCTTTAACGTTTGGCACTTTCTGCATGACGATTTACATCGTTAATTAATTATTGACCAAACAAAACGAGATGCTGGTAAGAAATTTCGGCCAAACGAGAAAAATGAGGAACCACATAATTTCGCCGAAACTTCAATCGGTATCAGCGGCCGCAATCCCAGTCTCCGGACAAGCATGAAACATCGTATTTCAATCTCTCTTGCACGCACGCTTCGTCCAGCCACTGGGACGTGTTCGGTAACTGGGACGTTTACCTTATGGCCGAAAGTCACCGTTCCTAACGCACTTTATCCGAATCATGAAACTTCCGAACCGTCAAATGTCCGAATCTTTATTAATCCGAATCGTCCTTACAACGAATGACACTCTTCCGAAATAGTAAGTGGCCGAACTTTATTTCTCCGACACGTCATTTATCCGAAATTTATTTCTCCGAATCTTTCCGAATGGTTAAACCTCCAAACATCATCTCACCGAATCGTCATTCGTCCGAATTCGTCCGAATGACGATTCGGACGTATGACGATTCGGAAGTTTGACGATTCGGATAAACTGCGTTAGGACCGGTTGACTTTCGGCCATGCGACGATTCGGCCGATTGAAGTTTCGCCGAAATGATATGGCTCCGAAATATGTACTAAAATGACACTATCTACCGTATCGACGTACCCAACTTGCTACAGCTACCTACATTACCGATAAAAATATACATATACAATTACTGCAGTAATGGCCAACAGATAGGTTAGTTTGTAAACACGAGGCCGCACTGCTACCAACTAAATACTGTTCATAAATTAATATATCAAAAACGTATTATATAAAATTCGAAGAACACTTTTTACGCTGCCCAATCATTAATAAACCCATATTTTATTAAATATCTCTAAGAAAATCGCCCAAGAACATCACGTGAATATTGCTATTATTTTGTTTTTGATGAGTGGCAACAGCGAGTCGACCCTATGTATAAGCATAGGGCGCTCCCCTACGTATCTCACCTGCCCTTACTCAACCCCACAACAACTTAAAAATGTCGACGTTTTTACTTGACGGCCAGATCTGTGTGCGTGTGCGTGCGTATGTAACAGACTTGCATCGTTTACAAGAACATAATTTTTATAAAGATTCAGGGCGAATTGGAGATTTGGTACAATATTAAATTTTTTGAAAAATTTCTGTGGTAAAGCTATCTTGCGCAAATGGTGGACTATCGTCCTAAAACTGTACACAAGCATGGAGGTATCGATCTAAAATTTGACACGAGAATGGATTAATACTGTACAATGTTTGGTGTTACATTTGGCGAAAATTGATCTAATCCTTTAAATTTTGAAATTTTAAAATTTTTCAAAAAAGTTGTGTTTTTTGTCCCACAATAGTTTACGTATCAAATGTCGTTATAAGAGGAAAATAATGTGGAGATGCATCGTCAGCGAGAAAAGATACATGAGGCATAGCCTCAAAACAACGAACAATGGAAATTTAACAGCGATTTTTAAGGTAAATTTTTACTGTGTAAATGTTCAAAGATGTCCCACAGCAAGTAATTCACAAGATGATAGATATGACGGGGGTAGAAAAGCAACATACACATTTATTTTATTATTAATTGTTAAATAAACAATTGGGTAAATATATATTAGGTACCGATAAGCTTTTTTACTGCATCGCCGCATCCACAGATCACATGATTGGAACAGTAACTTGTCGAACTCCCGCGTGGTTGCATTTCTGCTTCACTACCTATTTGAATGTTTTGTCAAGATCGTTATGCGGACCAAACTTCCGGGCAGAAATCTTCAGTCATAACTATTGATTATTGAGGAGTAACCAATAGGAAGTAGTAACTACAGGTGTAGTAACTACTGCAATGCCAGTAGTAATTACTCAACCTCTGGCAGTCTCTATGAGACCCCTACCAGTTCTTTTCGGTGAAGATAAGCTCCAAGTTTTTCGCGATCGGTGGCGCTCAGGTGGCGAAAGTGTGTGAAAAATATGTTCAATAAATAAGTTCCTCTTATATACAAAGCATTGTTACGTCCAAACGACGAGAAGGACCTATGCAAGAATCGGGCGTCAGAGACTATCGAAATGCAAAGTCTCGGAATCAGTCTCGGAATCATTACGACCATCGATGGAATTCGCCAATGGAATTGCCACACCATCTGTACGTCAGTAACAGTGGTTACGTTAGGCTTCGGTTCGATCACATAACGCCGAACTTGGAGGTCCTTATTGGCCCCTGTCCCGTTTAGAGTTACCGTTAGATCGGAACGCTTCAGATTTAACATGTTCTAGTCAGGTCGAGAATTCGACCTTTACTACACCGGATGTCAACCGCGTTTACGATAGCCCCATTTCTAGCCTACTCCTCGTGAAAAGGTACTACGGATGGGGCAGGGAATGTTTGCGTCCGAGAGAACGATTAATTTAACGCGGAGAGAATTTCTTGCGTTTATCACAGAAAAATAAGTAGAGAGGTTTGAGGAATTTATTAGTATTTTCTCCCAATATTTTATGGTCGGCGGGTAGTTACACCGGATAATAGTCGAGCTGCCGGAAATAAATTTAAGAATTTGAGGAGCAGAAATGCTCTGTGTAATGATGGAACATCGGAACAAATTTTATTTTAGAGTAAAGAAAATGTACTTACGGTGAGGTGGTTGCTGTTGAAAGGTCTCAAAGGCCCAAATATGATTTAAAAAAGCTGAAAATTGAAATTTTCATATCGCTTCCTCATAAACGTTGAAAGTTGAACGTTGAAAGCTGAAAGTTGAAATTTTTATATCAGTTTCTTATAATGGCCCTTTATTCGCAAAGCTCCTTCTATGAGAAAGCATTTACTATATTTTTGGCTTCCTCATAGAGGAAGCTTTGCGAATAAAGGGCCATTATGAGAAAGTGATATAAAAATTTCAACTTTCAGCTTTCAACGTTCAACTTTCAACGTTTATGAGGAAGCGATATGAAAATTACAATTTTTAGCTTTTTCAATATCAACGTCATATTTAACTTTTAAGCAAAACTGCTGGCCGACTCAGGTTTAGTGCGAAAAAATACACCAACCTTGCACTTTTGGTCAAAACAGCTGTCGAATCTGTACTCGAGGCGAAAAAATACATAGGGTATCATAGAGTATTCATCGGGAAACAAAGAAATCGCTGTTTCAAAAAAAAACCCAATATCACTCATTTTTGCTATTTTGGCTATAACAATGCCCGGTAAACTTTTTCGTTAGTTGCCGCTCCAAGAGTGTAATTCCATGTATTTTTTCACGCTGATCACGAATCTGACACTTATTTTATTCGTAGATGAATATCCGATATTAAAACGGTTCGACCGATTTTCATGAAATTCTAATGGGATCGTCGGGTCATGATATTCTATCTGTGTACGCATTTTTAGCCCGACAGCTAAAAAATTGCGAGCGCTACAGTGCGTACAGACATTTTCGAAGAAATAAAAAATGGCGTACAAAAAAAACAACTGGACATTTTTTGACGAAATTTGGCAGAAACATTGACTATTAACCACACAAGCTGTGTGCAAAATTTCAGCGTGATCGGTGGAGGCGTTCTCGAGATAAAGCCATTTGAATTTTTCGCGTCTGATTCACACGCACACGCACACGCACACGCACACGCACACGCACACGCACACGCACACGCACACGCACACGCACACGCACACGCACACGCACACGCACACGCACACGCACACGCACACGCACACGCACACGCACACGCACACGCACACGCACACGAACACGCACACGCACACGCACACGCACACGCACACGCACACGCACACGCACACGCACACGCACACGCACACGCACACGCACACGCACACGCACACGCACACGCACACGCACACGCACACGCACACGCACACGCACACGCACACGCACACGCACACGCACACGCACACGCACACGCACACGCACACGCACACGCACACGCACACGCACACGCACACGCACACGCACACGCACACGCACACGCACACGCACACGCACACGCACACGCACACGCACACGCGCACGCGCACGCGCACGCACACGCACATGCACACTGTTGGAGAATTTGTTGACTCAACTGATTTTAATGTGACATAATATTTGGGTTTTCTTTAACGAAAAATCCCTCAATATTTCTGTCGCCGAATATTCTGTAAGTGTATTATACTAGCAATTATTGACTCTGACTTATTCTATGCTTCCTTCTGATCCCTCTACTGATCTACTTCCCTGACTCTCTGTTCCCTTCTGCCTGCTCTCGCCCAGCAACACCACCGGAGGTTTAATCATGTTGAAAAAAATCGTGTCCACCTCCGTACATATTTCGAAAGTGTAGAAAATTAGCTTCCAAGGACTTTTGGTTCCTTGAGAAACAAATAATTACCCTCAGTTGAGACTGTTTGTCGAGAAGGAAAATTCTTTCCGGAGATTTAATCGTGTTGAAAAAAATCATGTGCCCCTCTGTACATATTTCGGAAGTGTAGAAAAAAATTAGCTTCCAAGGACCCTTGGTTTCTTGAGAAAAAAATGATTACCCTTACATGAGCCAGATTTTGGGAAGCGAAAATTCTTTCCGGAAGTTCAAACGCGTTCATAAAAATTGTGGACACCTCTGTATATATTTTGGAAGTGTAGAAAAAAATTAGCTTCCAAGGACTCTTCGTTCCTTGAGAAAAAAAAATAATTCCCCTCAGATGAGCCTGTTTGTCGAGAAGGAAAATTCTTTCCGGAGGTTTAATCGTGTTGAAAAAAATCATGTGCACCTCTGTATATATTTCGGAAGTGTAGAAAAAAAATTAGCTTCCAAGGACTCTTGGTTCCTTGAGAAAAAAAATAATTCTCCTCAGATGAGCCTGCTTGTCGAGAAGGAAAATTCTTTCTGGAGGTTTAATCGTGTTGAAAAAAATTGTGGACACTTCTGTATATATTTTGAAAGTGTTGACAAAAAATCAGCTTCCAAGGACCCTTGGTGCGTTGAGAAAAAAATAATTATCCTCAGATGAGCCTGTTTGTCGAGAAGGAAAATTCTTTCCGGAGGTTTAATCGTGTTGAAAAAAATCATGTGCACCTCTGTACATATTTCGGAAGTGCAGAAAAAAAATTAGCTTCCAAGGACCCTTGGTTCCTTGAGAAAAAATTATTACCGGCTAGTCGAGCTTTCGTGATGTTTTGTTAATGATATTTTATTACCCTATGACATTTATTAACTTTATCCTACATAGAACATTTAGAAATAATTAACATTATCCCTGATACTCATCGGGACACGGAATTCAGATTATTATGTTCTCACTGCCATGAAATGATAGGTTAAGTGTACGGAAAATGGCCCCTATCGACAACGATTTTAAAACGTTGACAGGTGACAACGAATTCGTTGCAGCAACGTTGCTAACTTCCACGCCATTGTAATTTCGGTGAGTTCACTTGCAGACATACATTGATCATTGTGCTGTAATTTACATCATTCGTAGACCAATTAATTCACCTTTATTTCAAATGAATTAAGTGTAGAGTATTATAAGTAATACAATAATATTGCGTTATTCATTATCAATCAAACATTACACTTAGGCAAACAAACTCTTAAAAAGCTCATTATCATGTTATGTAATTGATCATCAACCCATTAACGAACTCATTCATCACATAAAAAAATAAGCTTTCCTTATCGTTAGCAACAACACTGATTGAGGAAACGTGTAATCAGATATCGGCTTCTGATGAGGGGGAATTTTGATCTTATTCACGGCTGGTAAGAATAGAAAATCAGCTTATAGCAATCTCGTGGTAAGAACTATTGTTGCAATATTGCTCGCAAGCAGACAGCAAAGCTTGGTGGCAAGCAAGTGCCCTTGTTTGCCTGTGCTGCGGTTGGCTATCTGGGGTATTTTCATTCACTCTTGAAGAATCGCCCAGCTTAGTCAATTTCACCCCATTGAACCCGCTTTGCAGCAGCAGCAGCAGCAGCATTGCAATAACTTTCGCGGCGGTTGACAGGAAATTGTTTTGAAATTCTTTCTTTCGGTCTCTCTTTTCTTAATGACTTTCTTTCAGTCGTAGCCGAACGCTTCCCCATCGTATTCATGCAATACCTTGACGTCACTTCATCGCGGTGAGCTTGATCTTTTACGAGGTAAAACCCCTGGAAGAAATCAAACATCGCGATCTCTACTGCGCATCGGCTGTTTGTGCATATTTGGTTTTTACGAGTTCGAAGAATCTTGATTGATAATTCAAATAGCAATTCGCGGCCCAATTTCCAGGACCGTTCTATTTGAAACAGCGGCATGATCTGAAGGCACTTGGGTGGTTAATTCGATTGTCAGAAATCATTCGTTACAATGATGCTTTTTCCCTCTAATAATTTCCTTGCTTGATAATTAATTTAATTATTCCATCCGTTAATGTATTAAACATTTTTCTAAAAGAGAAAGGAATTTGATCCGAACTCGTTATCTCTTTAATTGGCGATTTTTCCGAATAGTAATGATTGAACCACGTTGATTTAATATTTTTTCGGTTTTTCTTTGGGTTCTAAAGGAACAAAGGGGGTGAGGCTCGATTCCAAGCACGTCTCGAAATCATAGTACTGGTAAGATAAAGGTTTGTTCAGAAATTCTACCTTATCGTTACCTCGCTATTTTCAAGATTCGCCAGTCCGAGCGGTAGTCGATTTCTCTGCTCTCTGGTGGCTCGAATGCCTCCTCATGCCGGGCTCATGATAAGACAGATTCAAAACCCACGAGTGGAGGTCGATAATTGACTTGATTTAACCGCTATGGGTTAATTAGGGTGTTTAAAGTTTTCTAAAGACTTTTCGTCTAAAGACTTTCGTTTAACGTCCCCAAGACTTCCATAATCACTCCATAATCAGAGACGCGGCTCCATTCCATGTTTTTAATAGCCCACTCATGATTTCTGACAGTGGCATTTAGATTTATTTGACAATGTTTAAATAAACTGTAGTTGGAGTTACGGCAACACGTAACATATCACCAAGATCCGTTCGTCTCGGAGTTAAGCCCGCTATCGTGGTTGCACATTTAGTTTCGGCTGAGCTCGTTAGCTTTGACGAAGATAAATACGACGATTTATTGCGACGTTCATGGTTAGTCATATCGCAAATATCATTAGTAATTAACGAGTACCAAGCTTGCAATATACGAAAAAAATCCATCTGATTCCATAATCGTGA
The DNA here is from genome assembly GCA_964017025.1 of Stenichneumon culpator. NCBI lineage: Eukaryota > Metazoa > Arthropoda > Insecta > Hymenoptera > Ichneumonidae > Stenichneumon > Stenichneumon culpator. Next base: position 8,808,662 of record OZ024768.1, on the reverse strand, counting down.
ATAAGTTGTCGTACAAACAACAGAAATGTAAATGGCGTTCATTATTAACGACCAGTAGTAATGCCCAAACAAAATTTGATCATATATGGTATATTTGACTGTATGGTCATAGGCGAGGTGCAGAGTGAATTGATGAAAAAATATATATTTTAAACTCCTAATTGCTTCAGTACATCTCCGTGACCTCGTTGATCCAGTCGACGTAGCTGTGGACCCTCGTGAAGACATCCGGATAACCCTTACCGCAAGGAACCACGAATGAAGCTACACCAACCAGAGTTCCGTTATTCAGTAGTGGGCCACCGCTGTCACCCTTGAAAAAATCATACAGTTTGAATCATTGGAGTTCTACAGAAATTCGGATATGTTGTGATTCGTTCGACGAGCTTAATTTACCGTGCAAAGACCGGAACCCTTGCTGGAATAGGCGCATATATGAGTTTCGCGAATGTATGATATTTTGGCCGGTCTACATCTGCTGTTCGGTACCACAACCATCGATAGCTTTCTGAGACCGACAGGTGTATTTCCATTCGGGTAAGACGTATCACCCCATCCGCAGGCTGTGACCCGCGTGTCCGCCGGTGTGTCACTCGTCGGGAGCTTTACCGATCTGTGACGACGATCTAACTTGATTGCGGTACTTAACTGAAATGCCGAACGAAAAATTCGATTTGAGACTCTTCGGTAATCGCATCATTCATAAATCATCTTGTACTCACAGTTATGACGGCGATGTCGTTTCTCCAACCGAACTTGGAATTGGAGAAACCCGGATGTATCTTTACATTTTTTATATAATAGTCATCTCCCATGCCAATGTTGACGTAGTTCGTTCCCGCCGTGACCGTCATATAGTTGATTGGAGCGTCGTCAACGCAGTGGGCAGCGGTGAGGATGTGCCGCGAATCGATTATGGAACCACCGCATGTATGCTCACCGAAAATACTCAATGAAACCTGATACGGAAATTCATTGTCATCCGCGCGATGTCCGTCTAAAACCGCGCGAGGCGGTTTTCCATTGATACCTGCCCAGTGAACATTTTTTATTGATGCAATCTAACATGGAAGTTACATGTAATGTACCAATGTTATGCTTGTAGTATGTGGCGGGTAAATAACATGGAAGCCACATATAATGTACCATTACATTATATGCAAGTAATGGCACTGTTACATGTCGGTATGTCGTTAAACTTGTGTACCAAAATTCGTGTAACTGTTCTTTAATCTGCTCGTAACAATGTCAATGTAACTTACGAGTTAGTATATTTTATTGCAGAAGCATAACATTGAGTCAACATGTAATGTATCATTCCCATATACCACGAAGTACTTAGAATAATTTTAGAAACATTTTAAATCTTTCAAATTTTACGAAATATTTCGAAAATATTTGAAAATATTTTTAAATATTCTATCAAAATATTCCAACGAAACGTTTCTTAAATATTTCAGAAACATACGTAATCTTTCAACGCATCTGAAATATTTCTGAAACATAGTGATCAAATATTTGAAATATTTTTAATTTTATGTTTCACCGAAACATTTCTATGTGTGTTCCGTGTTTATCCGGGTGGGTATACGCGATTTAGTTTGATGGTGCAATTTTTTGAATTTCTCTAAAATGTAAAAAAAAATATTTCAGCGAATCATTCCAATGTAAGATTGATCAGAGAACAAAAAAGTATTTTGAAAATGTGTTCAAGACATTTCACAAATATTTTTTAATATTGATAAAATATTTTCAATATTTCAAAAAAATATAATGAAATCTTTCAAAAACATTTCGTGCTATGAGGATTGTTATATGCAGGGAATCTACCCGTTATATATTTTGAATCAACACGTATGTAACCATGACATAACATACTTGCAACAATGTTAATGTAACTTTGGTTATGTTCAAATGATGTTATTCGGATATAAAATAATAACATCATAATAATCCAACGCGACTGTACGACATTCACATAACATGCTTATGCGGTGAGTCTCAAATTGCTCTTTAACATAGCGATCATTTTTTTAAATAATTTGTTAAGACGTAGTAATTAGTTTTCGTTTTAATGTCAATGAAATTGGTAATGAGTAAAGAAGTTTTCAGCTATATTGCAATATTTCGGTATTGATTAAACGCATTTTTTCATTTATACTGATGGTGTAATTTCAATCATGGCCTGTGAATAAGCAATTTGAACGAATTATACCATTAACCAAAACTGTATTTCTAACTCCGGCATAGCTGCATAAGTATGGTCGCAGACTACAAATCCAAAGATTCCAGGTTCGAATCTCACCGATGTCACGTAAATGAATTACGTTTTTTCTGATATATATTTATTGCTAGTTATAAAGTAAATGTACCTATGGACAATAACGATGTTAATTGAGGTATGGTTAAGCGGTAATATATTTTTTTAATTGACTTCCATTCTATGGTGACTGTTTCAATCAGTTACGTTGCAGTTATGTAACTGTTATTGTTTCTGTTATGTTACAGTTAGATATCGCAATCTTAATTTTACGTATCAGTAACATAACCGTTCCGTTTTAGCTATATAACACTATTAGATAACATGTTATATTGTCGAACCGGAAGTGGCAACTTACCCGTAACTTGCGTGTAACACTCTTGTAATATTACTTGTTATATTCGATTATGTTGCGGTTACATTGCAGATATATTACTGTGCTCACTGGGTGGATTACGAGACATAGTTTATTAAAATACTCGAATGTACTACGAGCTGAAGAGTGTTAATCGATTCGATCGAATTGAGTTTTTGATCATCTCGCATAGAATCGAGTTAGGTTCGATCGAATTGAACTTACCGAAGAATCCAAGCAGAGCGCAGAAGACTAGCTGAGTGAGTGCAATTTTCAGCGCTGCCATTGTGGTGATACTGCCAAACGACGATCTCGAAGATCCATATATATGTGCAAACGCATATAATTCTACACCATTCAGCGTTTGGTATTATTGAATTTATGGTGATGTAATATTATTATTTCATCATCAACGACAGAAAACGTTCAGATATTAAAGTTAAACATCATTAATAGATACCTTTATAATTGGATGTTTGCCGAGGCACGGAGACGCGGGTAAACCAAGATAAAAAATAAAGGCCGTTTCGATAAGTTCAAAATTTGTTTTATTTTAAGGATATTCATATAAATCGAGACTCGCGAGTGTCACTGAATTATTTTTATTAATGAAGCCGTTTTGCGTTAAGTACATTGGTCGGTTCAATGCGAATGGCACGATAGGAAGCGCAGGTTCGAGAAAGCGAGTTTCTGGCCTCGGCCCAAGTTAGATCCATGGTTGGTGCACGACATCAGTAATCCAATCCAATAGTAGTAAACATTGGTGTGAACGTGAGCGTCACCGATAGTGCATGTACTCTACAACGCAATTCCGACGATGAAAAATCCGCTGCCCAATGGGGCCCCACTGTCAACCTGAAGCCTCAAAGGAGGCTCTATTAGGAAGCTCTGTCCCCGAAAACCCTCGTGTATGTGAGTGCTTTCAAAATTGACCCGGACAAACATTGTTGAAGGCACTCACGCACACGCACACGCACACGCACACGCACACGCACACGCACACGCACACGCACACGCACACGCACACGCACACGCACACGCACACGCACACGCACACGCACACGCACACGCACACGCACACGCACACGCACACGCACACGCACACGCACACGCACACGCACACGCACACGCACACGCACACGCACACGCACACGCACACGCACACGCACACGCACACGCACACGCACACGCACACGCACACGCACACGCACACGCACACGCACACGCACACGCACACGCACACGCACACGCACACGCACACGCACACGCACACGCACACGCACACGCACACGCACACGCACACGCACACGCACACGCACACGCACACGCACACGCACACGCACACGCGCACGCACACGCACACGCACACGCACACGCACACGCACACGCACACGCACACGCACACGCACTCGCACACGCACACGCACACGCACGTTTTTTTCTTTAAATTAAAGCGTCCTCTATTATGAGGAAGTAAAACGATGTTTTTTATTTGCCTCGTAGAGGGAATTTTGAGTTCGAATTTATTCCGTGAGCTTATCTGCAGTATCTAGCAACACTTGATAACAAGAGAAGAGATTCCCGATTACCCGAATCAATCAAGGCAAAGTGCGAGATAAAAGAAATGCGTATAAAAAAACACTGCATTAGTGCCTGGTAGTGTGAGCTTTTCAACGGCCACTTGGCAGTTTAGCCCGTGGCGTATATAGCCGCCGGGAGTACCTGTCGTGTACCGGATAGGACTGGCCGAACGAATAGAGCGCAGGTTGATGGAGTTAGAAGCAGGTTGTGAAACGAGTGCATCAACGGGCAGGCGAAATTCGATGGGGTTGGTAGAGGTAGAGAGAGCCAGACTAAGGGATCCAGAACGTCTCCCCACCTGTCGATCTAGCCGAGGGTAACGGACGTTCGACAACGAGTTACACTTTACGTGCGACGCCCGAGAGAGCCGTCTATCCACGTGGGAGGCTGGAAGTATATTGCGCGACTAGACGAAAGAAAGACAGAGAGGACGCAAGGCTGAAGCAAACGCTCGCGGACGAGAGAGAAATTGATGGGTGAACGAGGAGAGTACGTGCTGTTGCTGAAGGGTTGGCTCAGTAGCATTAGTGGCTGTCTTAATCTCCTTCTTTCCTCCTCGTTGCCGACGTTACGTCGATATTTATCCTCTAATTTCAAAATATCAAACATATAGATTGCTCTACGCAGACGATATAACAATCGATGAAATAGCGATACTTGGTAAACGAGGATCATCAAACAGGTTTATCCGAGATCCAGCAACGAGGTTCAATCGAGGGAGATAAAACTTTCACCGAGGGTCATTTTTCTCTGCTGCGCTCGATTGGATAGGAAAAAGAGATAATTTTTAATGAGCTTCGTTCAATATTATAAGCGGTCTTAACGAGAACTGGAGAACAGAATATTAATTGTTCTTGACGATGAACTCATATGATCAATGATCTTAATATGATAAATAGCAATCTTGTGTGCATCACACACATCATTAATAATCTTTATTTTCCGTATGGAAAAATATATATAAATTCTATTATTTTTCAACGCTAGCAAGGAACTTGAATTGCGAAATTGTATCGGTATCATACAGGAAATAATTGATAGGCATAAGCAACACAAAATTCCCACTGATTTTGTTTTTATATATCAGCAAAAAATATTCGTGCAGCTTCGTAACTATGTCTTCGAAAGTGAGAAAAATACGATTACACGTAGAAAAGACGAACAATAGAAACAAACTCCAACAATCTTTGAGAATAGAATGCAACAGGTACGTTATATTGCACAACAACGATTGGGTAATCGTTTTTAAACGTAATCGATTTACAACGGGCTCTAAAAATTTCCGGCAGGTTACAAACCTTCCGTTTACTGTCACAAGCGTGCGAAACGTTTTCTCGCATGCACCTATATTATAAATGTAAGGGTACCTCGTGCCCAGGCCAGCGATGCTCTTCCTTGAGCTCCCGCGTTCTAGAGGGGAAGAGGAGGATATGAAATATATCCTCGTCGACAAAAGAGCGGCGGCTAAATCGTAAGGGGAGGTGAAGAGGACAACGCGCCTTATCTACCCCCATGGATATTAAAATATTTTACGATCTCGCGCATCCGCCGAGGCTGAGTGAGTTTCGCCGATAGCACAATTTCGTTTATGACCGGAACTATTTATTGAAGGTAAATTCCAGCCTCGGCACATTATCCGGACGGAGGATTCGAGCGAGCGAGCGAAAAATAAAATAGGTGTCAGTGGGTCTAAGCTTCTTCGACTACAACGACCCTGAACATGCCGCTCGTGTGCACTTACCGAGAGGAAGTAAGGGAGAGAGAGGGAGGGAAAGTGGAAAAACGACGACTATGAAACGCCGAGGATATGAAAGTTATCGCTCGTGACAGCGAGCAAATCAGAAGGAAAATAAATAAGTATGTACTAAAGGATAACTCGGAGTGGCAGTGGAGAAGAAAAGAAAGAATGGTAGTGAGCCTTGGGCAAAATAGTCTTTGCGAATTAGTGGCGCCTAAATTCTGGCTTTGGACAAAAAAATCTTTGAGGATTTTGCTCGTTCATATTTCACTTCTTTACCAATGCATTATTCAAACAAAATTATTTATCGTTTTTTAAGATCTAATTTGAATATATTTGAAATTCCAAATGAATATGTCTTAAGGGGACATTGAGAAATTTGTTGGTAAAAAATGTAAAAATGGAAATGGCAAATCCTCGGATATTTTTTTGTTAAGACGACAGTTCAGCCCGCAAAAATTGCCAATAGTATATCATACTACAAGGGAGGGAAGTGCGCGATTGTCGCCAAGTCTGAAGTTTGCTGCCCGAGCGAGGCGAGAGCAGAAATCGCACGAGGTGAAATTCGCGCCCTACCATGTAGCATACGATACTTTCTTCCGACTTCGTTAAAATAAATAACCACATTTCTTGCGTCGCAGAGCCGTCATATTCGCCAATGACCATTGCTCATCGAGGAGCAATAGGGCTTCCAGGCGAAGTAATGAGCTCTATTACTCCCTAGGGACTAATAAAACAGTACTGCGTTGATAATGATCGTTGGTCAATAATAGGCGATTTTCCGCCCGTGTTGCACGGAGAAAAAAAAATTGTTGGCAGAACAATATTTTTGTTACCATAATAAATTTAGTTTTTTAGTATCGGGATAATAAAGCCAGCTTGTAACCATAGCGAAATTTTTCGCTTGGAGCGATTTACTACCGCAACAAAACAGCCTTTGTTACTGTAACAAAAAAAAAAATTTATATGACTGGGGCGTGTATATGTGCCAACAACTATGACGACCTCGAGACGTTCAACGCGCAAAATGAAAACAAAGAGACGCGAAGAAACAGTTTTTTTGTGTTCAAATAAAAATAAAAAAAAAAAGAGTGGAATTACTGCGACCGGGACGAGATGCGCCCCCTAAGCAAATAATGCGGCAACAACGCTGCCGAAAGCATCATTTATTGTTTGTCATCCAACAATGATATTTTCACAGTTTTATAGCGCGTTCGAAAAAAAAAATTGTCTGAGGGGAGACGGGCTACCCTTAAATTGTTCACATTTTTACCCCTCTCTGTACTATCCATACATCTTGAGTTTCCCTACTTCTACCTGTCAGTAGTGCTGATGCGCCAATAATCCGCCATTGCAGCCTTCTTGTTGTCTTGTTTAGGGTGGCCCATTATTCCCCGCGTCGGCCCGATTTTTCGCTAGCCCAACTCGTCCCGGGGGCCCATCTCGCCCTGGTCTCCTCTATATGAATGTATAAACTGCGAAAGGTAATACCTTTTACAGCCTACTCTAAGGTTCCAGAGTTTAATACATCCATATACAGCAAATTTCAAGAATTCGCAATTGCAAATACAAACATTATTTTCATTACAATAAAATGATAAAATACAATCGCGGTGAGTTAATATTTAAATTAATGTACGTACGTATCTATAACTATCCTATTATCAGTCATTACTAAGCCGTCAAATTACAGTAGGCATCGTTTGTTATCATAACAAACTATAAATCGTCACAGTATCAAGAAAATTTTGTCGTGATAGCAAAACCAATTGCTTCTACGTAGTAATTTTTTTGCTGCTTTTACTAATCGTTTTGCTGCGAGAACGAGGTCATTGTCAGCAAAACTTATTTTGTTAATGCAGCTAAACCATTTTTCTGCGTGTGCACCCAAAGAATGTTGTTATTTTAGCGACGTTGAAAAAAAAGGATTACTTTCGGCGACGTAGAAATCTTCGAGGTCAAAATGAAAAAGAATAACAAGTACTTGATTGAATGAAAAAAATGCGAGCATCACAGTTGTGCACGAGAAACCGCAGAGCCAATGTTAAATCGCTTGCTGCGGTCCCCAAACGGCGCCGCGTACAAAGCGTATACCAATTAGTCACTCGTCGACCTCATTAGACCGATTAATTATAAAGCGACCGACGAGAGAATATTAATTAGTGTTTCACCTCGCGCATTGTTCGTGAAATGCTATCGTTTAGCCAGCCAGCAGTTTTGAATGTTGAACGAACATGTTTCATCACTACGTCGTTTCATTTATCTTACAGCTGATATTCGCTTATGAATAAACGATTTGTGTGGGTTTTAAAGCATTATTTATGGCGAAACGAGAATAATAATGTTTTAGCGACATTATCGATTTTGAAAGCTGTGAGCATTTTATTTAGTTCATTTTAATAAAAAAAAAATTTAATGTGTACGTTTAATAAACAGTGCTGTGACTTTTTGATATTATAAAGCTATGCTTTCTTCTCAGCAACGTTTTCTGGATTGACGATTCGGTATTCCTGGTAGATAACAGGGATAGTAGGTTGCTCCATCGCATGCGTATTCTATAGCAAACTTTACCGTCGAAGGGGGTGGCGAAATTTTTGTCTTTGGAGGAAATCGAAATGGTATGGGGCCAACCCGTTGAGGACACGGCCTCGCTATACATATCGCGGGCTTTGGCTTAGGGGTTTCCGGAGGAGTTTTCCAAATCTATAATATAGAATAATATAAAAATCCTCGAATTATTAATTAAAAAAAAAATAAGGTTGACAGTGAGCTGTTATAAACGATGAAAATAAAAGTACCAAAGGCAAGCACGGTGGTGGACAACGAGGCACCGAGGGACAAGGCTCCGCAGGCGGACAACCGTCTGTGGGACAACGAAAAGGCGGTGGTCGGCAATGACAACAGGGCGGTGGCAAAGTACTGTTTTTCCTTTTAGGACCATCTTCGAGACAGCCTCTGTCAGCCATTTTATGACAAATGATTTTCACAAATCACTGAAATAATTTTAGAACGCCGTCGTGACGTTTTGGCAGCCGAAACTGGTTGTGACAACGTTCAGATCGGCTTATAGACTCGATAAAAAAAAAAAAATTGAAGATCATTTCGAAAAGTGGATGATAATAAAATGATTGCTAATTATATGACAACATTTGCGGATAAAGTCATTTTCGTAACAACACCCACTACTTTATTCGGTTCCATGATAAACAGAATTTTTTTTGTTATATGCCGAAGTTTACAAATTCGAACTAAATCGTTGTTTCTTCTTCAGGCAACGGAAAATAAGTTGCGCTATCCGCGCAACCAAGGACCAATCCTCTACTTGCAGCATGAAGTATTATTTCCGGTCCGTGCAAGTTTCTTCCGATTTCTTCAGTGAAGAGAAATAAAAAATATATTGATCTAGTTAACAAGCTTGCCGCAACAGTCGACCCATTTTAGGCAACAAGATATTGGCTCCTTCCTTTGCAAAGCGGTCTTGGGACATTTCGGTATTGCGGGACAGTAGCATGGAGCGTAGGTTGCACTGTGACAATTAAATTACTAGTAGTTTGGGTCTATGTGAAAAAATCCTCAGAAGATTTCTCTACGAGCTCTATCTCTGACACTTCAACGTTTCTGCTCGACTGCAGAATTCCAACAGCAATGGAAGAAAATTGTAAACTTCGTTACAACGTTCATGGGACGGAGAAATACGGCATAGTCTCGGACGACAAGACTCCTCCAAAAGAATCAAAGTTTCACTGCACAGTCCGCGTGCCTGAATGAGAAATGCTACTAGGGCTGTCCACTGCTGTTGCAACTACTGTAACACTGTACTGATGGACTTCAGTGGCACACGAAGAGATACACACCGAGAAGATACCCGATTTGAAAAGTATACGTACTATACTGAATTATAAATAGCTTAAGGGGGTGTCTTTTACCTGTTACAGGTGTACGTGAGCTGAAAACGAACGGTTGCCGGCTCACCGGATCGTCCGACACCTGTCAACGGACATTTTAAGCAAAGGATTCCACTGCACGGAGGCTTTTTGCTACAGCGCGACGGCACGCTGGGAGAATACCGTAACATTGTTTTTCTTGTTTAACGTGATTTAATGCTGGAGGGATTACTTAAATTTGGATGATTCTACAGTTGACAGTTTAAGGAAATAATTGAAGAGCGATGGCCAAGGACTTCTTGTTCTCTTCACTCCGGAAATTGAAAATTTAGCTATGAATAACGCAAAAAAAATGAACCTTTTTATTCTATTATTTCTTTCACTGTTTTCTTGCTTTCTCAGAGAGAAAGCTATGTTTTTGTTGAAAAAACCCTCGCGATTTTAATGTCAGACTACTTAAAATAGTCTAAAACTTCGGGAAATGAGATATTTAGCTGGCGTCCAGATGTATGCGTTTGTGTGTGTGGGGTGTATCTGTGGCAGATTTGCATCGTTCAAAACCTTTATAACTCGGAGGTGGGTGGAGACAGCACATTGAAATCTGGTTCACTAGTTACGGTCACGTCGCTTCGTTCAGTGTAATTTTCTTGAAGATGAAGGATGGTTGGGCCAAAACGCGTTTCTGTTCGATCGCTATGAAACTCTACTACACTGTAGGGAAAGACCAGCTGAATCGTTTGCAATTTTTTCAGATTTCTTGACCGTGTAGTTTTTCAATTTAATGCGTGTACAATAGTATATTATGCTACAAGGGAGGAAAGTGCGTCTTTTCACCGAGTGTGAAGTTTAATGCCCGAGCGAAGTGAGGGCAGAAATTGACACGAGGTGAAAATGCACTTCCTCCCTTGTGGCATACGTTATTTTTTTTTCGACGTCGTTAAAATAACCACATTTCTTGCGTCGCAAAAATCGTCATTTTCGCCAATAACTATTACTCCCCCGGGAGTAATAGAGCTTCGAAAGAGAGTAATAGGGCTCATTACTCTCTCTGGAAACTCTATTACTCCCCGGGGAATAACAGTCATTGGCGAATATGGCGATTTTGCGACGCAAGAAATATGGTTATTTTAACGAAGTCGGAAAAAAAATATCGTCTGCCACAAGGGAGGAAGTGCATTTTCACCTCGTATCAATTTCTGGCCTCACATCACTCGGGCATTAAACTTCACACTCGGTGAAAAAACGCACTTTCCTCCCTTGTGGCATAATATACTATTTCGGCCGGCTGTAGCTACTTTTCCGCCCGCTGCGTTACTTTTCGGCCCGCTGCGTTCCCTTTCGGCCCCCTGGTCAAGAATCGACAGCTTTCCGTCCCCGTTGCAGGCATGGAACGAGGGCTTTTAGCGTAGTCGGGCAAAAAGCTACATAAGGTACTGTGTAAACATTTCGGAAATCGGTCGGTAACGACAGAACGTAGCGATTTTCTCCGCCGATTTCTGTTAGATTCGAATAAAAAACCGACCACAGCGAAGGGTTCCACACTATCGGACAGATTAAGTCCAAATGTAAAAAAGATTTACCATTTTGTTTCTGAGATAAATTCAATAAACGAAAGACGCTATCTCTGTCTAGCCGCTAGCTTTCTCTGCGTTTCTCACTCGCACACTGAGTAACGCGGTCAGCGGAGCTCTTCTCTCATTCCCCTCCTGCGATTATGGCCCAAACGTCCTTAAGGTGAAGTGAAACATGTTCTCTTTCGCTCTCTGTCTCGCTCCACCGTAAAATCAATGCTGTTATCTCTCTCACACTCCTGGCTCCGTCACGTGACTTTCACTTCATCTTAAGGATGCTTCACACGTACATTCTTAGCCAAAAGTGAGATTCAGTGAGAATTTAAACACTTCCCAATGGTATGAAAATCTGAAAAAATCAACTGTATTAAAAGTGCCAACAACATTAATTTTGCATAATAGTAATGTTAAACAGTTATGAACAAATTGCTAAAGAAAAATGATTCAACAAGTAATCAGTAAACCTTTTGTTTTCTCTTTTCAAACGAATTCATTGATTTTGGAGAAGTCACATGTATTTTTTCCAACTTTTCTATCATTTTTGAATTTTTCGTTTTTGATATAATTTCAAGGCCATAACTACGTTACGGTTGGCGCAATCGCCTCGAAACTTTTTGTGTGTACTATAGAATCGCAGTGGAACATATCCCAAATTCGAGCCTCTACATCGATTTTTCAAATTTTCGAAAAAAAAAAATTTTGACATAGAAAATTCTAAAAAAATTCATATGATTTCTAAAAAATCAAGGAATTCATTTTAAATGAGAAAATAAAAAACTTGAATTCTGATTTTGATGAAGTCATTTGATTTTTTTTTAACAATTAATTTTTCGAATCATTTGTTAATAACTTTTTGGCATTACTATTATGCAAAATCAAAGGTGTTGACATAATTAATACGGATGAATCTTTTCACTTTTTTGGCATATCGCGAACTACTGAAATTTTGATCGATTTAAACTTTTTGTTGGGAATGTACGTGTGACGCATCCTTAAGACTCGGTTCAAGATTATACGAGATTTTAAATGTTATGAAAGTTTTCTGTGGTAGCTCTAACTTGCGTAAATGTTGAGCTATCGTCCTAAAACTACACACAAATATACTATTTTAATCTAAGACCTTTGGTATTTGATAAAAATCTATCTATGTGCTCAGATTTTATAGGATTTTGAGTTTTTTGAAAAATTACTAAAAACGGTCCAATTTAAGTAAACATAAAGGTAATCGATCTTAAATTTGACACGAGAATGGACTAATACTGTACAATGTTTGGTGTAACATTTGGCAAAAATTAATCTAATCGTTTAAATGTTGAGCATTTGAAATTTTTGAATTTTTCGAAAAAGTTGTATTTTTGTCCGACACGAGTTTATGTATCGAATGTCGTTATAGGAGTAAAATAATGTGGAGATTCGTCATGAGCGAGGAAAGATACATGAGGCATAGCCTCAAAACAATGAATAACGGACATTTAACTTGGTGATTTTTTCAGGTAAATTTTCAAAGATGTCCTACGGCAAGTAATTCACAAAATGATGGATGGATATAACAGGGTTGAAAAAGCAAGATAAAGAACTATTATTTGCATTCTTTTAGTAAAAATTGAAAGTGCACAAAAAAAAATTAAGGTCGCATAATTTCATGTATTTTTTTCGCGCCGAGCATAGGTCCAACAAAGTGACATTGTTATATCGCCTCCTCATAAAAGTTGAAAATTGAAATTTTCATCTCACTTGCTCATAAAAATTGACTAGTTAAATTTTCATATCGATTTCTCATAATGTTCCTTTATTCGGGAAGTTTCTTTTATGAGAAAGCATTTTCTGTTTTTTTGGTTTCCTCATAGAGGAAGCTTTACGAATAAAGGAACATTATGAGAAAGCGATATTAAAATTTCAATTTTCATCAATTTTCATCAATTCAAAACCGTAATTGGTTTTGAATACGTAATTTGTTTGAGAAAGGATCGAAGGGATTGAAGCAGGAAACTGAGTAAAGGTTTGAATGACTCCCATCGCTTAATCACAACAGATATTATAATAAACCATATCTTTACAGTTGCTGATACATTGTAAAACGAACAAGGACATTCGACGGAATAGTATAACACCTGCATTCGGTCTTGCACGCGGGAAACGATCCGTTAAGATCGATTATCGCGTACACCCTACATTATTTACAATGCAATCGCGAAACGTGCCTTTTCACCGATATCTTCTTCTTACACCAAATTTTTCACATCGAAATAACTTTCCCTCCACTGTGTTTTGCTGAGTCCGCACATTATAAAAAAAGGAAAATACAAAAATCATGAGAAAACCATGGTGAATTTGTTTTAAGTACCAATGAAAGGCATAGTTCGTTCAATTTTCTATCGTAATACAAACGAGATCCGGAGTGTGAACTCCATTGGCCATTCCAAGCAAAGATGTAATAAAAAAAATTATCTAAATGAAAGAAAAATGGTAAATGATACGAGAGTTATTTCAATAATAAGCTTACGAGTGATAACAACGTATTAACTACGCTCTGCGCTTTTACTTGTTTTTTTTTCTCTCTTCATCTCTGTATTTACACGCCACCGGCTGCATATGCATATACAACATTTATATATATATAAAATGAAGAACGTTTTATTGGAAAAAATCGAAATAACGCTTCGGTACAACCGCGTTCTCGATCTCCTTGTTCATCGTTATAACGAGCTCTACGTAATTACTACTTAAGTACATCGATCGATCAACGTTTCGGCTGAGTACAATTTACGCACTCATCGCAAGTACCCTCGGGCGTTTTGTTTCGCTTTTGCTGGATTTTTTGTATTTATTCAGCCTGTCTCTCGCTTCTTTCATTCATCACTACCACAATTTTTTTTTTTTTTTTCAATAATTCTCTTTTCTTCATGCTTCTATTATCATGGGGATCTACGATAATTAACTGAGCCGGTCGAAAATTAATCGCGTTGCGTTCCATTTTGCATTTCATCACGAGACATTGGTAAAGTCTACACGCTACTATTCTGAATTATTTTTCGGTGACATTGATATCTTCGCGCAACACTCGGAAGTCTCAGGATCGTTCGAAAAACACAGCAACATAAAAATGATAAACATAAGAACGAAGAAATCGCGCAAAGATATTAGTCACTTCCGACGAAATACTATTTTAGGAATGTTAATACTAGGTGCATTCACGTGCTCGATGAAACTCAAAGGAACGTTAAACGTCCGATCTATTGAGACGATCAGCCTGATGATATATATATAGAATTTAATTTTTTTTATTTTGTGTGTGAATCGTTTATAGTACTTAGCACACGGTAGTCTGCCCCTTCTGACATTTGAGAACTACCTGCGCGTATGCCGTGGCTCGGTTAACTGCGTTTGTTTATCTGTTTATTATTTATTTACCTCATTTATTTTCATTAATTACTACCTCCTGTCAATTTCATTTCAGTTTAATCTCGTTAACTAATATTGTATAATTAAATAATCTAATCTAATCTATGTACAATGCATACATAAGAAGAATCAATCGCGATGCGTTTATCTTTTCGCAATCAAATAAACCGGTCCAGTGTCGCCGGATCGTTTTTTAACTAATTCTCTTTCGATTTTTTCATTAAGTTTTTCAGGCTAGGTGGATTGAAAGAAATCTCTATTTCACCGTTCACTCTACAATCGGCTCGCCGGTTACAATAAAAAAAAATTAAAAAAAAAACAAATGTAATCCAAAAGTGCTCCGCTATTAGAGATAGAAAGCCGCGTGACACAATACTGATAATCCGCGATTTACTCCATTTGTTATTAGTATTATCGTTACAACGATTTTTTTTCAACGACGATACGCGTTAGGACGTAAACACTATCGCGTCGTCGATTATGTGACTTATCGCGACTCTTGACTGGGAATAAACGAGTCCATACATTTCTTTCGCGATTAGATACATTTCGTCTCTTTGTTGCGCGGACATGGAAAGGTAGCGAAGTAAATACAATTGGATGTTTTTTTTTGTCGCTTCTCGAAAGTACTATCCTGCCTGAGATCCTCGGTTTTACATTTCTCGTTAATATTTGCTTTAACTTAAATGCATTTTTATTACGTAACACATGCTCTTGTCTGCCTTTCCACCTTGTTTATGATACAATCTCTTTTTTTTAAGTAGTCGAGACTTGTACACTTACACGTAATACGCTACCAGGCGTGGGAGAATCCTTGGTAGACAATACAGCTGTGGTAGTCAGAGTGTACGTATGGCCTGCGCGTATAACATTGAGCAACACACCGATATTATAATGCGAGGTCAAACACCGGATGAGTGTGACAAAACAATTTTTTTCCTTCGCATGCGAATACCTTCAGCTCTTCGGCGTACTATCGCAATCGCCTCGCACTTTAACTTCTTCGAGTTCCTAATGCGCTTTCATCAGTGAAGTATATATTTATATATATATAATATGTATATATAATTATGTATATTTATATATAATTATATATAAGTACATATATATATATATATATATTTATATAATACATAACAATGACGACATTCCGTCGGGGAACGTCGCGGGAAGCCTAAGTACTCTTTGTCGAGCGTATTTGACGAACTGTTTTTTTTTCTCGTAACATCTCGGTGCAGGTTGGACATTCATGCGTGGAAATTTGTCTGACGGGCTGCGACGAGCCGAGTAACGACGTGCGATTGTAATTTTTTTTCTCTACAGTGCTTAACTCGAGGCTCCTAACTTCTACAGTGATAATGTCGTTACGTAATTACACCTGTACCGTCATTTATTTGGACTATCGCGGAAGGCTTTTTCGTTCTCCAACGCCAAACTTTATCAATTATATTCACGGTATCATTACTTTTCTCTTTCGACGGCCTGCGACAAAGTTTATTTTTAACAATGGTTTTATCTTTCAATACCGTCGAATAATCATTTTTGTTTTCTTTCTTTTAAGTAACATTGCGTTAGTCAAACGCAGCATGCGAAATCCAACATCCATGCCGGATACTCTTGGTCGCATTTGCTCGTCAGGTCGCATCTCATTTATCGGGCCTGAAACGGGCCGCGTGTGCGTGTAAGACTAGCTTTAAATATGCCACAGTGCACGTTCACGTCGAGTCTTATATATAGATTTTTTGTCTTCATATACATAATATCTATCAATCCTATCACGACGGAGGACGTTCCAGAATCCCTTCGCTCCGAACCGAACGAGAATGACCCCGACAAAGCCATCGACAGTAGTTAAATACCGAAAGAAAGAAAAATAACGATTTCCAAATACAAACTTTCATTATTCTAATTTTGCCATTGCGCGCGATATTGCTATTGCAAATCGCTAATTTTTCCTCTTCACTGAAGGAAAATCGTTGCGGACTGTTCACGTGTAGTACTTTCGATCTGTCGTGTCGTCGAGGCGGTCACAGGCCTGCAATCGTCACTATGTGTTCGTACGATAGAACTTTGCGATACTGTTCGCAAACTCCTGACGCTACAATTGTACTTGAAAAGCTTGCGTTGTGTTCGGAACGATGAATGGATTTGTCGTATTGTTAGACTGACGAAGATTTCTCGCGGCTATTTCCGCCCACTCGGCGTCGAATGGATCGGAAGGTCCTCCGCGAATCGTCGATCCCAACGCGGCCGAGCCCAGCGAATGAGCTCGGGCGTGCAGGGGTGGTGCTCTACGATGTGATACTTGCTGGATCGGTGCTACTGACTGTACAGGCGGTGCTACCGAGCCTGTTACACTGCCCAACCATTGCTCGGGCTTCGGCAAATCGCTCGATGGACGAACAGATTCCACCTACAGAAATTTTATAAAAATCTTTTTAGCAACATTCTATAAAGAATTATCACCATTATTCATATTAATAACAATAGATTTTTATGAATATTTTCAGCAGCTATAAGCTTTAGACGGCAAACAACCGTAATGAGATACCAAAAATTCAAAGAATACTGAAAATAATGATCTATATTTGGATTTTTGGATTCTTACCGTTTCAACTTTCTGCATGGGGCCCTGAGTGACAACGGGCCGCACCTCGCCGACGACACTCGGTATCGTCGGTGATACCGACGATACGCTGGCGTTCGGCGAGCTCACTAACGGCGTTCCAGAATTTAACGGTATCGGTGATCTGTTGACTGCCGGTGTAACCGAACTTCCCATGGATGAAGTCGACGCGCTGCTGAACGCCGGACTCGCTGACGGTGGCGTGCGGAAGGTCCCCGCGCGATTACCCGAGCCTCGTGCACTCATCGTTAAGGTACTGTTCCCCGAATCGCTCGTACGCCCCAAGACCGGACTCAAATTGCAACTTTGATTCAATATCGGGGTGACCCTCTGATTCGCAGACGTTTCATGCCAGCTTATCTCAACATGATTAACGTTTATGCTCATCGACAAATCGTCATTGTTGTTGTTGTTGTTTATGTTGTTGTTCACCGACGAACCATTCTGCAGTCTTATGTCGTCCATCGAATTGCTAGTCGTCACTGAAATTTTTTTTTTTTTTTACAATTATTATCGTCGCAGTCACAAAGGAATGATTTCGTTGAAAATAACATCACTATGGAGGATAGCACATTACGATAGTATCTCTTACGAAATCAATTCTTACAACTGAAACGACAACTATCCGAAGTTGTAACACAAGAATAAAAAAAGAAACTGATGCAACGTACATTTATTTTCTTATAAATATCTGAATGTGACAATTAATTTACCCGTTGGACTCGTACGGCTCGTGAAGAGCTGTTTTACCACCGATGACGGCGAAGGTCCATAATCGTCGCTCTTGGAAAGCAGCGATAGACCGCGCGATAACTGCTGACACATCGCCGACACGCTGTCCTGACCGCTCGGGGATATTTCCGGTATCGGGCTCACTGCGAAAGTGGAGGTAGACAGAAAAAAAACATCCAGGTCAGTATCGTGCTATTCACGGCGATAGTTCGAAGGGGTTTTTTTCACCAATCAAATGTGCTGGAATGCTAGGAGAATGCATGCTGCACAAAGCAAGGGTGTGTTGAAATATTCTAATAGTCAAAGTGTTACTATGTCGATGGGAATTTCATGAAACTTCCAGGTCTGAACAATATTATTTACAGTACAGTGTAGAACTTTGTGAAATTTACGAACATCTAAGTGGAGGGTGGACTAGCTGGGAAATCTGAGAGTATATCTTTAGTTTTTTTACTCTTTACGCTATCAGTAAAATTATTAACTGTTCGATCGATATGAAAATTCGACTGGAAACACTGGGACGGCAGGCAGTAATGAGACCGTAACGATATAAGGAACAATGACCTTCGTCATATCCTTCGAACTCTGTTACGAAAAAAAGAACGAAGAGTAGACGGTTATTGAACGATCTGATGTTTTCTTTAATACCATGTTAGTTATGATTAATCGGAGATTGTAGGCGAACCTACTTTAGAGGAAAGTACGTCTTACCAGGAGGTTTGAGGGGCATAGTGTGCGGATGAGTCGGTGGCATTCTCGTGAGATCCGTAGGCTCGAGGCTGAGGCTTCGTGTGCGTTCAAGATTGCTCGGAAGATCGCTGACTCGGAGGCTGAGTTGTCGCTTGAATGGTGAGGCTTGATTGAGCTGATTGAAACCACGGAAGGAACCTTGACGCTCGAGCATCGACGGAGTCGCGTGTGGCCTCTCGATTGCGAAGGGATTGAAAACCTGCTTTACCGGCGGTACGTCTGTGGAAAATAAATGACACAATATAATCGACACGTAACTCTCTCCCTGCCGAGCCAATAAGGCATAAAAAAATATTGAAAAATAGTGCCGGCTGAGAATCACAAGGGCGTAACTTGTATGCCCAGATAGAAAAATGACAGCACAGCGACGGAACGGTAGCGGTACAAATGGTACGATCCCCGTTTGATAGCACATTTTTCAATCTGGGTGATTTTAATTACAACATGTAATTTGTATTTTATATAGAAGCAGATGTAAAAAGTGAAAACTTATTGTCTGTAAATAAATCGATAATAATAATAATAATAATACTCCGCTTACAAAAATACAGTCGTTAATGGTGATTTGCCGTTCCTTCAACCGCAAAACATCGTACCGTTTACCAAAATCGGTTTTCGGTAAAGGTGTTTGTTCGTCAGGAATAACGTCACAGATGTCGTAGATATTGGAAACTCACCGACAGCACGCTCTCGCGTGTCCTGCAACCGTTCGGTTAGGCTCGGTTGTCTGAAGCTACCGCTTCTCGTGAACGATGAGGTCTTCGTGTCGAAGGTCATCGTGACACCGCACTCGGTGTCCCTGCGCTGTTTGCGTTCGAGACACGCAGCGAATGCACATCCAACGGCGTGACTCAGTCTCTCACCCTGCAATCGCGATATCATCATTTTTTCATTACAGATGCATCGAATTTAGAGCGATCGAATTATCCTATTTTTCGAATTGTTGAATGAACTCAAATTTTATGACTGTGATAATACCGAGACTTAAATCCTCTCCTATATTATAGGCACCCGCAACATACCCCAGTACTCACCGGCTCTTTGAGCGCGAGAAAGCCGTGACACATCCACCGTCTGGTGGTGCCATCTCGGCATATGTAACTGAAACCCTTGTCGTGATTTCTGTCGGGTGCACAAAACGAGACTTTCTCGATAGTCTGATCGACAATGAGGCCTTTCGTCTCGTCCTCGACGACTCGTAAACCATCGCCGGATACGTGAAGTATTGCGCGTACGGGTCTTCGTCTTGAATTCTGTAAAAAGAAAGAAAAAAATGTGTCAATTGTGCTTCGATTTTCCCACAAAGTTTTCTCTTTTTTGCTTCCTCATAGAGAAAACTGTTTTCGTTGCAAAAAAAAAAAAAAAAAAAAGAAATCGAGATTTTAATGTCAGAGTACTTAAAATAGTCTAAGACGTCGAGAAATGCGATTTTTGCTGGCGGCCGAATGTATGTGTGTATGTAACGGATTTGTACCAGTTGAAACGGCCATATAACCCGAAAACGGCTTGAGACAGCGAGTTGAAATTTGCGAGTTTGCAATTTTCATGGGGGTTGAAGCCCGGCTCGAAATTTTATGCGATTTTGAATTGTTTAAAAAATTTCTGTGGTAGCTCTACTTGCGTAAATTTTGAGTTAGCGTCCAATAAAGTTAATATTTTGATCAAAGTCCTTTTTATAGATTCCAAATTCAATTTCAATTTTCACCAATTAGGCATTGAATTTGGTGAAAATCTATCCGAATGAAGAGATTACATGGGATTTTGAGTTTTTTTGAAAAATTACCAAAAACGGTCTGCAAACATGGAGGTATCGATCTTAATTTTGTCACGGGAATGGACTAACACTGTACCATGTTTGGTATTAAGTTTCGAGAAAATGGATTCAACAGTTTAAATATTGGGATATTTTGACATTTTTGAATTTTTCGAAAAATCTGTATTTTATGTCCAACACGAGTTTATGCATCAAATGTCGCTCTAGGAGTAAAATAACGTGGAGATTCGTCATCAGCAGAAAAAAATACATTCGACATTGCCTCAAAACGACGAATTATCCTAATTTCAGTTAGCGATTTGCTACGATAAATTTTGCCGAAAATTTTGACCGGTCAAATTTTTATGAGACGTAGACTCGAAAAATGTATGGGTCTAATTTATATATTATATATAATTTATCATTTATGTTTTATAAAATTAAGCTATTTTATATAAATTTTAATTTACAATACATGAATATAATTTATGATATTAGTTATGATGAAGTAATTTGCACATGGCTTCCGTATTTATTACAATTTCGAATCCGCATTGTTTCAAAGCCGATCGATGAACTTTCTCATAGAGAAAGCTGTGTGCAAAATTTTAATAAATGAGAAAACCATGTGCGAATGACTTTCCAACATTTTTTGTCATTATGCTACCATTTCCGAATCTGCAACTTCACAGCAGTCTCCCGATGATTTTTCGCGTTTCAATTACTTTCTCTACCAATAAGCTACGTCCGACGTAGTACGCACAGTAGGAAAATTCTAAATGCTAAAAATAATCGACAATTTGAGAAACCGTGTCGAGGCTACGTAGGAGATAGAGAGGTGGGCCCCCACACCAGAGAGGAGTCGTTTTGCAAAAAGAACCGGAATGCGAAACGACCAGGCCGGCAGTTTTTAACTCTCTTTCTCGAGCAACACGGGCGATGCGCTAAAGTGCTAAATACGTTTTTTTTTTCACTGACTCTTCTATTCTTAGCTTTCGCAGTGAAAAGAGAGACTGTACCACAGACTCACCCTTAGGACTTTCAGAGCTTCCTCGCAGACCTGCATTCCCCTTGATTCGAAAACTTCCACACAGCCCAGGTACTAGAAAAAAAATAAAACAATGAAAATTTATTATATTATTTTAGTACATTATTACGTTATACACGATTATTAATTTTCGTTGCTTCATTGATCAAAACTCTATATTTTAAGAGTGTAACTTACTTTTACTTGAAACGCGCAGGTTGCCGAGCGTACGGCACGCTCGTCTGCCTGCCATTGATGTGGTTTGCTCGATTCCGGCACGTGAGGATCTTTTCGTCTTCTGAAACTGTCTCGAAAGCTTCTTCTCAGCCGGTCCATTCTCTTGCCCGGTGATCTCTCACGCTTCTGTAACAATTAATCAATGACGAACCGATGAGTAATCGAACGTGGCCGAACAACTACCGAATTGCGAAAAAAAGATGAAAAAAAAAAATTACCGAAGAGTACGTATGCACGCACGCTTCGCATATGGTCAGGACAATTGTCGGTTTAACCGGTGCACGCGTATGTCTTTGCCCGGATGCCAGATACAGCGACAAGGGTGCATCTATATACATGTGCGCGTGCGTCTGTGCGTCGAATGATTATGTCGGGTATTATCATTCGCCACCCCCGCCAGACTTTACTGACCGAGGCGATATGGAATATTAATAGGTCACGCGCGTGTGCCCTCAGGGGACTACTGGGCGACGACAGATAGCTCGAGGATTAAGGGTGGGAACCGAACGAGGGAGCACGGAATAATCGTATCTTATAGGCATTCCCATTAAGAAATTTCTGACTGACCGAATTGACGTAGTGCCCCGTCATAATTGCGAACTCGTCAAATCTTCATAAATTTATATGCGTTAAATATATAATAGTAAATAGACGTGAAAGTGGAAATAGATACCTCATTCACTTCGTAGCAAATAAATCGTTGACGCTTCTATCGAAAAATAATAGTCTATTCGATGGTTTAATCGGGTCTCACAACACGATTATAGTGAATAATAATAGATGATATTTATTAGCGGCCGCGTAAATACAATCTCGATCGGCGTACAGAGACAAGATGGCGCAAAAAGGAAAACGGAAGCGAAAGTACAGTTTTGCTTTTGGTCCCTGAGAAAGAAAGAAAAATAACTGGGATTTTAACGCCAGGCTTTTTGGGCCTGCGCGTCAATAGTTTAACAGATAGCAATAATAATTTCTCTATCTCATATCGAGTTTAATTTTTGGACGACACTGTGTAGGTACTTGAGAAAACTAATTTTCGAAGATGAATAAATAAATGAATAGATGGGTCATATCGAGTAACCGTTAGTCATCCATAATTTTTCTTCGTGTACAAAAATACGAATCAGCTCCCCTAAAATCAACGAAAATTCGTACACAGATCGTCACGACTCCTCGCTTTATCGGATCAAATTTGTCGCAGACTGCTGTTCGAATTTATATGAGAAAAGAAGTGTACAATAAGAGAGAGAGAATATAGTCTGCGACCGACGTACGTTAGTCGCCGAAAAAAAAGCAAAAGCCTGTGATCGAATCTTGAGCACGGTTCCCAAAGATTCTTTTATACAAGGCAGCAACCCCTCTGTGGATCTCGCTCTTTCTGTCTCCGTCTCTGTCGCCCCCCTAATTCATCGAGCGAGCGCGAACGGCGTCTACGACCCACCCCAAGTTAGATTCGGCACCCCGGGCGCTCGGGGACAAGCGCCGGCGAATCGGATAGACGACGCTCACGAAAAGCCAATCTCTCACGTCGTCGACGTTGCTTGAATTCTGCTCACCCCTCGGCGTCGTCGTCGATCCCTTTTACGTTGCCTCCTCGACTTGGAGCCGTAGTCTCTACCACCCTGGAGATTTTCACTACAGACTCGTCTACGACCCCTGTATATGCAGCGACTGGCTTAGGATTCGCACACAAATTTATACAGATACATATTCGTACGAACGAGCGAGACTTTGCTGTGTGTAATACGTTCCACCCCGCTCGATTATCCCCACGTTCGCTGAATCGAAAACTGACTCATTACCGGGAATATATCTCACGGACGCGGGTAGATAACTTATGCGCATCATTGACTCGCTTGGCATATTCTTTATCGTCCAGAGATCGGACTCGTACTATGCAGCTTCTTAAATTTCTCTCACGAGACGTGATATTTTTTCGTAATATTTTTTTTTGCTCTCTGCGCGCACAGTATTTCCAGGATTCTTGCTTCGTAAGATACTCGTGAGTCAGCTCTTCGTCGAGAATTAATACCGGTGCGAATTTTCGAGAGGCTTAAATACGTCGGAGATTCTGTTTTTTCGATGAGTGGACAAACATCACGTACGTGAACGTCTATACGTTTATTCGACTATCGGCAGTGACATCATTCCAGTTCGATGCTGTGAATCACAGTGCCACGACGTATTCACGTTAAATGTTATACGTTACATCCTACGAAAGTATATTTAATACGTGCGTGTGCGTGTGCGTGTGTAAATCTATCTAGTTATTTTGGAGGCGTCAAAGGTGAATAATTTTTATCTAAAAACTTGCGTATAATATGTATGAGTGACATAGACATTGATTTATGATTTGTTAACAATTAAAAGGATAAAAAAAAGATCGATGGATGATGTAGTTATAAAACTTGCAGCAATTTAGTCGAGTTATCCATTCAACCCTCTCGATAGTCAGTAGACGCAAGATGCACGCCTCCCGTCCTCCTCTCTGGAAACATACTTTGTTTTTGTTTACACATTGTATACAAAAACGCCTAGCGCGGTGACATACGTAAGGCGAACGAACCGTGCAAATTCCACAACGCTTGTATGCTTATCGAGGTAGATATGTTTGGCAATTCAACTTTGAAAATGGTTGAAATGAGCCAGGATAGATTTAAAGCTTCAGCACTTTTGACCATTCATGCAGAGATTTAAAAAAGCATCGATTGCGAAAATATTATAGGAAAATTCGCTAAAACAAAAGCAAAACGCAAATTTTTTAAATAATGCAACAATAACGACGGATCATTTTATCGGTGCATATCACACCTTCGGGAAAAATAATATTTACAGGTGACAATATAATAAAAATCTGTCGTATTTGCCAAACTAGTGTGTATGGTCCGAGCCTTCTTAATTTTTTTTTTGTAATTTTCAGGGATTGCAGCGTTGACGCTGTAATTTAAGTTTCGTACCAATAATTTTTGGGGCACGATAAATTGGCTGACCTGGGGCGCCTTCAGTCTTAAATTCGCCACTGCGTGAGAGCGTAGATTCGCGATGATTCCGAGAGATAAAAACTAGTTGCGAGTCGTGTGTTCGACGAAACCTTCGATAGAACCATTCGCGGAAGCTCAACCAGATTTTGTATATATATCGTAATAATAGCCGTTCTGAATTTCCTGACGGGTATGTAAATTTTCGCCGCATCGTTGACGTCACAATGAATCGTCAACTATGTTGGCTCCCACCATATCGATGATATCAATTTTTTTCTTCAACTCGAACAATTGGCATGCAATATGCAGGACTTTTGTTGATAAAAGAAAAAAATTTCATCGACACCTCGAGAGTATTTCAACAAAAATAGCAATAGGGTTAGAATTATTATACCAATGAAACTGATACTCAGCACAAACGTAAGGCGTTTCCAATATATTTATTATTATGATTATTATTATTATTATTATTATTATTATTATTATTATTATTATTCTTGTTGTTGTTGTTGTTGTTGTTGTTGTTGTTGTTGTTGTTGTTGAACGCAATAAAGGATGCTATACGTGTCTCTTGCAGCGCCACGCTCGATAAGGAAACGATGAAAATTTCGACTCGATAACGGTCACACGTGCCGGTATTTCCCAAAGCTTTTTATATCTATCGGTGACATCTCCGAGGTCGCATAGATATCAGAATGCAGGGGATACACACAGGTTCCTTGTATCCCGGAAACTGCGTATATCCACCACGTACACATGCCCTCTTCCGCCTGTCCCATTCTCCCGTATAACAGGAAAACGCAATTCAATGGATACACTGCCTCTGGCTTTATACGTGGATTCCAATAATCCAACAGAAAAGTCCCACGGTGTGAAAAATGTCAAAAATTTCACTACGTTGCAACAGTCCACGCGTACATTATGCTCTTCGAGAAGAGGCGTCCTAAAATAATAGTTCCACGACTGTTTTAATTTATTTATTCATTAAGAAAAAATATACACACGAGCATTTATGTATCTCGTAACACACAAGAGCAAATCGCATGGTAAAAAATAGAATGAATGTCACGTGCCATCGGACATTTTTTTGAATCCACAATTATACGTCTGTTGCTTCGATCCGGAGCGATTTGGAGCGTAAAAATATCCTAAAATTGAAGTGGAACGAAAATAATCCACCCTCCGATTATAGCAGCTGTTAGGAGAGGGGAGGGAGGAAACAGAACGTGGCACACGATTCTGTACGCTTGGCACTTCTAATGGTTAAAACGTGCGAAAGTAAGCACTCTTGGCCACCCGCTCGCTCTCACTCGGCTCCGAACATGATTGCATCTCGATGTTTGGTTAATGGAGTAATGGAACTGCCGTGCAGCGGTGGAAAATGGTCACGTGGATCTCGAGAGGTAAATCCACGATAGACACACGCACCCTTATCGCGGTGGATGCGGCATCGACGCGACCCGCTCACGGGATAACGATTTACAACAACACGAGCGCGTGTTCACAATTGAGAGTATTACTGAGATTAAAAAAAATAAGGTCTCGAGAGATCTACTAAGTAATCGATGAGCTAGATAATCCTCTTGCACAATAATTAGGCTCGATAGCGTACAACAACAACTACAAAAATTGAAGCTGCAAATTATCGTTTACTGTGCAATTGTTATTATTTATCAAGATTCTTCGTTATCGTCGAGCATAAAAGATGGAAAAAAAAATCTGTGAAATCCAAATGACAAGATCGATAACAAAAAAAAAAATTAACGAAATCACTTACGATCAAAAAGGTTGAATAATTCGTTCCATAATGAAAGCGTCGTCGATGTCTAGCGGAGTGATGAAAAACGTACACCATTTTTGTTATGTATCGATGAAATACCGGTATTCGTGTACCAAAGTGTAAACTAAACGTTGCTGATCGTATGGCAAGACTAAGCCAGGCGATGCTCACTTGGCGCGCTAGACGAGAAGCAATAAGTTGTCGCAATAATCGTGGTTTTACAGCCGAGCGAAATAATCTGCCAACGGACCGGCACGCCGAACCGCGATCGCTCGTACACCGGTTAGTGTCGGCTGCTAACTGACTTTGGTATTCGAGTACGAGAGACGAGATATAATGTGCGGGGGGGGGGGGGGGGGGGGAATGGATCTTTCTCGAATCTCTACTGTATCGCACGACTAACGCAAGAATGGCGTATTTTACATACCTACAGACAGAAAATACGCCCCTCTGATTTTAGTCGCGCGTTAGACACCGTATACGAGTCCTCCCATAATCGTCGTCGTCGACGTCGTCAAACTCGATTAGGAACTCCAGCACGCGACCGGTGGACTCTGGTTTGCGGCGGGTAATCCCTCTCGTCTTGATAAAAGTGCGAGCTCTCTCACTCGCTCACCACTTGGCCCACGCGAATGTATTAAACACTGTGCGCCCTATTAAAGCTTGCTGCTGGACAATTGCTTGTGCTTCTCGTGCTCGGTGGACGATATATACATATATCTGTGTCGAAGCGAAATTACTTCAGCAATTAATAGAAACGAATGCGAAAGAAGACGAAAAATGTCGCTTCTGGCAGATATGTTGTCTCTTTTTCGAAACACTACGGGTTTCAGTATCTATTAAAAATCGAAATCATTGCTTCCGGAGAACAGAGGTGCCTATCGTGTTCTATGGGAGAATATACAAAAGATGAGGGATTTGGCGGAGTTTCCCAATATATTCTATAGGTCGTTACAGTCCGATGAAAAACGTCAATAAGGTGCGATAAAGGACATCGCAGCCATAGCAATCTTTTTAATAAAGTTGAAATTTGAAATTTTTTATAACGCTTCGTAACACACACACACACACACACACACACACACACACACACACACACACACACACGCACGCACGCACGCACGCACGCACGCACGCACGCACGCACGCACGCACGCACGCACGCACGCACGCACGCACGCACGCACGCACGCACGCACGCACGCACGCACGCACGCACATACATCTGGACATTTTTCGCAAATGTGATTTTTCGATGTTTTGGAATATTCTGAACGAGTTTTCATTACAATCTCGAATTTTTTTTCATCATAATAAAGCTTCCTCTATGAGGAAGCAAAAAAAAAAGACAGTTGCAAAAATATAGTCGAAACGACATTTTCCATGTATTTTGATGTTAGGCTACAGTGAAAGGGGGAACTGCCAAAATTGCATTGGGTTTTAGTTGCCGACACAAGCGAGCGAATCACCGCCATCATCCGTGGAAGCATTGGGAGCATCGCGCTTATTCATTCTCTGGATCCAAACTCGTTCTCGAGCCCAGCGAGCACTCGTTTCAGCCAGACATAGCCGGGCTTTGTGGACACTGCACACCGCTGGTGGTTAATGAAGAAAACTGAAAAAAACATAAGCGAGCGGTAGCCAACAAAAAGTGGCGAGTACCAGAGAGTGCCCGCACACAAAAGAGTCCGATGCTGATGCGCTCTCAGAGCGGCAGCAGTATGAATCATCGCTTCGACTCGTGAGTTCGCTTCGGACAACGTAACTCGTTGTTCCATCGGAACAGGAGAGCCCTCTCCTGGCTATACTTTTCCTACAAACTTCGAGCGACTCCTCCACTTCCTATTCCATTCCTTTCGTCGCGTGAGTCACGTGGAATCCGGAAATCGCGGTAGAGCACCGTCTGAAACTTGATTTTGATGACTACTTCGAACCGAGTCACTCTCGAAGCGACACAAATAATGCCGATGCTATCGTCGAGTATTATTTTAATTGCAATGATTAACCCTTCGAGAGCAGATCGGGTCATTCTGATCGCATAATCATAAAGTAAAGTAGTCCACAGCTTTGACCTCAAACGTATTTTCGAATAACCGTGTTAAAGTTGAATCAGACATCAAGCCTCTTTAAACGGGGGCTTGTTTTCCGAATCAATTTTGTTGATTTTGTTGATCATTATTGTTTGTTTTTAAGCTTGTTGTCCGATGCCCCCAAAGCCCCTCCCCCCCAAACCCCATTTTGCATGTAGGGGGAAAAAATCCCTACGGGCATTTCGCGGGTACACATCGCTGCGCTTGTGGTTGTACATTTGTTATTGACTAATATGTAATTATTTTGTATAAATTACGTTTTACATAAGTCGATCTCCTGATGAAAATGGCAAAAACCTTGGCTTTTTCGCAACAGGCACAAACATCGGTTGTTTGCCAAGCTTTTGCGTGGCAACAAATAAAACAAAATTTAAGGGATTTAGTCTGTTTAAAAGTACTAATAAAAGAAATTTCAGTGTTCTTGCGCCTGCTATTTTGAAGGGGTTGAAATGATTGAACTGCAAAGCTTAGTGGATAAACTGGGACCTGTATATATCATGTATATTAAATTTGAGCCTTTTTGTTTAAGCTGTTTACTCGATAAAGCGGATAGATTTTTTTATATACACGAAAGAAGAATATTTTTCGTGTATAAGAATCTTTCGCGTATAAGAATCTCGACATTTTATTAAAGCTTGACACCACTGAAAACCATTATAATCTCGTACCAACTTATTTAACGTTATTGCATAATAATTCACAACAACTCGTTTTCTATTTTTCATCGAAACTCCTCCACCACTGTCTTGTCCGCACAGCTTTCATGGGCTGCCAAAATTGAATTATCCGCAGAACTCCCGTGTGTTTCTCGGCTCAAGGGATCCATGGGTTTCTCATAAGTAGAGTGCATCGTGGCGCAGGTATGTATGGACAAAGGGCCGAGCTCCCAAAGCGGGCACTTACTGTGCAGCCACTATGGGAACAGGGGTTGGTGCCCGTCCTCGTACTACAAGGCTTACACGGAGACATGCCGATAGGTAGTATTCTTGGACTGCCAGGTGTGGTTCGTCGACCGCATCCAAAACTCGACCAACGAATCATCAAAAGCAAGCTCAAACTACGTGAGCTGCCATACAGAATTTTCCCACTGTAAACAAATGCTCGATGAAACAGTGAAACTACCACCGAACCCGTACATAAATAACCATAGTCACAGGCTTTGCAGAATCATCGAGACAATATTGCAAAACAATACGACATGTAAAATGGATAAATATTGCTCAAAGGAAAATAAAAAAATTTACGTTTGCCGATAATTCGATCAAAGACATAGTGTCAGGACAGTGGGTGAGTAAAATGGGCAGCAGAATGAGTAGATACATAACGGTAGTGGTAAAACGGAGCCGTGTCCTCCATTCGATACATATTGTTTTTCGTCCCACGAAAAATTGGTAAAGATAGTCCGTTCCACCCTGCTTAACCCTATTTTTAACCCTAGAACTCATGTATGGGGTACAAAAGTACCTCAGACGATATGCAAACTCGACTCCTAAAGTAGAAATTGACATTAACGACTTTGGACCTCCACGAAATTTTAGTTCCATGATCGGAGGATGTGCGGAGGCCGTTAGTAGCCTTACTTACTCGTTGGCTGTCACACAGGACGCCAACGCAGCGCGCTTGGGGCACTAAAGTACCCCAGTCAGAAGTTCCTGTTAGTGTTTTATGTAATTGTTTTTTTTTTTGTTAAAATTAGCGAAAGCAAGTTACTATTATATAATTTGGACGTACATCGTCGGCATTTTATTTTTTTTATAATTGTTTATATGTTTTTTATAATTTCATAATTTCAATAATGTTTTGTAATAATTATTATCATCTTTAAATGCCTACAATGTTTCAAGTTATATCAAAAATAAATGTTAACACTCATGCAAAACCAATTTTGTTTGCGTTTTCATTGACTTTTTCCATGTTACATGGTAGTGTTCGACTTTTCCATTTTTTTAAATGTCTAAATAAATAGACTTTTTGAACGGAGTACAATGGGACTATTTTTTCCCTAATATCCTGATGAGCCGCCTGTAAAATGGCGTTTAAGATTTAAAAATCGAACCATATAAAATAAAACTAAAATTTTTTTCACAAACAGTCTGGTTTTTGCTCATTTTCGTTACGTTTTGGGCTTTAAGCGTGATTTTAACCCCCTAACTTTAATAAAATCAAATTTGCTGTATACCATTCTCTTCTACATGAAAAAACGAAGATTCATATGCGGCAAAACCCATTTACCGTTCATAGGACCTTTGTACGTTGAAGAAACGCATGGGGTACATATGAACCCCAGTCATGAGTTATAGAAGGTAAAAAAAGTTATACATGAGTTACAGGGTTAAAGTAGAAGTGCAGTGCATAGGCAGACAAAATGGTCTGTGCTGTGTGCCATGGCGACGACGAGTGCTTACGCCTTCTCGCGGTTTATCCGCCTCTCTCACATGATCCTTTCACCAAGGCGACAGGTGCACAAGGCATGCGGGAAAGTTAGTACAGGGGAAAGAAGTGCACGAGCGCGCAGAGTTACTACTGCGACCGGTGCGCATTGCATCGTATGCATCGGTCTTTATAAGTACCGTCGTGCAACACCAAGTAAGGTAGGTGACGCGAGCGAACCCGGACAATTTATACCCAAATGGAAGTTATAGTTCAACTATACGAGCTATGTATATACAAGCTCAATCGACCGAATGAAAGTCAAGGCTATAAAACTGACAAATTTTAGATTTTCTTTCACATTTTCGTGAAAAATATATAAACTGCAAAAATGGATATTACTCAAAGGCATTTCAATATTTCGTATCGACCTTACCATGACTATGTGTGTTGTTGTTATCATAATAATAATAACTATTATTATTATTATCATCACTACTACTATTGAACCAGGGCAATCCAGCATGTTATAATATATTAACTGTTAAAATCCTTGGCAGCATTTTTTTTAAACAATATATTCTAGTAAAAAAGAAAACAAGCTTCAGTTGCAGCGCATGGGCCATAAGCGAGTAAAAATAAAATTCGATTTGTTTCGCCTTTGTGAAACAAAGGCGACTCCTCCCTTGCCTTAGATAGAGCGAATAGGTGGTTATTATTATCGATTCTCGGTGCTGTCATGTTAATATGTCTAATATAAATTCCTACGCAGAATTTATTCTTCTGTCTCCCTTAGCCCCGACTTATTTAATCGTTTATCTCGTTTTCCTCGACAACGCTTGCCCGACGTATTGGCGTGTGTAAGGCGTGCGAGCAAAACTGCTGGGCATCGCCTTGTGCCGGTAGTACCGGTTATCCTTGAGTTCGATCCCTCCGGTACATGTACGATTCTATACTCTACCTGTGTATTCCCGAGCAGTATACAAGCTCACTCGTCCTCTAGCAACGTTCAACGTCGTAGCTATGCGGCACGTATCCGTTGACTTCGTAATGGCGAGCGTGTGTAATTTCGACAGAAACAACGACGAGAAGAACGTATTTAACGGCGTGGGTATTTTATCCAGCGACGCTTTACAATGGTAAGTATCTCTCTGCGCTGTGCGAGTTTCCAACACGCAGATTTATATCGGTAGTTGAGAAAATATAACCCACGCTATATCGTAGCTGTGCTCGGCTGCTACGACTATTGTAACGCGGACAATGCGCGTGGAAGACGCCGGAGAAAAGTAGAATAAGTAAGCTTTGAATCGCAGTTAAAAATTTAACCTCGATAATCAAACCGTACTTCAGTACGAATTATTTTCATGTCGATACGAATAAGCGTTTATTGAACAGGCTGCTGAAAATTTTATCGAGTTATCGTCGCAAGATCAAATTCGATGCCATTTTACATCGTCCCAATTTTACGTTTTACCATCCATTCATATAAAATAATTTGAAAAAGTCTTAGGTTTCTTATCCGTACAATAGACTAAAACGTATCATCCATGTGATTTTTTTTCTTTAAAAAATAATAAAATTACAATATAAAGTATCAATGCAATAATAAACCTCAATGTGGATATGGATATACTGGCTCCGGGCGCATCGAGCTGAGAACCATTCAAGCCTTCCCGCCGACTAGGGTTTATCTCGTAATTGCATGTATACCCCCTCAGTCGCGACGTTACTATTAATAATACAAGCTCAAATGCATTCTGTTGCATAGAAAAAAGTCTCTAATGATTCTCGCCTGGGAGAATACCTGCCGCCGCGGCCTCGTATTTAATATTTTCCAACGCCCCCCTCGTTGTGTGTGTTTAACGAGAGTCGCGTAGACACCTCGGGCGACAAAATTATGACTGTATCTATGAACCGATATATATATTTTTTTATTTTGCTGTGATAAACTCGATTCTCTTCTTCCTTGTGTGTTTATTTTTTCATGATTATATTATTATTTAACGAAGTAATCTCTTGGGTGTAACGGGGTGATTGTTCGAAGGTGTACGATCAGCCGGGAGAGACTGCAAGCAACTGAGGGCATCGTCTCTTCGGTAAATAGTAGCCAGCCCTGTCCTCTCTTCTTTTGCCTCGCTGCTTCTCTCGTCTCGACCACTCACCAAAACTCGTTTGTCCCGTTTCAACTCTCTCGGTGTATTATAGTACGCATATACACAGAAGCATTTGATACACACGAACAGTATATTCAATGTGTCGGCGCGGGTAACTTGCCCTCGGTTCAGTCACATCGTGTCCCATGAGAAAAGGTACAGGCATCGGTAAAGACGTTGGAAGAAAAAAACTCGATAAGCCAGAATTTTCAAGTTCGCAGACTTTCTCAGACGGCAAGACTGAATCGCGAGAGAGATTTTGCTGCATCTTGGGAAAAATAATTTACCGATCGACCTTAATAGCAACAATTAGCTACAACATTGTTATCTTCCTCGTAGAGGAACCTTTGTCTTCGTGAAGCATTTATTTCGAGATTTTCATGTAAAGGAGTTCAGAATATTCGCAAACTGTCAAAAATCACATCTGCAAAAAATGTTTGGTGTACATGTAAATGTGCAAATGTGTGTGTTGCTGTACCAAAAAAGGAGATTAACACGCTAGCGGTAGTTATCAATTTTTTTCAAAACTTTTGTGTTTGCTGTCCTTTGCACAATCATTGAGCTATCTAGCTGAAACTTAGCACATAAGCCGAGTTACCACAAGATTATTTTGTATTCAGTTTGGCTTGAATCGACAAAAGGCTTGAAAAGTTTTAAGTATTTAATATATATATTTTTTTACCATTTGTGCTTACTGTCACCCACGCGATTTTCAAGCTACGGGGGTAAAACTTAGTACACAAATCGAGTTATCTTTAGAAGCTTGACATGCATTTTGGTAAAAAAGGAGTAGGGCAGGGGTCCAGATGTTAAGGATCGAATTTTTCTTTTACGATTAAAAGAAAAATTTGTTTCGAACGTTTTACCGATACAAAACGTTGGGACGACTAAAAATCAAGATATTTAAACGCGATTATTCTTTTCTTAATTGCAAACTTTCTCTATGAGGAACCCAAATAATCGCAGAATATCATCTTTCGTAGAAGCTTTGTACTCAAAAGTACATTACAGTACTTTTGAGTATAGTACATTGTTTTTTATTACTAGTCAATAACTTCAATTACTTACGAAGGATCGACTGTCAGACGAAATCCAACTTAAGCCCTTCATATTCAATACGTTCTACGTACACACTTCTACGCATCCATTCCCGAAGTCGAGTAATTTTGGCCGTACAATTTATTTGTAATACAATTTAAAAGTTGATTACTCGGACCGTATCATCCTATATTGTAACATTGGAGTCGGTCGGTTCCGGGATAGCTACACTAGGATCTCGAGTTTGTTACCCTCGATATTCGTAGCAGTCCCCACCATGGAGCGATTATCGATCGGCGCAGAAAGCTATGGGCCATGCTCGACAGTTAGTATGGGCGAGGCTTGCGCAACCTCGAATATGATAGTTGTGATGCGGAGCCGGTTCCGACGCTGTGAATGAACTCGAGGTCTTGGTACACTATTAGTACACTATTACCAAGCCAATTTAGAGCTTCGAAAAACTAGCTTCGAGTAAACGAAGCACAGATTATGTTTAAAAAAATGCGGAATCCGCACTTTACCGTGTAAACTCAATGATTTATCGATGCAAAGTTTATTTTTTTATCTCAGTCTATCCATTTACCGAATTATCAGTGCCAGGCTCGACAACCTTTTCGTTGAAAGCTGATGCATTCAGAGAACCAGGCATAACCTCGATTCAGGTCCATTTTAATACATGGCCAATTCTAAATATGTTACCGCACACATCACGGATACACGACATAAAATTATTATTCTATCAAAGGTTTTGTGTCTCAAATATTCTTTAAAAAAACGTTCATATAAGTTTTGGCAAATTATTTGTGATTTCGTTATTCGTTTCGTAATGTTGGCCAGTAGTACGTGATGACGATTCCGAAGTCGTTAAGATTCTTAAATATGACTACATATTTTCGTTAATCTTCGGAAACACGAACCATTTTTGGAAAATACATCCCATAAATGTATATCTATGGAGTATATTTATATTGCCATGCGATTCGAGATAGCTGTGATGAATTTTTTTTTCAATCACATTTTTGACTCCGAAGAAACAGTCGGTCCTCCTTAACGTGGTCATTTATTGCTAAGAAACAAAAAAAAAAGCATCCAATCAGTTCAGACATCGTACGAATCCTTTTTTTTTTATTGAACACCGAGTAATGATGCACCTCGGACAGTGTTCTATTCGAGGTTCTTTACTCAAGCTGCTGTACGGTGCAGTCTCTAATGCAGGTGCACACGCGAGTGTTCAATACAATTATTCCAAAGAGGAGAGGACAAACAAGAACCTGACAATTACTCTCCAAGATGTAGCGTTAGAGCGGCTTTTAGTTGCGTCAAAATGAACGAGCTGCACACGAGTTGCATTGAAAATATTCAAGCTGCTTTCGTGCATGCTTCATGAAAGATTTCAAACTTGAGACGCGAGCAATTTCAGCGTTTCAGATATTACGGTATGCACATGTAGTTTTAACCGAATTTAACGCTTCGCAGATAAAGAGTTGAATTAGTTCTATCATAAACATATTTAACACTTCAACAGCCAAGCCTCTTCCGCCTTGGCAAAAATGATTTTCCTTAACTGTTCGACACTTTTCGCTATCAAAATATGTGAAAAAATGTTTTTTTTTTTTGAAAATTACTAGTAAAATTTATTTGCACCCAAATAGAAAAAAACTGAAATATTTAACGAAATTGTGGTCCTGAAACTTTCTTCGTAATGCATTACTGTTGAGTCACATGTTTCAAGATTTTTTGTTGAAAATTGATGAAGATATCTGTACGAATAATTTTTTAACCAACACAGCAAATATGAGGCATTCTTTATCAACTGGGCCACTTTTTTCGGTCGACCTCTCAGATGTTTTTCAAAATTTGCCAGTTTGGAGTACTACTTGAGAGGTGCTTCTGTGATTTTTTTTTATTTTTAAAGGGCACCCTTCAGGATTTACGTTTTTTTTATATTAGTGTATCTTAGAAAATATTGGTTCGTAGAAACATTATTTT
Source organism: Stenichneumon culpator (assembly GCA_964017025.1). Classification (NCBI taxonomy): domain Eukaryota; kingdom Metazoa; phylum Arthropoda; class Insecta; order Hymenoptera; family Ichneumonidae; genus Stenichneumon; species Stenichneumon culpator. Next base: position 8,772,345 of record OZ024768.1, on the reverse strand, counting down.
TTTATATTTTATGAACTTTCGAATCATGTTGGAATCATAATTTTCCCCATGCGGGAAAGTCCATTTTTCGCATAAAAAAAGTTAAATCAATTTTTTTCTACTAAAAACACATCTTCGATTCTAGTTTCAATTTTACACGATATTTAGAATTGTATGAAGATGCTACAAAAAAAATGCCGGAAGTGGTACCTGCAATTCTTACGCACTAAAAAAATAAACAAATAAAAAATTTAATTCATATAGATTCATATAGATTTATATAAACTCGACTATTATTTAGATAACTGTAAGGGGTTTGCTCATAGTCGGATCCACATCGTTGGGAAATTCTTGTTTTGAAATAGATGTTCATTTTTAGAGGTTTTATTTAAAAAAAATTTATTTGTTTATTTCCTTAGTGCGTAAAAATCGCAGGTACCACTTTGGGATTTTTTTCTTAGAATCTTCATACAATGCCAAATATCTTATAAAATTGGGACCAGAATCGAAGGTGTGTTTTTAGTAGAAAAAAATTATTTTAATCTTTTTTTCACGAAACATGGACTTTCTCGTATCGGGAAAAAAGACTCTGGCATCATTCGAAAGTCGATGAAAAATAAAAAAGTTAATGTTCCCCGAATTTTTTGAGCGACCAATATTTTCTGAGATATACTGATATAAAAAAAAACGTAAATCCTGAAGGGTGCCCTTTAAAAATAAAAAAAAATCACAGAAGCACCTCTCAAGTAGTACTCCATACTGGCAAATTTTGAAAAACATCTGAGAGGTCGACCGAAAGAAGTTGCTCAGTTGATGAAGTATACCTCATATGGTACTGTAAAAAAATATGGTTCGAAAATTAATGCACGGTATTGAAAGGTTATGTCCATAAACTGTTTTCGAAATTTCAACGACATTTGCATTGTAATTTTATAGTAAAATTTGTATTTTTAGTGGAAAAACTTTGTAAATTTCATACAAAAGATTTGTAATTTTAACATGTGGTATTTTTATTTTACAAAAGAAGTACATTAATGTTCAATTAATGTAAGTAAAGTAAGTAAATATCAAGTTCCGGTACATTAAATTTATAATTTATTTTTACAGTGTACGTCGGCAGTGAAAGGGTTTTAATATAGTGGGCCTCAAACTCGATCAGCCATTAAACATTTTGTACAAATAACATATTGTGATAATACGTTTATCGTTAAAATCTCGAGTATAAAATCACGAAAAATTGTCAGCGAGCATTAGAGCGATGTATTAAATCGAATTACCGTAGTATCTTCGTGCAGGAATTATCGAGCCGACAGTTTTCGAATCTCGGTCAAAGAGTTGGCTCTCGCAACGTTGAATGACGTACTTTTTTAACAGGCGGTACCGATAACATGTTCGTGACACGCGGAAATTCGAATGAAATAGAGAGAGTGGCCGATGGAAACTCTGGCCCGACCGAGGCTGTGGTAAAACGTCATATCAGAGCCAATATACGGAATTTCAGGCAACACGCAGGCTTCTCTGTGTACACCCGTCTGCATAGAAAATACGAATACACAAATGTATGGAATGAGGTAGAGACCAGAGATAATTCCATTCCAGCGCCAATTCCATTAATTAGATCTCGGGACAAAGCGACAAAGTGTCGTTTAATTGAGGATATACGTGTCGGATCGCCTGTACGCCCTCGATTATACGCGTTACAAACTTTTTGTTAATCGTTATTTATTTTTGTCTTCGATAGAAAGCGAGGGCAAACGAGTGAGAAGGAGAAGCCTTTGATAAAATCAATGTTCGGTGTGTTTAAGAGGGAATAGGTGCGGGTAATTACTCAAAGTAATTACCACGCTAACTATCGACTAAATCACCGTCTCGTCTCGTTTTTTGTTTTTTTTTCTATCTCTCTCGATATCTCCATATGTTGATTTTTCTTTTTTTATGTATACCTTTTTCCAGGAACAAATTAACGATTAATTTGTCGCTCGGTTAATTCACAGTGGCACGTAGTTGCGGAGACGTCATGGTAAAAAAAGGGTGTAGTGTGGAGAGACGGAGTATCGTCGCTGTAGTTGAGTGCAGACAGGCTTCTGGCTCCAGCGTGTTTTGCACTCTACTAAAGTTTTCTATCGGCAAAGCACTCGAGCGTCTAACCAGCTGTTCCGCGAGTTACGCAAACTCGGCTATGCGACCGTCCACTTGCACCTACATGTGGAGACAGAAAGCTACGGGGAATGCGGGTCATGATAATAAAACTGACATCTATAATGAGACTCGATCTCGTATGTTTTCACATTAAGCTCTATTTGTTGTGTTCTTTCGCCTTTAGCTTTTGGCCTTTTTGCCTTTAGCTTTTCGACGTTGATGTGTTAATAAGTAAACGTTAAACTCACGATACAGCATCAACATTGTTTTTATGGAGAAGAATAATAAGCAGACGAACATTTTTCTCTGGAAATACTTTCAATAGACTCTTCATTATCTTGAACAATTGGCGTATGAAAGGTTCATTTATAAATATATATATAAAATTGTACGATTTTTATAGCTTCGGTGATCCGAATCGCCTCAATTTTTTTCTGTGATTACACAAATCTGTTTATCGCTAGGGTTCACCGTACAGAATTGCTTTAGCGGGTTGCTGTTTTGCAGCATACGACGGCGAGACGTAATACGTCGGACGATACACTGTGTCGCAGATTCTATCGAATGCATTTTCCCAAGCACGTGTCCGCCTCGACAACGTCTTTCCCGCGATGCGTTGTTCCGCCAACTCTTAACGTCATCGATAATAAGATATAAATAAATTTCCGCAAAGCAAGACTCGTATATATATAGTTGAACGAAAATTGCAAAGACTCCGCGAAATCGAAATCGCTTCCGCGTTTTCTTCTCGATCGTTTCAAGTTTCTTGAAAACTCTTTTTGTTTACCTTTTTTTACTCGGTATGAGGACAATGCGACAAAGAGTAAAGATTCCTCATCGCGGATACGCGTACTCAACATTAACAGACCACGGATAGGTACGCAATATTGACATTCATCGGATGGACAGTGTGCTCGCGCGAGCGACAATCGCTACCGCACAAGGTTTCGCACCGCGTCGTCACGGTGAATCGGTCACACCTTTTTCCATGAACGAGCGGAGAGGCACGTTCGGTCGTTTTTTTCTCTCTCCCATCTCACTCGCGACACTGTGTAAGCCCTGACGTATAAAAATAAATTTAAAAAATTTGTATTACAATAAAAACCTATAGAGTGTAATGCAGTGTAACGATAACTGTGCAGGCTCCGAGCGACACTCCGTAGCTTTGTGTAATTAAAAAATGAAAAGTGGACTTTATTTGTGCCCAAGACCAAACAATGTGTCGATACTCGATGAATATGAAGAATCATTTCTTTTAAGTCTGTAGATGACAATTTTTTGTTCTCCCGTTTCGCTTCATGGATGTTAAGTAGTGACGCGCTGTTCGTTGCACTAGTTGCAGTTGATGTTTCGAAACATTATCCACGAGTTCATCGCGAATCGTTCGTATTCGCGATTGTCCCGATGCAAAGCGCGTAACGTGCGTAACGTCGTTGTTTTTTTGTTTCCTTTTTAATGACGATATCAGCGACACAAACGAACGAATGAATTCTTCCTGTGAAAATGCGGCGCTGTCGATGGTAAAGAGAAAGGTGAGATCTTTGGGGGCCGCGAGCGCCACGACGCTGTGTTTCCGAGGTCGCCGGAGGATTGAGAACCGCTGATACCGTGGAACGCAGAGAGAGATACCGGAGTCTAAAAAAAAAAAATCGCCAGACGGGTACGCGACAGCGACGAACCGCAGAGGAGAATCGAAGAGCTTCGCCGTAAAATTTATTATGTGCCAATGCTCGTTCCTTCCTTGCACTGTTCTAGGAACAACGATGTACTACGAGAAATGAATATTCTACAGGCGTACGAAACAGCTCATTTGGTATTCGAGTTATTTTTGTATCTAGGAAGATGCCCGTGGCGACGAAGAGTTTTTGTTTTACACGGTGGAGCATCAAAAACACACGTCGATTGGTCTCGAAGCTATTTTTCATTTTTTTGTCCCAATATTCATTTTCTTAACTATAATATATCAATTTCATATTTATGTATATGTAGTGCATTTTTTCATAATTCGTTCAATGTATAATAAGGAATAAATAATTATGACGATGAGAATTTTAAAGAAGAGAATATACCGTTGGTCAAGATTCCTCGCGCCCGTAAATAACATTGACTATGTGACTTTCTGAGGAAAAAAAAAAATGAAAAAAAGAATAGGAAAAAAAAAGCGGATGGGATAAGTTGTTCTCGGAGTCTCTCTCTCACGGCAACGAATTTACGATTATGCGTGTTGCAGCGTCGCTCGCGTTTTCGTGAGAAACATAGAGTACGAGAGTGTACGAGATGCGTTAGGCGCGAAGCGAGAGGGCACACGTTGACGATTATTCGTGAGTTATAGCGCGTGGTATAAAGCCGAAAGTGAGAGACACCGGAGGATGAAGGAAACTGCGTGCGCTCAGCACAGGCGGCACACACCGCGTTCATTTCCGACAGCTGCGAATCTCAGGCTCTTTTACGGGGACAACGAGCAGCGGCAGCGGCAGCGGCAGCGGCGGTAGCCCCGAGACGGAAACGTAGAAGAAACAGAGAGAGTCGAGTCCCGGAGTCCCAGAGCACGCCCGAGTTTGAGAACGCTCTCGGGGATCACTAAAATGTGCCTCCCGAACGGGACATCTGGCTGATCCGTGGGGCTCCTCTCTACCTCCCTCTCTATTCTTTTGGAGACTCCGTAAGCGGGATCGAGAGTGACAGAGACTAACGGCGAGGCACGAGGAAAAAACGCTGGGATGGAATAACGGGACACCTTCGCGTTCAAGGCAAAATTAATAATATTCAATTTGAGTAATAAACGTATCCGAACGCGGATTATTTTTGTTAATACAAATATTAAAATCATCATGGCATCGTTGGAGGATCAACGAAGTTGAGAATTGATTCGTTCAAAATTTTTGTAAGAATTAATTCACGGGAAACTTGAAATTAATAATATTCAATTTAATTAATAAACGTATTCGATCGCGGATTATTACTGTTAAAAAATGTGAATATCATCGTGGCATCGTTGGAGGATCAACTCAGTTGAGAACTAATTGCTTCAACATTTTTGTAAGAATTAACTCGCGTTCAACGCAAAATTAATAATATTCAATTTAATGAGTAAACGTATTCGATCGCGGATTATTCTGTAAAATAAATGTGAAAATCATCGTGGCATCGTTGAAGGATCAACTCAGTTGAGAATTCATCGATTAAACATTTTTGTAGAGATTAATTCGCCGGTGCAGCTTAAATATTGATAACACGCGAAAACTCATTCAGGTATGTTGGACGAACAAATACGGTGCCGCGTATTTATTCGACGGGCCGGCGTGCGCGTACATACCGATAGTCGAAGTCCATTCCCGCTGTGGCTGGTCGCTCTTTCCAGTGGTTGATGCGCGGACGGGTGGTTACCCATTTTTTTTTTCTTCTTTTTATTCTAATTAATTTTTTCGCTCGTTGCCTCGAGGCCCTCGAAACTTTGATCCCTTTCACTTTGCTCCCAATGTTTTTTTCACCTGGCGCAACAGCACTCGCCCACTTTAAACATACATTTCCAACGATGCACACTAGGTCGAAGCCCGAAGCTTTTCACGCTTTACAACAGCATAAAGTCTTAGAAAACAAAAAATATTGTTAAACTATTATCCAGCACCGAGGAGCGATCTCATCCGTTATGAATATCAATTCCCAGAGCACGTGCACCAGCGGTTACTCGCCGAAGCGGCAGGTGTTTCGAACTTCGCTTTTACGTGCAATGTGGAAGTTACAGTTGCCCGTTATTGTCGTCGACAAGTTTCCTAAAACTATCCGTCAAACGGCGTGTTCGTTGCGAGTCAACAGAGTTAAATTAACGAGTAAATTGGCAAAGTTTGAATTTAACTGACAAACGGAAGGAAGCGAGTGCGCGCGAGGTATTTCACTGGCGATCGATCGTCGATCGAGCGCTCGATCGACGGGTCGAGCGTCGCCGTTGCTCGTTCCTCGTGCACTGTGTCCCTCCGTCCTGTTGCAACCGTTCACCGTAGGCGCGCCTGCGCCAACAACACCATCGACGCTGCCTTCGCACAAGTTTTTAACTTCCACCTCTCTGTGTGATAGTCACTGTTGACGGGTACGTGAAACCTCGTCCCGCTTGTGGAGTTGTATCGCCTCTGCGGCTCTTCCCTCGGATCGGTTACAGGGGAAAGCAACGTGAAAGAGCGTTAGGACGTACCCTCGATCCTTTGACCAGTAACCGGTTGTGTCTCGACGAAAAGGAGAAAAAAAACAACAACAACAACGAGAAAAGAAAACCTTCGAGATATCTACACAGAACTTCGTGCAACCTCTCAACGATGCGAAGACACCGAAATTCACTATTACTGCTGCGATACTAGATTTTTAAGTCTTCGATTTGATTTATTTATTCGTCGAGCAATAGTCCATTTTTCAGAGAGAAATTGCACCGGCGTTAAAGCTTGGGAGTATTCCGAGGGCTTCTCAACTATCGACGCCGACGTTTCGGGCTGCTCCGTATCCATCGTGCACCGAATCGGCCCTGTTCCATCCCCGATCACAGCGAGCACAGATTTTATAAGTTCTTTTCTCTTTCTAAACTAATTTTCATATTTCACTCGTTATCGTCAAGCACTGAAAAAAAAATCGTTGCGCGGACACTTTATTACCGATTGATTTATATCTGTATCGCTCGATAACAGTTGCATTTCTATTTAACTATCGAAAATTCTCGATAAATCGACGGTTGTAGTCGATTTTCACTCGAGCGAAATTTTATATCAGCCCCCGAGGATTCCGACGAAGCAGGTAAGACATTTAAGCCGCCATGACACGAACGGCGTTATAGTCTCTCCGTCGGGTCAGAACCGGCCCGTTTGGCACGAACTTACGTTCCGACTCGACTAGGCTTCTTTTTTTTCTCCCTCCCTTCCGACCAGCGGCGTCGAGCCGAACGCTCAAACTGGCTATGCAACTTGTGTCTGGCTCTCGACCACTGACGTCACACCCTGCTACGATGTGCCTAGAGTGGGATTGCGACCGGTCGGTTGGTCACACTCTGTCTCCCTCCGTTCATCCGTTTATCTTTCTCTTCGGAGCTTGTTGTCGTTCCCTTTTGGTATTTCCGTCCTTCTCGATGTGACTCGCTTTACCCACGCTAGTTTATTTGATTTCTACCGTCCGCGCCGTAGCCACCTCTGTAACATCCGACCGTGTAGTAGGGAGGATTTTTGGACGCCAGGATGGGTCCGAAGCTAAACGGCGGCTTCGAGCACAGGAGAACAGACGACTAGAGACTGTCGCATCCGCTGGACATCCAGTCCGCGTCCACATCGACGAACATTAATTTCCCGAGGACGACCATGCTCGTAGGAGGACACAGCTCTCGAGTCTCAAGAGTTACGACGAAGAAACGATTTACCGCGGAGGTGAGATCGAAGATACGCGACTCGGAGCGAGGGTAATCGCTTTTGTTTCGGTCAAGAAGATCGACGTCCTTCGATCAATTAATTGGAAGCCTTTTGCAAGAACCACTTCGGAACATCTTCTTGAATTGGATATACATGTATATTTTCTGATTTGGGCGTTTATTCCTTTTTTTGTAGGATAAATTCTGTTAAAAAAAAGGGTCTTTTTTTCGTCCTTCTTTCTTGGGTCCTGATAACTTCCGGTTCTGCCAAGAGCTCTGCGGGTACTCGTTGAAATTCGAGGATTTCCTTGTTACTCGGAGTGAAACTTGGTCCTGTGGCCTGGGGAGTTGATACGATCCGGGGTTAAATTCAGCAATTATTCCGTTGGACAGCCAACCGAGATGACTGGAGAGACAGTCTGCCGCTCCGATCTGGCTTACAGTCGGTGATTACGTGCTGGATACGGAGACCGACGGGAGGGAAAGAGGAAGAGAGAGCAAACTGCTGGCAAAAGCCTTGGGGGGCGGCGCGCACCAGACGACGACGTTGATGATGCTCCTCCGTTGGTGTTGCTGTTTAACCGTTTTATTGGATTAACCTCTTGCGTTTATTTAAACGGGCGACGAGGCTATTACAATATTGCCCCCGGAGTCGCGTTCGGGTCACAGCCGATGTGTGTAGGAGAGCCGACGGACTGACTGCCACGGAAACGTTACCGCTATATGGGTTCCCACGTTTTTCCGTTGGCACCGCGCTAGTCCACCGTTCGCCACCGTCACGGATCAGTTACTTCCGGCGACCCCACCGGAACTCGAAGTACGTTTGATCCAACGCTCTGACGAACAGATAACCTCGGTCAAGGTTTGTCTTCTTCTTTGCTCTTTATTTCGTTTACTGTTTATCACTTTGCGATTGGCTTCACTTTTTTAATAATCTGTGAGTCAGTTATTGAACAATTTTTTTATTTTCTTATTTTTCGTCCTTTCGCAGAAATTGATTAACATGGATCGTTACATTGAATGGAACTCGGTTGTCGTCGGGATAAGAAAATCTCGTCAGTTCACTGCCGAGGCGTTTGGCGTCTCTGACGATTCCTCTTATCGACGGTTCTCGCGTGTAAAATCATTTTCTACGATCACCACCGATCCATTAAGTTCACGATACGGTAATGCACGGGGCGCCGGAATGAGTCCAATCGCGGGCGATTATGTGCTCGACCCGTACAGATATCGTCGGTTATTTTGACGCGATACCGATGCACACCGAAACCCCCCCCTCGTGCTTGAGACTCGAAACGCGAATGCGAAGGTATGGCAAAGCGGAGAGAGCCTCGGGATCCTTGCAGCGCGTTTAGCCCTACTCTTCTGGCCCTGTCAGTGGCGTGAGCACGGAGAACAGGGCCCCGAACACCTGATTTAAGGCCCAAGAAATCAAATTATTATATAATAATTCTTTTTTTATCATATTTTTATTTTAACTCATCAATAATAATGAAAATTATTAGAAAATGTATTAATCACAATTGCGTTATTCGATCAAGGGCTTGATTGTTTGTTATGAAAATAAAAGTTTATTCGTAGCTCGAACGAGGCTACATCGAATCGAGCCACGAGGGTTGTACGGCACGGTCTTCGTTGTGGGGTTGAGTACCGCAGCTGGCACGGCAAATGGTCGTACATCTGCTGAGACACACACACACACACACACACACACACACACACACAACGGGGCCTCGCGTCCGCGGCACGGACTAAACCCCTCCCAAGAGAGAAGTAAGCTCTCTCCCGTGAGCGTAGGTACGAGAAGCGAGCCAAGAGCTTCCGGTCGAAGGATAGAGATGGACGGAGCTACGTATATTATCGTCTACGAGACAAGGACGACAGGGACGATGAAAAAGCGTAACTCAGAGAGAGAAAACAAACGGAAGGAAAAGCGGAAAGACTCGGTCTCGGTCCAGCCAGGATCACGAGAAACAGCATCGGAAGCAACATAACAATTTTTTTTTCCATTGGAACGGCCGGCAATGAACCGTCGCGAAGTTATAAAATTAATTAAAAACCATCCACCGACAGATGTTCATTACAAAAAAATTTCTTCATCGGAAAAAAATGTTATGACCGAAATGCCGTGCTAAAATGAAAACGATATTTGCTAGAAAAAAATATTCATTTGTTATTATTATTGTCATTGTGTATTTTCACGCTTAGGTGTTAATTTTTGTATTATTTTGCTTTCTCATAGAGGAAGCTTTTTTATGGTGAAAATCAATTGTCAACTTTTTCCTTCAAAGTTTTTTTGTTTTTTAATGGTGAAACATAATTTACATGTATAGAAAATATCAATGAAAAATATTGCCAAATAGTTTTCAATAATAATGACGAGGTGAACTATTTATGGATTGAAATAAATTTTTCAACATTCTCAATCATTCTTGCTACACAGTAAAAAATTATTTCGTAAAATCGGAATACCAAGTTTCGTAAAAATAATTTTGTTAAATAAGTGACAAACTCATTTGTTAAGATTTGCGTATACAAACCTGGCCTTTTATTTCCCGTCTCATTAACAACTTTAGTTTGTACTTTTGTTTGTAAAACTAAAACCGGTGTTGGAATCAGAAAATTGACAAATTAAAAATTGTGGAAATTTGTGGACAATAAATTGTTGTAAAAAGTACGAATTTTTTTTACTATGTCTCGTAATCACGGACGGATAACGAGATTCGTGCGCTTTGGTATTGAAAACGTATTGGAAATTCTCCACTGACGTTAATAGAATTCCGCATGTTCCAGCGCATAACGGGAAAGGAGGAGGGGGGGGGGGGGGGGTTGGACAGTGCGAGAAGCGTAATTACCAGAATTTGAATTCAGCCCTTCATTTGCCGGTGCGTGGCGAAGAACCATCATGTGGAGGAGGGGAAAGCGATCGATAATTCCGTGTTTAATCGCTCGAATCGGAGCAAAGTACCCTACAGAGACACGTATGTTGATTTCCGTCGACACAAACTATCACTCCGCTTCATTTTCCGTCCCCCATAATTGCTCGCACTCTCTCCGTCTCTTTCTCATTGCCTGCCGATTTATATATTAATCCGTGCAATTGGCAGGGTTATTTTCCGTTTGCTCGCATTTATTGCTAACATTTCATTGAATTTGCGATTTCAAGTGGTGAGAATGTTTCGGAAAGAAACGATCAAACGAAACAGGAAGGCGTACGGAGATGCAGCCTCAGACGTATAGTTGAAAGAGTTTCGCCCAAGCACTTCGGATTCCGAGAGTGAACGGAGTACGCTCCACTTTCCAGAAAAGCAGCACCAGCGGCGGCAGCCCCGTTTCAAAGTAGCGAGCAATCAATAAGCCAATTCGAACGAGCCGTACATCGGGACATTCGACTCGGTAACCAGTGTACTGCTGATGTTCGAGCAGAAAAAATAGGAGTCAAATCATCTACTATTATCCGTAATATTTTACCGCTGTTGTTAATGGTCTGTCGTTCGATCAACTCGGACGGCATAAAATTACTTGCGGGCAATTCTGAACAGTCTATGGAAATAATAGCCAAATATACCTGAAGGGGACTAATTACCATTACGGAAGGTCGATACTCACTTCGCAGGTCAAAAGTAGCGTCGAATCCGTCACCGATTCGTGGAACGTGAAACATTACACGAAGTAAAATATCGTCGAAGAAAAACTTCCTTATTATCATCTGTTATTAAGTTTAATGTAGTAAATAAACAAATTAATTTGTTAATGTTAACGCAATGAATATAAAAGGTTTAATGAATCTCAAAAACAATTAGTTTACCGTATTAAGAGTCCGATAAACTTTGTTTATTTTACTATAAAAAATATTTTACTATAAAAATGGATGCATAAGTAAATAAATTCGTAAACGAGCTGGTAGTATTTTTTTAGACTACCAAGTTCGGCTTACGGTCTGGAGTTCGAGGGCGAAAATAGTGTAACGCGATATCCACTTGAAGCCTGTTAAACGTAGAAACCTAAAAATAAAATGCAATTATATTTTCGACGTGATGCAGCCGCACGCAGTTACGCTGCAGTTTGTGCATGGTGCAGCAGATGAAGAGGTGTACGCAGGTGCATATGATGTGTAAAAATAAAAATATAAAAAACAACGAAGCAGCATTAAGTAGCTGTAGAGAGAAGTGTGGCAGGGAGTATACAAGACGGATTCAGGTGCAAGCGCTATTGGGGTTTTGTACTCGACTCCCGCGGTCCGACATCGGTCTCTCCAGGTAATTGCGCGAATTCACATTCTCCTATTGTATTATGAAGAGTCGATGAGTGTGCGGCGTTTCAGTGGGGTCGATAGTGCGCAAGTTTATCGTTTGTCAGTCACGCGGGCACGATTTTGTTTTCTGCGACCGTTTTCGTATATATCGAAGCGAGAACGGTAAAGATTGTCAGAAGGGAGCAAGCTATATCGAGCGTGCTGGTACGAGAAATTTTTTATGGAAATTCGTCCTTGGTTTTTTTTATTCACTAAAACTAACTAGCAGGGGTCGCGCGTGTGTCCTCTAATCTCGGTATTCGACTTAACATTTTTTTGGCTTTTATAGATTAAATGTTATTTCGTAAGAAAGACGATATACCCGTGGCTATTTATCGTCAATGCAGTGTCAATATAACAACTTCATCCACAACTGTCAAATACATGATCTGTTTATTCGACTAAAATTGGTCATCGAACGACACCAGCTTCAGACTCGTACGGCAGCCAATCAGGGAACATTTTTTAAGCGACAATAATACACATCGAAAATGCGAGTTAATTTTGGTCATGGAGTTTTTGAAGACGGAGAAGAAAAAAATATATTGCAGGGTAGAAACTGAGCCACGGCCCAATACAGTCATTATCAGGCATGCCGTAGTGCCTCATCAGGTCGTAGTACGGCAGTCTGAGAAGGGTCTTACATGAAATGTAACGTAGTGGTTGAAATGGCCGTGAATAGGCTGCCTGATCACGGCCTTATCAGGATGCCTGATTACCCCCTGAGCAAAATATAATAAGTACATTTTATTTATTAACGTTATTTTATCGGACTTGTTAACCTTTTTATATTTTTTATTCGGATTCAATTAACTATTTACTACAATTTAAATAATAGAAAAATCGATTTTGTTTTCGCTCATAAACCAGCGACCTTGCCGATGGGAACTACGATGGCGGCGCCTTAACCAACTCGGCTATCCCGAACTTGAGAAACGTAATATCAAATTTGCTTTTAAGCTGCGGAAGAAGTATGTACATGACTATATATATTTTTACAGCGCCAGTACACATGCATTCCCAGCCAAAAATGAAATTCAGTTAGAATTTCGAACAATTTCTAATGAGATAAAAATCGGAAAAATCAACCATGTGTAAAATGCTAGGAAAATTGATTTTGGATAATCGTAATGTAAAAAAATATAATAAACAGAAAAATAAATGTTCAAGAAATAGTCAGGGAATCTTTTTCATTAAATCGTTTGAAATATTTAAGTTATTTATTAACTTATTAAATTATACAAATATCCAAAGTTCGTTGCAAGATTTTGTAAACATTTTTTTTCAACGTAATGAAATTCTATAAAAAAATCACATCGACTGTAAAAAATGTATGAATGTATTTGAAATTAGAGAAAAAGGTTCACTGATTTTTTTCAAAAAATTTATTTTAAAAATACGTTAGTAATGGTTTTTTTTTTAGAAATTTCATTATACAAAATCAATGTTCTTGGCACCTTTAATACTGTTAGTTTTGGTGTGTTATGAAGTACTGAAATTTATATGAAATTCAATTTCGGTTGAGGATGTATCCACAAAGCATTTTTCAATTGTGATGTACACACTATTTAAAGGTAAATATATACTTTGCATCTAAATATTCAAATTCAAAGATTTTAATGTTGAACATTGTGATGTTCACCTCGTCGGCTAGTACTTAAAAATTGGTTATCAATCCTTAGCTGATAATTAATAATGGAATAGTATTCAACTACAGTGAAGTAACAAGATGTTCAGAATGCTGTAGAGATATCTAGAGTTAACAAATTTATTATGAAGCAGTACGGCAGATCTGATAACGGCCCTACTGCGGCCGGGGCCGAATATCCACTCACTTTACTAACGGTTAATAAGGACTGCCCGATCAATGCCTGATCTGGACCTGATCTTACTAACCGTAGGCTAGCCTGGTCATGCAGGCCGTGCGTATTCCAAACCCGGCCCAGGTAAGACTTTCCATAAAACGGCAAGCCTTATACCGTTTCCTCATCACGACCTGATCAGTCGTAGGGCATACCTGATCAAATTTCCTCGCAGGTTCTTCGCCCCGTTCAGACACACTGAAACGAAATGTCTGTTTGTATATGGATCGGTCAACCCTCCGTAACAATAACTGGAATGACAGCGATCAATTTGATTGTAGTTATCAAGTCTATGAATTATTTTCTATTGCAGCATGTACAGGGCCGAAATCGTATCATAATCATTGAAACATGGTCAAACTTGTGAACGGGCCTTTTCTTGCACACTGAATACGCACTGCCAGCGCTTATAGATTAATCATGCTAGGACGGAATATGGCAGTGAGAACAAGCGGGAATCCACGAATTGTCGATGTGACCATATGGTCGGTTGATGGGGCCAGTTCATGCGGTAGCAGCATATCGAGTCGCACATGCCGCGGTATTCCCATGATATATACATACAATATCGTATGACAGGTATTTCACCGTCTCACGATTAAATTTACCGGTTTACCAGAGTTTCAGCAACTTCGTGCCATTCAAACCTTGAAGCAAGCCGATCAACGATTCACTGTCTGTATTCCATTTGAAGTTGGGCGGGAAAGAACGAACTATTTGTACTGATGACTCACGGGACGTAAAAAAAACGTCCCATGGAGAACGCGGTCAAACAGAGAATCACTTTTCGCGATGAGTTAATTAGCTGAGATTGTCATTAATAATAGCGCGTTCTTATTTAGTTCGGATGTAACAGTGGTGTCGGAAACGTTATACATATATATGTATATATATTTATATAAATTTTTTTATTCAAATACTTGGCGTTAATATGCTATGTGATCATGAATCTTTCGGTAAGTCTGATCTGATTTACACGAATAACAATATTGACTAAGTTTGGTGTCAATTAATTCATATTTGAGAACTTATTGTTTAAACAAAATATTTAGTGAGGATTTTTTATCTATTATATTGTTCTTTTACCTCAATAACAAATACTGACCAAGGTTGGTGTTAATTGGCACATATTTGAACATTTATTTTTTAAACAATTAAATAATAAACAAAATATGTAATAACAATTTTTTACCGACATATTGTTTCTTTACCTCAATAACAAAGATTGACTAAGTTTGGAGTCAATCTATACATATTTGAGAATTTATTGTTCAAACAATGTTTAAGCAATATATTTAGTAACAATTTTTCACAGACAATATTGTGCCTTTACCTAAATAACAATATTGACCTAGTTTCGTGTTAATTGGTACGTATTTGAGAATGTATTGTAAAAATAAAATCGACGCACCTCACATCCAATCGCGTGACACAATCTCACTATCCGTCGAACAGTTATGATCGTACATAAGTGCGTTGAAAAGCTTGGGTTCGAATTATATCGCAAAAGTGTTGTCAGAATTTCAGTTCGATGCTTAGTTTCTGAACAATCGAATGCAAAGATTTACTTCCGGCATATTGGAGTACTTTAATACTTGGTAGCGTCACACTTATTAAACTCGCTTACAAAGCTCCTTTTTTTACGTATATTTTTTAAATACGCAACGCTACTGCGTCTCTTTTTATATATATCTACATATATATAATAAAAAATCAAAATAATAAATATAAATAAAAAATAAGTATAAAAAGCCTTGCCACCGTAGCGACGATGTACAAAAATGGGGAGGATGACATTTAAGCCCTTATTATCCAAAGTCCCCTTAAAGGACTTACTCCCTCGCAATTCTACGCCACATTCAATGGACTTATGCCCTCAATATTCTAAATTAATATATATATAGCGACACCTTCATTACCGACTGATCATGTTACTTGCGTCCCCTATGATTATCCAAATTCTTTTGCTCTTAATTATCAAAGGTAAGCGTCCCTTTGTGCTTGATCGAAATCCGAACTATTTCCTACGGTCTGCAAGTTCCCCGAGAGCGTCTGCGACTGCCTGTGCGTGTTTTTGATTGTATGCGATCGTCTGCGACCGCCTTTGTGAGTTTGTATGTCAGTGCCTGAAAGTGTTGACTTTCGCGAGCGGGAGACCCTATAACCCGCTAGTGACCAGATAAAAATATTTTTTTTTGTGCACAGATTTGATAATAACAAGGGAGAAAAAATTGTTGATTAAAAAATAATTGACCATCATAGAAATTGGGAACATAATCCACTAGCGATTCAATAAAAAAGGCATGTTTTTTTGTCCAGAGATTCGATAGTAACAAGCGAGAAAAAATTGTAGATTAAATAAAATTTAGATTAACTACTTCGCGACTTTAAAGTAATGTCACGTAAAGTAATAATGCGTTTCCAGCAACTTTGTGAAGTTCTCTTCTATTAAGCGTTAATTGATTAGGAAATACAATATCCTTACCTGAATGATTGGACATTTCTCTCTGTCTCTCTGTCTCTCTGTCTCTCTGTCTCTCTGTACGATCGTCGGGACTGCAAAGTCGTTAAACTCGGTATAAAAGGAAAACAGGAAAGTTAGGATTACCTTTGCGCAACGTCGAATCGAAAGAGTACGGTTGTGCGTGTACAGCTTCGAGGGAGAGTCGAATATTCGTATGAGAATTTAATCGTCAAGGCTGTTTCACCAACAACGATCCACACGCACACATTCCTGTTCTCCTAGTTCGTACAAAAGGGCGACGTCATAACGGCATAATTACCTCTCTGGGACATGCATATACTCACACAGCATGGTTGGGAACGATAACACCGAGAGTCGTTCCATTGTCGTGGAAATCGCGAGAATCGTGTAGCGCATTTAATAACCCTTCGGAATCGGGTTACTGTCATTAACGAGATGCGTTACACCGCTTATCCAGTGAATCTCGCAATTTAATTCGTTATCTAGAGAATCTGTCTTTCTAACAAATATAATGTCATCATTGAGTCCTTTTCTCGTAGGATACACTAAGAAAAATCGGCACTAAGATTTTACCTATCTTTATGTATTAAATATTTTTATACTTGTCTGTCACACTTTTTACACAGTAAAATTTGCAATGCTTGTTGTATATTTCTCATAACGGGTACAACGTAATGCTGTCTAAACAAGCATCGATACTATGAAAAGATTTAGAGAATGAATAGTAAGAAAAGGCTTGTATACACTTAACAAACATTTATTGTCTACAGAAGTCCACGATTATTTGTTCAACTAAATTTTTTCGTATCGAAGAATCGAAGTCTCAAATTTGAAAGAAAGTACAATCAAAGTACAATATTAATGTACAAACCTTTATTTACCGTGTAATGAATATTAAAATCTTTATATTTTCGCCTATCGAAACGTAGAGATAGAGCATAGTTTGGCGGCGCCGTGTCAAAGTGGTACGATCGATTATTGCACTATCCGCTTGCGTCACTGAGAACGTTACTTCGTACATGACACACGAGACAATCGAATTACGTGTATGCGAGGAGGGAACAGCCAACGATGCCACGAATTCGTAGCCGGCGTGACCTTTGCTCTCCAAACCTCGACGGGGTTTGAGGTACACGAGAGTAACTCGAACCTCCTCCATCGGCATGTCCCGAGGTATAAACCATTGGAGATACACGCAAAGGAAACATGCTTTTAGCTATATGTCTGTTTGTTTATTCGTAGCGGCTTGTTCGTTCAAACGGGAGAGGGGAGCGGGGGATATATTGCTTCGCGTGTAATTTCCGTACACCTCTCCATTATTCATCGTTGCTGGATCGCTTGGCAAAAGTGACACAGACACATATACACAGCTTCCTGTATCCCCAAGCGCCGGACCGTATTCTCCTATACACGTATTTACGCTGTATCGCGGCATATAAGTGTCACTGCAGTCTCGACCCACGCCGAGTTCAATGAGAATAATTTCCTTTTCGATGAGCCGCGCGAGATTAGTCAGTCATCAATTATTAATGTTACCTTAATGAATTCTGGACGGAGAATTTGCACATTTAAATATATTCTTGAGAATCCAAGCGGCGGGCAAAATATTTAGACCGGTTGCGACCTTGAAGCAATGACAATAGTGGAAAGTCAAATTTTTATTATTTTTGCTTCCTCATAGAGGAAGCTTTGTGATGGTGAAAAAAAAAAATTTCGAGATTTTAATGAAAACGTGTTCAGAATGTTCCAAAACATCGAAAAATCGAACATTTAGAAAAAAGTCCGGATGTGTGTGTGTGTGTGTGTGTGTGTGTGTGTGTGTGTGTGTGTGTGTGTGTGTGTGTGTGTGTGTGTGTGTGTGTGTGTGTGTGTGTGTGTGTGTGTGTGTGTGTGTGTGTGTGTGTGTGTGTGTGTGTGTGTGTGTGTGTGTGTGTGTGTGTGTGTGTGAGAATCAGACGCGAAAAATTCAAATGGCTATATCTCGGGTACGCCTCCACCGATCAGGCTGAAATTTTGCACACAGCTTGTGTGGTTAATAGTCAATGTTTCTGCCAAATTTCATCCAAAAATGTTCAGTTTTTTTTTTTTGTACGCCATTTTTAATTTCTTCGAAAAAGTCTGTGCGCACCGTAGCGCTCGCAATTTTTTAGCTATCGGGCTACAAACGCGTACACAGATGGAATATGATCACCCGATGATCCCATTAAAATTTCAAGAAAATCGATCGTGCCGTTTAAATTTTATGTCATTTTGAATTTTTTGAATTTCATAAAAAAATTTTTTTTTTTTCAAGACGCATTTTTCCGTATTAAATATTGATCTATGAATAAAAAAAGTGTCAGATTCGTGATCAGCGTGAAAAAATACTTTTAATACAATCCCGGAGTGACGGCTAACGAAAAAGTTTATTGGGCATTTTTATTGCTAAAATTTCAAAAAAGAGTGATTTTGGGTATTTTCAAACAGCAATTTCTTTGCTTCCCGATGAATACTCTATGATACTCTATGTATTTTTTCGTCTGGTGTACAGATTCGACAGCCGTTTTGACCAAAAGCGTAAGGTTGGTTTTTAACCTGAGTCGGCCATCAGTTTTGCTTAAAATTTAAATACGACGTTGATATTGAAAAAGCTGAAAATTGAAATTTTCATATCGCTTCCTCATAAAAGTTGAAAGTTGAACGTTGAAAGTTGTAAGTTGAAATTTTTATATCACTTTCTCATAATGGCCCTTTATTCGCAAAGCTTCCTCTATGAGGAAGCCAAAAATATAGTAAATGCTTTCTCATAGAAGGAGCTTTGCAAATAAAGGGCCATTATGAGAAAGTGATATAAAAATTTCAACTTTCAACTTTCAACGTTCAACTTTCAACTTTTATGAGGAAGCGATATGAAAATTTCAGTTTTCAGCTTTTTTGTAGGTTTTTATTTGTTGATGAGCCTTCAGAGATTCTTTTTTGTTGCACGATGAGGTATTTTTTTAAGTAAAAAAATTATGAATTGATAATTAAAGATTTATTAATTCTTAGGAATTTCCTGTCAGGATGTAATACCATAATTATGGTATTATATTCTTATAAAAAAGTCCTTTCGAGTTTTTAAATAGGTGTGGGTATGTAATGTCGATTTTTGAAGGGCAAAGCCGAGAGAGGCTCGAAGAACGGTGACCCTTGAAATAAAAAAAGAAGCGTGTAACAATGCTGTATAATATATATGTGTGGTTATATCTTGAGCGAAACGCGGTTCCCACGACACCCTACTCTGCCAACGAGCTCACTCCTATGGGAGCGCTTTGTATAGGTGTAGTATGTTATTTGTCATAAGGGTGAGTTTTCATAGCTACAAGCTCGGATAAAACTCGATGAAATTTTATACTTAAATTTGTATATATTCAAATATGCTATTTTTTTTTAGTTTTACTATTTAAAAAATATTTTCTATATGAATTATATTAATATTATATACCATAAGGGTGAATTTTCATATGTATACGCTTGAAGAGCACCCGGCGAAATTTACCCCGAACTTTATACCCAACTTTCTCAATTATCTCGATATTTTCAATTTAAATGGCAAACTTTCGACGGTGCGAATAATTGTAATATTATTCCAGAATGTGGAGTAACAAGCTTCCGCCGAGTTTTATGTTGAACATTCCCGTCGCTTATGTGACCCGACCGGGTTACGCGTAACAGTCATTGAATAATCAATCGAAGAATTTCATTAGCATTTCCGATACAACTTCGAGCTAATAAAGTAGCCGAGAGTTGAGTTACTCTTTTCAGTTTTACAAAACTTCTTTCCGAGTAGATATTTAATGTTTTATATATATATAGTTACGCTCTCGTGGAATAAATAACGCGCGTATTAGGTTTTGGAGCGGATATTATTAGTACAATCGCAGCTTAATATGTTACCGTATCGTGCATATAATGAGATATTCTATCGTTGACAGGTTCACCATTTTCACGTTGTACAAGGATTTAAAGAGCTGTTCACGAAATTGCGCGCCGATAGCTATTTATTTTCAGAGTTTTGCCTCTCGTACCTTTACAATATATAACCGAAGAGTTTCTGTCACCCCTCACTCGTTTCACCTTACCCTCTCGCGTTCGTCGATAGTTGCCCGAGCCGGCCACACGGGGGGAGGGGGGCTGCACCAATTTAGGGGAGCGATACTTCTTTAACCTGCTGCTGGGCACGTCGCAATGCTACTCTCGAGTCTCAATAGCGAATAAAGGTGTACTGAGATGGTATTTATGGGCTTTTCCTTTTCGCACTGTCACGTAACCAACGAATATATCTCGATATATCCAGAATATATGATCAAGCATTCATGGAAACACGTGATCGAACATCTGCCTTTTTTTAAAGTGTGTCAAATCAATATTTGGCTGAGATTATTTTGCCGTTATGTATCATCGTTAAGTTCGATGGAAAAACCATGCAACGTGCAGAAGGTTATTAATTGACTTTCATGAGAATTATATCTTCTATCGTTACCCACGTGAAAAAATGGTCATGTTTTTTTGCGAAAAGTTCAATTTTTCGCATATATGAGGCATTCTTTATCAACCGGGCCACTTTTATCAGTCAACCTGTCCGATGTTTTGTTTGCCAGTTTGTAGTACTACTTGAGAGGGGCTTCTGTGATTTTTTTAAGATTTTTAAAGTGCTCCGTTCAGGATTTGCGTTTTTTAAAAATATTAGTATATCTCAGAAAATATTGGTCGCTCAAAAAATTCGTGGGAACATTAACCTTTTAATTTTTCATCAACTTTCGAATGATGTTAGCCCCATTATTTCCCGATACAGGGAAATCATTTTTCGTATTCAAAAAAAAAATTAAAAAAATTTGTTTCAACTAAATACACACCTTCGATTTTGGTCCCATTTTTACACGGTATTCGACATTGTATGCCAGTTGTGAAAAAAAAAAATTCCCAAAGTGTGACCTGCGATACTTGCGTAGTAAAAACTGTAACCAGCAGAGAGCAAACGAGAAAAACACATCCAACAAACTTGATTGAAAGAACCTCTGTGGCAAAAGAAGTTGCCCAACTATGTGAGTGAAATTTACCGACTACGGGAAAACCCCTTTTATTTATCTAACTAATAGTCGATTTATATCTATGTATATAAATTAAATTTTGTATTGTTTTTTGCTTCCTCATAGAGGAAGCTTTGTTTTGATAAAAAAAACAAAAATTCGAGACTTTAATGAAAACATGTTCAGAATGTTCCAAAACGTCGAAAAATCACATTTAGAAAAAATGTCCGGATGTGTGTGTGTGTGCGCGCGCGCGCGCGCGCGCGCGCGCGCGCGCGTGTGTGTGTGTGTGTGTGTGTGTGTGTGTGTGTGTGTGTGTGTGTGTGTGTGTGTGTGTGTGTGTGTGTGTGTGTGTGTGTGTGTGTGTGTGTGTGTGTGTGTGTGTGTGTGTGTGTGTGTGTGTGTGTGTGAAATGGACGTGCAAAATTCAAAACGCTATAACTCTAGAACGCCTTGACCGAACAAGCTGAAATTTGGCACACATCATGTATGATCAGTAGTCAATGTTTGGTCAAAATTTCATCCAAAACTGTTCAGTTGTTTTTTTTGTACGCCATTTTTAATTTCTTCAAAAATGTCTGTTCGCGCTCTAGCGTTCGTAATTTTTTAGCTATCGGGCTAAAAACGCGTACACAGATGGAATATTATCACCCGATGATCCCATTAAAATTTCAAGAAAATCGATCGAGCCGTTTAAATTTTATGTCATTTTGAATTTTTTGAATTTCATGAATTTTTTTTTTTTCGAGACGCATTATTCTGTATTAAATATTATTCTACGAATAAAAAAGTGTCAGATTCGTGATCAGCGTGAAAAAATACATAGAATACAATCCCGGAGTGAAGACTAACGAAAAAGTTTATCGGGCATTTATATAGCCAAAATTACAGAAATGGGTGATTTTGCGTATGTACGCTATGTATTTTTTCGCCTCGAGTACACATTCGACAGCCGTTTTGACCAAAAGCGCAAGGTTGGTGTATTTTTTCGCACTAAACCTGAGTCGGCCAGCAGTTTTGCTTAAGAGCATGTGAAATACTATGGAGTGCGAGAGAGATAGCATCGGTCGCGCTCTCGGCGGAGCGAGTGAGACACGCTGAGAAAGTGTTTCACATGCTCTTAAAAGTTAAATACGACGTTGATATTGAAAAAGCTGAAAATTGAAATGTTCATATCGCTTCCTCATAAAAGTCGAAAGTTGAAAGTTAAAATTTTTATATCACTTTCTCATAATGGCCCTTTATTCGCAAAGCTGCCTCTACGAGGAAGCCAAAAATATAGTAAACGCTTTCTCATAGAAGGAGCTTTGCGAATAAAGGGCCATTATGAGAAAGTGATATAAAAATTTCAACTTTCAACTTTCGACTTTTATGAGGAAGCGATATGAAAATTTCAATTTTTTTTTAACTACACAAGTATCGCAGGCCCCACTTTGGGAATTTTTTTTCAGAATCTTTACACAATGCTAAACATCCTGTAAAAGTTGGACCAGAATCGAAGGTGTGTTTTTAGTAGAAAAGAATTTTTTACATTTTTTTTTTGTACAAAAAATGGACTTTCCTGGATCGGGAAAATTATGACTCTAACATCATTCGAAAGTTACTGCAAAATTAAGAAATTAATATTCCTAAACATTTTTTGAGCGACCAATATTTTCTGAGATATACCGATATTAAAAAAAAAAAACCTAAATCGTGAACGGTGCACTTTAAAAATCTTTAAAAAATCAGAAAAGCCCCTCTCAAGTAGTACTACAAACTGGCAAATTTAAAAATACATCCGAGCGGTCAACCGAAAAAAGTGGCCCGGTTGATAAAGAATGCCTCTAATGTGCAAAAATATGTCCGAAATATGTCATATATAAGAATATATTAAAGTATTAAAATTTAATAATATTTTAACAATCTATTCGTTTAATTACAAATATATGAAAAAAACTTTCACGACGCTATGTAGCCGTCAAAAATGTCGATATAACCGATTTATTTTGCATATATTTTAGCATATGTTCGACTTTCCGTGTGGGTACAGGCAGAATGCAAAGGTTAGAAGATTCAGAGAGGGTGAAAAGAGATGCACGAACAAATAATTATTTATTAACCCGTTCATTTTATCGCATCGTTGATCTAATAGCAAAAAAGAATCAGATATTTCTATTTTACTCGCTCTACGGAGGAACCGTAATATAGATCGCTGGCTATTTCCTGCAGGGAATTGTAGATATGTTTAACGTAGCACTGCTTTCGCGAACATATGGTTATGAAGAGTCAACGAAAGTATCTCTCGCGTTTGCTTCCTGGATTAAAACGGAAATAAAAGTCGAAAGAAATTTTTCCATAACCAGGTTATATTATAATCGTAACGTTACTCGGTCGAACAGCGCATCGTCAAGGTTTATTGACACAAGTGGCCAAACATTAGCTTAAATTTGATCCCATCAATTAATCATTTCGTCAAAACTACCGAGCCATCGAATTTTGCCCTATAAAAGCGTCGTTCTAATATCATCATCTTATACTCGCCACAGCAAGCAACCTAGCAACAATGTCGAAAATTACAATCTTTCTATGTGCTGCACTCTTCGCTGCGGTAAGTTCCGTTCAAAATAAGTACAACGACGTATAAAAGTTCAAAATACCACAATCATAAAAATAATAAAAGTTTTTAAATTTTTCTTTACAATATTTACATATTTGACGCTAATAATCAAGAGACGCGGCAGTATTAAAATAGTACCTTATTGTGATACTAGTGCGGAAAAGCGGTCTTTTCGACGAAGGTTGGGAAGTGGCCGTACGAGCCGGATCGAGCGCTTCAACGGCACGAGGCGAAGCCGAGTGCTGTTGAAGTGCGGCCATTTCACAACCGCCGTCGGGTGTCCGCTTTTACGTACAAGTTTCGCATACTATTTCATTTAACGAATGCGGGAAAAGCGTTACTCCGTGCCTGCTGTTTGTGGCGCTGCGAGCGGCGTGCAATAATTACCAGAAATCGCACGCAAAGAAGCCGAACTGCACGGAAGTAGCGCATTTCATGCATGAGTTACATAAATTACTATTACATTACTCGATGGGAAAACAGCGGGTTTGTGTGCTTCGCGTGCGAAAATGTTCACTTTCACACCTTGTGAAATAAAACTTTGTACAATACTCGTGCGAAAAACGGTTTCTGAACTCGTGTAATTGCCAAACTCGTCAGAACATTTTTTTTCGCACTCGTATCAAAGAATACTGTTTTTAAGCTACCAAGTAGCTATACTCTAGTATGCCGGAAGTGGAATCTGAATCGATGATATTTGAATTGATATTTTAATAATTTTATTTTTATTTTTTTACTGCATAATTACTATAGTAAATATGTATAATAAATATATCGGTATAAATCAGTTTACTTAAACTTCGCTCATGTAATTTCAATTATATTCGTTTTTTTATTTTTGTTAAGATTATTTCTAAAAACATATTTTTTCTAACAGGTAACAAATTATGGGTACTGGGTGTAACATTTTCATTTTTTGAAAAATAAAGTATATAGAATATTCTTGTAAATTTCAGGCGGCCGATGCTACCTACTTGACGAGCTCTCTCGCAGCCGCCCAACAGAGGGTTGAAGCACTCGTAGCAGCCGAAATCGCCAGAGTTGAACAGAATTATGAAGACGCCAAGAAGAGGGCCACTGAACGTTCTGAACAACTCGAGAAAGCTGCAAATGATTTCAGCGACAAAGTTGCCGATGACGTTAAAAAAATTGAGAATAAGGTGTGTATAGTCGAGTTTACGGTTTGGTGTGTATTACGCCAAATAAATAAACGATTATCAATTAAAGAAATTTCTTTCGCTTTGACAGGTTGAGGAGGATATTAAAAATCTCGTCGACGGAACTGAGGATGTCGATGTCAGCGAATGCAGTAAAGAGAACGAACATCTGCACGACCTCGCAAGCGTTGTGATCTCCAACATGACCGCGTGCATCGTCGATAAAAAAGAAACTGGAAATGCATACGTCGAGAACATTAACATGGCAGCCTCTAACGTTCTTGGAAATTTGTCTGCGATCAATGACGAAGTTCACCGCTGCGGTGAAAATGTCGTTGGTATCACATCCGCTCTCAGTGCTATTGCCTGCACCAAGTTGGTGAGTCAAATTTTTTTCCGAATAAAATCGTCAAATTCGGGGCATACCGAGATTCGAACCTCAAAGTCATCATGCAAATGTGAAAAACTAATTGTTTCACGCTTGCAAACAATTTTCGATTACGTTGATAATAATTTTTCCTTTTGTACGAGTGAAAAAAATGTGGGCATATTCGTGCTTCCTCATAGAGGAAGCTTCGTTACAAAATAAATTCAAAAAATTGAGATTTTTGTGTCAGAGTGTTTAAAATGTTGTCAATATTGACAAATTACATTTAGAGAAAATGTTCCGATGCGTGTGTGTACGAATCAGACCCGAAGAAGTCAAACAACTTTAACTCGAGAATGCCTCGAGCGATCAAGCTGAAATTTAAAACATATACGGAGAGACAAATATAGTAATATCATCTAAAATAGTTTGGGAATAATCTCCAGACGATATCGCAAACGCGGGACATATCGGAAATCTGTGAAATTTTACTATAGCGTATGGGACGACAAATTAAACCGACGAAAATATTCAGTCCCGTGATGCGGCCGCCACAGTAATTGTTACTAAATCGTATATAGCAAGAAATGATGAAGGGTGCGCAATCTATCACTGAACTCATAGCAGTTTATACCGAACTGACTTGGTGCATTTTATATGCGTCTGGAGAATAATATTAAACATTTGTGGGCGCAAATTATGGGAATAATTACGATATGCCGTAAATGGTACAGCGACTTATGCATAGCTAAATTCGCGATGCGTTTGGTTAAAATCGTAATTTTTCCACTTCGTCCTCGAATTACTATACGAATCTGGAGGTTATTACCATACTTTTCTCTCCATGTAGTATATGTGGAATGTGGTACATTTTTCGTCAAAATTTCATTGAAAAATTTGCAAGCTTATTTTTAAAGCGGTTTAGAATTTTTCCATAATGTCAGTTCGCGTGCCAGTTTTTAGATTTTTATCTACACTAGGACCTCGAATTTGTTACTCTCGATATCCGTAGCAGTCCCCACCAGGGAGCGGATATCGATCGGCGCAGTAAGCTATGGGCCGTGCTCGACAGTTAGTATGCGCGGGGCTTGCGCAACCTCGAATATGGTAGGTGTGATGCGGAGTCAGTCCCGCCGCTGTGAATGAACTCGAGGTCCTAGTGTACCTTGCTAAAAACATGTACCCAGATAGGATATTATAGTCCAATGATCCCCATTAAATGTTGGGACAATTGATCGAAAGGTTCAAATTTGATATTGTTTCAAATTTTTTTATTTTACGAAAAATTAGTACTTTACTTTAGACGCAAGTTATATGAAATATTCATTTATGAGTAAAATAAGCGGTATCTTACCATATTACGTAACGAGCGTAAAAAATACATTAAACATAGTCCTAGAATGATGACTAACGAGAAAAATTTCTATAAAACATATAAATCCAAATATTTTGAAAATTAAAGATTTCGTGTGTTTCAAACCGCGATCTTTGCTTCCCAATGATATCGCGAAAAAAGTCTTGTGCCACTCATGTTTCACGGCATGAAATACACAAGATGAAGTATATGAGGTGTTGAAAAAGCTAGACAAAGGGATATCATTCGGATTTCTTGAATATAATTCGAAGGTTCCAAAGAATCATCCAGACCACTTATCTTCAAGTCCTTTTTCGCCCTGAATGTGAATCGGGCAGCTGTTTTTACTTAAAGTTTACGCACAGCGTTGGTTTTTGCAACGAAAATATGGTTTATCGAGCATTTAATCTTAATAAAATAAACAACAAATTTTAACTCTATAATATATAATACATAAGTAAATAAATTAAAAGGATGAAAATTGCAATTTTCATATCGCTTTCTCGTAATGTTCCTTTATTCGTAATAGTTACTTTATGAGGAATCCAACAATACGGAAGTAGCAAATGAAGGAAAATTACGAGTGAGCGATATAAAAATGGCAACTTTTACCTTTGCGCATAGCTTCATAGTAAAGGGTATATGATTTTTATTGTTATTACTGCGTTAACAGGCCGGAGTAAAGGCAGCGTGGGTCTCCGCCAGGTCCGTCCCAGCACTGTCGGTGAACATGGGAAAGATGAATTATTTGCTCTCCACCGTTCAACCTTCTCTCGCCTACTGCACGACCACCCATGGATTTGCCAATTTCTACCACCAGTCTTTGATGATAATCAGAAATACTAAGATCTGTATTCAACAGAAGATGGACGAGGCTCGTCGTAATTCCACGACTGTCAAGGATGACGCCGTTAAGGCAGAAACCGTTGTCCCCGACGACAAAGTTGCCACTGAAGCAGCTGTGCCCAACGACAAAGTTGCCACTGAAGCATCTGTGCCCGATAAAAAAATTGACCCTGAAACCGCTGTGCCCGAAGAAACGACTGCGGCCAAAGCAGAAACAGCTTCCGCTAAACCATAAACTTTAGATGACGGTGAGCCCATGATTGAAGCCGTCCGTGCATAGGAAGCGTCAAATGTCCTACTCATCCCAAAGCTGCGGACGAGTTAGAGCATCCGATTTGACGCTATAATTCATTATGTATGTGACAAAAGGAAAAATATAAAATATATAATGAGTGAAAAACCAAAATCTCAATTACATCAAGAGTTAATTCATTAATCTATAGTTGACTTTATTTCGTCCCACTTTGTGAACAATATAACAATATAACAAAAGTGAACATACCGTTGTGTGGTTCAACAATCAATGTCGTTGTTTTATTCTGAGAAGGTGAAAAGGTCAATGAAGACGAAGCTGAAACTAGCGAGCAATTCGGCGTACCGGCTGGGGTTCTCAGCCGTTACCGTACCCTTCAGTTTGCTCGACTCTGCTGACCTAGAAGTAATTTTTTTCTGAACTTGTAAAGGCTGTATGCTGCAAACTACTATTCACATTGATGGTTACAGGTATCGGACGATGTATAAGATGTCTGAATAATTTGAAAAATAGCCATAATAGATGTTAATTCCCGCATATTTTAATCCGTCGCGTCTTGGGTTCGGCCCGCTATTTTTCATATGACTGAGCTATCTCTTAAAAGCACTTGGATTTTTTATTAGATTTTCTAAAAATGTTTATAAAATATTTATAATTAAAAAATGAACTTATTCATCGGCATAATTTCAAAAGTTGAAAATTGGAATTTTCATAGCGCTTCCTCATAAAGTTGAAAATTGAAATTGTCATATCGTGTTCTCATGATGTTCCTTTATTCGCGAAGGTTTTATGAGAAAGCATTTTCTGTATTTTTGGTTTCATCGTAGAGGAAACCAAAAATTGAAATTTTCAACTTTTTTCAACATCAACGTCTTGTTAAACGTTCATGCAAAACGGAAGGCCGATTCAGGTTCACCGCGTAAAAATACTCCATCCTCACGCTTCACTTTCTCGGATCTGCGCTTGGCGCGAAAGAATACATGGAAGTATGCGCTCCTGAATTTGTTTTTTTTTTGTACTTTTGATTTTTACTCAAAAAAATCCAAGTGATGCCTCTTTATCTAGCTTTTTCAACCCCATCATATCCATCGTCTTGTGTATGTATTGCTGTACCTCATAATAGGCACCTGGGTTTTCCGCGATGCCATCGGAAAGCAAAGAAATCGCTGTTTAAAAATACCCAAAATCACTCATTTTTGTAATTTTGGCTATAAAATGCCCGATAATCTTTTAGTCCAGAGCGACAACTCGCTAGTTGTCGCTCCGGGGCTGTAATTCCATGTATTTTTCCACGCTGATCACGAATTAGACACTTTTTTATTCATGGATGTATACTTACTATACGGAAAAATGCATGTCGAAAAAAAAAAATTACATGATTTTTAAAAAATTCAAATGGCATAAAATTTAAACGGTTCGACCGATTTCCGTGAAATTTTAATGGGATCATCGGGTCCCATCTGTGTACGTGTTTTTAGCCCGATAGCTAAAAAATTGCAAGCGCTAAAGCGCAGACTTTTCCGAAGAATTTTAAGGGGGCGTAAAAAAAGACAACTGAACATTTTTGGATGAAATTTTGCAAAAACATTTACTATAAACCACACATGCTGTGTGCAAAATTTCAGCCTGATCGGTTAAGCAATTTCCGAGATAGAGCGATTTGAATTTTCCGCGTCTGATTCACACACACACACACACACACACACACACACACACACACACACACACACACACACACACACACACACACACACACACACGCACGCACGCACGCACGCACGCACGCACGCACGCACGCACGCACGCACGCACGCACGCACGCACGCACGCACGCACGCACGCACGCACGCACGCACGCACGCACGCACGCACGCACGCACGCACGCACGCACGCAGGCACACACACACCCACACACATCCGGACATTTTTCTAAATGTGATTTTTCGATGTTTTGGAACATCCTGAACACGTTTTCATTAATATTTGGAATTTTTTTTTCACCATAACAAGGCTTTCTCTATGAGGAAGTAAAATTTGAAACAATTTGGACAAATCTTGTGAAATATACACTTTTTTAGATTTGAGCTGGAGTGGGCCGGCGTCACCTATTTTTTTCTAATTTTTTTCGACAAAATTGTGAAAAAATATCAAAACAGATCAGTCGATTGTGAGTTATCACTCGATCATTTTTATATGTAACACCGCATTTTTAGAAATTTTTTAGACTTTTAAATTGTGGCGATCAACAAGTTCATTTTTTTAATCATAAATAATTATAAACAATGAACAAAACAATAAAACATGTGAGTGCTTTTGAGTCATATAAAAAAAAACGGGGGCCCAATTCAAGGATGTGAAGGATTAGACCCAGGTAGAAATGGTACGGAATGCCCCATATATTTCGTTGTATAAAATATATACATGCGTATACAATATATTTGACCGATAGTCCTTTGCATATGTGTTACCTCTATATACTTATAGAGGTAACACATATGCAAGTGAAGTTTAAACGTACAGAAAGAGATTGAAAATTTCATAATTGATCGATTGAATAGAAAAATAGAATCGGAATATCGAGAGAATATCGAATATTAACGAAAATATGCTGTAAAGCATTTTGTCAATCATAACACTAGGAGGTTAAAAGTATCGAATAAAACTCCTTTGTAAATGAAAATTCATCCGCTTATAGTTTGAGTCCACTGTATTTGCTATCTCTAGGGGGCATTGAAACTTTTCTCTGCGAAATCGATAGAAGATCCGGTCAATGGCACCGTGTTCTTTTCAATCTTCTCAAATTTACATCGTTCTGCTATTTTTTTGGACGTGAAAAGAAGAATAAATCTACACATAAGCAGTCTAGGCCAAACACAATAAAAAAAGTTGAAAATTGAAATTTTCACATGACTTCCTCATAAAAGTTGCAAATTGAAATTTTCATATCGCTTTCTCATAATGTTCCATTATTCGCAAAGATTCTTCTTTGAGAAAGCCTTTTCTACATTTTTTGGCTTCTTCATAGAGAAAGCTTAGCGAATAATGGAACATTATGAAAAAGCGATAGGAAAATTTCAATTTTCAATTTTTATGAGGAAGCCATATGAAATGTTTCAATTATTGCCAAAATTGTAACAAATAGGGGCACCCAACTGCTCTACATGCGTGCCAAATTTCAACCCGATTGATAAAACCGTTCTTGAGTTATAGACGGTTGAATTTTGCAATCCTAGCACACACACTTATACACACACACATCCATCCAGACATTTTTTTTTGCGGGCGCGCGCGCGCGCGCGCGCGTGTGTGTGTGTGTGTGTGTGTGTGTGTGTGTGTGTGTGTGTGTGTGTGTGTGTCTGTGGGTATAACTCGAGAATGCCTCGACCGATCGAGCTAACATTTCAAACACAGTAAGTGTGGTTAATAGTGAATGTTCGTGCAAAATTTCATCCAAAAATGTCCAGTTTTTTTTGTACGCCATTTTGATTTTTTTAAAAAATGTCTGTTCGCGCTCTAGCGCTCACAATTTTTTAGCTGTCGGGCTAAAAACGCGTACACAGATGGAATATGATCACCCGACCATCCCATTAAAATTTCAAGAGAATCGATCTAACCGTTTAAATTTTATGCGATTTTGAATTTTTCAAATTTTTTGAAAAATCTGTACTTTACTTTAGATTCAATTTTCCTCACTTAATATCCATTTATGAATACAAGAAGTGTATGATCAGCGTGAAAAAATACATAGAATACAATACCGGAGTGACGACTAACGAAAAAGTTTATCGGACATTTATATAGCCAAAATAACAAAAATAGGTGATTTTGCGTATTTTCAAACAGCAATTTCTTTGCTTCCCGATGGATACTCTATGATACTTTATGTATTTTTTCGCCTCGACTACAGATTCGACAGCCGTTTTGATCAAAAGCGCAAGGTTGGTGTATTTTTTCGCGCTAAACCTGAGTCGGCCAGCAGTTTCAGTTAAAAGTTAAATACGACGTTGATATCGAAAAAGCTGAAAATTGAAATTTTCATATCGGTTCCTCATAAAAGTTGAAATTTGAAAGTTGAAAGTTGACATTTTTTTACCACTTTCTCATAATGGCTCTTTATTCGCAAAGCTTCCTCAATGAGTAAGCCAAAAATATAGTAAATGCTTTCTCATAGAAGGAGCTTTGCGAATAAAGGGCCATTATGAGAAAGTGATATAAAAACTTCAACTTTCAATTTTCAACTTTTTTTTAATAGTGAAGGGATAAGCTGGTGGGTGGTAGGGCTACGGCCGAAGCCGAAGAGTGTTTAATGTGGGGCTAAAGATCAACGTACCTTCAAAACATTCCGAACACGTTTTTCCCCGAAACGATTTTTAACTCCCGACCGCCCGCCAGGGCAAAAAGACGGTAGTTATGCGTTTCACTGAGGCCCCCCGATTTTTCTGTTTTCGTTATCTCCAGTGTTTGTCGAAACGGCGCAATTTCTCTTAACAGAATTTGGCACACTAGTTCCGTGTATGTGGGAGTGTGTTCGTAGCAAAGGAATAAGAAAGTAAATGTGAAATGGCAGAGATAATTAACTTCGAAAAATCTGGCTAAAAGCCTATTCAGATATATCGACAGCCGGCCACCATTATCTACTATTGCCTTTGCGATTATTTGTCGTCTGCTATAAAAATGCTGCTGCAGCTGTGTGCTATTCTATAGTGCAGTGAATTCACTCAACGGGTAATATAACCTCGAATACACGTCGCGCTGCGTCTATGCTAATTTTTTTATATACACAGTAAAAAATAATTTCGTATAATTGGAATACCAAGTTTCGTAAAAAGCATTTTGTTAAATAATTTACAAACTCAATTTGTTCAAGCTTGAATATACAATCCTGTCCTTTTATTTCCCGAGCCACTAACAATGTTTAGTTTGTTCTTTCGATTGTAAAATAAATAGAACCGGTGGTGAGATTCGAAAAGTAACAAATAATAAATTGTGGATGTTTGTGGACGATAAGTTGTTGTAAAAACTCCAAACTTTTTTTTTACTGTGTATTTAAAAATTGTTCACGCGTGTTTAAAAAAAATATTATTAGTTATTATCTAATGTTGTGTTTCTCCGATAAGATTTTATATGTGTGATTGCTCTCCAAAACAATTTGCTATTTGTCACTGCTCTCCATTACCACTTTCTATGTGTCGTTTCTCTTCGATACAATTTTCCATGTATCGCTCTTCGTTCACTATTTTATATGTCGTTCCTCTCCGATACATTTTTCTACGTATCGTTCTTCGGTTACTTTCTAAATGTTGTACCGAAGAGGAACAACACATTGGAAATTATATCGGAGAGATACAACATTTAGAAAATTGCATCGGAGAGGAAGAACACATCTAACATTTTGTCAGAGAGGAACGAAACCTAAAAAATTGTAGCGGAGAAGAAAATCACATAGAAAATAGTAACGGAGAATTGTATAGACGGTAGAATTCAAAAAGCATACAATAAAATTAAAAAAGTAAAAATAAAAAAAAAATCCCGACTGCAAAAACATTAATCCTTATTAAAAAAAAATTTGTAAAAAAAATGGTTAATAAAAAAGTAACTTCAAAAAGGATCAAATAATTCATGAATGTAACATTAATTAATATTGTCGGTAAAAAAACAATACTAATAATTGTAAAATTAATTAATCGTAATTATATCAATTCGTTCATAATCTTCTCTACAGTCTGGAGACGGCTTCCGAACACTATTCTATATCCACACAAATAAACTAGGTAGCGGAATATTATCATATATTATATAAACCTGTCATTCGGAAACCGTCTCCCGACTGTAGCAAAGATTATGAACGAATTGATATAATTACGATTAATTAATTTTTATATTATTCTTTATTACTTATTAGTATTGTTATTTACTGACAATATTAATTAATGTTACATTCATGAATTATTTCATCCTTTTTGAAGTTACTTTTTTATTAACCATTTTTTTTTGTTTTACAAATATTTTTTAATAAGGATTAATGTTCTTGCAGTCGAGAGTTTTTCAAAATTTTTAATTTTTTTATTTTATAAAATGAAAAAAAACCTAATCGTTTCAGAGAAAAATGAATTCAAAATTTTAATGTTGTTGTGGGGCTGAGTCCGGGGAGGTGAGGTACGAGGGGAGCGCCCTATGCTTATACATAGGGTCGACTCGCTGTTTCCACTCGTCAAAAACAAAATAATAGCAATATTTAAGTGATGTTTTTGCATGATTTTCTTAGAGATATTTAATAAAATATGGATTTCTTTAGTGTTTGGACAGCGTAAAAAGTGTTCTTCGAATTTTATATAATACAATTTTGGCATATTAATTTATCAACAGTATTTAGTTGGTAGCAGTGCCGCCTCGTGTTTACAAACTAACTGTTGAACATTACTGCAGGGATTGCATATCTATATTTTTATTGGTAATGACGTAGCTGTAGCAAATTGGGTATGTCGATACGGTAGGTAGTGTCATTTTCGTTCGTTTTTGTCGTTTGACCGAAATTTCTTACCAGCATCTCGTTTTGTTTGATCAATAATCAATTAACGATGCTGTAAATCGTAATGCAGAACATGCCAAACGTTAAAGCTAATATCCGTTTAACTTTACAAAATTTTCCACGTACTTGGTAGCATTTTCTTAGATGATATCAACTACATACGACGGGATGGTCCGGAATTTTCCATAAGAGTAATGCAATCAGTGTACGAAAACCGGTAACTTTCTGTTTTTTTTCAAAAAAATTATGCTGTGGATTGGTTCCAAATTTTACCGCAAAGCGATTATGTACGTTCGTGTACATTTTTACGATTATGTTAGCATTTTGGTGTTGCCCTACACAACCTTAAGAAAGCATTTACTATTGTTGCGAAGAATTTCAGCGTTCTATCGTACGAGCCCATGAGTGTCATGCAGGAGAATAAGACACCTTATTGTTTAGAACGACTCTTTCTTACCAAAACGTGTGACGAAAAGATGGAAACAAATAGTTGGCAAATGTATACCTCGAGCAGCGTACACAAATCTTGAGAATTGTAGCCAAGAGGTAAAAATCACGGATACATTTTATTTCTCAAGGACTGCATCGTCTTAAACTTGACATATGCCTTGAGAGTTGTAGCCGAGAAGTAAAAATCAAGAATACATTTTTTGTCTCAATTTCTAAAGGTCTGTATCGTCTTGAACTTGACAGATGCCTTGGGTTGTATATCGAGTATGACATAAAAGAACAGACAATGTACATCTCAAAAAGTCAGATATTTATTATCAGAGAAGCAAGCGGACGGTGTGGTGCTGGAATAAACATGCATTATGATTACATTTGCAATTATTTACAAATCTTATACATCGTCCGATAGCTTCAAATGTCAATTTGAATAACTGTTTGTAGGTTACATCCTGTCCAAGTCCAGAAAATACGAAATCTAGGTCGGCAGAGTCGAGCAAACCAAGTGTACGGTACCGTGTGAGAACCTCTATCGGCGCACAGATATGCCCGTTAGTTTCAACTTCATGTACGCAATAAGTTTGCGGTACGGAAATAGCATGGTCTAAAGCTGAGCTTATCATTTTTCGAAAAAACGTGTTCCCGCTCTAGCTTGTACAGATTTTGTGTTATCGAATTGAAACTTCCTACAAAAGTAAAATAAACATCTTTTCAACTCTCCTTAAACAACTTTTGCTGTTGAATTTGGAAAGAATCGGTCGAAAGGTCAGGATTTAGTGTTACTTTTAATTTTTCGAAAAATACCTTCTCGCACTCTAGCTCATACAATTATTCACATTTTGCTTCCTCATAGAGGAAGCTTTGTGATGGTGAAAAAAAATGTTTTCGAGATTTTTATGAAAACGTGTTCAGAATGTTCCAAAACATCGCAAAATCACATTTAGAAAAAATGTCCGGATGTGTGTGTGTGCGTGCGTGCGTGCGTGCGTGCGTGCGTGCGAGCGCGCGCGCGCGCGCGCGCGCGCGCGTGTGTGTGTGTGTGTGTGTGTGTGTGTGTGTGTGTGTGTGTGTGTGTGTGTGTGAATCAGACGCGAAAAATTCAAATGGCTATATCTCGGGTACACCTCCACCGATCAGGCTGAAATTTTGCACACAGCTTGTGTGGTTAATAGTCAATGTTTCTGCCAAATTTCATCCAAAAATGTTCAGTTGTTTTTTTTTTGTACGCCATTTTTAATTTCTTCGAAAAAGTTTGTGCGCACCGTAGCGCTCGCAGTTTTTTAGCTATCGGGCTAAAAACGCGAACACAGATGGAATATGATCACCCGATGATCCCATTAAAATTTCAAGAAAATCGATCGAGCCGTTTAAATTTTGTCATTTTGAATTTTTTGAATTTCATGAATTTTTTTTTTTTTCAAGACGCATTTTTCCGTATTAAATATTAATCTACGAATAAAAAAGTGTCAGATTCGTGATCAGCGTGAAAAAATACTTATAATACAATCCCGGAGTGACGGCTAACGAAAAAGTTTATTGGGCATTTTTATAGCCAAAATTGCAAAAAAGAGTGATTTTGGGTATTTTCAAACAGCAATGTCTTTGCTTCCCGATGAATACTCTATGATATTCTATGTATTTTTTCGGCTCGAGTACAGATTCGGCAGCCGTTTTGACCAAAAGCGTATGGTTGGTTTTTTTTCGCATTAAACCTGAGTCGGCCAGCAGTTTTGCTTAAAATTTAAATACGACGTTGATATTGAAAAAGCTGAAAATTGAAATTTTCATATCGCTTTCTCATAAAAGTTGAAAGTTGAACGTTGAACGTTGAACGTTGAAAGTTGAAAGTTGAAATTTTTATATCACTTTCTCATAATGGCCCTTTATTCGCAAAGCTTCCTCTATGAGGAAGCCAAAAATATAGTAAATGCTTTCTCATAGAAGGAGCTTTGCGAATAAAGGGCCATTATGAGAAAGTGATATAAAAATTTCAACTTTCAACGTTCAACTTTCAACTTTTATGAGGAAGCGATATGAAAATTTCAATTTTCAGCTTTTTTTTCAACAGGTGTCTTAGTTTAACATCCATATTTGGATTACAGTACAACCTTAATTATCTGAACCAATTGGGACCGGAGCACGTCGTGATTAACGAAAATTCGGATAACAGAACAGTGTGTTAAGCGGTATAGCGCAATACACATCGAAAAAAATTACAGTACCCATATATTTTAAATAATTATCATATATATTTGAGGAATAACATGATACATGTATTTTTATTATATTCAACGGTAACTTCAAACCTTCATCATGAAATCCACAATTTTTTTTTGACGAGCGTGCTATGTGCTGGTATCACCCTTGTTGAGTTTCGAAAGGGTTTCTAATTTTTTTTTCCATCGTAGGCACAATATGCTTACGCTTAGAAGTCGAAGGACTGGACGTTGAATCCATAATGCACGAAATTACGATACCAGTTTAACGAAAATAAATTTTGAATACATGTGTATTTACTCGGTTGAGAAACTAATAAATACTGCGCATACAGATGACGTGCATTTACGGTAGTGCTGCGTAAGTGGAGTGTTTTTAAATTGGCTTGTGTGTAGGGCGTCACAATGTAAGGATACGAGAATTTTGCACAATAGTTCGGATCGTAGAAACTTTATCCGAACTAGCGGCGGTTCGGACAACAGAGGGTTCGGATAATGGGTGTTCGAATAATCGAGGTTTTACTGTACTCTTAAACATTTATTTTTTCAACAAAGGATTTTCTGTAAAAATTGTACAAACATTGGTGACGTAAATTGTGACAAAACGAATTATCAAAAAATTTTGTGAATTGACATTAAATGTTTTGTTAAAACAGGCTATAACATACTAAACGGATTTTTTTTTATACGAAGATCGTGATCCTGGCCGTTCGGCCTACAATGCCCCATTTGTACAAATTTGGAGAATTATTCGCAATATTTGCAGTTTTGGTCCCTCGAACGTTGTCGCCAAAAATGGACCAAAAGGTGGCTAAAAATGATACATCTACTCTAGTTCAAAATTAATGTATTTAATTTTTGTCCACCTTTGGACAGTTGTGCTGACCGATATCGAAAATGGGTTAACGAACTTTATCACATCACCGCAATTGATAGTCTTGCCGGTTCGATAGACTTTTTATTAAATTCTCTCGCCTCGATAACGATCAAACGGACAACGTGACACAATTATCCGCGGTCATTGTTTTGTGGTTGCGAAAGAACTCGATGTTACTATACGAATCGTAACGGGCGCGCGCATCAGGTGAGTCATAACGGCGAGGGAGAGATCGGTGATCCCGTTGCCAGTAGATTATTCAGCTCTGGCTCGCTCATGAGTAATCGTATAATAGTCTCCCCCGTTCAAATTAATCATCGTTGCAACTCGATCCCCCCACCCCATCACCACTCTCTCTTTCACTCGTCGGTAAAACGCATCCGTCCACATGGACAAATAACAGTTAAGTAAAGGCTAGTTCCAGAATATCCGCGATAACGAGTGTGTATGCCGGCGACTCTCGAAGCGTGACGCCGCAAACAGAACAACTCCGCATCTCTGCCGTAATTTTTATTGGAAAGCTTGGGACCGAATTATATAATAAAAGCGTCGTTGAAATTCCGATTGAATGCTTCGTTTCAAGTGTCATGGATCAAAGGATTCCACTTACGGCATACTGGTATATAATTACACGGGAGTGGCTCGCTTAAAAAAATCGTTTTGCTTAAGTACTTGGCGTCGCGAAGATACCGCGACTGTTGATACAATGTACTTCTTACTGTCGTACTAGCAACAACGCGCTCGCTTCGCTCGCGCTTATTTCATTTCTTTTAGGTTACGTATGCCCATCTTGCCAATGAAACGGACGATCCCGATTGGCTACGAAAACTGGCTTCACGATTTCGATTATTTCGATATATTTATCTCGATCATTCGAATGTCATGTCTTTTTTAAGAGGGGATTGCGTACAGGATGAAACAGTCATAAAAAGGAATGATGCCGATCACGCTTGCATAAGAAATGTCGACGAATGAATGTTCAGAGTATTAAGGAGAATAAATAAGAGAAGCGTTGTTATTTTCGAGATACGGTAAGCGCCCGGGGTACGGCAATCTTCATACACCGGAGTGAAAACTCGCTGCTGACGCCCGGCGCATTTTATGTTCCAAAACGGTAAAACGGAAAACTTTAAAAAACAGTAAGGGGTGTTTTGCAAGTTATTAAGGCGAAAAATGGGGGAATGACGGTCATCTGAATTTTACATAAATCATTGATTGTATAAAAAAAATCTTGGCTTTGTCCACTTACATTCATAAGCAACGACTATTTTATTACGCTGTCGTTATTAAACCAACATAAGCAAAACAAAATCTGGTGATATTAATTTGAACTCTTTTTCTAATGAACATATATGACGTATTTTTAATAAGGATTTGGTGAAATTTGTAGTGGTTAAAATCACATTTAGCCGTCATCTGTCTTCTTTGGTTCATTCGCTTCAATTTTGCCCATTGTAAAATTATATAAATATTTATATACAATTATCCATATAAAATTATTTACATAAGAATATATAAATAAAGTATATAAATATTGTAATGGGACGACCTGGGGTCGTCTCGTTACCGGCAAAAGGAAGAAGTAAGGAAGATGCACCCCCCCCCCCCCTCCCCACCATCAGTGGTCTCCCCTGCCTTAAGGCATTATATACGCGAAACATTTCAAAATTTTTCCATTTTTAAATTTTTCCATTTTTGGCACACAGTATGTGTGGTTAATAGTCAATATTTCTGCAAAATTTCGTCTAAAATTGTTCAGTTGTTTTTTTTGTACGCCATTTTTAATTTCCTCGAAAATGTCTGTACGCACTGTAGCGCTCGCAATTTTTTTAGCTATCGGACTAAAAAAGCGTACACAGATGGAATATGATCAACCGATGATCCCATTAAAATTTCACGAAAATCGATCGAACCGTTTAATTTTATGTCATTTTGAATTTTTCTAATTTCATGCAATTTTTTTTTCTTTTTTCAATACGCATTTTTCCGTATTAAATATTCATCTACGAATAAAAAAAGTGCCAGATTCTCGATCAGCGTGAAAAACATGCATTAAATATGGTCCCGAAGCAACGACTAATGAAAAAGGGTTATCTACAATTTTTGTAGTCAAAATTGCAAAAATGAGTGATTTTGGGTATTTTTAAACAGCGATTTCTTTGCTTTCCGATGGCATCGCGGAAAACCCCAGGTGCCTATTATGAGGTACAGCAAGACATACACAAGGCGATGGATATGATGGGGGTGAAAAAGTTAGATAAAGAGGCATCACTTGGATTTCTTGAGTAAAAATCGAAAGGGCAAAAAAACAAATTCAGGAGCGCATACTTCCATGTATTTTTTTGCGTCAAGCGCAGATTCGAGAAAGTGAAGCGTGACTATGGAGTATTTTTACGCGCTGAACCTGAATTGGCCAGCCGTTTTGCATAAAAATTTAACAAGACGTTTATGTTGAAAGAAGTTGAAAATTGGAATTTTCATAGCACTTCCTCATAAAGTTGAAAATGGAAATTTTCATATCGCTTTCTCATAAAAGTTGGAAATTGAAATTGTCATATCGTTTTCTCATGATGTTCCTTTATTCGCGAAGCTTCCTCTATGAGGAAGTCAATAATACAGAAAATGCTTTCTCATAGAAGAAGCTTCGCGAATAAAGAAACATCACGAGAAAACGATATGACAATTTCAATTTCCAACTTTTATGAGAAAACAATATGAAAATTTGAAGAATTTTCAACTTTGTATTTACTCGCACAATGATGAGCAACTCTTAGAATTTCGAAATTCGTTCTATTACCAACTCGAGGCCTCCGATAACATCCGAGGAGCGCTCTCTCAAGATAGCTCGAATAATTGAAATCTCAAAATATATACAAATATTCTATATTACAAATTCACTCGGCTTTTGGGGTAACGACAGTCAATCGCACAGGAAAATGACACTCGGGGCAAACGTGTTAGCCATCGAGTACATGCCGCGAAATGTGAAATTTCTAGTGTAAATATCAACGTAATAATGTATTTATGATACAAATTTAATCGAATTCGTCCAAACTCATTGAAGAAGAAATATGAATTGATAAATAGAAGGAAATTTATAGAAACTTGTTCTTGTTGTACATCACCGGAGTTTAAAGATAGAATTTCAACGTTTCTACTAACTTTCAATTGAGACTATACAAATTCAATAGCAGATGCCTCGTTATGGCAACAAAAAACCAAACGACGAGAATTATTCATTTTCCGTTTGGGAAATTCTGTTAATACTATTAAATATGTACGTACGTCAGGAGTAGACGAGTGATATTATTGTATTAATACGGCTAGACAGAGGGTGATTCAGATTAGCTAAGACAAACGTTATATTTGCATGAAGAAAAAAATGTTATTCTGTCTATTTTTAATCTCCTCATTTTAAATCCTATTTTTTCCCCGGGACACGATTTTTTGGTCTTCGATCCAAAAGTGGCTAAGGAATAATGTAACGAATGAGTATTAGTGACCTTAATTCCCCCATTCGTCCCTCCCTCTACTATGCATTTTTCATGCGGAACATCCGACACGTATTTTCGCATCGACTTGAGCGAGACATCGGTAATTGCAAAAAACAATTTTTGTTTTTTTTTTTCGTTTCCGGCAAGTGAAGTTCATCGTGAAAAGCGTTCCTTTCTCGTTAGTAAAAATCGAGCGACACGTTATCTTTAAAACTTTAACGAGAGCCCGCGCCCTTACACATTCGAAGCATAAGAATCACCGCAGTGAAGAGACACTTCGTAGGTCGTTCCGACAATGGAGAATCTCGGTCGGTTCTTTCACCGTCCAGACGACGAGAAAAATAACGAAATGGCACGCAACACGAAGATCTCAACGTCGAGTGTCGACTCCTCGTCTCCTTAACTCTATACAATCTCCCTTTCTTTCTCTGTGTACCTCTTCGCGTCTTATTCACTTGCCAAGAACTCCACATCCAACCCTGTTGTTCGTCGACGACAATTACTTTGTCCTCGCGTGTGAATCGCACATTTGTACGATATACCTGCAGAATTCGCCGAAGCGAATCGAAAGCTATGCCCGTGTATGTAGTGGTCGAAATGACAGAGATTGTTCGACCTCGGCTCCATTCCGCTACACCTCTAACGTTCTCGTTACAGTGAAAGATATGTCTATCGCTACTTCTATCGCGGAAACACCCGTCGGCATTGTCGTCCTCGATCGATCGGAAACTTATCTAAACTTGACGATGTATCGATTCTCGCCAGACGAATATAGTGTGTATTAAAATCGTATTCGCGGAGTATCAAAAGTCGCAGTGTACGAAACTCGTCGTATTTGACTGGCACATACACTGAGAGAAGGATCTAGTAAAAATTTCCTATCATCTAAGAGAAATTACCATAGCACATAGTAGTACGGCGCCGGGGCTCCACCTATGACAGAAAGTTTCAGATTTCCAAGAATTTTCACCATAATATCTAAGAAAAATTCTTATAAATCCGGTACTTCCTACCGTAAGTGGTGCCCTAACGCCTTACTACTATATGCTATGGTAATATCTTTCAAGCGATATAGTAATTTTTATAAGATCCTTCTCTCAGTGTAGTTAGTAGTAGTAGATTTATTTCCATGTATACCCTGGCGGGTTTTTACATACATCCCCTTCCCATACAGTAGTGCCCCCTTAGTTATTATCCCTATTTCTTATAGTACATTCCGTTTGCTCTTGCCACGCGACTTCTGCCCACACTCACATTCTTTACAAAAACTTCCAATCGCATCTGTCTCATTCTTCCATCGAGGTTTGAGCACAACCTCGGTGTTTGCAAATTTTCTCCCCGGTTTTGTCGCGCTATATCTTCGTTGCTTAGTCGGAATTCCGCCCTCCCCAGTATTTCCCGATTTGCAGCTCTCTTCTTTTTTCTCTTCTCTCGTTCTTCTTTCCCAATAATTCCTGCGTTATTTTTCCGTATCGGCCACTTCCATCTTATTTTCTTGTACCCCTCGGCCACTCAATACTTGAATCGTTCCTTCGCATTTTCACTATTCCCAAAATCCATCATATTTCGTTTATTCTATTTGTTGTTCTCCATCTTTATTCTTCCTTGCTATTTCCTGTGTCATTTCCATTGTCGCACACACTCTTCTTAATTTTCTTGTTCCCTTTATCTCGATCCTAGTCGTTATCAAGCGTCCACGGATCTGCGGCTCACGTTTCCTGATTTTCCCGTACTATCAACTGCGGATCTTCTTCGTCTACCGACTGCCACATAGTTAATTAATACTTCAAAACTCCACCGTACTGAAATAAACAAGTGATTGATGCAATAAAATCATCGAGTAAGTGTTGTCAAACGGAATGTTTAATGATTTCAACTTTATCTATACCTCGTAAAGTTTCATATAAGTTAAAGATAATACACATGAAGCGTTGGAAATTGTATGGTATTTCTTCAATCTCATATGGAGTTACAAGAACAATAAATATTCTTGAAACCATCAAATATCGCGTTAACATCGTTGAGCCAGCCGTTGTATTACGTCAATCACCTTTTTCACGTATTCCGGTACATAGAGCTGATATGTTTTACGCGTACAATTTGAGGATTATTACTGAAATCAGAGATGGGAAAGTTGCAAATTTTCCGCGTAGTTGGACCGGTTAAATAAAGTGTCACTTTTGTTCATTACATTTCATTTTTCTTTCTCTCTTTCATTTTTAATTCGCAGCAAGACAACAAGGAATCGCGGTGCAGTGGGTCAAGCTTTTCTCAAGATATCAGGTGTAACGTGGCAAAATTTGACCACGTTACTTAAATCGTATATGCTCATTTTTATTAATTTAATTGAGTAGCTAGCGGCCGTCTATCGCTCGTAAGGCTCAGGGGTGGCTCCACCGGACAAACTTTAGGATTGAAGAATATTATTAATAACGGCAAACCAAAATTATTTCATGTAATCCAGGGCGGACGAGGGAGCCAATCAGCGTTATCGTCATCGTCGCACCGATCAACGGGGGATACCGAGGTATCCAGCACGAGTTTTTCCGCCCGAGATTGAGCCAACGCTGGAGAGGCAGCGGAATACCGAGCTGCCTGCACTGAGAAAAAAATGATATAGTAAAAGCAACAATGCTGACTTTTCACCATACAAAATAGTTCCCAGGCGGAAAGTTTACATTTTATAGTTACGACAGTGACAAAAAAATCATGATTGCAACGATAATTATAATTTAACCAATTGAATATATACTGTCAGAAACTATCTCGCGGTGCGACGCAGCACGAAGAGGAAAGAAGGTCGAAGAAGAATGAAGAACGCGGAACGAGGGGAAGACGGAGAAAGAAGAAAGAAGAGTGAAGAAAAATTAGAATTAAGACCGCGCGAAATTTCTTTTCAGAAGAAATTTATATCCGTCAAAATCGCGTTAGATTCTGGTATCACTCGGCCGGGATGTGTCGGAACTCCCGGAAATGAGTGAATGGGCCGAAACCTTCTCGGACCACCCATTCACTCGAGTGATATAGGCAGGGTTTTATAATTAATAAAAAATTGTTTACTCCATACAGCTTTGCAGCTGCACTTGAACTGCGCAGGGGTCGTTCTGTTTTACGACTTGTTCAAGGCAGCTACCGTGGGGTTCCATTCCCCCGACAATCGCCTGGATATTTTCCGGGCATCCTGTAAGTGGACTGAGCAAGTTGCTCACGACTCCGCCTCCCCGTTTGGCCCCCGCTGGAAATGACTTCGAGGGATTCGACTTCGGTCGGATCGCTGGAAGCCCAACCAGGTGAGTCGCTACCCGTTGCAGGGCAGGGTAGGTCCATCTGCTCGATGATCCTTGATTGATTGATCGATCGATCGACTAGTCAACGGTGAGAGCAGGGTTTTTCCAAGCCTAGTTCCCCCTTGTCAGCGTTTTCAACGGAAAGTAGGGGAATCTTTGTTGCGTTTGCTCTTGATGGGCGAGAGACCTTCGGGTCGAGCATAAGAGGAGGGTCTCGTGCCTGACTCTTGATACATTAAATG
This sequence comes from Stenichneumon culpator, assembly GCA_964017025.1. Lineage (NCBI taxonomy): Eukaryota > Metazoa > Arthropoda > Insecta > Hymenoptera > Ichneumonidae > Stenichneumon > Stenichneumon culpator. Next base: position 8,727,489 of record OZ024768.1, on the reverse strand, counting down.
TCAGAAACTATCTATAAGCGAGCCTGGATGTGATGCGGTTCGCGAATCTCTGCCTTGGTGGATGCATCAAGTATGTCTCCCCAGGCATGTCAGGCGTATGGTTCCGGGGGATGACGTGCGCAATGGACTTCGTGTTTACAGAGCGTCGTGGTCTCCGGGCTTGCTCTTCGGAGGATCGTACGACGGAGAGGATCGAATTTGCACGTGTCTGAAGGTGAGGACGGGATCTCATCGCTGTGGCTCTTACCTCGGATACATAGCCAGTATCCGTGAGATTTCAGTTATGGCTACCTGGGGCTAGCACAATTGTGCTCTCGGAGAGCAGGACACTCAAATCGAACGATTTGTTTTTCCAGGCCTGAGTGTGCACTGGGGGGTAGTGGTTTTTGGCACAAGAAAGTAACAAGATAGGATTTTTGTTGCGTTTGCTCTTAATGGGCGAGAGACCCTCGGGTCGAGCAGAGAATGACGGTTTCGTGCCGGATTTCTACACATTATTTGTCAGAAACTATCTATATAGACGTTCCCTGGGAAATATTGGTATAGTAGAAAATACTATACTTTTTCTCAGTGCGGTTTATCCGTACCGAGGTTCTCCACTCGTCAACGCCCATATCAGCTGCCCTGCTGTCGGAATTGCGGAAGAAATATCCGATTAGGAAGATCGTCGAGGCCCGAGGAGAAAGATCATTCGGCGTGCACGGGAGTGCAGTTTCCGATCTCCCACAGAAACACCTTTAGGCCCGATGTTCGAGGAATCAGAGCGGGAATTATTGGCCGCTGCCGTACGGAGGACACCTGTACCGGGCGCTCGGCAGACCAGCGTTACGTCACGCGCTCGGGTGTCAAAGATCATCGAATATTACCAAGGTGTGAAGAATTCAGGAGCGATTAGGCAGGGTAGGGATAGGGCTAACGAGAGCGCGTGAGACTCGTTACTCATGGCATTTCCTCAGTGAGTCACGACGAGTGACGGGCGAGCGATGAGAAGATCTTGTCCCTGTGTTTGGAGTTCCGGAGGTTTTCCCGGAAAGAAGGAAGATTCGGCCTGCGGGCGCTTTTGCCGTGTTCGTCAGGATCCCGAGGAATATTATCCGGTGAGCTTGTTCGTCCCCGGGACAAATGGTTAAAGTGTTTTATTAATTGTATCGAGTCACCGATTTTTTGCCGATTTTTCCGTTGTAGTTAATTGATTCGCGTCGGCGTGTGTGGTAATCGGTTATTCCGGGTGAGAGTGAGTGTCGAGGTTACCGAGTTTCCCGTCGCGAGGTTTTCAGATTATTTTTACGGGCGGACCTCGAGCCTCCTCAAAGACGTGTATTGGCTGTCTTTATCACGCCGTCGTTGCATTTTGTTCGCGTAGTATCTTTGAGCCATCGGAGTAAGTCGTTGCCCCGGGAAACTGCCAAAATCGTGTCGTCCGCGATAGGCGGTCTAACGTCGGTACCTGTGTTCGGGTTTATCGGGTTTTAGAGCCTGGTGCTGTTCGACAGCAGGACCGTCCCGTGTCGCGATCGGTGTGTGTGAGAGAGAGTGTGTGTGCTCTCGTGGATTTCGACTCGTTCGACGAGCGTTGCCGTCTCGTGTCGTCGAGTCGGACGATTTAATTTTTGACGTAATTGTGATTATTTTGTGACATTTTACTCGGTCTCGCGGCTAGCAGCTTTAACGTCTCGGCTATGAGCGAAGGCATGTGGTTGTGTGTGAGCGTTGAGCGAGATCCCGAGTATTGTCGGGAATTTATTGTGAATTGTTACGACGTGTGCCGTCGAAGTGTGACGGTCATGGCTTATGATATTCCTCCGGGATTTGCCTGGTTTCCTTCCCGTCGAGTCTTTAATTTGCGTTGTAATGAAAGGATAGTTTTTCGAATCATTCATCTGAATTTATTTACCGATAGAACGCGCCCCTGACCCAGCTACTCTGCCCTACAGATTAACAGCAGCTAGTCGGGAACTGGTCTTTTTTTCTCCGGTACGAACGGTCGTACCTGGCGCCCATCTAAAATAATTGAAGGTGAGAAGATCGGGATTTTCGGTTCTAATACCCCGAGAGCTTAAAAATTATCGGGTATTTCCCGATTGTTTCGTTGCGTAGCAACGAGCGAGATAAGTTTTGCTTAAAAAAATCCCGAGCGCGCAGCGCGAGGGATTTTTGAGCAAAACTTATCTCGATCGATGCTACGCAGGGAAACAAGAGGGAAATACCCGATTAATTTTTAAGCTTGAGGGGTATTCGGCTGATTATTTTTTCAACCTCAATTTCGACCAATGAGATTGTGGTATTTAACATTTTCCTGACAAGGTTTTATTTCGAATTTCTAGAATATTTTTATATTTAGGGTTTCATCTGAGGTTGTTGCATCCAGCACATATTTTTTCTCTGTACAAAATCCAGTAAATTGGGCCCAAATCGACTTCTTGCTCTTCTCTGTATTAGCCGGGACATTCTGTTTGATTTTTTTAGAGATGCTCTCTAGAGATTCATCACCAAATCGCTTTCTTCGCTCACTCATGTCCATGCTCGTGAATGGCAATTTGACGTTTAATCATTCGCATAGGTTACAAGTGACAGAAAAATTAATGTTTATCGCCTAGCAACCTAGCCGGAAAATTTTCGAAAAATTATCGATATAATTTAGACCTAGTTGTACCACGTGATGTCAAATACCGCGCTCTCATTGGTCGAAATTGGGGTTGAAAAAATAATCAGTAGGAAATTTTCCTCGGCGAGAATTGTCGCTACAAAGAGTAGAATCGTACATAAAATATTAATCGAGTTGATGGGCAGTCAAGGCAAGGAGAGCCACATGCCTTATTTCGGGTGTTCGAGCTAAGAAAAATAATTTTGATTGGACTCAATCAAGAATAAAACCCACCGCAATGGGCTTTCACGCGCTGTAATGAGTGAATACCATCCTTCAAAATCACTTATGTTATAGCGTCTATTTCCGCTTTGTGTTAGGAATGGTGCTAAATACAAAGTTTCTCAGCAATACAAAGATGGATCGTGGTGGGGTAAGTTGGACTTTATTTGTGACATCGAAAAATAGTCATAAAGAAAATTTCATTCAAATCCGTAAACCCAAAAAACAAGCGCGTCTCAAAGTCCATTCATCAAACTGCGACGATCCGTCCGATAAAGTAGTCCATTGACAACAAACATCGGTTGCATAAATGTACCTCACTCCAAATATATAGGGAATTTTTTAACAGAATATTTCGAATAGTTTTTCTTAAATGGTGCAATGATGACGGTTGTGCCCTGCTAATTATCTAACTTTTTGTAAATTGCATCCGATATGTAGACACTTCATACCACCCGCGAATTGTGAAAAATTGTAGAAAACGCCGATACTTCGAGTTTTCGAGGTATGAATTACATTTGCGCCAATCTAATACGACATACGTCATATACTCCGCTACTTCTAATACTTCGTCAAATACAACTGTGTAAAAGCCCCTGTGTGCGACCTTGTGTTAAAAACGACATCGTCTAACCATACTGAAACAACATATATGTTTGTAGAGTTGAGACGTAATAATAGGTTTGTCTAGTTTTACTCAAAATGCTTTTCAACAACGTTAAAACCGCACTATTTACACTAACTGTGCGATGATGTTTCGCAATTTGAAACGAAATAGCGCAAAGGATACGCGAAGCGAAAAGGATAAACCACAAATCCGTGGGCAACACCGAGATTGTGTCGCCCCATTGGTTAGCGGTTTTAGCAGCTGGATATATAAGACGATATTTTCTGCTTCAATGTTTGTCGCACTCTAGTTTAAATCAAATATTCGGCAGAATTTTTGTCTTTCTTCGTTCTTCGTCTTTTTTAGACGATTTTTTCCATGTAAACATGTCTAGCAATGAAATCTAAAAAAATATATTACATTGATGTATGAACTAAAAATGCGACGAAATTTAGGTCACATAACTCGTGCGTCGAGATATAAGCTTGTTCTACCGTTCTATTTTTTCAGCAAAACAAATAGAATCAACCGAACCATTGAATATTATTTTCAGTAGTCTGTGTAGCAAGCGTTTCTCTGTACTGCCACTACGTCCCACAAAGTAGGGATACAGAGTATTCGCTCCCTCATTTAAGATAGAAATAGATGGATATAAAATCCCTCGACAAATAGATAGATTATAATCATGAGTGTATTTGGCCGAGGGCAACGCCAAGGTTTATTAACACACGTGGCGAAACATTTGTTCAAATTTTATCCCATCAATTTATTTATTCGATAAACAGTCTAGACATGGATTTTCTTCCTCTATATAAGAGCGACTTTTGATGCTTGAATATAATCAAGTCGTACTCGCCAAGGCGAGCAGTTGAGAACAATGACGAGACTCGCGATTTTTCTGTGCGCTGCGCTTTTTGCTGCGGTAAGTTCCGTTCATTATAAGGATAACGAGGGATCCAAGTCCAAAGAAACGTACCCATTAAGAAATTACAAAACTTTTTGTTTGGTACAAACAAAATTTGTGGGGTATTTCGCTTGCTCCAACGCTCATAACAGAATATTATTTTCATTTGTAGACAACCGATGCGTTTTTCTTGACGAAGCGTCTCGCGTCAGTTCAACGGGATGTCGAAACATTCGTCGCAGCCAAAACTGATTTGATCGAGAGGAACCGCGTAGCTGCCATACGCAAGGCTGCAGAACTTTCTGCAAACCTTGAGCAGGCTGCAAATTCATTCACAGACAAAGTTATCAAAGACTTAGTAAAAATTGAGAGAAAGGTTTGTGACATCAAATGAATTTATAATCATTCGCGAAGAAAAATATAAAATTTGATAAATCTTTCCTGCATTCACAGGCTGAAGACGATATTAACAAAGTCGTCGTCAACGACGGGGTTGATGTTACCGATTGCCAAAAATTTATGGACCATGTGTACGCCACTGAAAGCGCTGTGATCTCTGCTATGAATCGATGCATCGCCAACAAAAAAGCAACTGGACGTACATACATACAGCAGATCGACATAGCGGCCAAACCGTTTCTGGAAGATTTGTCCGCAATCAGAAAAGAAGCTCGTCGATGTGGTGAACGTGTCTTTGGTCCCATAACCAAGATTCGTGCTATTGAATGCACTAAAAGGGTGAATACTTTTTTTTCGTCATATAATCGTGGAATTCGTGGCATACCGAGATCCGATTTCGAAAGGCTTAAAATTATCGAACAAGTGTGAAGTACACCATTTTTATTTTTCCCACTTAGAACAAAATTTCGACTACATTGATATATTTTTTTATGAAGTAAAAAAATACGAGCATAGCTTTTCATAGTTTCATTACAAAGTGAACACGATGTTTACTGTTGAATGTTATGTTACCAGGTCAAAAATGATGGTATATCCTTCGTCACCAATTCCCTTCCAACTCTGACGAGGAAGATCGATAACATTCATTATTTGTTGGCCGCACTTCAACCTTCCCTGACATATTGCACGAGTGCCTATGAACTTGCTGTTTTCGACCGCGAATCATGGAGAGCCGTCAGGGAAACGACGACATGTATTCGACGGAAGAATGCGGAATTTCAAGCCACCACTTCGACGACTGAGAAAATCGTTCCAACCACGGCATCTCCAACCACCCCTTCGACGACCGAAAAAATCGTTCCAACCACGGCAGCTCCAACCACCCCCTCGACGACCGAGAAAATCGTTCCAACTGAGGCAGCTCCAACCACCCCTTCGACGACCGAGAAAATAGTTCCAACCACGGCAGCTCCAACCACCCCCTCGACGACCGAGAAAATCGTTCCAACCACGGCAGCTCCAAACACCTCCTCGACGACCGAGAAAATCGTTCCAACTGAGGCAGCTGCAACCACCCCTTCGACGACCGAGAAAATAGTTCCAACCACGGCAGCTCCAACCACCGCCTCGACGACCGAGAAAATCGTTCCACCCACCGCAGCTCCAACCACCCCCTCGACGACCGAGAAAATCGTGCCAACCACCGCAGCTCCAAGCACCCCATCGACGACCGAGACAATCGTTCCAACCACGGCAGCTCCAACCACCCCCTCGACGACCGAGAAAATCATTCCAACTGAGGCAGCTGCAACCACCCCTTCGACGACCGAGAAAATCGTTCCAACCTCGGCAGCTCCAACCACCCCATCGACGACCGAGAAAATCGTTCCAACTGAGGCAGCTCCAACCACCCCTTCGACGACCGAGAAAATCGTTCCAACCACGGCAGCTCCAACCACCCCCTCGACGACCGAGAAAATCGTTCCAACTGAGGCAGCTCCAACCACCCCTTCGACGACCGAGAAAATCGTTCCAACCACGGCAGCTCCAACCACCCCCTCGACGACCGAGAAAATCGTTCCAACTGAGGCAGCTGCAACCACCCCTTCGACGACCGAGAAAATCGTTCCAACCACGGCAGCTCCAACCACCCCCTCGACGACCGAGAAAATCGTTCCAACCACGGCAGCTCCAACCACCCTCTCGACGACCGAGAAAATCGTTCCAACTGAGGCAGCTGCAACCACCCCTTCGACGACCGAGAATATCGTTCCAACCACGGCAGCTCCAACCACCCCCTCGACGACCGAGAAAATCGTTCCAACTGAGGCAGCTGCAACCACCCCTTCGACGACCGAGAAAATCGTTCCAACCACGGCAGCTCCAACCACCCCCTCGACGACCGAGAAAATCGTTTCAACTGAGGCAGCTCCAACCACCCCTTCGACGACCGAGAAAATAGTTCCAACCACGGCAGCTCCAACCACCCCCTCGACGACCGACAAAATCGTTCCAACCACGGCAGCTCCAACCACCCCCTCGACGACCGAGAAAATCGTTCCAACTGAGGCAGCTGCAACCACCCCTTCGACGACCGAGAAAATCGTTCCAACCACGGCAGCTCCAACCACCCCCTCGACGACCGAGAAAATCGTTCCAACCACGGTAGCTCCAACCACCCCCTCGACGACCGAGAAAATCGTTCCAACTGAGGCAGCTGCAACCACCCCTTCGACGACCGAGAAAATAGTTCCAACCACGGCAGCTCCAACCACCCCCTCGACGACCGAGAAAATCGTTCCAACCACGGCAGCTCCAACCACCCCCTCGACGACCGACAAAATCGTTCCAACCACGGCAGCTCCAACCACCCCCTCGACGACCGAGAAAATCGTTCCAACTGAGGCAGCTGCAACCACCCCTTCGACGACCGAGAAAATCGTTCCAACCACGGCAGCTCCAACCACCCCCTCGACGACCGAGAAAATCGTTCCAACCACGGTAGCTCCAACCACCCCCTCGACGACCGAGAAAATCGTTCCAACTGAGGCAGCTGCAACCACCCCTTCGACGACCGAGAAAATAGTTCCAACCACGGCAGCTCCAACCACCCCCTCGACGACCGAGAAAATCGTTCCAACCACGGCAGCTCCAACCACCCCCTCGACGACCGAGAAAATCGTTCCAACCACGGCAGCTCCAACCACCCCCTCGACGACCGAGAAAATCGTTCCAACCACGGCAGCTCCAAACACCTCCTCGACGACCGAGAAAATCGTTCCAACTGAGGCAGCTGCAACCACCCCTTCGACGACCGAGAAAATCGTTCCAATCACGGCAGCTCCAACCACCCCCTCGACGACCGAGAAAATCGTTCCAACTGAGGCAGCTGCAACCACCCCTTCGACGACCGAGAAAATCGTTCCAACTGAGGCAGCTGCAACCACCCCTTCGACGACCGAGAAAATCGTTCCAACCACGGCAGCTCCAACCACCCCCTCGACGACCGAGAAAATCGTTCCAACCACGGCAGCTCCAACCACCCCCTCGACGACCGAGAAAATCGTTCCAACCACGGCAGCTCCAACCACCCCCTCGACGACCGAGAAAATCGTTCCAACCACGGCAGCTCCAACCACCCCCTCGACGACCGAGAAAATCGTTCCAACCACGGCAGCTCCAACCACCCCCTCGACGACCGAGAAAATCGTTCCAACCACGGCAGCTCCAACCACCCCCTCGACGACCGAGAAAATCGTTCCAACCACGGCAGCTCCAACCACCCCCTCGACGACCGAGAAAATCGTTCCAACTGAGGCAGCTCCAACCACCCCTTCGACGACCGAGAAAATCGTTCCAACTGAGGCAGCTCCAACCACCCCCTCGACGACCGAGAAAGTCGTTCCAACCGAGGTAGCCGCAATTTCCGATTCGGAAATTAAGGAATTCGAGATCATCGGGGCAGTTCCACATATCCCCATCTGTCCGACAACTAAAAAAGTCGTCGAACCTTCAAAACTTGCAAACATTTCGAAGTTCCTTGCTCAGCTGATGCCGTAGGGATCGTCGCCGCCAGCGGCAGCTGTGAGCTAAGCTGCCGGACCCAGCATTGTCTAGGATTAGTTATTCTCAATGGACTTGATAAAAAAGTGTACAAGGGATAAAAAAAACTCCGAAAACGTTATGCGATCGTAAGCGGTCTTGTACCAGCTGGATAAGACGACCAGAGATGCTCTGCTATAAAATGGAAACTCTCAAAAATGGCTTTGCATTTTGGGAAGAAGCTAAGATTCGAATCTTAGCTTCTGTCTCTTTTTTACCTTTCCCAATCTATATTGTCATTTTCTTTTTTCTCATTGGAAATTTTTATGGCTGTGAAAGCTAATAAAAATGTTATCATTGGCGTTAAAAAATTATTTGACGAAATTTCGAAATGCAACCCACGGAATTACACAGAAGCTCGTTAACCCATTAACTACCAGTACAGCATATTTACGTCGTCGAAGATACAACTGTATCGTCTACTCCTTCAACTTTGTTCCAAAAATGCGGGATAAAAATGAACGAATAGTAATCCATCTTGATAAACGTTTTTTCCACCAGAATTTCGTTACCAATTTTTTTTTATGTTGGCGTAAAATCTTTTAACTGCATTTATCAGACATTTTTCACAAGCCTCACGAAAATAAAAATGTCGAACGGCACCGGTAAAAGCTTTTGCGTTTACCGGTGCCGTTCGGCCTCGTAAGCCATTCTGTGTGTGTTTTAGAGCTGCGACGAATTTGTTTGGAAGTGTCGTCGTTCCATCCCCCAGCAATCAGAAAAAGCGGCAATGAGATTGCCCGAAACTCATTCCGTTTTTCCGTCACTCATTCATTATGATTTTGTTTCCGTCATTTTTGTTCGTAAGGCTGGCTAAATAGTATGGAGAAATTTCGCGATTTTTCCACTAGGAGAGATTCAATATCCAATCATTCGCTTTGTCGATCACATCCACTATCATGCGCGTCTATACATCGAATCCTTCTATCGTAATCTGCTCAACGGCCGCTGTACTCACGGGTACCTCTTATATGTGTAATATCGGCTGCCGGACTTGTCATCACGATCACTCTAGCATACAGCTTTTTCAGACGTAGTGCGAAACTGGCGGAGGACATATTCAATTGCAGCACACAACATATTTTCCTTCATAAAAAAAATATTGAATAAGACGCTCTTCGCAATCGTGTTCCAAGTTGTATTGACGATGCCGAAGTAAACAATTCGTTCCTGAATTGTAATATTTCTTAACTATGTAAAATCCCTATTTTACATTAGCCTCATTAGCGACTCTTGGCCTGAAAACAATTCGGACATATGTAGGTGCAGACATGACAAAATGGGATAAGTAAGCAATAATAAAGGCTAATTGGATAAGTCCAGAGCGATAATGTGATGGTGTAGTAAAAAAAAATGAAATTCGTAATGAATATTGAGAGCAAACGAGAAAAATAGCTCTGTGGAACAAAAACCAGGTACCTCCCGATTTCACCGTCAGCATGACAACGGATATTTTTTAATCAACCCGATTATGTCCAGAGTCTCCATTATACCCCAGTTACTCCAATATTCCGATACATTTTTTGCAACTTTCATCGGTCGGACATTTTGCCCCGTCTCTAGCGATTACAACGTCACCATTTAGGCCCGATCTACACACACGTACGTTATTAGAGCAAGAGAATTAAGATTTAGCTGCTCAAGCTCAAGAGTCGAAGAGACCGTGAGAAAGTCACGTAATTTTTAAACTGGAGTAATAATATCGAGGTCTTGATAAGATAACCAGTTCGGGCTTCCTCCTCTTATCAGAGACGTTCCGGATACCGCCAAGCCCCGACCTGTTCGAGAAACGTGCCTTGGAACTTCAGCTAACCGCTTCACTTTCCCAGCACGAATAAGAAAAGGTATGAAAAAATCACAAACATTTTTTTCATAAATTTTTTTTTTTTAACTGTCGTTACTTAGTATTTCCAGCCTGGATAACCAAAAGGCAGAATTTAGGTAATTCTGAAATTATACTTTTTCGCACTGAGAAAAATCTATAGTAACATTTAAGTGATCTTTGCTTTCTCTAAATATTTTCATACCTGGTTATTATTTATGATATAATATTACTTTCCATATGCATGTATGTATATGTGTTCGATATGTATATGTGTGCGTGATGTTTTCGAAGGCTTAATTTTTTTATCGAATAAAAATAAACTGAACGTATTGGATCGATTCTGGGTTTGTGCTTATTTTCGATAACACAAAAGCGCACTAACGTACCGGTCGTTATGTCGTGGTGACGAGTTTTTATTTTCAATAATCGAGCATTTTGAGTTATCCGGTTCCTTGCTGTCTCAGCGGAAGCAAATTCTGTAACGACGTCTTAAATAAGACCTCGAATAGGTAATAAAATTCGGCATGGAACACGCAGAGAAAAGTTTTGGTCACTACAGCATAGCATATGCTGCCGTAGCAAATATCGTATGTCAGCATAGTGACAGCAAAAGTATTTGTTGTGGTAACAAAAAATATTTGTTACCGCCGGATTTGCTAGGACAGCAAATGTCATTTGCTACAGCAGCGTAGCTTTGACTACTGGGCGATCTCGTATTGCTTGCGTTCTTCCTTTCTTAATCAAATAACTTTTTAATAATAAATAATGCCTTAATAATCCATACACTATGATAATAGAAATAAAAAAATTAAAATATTGATAACAAAAAAAAAAATGTATTAGCGCGAATACTCGAATTACCTATAGCTGCGAGAAGATCGGCCTGGGATGGGGATCGAATTGCCTACCTAACCGTTATGCCTACCCAGGTGCGGATGGCCGACGTCGCGAGTATGGCCGACGATAAGCTTGTAGTCGGCAGCAGAGGTTGGCAGCCGATGATCGGATCTCGACGAATGCCCAGCATTGGCTAAACTGTCAATTGACAACCATTCCAACGTTGGGCTCAATAGTTGGTAAAACGCTGCTTACCAGAGTTGAGCCGGCGCTAGCGTATCGTCGTAACAATGCGTGTTCGGTGAAATCAAGTGGACGTTCGCTCACGACGTCGAACGACTTCGGCCCAGTACCGGCTAGCGACGTTCAGCCAACGTCCAACACCAAATATTTATAAACAATGAAATTTTTCTTTTTTAATTTACGTGAATCCTTTTTTAATATTCCAGATTCCATTATTATATAGTTTTATCTACAGTGTTGTAGTGCAGACAGCCTAAGTTTCATCAATATTATTAATTAAAGTGTGAATACAAAAATGAAATAATAAAATTTAGACAATTTAAAGCAATTGGTAAGATAGAAGTTACAGCAATTGATATTCGATAGAGATGCAGTAGACATGCAGCTTTTATATAAGACGCGAAAAAAATATATATTCAAGGTGAGCAAACCTAACTTCCTATCTTAGGCATCGATGAATTTTTATCTTAAGGCCTTATATACGCGAAAAATGTTTAAATTTTTCATAAAAAAAAATTTTTGATTCCATTAGCATGAACGGTTAGGAATATTTTAAGCTTTACAGAATGAAAAATTCCAAAAATTGTTAAAGTAGCAACATTTGGAACGTAAAAACTTTTTTTTCTTGGAAATAGGCAGGGAGCGGCGGTAACCGGCCGCCCTATACGGAGACAGGTGCGCCCGACCGCCAACTTCAAAGCCGTTTTTCCACGATTCACTCTTTTGAACCTTGTGAAAGTTCTAACTTTTGAACGAAGGTTCAGATCGCTTTGAAATTTTTACAAAATATTTTTAGTATCATCACCTATCGTGTGAACCACAGAAACAAAAATTTCAATGACACAAAAAAAATATAAGAAATAAAATACCGACAGAAAATTGAGTTAAAAAATGTTAAGTTTCGAATTTTTATTATAATAATTTCGTTGAATAATATAGTTGGTTCACACTGAAGATACATTCATTATGCAATTATAAATATGTTCATTTTTTTCAGACACCCACATCAATGCCGAGAACTTTCACCATCAACGCGCGCGCCAAAAAAAAAAAAATACATTGCTTTATTATCTAATATCTCCGCCATTTGTTAATATTTCTGATTTTTTTTACATATACTTAACCATGTGCATAAATGATCTGTAAAAAAAATGTTGTCAATATATGCGTCATTTTTTTAACCGCGTCTAGAAAAGTACCTTCGAAAATCGGCGAAATCGTGTATAAAAGGCCTTAAGGTAGTCCTTGCGCATAGTGTTCACTGCGTATAAGTTTTAGAGATATGAGAGGGAATTGGAGATACTTCTCGATGGTACAGAAATCCGAAAAAATCAAGGATATTAAAGGTGCTGAAAAGATTCATTTTGCATAATAATAATTTCTAAATGTTATCAAGAATTTGATGAAAAAGAAAATCGTTTAACATATCGCCCGGAAAGTTAACTTTTTTTTGATGAAAATGATTCGATCACTTTTCTGAATACGTATGAATTTTTTCAGATTTTTTAATTCACTTCGATTTTTTTATATGAGAAAAATGTGTAGAAAGTCACGAAATTCAAAGTGATTTCTCATCTCCTCTCATTTCTCTAAAACCTATGCGCAGTGAACACTATTCGCAAGGACTATCTTAATATCCGAAATATAAACTGTCCTCAGTTTTAATCATTTTTTTAATTGATAATTTATTATTTCTTGTTTTATCCTCAAGCCCCACTCACGAAACGGTTGCGCGTCTCCCGCAGAATGGATCGAAGACGCATTCGTTCGAGAATCTAAATCGAGAAGATTCTGCTCTGTTAATATATTTTCCTTTACCCGTCTTTGCATCCCATCGAGAATTTCCAACGGTGATAAATGCCAACATCTTGATTTTTCTGGAAGTCTGTACGAGAACAATGGGTGTTACCATAAAATAACTCGTAACAAAGAGTGAGCGGTATTATACTCTCGTTAGATCAGAACGATAAAGCGTTACTAATTCGACGAGCGCGTTTAATGCCAGTTGCTGTCGAGGAAGGTTTTATACTCGCCAACTACTTCTTGCAACTTCTGCGACTTCTTTTCGTTTTTCTCTTCGTTATAATGTTCTCTTCGATACACCGGTTCCTCGCGACAATGAAAACATTCGAGATCACAAACCTCTGCTACAAAACAGTGGGAAATATGCGAGACGAACAACTAAAGTAGTTATGAAATAGTTATGATTTATTTTATAGTAAGGAGTTACAACGATAGCAGCAACAACGATGCGATCGAAATAACGTGTTATAAGCCTGCACCTCACTCATTTTTTTAAATTGATCAAAAGCGTTGTTAACCTTTATTTTATTCAACTCAAAATATAGCTATTATTCGTTGGTATAAACAACTATTCAAGTGAATCTTTAAAGTTCGAAGCTGCTTTCGTCCTGCAAAAAAATAATTTTTCTCAATTGGTCGGTCCCATTCTAAATCGAAATGCTTGAAAAAATGCAACTTTAAAATAATTCACTTCTTCAATTGTTAAACCAAAAAGAAATGTAACGATAGAATTATGTTATGAAAAAGCTTTCTTTATAGTGCATCTCTATCGGTCAAATTTTTCTGGAATTGTGTAGATAAAAATGTGTACATGGCTTCTACATTTGTTACAATTGTGCGTATAGCTTTCTCTATGAGAAAGTCTGCTGATCGGTATTGGCTTTCTCATAGAGGAACTCATTCGCAAAATTGTCATAAATAAGGAATTCATGTGCAAATTACTTTACACCTTTTTTCGTAACGTAAAAAAATATCTACATCTCACGAAATTGAAACTCAAAATTTACAGCAAAATTTATTGCAGAAAATCGGTAACTGAAATTTGCCGATTTCATTGTTTTGGGGCAATTTTTAATCGATTCCTCATCACTGATTACAAAACTGTGACTCATTTTACTCATAGCGTGCTATATGATTGAAAAACTCATCATCGTTTCAGCGTAACTGTATCGGGTGTAAAAAAAAACAAATTTTTCGAAAATTTTGAAAATTTCATAAATTTAAAATGATCAATCTTTTTTTTTCCTAAATTTAATACCAAATATTGTACAGGGTCAATCGATTTATCATCCAAATTTGAGCTAAATACTTCAATGTTTCCGCGATTTAGACCATTTTTAGTAATTTTTCAATAATATTAAAATCCCATAAAATCTGATCGTTCGGATAGATGTCGGCCGCATTCAATACCAAAGGTCTTTGATAATAACATAGAAATCTCGATTTTTTTTTACGAAAACAGCTAACTCTGCGGGGAAACAAAATGGGGATATCTTTTTACATTAAATGAAATTAGTTTTTTACCAACGTGGTCGATATAGCACTTTGGGCGTAACTGTTTAAATGTAGACTGCCCAAACGAACGCTGTTTTGCAGAAGCTCCTAAAAAAAAATAGTATGGACTCCCTATGACGCCTGCAATCATCCTATCCGAGGATGAATTCAGTATCCAATGAAAAAGGGTACATAAACGGCGATGCATCGCTAACATAGTAGGTTGAAGGCGGAGATAAGTATATGGTTCTCATGGGAAAGGGAAAAAGTGTTGAAAACACAAACATATAAATAGCGAGAAACTTCCAAAATTGTGTGATTAATAATATAATGTAATAAACATGTCATCATTTTTGTCTAAATCCCTGCAAGCAATTCAAGCAATTCATAATCCAAGTTGTAGATAGTTGTATATAGTTGTAACCAAGATGTACACTGAGAGAAGGATCTAGTAAAAATTACTACATCGCTTGAGAGATATTACCATAGCATATAGTAGTAGGGCGTTAGGTAATTCTAATAGAAATACCATAATATCTAATTCTAATCTAATAGAAAAATTCTCATAAATCCGGTGCTTCCTACCATAATTTTTACTAGATCCTTCTCTCAGTGTATATAGTTTCGGTGCTGTTATTTGGCCTTCCGGTTTTCCCAGCTCGATGGGCTCTTATCCCAGCTAATTTACCGGTCCGGATAATGATCAATTTTAATCTCTAATGCTTTATCATTAGCATTTTACACGATCGGTACCGCGAGCCATACAATGAAATACTTTAGTCGTGCATCCACGATACACCATTCTCGCGCTGGCATCAACATTGGCCGTCGTTATTGCAGCTAATTACAATTTTCCCCAGATTGCGTAACGATCAACGTGGCCTCGTTAAAACGAGATTACCAACTGGCAAGCGTAGCGAGGGGGGAATGGTATGGTTTATCATGAGTATAATCCGTTAACGCACGGTAGTCCTCACTCTTTCCATCCTCTTGCTGTCGCGAACAAGATCGAAAGCGCTTTCACCCAGTCTATGATTCTGACACGATCATTTTGATAAACTTTAACTAAATTAACCCAATCGGACAACAAACCGATGCCACGAGAATGATTAACCATGAAATGTCCAATCTGCGTAATTAATTTTAGCGCCGAATAACCCGACTTCTATCATAGTAGGGGAGAGCGGGAAAGTGTGGAATTTTTTACGTGAGTGAAATGTTTTATTCCTGCTAATTCGTATACACATTTTTGTTGCTATCGACCTAATGGTCTAAGACTTGTGATCAAATTTGAAACATAATTTTCTACAAAACCACACAGTAAAAAAAAGTTTGTACTTTTTACAAC
Source organism: Stenichneumon culpator (assembly GCA_964017025.1). Classification (NCBI taxonomy): domain Eukaryota; kingdom Metazoa; phylum Arthropoda; class Insecta; order Hymenoptera; family Ichneumonidae; genus Stenichneumon; species Stenichneumon culpator. Next base: position 8,711,560 of record OZ024768.1, on the reverse strand, counting down.
AAATTATTGTCCGCAAACGTCCACAATTTTTTATTTGTTAATTCTCCAGTTTTACAAACAAAAGTACAAACTGAAATTGTTACTGACACGGGAAATAAAAGGACTGATTTGTATTTTGAGGAATGAACAAACGAGTTTGTCACTTATTTGACTAAATTGTTTTCACGACACTTCGTAGTCCGATTTAACGAAATTATTTTTTTCTGTGCAATGAGTTAACGTCGGTAATCTTAAGGACACAAAAAGTGTCTCAGATTGTGCAGGAGGCAGAATCGTCCTCTTACACCTTTGTCCTTTGTAATACATGCATGATAACATTCAGTTTCGTTTTAACATCCCGGACCCTCGTAAAAAAAAAAAAATTGTTCGTTGAATCTCTCTCGCGATAAACGATTATTGCACGTATGACAATGATAAAAAAGCGTACGTTCCACCGATCAACTTGCCAATTAGTATGTATCGATCGATGACAAATTTTAATCCCCATCGAGAACTTCATCAGGGCACACGGAACGAACGTGGACTCCGCCTCATGACAATTACGAGTCTAATTGGGTCGCTCTCTCGCTGTCGCACATGGACAGATTTTATCAAGTCAATGAATTGCACGCGCTGAAAACCCATCGTAAATCAAGAACATCGTAGCTTCCCTCCAATCACACGATTCGGCCATTGTATGGTTATTTCAAACAATATAAAAAACAAAGTTTATACAAGCAAAGGAGGTAACTTCCCAACTCGCCACTAAATTGCGATTTGGCACACAATAAAAACTCGATCCCTATATATTTCTTCGATCGCTAAATATGCCTCGATGATGAAAATAGAAACAGAAAAAAAATTCTCTCGAAAGGCTCGGTAAAACTGCGAGGAAGGTTGTGCGACTCTCTTCGCTGTGGAGACAAGCAGCGACAGCTTCGCAGAGGATTAATTTTCGTATATAATTTATTCCGGGACTGCGCGAACGCTAGTCCCGACTATCAAAAATTTTGCGCTCGATATACCCACGTTAGGAGTATTCGCAAGGTTCAGCCAATCCGTTTATGTGTGCAATGGAAAGGCCTCGCCCAGGGGGAATCGCCTTCTTGATCACGCTGTCCCCCGCGCCAAGTAAGTTATGAAGCTCAATCGCTCGTACCTCTCTTACATATAATGTCACAGGTCACCCACCGTTTGCGAGAAACGATAACGACCAGTTGCGTAATCTATCGGCGAAAAAAATCATTTATTTCCAGGCGATAAAACTTACATTGTATCTATACATGTGCGTCGTGAAATTTTCATCGCTCGACTGTCACGGCGAGAAATCCGTCTTTCCTTTATTTCTCCAAGCCTGTACGCGGAGATGGAGAGTTTTGATTAACGCGACACGCTCCGAGCACCGTGACGGTGTGCAGCATCGTTATACGCGTGAAGAATAGGACACTGGAGCCCTTTCCCCTATGATGGAGATAAATAAAAACCGCGTAAATAAACAAATGGGTCGGCGATGGCTCGCGGACCTGACGAATGAAAAGAAGATTGCAGTTTTTTTTTTTTTTTCATCTGACCCAACTATATTACAGTGAGGTGGTTGATGCTTCTCGGGGAGAGGTGACATAAATATTTATGAAGGCCGCTAGAATTTTTCATCTCTCGCTTGACCCGCCGGCGTTCATGCTGGATAGAGGGGCGAGCGGGGCAAAACGAAACATCGGGGCAAAATGGATAATGTGTACCAATTTTTTGGACGGACATAAAAGGGAAATGTTTTATAGAAAATGGAGGTCACTGGTCCAATTTGCCCCGCTCTCTTCTACACTGATACATACATAAGGCTATATGGAAACGCTGTTTCACGGTGAAGTTAACGGGAGCAAATCTTGTCAGGGAGATCTACAGAGGTCCATCACAGCCGTTACACTCTATTTTCGCATCGCACCATCTTGTCATGGATCAGCGTAGCGCGCGTTCCTCGCACACCGATGCAGAACCTATATTCGAACTGAAATACAGCGGCTTTCGAAAGAAGATGCTTCCCGTCTCGACGAGGCAGCGCGGGTTTTATTTTTACATTCATTCAATATCTACGTCGAGGAAATAAAACGAACGGGAGACGTTCAGAGGAAAGCATACGATATAATAAAACGCTAAAACCGGGTTATTTATTCGCGGAATGGACAAACACCGGACGTACAAAAATTAATCCCACGGAAATATAGGTGGATAATTTATTCGAAACATTACATTCGGCGTTTTTATGTGAATAATATCACATAAGTTGCCGCACCATAAAAAATTTGTTTTCACTAATTAATGAACGGTTTTGGAAGCTTATTTATATAAACTGTTTTCGAAAATTCAAAGCAATTTTACAGTCAAATTTTTGTAAATTTCGGGCGAAAAATTTGTAATTTGAACATGCGGTATTTTTATTTCACAAAAAAAGTACATTAATGTTCAATTAATGTAAGTAATGTAACGAAACTTCAAGTTCCGGTACATTAAATTTGTTTTTACAGTGTGTATATTTGGAGACACATATTTGCACAAATATATTCGAAATGAACAATCTTTCGGGAAAAAGACATCTCAAATGTCCGAGATATTTTATTTTACATACACTAGGAGCTCGATTTTTGCGCCCTCGGTTTCCTCAACAGTCCCCACCAAGGGGCGAATATCGATCGGCACAGCAAGCTATGGGCCATGCTCGACAGTTAGTGTGGGCGGGGCATGCGCAACCTCGATTTCGTTAAGTGTAACGCAGAGCGGGTCCCGCCGCTGTGAACGAAATCGAGGTCCTAGTGTATGTCCCATATACTTTTTTCCATTGATTACGAAGGAGCGAGGTCGGATATTAAAAATCGCTCATCGCGGTGAAACGCATAACTCCCGACTTTTTGCCCTAGCGGGCGGTCGAGACACTCGTAAAATCGCGCATCTCGAAGCAATTGGAATTGTACGTCTTCTTACCTGTAGGGATTTTATTTCTTTGCACAGATAACTCGTGCACCCGAGAAAAATTGTAAAAAGGAAAAAACTTTTCTGTACGTCATCCACGTTTGGCGTCTCGACTGGGTAGAAAGGTTGTTGTACACGTAGCTCTTGCTTACGTACCACTGCTCTCCGTACTTGGGGCACCGTGCGGGATGTACGTGCGGGGTGTGGATTTACGTTTTACATTGTTCTAGGGATTTCACCCATTAGCCGCTCAGCGTCCGCGCTAATGAAACTCCCGGAGGGATGACGAGCCGCCCAGCGGAAGCCAGCAGAATGAACGAGACAGACAAACGGGAAATAAGAGAGAAAAAAAGCGGGAGGAAAGAGCGGAGTACAAACTAAGCTTCGCCAAGGCAAATTGAAAGTTGCACCGTGTGATTCCCCCAGCGCGTCCGTGACTGGCGTATCTCGTTCGCTCCATCCTTTTTACAGAACACATTGAGACATAATCAGTGGCCTGGTCATCTAATGAAATAACATCTTGCCTTTTATCGATCTTTCATTATTCCACCGGCGAAATTCCAATATCCTTTTTTCAAACGAACAATAAACGCTCTTCGGATCATTGCAGACGACGAGGTGAAATCCATTGAAGAGGAGAAGGTCAAGAAGGGACACTCGATTACTCACGATAGCAACTTTTGTGCCCTCCCACCAATTTGCACCTCTCAGATCTCTGTAATGGAAGTTTAATCTTTTCTTGAAGAGCATTTCCTATTAATTTTATTTTACACTCAGAAAGACTTCAAACTCGTTGCCGAGAGCAATGAGTGTTGCTCTCTCTCGGCTGTACCGAGGAAGTGGATTTCAGTAATCAATTCTTTTTTCTGCAGTTGAAACAAAATTACAGTTCGAGGTGCGATATTTTTTATTTTCATTTCCCAAATTTTTCTGCTATGCGACCGGTTTTTAGACTGATGACTGATTCAACACGCAATCGGGTTTTATTTATTTTTTGTCGAAGGCAAAATAAAAATTCCAAACATCACTTTCGTTAACATTGAATTATGACGACAGCGAGTTAGCCTTTCGTCTTGCTCGAGAATCCCGAATGCCATTGAACTCGATTGAACCTACAACGGACTCTGCGTCGAATTATGTTCCTATCGACTGTAAGGAGGGACGAGAGAACTGTGCGTCTTCGCGGACCCCCTTTCTGCAATACGAGCTCTCTTGGATATCGAATTTCAAGTTCGGAAGCCAAGTAAATCCGGGCGCGGCGTCGCGTTGATCAAGTACTCGGGAGAGCTTCTACCTCTCATATGTACACACACACGCACGCACACATGCACGAACTTCGATGTATAATCGACGCTGCAGGCCACTCAAAAGACCTTCGATGGATATATTCCACTATAGCCACACTCGCTATTTTTCCATTGCTCCACAGTCTGCTTATACTCGACACACCAAACAAACTCCCTCTGTTCTTCATCGTCACGCTCTTACGATTACGTTGCGGCGACGCATAACACTCGGATCGTGTGTTTCGTAACTACACTACACGACAAGGTAGTAACTACCTAAACCGTACCTGATGCGCTGTTATTACTTATTACTTACCGAAATACAAATAAAAAATAAAACAGCAACGCTGTTCAAGCCCGATTTCCAATGCGCGTTCGCATTTCGCCGCTGATTAATTTTTCATTCACAATTCAATTCGATACACTTTCAATAGATTTATAATGATAGTAATAATAATTTTTATTGCCATTAATAAAAATATTTAAAAGATAAGGGTAAGAATTATTTTTTTGAACTTCGAGCTTTCGTCTTTCGTCCGAGAGGATTCACGTAGGATTTAGTATAATTTTCTTCGAGGGTGTATAATTTTGGGTATCGCAGTCTCGACGAGGCGTCGAAAAAGGTGAAAATGAAGACACCGCGCGGTGGATACGAGAAGGACGATGATCGAGGGTGGAGAGAGGGAAGGAAGCAAGAAACGGCGGAGTGAAGCCGAGGAAAGGTGCGCCGGACAGGAATCGATCGGCGAGCAGCCACTCGAGCCAAACGCTCGGAGATTGGGTTTCAGGTGGACCGGGAAGGCGAGTGGCCTCCGAGAACGCTACCGCACGATAGCTACGCTTCCGGTTAACAAAGACGAACGTGCTTCGGAGCCCCACCCATCGATCTTTCGCTCTTACATCTTAACAGTTCACCCTCGAGCGACTCGAGAAATTGAGGAGAAGACGACAGAGAGAAGATGATCCGCTGAGGATGTGAATTCGTTGTTCTCCACTTCCTCTTTGTGCCGTCCATAAGCCGGTCTCGGACGATTAATTGCTCGAATCTCGAAGCCGGTTTCAGGACGCTGTGTACAGTTCGGAAGCCGGTCTGTTACGGTGTAGTCGAGAAACAGACCGTACATCCATGTAAGAATCGTGTGAGACAAAAGCTGCGTGTACTTAACGGAAAAGCGTGGACAGAATTATTGTCACGCACGCTTGCCCTCCCCACGCATCGCGGCCATTGCGGCAAACCTATCGTAACATTCAGAAGCCACGAAACTCTGTTTCCGATTTTCTCGGGCAACTTTCTTTTTTTTTTTTCTTTTTTTAGTATTTCTTTTTGTTTAGTATAGTTAACAGTGTATAGTTTAGTATCGTTAACTTTTCTTTTTTTAGTATAGTTAACAGATGCTAAAAATTAACTCACTTGCTCTTACTTCTACTCTTTTTTCACATGAAAATGGAAATTGCGAAGGAATTAAAATCTTGAACGATTAAGGAGAGAACCGTAGCGATTAAGATGAGTTTGAAAATATAAAAATAGAATTCATAATCCAGAAAAATTAAAATTGCGAAGGAATTAAAACCTTCGACGATTACGGGGAAAACAGTTGTGATTAAGAAGAGTTTGACCAAAAAAAGGCTATAAATTTTACTACAAAGATGCACCGACATCGAGGTAAATTTTGCTAGTGCCGAAAATTGATACCGAACGTGAGGGATGTACGAGCGCGAGGGCGGGTGTTACGAAAATTATCTTTTTACTTTTTTTATATATCATAGTTATACACCATGGATAGCACATACACCGATGCCTATGAATTTTGAAAGTCGGTCACAGAACAATTTAGCCTGCGCGCATATTGCGGAGTTGTATTGCGCAAAACGTAGGCAACTTCGTTGTATATGCTTCATCTCCATCGATTAAATGCCATTAAAAATAAAGAACCCGGATATACCCTGGGCCAAAAAACCGAGGGTATATTTTGAAGATTTTGTATATCTAATAAAAAAAAAGTGCACTGAGAAAAAGGATAGTTTTGCCTACCATAACGAATAGTTCCCAGGAAGAACGTCTATATAGATAGTTTCTGACAGTATATATTCAATTCGTTAAACTATAACTATGGTTGCAACCACGATTTTTTGTCACTGTCGTAACTATACAATGTAGACGTTCCCCTCGGGAACTATTTTTTATTGTAAAAAGTCGGTATTGTTGCTTTAACTATGTAATTTTTTCTCAGTGTATAATCACCGAAGATTACGAAGAGAAGCAAATCTTCAATTATCTGAATCTACCACACTGCATACGGTGCGCTCCGTCTATACCTTTCTTTCATCACGACCCTACATCCTTAAGGTAGTCCTTGCGACTAGTGTTCACTTCGCATAAGTTTCAGAGAAACGAGAGCGAATTGCAAACACTTCTGGATAGTATAAAAATCTTTAAAAAATTAAGCATATTAAAGTTGCTGAAGCGATTAATGTTGCATAATAATAATTCCAAAATGTTATTAACGTTGTTTTTATGAAAATGATTTCTTCACTTTTCTGAATACGTATGAATTTTTTCAGATTTGTGAATTCACTTAAATTTTTTTTTAGATGAGAACAATGTGTAGAAAGTCTCAAAATTCAAAGTGAATTTAAAAATCTGAAAAAATTCATGCACATTGAGAAAAATGAAGGAATAATTTTCATAAACCAAAAAAGTTTGGTTTCCGGGAAATTTGTTGAACAATTTAATTTTCCATCAATTTGTTAATAACATTTTGGAATTATTATTATGCAAAATTAATCGTTTCAGCACCTTTAATAGGCTTGATGTTTTTCAGATTTTTATACTATCCAGAAGTGTTTGGAATTCCCTCTCATTTCTCTGAAACTTATCCGAAGTGAACACTATTCGCAAGGACTACCTTAAGGTAGGGCAAAAAATCAACATAACCTCAAAATATTTTGGAATCATTTTTCTCCCAAACGGTTTCATAAAATCAAAAAAAAATTGCGGAGTGCCACTGTGTGTTTGATTAACGCAGTTCGTTCCGCAATTCGTTTTTCATTTTATAGGATCTTTTTGGAAAAGAGGATTCAAAATTTTAGCGCCTTGTCTGTTGCACTCATACGTGTTTGGCCTTCCCTTAAGGTAAAGTGAAAGTCACGTGACGGTACCAGGAGTGTGAGAGTCTTACGGTGGAGCGAGAGAGAGTGACGGAAAGCAATGAAGAGCGACAGAGACCGTGTTCCACTCCACCTTAACCCTTTGAACCATACATTATGATACAATAAAAACAAAACCTCGGTATTTCATGTCAAGAAATTACATACACATTCGAAAACTGAGCGAAGGAAGGTTGGACACTCTACGTCCCACCGTGATGCAAACGGTTAAAGGGTAAAAATTCGACTATTTGTAGCAAATTTTGTCCGAAACGTAGCAATGGGTTGAAAAGTGAAGGATAAATCTTCATTGAAAGGGGGCATGAGGATGATAGTGGGAGTGTCGACTTATCTCGCTGCGAGATAAAATTTGGCAAGGATATTTTGGCAACGAGATCGATAATTCTTCTGTAGTAAATGCGCGTGCCAAAGGCATACAAAAGAAGTTGAAAGATATCTTGGCGAATTCGAAACTGGAACAGTGGAAACAGAATAAAAAGAAGCAAGTTTATCTATCCTCGTGCGAGTCGTCTTTATAGTCTGGCAAACGTGAGCGGGGATACATTATGAACCTGGGCGTGGCGGATATATAAGAAGACCGATATATAACTTCGAATGTAAACTCGGAAGGAGGACCTGCGAGAGTTCAGTGAGGATGGGCTCCACCGAAGCGTTCGACAATTACAGTCTAACTATCGTCGTCTTTCTTGTCGCCGTTCAGATTACACTGTGGCAAAGACCCCCTCAGACATCGGCGTGTATATCGGCCGGCATCACGCTCCGCTTCGCACTCTCCATCGTAGGACGGGTAACTTGGGAGGGGAGGGGAGGGGAGAGCCTTTATCTTTCCTACATGCCCATGAACACAGATCAATCGACGCAATGATGTTCGACGAATCTTTTCTCATGCATACTATAAAGGTTGAAATTAAAAAAAAAAAAAAAAAATATATATATATATATATATATATATATATATATATATATATATATGGCTCTTTCATTAACCGTTCGATGCCCGGTGCTTTGTGTACAGACTTTCGAAGCGTAAGCTTTGAAAAGAGCTCAGAAGATACATATTATTAACCAGAGCTGGGTAAAGTATCGAAAAGTACTTGAAGTACTAAGTACTAAGTACCGCAAGTACTTTAAGTACAAAGTAATTTCAGTACTTAAATTACTTTTATAAAATACAAATTACAAAGTAATTTTTCTTCCAAATCGCGATTATCTTCGTAATCACGTTTGGAAGTGTGCAAAACAAGACAGAGGAAATAAATAATGCACAATTCGTAAGATTAAGCGCGAGATGCAGCTAAAAATGAGTTTTATGATCGTATGATCAAGTTACGTTTGTAAAATGAAATTTCAACTTTTTAGCGTCAAAGTACTTAAAATAATCTGAAACTAAGATTTTTACCTTACGTCAGCATGTATGTGAATCTGTGTTTGTGCGTGTGTGAGACTTGCATCGATTAAAACGATTATAACTCGGAAACGGTGTGAGATAAGCATTTGAAATTTGGTACACCTTTGGCATTGAGTTTGATCAAAATCTATCCAAGCGGTCGAGTTTTTATTTTTTTTTTATTATGGGTATTTATGGATTTTTAACTTTTTTGAAAACGGTCTAATTCGAATAAACATAGAGGTATCGAGCTTAAATTTCATACGGGAATGGACAATGGACTAACACTGTACAATCTTTGGTAATAGATTTGGCGAAAATTGATCTAACCGTTTACGTTTTATGGAATTTCGAACATTTTTCATTTTTTGAAAATTTGTTTTTTCCGTCGACGCGAGTTTATGAATCAAATATCACCCTAAGAGTAAAATGAGCTATAGTTTTGTAATCAGCTGTGAAGAATAGATTAGAAATTTCCTCAAGACGAATAAATATGCAAATTTCAATTTGCGATTTGCTACAATAAATTCCGCGGTAAATTTTGACGGTTTAAATGTTGTGATATAGAAATTTGTTATATTACGAAAAAGGTGCAAAGTACTTTGCACATGGCTTTGTCATATATTACAATTTCGAGCATAGCTTCCTCTTTTAGGAAACCAAAATCGATCAACGAACTTTGTCGTGGAGAAAGCAATGCGTAAAAATGTAATAAATGAGGAAGCCGTGTGCAGATTACTTTGCACCTTTTTATATTTAACATTCCAAATTGGAACATTGGTCTAAACGTGCTTGGGATAAAAACAGTACAAGTACTTTGGTCTTAGTACTTTATAAAAGTACTTAAGGTACCAAAAAGTACTATGGTACTTTAAGTACCAAATAAGTACTCATGTACTTTAAGTACTGCCCAGCTCTGTTATTAACTCTCCGACGATATCATGCAATTTTTGTAAATAATTCAATGATCCGTGTGTGGAGTACGAGACGATTCATGCGATAGATAAGTACGGCTGGGCTTCAAAGCGGTAAGTTTAATTTTGTCATCGCGAATAACTTTTTCATAGAGGCAGCTGTTTTTGTAAAAAAATTGTTTCGAGATTTTAGTGTCAGTGTATTGGAAATGGTCCAAAACGTTGAGAAATGTGATTTTTAGCTGGCGTCCGGATGTGTGGATGTGTGTGTGTGTGTGTGTGTGTATCTGTGCGTGCGTGTGTAACGGATTTGCATCGTTCAAAACAACTGTAACTCCGAAACGGCTTGAGATAGCGAGTTGAAATTTGGTACATTAGTAGAACGGTCACTCAATGTAATTTTCATGAAGGTTGGTTTCATGAGGCCCGATTGGAGAGTTAACACGCTTTTGAATTTTCGAAAAATGTCTGGTAGCTCTAACTTGCGTTAATTTTGAGCTATCGTCCTAAAACTGCATACGAATATAATATTTTGGTCTGCTTTGGTATTCTATTTGCTCAAAATATATCCAAACGGTCAGATCTTATGGGATTTGATTTTTTGGAATAATTACTAAAAACAAAGCTTACTCTATGAGGAAGCAAAATGGTCTAATTCGAGTGAACATAAAAATATCGAGCTTAAATTTGACACGGGAATGGAATAATTCTATATAATATTTGGTATTACATTTAGCGAAAATTGATCTAACCGTAAAAATTTTCTGACATTTTGAAATTTCTCGAAAAATTTGTCTTTTTACATCTAACGAGAGTGTCTGAATCGTCAAAATATCCCACTAAGAGCCAAATCAGCTACAGATTTGTAGTCAGCGGTGAAAAATAGTTTTGAATAGTTTCAAAATGACGAATTATGCCATTTTCGGTTAGCGTATTTCTACCATAAAGTATGCAGTAAATTTCGACAGTTTCAATTTTCTGAGACGTAGAAATCTTTTTTTGTAATCAAAAAAGGTCCAAAGTAATTTCCATATCGTTTCCACGTATCTTAAAATTGTGCGTGTTAGGCTTTCTCTACGAGGAAGCCCAAAATCGATCGGGGAACTTTTTGCAAAGAAAACTATGTGCGAAATTGTGGTAAGTGAGGAATTCATGTGCAAATTCCTTTACACACTTTTTTTTTCTTTGTGAAATGCAATTGGTGTGACGCGATTCAAACTGTAAGCCGATACGATCCTAACACCTTCGTGAAAGTCATAAATCATATTGGATTCGTATATCAGGGAAGCTCTTCGCATCTCTTCTTCGATAACGAGTAGCGATTCTGATTCACGCCATACGGAAGTAGCTCGTACGTCGGCGGGTGTGAGTACGAGTCTCGGCAACGAGGGTGAATCGTCGATATGCGCATGCGTCGGCAAGCTCGCATAATATACGCGACGATGACGTTCTCGGTGTAAATCGGAGGGTAACCAAAAGCGGTGGCGTTTGCTTCGTTACCGGGAGAAATAATAATTGGGTCGTTGAGCCACGTGTCGGACGTGCCTAGCACGAATAGTTCGGAGGAGAACGTGTCTGTCGCCCGATACTTCAGGCTCGAAATTTACGAACGGTAGTGCGAAGGAGAAAAATTTTGCACGCGCCATACGATATGACCGAGGTATTGTCGTTCCGTTGAAAAGTGTTGAACGCCTTAATTGGTCGCGCTCGTCGTGCTGATAATGACTTGCGTGGGAAAAGAGAATAATGGGGCGAAACAGACTTTAAGAATAATATACTTTATAGTTATATTACTATATTATATTATATTTTATATTATATTATACTATATTATATATTATTATATTATATTATACTATATTATATATTACTATATTATATTATACTATATTATATTTTATGGATATGAATGTTATATTTTTAGCACTATAATTTTGCGCGGAAGATAAAACGGAAGATAAAACTGATCTCAGACGACGGGCACGAGACCGTTTTGCTCCGCCCTTCCCAATACGAGAGTCGACGATCTGCGCGGAGCCATTAAAAATTCGTTTGAAAGCCGCAGAATACAGAATTTCGTGCAAATTAGTCCAATCAGCCGAGTACGCGATCGGCCTTTCGTCAACGATCGTTAGTGAATTGGTGCGATTCGCGCGACCTCGAGAATAATTGCGAAAGATATTCCGACAGTAAAAAAAAACCATTGTTTTAATTTTTATTCTTTATTTTCATATTGAGGTTGGTCATTTATGGTACGTCACGACGTGAGACTTAGTGAGAAATTGTCTTTCGCAATTTCGCTTAGCTATATAATAGCGAGAAGAGCCATGCTTTCACGTACAAAGGTCCAACAGCTCACTACGCGCGAGGGAATTTAATTCTATAATGTTCGCAACGTTTGACGTTATGGGGGATGGCGTAAGATTCACCTTTCGACGTTAAACGACCGAAGGGAGCTAGGGGTAAAATATAAGTACCGAAGGACCGTTGAGGTCAGAGTTCAACGGAGGGATATGTTTATATATACTTGGAGAGTACGAAGGACCGTACTCGTGCCTGACCCGGAGAATTGTTCTTCGCCAGGTGCGACACGTTGCGGACATAAAACTACTCTCGTATACTCGGAGGAGATTCGGTCGGCACGTCCAGTTATACCAGCGAATTTTATTTTTTTAGAAGCCTTTTAGTCTATTATGTTGATAAAGAAAACTAGGGTAAAATTGGTAAATATGGACCACCTTGATTGGCATGCAAAGCAATGACATATGGACTGATCTATATTCACCACTTGGACATATTATCAGTAAAAATGCTAAGTGGCTGCGATCTATTACATTTCGTTAATAAGTCTTGAGAATCGCTCTGAATAGTGTCGTTGATGGTAGCGGTACGTACATTTATTCAGGACTATTTAATAAGTAATAGGGCAATTCTTACATTGAGTGGAGATCTCGTCACAGCGCAAAATAAAATGCTTTGCTGATGCGCTATAATTGAGAATTCGCTCTCCTTAAATTGTTATCAAATTGGGTAAGTTGAACATTTTTTATTGCATCCAACTTATTTTTTTCGTAATTGCCCTTTTTTAAGTCTTTAGTTTTCTGTGAGCGATCTAGCCACTATGCTCATTAATTTTTTGCAATTTATCGCTTGTAAATTTCGCGGCTGCAGTCGCTCTTATCCCCCCAATACCGCCTTTACACAAGGGTACAGAGAAACTGCAGAAAATCTGCGCCGATACAGCCTGTAATTCCAACTGAGTCTTGATGTTCGCGCTCTATATTTTGAGTACGAACCGGAATCCTTGGAATTCGACATCCCGCAACAACCGATCCAATCCGCGAATTAATCCACGGCTAGGCGGTCACCCATTCAAGTACTGACTGGATTCTGAGGACCGAACCGTACATCCACCGCTGTCGGTCTCAAACTTTTTTTCTTTCGATTCATCGGTGGTGCTATCTAAAATCAGTTTGCAAAAAATCGGGACTTAATGTGATATCCCAGGTGCGGATGGCCTACGCTCCCAGTATGGCCGACGATTAGTTTTTAGTCGACAGCAAGTTGGCAGCCGATGATCGGATCTCGACGAATGTCCAGCATTGGCTAAACTGTCGATTGCCAACCACTTTAACGTTGGGCTCAATAGTTGGCAAAACGCTGCTTACCAGAGTTGAGCCGGCGCTGGCGTATTGTCGTAATGACGCGTATTCGGCGATATTATGCGGACGTTCGCTCACGATGTCGAACGACTTTGGCCCAGTACCCGCTGGCGACGTTCAGCCAACGTCCAACACAAAATATTTATAAACAATGCATTTTTTTTTTTTTTTTATTTTCGCGACTACTGAATCGTTTTTAATTATTCCAGATTCCTTTATTATAGTTTTATCTATAGTAATGTAGTGCAGACAGCCTAATTTCATCAATGTTCATAAGTAAAGTGTGAATACCAGAATGAAATGATAAAACTTAGACAATTTAAAGCAATTGGTAAGTTAATATTAGATAGAAATGCAGTAGACATGCAGCTTTTATATAAGATTCGAAAGAAAATCTTCAAGGTGAGCATAGCCGAGTGCGTAAGAGATGGGACTAGTAGTCCGGGGGTCACGGGTTCGAGCCCCCATGACCGTCTAAAAACTTTATTCTGATGATACCAATGTGTGAAAATGAAAATCTATAAAAAAAGCAATTGATCGATAAAAAAAATAAATTGCATTTAAATTATTTTTCATTCAACGTTAGCTGGACATCGGCAGCCAACGTTGGGCCGATGTTATCATCCCAATGTTAACTGGTAGTTGGGCCTACATTGGCGACCAGAGTCGGGTCGACTTTCTAACTCAGGCGGTCATAGTTTGTCCAACGTCAGTCCGGCTGTAAAACCGCACCTGGGATAATATATTATTATTATTATTCGACAAATAATGATGAACGATTATTTTTATTTCGGCTCGGCAAGAGATTTTCGACCATTGGATGTAGGCGTGTGCAATATACTTTGACAAAGACCAATGCACCAGCGTAGGGAACCATATTAGGCGGCATCAGCGAGTCGTGTTTGAGCCCCCGCGGTCGATAGTGGAAACGCGAGAGAACGAAACGATGCTCCCCCCCCCCTCCCCCCCCCCCCCGCCTGAGGACCCACGTGGGTAGTACGGTGACGTCATCGGAGAAATAATCCTCCCACCAGGATCAAGGTCAGAGCTGCCGCAGAACGGGATTCTCGCGATTTGAGAATTTCTCTATTGCTTTCAAAGTCTTGTAGCAACCAAGTTCATATTTCAGAAAAACAACAAAAAAAAGTAGCAATTCAATGATAATATAAAAGGGCAAAAACAAAACACGGAAGATTTTTTTTGAGCTTTTACCTTAAAACTGACCTACGCGTATGCGTTACGCAGCTTTTTTTTTGTAATCACTCGAGTAGCACGCGAGGATGCCCGAAGTGCTTCTCACTAACGCTTTTGGGACAGAAAGATCGCGTGCACGGATTGTTTGTGTTACGGAAATTTGATTTCTCCGTAAGGTTTTCTCGTCGAGCACGAGCCACGCAGGAAGTGCGTCACGCTGTCGGGATTCCGGGAACTAACCGAGAATCCGTTTACCGTGACGAGGTGGCTGGCCTGTCCACTTGACGTGAGGAATCATAAATCGCACGAAAATCCACAGGCACGCAGAGTTATACAATAATACAGAGTTCGAATAAATACATCAAAGTGAAATATCCCTGGAGAGATTTTTTTAACACCCATCGATAACTATCTTATCAATAGTCCGAAGTTGTGATCGAAAAATATCCAATCCTTATCGGTTCGAGAGATTTCAAAATATTCTGTTCGACGAAAAAGACATTTTTTTCGAGAATGAAAAATCGTTGAGTTTTACCTCATCGGTGTAAAGTTTGCACTGCGATTAAGTGCAAGTTTATATTTCACCGTGGAGTTTATTTATAGCTTCGATATCGATTCTCGTGACTGTAACGGTAGGCACACCGATGCGAGCGCAATGGAAATCTCTGGTTTCCCCTGTCTCATCGACTAAACACATCGAGAGTTATTACCGCTTCTTGCTCGTATCTTCGTGAATGTCCTGACTAAGCAGTAAACGTAACTATATCATTTTTCAAGCTACCGAGTATATCATGAGCGAGCGTCATCTAACCGGTGCTTTTCGCTATAATCGTCTCTAGCTGTGCAATACGTACCTCGACCATCGGTTTCTTAGACCACCCAGTTCAATGTCATTATCGACAGCGAGCCAAGTTCTAATTGCGATCCCATTGTACGACGTCTCGACTCGGTGCCTCAAGAGCACGTGTACTTCGACACCGTAGTCGTCAGTTCCTTCCTCACTGACTTTTCGTGTAACATCAAACAAATACACACACATACTTTGAATCGAGCACGTTTGCAAAACACAACGTCGATTGTTGAAGGTATTAAAAAAGAAATAAAAAACAATTTCCACGAATGTGCGGAAGTGACGGTGATCTTCGCACAGTCCGTTATTCGTGCAAATAACGGTGCTCGCGAGTCTATATGCTGCGTGGGTCAACGAATAAAAGAATTGTTGTGAGATGGACTCGAGATCTGTCCGGCACAGTTAATATAAAACTACAGTTTTGTATTAATCGCACTGCCAGAGGTTGCATCGTGCCTTATGATAATCGAATATTAGTAAAAAAATAAAAGAGAATTCATCCATCGTAAAACTGATTTAATACGAGAAAATACGACAGTTTCGACCGAAACCGGTCTCAAAAATCTTGCGTCACGCTTCGACGCGAAACAGAGTCGAAAAAAAGCCGAGTGGTAAAAAAGAAGCCATTAATCTTCGAAGTCTGTACGTTTGATGCGTATCCTGTGCCACGATCTGAAAGAGGAATAACTTACAGACGTTGCAGGTTAAATCACAAACTACAAAAAACAAAAACTGAGCCTCGAACGTTCGCCCCATGTTGACGTTTTAGTTACGAATACCGGCCAATACGATCGTAGATAAGCGTGAACGGCATTCGATATGCTGATAAAAGAAAACAGGACGGAGGAGTAAACGCCCTTGGGACACGGATACCTGTCTTCGAAGCGTGTTCGCCGTTTACAACGGAATCGATACCGTGCGAAACCGCAGGTGGGGCCTCGAGACAAATAGGTCGACTCGCTATTCCAGACAACAGAAGAAAAAAAACACATATATCTCTCATCGCCTACTCGAGTCGAGAAATCACGTGGCTCGTCGTGGAATACCAATATCATGCCACGATGTATATCCCGAAGTATCGCTGTCGCACGAATTACTTGTTGAGATCCGCGCAACATCCTCTGTTTTACGCGAAAGATACCTGTCGAACCTAAAGAGCGGGATATAGCAACACAGTGCGTATACGTCGGAGGTCGAACTCACCTTGTGAAGAGAGGAAGCTTTGCAGGTGGAAGCGACGCGAGAAATCGCGTCAGGTCTCGTTGACGGTTGTCGTCGTACTGTTGTTTTTTTTCGCCGGTCGATCGCTCTCGATAACACCTCTCTTGATTTATTCCTCTTCTTCCTCCCGGTGTATAATTTGTTTTTGCATCACATCCGATCGTCGCATCTCCAGTCGTAAATTCGTGTTATTTCAGTTCTAAATCGTCGTCGGAACAGGTACTTGTCCGATCCGACAACAGAATGCTGCGCCGTAGTGGACGTCTGTTCGTCTTATCGACACCGGTGTCGGAAACGTTTTTTTTTTTGTTCCTTCGTCGAATACACGCGGCTTGGAAACGAAGTCGCTCTCTCTCTCTCTCTCTCTCTCTCTCTCAGTCACCCGACGAAGTACGCGATTGACGTCTGCGAGTGTGAAACATCAGCGCACGTTACGCGTTAAAATTTTACACAATGCTTACCGTCGACGCGAACGTTGATTTGCTTTATCGTTAATTTATAACGGTGAATATGTTTTGTTTTCTTTTTTTTATCCAACACCGCAGTGTGCCGAATGAGAGCATTGGTGACGATTTCGAGGCACACATGTATACACTGACATGCACGCACAAGCAACGCGCACGGGCTCTCGCCTCTGCCTCTCACAGCGGCATTTTCACTGGCCCTGGGGGTCTCGTGCTGCTGCTCTGTGCCTCTCTGCACCGAATACGACCCGGCCGGATCTCGCAGTTTTCGTAAAACATTCACCGCCAGCGTATCGGATAGTCCACGAGCGCATGCGCCACGAACCTGTCCCGCGCACGCGTCAGCACCGACTGTGGCTTTCTTATCAGTGGAAAACGTCACGATTCTCCTATAGCGCTTTCTCCCCCTCCACGCAGAACACACAACACATATACACACACAGGATCTAAGCCACTCTCTTCTACCTTCGAGAGACGCAGCAACGTGGGGGGCACGCGAGAACAGAGAGAAGAAATATCGTCTCGCCCGCGGATGAAGTATGGAGATCGCGGTTCAGAATGTATGGATCATAGTCAGTTTATCATGCGCAATTAAATTTTTTTTTTATTTACCTATAATACAATACACAAATATCGATAAAAATCTTTCAGAGGAACGTATGATTATTTGTTTTACTTCGATGTTTCTAGGATGTTAACGATTAGAAATGGCGTTTCTCATCGTCGATGGATCAAAATCCGGCGAATCAAAGACTGCAAATTGTGACTCGTGCTGTTTTGAGCTGAAAACAAAAAGATTCCTTCGACAAAGACAATTTTCGTTGTGGCTGTGGCAACATTCATTTTGTAGTTCCCGCATACAGTACCGTGTTAATGAAGCTAGCGCTATTAAATTTGTAGTCTAGTTTTAGCAGCTACTTTTTTTGATGATATAGCATCTAGAAAATGCCCTTGAAGCAATTTTTTTTTCTTCTATGCTTCACCGGTTTTACTAGCAGGGTTCGGGTATTGGTATCTTCGGTAAACGGCCTTCGAGCATGTCACGCAGAAGAACACTGATTTCCTTCACAAATTGTTTCGCTATTAATATTAATTTTTTTCATTGTGCAAGTAAAGAAATGTTTGATGTTTTATTTTTTACCTCTTCACGTTGCATTCGCAAACGATCGATGATAGTCTCGTTGAAGTTTGGATCATTGGCAGGATCCTCGAGATTCGAATCTTCGTCTTTGGTGCCTTGAGGAATTCTCGCAATGTAGGATTGTTTTACAGTATCTAAAATAATCGTCGATTTCGAATTTGGAAACTTGAGGTCGATGGAGGCGAACGAGTCGGTTCCCACTGGTACGACGAGGGCTTTTTCGTAATCAATACAGATACCCTTTCTGTGTCAAAACCAATAATGATAATAATTATCAACCACACAAGACGCTTGCCATTAAGCGTACAACGAGGAAAGAAACAAAATAAGCCAAACTTACACAGCGTGGCTACCGAATCCATGATGAGAAAGCAAATCTTTAGTTTTTCTTACCAATCCCGAATCCTTCGACGAATGATACTGAAGATCCGCGCCCAAAGTTTGGGCCACTGCTCTCAATGTACGACCGATGTGTTGTTTTGTATACAATTCAAATTCCTGAAAAAACAAAAAACAAGGAATCAACGAGACTGATCTTTTTTTTTTCTTTTTTATAGTTCAGAAATAAATTTATTGTTTGCCTTTCGCAAGTACCTTGAACTGATCGTACTTTCCCCCAACAATGCACATCTTCATAGGAAACGTATCAGCAGCTTTTTCCACAACTTTTTTCTTTTCCTTTCCTCGCCACGCTATCATATCTTCGACTAGCTCGGGAGCATAACTCATCTTAATGGCGCTACGTGCCACGGAAAGACTCTCCTCGAGAGTTGACCAGAGAACTTCCGGTTTACTGAGATCCAGCATGATTATCAGAGTGGTGTGATTGGGGGAATGTGTTAGCGCCGATCCTGTCATTGCAGCTGATATGAGAGATGACGCCAAGTGTCCCACTTCCCACACATGGACCACCTCCTTCACCTATGCATTAATAAATATCCATTATACAACTATTCATAAAAATACCGTCACTCTGTGAACCGACACTCTGTGAAGCGACACTCTGTGTCACACACCAAACTCTTCCCCGCTTTACGTCCGAACGAATAATCCATTGCTATAGTTGATTTTGGAGTGTCGTCCTTCTCCAAAAATTTGTAGACCATCGTAGTTTTACCCTGAAAGTACAGATGAAGATCCTGTTATAGCTAGAAATAATATTACTCGTATAATTTATAAATTATCGTTTGAGGAATAGCATCGGAGAGCAAATGGGGGAAGGAAGTTGAGCTACCGAAGAAAATGTCTTACAACTCCTTTGCTCCCGATTATTATTATCGATCTCTCGTGAGTCTCTTCGGGATCGGTTTTTCGCTTCGTCTCTTCATCGTGTGACAAACGCGCTGCCACCTCCCTCAAGTTCTCCCTGAAATAATACACTTTAAAGTAAATCCCACACGCGTTCGCCAAAATGGCGTCCAAGTAGATTAATATTAGACATAATAACACGCATTAAAATTGTTTACTTACGCATCTTCTGGATTCATTTTTATCACAGTTGTTGAATTGAGAGGAATATCGTAATTCTTTACTCATCAAACGGGGCCTTAAGATGGCAGGTTAGGATTTTGTGTTCGTTCAACGTTACCAGGACGACGCAAAGGGGTGAGTCGACCAGGTTTAATTGCTCCTTAGAAGGAAAACGTGAATTTTGCCACCGAAGGGATCTTTCGTCGACAATTTTGCAATTTTTTTTTTATTACATATTTATAAAATTGACGATCGGCAAATAATAGTGTCATTTACGAAACTATAGATTTTTATGTGTATATAAAAGAATTAAGAAAAGTTAATTCGGAAGTAATGAATTTTTTATATGAATGAATGAATAACGAGAAAGATATATATTTCTGAACGAGATTGTTTCTTTACTATTCCGCTGTACAGTGGCGTCTATAATAATATCGTATTACATAATATTTTATTCTTCTGAATACAACACCTGTGATGTAGTATAAGACGGTACAATATATTACATCTAAGCGCTATTCCTCATATGATTGTTTTTTTTCTACATAAATTATACAATGATTACATAAACCTTGTGGTCCAAAACCGGAAAGGGGCAGTATCGATTAAAAGTATCTCCGGCAGATGAAATATCAAGCGTAAAAAAACGCGCTTTGCAAAAGCTTCAACCAATCGCCGTGCTAAATCATCTGAGCTACTTTTCTGCACCCAACGATTCGTGCCACCGATCATCTTTAATGTTTATGTACGCAACAGACTAGACGAGGAAAAAAACGACGAAAATTTGGAATGATGTTTATGAGGCCCACTTTTTATTATTATCGATAACAATAAGTCAATCGACTTTACGCAATGGCGAACGATATTTTTCATATTAGATACCTAGCTAAATTCCTATCACCCACAGACAACTTCTATTAAGCTTAAAAACGCATCGTCATATTCAGTTCTAGCCGAGCATATCGGTTGATTGAACTGCATTTTATGTACAAACTTTTAAGCTACAACGTATTTTAATTTTTTCCACAATTCCATTGACTATCGCTCTCGGGAAATCCAGTTCACGCTTCGAAGAAAACTATCGAGACAGTCGATGCAGCGTGGCAGTGAAATGTCAAATGACAAACTTACACGATCTTTTTGTTTGTTAAATCTTTTTTCAGAATACAAATGTAAGTTGGTAGATGAAAAGCATTACCTACGTCTGTTGAGAAACAAGAGGCACGAATTTTCTCACGCTTATTATTATTGATATTATTATTATTATTGTTATTATTATTATTAATATAATCATTGTTATACGACGAGGCGTACAGTGATCAATAGTCACCTGTTTCTGTAATATCTCATCGCCTCCAAGAGACAGTACACCACTCGCTCTGCATGTTATCTAGTCCATATGTCGGCCATCCAATCGTCATTCAACTCCTCGGCGGGCAGGATTTTCAATCCTCTCAATGCCTCGAGATAGAACGTTAATTCCGATGTTACGACGCCGTGCTGAGGTCCACCGTTGTTAACGATATTCATTTTGACCAATTGTTCCCTGAGTTTTTCCTTGAAAGATACGTTAACCGTTCGGTACAGAGCCTGCACCTCGACAGGCGGTAAAATACCGGAAACGGCCTCGTGAAGTTTGATCAAGTGTCTGCAAAGGAATCGAAATGATAAAGAAATTCATGTAGTATTTTGGCGTAGATATCGACTTGTAATTTTACCTCGAGATGTTTCTGAATGGCTGCGATGGAACGGGAGGTCGAGCATTCCAATTTGATATCTGTCCACCGACGAGATTGTCAACGATCGTGAGGATCTTTCCATCGATCTCACGAACGTGGGCCCTTATATCACGCTCGACACTGTCGAGAAGTGCCACTCCTCCTGATCCGCTGTTTGACCCGATGACCCCACGATTTGCGCTCTGATCCGCCAGTTCTTTATTTTTTAACAATAAATCGTTTAATATGAAAGTCTTAACGTATTAAAGTTGGAAAAAAAAATGATTAAACCGTCGTGAATAAAAAAAAGTTTCTTTTTCCTCACTGTACAAAACGCACCTTGAAAATGAGCTCTGACGTAAGGCATGAACCATATAATCAATTTCAAACTACGCCCAGCAAGTACCAATATCGTACTGGTGATGGTCTTCAGTCCTGCAACTTGCATGGCGCCAGCGCCTAACACCAGCTGACAACAGCGAGAATTGTAGTATCTCAAAAGTTCGGCCAACTGACGGCCGATTGCTCCGGACAGTGCTGTCAATTCGCTGCTCGTTCTGGAAAGTACATTTACCGATAAAATAACGCGATTCTGTAAAAATAGAAAAATTACTTTTTACGAGTTATATGTTACCGGCAGTATTCGTGAATCATCTGAACCAGCATCAGAGCCGTTCCCACGACCGCGTACTTCTCTTGACCAACCAGAATGTAATTAAAGACGCCGTCAGTGCGCTCGGTATCAGCGCGCTTCGATGGCCCGATGGGGAAGCGTTTGTTCTCATAGACGGATGTTACAAGTGTTTGAAATTCCGAGGGTACATCGGCTTGACGCCATCGTTCAGAGTCCAGTAGGAGGCTAAGTTTTGTTTTTCGCTCCGCGTGAAAGCGTTGCACAAACTTGCTAGCTTGTGCCTGAAAAACATTAAAAGTCAGGAATGTCAAACTATTGACTGAAAAAAGTTGAGTGTTCTTTTAATAGAGAATGATTCACTTACACAAGATCACAAGTTATACAAAAAAAAAAAACTGCTTTTCACTCTCATAAAATTACCTTGAAAGCGGAACGAAGAGCGATGCATTGTTTGCTGCAAATTTTTTCGCACGTATCAGTGAAACCCTCGACCATACCCGCCAATTGACAAACTTGAGCTGCTGTCGCTCGGTCGCTGAGCCAGGAGGCTTTCTCGCTCCAAGCCTGACTGGTTTCTTTATCTGGAATTTTATTGCCTACGGATTCGACGGAACTTTTTTCTTTCTCGCTCGAATATTTGTCTTTCTCAGTAGGACCAGCGGATAGTAAATGCCCGAGACGTTCGTGACAGTAGTCGCAAACCGATGTCAGCATGTCGTCGAGTTTGTTTCTAACTCGAACGTGCTCGTCGTTGGTGAGCAAACGATCCGTTACGGAATCGTCGATCGTTCCGTCGGGTAAACGACCCGCCGAGAGATCCGCCGTGTCTCGCATCACTTCGTACACTGCCTGAAAAAGTCGATACGGTTCAGATTTTTATTTTTATTTAATCTCAAGTTTTATTCACCTTGACGCGATAGAGTAGATGGGTGAGAGATTGTATTGTGTTCTGCAGAAGCGTCAATCTTTCAGCGAGTGACAAACCTCCGACTTCGAGACCCGCGGCTTGCTGATCGCTGCAGCAATCGCTCGCCGCTAAGGCTTCGATAACTCGTTGTTTCGTTACAGCTCTCACAGTCGTAACTGCCTCCTCTTTGTACGTGTCGACGAATTGAAAATGCTTCTGACGCAGAAGACCAGATATTATCGAGACCAGTTTATCCTGGCGAAAAAGAAGTACGATAGTTTATAAAAATATAGATAACCCTCATTGTCCTTACTTCTCAATACACACCCCATCCAAGACAGTGCTGTCTCCGCCGAGCGGTCGATTAAGGTCCGCCGTCGCGTAACGCTCGAATTCAGTAGAAAGCATTTTGTCGACGAGTCTCTCCATCTCGGTGAGCTGCGAGCTCAAATGTCTGGAAGCAATGAAACAAATATGAAGAAAATTAAATAAATGCGAAATATTATAAAATTAAATAAATGAGAAATATTATAAAATTAAGTAAATGAGAAATATTATAAAATTAAATAAATGAGAAATATTATAATTATTAACGGCAATAATTGAACCTGAAGCTGTGAACTCCATTCAGCTCTTGATGCAAAATTTCCTGAGTCGTCGATATGAGATCGAGAGCTGCCACGTAATCGGGTGTCGAGAGCAATAGCTGGATCATCGGTTGACTCTGATGCACAGTTGCCATGAGCTTTAATTTCTCTTGAACGAGCGTTCGATTCGATTGCGCTCTCTCCAGACTGAGAAGGAAAAGAAAAACAAAGTTAGTATCACCGCGCCAAAACAATTTTGCGAATAATACGCCGAACGAATTACAGTTCTACTGTACTGACCGCAAAATATCTAGAGAATCTATGACGAGGCTCTTGTCAATCTGATGTATGTTCTTTCTAAGAGCTTTCAATACGGTGATTGTTTGAGTAAGCTGTTCCATTAGAGCGTCGTGCGATGTCATTGCGTGAAAGAATGCCTGTGACTTCGACGCTACCTGTTCCGCTATCCTAACTTCTACGATATCCAAATAGTGACTTAGCTGTTGGAGGAATATAACGTGCGTTTTTAGAATTCAACAAATCGATTGCCATACGATAAGGCGAACGAGATCGTTGCCCGACCCTCACCCACTTTCCGACTGTACGGATTATTATTTTTAGTGTCTTTATCGTGACTGTTATTAAAGTCAGAAACTGGGTGAATTTATCTTGCGAATGCTAACCATTCTAACTGAACGATAAAATTCGTTTGTTTTCCTTGTCTCACCTTTTCTTGCAACAGTTTAACGTGCACGACGACATTGCTGCCGACGTTCAAAAGTCCGTCCTTTGTGAATGGAAAGACAGTCTCAAAGTTATCGCGACGGGAAAGATCTAGATTAGGACATAAGAAAATCTTTGGAATGCTGGCTAGATCGAACTGTGATGAACGCTCGATCGGTGACTTTGATTTCCGAAGATTCGAAAAACTTGACGGCAACGTTTCGCTTGGGGAATTAGGCCTGTTGGCGTTTGCGTTCATACGTGCGTGTTTTCGGTATCTCTGTGAGGAAAAAAAAAACCCAATAAAACAAGATTAATATTAGAATCGTACTATTGGACATCTTCAAGATTGGAGTAAGAATGAAAATACTAACGATATTATCAATTAAATTTGACCTTAAAGGCGCGTTATACAACTACATAATTACAGTTTGATGCTGTAAAAATGAGTAGAAATATTCATATGTGGTGTTCCCTATTATTTTGACCTGGATCTAAACCTTCACATCTTGGATTGCATCGGCGATTTCTTATATGACTGAACTAACTCTCAAAAGCACTCACATTTTTTTATTATATTTTGAAAATTGTTTATAATTATTTGTGATTAAAAAAAAGAGCTTATTGTTCGCCACAATTTAAAAAATTTGAAAAATATCTGAAAAATCTTGTGTCATATTAATATATAATAATTTTTAAGATTTGCGCCGAAGTGGGCAGGCGTTACCTTTTATTTTTTACGCTTCCGAAAAGTTTTTTTTTTTCAAAAAGTTCTTTTAATTAGAATAAAATAATTTTTTTTTGGAAAAATCGAAAAGAATTCCCAAAAACGCAACATTGCATATAAAAATGGTTAAGCGATATACCATAATCGACTGATTTTTCCTGTCAATTCTTTTCACTGCTTTTTTTTCAAAACAATTAGAAAAACATAGAATGTGAGGCCGATCCACTCTGGCTCAAATGTTTTAATTCTTTATATATGACAAGAGACTTATTTGATTTTTAAATTGTGGCGATTAATAAGTTTAATCGTAAATAATTATAAAATTTTTTTTTATTCTAATACAAATTCTGCGTGTTTTTGATAGTTAGTTCAGTCATATAAAAAATTGTGTGCTCGATCTAAGATGTGAAGGGTCAGACCTAGGTCAAAATTATAGGGAAAGACCCATGAATAAGTTGTCTTGTCAACGTGAACCAAGGTCTTTATCTACCGTGCTAATAAATTAAACTGGACAAAGTGCGCTGTGTTTGAGAATAACGGTATATGCTTACTCTTGCAATTTTCTTTATGTATGCTTCAAACTGTTGCATCGTCACTTCGGGAAGATATGGGCTCTTGGGAATGTCGACTTTGTCAACAAAAGCATCACCCCAAGTCTTTGTGAGAAAGTTTGTCTGCTTTCCTTTCGTAGGATCATTCAGTACAGCGGGCAAATTCTGAGCAGCCGAATATACGGTCCAAGGAGGTGAACTGTCCGACATCTTGCCGTTGCTCTTTCCCTGCTGCTGCATAGCCGCGTGCTTACTTGCGTGAGCTACATAGTCCTTGTCCGACACACCTTCCAGCGGCAGACTGGAGCATACGCCATTGTAACCATAACGACATACAAAAGAGCCACCTTCCCTCGAACAGTGATGGTCCCTCAGATGTCTGGAACGTTAAGGAAAAATTTTAAGAGCTCATTTTTTTTTAACTTACAAAACTAATTTTTTTCATAATGAGGAACCAGTCGAAAAAATTAAAAAATCTTAATTTCATATACATAAATAAATGTTTCTCATTTTCGATGAACCGGCATGTGTTAAATTTTTATTCCCAAGAATAGTCGACTAGTCAAGCTGTGCGATCATAGAATTGTGAATTTTTTTTTTTAACGAAAGTCAATCGATTTTACAATAGTTAAACATGTTCGATTAAATAACATTTTTTTAACTTTTCATTTTTTTATAAATAGTAATGTAAATAACTGAATTATAGTTTGATCGGTTAAAATTAATGTGTAAGCGTATAAGAATAATGGTAGTCGTGTAGTCGACGGAAGAACAAGCACTTTTTATTATCGTACGAGACGATAAGGGACCCACCTAACGAACTCCTGAATCCGCTTGAAGGTTAGGTTAACACAGTACTCGCAGCTGAGAAGTGTCGGAAGTGATTCTGGTGCTTTGACGATTTTCGCCATCGTCCGAGACATTCCAATCTCAGCTGACCATCGTCGAGCATAAATTCACACCTCCCAGACGCGTATTTGCATTTTTTGCTGTTTCTATATCGTCTATACTCCTAATAAATAACGAAATCTTGTTATGTCAGTGTCGAGACACGAGTACACACGCGTATACGACTCGTTCGGCACCATATGCCGACTAATGTCTGCATTCTGCGCGTACACGGCGTACACGTCGTCTTTGCTTATCGCCCTGGAAAAAAGCTACCTGACCGACAGGGGCCTCGTCTCGGAGTCCATAAACGACAGATATTAGATAACGCCTATATTTCCGTATTGGATGTATCATTGTTACGAGGAATATTGGCCTCGGCGCAGCTGACGAAAAGCCACTAATATAAAAGAAAACGACACTCCTCAGCTGAAATAAATATCAAAGAATGAATTACTTGCAAGATGGTAAATAATATTCAGGGAAATAATAATTGATAATAAATTAATTCGCTGTACGAGTATAAATGCGACTTGTCACAAGAGCCTCGAGTAAAATTGTACAGCAATTGATGTGAAAGGTTTAATATCGAAATGAATTTTTTTTTAATGTTCTCTCAAGTAGTTTTCTCTCCCGATTCCAGCAGAACAATAAATAGCGTCGCGCGACTTCTCGAAGACATTCTTCGGCGATATCAACGATAAAAATTCTAACAAGTTCTCCAAAATTCTAAAATTCTAAAAAATTCTATCGAAGCTCGTATAGTCACTTACAAAAGCCATCGAAAACATTCATATAATACAAAAAAAATGTGGAAAATATTTTTCGTATCAAAATAAAAAAAAAAAATTATAGTTCTCAAGCGTCGGTGTAATAATCGGGTGAAATCCGCTCTATGTCATTATATCGTTCTCGTCTTGTATAAGTTGTTGCTCTTGTTGCTGCTGCTGATGCTGGTTGTGCTGAAACTCTAGAGCCAACAACTTTTGTCTCTTCTCCTCCATTAAACGTTCGCGATGTTTGTGGATGTAATCTTGAACGTTCGGCAGACCGACGATCACACAGGCCGAAAGCCCGGATCGATGCATTCCAATATCGGTAGCTTCGTACCTGAGGGGAAAAAACGATTGCACAACAAAGAATTAACTTTATCCCGCCGATTCAATGTGCTTCAACGAGGATGTACCACTCGTTCGTCTTCTCGTCGTAACACTCGACATGAAAGATCGTCGTCACACCGTTGAAACCTCCTATGGCGAAGATCATGTCGTCGATCACTTCGATAGCGAAATTACTTCGTGGATTGTACATATCGGGTATCAAGCTCCACGTGTTCGTCGCTGGATTATATTTCTCACCGCTGTACATTCTCGCTATTCCATTGTAACCACCTGAAGATTATTATTGCATTGAGCACACATTCTTAAGCCAATAAAAATATATGCACATTTTTTAAAATTACTTTTATATTAATATCATATTAATATGGCACATTTACATCTCTACCACTCACAACTCTACCGTATTAGAACTCTACCAAAATTTCTACTACTGAAGAAAAAAAAAGTCTACCGGAATTGGAATAAAACTCTCCTGGAATTTTATTTCAATTCTGGGAGAGTTTTATTTAAATTCCGGTAGAGTTGTGAGTTATAGAGATGTAAATGTGCCATTAATATAATAAATTAAATTTTTTAGAATTACAATCCAATTTTTATTTCTTCGAAGAGGTTGTTCTGTTGCCGTCCTACGGAGGTACGAATTATCTATAAATCGATCGTCAGTCATCTACTTTACTGATCTATATAATCGTATCTCTTAGTTTTGCATCATGGTAAATAATTTTTTTTTAGCGGTCAATATATTTTTTATGATTACCGATAACGTATACGCAGCCATGATAAGCGATGCAGGAGAGTCCGCTTCTGCGCGTTCTCATCGGTGCGATTCTGGTCCACTGATTAACTTCCGGATCGTAGACTTCGGCCGAGCTCAGGCACTCCTGTCCGTTGAAACCGCCTGTGATATAGATCTTGTCTGCAGAATGGGAAAGATTTTCTTCGATTAACGTGACTAACTTTTTTTCATCCAATGATTTTCCTCGAGGAGTTATTACCGTTCAATGTTGTCGCACTCGCGTCGGATCTCTGCACAGCCATCGGCGCAATGAGGGACCACTGATTCGTACGATAATTATAACGCTCCGCAGTTTTTTGCCGAAAATGACCGTCGTAACCGCCGATCGCGTACACAACATCGCTCACCACTGCAACGCTCACGTAACATCTGCAACGTCAAGATCTATCTAGTTTGCTGTTTTTTTTTCTTTACCAGCGGCTCTAGTTGTATAATTATGATACATAAATGTAATATATTTCTAATACCTTCGCGCATTCATCGGCGCCACTTCTCGCCACTCTTTCGTAACGGCGTTGAAGCAACGACAACTGCTGAAGTAATCCCGACCGTTGAAACCACCGATCACGTAGATGCTGAAGCCAACAGCTGCGGTACCGTGATAAGAACGCGGTCCCGAAGGGTCTTCTTCCCGAACCTGTCAAATCGCCGGTAAATGTATTTGGCAAAACTATCGGACAAATGGTAGAATTAAAGTAAAACAAAAAATACAAAAATTACAGATTAAAAAACAAAAATTACATTTACGGAATTTCAATGACCCGGTTCCATACACGAGGGTTTGCCGAAATAAAAAGTATCGTATCTTTAATTTTTTTTCTTATTGCCGCTTTCCACACCCATGTAAGGGAAACGTCCGAGTGGTCGGGGAAAGCGTGCGTGCAAGAGAGACGGAAATACGATTTTTCGTGCATGCCGTCCCATATAGCACGAAATATTTTGAAAATATTTCCGAGATATTTTCAATATTTCAAATATTACAAAATATTTCTAAAATATATGGAAATTATATTTAAGAATATTCTATCAAAATATTCCAACGAAACATTTTAAAACTATTTTAGAAATATAATCTTTCATACATCTGAAATATTTCTGCAACGGTGAAAAAATATTTTGAAAGCTAATATTAGCAAATGTGTATACTAAACTACGTTCAGAAGGAACGAAAAATAAACAATGTCATGGTTCGTGGATATATTTTAATACAATTCGACTATTTAATGTGTCATAATACTACATGTTATTGGCACTCTTGAAGGGGCTCACAGGAATCCCATAGCTGAAGTGCGGGAAATAGTACATATGTTTGAAATAATAAACAATATCTGTAGCATTAAAACATTGATTATTTCTTGAATATTTCAGAAAGATATTTAATAAATATTTCACCAACAGTAAAAAATATTTGTAAATTGTTTTTAAAACATTTTTGCGAAATATTTCTAAAACATTTCAATGTACAATTTATGAGCGTACAAAAAATTTGTTTCAAAATGTTTAAAAATTTTTCAGAAATATTTTGTAACATTCGTAAAATATTTTTAATATTTCAGAAATATTTCCGTTGCAATGTGGACGGGGACTGGCACTGCTCCCTCAGATGTCCAGCCGCTGATACTTTTACCTTATCCTTTTTTTTTTTTTGTTACCTGGATCCAACGATCGGCTCGAGTATCGTAAGTCTCCATGTAGCTCGTCGAGCTGTTGCCGATCCAGCCGGCAATAGCGAAGAGAATCTCGTGCGGTACCCTCGGTCTCGCGATTTCCGGTGTCGGCACTTCGCCGTGTTTCTGCGTTATCATCTCGAGATCGTAGAGAAATTTGAGGGTCTCGATAATAATCGGCCTGCAAGCTTCGTTCCCGGTGACGTATGGATGATCCTTGACTTTTTCCAGAAAAAATTGTGTGTCCAGGAGACCGAGGCGTATATTTTTAAGCAGATCGACGATGTGTCCCTTGCGAGCTTCCGGATCGTGATTTATCCATTTTAGTATCAATTCCCAAACGACCTCTTCGCTCTTGACGTTCAGCTCGTCGGCACCGACGAGACTTCTGAGCTCTTCGATCGGCAGATGAAGCAGATCTTCGCTTCTCTGGGCTACCTTAGGACGTAGGGGAAAAAGGGTTAATTTATACTCGCTCACTCGGCTATTCGACTTTTTATTCTCTCTAATTCGAACCCACCAGCACAAAATGCCTCATCACGTACTGATAAGCGTCTTGCTCGAGTCCACGACAGAAGTGTTCTCTAGCGAATCTCAAGACTCTCATGCAAATCTCCGGTGACAAATTTTTTTTAAGATACTCCCGACATAGATCGAGAACGCCTATGACGCTCAGATAGTCCGCTGTGACGAGCAATTGACAAACATTTTCGGGATTAACGTCGAGTGAACGGAGATAAGCGTATTCCAGAAGATGATTCATCATCGGGCTGTTAACACCCGGCAGAAGAATGTCCGTGCGCTCACGCGAATGTAGGGTCGTTGTGAAGAGAGTTCTGAAATTCGTTAAAGAGCATTTTTAATTAACGATCAAAGTTACTAACTATCCAATGTTGTAAAAATTATCACAAAAATCGTTGACCCTAAGGGATTTTACATGAATTGAATAAAGGCTTGATCATATAACAAACATTTCAAGTCCACGTAGGTCGACAATTTTTTTCTTCTTAATTTCATGATTCCTCTTCGTAAAAAAATGATTAACTTAACGATCGAGTTATTGTCAAAAACAACAAAGAAAAAATTGTACACGATTGCGGACAAGATATGTTTTTTAAATGCTCAAACCTTTTTTAATGTGTGCGTAAAAAGAAAAAAATATATCCAACAAACCGGAAGTAATTGCTGCAGGCGGATAGTATGGCCCGATGAATGGGAAATACACCGCCGTCCTCGAGTCTCAGGACAGCATCGCAAAGAACATTGTTCTGTCGAAGATCGTAGAGTGATTGCATAGCTTGGGTACTCATGCAACGTCCTCCATTTCCGGCTATCAGACGCTGGGCGTTAGTGCTACTTCCGTCTAATAGCAGCACGTTGTTGTTGGTGTCTTTCGCGCTGCTGCTGATGCTGTCGTTTGGATCTACGTCCATATCAGGCGCGGCAACAATAAACCGGATTCCGCAGACTTCTTTACAGTACGTTTTGGCCCAATCACAGACTTACTTCTCTCAGTCGCAAGCCTCAATGAAATTGGTTATATCTTCCGGTAATGACGAAAAAAATTTCTTTCAAACTTTGTACTTGGAATTTTTTCAAGGGAAAGGAAAATATGTTTATTTTGTACTAGATAGACTTGAAAATTTTGTGGTCGAAAAACACGGTGGCTGCGACGAGGTCCAAGTTTCGCAAATCGTTTTTGTTCTCTATTGAAGATTATACTTTTGCCATTAAATGTATTTTTGATGAATAGGTGGAGGGTTGGACTTGCAGGGAGGGAGAGAGATTACCAAACTATTTTGAGTGATTTAAAGAGCGAATGAATATCGCCTTGGGCTGTGACATTGGTCTTACATGTCCGCCGATCAGTCTAGGACTGTCGCGGTTTCGAGACAAGTGAAGGAACATTTTATCGAGCTTCGTTCGTGTGGAAAATTTTCAGTTCTCAACGATGAGTGATGATGGAATCTTAGGGAATTTTTTTTCAAGAAGACGAGAGAAATCAACAAGGTGGTTCTTAGCTACAAGCCACTAGGGTACAAAGAATGTTATAGACGTGGATTTTTTTGTGCCTCGCCATAAAACTCTGGGATGCAAATCACCGCTCTTCTCTCTGTTTTCTACATTCGATGAGATATGCCATGATGATATATGGTGGTGATGCGATGGTGCGGGTTCATGTCGTAAGAGATATAGATAATGATGACCTATTGTCACGAGAGGAATCGTCTATATTCCACTCGTCCGACCAGAGAGCACCTCTTCTGCTTTGTATTATTAATCTACATGGACAAAAGAAATGAAAAAAGTAAAACACATTAGAATAAGGTTCTGCGATGTAATAAAAGCTCACTATTTCGTACAGAAACACGAGTCTAAACTTGTCAACATATATATTATTTTTGGTATTACCAGCATTAAATTATTGCTAAACGGTGCTAGAAATAGGAAATGTTCCGCCCAAATCGTGGTTAAGACTTTAATCTACAGTATGCCTTCATCAAATGGATGATACTGGAAAGATGATTGGCTAATAAAAACCTCCTCAAGTTCACGAGCTTCATCATCAGTCGCGTGCTTGTATAATATCCGGCACATGTAATTAATCCACGAAGCGTTTATGTGTGAACCAAGTACGAAAGGCCTGACTTCGAAGACGCGATAATTCTTCGGGTCGGCAGTCAAACCACTGCGATAATACGAATTTTAATCTCGTCTACGGATTTCACTGTCAATATTGTCTCGTACAAAGTGTGCTCTTTCCGACCGAGAACACACATAATGGTCGTTAAAACGGCAATGAATCAATCAATGTTCCAACTGCGTTAACGAAAATTTTAAAGAGAAAAAAAATAATCACAGAAACGGGAGAGGAAAAGAAATCACCCACCCTTGCCGGCGTCTCTCGCTTCCCGTTTGGTATTTTCCGTTAGCAAACTACTTTCCTCAGTTTTTTCGTCGTCGTCACCCTTGATCTTTCGCTGCTTGAGGTCACTGTCAGATTTCTCAATCCTTCTCGCTGCGTCATCGTCGTCGTTGCCAATAAGACCGTGTCCCACGGAATAATACGATTTCGATTCGTAAGTGTACTCGTCAATGGCTCTAGCGGCCAGAGAGTAGCACTTGTCGATCAACGACGATTCCCGAAGCGTCTCCGTCGTTTGATGAACTCGTCGTTGAACCAATTCGTTCTTGGGCCGTTCGAGTACTTTCGTCTTTTCCGTCTGGATCGCTTTTGCATCATCGCCGAAAATCCTGAAGGTCCACGTGACAACGGTGAAGGTTGCGGCGTTAGTTGGAAAAGCTCGAAGGATCGTCGAGTTGAGCCCTCGAAAGAGCCATTTGTATCCTTCGTTTTGCAACGATTGTCTCAGGCAATCTATCGCACCGGAGTAACGACCAGTGCCGTCCGCTTGAAGACGTGATTTTATTACGTCAACGGGATAAGTACCGACCCACGAAGCCGTGCCAGCTAAACCTCCGGCCATTAGCATGTGAAACGTCGAAATTTCCGAGGCAGGCAACGATCTAGTGAGTGCCTCGTAAGTCAAGAAATATACACCGTAACTTGGCGCTTCACGTACAGCTGTTATTCCGAGACCGCTGAAAACACCCCGATGTCCCTCGAAACGATAAACTTGACGAAGACATTGTATCGGTCCGGTGAAACGATTACTCTCCGAGCCCTGCAACTGCAGACGTGTTTTCGCCAATTCCAGTGGACTGCAGACCGGAGATTGAGCCAATCCTGCCGATGCACCCGCGAGAAAATGCGTCGATAGATGATCTGGATCGGATAGATTGCGCTGGATCTGCCCGTAGACTCCAAAGACTATGGCGTTCACGACTGCTACACCAGCCATCGGTGAGGTCATACCGCGATACAAACCCGACACCTGGAGAATTAATTAATGCAAACAAAATTACATATAACAAATATTAAATATTAATAATGGATTTAAAACATTTTCTTCCGTATCAAATATTAAGACGTGAGTCAAATAAATCAGACATTCGTGATCAGTGGGGGAACAATACATCGGAAACAACCTCGAAACGACGAGTGATAAATTGGCATTTTTTTAAACAGTGAACAATTTTTTAAACAGTGAAATTAATCCTTGAAACAGTTTTTTCCAACTGTTTCAAGGTTGAAATGTGAGATAATAAGGTGGCCTTGTAATTTTTTGACGAAAGATTTAAGCATTCACATATTACTATGTATTTTTCTTTGCGCTGAATACGATCTAATAGCAGTTTTCGAACACGGTCAATTGAAACATTCGTAATTGCCAACGATTTTTCAAATCGTTTCCTGCGTAACAACAGTTATTTATAAACAGCCCCGGTTTATAACTCCAGTTGTTATCGGTCTATAACTCCATTACCTATTATTATTATTATTATTATTATTATTATTATTATTATTATTATTATTATTATTATTATTATTATTATTATTATTATTATTATTATTATTATTATTATTATTATTATTATTATTATTATTATTATTATTATTATTATTATTATTATTATTATTATTATTATTATTATTGGTTTATAACTCCAGCTTCCGCTTTGAGTTTCAATATGATTTTTTTTTATAGGGAAACGAATCAAATAGTTACATTACCGATTCTCGTGCAAGTATCGACCGGAAGCAATGCCAGGTGCCTTTGTACTTGGGATTTCGGTGATCTTGCGTCTGTATGTGGACTTTGATCGTATCCAAAGGATATCCCACCATAAGACCAGCGCATCCTAGAGTCGATTGTTGGATCAAACGCATATCGTGATACGACAAAGATAATGCGAAAATCACGTGATGATTTGATTTGATTTTTTTTTATGCTACTTTCCTTATATATTGTCGTAAACAATTCGTTGCATCCATTAGCAATCAAATATTGGCGCGTTAATTGCGAAATCATCGATAAAGCAGATATTGCGTCCGACACGAAATTAAATACACGATTAGGAATAAATTACCTCCCACACAACCAGCGGCAAAGTCGATTGCCATTTTTGTAAAACTTTGTTCCTCCTCAAGGCGTATCTTCGCTTAGCTATCGAAGAATCGGTTTTAATGATGTTTCTTCTCAAAGGCACAAGCAGAACGGTACAAGTCCAGCGTAGGTTGACATTGGGAGCTGAGCTTAACAGCTCGGAATCCATGAAAGAGTATCTCAATCTTCTTAGTATGCGAAACTTTGATCAATTATACAAATGGAAAGAATTAGTTTCACGAATTATCTTTATTTCTAATTTTTTTTACTTACGATATCATACAGCATCGCTACATGTCCTCAAGCTTCCAGTGTTTAACAACTAACAGTGTCTGTCCGTAATAAAAATAAAAGTCGTAAATGTCACTCTCTCCGAAATATCGCACAATAATAGATTTCTTTTATCCAAATGTCGTTCGCGTTGTTATGAATAAAATTGTCCGTACTGCTCGACGATACTTACAATTCGTTACTGACCAGTCAGTGCTCTCGGGTTTTCCGAGCTTCCACCACTTCTCAGAGGCAAAGATCGGCCGAACATTATCGCGCCTTCTCGTTCGGCATGAGGGAGAAGAGATGAAACAACGGTAAACAGAAAATCTCGTGGAAAAGACGAAGATACGTACACGGGCCCAATGCTTATTCGCTCGGACTCGTCTCTATCATCGTCGACGGGGATGTTGAACGAATGCGTGGTTCGAACGTCGTGAGGTCAAACGATCACCGATAAGCAATCGACACGAACAACGAATAATTTACCATATTTTTTCATGTTCGTTGTGTATATAACTCTGTACATCGACGTGGTTGTCGTCGAAATTGCCCACTTAAAGAAAAAGTATATTCTCGATATGTATACGGAATGTAGAACTTTTTGTCGCGTAAATATCCGAAATATCTTTCGTATATATCTTGGGTTCTATTGCCCGATATATATCTGGCAGATATACACGCGATATATGTTAGATACATCGTTTATATTTCTAACGTATACCATAGAGGAGGTATTTCCATAGGGGTGCACTTGGCATTATACTGTCGAATTTTATTTGTTACATATATCGATATATGACTCGAAGATTGTACCATTGATGCAAAAACGCTGAGTCGTTACGCAAGGTATTGGGATTTAAGTACAGGTAAGCAGAAATCAACATTTTTAGCAATCGAGCTAAAATGTTCCACTCAAGTCGAATAATCATCAAGGATTGCATTCAGTTTTTGCAATAATCCATAAAGCGGTACAGATTTGGTAAATTATTCTATTGTTTAAGAACAAATCTGTTCATAGAGTTAAAAGCTGATAAATCAAACTACAGTTAAATGGAACACCGATAAAATAAATTTGATGTATTGTATAAACTCGGTAAATTAAGTTTTTTTTTTATGTTGTTTCATGTTCTTTATTCTTTTATTTACACAGCATCCACTATGAGGAAGCTGAATAATGACAGTAAATGTTCTTTTACGTAAGAAGTTTTCCTGGATTTTTAATGAACATATGCGAAAGCTATCCGCTATCTTGGTGGTTTCTCACTAATCGTCATCGCTTCCAATTTTTACCGACATTAAAATCGATCGCCGTCGTCAGTCAACTATATTGAGAACTATCGTAAAAGTTGTATAGTAAAGGTTTTATTACATAGGAGAGCGAGAGAGTGTACACACATGGAAAAAAGTATGAGTTGCGCACGTTGAAAAATGATATATCTCAGATATATTTCTGCAAAAATAGGTTTGGAAATATACGATGATTTTAATTGTATTTAAATTATGTTTAAATAATTATTATTTAAAATATACATTGATTAATCATATACAATCACCGAATTTTATTTTTAGCATTTATTTACATCCGTGAAGGTAGTTCCCATAATAATTTTGATGAAAAAATTCTCGATCGTAAATCAACTATCGCGAATAATGCTATGTTTAGCGCGTTATGATAGGCAACATTACATTTGTAACACAGATAAAATCCAGAAGGAAATTTCTAAATCTGGTTCACGTGTTCTGCCTCCGAAAAAGGCCGGCAGGTCGAAGCATCGAACAGAGAAGCGCTTAAGCTACTGACTAGGTCGGTCATAGAGCGAGCTTCAATCCCCGCATATATCCTCTCTTTGAGAACGACGATGCGAGCCCGAGGAGACTTGCTCGCGTGGCAAATACGATTTCCTTGCCCACATAGCTCGCGGCTCTCGAGTATTGATTTCTTCACCTCGACAGCTCAAAGTGGCGAACCAGGAGCGCATCTAGAGAACGAAAATGCACCTCAAAAAATCCTATGAGTAAGAAACATTATTTTCCCCTAATAATTCTACAAACAAAAATTGTTATAGTATAATTTATGTTTTTATTGAAATTATGTGTAAATATTTTTACATATAAATCATGTAGTTTTGAAATAATATTATAAATTGTATCGCAGTAGTAGTTTGGTATTTAATTATGTGCTAACAGAAAATTTACTTAATATAATTAGGTTCAGACGATTTGGTAACGATTTTTGTAGGCAACAGCTTGAACCGGACTTACAAGCGAAAAAAATGTCTACCCTGGGTTCTCCTTCGAGCGGGTGCGTTACTGAGAGACTCAGTTCGAGGGTAGAAGAAGAGACTATTGGACACGCGCGCAGAATCGTATATAACAGAGTAGGCATCAGGTGGACGAAAAAGCTACACATCTCTAAATATATACATCGAGGCACGAGGTTTCTCGCGGCAGCAGTACGCTCGTTGTCCGAGGGAACAGCACCCGCGAGAGAAAACTGCGGACTAATATTCTCGTGTTTCTCACAGTCGTCGGTCGCGTTATTAACGAACCCACGAGACGTGCGTTTTACGCACAATAATAACCGATAGAGCCGAAGGCCGCGACGGCGTGCTGCGTTAGTGATAACGTCCGGTGAATGGTCGAGGCGCGAGGGATGGTTCTCCAATAATCGGATACACAAACACACTTAGAAAACAAAATCTCTGTTATTTCAAGAGTAAAAATAGTATAAAAATAAAAACAAACCTATAAGGAAAGTTTCGTCCGGGTAACAATGGTTAATTTATATCTGTATATTTATTTTTATCGATAAAAGAATACACAACAAGGTTCTTCAAGACTGAGGTGTACGTGACGTTGCAGTGAAAATAACGTGGTTAGTGGCTAAAATAGCTGTAGGTTTGCTAGTACGAAAGCGCGAATGGCGGTGTTTATTGTTGTGACAAAAACAAGTCGTGGTACGCGCATGCACGAGTGAATTTTCATTAAAGAAATGTAATACGAAAATGCCCTCTCTTCTCCAGAGTGATGTAATATTCGTGTAAACGTGAGAAGGAAAATGTATCAGCTGCTCCCGACACGTAAATACACAGATCGATTTTAGGTGGAAGAGAATGAAGACTTAACTAATTATTATACGGGTCTATGGGTATTGTAAGAATATCGTACGAGTTCGAGGAGTGTAAACACTAATTCTTATTTATGTTTGCCGATCTTACTGTGTTTATATTAAATTGTCCTTGGCAGCGATACGAGTTTTGCGCTCTCTATAGTTACGTCAATGCCCCGGTGAGCCTTGAATTTTCGGTTTTTGCATTCGATCGAGATATCTCGATGTATCCAGGCGCCACAGAAATTTTATGTCTAAGAAATTAATTTAACTTAACAATTTTCGAGATATTTTTAGATTGAAAAAAATAACTCGCCGATTTATTGGCTGAAGAAAATACACGGTTTTTCATTTTTTTATTTCAAGGCTTCGAGTCTCCACCTTAAGATGTCTTAGCGTAAAGCTATATATGTATATTTTAGCGTAAGATACTTCGCATTAACGTTCGTATATCTGTGTATATTCATCTTATCGTATATCGGATTACTCGTTAGGCTTATCGACCACTCTAGCCGCTCGAGCAATGCATTATCGGCTGAGACTCCTTTTGTTGGCGATTTCAGGGTATTTGATCGCTAAGTGTTTGTTGTTATATATCGTTTTACCTCCAAACCACTGGTATACTCGTGTTACCCAGTTTGAGCCTTGGACAAAGGGAGATCGATGAGATCACATCTTCAAATCTTCCCAGAAATTTATATCGTCCCTCGCGTCACATTATTTGCAAAAGTTGTCTCGTTTGGCCCAGCATATTCAGCTCTGTTCAATTAAAATACTTTATACTTTGTAAAATTAATGGAGATCGGGAGAATTTGTATTCTTAGATTTTTACTTTATCAGATTATTTTGGGTCAAATTCTTTTTATTCTTAGCCGATTCTCTTGTAAAGAAACTTCGGATTGTCTATCGGTATTTCTCAACAATGTTGCGAATTGGTGGAATTCATGTTGTCTACAGACAAATGTCGCCACACGTTATTTTTCACCGTTCGCCTGAGACGGGCAAGTTGCCAATTCGCGTTGAACTTTCCGTGTACTTTTGGCCGTGTGAAATTTATAAGCGTGCTATATGATATGTAACAGGCAGACGAAATACTCGTGGAACAATTTTGACGACAAATTGTTATCTTCAATTTCGATTCATAGTTGTAATGTAAATTGCCGAAACTTTTCATTTTTCAGATTGAAAAAATAAAACAATGAATATACAAAAGGCCGATGGCTTGCTCTCAGCGGTGATGGCCGGCGAATTGCCTTCGTCGCCCAGCTCGCAACAGTTATTCGGCAATCAGGATGGACAGGTGAGAGTGTCAAATAGCTTATGGATTTGATTAAATCCCAATCCAATTAGTTACTCCACATGCCTCATGCCTGAGCTGCTGTGCTCGGATGTTATAATTGCGATGAGAGACCAGCGGTTAATAGGATTGAAGAAATTATGCGAAAGCTTCGGTGGAGCAAAATATAGGAAGAGAAAAATAGCTATCAAGAAAGAGGGTGGCGTCTCGTCGACAAAGTACTTGAAAAAAAAAAAAAATCATTACAACTCAAAACTAAAGTAAAAACTAGAATAAAAAAGCAAAATGAAAATTTTACAAAAAAGTCCCTGATTGAAAAGTTGTTAATCTGAAAGAAGCATAAAATAATGTTTATTTCTGTTTCGCATTTTATTTTTTCCTTATTGTCAACCGGATATTTGTATTTTTTTTCGACCGAAACTTTCTACAACCCTCATCTCGGTCAGATTCCTTAAATGTCGCAGACATACCAGAGTGTAATACGACATAAGATTCAAACATATTCAGACGGTTGCGTTTTTTATGTGTGTAATTTTCATCATAACGACGTTCAAATCTTGGCATCGATCCACAACTCGACGGAACATTATGAAAGCAAACAATACACAAAAATTTTCTTGTGTTATATATATCATTTTCTTCAACAAACTGATAACTTCATGTTAATGTCAACCGCATAACAGTTTTCCTTTCCCGCAGGGAAATTAAAAAAAAAAATGAAAATTTTATTTTATTATCCATATGAGTGACATGAAATGAATTAAACAATTTTTTAACAGGACGAAGAGGCGTCGGATTGTCCTCTGCTGACGCCGAGTCCTCCTAATCGGACACCCGATCCAATAGAGAATGGATCGATATTCAATCCCCTCGAGGGTACACCTCTCGAAATGACGCCTACGCCGACCCTCGACAATATAAATTCCGTCGACGGTCTGAAGGCTTTCATGAACATCGTTAACAGCTCTAGTAAAATAATGACCGACGGTGGGTACTCGCAAATTCTTCGAAGCTGTAAAACGATCTCCCACCGACAATATTGTGCGGTCAGCCAGTATTATATTTGTTATTACGTCGCGTTCGGGGTACAATAATAATACACTTGAGATCTAAAAGCGTCAACACTCAGTCTCGTTCGTACGCCGATTGTGTAGCTCATGAGTGTAGTGGTTTTACATCTCGACGTAAATGAACAAAGCATATGGTTTATTTATGATCGATCAAAGAGATTAATATTCTGAACATTCTCTTTGGTTACAACAACCAGAAAATCCAAAGTCAATTACTCGGTCGAGTGGTTCGACAGCGTCGACAACGTCGTAAGGTTGCTCTAGGACAAAGTTTTCGTATAGAATGTGTAGTGGGTTCGCGTAATCGTTGCGACAGTCGTAATCGTAGTTTCAGGTATAATGATTGTTTGCATTTAAATGTGCAAACAATGTACAGCGTCGGCGCACTTTTCGTGTCACTCTATAAATCGTCACGACAAGTCGTTGATCTTTTCCAGTTTTCTCCCCTTCGTATCCATAATTGATCGCTGTGAATAAATTCGATATTGCCGATCAACAACGATTTATACAGATCGTACCATAGTACCATTGTATACGGAATTGGTGTTTTTTTTTTTTTTTTTTTTACTTTGAAAAGCATTCTCTTTCGCGCTGTGCGTATGTGGCGAAATCCGGCAACTTTGCGCTGAAAAATACAATCGCGTTCGCCCTTCAAATGAATTTAACGAAAAGTTTCGGCACGTCAGCGCGCTACATTGTCTTTCGTTTAGGCCCGTTAGTATATTGCTTGCGAGACACGCCGGATCATCGATCGTTTGACCGTCTGACTCGGCCGTCAGTTAAAACGCTGGTCGAGGAGACAGTTTATAAGTCGATACGCTCGAACCAACATGAATAGTTCGTGACGACAGTTAGTCAAGTTACGTGTTCTATTCCAAGTTTTATAAACATTGCGAATTAATATAATAGAGATGGAAAATTTGACCGTGAGGAAGAAG
Source organism: Stenichneumon culpator (assembly GCA_964017025.1). Lineage (NCBI taxonomy): Eukaryota > Metazoa > Arthropoda > Insecta > Hymenoptera > Ichneumonidae > Stenichneumon > Stenichneumon culpator. The sequence goes on along the minus strand of OZ024768.1, from coordinate 8,669,845 downwards.
AGATCAGGATCGCGGGAACCGGAAGATGAAACCGGCAGTGTGTATCAACTAGCAATATATTTTGATTACCATTATTTGAAACGTAATTCTTCCAGAAAACTATCAAATAATGAAGACAACATTTTTTGGATTTTTAAGAGCCGAGTTCGCGCGATCCAATGGTGGAATCTAGTAGCAGTGAAGAAAGCAGTGTCACTAACGAGCCCGTCTGCACTCAACTGTTGACACAGCTAAACACGGCCTATCAACACCTCGCACCAGACGCCCAAGCTATAGTGAGTATATACATATATATATATATATATATATATATATATATACCCTGAAAAAAAATTGTAAATTTAATGTACTGGAACTTGAAATTTGCTAACATTATTTACATTAATTGAAAATTAATATACTTGGCTTGTAAATTAACAATACCAAATATTAAAGTTACAAATCTTTTGCTTTAAATTCACAAAAATTTTCATGAAAAATACAAATTTGATTGTAAAATTACAACACACATGTGTTTGAAATTTCATAAATAGTTTATGTAAAAAAGCTTCCAATACTGTTCATTAATTTTCGAACAAATTTTTTTTACAGTGTATATACATATATACATATTTTACAAAAAAATTAGTTATAAATCCTCGACTTGGATGTTCGGTATGAAGGATTTTATAATTTTGTGAAAGCTGTGAAAAATTACGGATGTTATAATGGCGCCAAGACAATGACGTGACATAGTTTATGTATGTATAGAGATATTTGACGATCAGACTTTTGCGTCAAGGAATCACGCACCTATTTGCGTGCGTGATCCACGGAGATTTGCCAAAAGTCTAGCGATATTTATAATCGTGTTGATAGTGGCTAATCGACACCTACAGTCGAGGCTATGACCGGTCACCCGGTTCATCACATACAGATGGGCAGAGCGGTGCAGAACGAACTATTTTTTACCAATTCTGTCTTGAGACATGCCGGCAAGTTTCATCTCAATTAGAACACTGGTTAATTTTCCCTACTCTCTCTCTATACATATATTATCCAAGGACATTGTCAGAATGTTTTATTTGCAGCAGCGAGATAGCGCTATGGGAATTATTCTTTATCGAGTTGAGATGCAAATACGCTTGCTTAGCTAACAGCAGTTATCGGACATTCGACACGATTCTATCGTCGCCCTCAATTGCGTCTAATTGAAAGTCGTGCCGGGCTTTCGTACGAGTTTTCTCAATGACTTGGACAGTCTATTATATCTTCGTACAGAATATTCGAATGATCGTGCACTTCTCTTGCGTCTTGATTCTTCAAGGTCAAATTTTGTCTTGGCTCAATTTTGAAGACCGGCTCCCAAGATTAATCGGGAAATTTCACGAAGCCGATGAGTAATATTTGTTCTATGCGCATTAGTGGCTTATTCTCGACAAGACGTGGGAAAATTGTGCAATTTTCTCATCGCGATTAAAAATAGATCGCTGCTGTAATCGATAAAATGTGTTATAATAATCCAGCGTTTGCTTGAGTTGTGTGTGGATATTTTTTCTTCTAACACTTCGTCGATAACTAAAACTGTAATTCTTTAGTTTTACAATCAGGAGAATGGTGGCAAACCGCCACTGGTGCCGATACAATTGATGGTACCGAAACCACCCAAAGACTACAGTTTTATGAGATGGAATTGGCCGAGGATAAGAAAAGTATCGTTTTGGTTCATGGTATGGATACTCGGACTTTGCACTGCACTCGCCATACGTGGAATTGTCATGATGCCAAAAAGGTTAGCAAGACTGAAATTATTATCAAAAAGTCATCGAAACGTAATGTATGACATAAATGTATGACATAATCATTAGTCATACATTTTTTTCGTAAGTTGACATTTATTGACCCTTCAATCTAATACATTGAAAAATACGTCAATGACTGAAGAATAATTCATTTGAAGCCTGTTAAAAAAATGTAGTGTTCTTTTTACTTTACTTTTAATTCTTGAAATTCTATGTAAGATTACAATGACAACATATATTTTACATTTTTCCATTATTGCTGCAATTCCGGGTGGAGTTGTAAGAATTATAAGTAGAGTTTAAATAACAATATATATTTTTTGGCACCTCGCAGGTGATCTTTTTCAGTGTTGCACGATCGAGGATAGTGCACATGAGTATTAGTGATGCCTGTCGTTGAGACTGCATCCTGATGATATCCTTGGGATAGATGTAGAAGATATACGTGTATTGATGGATCGATGTAGTGAACAAGTTGTATTAGAGCAATATTGGAGTGACATGACGGCCGTTCAAGTACCACGTTGCTCCGAAACGGACTAATGCAACTTATGAGCACGTGAATCTACGAGACACGCGCGTTGCACCTGTCAGATATCGAACGTCACCACGCGACTTCGTGCCAAACTTGTTGCAATGATCCATTGATAATGTATTCTAGCGTATCGATTTGTCAGTACCCTGATCTTCCTCCCCTCTCGACTTATCTTAGTGAGTGTCCGTACGTTTTTTCATACTTTGTACGTAGATAAAATGTATACGTTACGCCGTATGATCGTTACAGAGTATAATAAACATGTCCATAAGTCCGGACGATAGGTATGGACTTTTTTATGAACGAAGCGATGTGATTAACAATTAACATTTTATTATTTATTGTATAATATGAATGTATATCGATTTATTCATAGATTATTCATAGATCTTTACAACTTGTTCAATTATGCGGTTAACCTTTGTCTCGAATATTCAATTTCCGATTTGCCACATTAAATCTATACAGATCGTAGAATTATCATTTTACTTTATACAGATGAGTTTATCAATTACATTTCAGCAATATTTGTTAAGGCGTTAAGGAAAATTTGATTCAGATACTGATTGATTGGCAATCGATTGACCTATAGATCATTGAGTTTCTTTGTATCATAAATTATGCAGTTAGATGTCTCTATAAAAATGGTTGATAAAATCAATAACTGTAGAGAGGTATTCAACACAATGTTTCCTCATTTTTCGCTTACACGAATCGATCGTAATATTGACATTATGTTGTTCGTTTTCTTTTCAATTTTTAATACAGGTGCGATCCGGACATGGAGTGGTGGCAAGGCAGTCTTTTCTACGAGATATTCCCGGCATCGTTTCAAGATTCATCGAAAGGAGGCGACGGTATCGGTGATCTTCGAGGCATAACGATGAGACTCGATTATCTCAAGGATCTCGGTGTAAAAGGTGTGCGATTGAATTCGATATTCAGTTCGAAAAATTATCCGGAATGGTACTCGAACGTTACCAGCCTCACAGATATCGACGAGAATCTCGGTACGGAAGAAGACTTCGACGCTCTCTTAGCAAATTTGCACCGTAGGAATATGAGCCTCATACTCGATCTGCCGCTCTATCCGTTCGTGAAAAGTCTCACCGGTGGAATGATTCGTAGATTACGATCGGAAGCAAATGAAACTGAGTTTTTACGAGAAAAACGAGTCGACAAAGAAGCTCCGAATTTAATGAAAAATCCATCGACCGAATTGCCGGAAATTCTATCGCCGATTTCAAGTGTATCGACCGTCCCAAAAGCAGCCTCCATTCTCCATGTTTCATCGACAAAAAATTCTAATCTTCAAGACATCAGACAGGAAGCCTATGTCTCGTTGAACCACGTTAATCCGGAACCGGACGAGCACGTAGTTACCAGAGCGATAAAATTCTGGGCAAAAAAAGGTGTCGATGGATTCTACCTAAAGGGCCTGAAACATTACGTCAATGACGCGAATTTCGTTCAACTTTTGAACGATTGGAGAATCGTCTCGGACTCTTACAGGATACTGATATGTGACTGGGAGACTCTGAAGATCGCGCCGGAAGGTATAGCTAAGGATACACTCCTGGAAATTCTCGATCTCGTTGATGTCAAACTGCGGCTGTCGAACGGCACGAAAGACGTCAAGGCTCAGATCGACGAGGTGATGAATGGTATTCTATTCGCCGAGCCTTACAGCGGTCATCCTTGGGTTCATTGGTCCATCGGAGGGGTCAATACTACGAGAGTTAATTCGATGTTGGAAGTCAAAAACGCCAGTGCGGCTGTGACACTTTTGGGAATGATGCTGCCGGGAACGCCGAGTATTTTTTATGGTGACGAAGTAAGTCGACAAAACGATCTGGGTAACGAGAAAGTGAATTCTCAGATAAATCTAGAATAAATTCATATATATGTTTTAACGACAAAATTTAACGAACCTGTCGCATTTTTTTTCCAGATCGGCATGACAAATTGCGATTGCAAAGATCATCAGGATATCAATCACGTGCACAATCTAGTGCCGATGTACTGGGAAGGTGTCGCGGACTCTAAGGAAAATTTTTCTTCCCACGGTGTGATACCTTGGCTTCCGATTTCCGCGCCGCCAACAGAGTCCGACATGGTAGGCGCTGTCATGGAAATGTCTAAATTACGACGGAGTGCGGCACCGATATTCGTTGAGGCCGCGTTAAAACACCACAGGGTAACTGCTAATTGCGGTATCAGGTAAAATCTTACCATGTAACATTGGTATTTGTGTTTTTTTTTTATTTTCTTAAACTAATACTTATCGATTAACGACCAGGTATTCGGAAGATGAGCTCATAGTAATCGAGAGATGGTACCCACGCCAGAACACTTACGTATTCGTCGCGAATCTCGGCATGAAATCGCAAACGAAAGATCTATCCTCGCTTTACTACGATGGCCACGTGGTCGTCGGTCCACCGGGTAAGATAAATCAAGACGTTTTCTTCAAGCGATTGTCCGTCGCGCCCGGCGAAGCTTACATCATCAAACTGGACAAGTGAAGGCGATTATGTATCGTATAAAACATGAAGCAAATTTGAAGACCATTACGGATCGCGCAAAAAAGTAAACAGGAATAACAAACGACAAAATTTTTGTCACACCGAAAGTGTACGATTCGGATTAACGAAACTTTTCGCATTTGTGCATTTCTTCGTTCGCGCCCACAGCAGACCCGACCACCGATCGAATCACTTTCGAAATCACCCTGGTGGTTTTGTGCAAAAAGTTTACGAACTATTTTGTCGAAACCACTACGCAAACCACCGCTTCATGATACGCGTATTACAAGATGGTTTCGACGGTGGAAACGACGGATTAACCACCAGTCACACTATTTTTTACGGCGCTTAGCGCGTACCGAAAAAAAGTTTGGTAATGTAAAAAAATTGGCTTGAATTATTATCATGAATTAATATCAATTTAGGATACATTCCGGATACTATATTACGCATTTCGGAGAAAGAAAAACCTAACGACCTAAAAGTCGGCTCGAACCCGGACATTACGCATATTAGTCTAGAACCCTAACTCTGTGCTACCGCTTATCATTTGAGTTTTTCTCATTCCTGACAAGATTTGAACGCAGCAAAAGTTTTTTATCTGTAGTGAATGGACAATGAAGATTTTATTTATTTATTGACTGAAATGAAAAGGGATTATGGGTCCTGTGCAAAGTTTTTTTTATTATCATCTATTTCTACATGTAATTTACATAAATAAAGGCTAATAAAAAGAAACTTTACATAGGGCTCATATGAAATACCTTTTCTTTTCAGCAATACCTTTAGTCTATAAATAAATATATAAAATATTAATTGTCCATTCACTTCAGATAAGAAAACTTTTTCTGCGTTCAAATCTTGTCAGGAATGAGAAAAACTCAGATGATAAGCGATAGCACAGCGTTAGGGTTCTAGACTAACGTTCTTAATGTCCGGGTTCGAGCCCACTTTTAGGTCGTTAGGTTTTTCTTTCTCCGAAATGGGTAAAATAGTATCTGAATGTATACTAAATTGCTATTAATTCATGATAATAATTCAAGCCAATTTTTTTACAACATTATCAAAGCTTTTTTCCGTACATACTAACCACCGAAAAAAGAAATTTGAGTGACGGGTGGGTTATTCCGTCGTCACCACCGTCGAAACCACCATTAAGAAACGAATATCATGGAACGGTGGTTTGTGTAGTGGTTCCAACAAAATACTTCGTAAACTTTTTGCACAAAACCACTGTGGTGAAAGCCACCGTCAAAATATGGTGATTTTCGCAATGGTCGGGTTTGCAAGGGGGTGCGAGAAAGAGATAGTAAAATAGGTGAGTTGATTCATTCACTTTCGGATTTTTTTTGTGGATGGGACAAGAAAGCGTCGATGTTCCAACTTTCCCCACCACCTGTCCATTCCGTTTCTTTGCAAAACCACATCTTGAACAGTCGACTGCATGTAATACAAATCTTTGTAAACCGACACAGAGCTCAAAGATTATTTTTCATTGTTGAAAATAAGGTACATGAAATAAAAAATACCAATTACGCTGCGTGTTACAGATGATAAAAGATAAGTAATTATCGTTAGGGGGTGTATTCGCGCGTGGAACGCTTGAGCAAAGATCACTCGTACACGCAATCTTTTCAAGAAAGCTTGCTCAAATCAACGAAACCATGAATGAAAAACCTCGCTTTTTAAAAATTTATTTTCTACTTTTTGAAATTTTGACATGCCTACTCGATTGTGTTTTTTAAACGTTCAGCATATTTTTCCGTTTGTTTGTGAAATATGCGGAAAGTATACAGTAAAGCCAACAAATAATGACTTTCTTAACATATATTGAACAGGATTTATTGTCCATTTTAGCAGAAGTAATATTGTCGAAAAAATATACTTGTTGAAGGTGTTGAGAATGGCGTCATTTGTTTTTAATTAAACTGCCGTTTTCATTGTTAAAAATGATTTCGAAGATCCGTCGAGTTTCTCGCAAGTGGTCCTATCAGCCGCCATTTCTATATAAGCAAACTCCGAGGCGTGTATGAACGAGGTTCACTCGAGCAACACTGCGGAGCCACAATCGGAGTTCTCGTGACTCTAATATAGCTCTGAGGAAGGTCCCTGGATCCCTGGCAGCGAGTGTCGTAGCGTAATCTGCCATTAGCCTCCGCCGTCTTCTCGAATTTGGATGGGACTATTTGTACGATCCTCGAGTTGGGCGTGAGTGTATTGGTCAAAGCAAAGTAATGTGTTTGAATCGATATAAAATTCGATCAACTCAACAGGGCCTCTTCCGAGGGAATCTCATTCTTTTATCTCAATTTTTTGTTTATCAAATCACAATTAACACACACGTACATACATACACACATATAAGAAATTTGTAAAGATTGATGTTTAAGTAATTAACAGAGGGAAATACATTTGGTATTTTTATTATGGTTCTATATATTATCAACATTTTGATGGATATTATATTTACAAAGAATGCGTTCAACGAAATGTGATGGTAAATTCGCAGAGTAACTAAAGTTGTAATAATAAAAAAATACGTCAAAGCCTGATTTTGAATTTTTTTATTTCTAGATCCTGGACACTGACGACGATTATTTCTTACGTTATATTTCCCGACTATTCGATAAATTTTTGCAATAAAGAATAAAATAATTTTACTGACTGAGAAAGTCTCTGATACAATTCGGTATTGCAAATACAAGAATTGAACAAGTACAATTGTGACTATGATGGTAAATTTTCCCAAGTGTGCAAATTATTTTATCCTTTTTGCAGATTAAAATGAAGTGTAACATCGCGCTCGATAATGAAAACTGTAATACAATTTTTTCGCGGTTCCTGAAAGCCGGAGATCCAATGAAAATAGCATTCTACTGCGGGTTAGAGATCCATAAATAGGTTTCCTCTGCGTTCATCAGAACATATTTTCATTCGACGTCAGAGTTTTAGCATCTTTGAAAAGAATACCATTACAATTGTTGTTACCGACCGGACGCGGCCAAGAGGAAAAAACGGTATGACACTTCACCTTACAACTTCATGCGATTAACACTTGTGCAGAACTTTTTAGTCCAGTTTTTTGCTAAAATGTTATTCTGTCGTCATTTTTTGTTTTAGTGAAAAAAAAATGTCTAGATTTTTATAAAAACGTGTTCAGAATGTTCCAAGGCATCGAAACGTCAGCTTTTAAAGAATGGTCGGATGTCTGTGTGATGAATTTTGACATACAGCATGTGTGGTTAGTAGTCAATGTTTCTTTAAAATTTCATGTAAACGTTTTCAGTTGATTTTTTCATCGCGATTTTTAATTTCTTCAAAAATGTCTGTGCGCGCTCTAAATCTTACAATTTTTTAGCTATCCGGGTAACAACGTGTACACAGATGGAATATGATCACCCAATAATCCCTATTCAACTTGGGGAGAATCGATCGAACCGTTTAGATGTTATGTTATTTTGAATTTTTTGAATTTACTGAAATATTAGTACTTTATTTTAGACGCAATTTTCCGTATTAAATATTAATAAAAAATAAAATAAGTGGGTTATTTATGATCAACGGGGAAAATAGATGAAATATATAATTCCGGGCGACGATAAACGAAAAAAGGTTATTGAAAATTTGTATAGCCAATACTGCAAAAATGCGTGATTTTGCGTGTTTTCAAACAGCGACTTCTTTGATTCCCGATGGCATAGAGAAAAAACCTAGTTGCTTATCATATTCTACGGCAAGAAATACACACGATGATGGATATTCGGGTTTGAAAAAGCTAGATACAAATGTATAATTTGGATTTCGTAAAAAGTAAAAAAGATTCGTGCTTTTATGAAATATTTTTTATTTACAAGCGGCTATAATTCTTTGCTCCTTAATTTCATCTAAAATATTTGTGAAATGAATAATTTCTATTTTTTTTACTAAAGTACCGTTCCGCGTCTAAATGGTACGTTATGAAAGGACCGTTTGGCAATAAATTCTGAACATTTCTTCTGTGAGTTATATTATGATAATTTCAACGACTTACGTGCTAGTAGGGCACGGACGCCGAACGTAGATCTTCGCATCACCGTCAAATGAATACTACTAAGAGAGTATGACGAGCTGCTGTGCGAAACTTCATTTATATGGAGAAAGAGTTTTTTTTTTTTTGTTAAGTTTCAGGACAATTTTGATCGCGTCGGCGAATTGTTAGAATAGAAGAGAAGACTCCTTTCGATCGGTTGCATATGGCCCCTAGATTCGACTTATGTAAGATCGGCGATTTGGACTATTTATCAAACCCTTCATTTGAGCTTGGAGTACGCTGATATGTATGACGGTTTGGGTGATCTTGCTGAACTGTATGACGTTTTGGTGACGTTTGGACCGCGAATCTTTTAGAGACGACGATGCAAACGATGATTTTTACAATACTTATCCTTATTCGTCACAGGAAAATGTTGCGCAGTCTTATCATCGCGATAGAGGAAGATTATGAAGCCTAGAATTACGAGTATCTCGAGGAGAAAGAGATTTATCTGAGGTGTCATTTGTTGGCAAAAGTTTTTTTCACTCACGATGCCATCTATTATCTCCGCTGCAACGTTGTACTATCTCAAGCCATTGGAACATTTCCTTCGAAATAGTGCGTATTGTAACATTGAGCCCGCATTATCAAAATAAATTTTCGTTTTACTACTTTAAAGCGCTCTAACCTCCTTAAGACTTGGTGCGCGAATTTTTTACTTTCTTCTTATATATGATGTCTATAAGAACAATATTGTAATCAACAAAAATTGTACTACCAGATTATAGTCTAGATACTACAACGGTTTGACTATCGGCGATCACCCGAGGCCGAGCTAAACTCGCTGTTATCGGCGCTAAGTAAGAGGTCGCGAGGTGTAAGTGGTGCCACCTCCCACGATCGAGCGGCGGCTGGATCGTAGACACGACGGCGCAATCAGACGGGATCTTTGTGAGATAGTGATCAAGGTCGATTTATGGAGAAAACGATCATGGCGAGAAACGATCATGGCGCAATCAGACGGGATCTTTGTGAGATAGTGATCAAGGTCGATTTATGGAGAAAACGAGGAAAAAACATCACAGATCATTGGATAGAAATCACGACACCGAAAAGTCGTAAGACACCGACTGACCACCCCATTAGCTCGATGGGTAAGCCTGGAAGTGCGTTACGCCAAATCCGACCCGGGATTGAAGGGCGAGGGGAGAGCCCCGCTGAGAACCAATTACTAAATTAAGATAAAAAGATCACACGCAGGCGTGAATCTGCTTAAGAGGAAGTGAAACAGCTGTGCGTGCGAGAGAGATAGTTGCAATTTTCAAATTAACTTTATTCAATGGTGCTAATTGTTTTGAGAAAAAAATGAATTCAGCCCGGATGCGAAATTACCGTGCGCATCCAGCTCGAACTTGCTTTTCCCCCAAAAAAATTAGCACCGTTGAAAAAAGTTCATTACAGTTTTCATTACCGATCGCGATGTTTCACTTCCCCTTAAAAGCAACTAAACCAACCGAGTCGGTGGCGTGAATGGGCGTATAAAAATGCCTCCAATCGACCGAAGATGATGATCTACGGTCGATTGGAGGCATTTTTATAGTAGAGTGATGACTCTACTTTACCAACAGTCACCGGCATCAGCTCCAGTAGTATCGAGTGAACCAAGTGATACAATAGTGTTTGAAAGTGAAACTTGTGAGTTTGTACTAAAAAACGGAAAAAGGACTTATAAAATATCAGTTGCTATGTCGTGACTTGGAAAATACTAAGAGTGAAGAGTCAAGTAAACTGCGGTCCGTTTTATGATGCTCCGGGGGCCCGATTCTCGAGTTCGCTCGAGATTCGCTCGATCGCTCGAGATGTTCGAATAGTCGTGTCGAACGAAACGAAAAATTGCTATTCCTGAGTTCGCTCGACATGGCTTTCGAACGACATCTCGTATGCGACTTGTATGCAGTATTGCCAAGTCGCTCTGTTCACTGCTAAGCCAATCAACAGGTTAATGTAATAGAAAGATAGCTGTTTAAAAAAACGCGGAGGCTTCAAAGCAGAAGAATCCTATTAGTTATATTGACTGTTGACTAAGAGATGAGACGCTTCAGTACTATTCACGTTTTTTATCTTGAAAGTCGGTCACATGTTTGGTGTATGATACTTAAAAAGAAATTTCATGTTATTGCTGATTTTTCGTTTAATCAGATTATAATACATTACAAATGTGTTTATTGTGTGTTTGTCTCCGTCGATGCTCTCAGTATTGAAAAATAATTTGAACTAAAAAGTCAATAGTATAACTTTGAAACATCAACCATTTTCCCTGAATGGTTTATAACGGTTCGATAATCGATTTCTATGTTGTAAAATGGAAAAAAAGTCTGTTCGTCAAGGGTTCGTCGGAACAATTGCCAATACACACAACACGTGTCTTGCAGATTTATCGGCATTAATCGTCCGACCATAAACGCACGAAGCATTTTCTTGGACGTACCTGACCCCCTGTATATTTATGAAAAAAGTTTTGATAGAGGTTCCGTAGATAGCTCAGCAAAACCTGCGTAGTAAAAAACACGTGTTGTCACAACCCCTTTTTTAATACATCGGTTTAAACAAGTAGTAGCGTGAAAATGAAAAAGCAAAGGCATTTCTGTTTCGACTACCGCCGCGTGAACACTGAAATTTTATCCGCGCTATACCATGGAACGTACAGCAGGACAATATGTTAGTGAAGAGCAGAAACAACGTCTCGTTGCTTTAGTGAATAGCAACCCTAAATTGATTTCCGGAAAATTCACAAGTGATTTTACAAAAAAAGATTCGCAGCAACTTTGGATTATGATCAGCAACGAATTGAATAAAGTACAAGGAGCAGTGAAAACCTGGATGAAATGGCGTAAAGTAAGTATTTTCCTTGTACAACACTTATTTATATTCGACAAATGTTTATTTTCAGCACTTAAATATATATATATATATATATAAATTTTACAATTTATTGAAAAATGACCAACATATAAAACCTTCATTACTCTATATAAATAAAATCGAATATCACATCTGCAGTTTCGTGATTTGGAAATTCATAATTATGATCAGTACTCGAAAAATAATGTGTATATTTAACTATTTAGTGTTACCGAGACATGAGGTCCAACGCAAAAAAAAAGCTGCCGATATTGGACGTTATCGACGTCAAACTGGAGGAGGACCACCGTGCGAAGAAGTTTTATCTAAATTCGACGAGTCTGTGATAGCTCACGTGCCGCAAGGGAGTATCACAGGGCACTGTAACGTTCCTGAAATAGGACTTGAGTTCGTAAGTTCAACAATGCAAGAAAAATTATTTCAAATGTGTGTAACAGATTAAATGACATTACCTTTAAAATATGTTTGTTGTGTTAAAGGATTTTGGAGACACGGAAGAAGTGGAGTGCCTAGACGAAGATGTTTTCATTGTTTCCAAGGCACTGAAGAAAGAATCACGGGTAGAATTAGATGTGCAGCATCCTACTACTTCTTCAGCGAAAATCTCAAGCTCGTCTATAATGCAGCAATCGGATACCAAGCGCAGTCGTGACGTCGAAAAGTCGCCTATTGGAACAACAAACAAAAGAAGACGACTTTCATCATCAACCAGACTTGATAAGTCTCTACTCATTGGGAGCGCGATGTCGGAAATCTCTAGTCGAGATTGTGCCAATCGAGAGAGATATTATAATCAGAAGATAGCTCTTTTGCAACAACAAGTGGACATTATTAAAAATCTGGCCGATAGTGTAGCACGAATAGCGGCCTCTCTGCCAAAAAATTGAACTGTTTTCGAAAAATTCAATAGACCATTTATTAACATTATTATTATATGTAATTTTTATATATGAAGACTTGACACAAAAGAATGCAATATTATAATAATTTTCAACATTACGGACAATATGACTATCGAACGAATAAAATATAACAGTTCATGCTATTTTTAACGTGGTTTATACGAACCTTACACACGCACATGTCGTCGATTCCACAAATATTGAACAAGTCTGTTCCGCATTTGTCTCCCGGCCTGAAGATCAAGATTATTGTGGATATTTTCTGGCAAGTTTTCTTCAGGGCCTGCTAGGCCGAAATCTATGTGAGCATCCTGCTCTTCAGCTTCAGGCTCCGGCACATTGTATTCGATACACATTTTGTGTAATACACAGCACGCATTTATTATTTTCGAAGAAACCAGCGGGCTATAATGAAGAACCCTGTGTTTCAGCAAACACCGGAATCTCATTTTTTAAATTCCATTCACTCTTTCAATAAGTGATCTAACTGTCGTTAATCGTTTGCTGAAATATTCCTCTGGAGATCCTTCAAGAGCATGCAGCACTGGTGTCATTAACCACGGCCTCAACGCGTAACCAGAGTCACCTATAAAACATGGAATTTCAACTGATTTATGAATTTTAGATAACATAACTTACTGAATTTCTTACCTACGAGAAACAATGTTCGGTTCCTTTGATAATTTCCTCGCATGATGGGTAACACGTCACAATGATTCCAGATAAAACTGTCATGGGTACTTCCCGGATATCTGGCATTGGCATTTATAATTCTATAGTCAGCATCGCAAATCTGAAATAGTACACTTAATGAATGCGTTTGTTTTGTTTAGGCGTCACCTCTAAGAATGTTACATATTACCGTGCAGTGTAATAAAATATTTGAACTATACCAGCTGAACATTAATAGAATGATATCCTTTTCTATTAACATATATATGCTCCGGATAATCCGGATTGTTTCCTGGAGGTGGAAATATAGCCACGTGAGTGCAGTCAATACAGCCCACAATGTTTGGAAATTTGTATTTTTCCCAAAACCTACAATCAATTAACATTTTTGTAGCATAGTGAACTAGATTAGTAATTGTTTCCTATAAAACGTATTTCCCACCTGTCACGGATTTGGTGCATTTCCTGTATGTTTCTAGGAAACCGAATCCACCGATCCATAATTTCTCGTCTGTTTAAAACGTCGATAACCTGTTTTATGCGTCTGCTTACGGAAGACTGGTTCATTGCAGCATATAAATTATGCCCAATATCTGATTGATAACTTCCAGTGCTGAAGAATTTGAGGGCTGTCAGTGTCTACACATTGAAATAAACAGAAATTATTCAAGTGCTGAAAGATAACATCGAAAACTGGGCAAATTTACCTTTGTTGTTACATCTAATGCTGATGTCCGTGTTGCATCAGGTATATGTTCGTTCATCAGACCGATCAGTTCTTCTGTTGTTTGTTTATTTAAACGAAACAACTTAAGGAACTGTCGATCTGGCAACTCAAACGGATCTTTCATAAAAAATTCTATTTTCTCGTTCATCGTGTAGTTCAACTTCATTAATTAAGTTCCACACGAAGAAATTATTATTATTCATCACGACGGTCTGCAATAAAAATACATGCACGTACGTCAATTGATATTGCGGAGTATTTTATTATTGTTATGTACTTCGTTAATTTGAGCCCATATTTTCTATTATATTATGAATTATTACAAATAAGTACATACCGTTCTTTCACTTAAACTGGTCCTGATTGAAATGTTTAATGAGTCGCGAAATACACATTTTTTAAGGACTTGACGTCGAAACGCTATAACGTCTCGTGATATTATTCCCCTCTACATAACAACACAAATATAACCTCAAACTGTAAAATTGTCACTTTTCCCTATGATCTTGCATACGAGATTCCAATCTCGAACGCTAAAGACCACTCGTACTTTTCGCTCGAAAAATCTCGATCGTGAGATGCCGGTGAGATTTCGAGAATGCCTGTCAAGCAGTTTCGTTCGAAAATCTGGAGAATCTCGAATGAAACGAATCTCGAGCGAACTCGAGAATTGAGCCCCGGGAGTTTGGTCTGGAATGTGCCAGGCCGGGATTGGAGCAGGAATTATTAGGAAGTTTATTTTATGAGGAGAGGATTACGTTGGTAGCATAGTACTTACTTGAGAGCGGTGAAGCGCAGCGGGTGGAAATCCCCTAGTCGATGGTGATTACCTCCGGTGAGTGAGGCTCCGTTAGATAATGTAGATCCTCGCTGTGACCGACCGTTGGCGGTTCGATGTATACGATCCCCTGCTGGTATGGTGGAGCGCGGAGGCCCTGGGCCGGCAGGTACGCGACGATTTCGTCGTTGATGAGGGTCGATACCTCAGAGGCCGTGACCCAGTCTCTTATCGCAGGTATCGACGGCGGTTCACGAACGAAACGAGTTGCAACACCAATTGGTTTTATACGCTTCGCGTCAACACTTTTGTCAATTATCGTGACGGACCCTTTGAAGATTTCGGTTGTCACAAGTTTGATTTTTTGTTTAACCGATACTGATTTTACCGTTAACTGTTCCACGGCTGATCGCAATAAAGTTTATATACCGGGACGTTATGGGTGCCTTTCGGTGCCGGTTTACCGAACGCACGTGCTTTTGCCCGTCTCTCTTGAAATTTCTTGCCTCCTCGACGTCTACCCATATGGCAAATAAATCGGCTATTTGAAACGGTACTCAGAGGGTAGTTAGGTGATATAGCTTATCGTTCAAACGTGTTAGTTAGAGACACCGAGAGTCACGGAATCCACAGAACACCAGCGTGCTGGAAATGAGCAACAGCCGGGTGTCTGGATGAATAACCGTACCAAACGTGCTAGGTGCAACGTAGCGAGTTACGAATTCAGCGGAAGGACTCACGTGCTCGGAATGAGCAGCAGTTGGGTTACAGGAGGAGGGATATATCTTTGTGCTAGAGGTGAGCACAACTAGATATTAGGATAGAATACGCAGACGTGCTAGACTGGAGCAACCATCAAACGTATATGGTTAGGTTATGAATGTCCGTTAGACAAATGACGAATAATTGCCAATGGGAATTTATCGTTAGAGTTTCTAAGGTAGGTAATTTCGAATGAATACACTCACTTTAAATTTGAATTTAAAATGTAATAGAAAATATATTGAATGAGAACACTTTCGTGAAGAAATAGTATTACATGAATTTTAATTCAATATGATCAGAACACTTTAAGTAGAGTTACGATTTTTCCCAAGCTGAACTAATTAACCGATTTTGACTTTTCAACTACTTGTTGCTCTTTTGGAGAACGCCACAGTACTAACTGACTGTGGTGATCCTTTCCGGATCTGACAGGCTTCTACGGACTCCCTGCTATTGGCTATGGGAAGACTCAGCGCCAACCCAGAGGCAGGGCTGGCTTATATAGGCGTGTTACTTTGGTTCAGCGAGGGAGGGGATAAAACGCATACAAAGTCGTTTTTACCCGACTACATAGAACATATGTATATAACCTAAATCTAAAATTATAAGCATATATCCTTATTATTTTATGGAATTAACTAAACAAATGCGTAGCCAGATTATATGTCACTGTGTAATAATTTGTTCTTATTTTAAAATGAGTAATTTGTTTGACGTTTTAACAAAAATTTAATGTTTGAATAAAAACAGACCTGTAAATATTAAATAATTGCCAAAGTTTAAATGCACATGGTTGTATAATGATAACAGTACAATGTTAAAGAAATGTGGTTTAAATCTAATTTATATTTTAAAAGTTGTGTGCTAGTAAATATATAATAGTGTATATAATGACAATATATATATATACTCTTTGGCCATGTGCTCTGTGTGTTGCATAAAGGAACGAAACGAACAAAAATGAGAGAAGAGAGAAAAGATGGAACAAACAGTCCACGTGTGCCCTGTCTCAAGTGGTGAAAGGCACTTGGACAGGGAGATTGGCTTTTCTCCGTTCGAACCCTTAGATTTATTACCTTCATCCTTTTGGAGAGAGGGTTTTTTGGAACGATAGTTTATTCGTTGACAGAATGCTCCTTTAGGTGAGCAGTAAACTAGCAAAATAATAAAGTAAAAGAAGTAGAGACTAAAAATATGTTGTACAGCTGGATGAGGGTTTTCGCAGCGACGGAATGGCGGGTCGCCCGTCCATAGTTGAATTGGTGTTCCCGCTCGAAAAGTCCTCGTGTTTCTTTACCTCGCTATCCCGTTGAACAATGGTCCGGTAAGTGGTGGAAGCGTTGACGTTTTTACCAACGTCCGAACGAACGGTGACCCATGGTTAATTGGTGTTCGTCCAGGTTAACTACAGCCGGTATGGTAGAAAATTCCGTTTTCCATGAATTCCCATTGGTCGGTATGTAACCATCGATCCCAGGACGTAACACAGTGCCGCACGAAAAGGACTTATACAATTTTTGTGTGACTTGTGGAGCACTTATGAAAATTCGGTAGTTCACGAAAAGGAAATAATACAATTTTGGAGTGAACCCTAGCCTGGACTTGTAAAAATTCTAAAGTGCCTTGTCGGGACGGGTGACTGTAATTTTGCGGTAATTCAACCGATAATAAAAACTTTACGAAAACGTCCAAAAAATCACTGCCAAAAACCGCAAGACGTCCGAACGCAGCGCTGCGAAGCGGCGCCGTATGCGTTATTATCACGACGTCTTTGAGGGGTTGTGGTTATTTTACACATTGCGACCTTAAAACTACCACTATTATAAGCATTCGAAAAACGTTCCAGAGTGGGCGTTTGTCTTACTAAGACTGTAAGCTTATAATTGATAAACCCGTATAAGGACCGTTCTGGTACAGTTGTTTTACTTGTTACAACCGTAAAATTGTCAGCAGCAGGAGCGTACTGAGTTGTTTTATTCATAACAACCGCAAAACAACGGTTCATTAAACCACTCAAAGAGCGGTTGTTCTACTCATGATGTTGCGGTTATAATGAGTACAACAACCGGAAAGCTCTTCGAACGGCAAAATAACCCGTAACAACGGGTTATTTTGTGGTTCTAATAAGTACTACAACCACACCAGAACGTTCCTCGAATGCTTAAAATAAGTATATTTCTCAATAACAGTTCGCGGCAAACCGACACCAAATCTTGTAAATTAGCTGTTAATAGCGGTTATTTTTTCGTCGATCTCAACCGCGTGTTTTTGGGGTCAATTCACATTCGTTCGACCCGACATGGTGACGGACACGAGAACTTATGTTTCCAAGTGAAATTAATTAAAAGTACCGATGATATCTCGGAAGGGAGAGAAACAGACTCAGATAGCTCTCCGAGATACCGAGTGATAAATACGTGCATAGTCCCTCCGTCAGAGCGCATAAAAAAGTTGTCGATCGAGGCTCCGGCGGTGAGTGGATTCCCACCGACGCGACGTGTAACGTGCGGGGAAGCCTGGCCTGTGACGTCACAGCCAGTGGTCTGAAACTCAATGCTAAACGAGCTCGGCTTATTTGTCAGAGTTGATCCAGCAAGCAATGCCAACTTCACATAGTGAAAACGACTTGTTGTCGAGTTTTACTCTATCAAGTTGGCATATACCATTTTTTGAGAATGCATGGTTAGGTTGGGTGTGCACTAACCTTACAACGGACATATGTCAGGTTAGGTTGTAATAAACAAACGCAATTTTATTTGCAATTGAATCGTTTTTATTCAATAAATACAGAGAACGAAGGAGTGGAAATAACATATCGATCCAAGCGTTCAAAAAGTGCTAACCGAATTGGCAAAGTAGCGGGCTCACAGCTTTTCATCGACTTTCACAACTATCTTTTCAAATCATCAGATAGCCGAGTGGTCAACGGCTTCACTTTTGAACCCAACAACTCCGGTTCGATTCTGTCACATTCACATTTTTTTTTTTTTACATTCACTTGCACTTAAGATATGTGAGACGGTGTTTCACATGCTCGTACTCGGACATTTAACGGCTTTAGCAGCAGCACGGAGCAATTAAGCAGCCGAAACTTAATTGGCAAAGCAGCGGGCTTACTACTTTTCATCGATTTTCACACCTTAATTTCCGACCGACCCGATAGCCGAGCGGTCAAGGGTTTTGCTCTTGAACCCGACAACAATGGTTCGATTCCGTCATTCTCACATTTTTTTTCACGTTACATTTACTTACCCTTAAATTTATAATTTATAGAGCTTATTTAGCATTAAGTCAAAGAAAGATATTAACATTTCTCTTGCAGCTGTGTGCAAGACAAGGAAAAAATAAAAGTTGAATGTAATGGAAATGAAATCCGGTGTGTCTAAACAAAAAGATTGCTCGTGTAAAAAAAAAGTAAACGTTTATTGATGCAGTAAATGTTTACTGATACAAATTATTGATACACAAGCCGCCTCCTTGTGGCTCAGTATAATGAACAAGGTACAAAGTACAAGAAGGTACAGGTAACAAGTCAATATTTGTTGATACAGATTTATCATGATATTAATAGTGATTGTTAAGATTATTCCTTATAAACTCCTTGTATTATGTGGTACGGACTCGAAACTTGGGGATCAAGAAAGTGGGAGCAGTTGGAAAGATTGCAAGCAAGATTTATAAAAATGGGAATCAATTGGAACGCCCCAAGTTACATCTGGAGGATGGAGGCAGGTGTTAGAGGGATAGGGATGGGAATGTTGAAAAGGGCGGCCAATTATCTCGTAGAATTAATGAAAATGGAAGAGGGCCGTTGGCCAAAAAGGTGTCTACACGAGGAAGTTACAGGAATTAAACATGGAAACTCATTCGAAGCAGGGGAAAGAGGCGAAAGCGGTAACGTGGGAAATTGTAAGTGATGGAAACGTGGCAGAGCTAGAAAAGAAAAAATAAAGGGGACCGAGAACTAAGACCGACCAGGAAATCCAACTAAATTAGAATAAAATTCACGGGTTTCAATTTTGTGAAGGATATAAGGATAGAATATAGGGTATCGAAATGGAAGAAAATTGGGAAGATTAACAAACAAAAGGAAAAATAGAAAAAAAACTTGAGCGCGGATGAAGTGTGGGAGCATCGAGAAGCCAGGTATAAAGGTTTTAAGGAAATAAAATGTGCATTATGCAAAAGGGAGGATGAAAGGTTAACACACATGTGTATGTTTATAGTAGCAGAGGGAAGAATTGATACAGGGCTGGTAAATGATCCGAAGGAATGGAAAAAGCAGGTGGAGGGCAGAGAGGTAAGCCGGAAAGTACATGAAACTTTACAGGGGAAGCCAATCACAGTTCTATGTCCGTATGTCGGAGAATTTGAGAAGTTAGCGAGGAAGGTGAAATTATATACTTAGACCGTAGAAATAGCGAAATTATAGTTAATAAGGAGGCGACCTACTTTTCATGTAAGGGAAGGGTTTTTTTTCTACATACCCGTGATGGTATACACGAAACAAACGGCTATACTATACTATACTATATACTATATACTATCTAATATATATTTTGGAAAACTGTGGATTTGTTTGTTTGTTTGTTTGTTTGTCCCACCCCCTATTAGTAGCCAACTTCACACCCCTATTACCAGCCAACTTCACACCCCTATCATCAGCTAACTTCACACCCCTATTATCAGCTAACGTCACACCCCTATTACCAGCCAACTTCACGCCACTATTATCAGTCGACTTCACGTCCCTATTATCAGCCAATTTCACGTACCTATTATCAGCCAACTTCACATCCCTATTATGAGCCAATTTCACGTCCCTATTATTAATCAATCTATTATTAATCATGCCCCTCGAATGGCTAAAGTGCCGGAGTGGCTAAAGTGCCGGAGTGGCTAAGGTCCCGGAGTGGCTAAGGTCCCGGAGTGGCTAAGGTCCCGGAGTGGCTAAAGTCCAGGAGTGGCTAAAATTTTTGTAGGAACACACACGTTTTTTAATTTTAATTTTGTTAGTATTGCGTTACGATTCACCGTAAAAATATTTCGCAAAATCATTAACTAACATTATCATCAGCATCATTGATTTGCAAACTACTGCAATTCTTCAATAAAAAAAAAAAACTACATATTATTAAATTGAACGCACTTGAACCGCGAGCGCGCGAAGCGCGCGAGTCACAACAACCTGCTAGTATACTATAATAGTGATGGATTTGAATTGTATTGCGTTTAGATTATTCGAAAGATAATAACTCTGGATTAAGGCTCGGATCGCCGCGAGCTGGGATAAGTCAAGAATCTGGTATTCTCCCCAGTCAATAGTTTCATCGGAACTTTTAAGTAACCGAGCAAGTTCGAGCACAAGTTTGACACTATCGGCAGTAGGGCGATGGCGTTTATCCAGCAAGTTTCCAGGACCAGAGATCAGACCGCCTTGCCTGCTCACCGAAATTTACGTTTTCCGTGTTACACTCGTTTCGTAATTGCTCAACCATTCAATTAGCGGCGAAAAGACCGTTCATTGGCGCGTTGACCGCGCGATGAAGATTCAACTCGTGGTAACATGCTCCGACCTCGTGGCCGAGCTCCCCGCAAGCCTCGACGAGCTGATTGGATGACTCGGATTTCAGATTATCGATGTGGAGCGCTGGATCCAGCATGTCGCCGGTCGGACTTATGCTCTTGTTGATGTATCAGCTCACCAAATTCCCGAACGTATCGGCATTCTCAAAAATTTCGTATCGATGTAATCTGAAAGAAAAAAGTGAAACAATTGGTCCATCTTGTCCAGCTTGCAATTACGAGGAATCGATATGAATATTTAATAGAGGATGGAACAAACCTTCTCATTCACTTCTCATCGTCTACTTTTCTTATTCTCTCGCGTCTGACCTTTTATTAAACTTTTTTGCTGAGGCGTTACCGCGTCTCTTGATATAGGCCCTTGTTGAGGAGACTTTTTAAAATAATAGGTTACTGGCATCGCTGTGAGGAGTCGCTTCCGTCAGTAGACAATATCTCCGGCCGTCATTGGTGAGCTCACGGATTGCTCCAAACTAGCTACTATCGGAAAAGCCGGTCGCTACATACCGCGAAACTTCAATATGGCCTTGCCGATAACCTGCGAAAAAATGTGTGTCAATGTCATTGGCAAGCTCGCGTTTTTACTGACAGAGTCAAGCTCTCGCAGCAGAAAGAAAACGAACGCTACGCTCTGCTGAACTGTACCAGGCCACAATTAGTTTGGAAACTCTTGACCCGGATAGCGTACCGAAGTCAGATAAGTTACAAATGCGTCGAGCGAAACGTAAATCGTGTGAGAGGCGTCGTTCGGTACAAGGATTTTCCAGTGTTTACTCTTCACTCGCCTCGAAACAATGCTGTATCCAATCGGCCAATGTTTCGTAAAACTTTGACGGTCGCACAGTTTCCGCTACAGAAATAAAATTTGTTCTCATTCGGCTAATCCCCATTGTAACTAGAAATGCTAATTTTAATCGCAATCCTTCTCCCCTTAAAGCGACATGAAACAGCCTCGATCCATAACAAAAACGGCAATAATTTTTTCTCTCAAAAATCCTTGAAATCTCGGGTTTAGCACTATTGTAATGAATTGATGTAAGGGAAGAAAAAGTATTGCCGGAATAAAATAAGTGAAAGACTATAATTTGAGGATTGCTGTGCACAGTGTATATAATCTGTTTATTTTCTTGTACATTATATATATGTCTCGAGTCCACAGACTCTCGGATCGAACTGTCGTCTTGTTCTTATCGAACTCGCGTTAACGCACGCCCTTATTCCCCTCTCCAACTATCCGCAATCGGTAAATAGTTCTTACGCCAGCGACTTTCGGCGGAAACTTTTATTTTATAAATCTAAACACTTCACAGTTCGGCCATATCTGACCGTAATCCGACCCGGTTGTACGCACTGATAGATATTAAAATCTTGATAAACTCGTTAACAGTTAAAATTACACTTTATCACTTACACTATTTACAGTTTGTTTTTTTTTTTTTTTAGTAACTCATGACTCGTTCACGCAGGCTCGTCTTCCGAACACTTAGCTTCTTCTGATTGCTGGGAAACTTCGTTAGGCCGCCAGGGTTTTAAGTTTGAGGCTTCCCATACGCCACAATAAGGACGTTGCGTGACTTGGAAGTCTTCTATGTCACCCACAACATATCGGTTGTTTCGCAAGACTTTTATTATTTTATACGGCCCTTTAAATCGAGGGATTAGTTTCCTTGCAACCCCTGGCGTGCTTTCAAAGTTTTTCAGCATTACATAATCGTCGACATCATATTTAACCGCTTCTTTTTTCTTTGAATCAAAGTACCGCTTGTTGTACTCTTGACTTTTCTCGATTTTTTCGGCAGCAGCCGCGCGAATCACTTCTAAATCTCGTTTGGTAGTCGAGGCTTTTTCCTCGAGAAAGTCTTTCACCGAATCAGCGATCTTTCCGCGTTGCTCTATCCCGAATAAAAGTCTACTCGGCGTTTCACCGGTACTTTTACTCACGGTATTATTTAAAGCATATACAACGTCGTTTAGAACGCGATACCAATATCGACCGGACGTGTCGTCGATCAGTTTTGCCAACATCGGCCCTAGTACTCTGTTTACTCTCTCTACTTGCCCGTTCGCTTTTGGACTACCGGTCGCGATTTTCACGTGCGAAACATTATTTTCATGTAGGAAGTCTTGAAACTCTTTAGACGTGAAGCTACTGCCGCGATCAGATATGATGATTTTCGGGCGACTGTAGTAGTTGAAGTACTGAGTTAAGCTAATAACTACTTCTTTTGTCGCGACCGTTTTGTTGGATAGAGCTTTGTAAACTTGGTAAACGGGTCAATCACGACGAGAATATGTTGCTTCGCCAAATGTTTCTTGTCACCCGGATCGTAATGATCGATGTGCAAAGCTTCGAACGGGACATTACCCTTGGGTATGCTGTGCAAGAAACCCTCTTGCTTGCCCGTAACGGGGCTGTAAGCGATACATTTAAGACAATCTTGCACATACGCTTTAACTTTTTCGCGCATGTTAGGAAACCAGTAATAAACTTTAATTGCATCGCACGTTTTTTCGACTGCGAGGTGACCCATCTCGTCGTGATGTTTCCGTAAAACGTGTGTGACCATGCCCTCGGGAACATAAAACAATAGGTTGTTGTCTGCTTTTCGGTACACCAAACCGTTACGCATTTCAAACTGTGCATGCTCGTTTTTTTCTAGTTTTTCTTTAAGCTCACGGATCTTAGCATCTCGGTTCTGACTAAGTGAGAGGTTTACCTCGAACGGATTATCTTCTACAACCAGTATATTAATCGCGCGACTTAATGCGTCGACGTGCTGCATGCGACTGCCGGCTCGATGCTCTACCACGTAGTCATAGTTCTGAAGTTCAAGTGCCCATCGTGCAATTCGCGGATTTATTTCTTTTTTGTCTAGCGTCATTTTAAGCGCATGACAATCCGTTATTATTTTGAACTTGACTCCCTGAACGTACACTCGGAAACGTCGTAGTGCGTAGATAATAGAAAGAGTCTCTAGCTCGAAGCTGTGATACTTGCTTTCCACCGCGGTAGTACGCTTCGAAAAATAGAAAAGCGGATGGAACTTGAGATCCGATTTTCTCTGCATTAAGGTAACGCCGAAACCGTAAGAGCTGGCATCGCAATGCAGCTCCGTCTCGTCATTGGGGTTGTAGATGCTCAGGACTGGAGCTTGCGTTAATTTCAACTTTAACGTATCGAAAGATTTCTGTTCCGCTGCATCGAACCGAAACGTTGCGCTTTTTTTTAACAGATCATAAAGCGGTTTTGCAATTACCGAAAAATGTTCGACAAACTTTCGAAAGTACGAGCACATGCCTAGAAATCGTTGCACCGCTCGGACGTCGCTCGGAACAGGATAATTCGAGATTGCCTCTATACCGCGTTCGGTGGGTTGCACGCCATTCTTTGAGACTCGGTATCCCAAATACTCGATATCGGTAGCGAGGAAATCGCATTTATCGAGCTGCAGCTCAAGTCTATTTTCTACCATCGTTGCTAGTACTGACTTCAACACTTTCACGTGCTGCTCTGCCGTCTCTGTAGCGATCATAAAGTCGTCCATATACGCTACCATATCGCCGTCTCGGATGTACTTTGCTAAAATCGTATTAATCCACCGCTGGAACGTAGTCGGCGCGGTTTTCAGACCGAATGGCATCTTCAAATACTCGAATTGACCAAGGGGTGTGATGAATGCCGTGAACTTTACTGACTCTTCAGCTACAGTCACGTGATGAAACCCATCTTTCAGGTCAAGCAAGGTAAAATATTTCTTCCCACTCAGAACGTCAAGTTGATCTTCGATGAGTGGTAACGGATAGTTATCGCGCAATGTGAGCTTGTTCAGTCCACGGTAATCAACACACATCCTCGTTTCGCCATTTTTTTTTCTTAACGAGCACGATAGGGGAGGCGTATTCGGACTGACTTGGTCTAATCGTTCCTTTCTCTAGCAGATTGTCGAGTATTCTGCGAACCTCCGATTTCTCTGCATACGACAACCTAGGAGGCGAAATGTGAAACGGCTGATGTTCACGTAACGACAAATTAAGCTCGGCTTTAACTGTAGGAACATCCGGCCGTTCCGCTAGTAAATAATCGACACGTATCATCTCTCTCACTTCAGATTGCACTGCTGCTGGGAGTGCAGGATTGACCCTCAACGAGTCTACTACGTCTGTTACGTCTTGATTGTGTTTTACTATATCGATATTCATAATTGCAGCTACCTCATCGGAACCTTGAGTATTAATGGCTCGATTTGCTACGAGTCTCATTTTAAACAATCTTAAGATGTCTTTGCCAATGATGACAGGAGGAATCATGGTCAAATCCGGCACTACCAGCAACCGAACATTTTGACAAACCTGCCCATCGATTTCAACGTCCGTACAAACTGTACCGAGTACAACGAGACTGCTACTGTTAATACCTCGAAACTGTGAGAGAGGATTGCTGTCGAATTCAATAAAATCTCCAGGGACATACTGTATCTTGACAAAACTAACAGCACTGCCCGTGTCTAACAAGGATTCAAGAAATGTTTCGTGTACGTCACCATCGCTATGCATAGTGTAACAAATCTTCCGCAAGAAGTTCTCATCTTCGCCGGGGTTTTCCTCTACGTTGTTGATTTGCTGCTTGTGATCCTTCGTGCAGTCCCTCGCGAAATGACCTTCGTCGCCACACTTGAAGCAGCCCGACTTTTCTTTCTTGAGCTTCGGACAATTTGGTTTGATGTGTCCTTCTTCCTGACAGTGAAAACATTTCCTCGGCTGTTGTTCTTGTTTGTCCAGTTGTTCCGAGGCGTTGCCCTTTTGTTTTCCGTACGTATCTTGTTTTGCACGGGATTTATACTCAGTGCGGAGAGAAACATTTTTGAAACTCTCAATAATTTCCGTTGTCGTGTTAAAACTTTGGAGTCGCGCTTGATTCTGCAAATGGACATCGGGTATCCCCTCGATAACGTAGTCAACGATTTCCTCGTCTGCGATTGGAACGCGATTTGCCCATGTCACTTTCTCGTGACAGTACTCGCTGAAGCTTTCATTAACGCGCCAATGTCTGTTTTCAAATTGTTTCCGCAGAGCCAATTTGTTCGGCCGGTGATCGAACATCTGACGCATTGCCGTCAAAAGGCGTTCGACCGTCTACTCTACATGTTCCGGCTTTGAGTGGAACCAATTTATCGCCTTTTCCTTCAGTTTCGAACCCGCGAGAATTCTTGACGAGTTTTCGTCCAAATCGTATGTGCGACGAAGGAGATTCAACTGCTGTTCCCACTTCCAGAACGTATCTTCTGCGCCCGTGAAATCGTTGAGAAGGTCTCCGAGAACTTTAACGTTTATTCTCGGTCGCTCTGCAACTATTGGTGCTACAGGCCTTTCAGCGTTGCGGAGTAATTCGTTCTCACGATTGACGAGAGCCAGTTCACGACGCATTAAATCGGCTTCCCTACGAAGTAACTGAAGTTCGCGTTGCATGTCTTGTGGGGGCTGTTGATCATCACCCAACGGTGCATTATCGCCCAAATTTGCTGCGGCAGCGTCAGCAAGCTCTTCTGGATTACGTCTCCAATCGTCGGTTGGATCAGCGGCTTGTAACCGAACAATAAGCTCAGCTTTCGTTCCATGCGAGGGTAAATTTCGTTCTTGCAGTTTCGCCCGTAACTCGACGACGGTAAAATCATGTGCGTCCCTCATTCTGAAGCCTAACACGAATCACACGAACTATAAAAATACAACAATCATAATAATTGCTTAACGTCACTGAGTGTTTAAAACTTCCGTATATCGCGCTTATTCGCAAGTCCCGTCAGCGTGAATACTCTATGAGTTCGAACGAAAATCTGTAACTGCGGTCTATTTTATCTGTCCCGAGATATCACTTATTCGGAACGATCGATTATCGGTATTCAAGTAACGATATCCTTCCCGTCGATAACTGTGTCGATAAGTTAGATATCGACAATAACTGTGAGCGTAAAGGCACAGTGCTTCGTCAGATTACGTCGCGTATTATTACGCGGCACTTGAATTTCTCCGAGAATCACGTACACAACGCCACCGTGCGTATCACGACACGGATCACGCGATCCCCGAAATTCGTGCTCGCCCGACCGTTACAACCGAATTCGCGAAAACAATTTTTTCAGCACTGTTTGGCTTGCCCAAGCCGAGCAATTCTCGGAACTCGTCCTTGCTCTACCGTTAGAACCGACATCGCGATAATCACTTTCAACACCTTTCAACTAAATTTCCCTATCGATTCCATACTGCGAATCAATTTTTCCAGAGCTTTCTATTCACTTTTAGATCACTCCAACGGATCAGCGATACTGCCGCAAAACCATGCCGGCCAGAAACACTGGTATTTTTCGAACCATACGTTCATTTGCTTGCTAAACCAACAGTTTCCCGATCCGATTCAATACGCGCGAGAACAGTACGCTCGTCGATGCCCACTTTCTTCCGCTCGTATAACAATCGCGATCGCGGCAAAACTTTACTTAGACTTCGACGATCACCAAGCGTAATGGACGTTACGCTTCGAAAGTTCCCGACGCCACACGGCTCGGCACAATTTGTCGCTATCACGATTGATTAAGCGAACCCGTTCACTTGAGCTTCGATCCCACTTCTGAATTTGTAAGGGAAGAAAAAGTATTGCCGGAATAAAATAAGTGAAAGACTATAATTTGAGGATTGCTGTGCACATTGTATATAATCTGTTTATTTTCTTGTACATTATATATATGTCTCGAGTCCACAGACTCTCGGATCGAACTGTCGTCTTGTTCTTATCGAACTCGCGTTAACGCACGCCCTTATTCCCCTCTCCAACTATCCGCAATCGGTAAATAGTTCTTACGCCAGCGACTTTCGGCGGAAACTTTTATTTTATAAATCTAAACACTTCACATTGAGTACAGTTTTTGTTACCGAATAAGTCTTTTAGCATAGTGTTAGCAAGGCGTATGAGGATTCACGTACAACAGGAAACTCTAATATCGATAATTCTTCCGAAATTTCACCATTCATCAACCAATACTTGAGATCATCTTGAAAAAAGATCAGACGAAATTTGTAATTCTCCTTCTCTGTCCATTTGACAGGGTGACCCGAATCAGCGAACACTTGAATCGTTTTGCCGAAAGAATTTTGCTTTTCCATTTCTTCGAAGCGTGGCCAGCCATCTCACATACGCAGTACTATCTGCTATATTTACCGAGATATATGTGATTTTTATTCCGCCATGTGTTCTGCAATGAAAAATAACGAAGGTAATGGTGAACGAGCGTTGTGAAGTATGTAAAAAGAATTTAAAAAAAGAGAGTAATTGAAAAATGTGTTCTTCAACGAACCCAAAATTGTCGAATGGTCCGTCATGGTTTCTCATCCGTCGTTCTGATAGAATGTGTATGTCGAACGTGCAATTAATCGTACATTGCTCTGAATTGTGAAGATACCCCTCGGCAATATTCTTCAACCGGAAGGGCGGCTATCGCAGTATTCTCGATTTTGGTTCCACGCTCGTACCGGTACGAGCTCGTAACCGAGCTCGTAACCGAGCATGGAGCTCGTACCAAAACATTCAATCAGTCAAAACTGAGCTATAAAGATGTTCGATGTGTGGCGCTACCGATATTTTCAACCTCCATTTCGCCGAGAACACCGAGCATTTCCGCGTGTGGTTTGTGCAGATCTTCGTTTCATAGTTAAATCGCGAAACCGCGATTTGCAGGAGTTGTAGCACGTAATCTGTTGACAAAAACATATATTAAACATCTGCACAGTATTAAGTGTAAACAGTGTGTAAATATCCAATACATATTAATAGCAACACCGAAGTGAAGGTGCTGTCGAAGTTTCATATCGACTGCAGTCTCCCCCGCACCCCGAAGATACTGCGATAATAGATATTAAGTAAATATAATATTCCAGTTTTATCTTAACAAATAATAAAAACGAGGTTTCGTCCCAAGTCACCATAGGTAAAGACCTAGATTATGACGAAATAAGTTCACTTGGTCTACAAGACGATCGACAGATCTACATCGACTCGTAATACCATGAAGGAAACCAATTGCAGATGCGGATATAAGCACATGTACATGTTACATGACTTTCAAATGGGATGTTCATATTTCTTGCGCTTGTGGCAATGTATGAACATTTACTTGGAAATGGAAACTTTCATATGTCCTTTGCAACTTCATTTATCACAATCGTTACTTGTTCGTTCGTAACGAAGCGAGATAGCTGCAAGGAAAGATTTAAGGAGACGACGCGTATAGTGGGGAGAGCAAGAGCTCCAAAGCGTCCTAGTACGCTGCGATCATAATAATAGTGAAAATATGAAAACTGACCATTTGGCAACTCCCTTCTGTTGCGCAATCTTTGCTGCATTGGCGGCGCTCTCCTCCGCCTGCTTCAATAATCGATTTTGTTTCTTACATTGTCGCTGAACGAGTAGGCGAGTGAGGATCGCGAACAACTGACGTGTAATCAACTTCCCGTGATTGATGCAGCTAACAAAATTCGTGTCGCAACCAATGAGGAATTGACTCTCACACACTTGCCGTATGTTTCCCGAGTGGAGACAAGGAGCTACTTCCATATTAAAAATATTCAACGCAGCGCGAATGAACGTGAGAAGTTGTGGGGACGGATAGTTGCCGACATTAGAGGCTTCTTCCGGTAGCTCCCCGCGATCGAAGCTAGGACGTGACGAAGTCAGTGTGAATCGGCATACTTCGCAGTTGAAATATTTCGTTAAACATCTTGCGATGTATGCTGTAATGGAGAGTTCGCTTTCATTGGCAAATTCGTCTTCCATCAATGACTCTTCGCAATCCTGCTCCGGCAAATGCAATACGTTGCTACCGTCACTGCCGTCAGCCAAAACAACTTCGATTGGGGTCTCGAACGCGCCGTTGTTGTTCTCGTCCTCTTCAATATCATGCGATCCTACCAACATTTCGCGTAAATCGGAAAGACATTCCCCATTATCTTTTTCGCAGTTGCTCCCTCGACTATGTGGGGCTGCTAGCCGGGTAACGATGGACGTTTTTATCGCCGACTCAAAGTGCGAACACGTTGGATTCGCGTTTGTTCCCCCGTGCTGTCTTATGACGCCAAAAAAATTTTCTAGCGGATCCTGGTTGAGGTGACGAAGATTTAACCTCTTATAACCGACTTCATCCCGAAGATATCGCCAAAGATCCTGCATGGCAGACAGCGTTATGACTAAGCCATCTTGGGACGGAGGTCGGAAAACCTTGCCATTCGTCTTTATAAGTTGCATTTCGGCAACTAGTTGCTTATAATGTCCCCATCTTTCGAGATGGTATGAGGATGTTGTAACATGATTGCGTTGCCCTTTTTTCACTTCCTTCGTATTAGATGGGCCGTTCATCGCGTCGAACATGGCGTCCAAATCTCGAATCACTTCGCCCGTCGAGTTTCCGCTTGTGATTAATCGTTGGTCGCTCGCGATTGAGACGCACGTCAGCATAGATGCTGTACTGTTGCTCAGGCATTGTGTTGCATATTTTACACGCATCTTACCCTTCGAAGTGGGAAATACGTGGTTGTCCGTCAATTTATTCGCTTGAATGAATTCTCTGTTCATCCTAAACAAATCGACGATGTGCTTCCACGAAGCGATCTTATTGTCCCATTTCATGCTGTTGCCTGGATACTCATATTTGGACACGCCAGGATTTCCGCTCGTCCATTACTGAAAATTTCCCATAAAATTATTCCGAAGGGATTTAAAAAGATGCGGTGTATCGTAGAGCGTGACAATTGTTTCGTCGTTGACTTCAAAGAAGGGCCCCTGGCGATCGTTCCTTGTCTTGCGAATCAAAGCGTTGAGAGCACCCCGATTGGTTGGACCCTGATCGCACACTGTGGCCGCCACGTGCAAGCCAGCCAATTGCAATGCCTCGATGACATCGACAATAATATTTTGCAGCATGACAGAACTTGTCGTGCCCTTGCAAAAATAATACGCAATCGGCTGCTTCCACCGCGTCGCCAGACCTTGGATCATTAAAACTAAGGCATGATCAGCTATTTCACATGTCCGGCCGCGTGCACCATACTCCTCGAAACCCTCTACGATTCCGGTAGCTTCATTATATTGTAATCTTTTTTTTAGGGACATTTCGTCGAACATTAAAACGCACATTTTGTCCTTCGACGACATTTTTGCCACAATATTTTTTAAATGTGTCAGAACTCTGCGATTTACTCCAGTGCCCATCGGTATTTGCCGCATCAGACGAAGAATAGTCCTGACGGACGGTAATTCGACAAGATGCTGTAAATAACTGTAGGATCTTGGACCTCTTTTGTAAATCGATAATGCCATCAATTTATCGTCCATTGACCATCTTTTGCCTGTCGGTGGTCTTTTGTCGTTCTTTAGATTCGCTAAAACAATTTGTCGTAATTCCGGCGATGACAAATTCTTTACGAGATCTTCGTAACCTTTCTTCGATGACAGTTCCTTTACAACGTTAGTGGAAGCCTTCAACTGCTCTATTTTTTCGTTTAATTCGGCAGACTGTTTGCGAATGATTTTAAGCAGCTTAACTTCCCGCGGTGTAATCTGCGCCTGAGCAACGTCGACGATTTCCGACTGTTTTTTCAACGTTATCCTTTGAACAGCCACTAACAGAAATTGAAGAAGCAATTAAATTCAATCAATCAATTATATAATTTTAAGACATGTTCAGAGTTTTCACCTCGACGACGACTCTTAAGCACGTGCGTACTCGTGCGAATTATGCAACGTAGGCACGACTTTTTGTATGATTTTCTAACTTTCTATAAAAAATTGGTCACCTAAGGGATTGTATAATTCGCTTCATTATCTGGGGCATAATCATTATTATTGGTGGTCTTGAGGCACATGTTTAAATAAATCTATACTTTTTCTCTGCTCACAAGTTCACATGTTATAAGGTACTGTTCTGTTCTGTATTTAAATATATTTACGCTTGTGATGATCCAACGAGAGTTCCTGAGGTTGAAGGCCGTCGAGGTCACGGCAGGAATGAAAACGGATGGTAGAATAATAGTTGACGTGGCACGGGTTAGACATTTTACTAAGTGAAGTTCTAACCACTGCGCTATCGTCACCCACACGTATGTTTCATTCGTACTCCATGTGCTTGATTTTCTTAATAAATTCTTTTGTGTGTACTCGGTAACTCAGAATTTGTTTGCCTGCCCCTCTTTATTATTATACATTAAATATTAGCTTCATAAGATTGTCATAATTATAGTGTCAGTAAAATAATATTTTTTATCTACAATTGGTGTAATCTCCACTAAGAGCATGTGAAACACGTAAAAGTTTAAGGGAGATAGGGACATTGGCGATGACAGCAGAGCGTCGGAGATGAATTTCCCATAAATCCTAACTAGACGTAATAATAGATTCGGTAGTATACTGATCAATAATTTTACGCATTTCTATCATTGCAACGTGTGCTGAATCGGAATGCATACGTTTTAATTTTTGTGTTATAAACATCGAAAATGTATCATATTCAGTGATCGTGGTATCTTCGAGTCCAGATTTCGTTGAATGATCCAAATTCGATTGATCGGAATATTCCCATCTCGAATACGAGTCTTCGGACATGTAAATATATATATATATATAAATTGTTATTATAAATATTAAGAAGATGTAATTATTAAAGCCATTGCAGTTACGTGAGAGAAGGTGGGTGGAAATACTATTCAAAGCGAGCGGTGTAAAAATATTTTACAAATAGAAAGCTTGTCAAAGCATTACAGGAACTCTATGAAAATTATGATACCGTTGAATCATAAAAAAAAGCTGTAAACACTTTTGTAACGAAAATAATCAAGTTACGTGCGTTTTTATTTTGCACTCGAAAGCGTTTCACATGCTCTAAACATTTTTCCTGGCATTAGCTCAATCGCAGCTCAATAACACAATTATTAACGAACATATCATAAAAAAGTGTACGAGAAGCAGAGAAAATGATGTTTACATTGCAACCATAGTAATGAAAGGTGACATAATGAAACATTAAAGATTGGTATTAACGCGCCTGTTCAGTGTAGAAATATCGGGTAATTATTTGGAAGAACAGAAAAGTATGGAAATGAAAAATGCCAAATAGATTTTTCAACAAGACTCCAGAAAGCGAACATGCACAATTCCGGTAAATATTGATGACTATTAGATTGACCCTTACCGGATGGACGATAGCGCTTCGGACAATTTCCACCGATTGCCAGCCGCTCATCGGTACTGGTATCGTAGATTGATGCTGAATTCTCGAGCGACACGAACGATGAAACCATATCTGTTATGTTATCTGAAACAAGTTTATTATTTGACAATATTGAACATTAGAATTAAAAAACATTGATATTGTATATTACCTTCCATCGCTGGCTCTTCTATAGGCTGATCTGTAGATTCTGAACATGTCAAAATCTGTTCGCTGTTGTGTTGACTGGGCAAGCCTATTGCAGGCTGATTAAAGCATGGTTGCGAAGGCCTCGTCAGCGTGTTGGCCTGTTCGCTAGGCAATCCTATTGAGGGCTGTTCAAATTGCTGTTGCGAAGGCCTCGTCAGGATGTTAATCTGTTCGCTAGGCAATCGTACCGAAGGCAAATTCCTAGTCAGCGTGTTGATCTGCATGCTAGTGAATATGTGACCTGTGTCGAAACAAATAAAATGTTCATCGTTCAATATATAATTTGTATAGTAATTTGTTCAGTTTACTTAATCATGCCAAACCTATTGGAACTATTGTTGAAATAGTTTCTTGCACAAAGTCCTGCTGGGGTGGAAATTTCAGCAAGTCATGATCAGTCAACGGCTTCACCCGTTCATCACAGATACTAGGTATTGCTGTGTACTTTAACCGCTTGCGCACTCCAGTCGAGGTGAATTGCTCGGCATCAAAATGGCACCCACATACACGGCGTATGGAGTTTAAAGTTTCTGGTAGAAGATGCATAAGGTCTTCGAGTCCCACAAACTGCACCCATTTGCGACAACTATACAATATATTATAACATTAGTGATGATACATTCTTATGTGGCTGCACAACATTCTTACCGTTCCGCCTCCTTTGGGAACCTAGCAGAGATGCAATCACTTTGATTGGCATGTCCACAAAAAGGCACGACGCATTTCTTTTTAGACATTTTGACGTATGGCTATGAAAAAAGAAATGTAAGCTCATAAACAATATTCTATCTTGCAGGTTATGGTTACTTACCAAGATTGCCCAAACCGCAGTGCCGGACTCAGGCTGAATATCTGTAATAAACTTAGGCTAATTAATGGTCTCTAAGTATCACGATAACAGTCACTAAATCTCTTTATAATTACACAACACACTATTTAAAAAACACACTCTATAAACTGTCACGATTCGCACACTCATCACAACGGCCACATGGGTATAATAATGATGCGCCAATTTCAAACGTTAGTACGCAGTTTCAATGTTATCACTTTTACCAACTTTTACGACAAAAATATTTCGTTTTTCGGATTGGTACCGTTTTTTGGATCAACTCGCCAGGCAAATAAGAAGTGGTGGGGAGGCATGAAGTGTCGCTCCACTGCGTGGAGCCACACTTTTACCGCACCCTGCGGAAATTTTGTCGATTTGGTAATTTGTGTTTTAATTGTTTAATTCACTCTGAGCATCCCACCGCTGCCACCAATGTTATGCCGCAGAACTCAGGTAGCTAGTCTGGGTTCTGTGCGCGAGCCGTTAGCTCGGAAGGTTGGGGATGCGCTCAGTAAAGGGTTGGAACCCAAGTGAAGTACAACTGTAGATTTATTCAATTAACAATATTTATTTAACAATTTATTTTTACGTTTCACAAACATGTATATGACAAGAGTTTTACAAAGGTTGCATTGTTATTCTCTACATAACAATGACTACCAGGAACCGCCGATTAAGGTTCTCTGGATGCCCGAACAGGGTCTGATTAACGCTCAACTTGGCGTTAATTTACCCCTTGGTAAAACCTCACTTGACGCTTTATTATTGCATCTATTTACGCTTGATTAGTACACCGTATGGATATTACTCTATTTATGTGTTATCCACTGATACTTTAGTTTAGCTATTTACGCTCCGTTTATGCTTACATTTGTCCCTTAGAATTACCAATCGTAGTACACTTTGTCCACTTGATACACCGACTGGATTACCGTCTCTCGTGCGTTAATCCTTCACGATAAGGGTCCAATATTCGCACAACCTACTTATCGCGTTTGAGCTTCGCTCGTATGGTGTATCTGTAGTCAACCGTAAGAGTCAGGAGTTCCGAAGAGACTGATGAGTGTCTGCTCTCGATCCCTTATATACGAATGAGAGAGCAGGCACGTCAGCTCAATATTGTTTAGATGTTTATGGTTTACTTTATTTCTGTAAACAATTATCTTTCCAAATCGTCGCTTCTTCGAGAACGGGATTTGGAGCATGTTTTTATTTCAGCATATGTGACTCGGTAATTCTCGAGTCGATGCTCTAATTACCGAGTCGCCCGCGATTGCTTAACGGCTGACTCAGGTTTTTGGTGGATTTCGTTGCAGCGACGCGCGCTCGTCGCGTGCCGCCGCATTCCTCGATATTGTGCAACCGGAGTTGCACCACTTTTCGGACACCGCTGTCCGAACTGGAATGTACACTACAATACTATACTGCGATATATTATTACGACTATTCTATAATATTATACCATTATGCGAATATCGTATAATATCTATAACAATGTTTAATATATTACTACATCATTATATTGATAACATTAATAATATATTAATGACGTATTAATATATTACTTAATTAATTTTGTATTACTGCCCCCTTAATAGGTTGCTACTACCCTATCCGGGGTACAACACTACAAACATGGACCATCAGATCCAATGCCAATTAGACAAGATCCAGCTGAAGTGCGGGCATAACAATAATAATGCTAGTTTAAAAAAAAAGAAAATTAACTGTCATCAGAACGCATCATTGTTAAAGAAAGTTAGGGAAACGTTAAATTGGCAAAATTGAAGATATTGTGAAATAGCTCTTTCACCCGCGTAACAAACATGCCACACTGCCCGAAAAAACCCACATAATAATGCAGAAAAAAAAGAACGTGAAAGTGTGTAAATTATAATAGTGTCGAAGTGGGCTACGCGCAAGCCGAGAATACGTGGACAAGGATCGGCGTAAGAGAGACTGTTGGGATCGAGCAAGACTTCATCAGAGAGGAACCGAGCCGACGACATCGAGGACTGATCTACGGGTTCGGCACAGCGCCAAAGGCAATAATGAACAACATGGATTTAGCCGGACGCCGAAACGCAAAAATCACGACTCTGCAGGGCACACAAGAGACCCTGGGAGAAGGTATGAAGAAACTTCAGGTCGTGGGGACGACGCGTGAAACGCTCAACCGGAGGTCACGAGTCCTGCAGCGAACACCACCGAGATTACGGTATACACCATAAACGGGTACATCAGGAAACTTACCCAGGGCCCGAGAAGTCATGCACAAATGAACGAATAATAGGTGAACGGGACAAGTGCGGAGTATACAGCGGAATGCGTATACAACAAAAAAGGGAATCGAAATCCTCCTTGACTCATGGGAGCCGACGCAGGAGGAGAAGGTGATGACGGGCAACCGAGTTGCTGAAAAGAAATACGAAAGTCAACATTCCGAAAGTCAGCGAAGAGCACAAAGCTGCTGAAGAAATATCCGCCATCCCGAGGATCGGCGACGACGAGGGATCCGTCCGCAGGAAGAATGACGATGAACACAGAGCTGCTAAAGAAGAACCCGCCACCCCGAGAATCGGCGATGAAGAAGAAACCGGCAATCTGAGGGTTGATGAAGAACCTGTGCGGCTGAGGAAAAACCCGCCAATCCGAGAATTGACGAAAAGCCCGAGCGGCTGGGAATCAAATTCCGAATTCGGCAAACACACATGTGAAAAGTAAACAGCGCCATTCCAAGGATCGGCGAAGAATCTGGTGTCGCCAGGATCGACGAACGAGAACCTGGCAACGGCAAAAGCATACGGGACTACGGCAACAGTCGAATCGAAATTGTGTTGCTGACCCTCGAGATCCCGCGCAGCGGATCATCCAGCTACACCATCAACTTATGGGTATCCCCTTCCCCGGAGGGGAAGAAATAGTATATATTGTTAAGTAGACACCACGGAGATTCTCATGGTGAGACACAAGGCAAATCGGAGCTACATTCGGTTGACCAGGTATGATCACCTTACACGTGAACACAAGAAACAAGAATTTCAAAAAAAAAAAATGTTTAGCATTTTATCATCAACAACAAGTCACACGCGTGATGGTTCACGTAAAGTTTTTGTAAATCAGCATACTCATAGATCATAAATAAGTAGTGCATGGCGTACATCCTAGAGTCATAAAAATAAAGCTCGCAGGAGACGAGCGAAAAGAAAAACAATTTCTTTTCTTTTTAGGGGGGAGGGATGTTGTACCCCGGGTACCTCGATACGTCGATTATTGCGGTAACGTCATTGCCCAATAATCGAAGTAAGCAGCGGAATGCGACGAACACGCCGTTGCGAAATAGAATTAAATTCGAGTCCGCATTTAGGCAATAGCGACTCGGTAATTCGGGCATCGGCTCCGTAATTGCTGCGTCAGGTATTTCGCAATCGTAGCGTCTCCAAATTTTGATTGACAGAGACGGAGAAGCTAGTATTGCATCTCGGGTCAACGTACCGACGAAATAGCATTTAATCGGTAATTAATTAGTCGAGTCAGATATTGAGAAATATCGAAGCAGGAATCCGGATGTCGGAATAATTGTTTAAACAATTATGAGGAAATATCTGACACTGCCAAAATTAACCTGACATGCCTGCTCGTACCCCTATATAAGGAACCACGAGCAGGCACTCACCAGTCTCTTCGGAACTCCTGATTCTTACGGTTGACTACGGATACACCCGTTGCGAGCTGGGCTCGTAACTCGATAAGTAGGTCGTGAAAATATTAAACTCTCATCGGAAAAGATTAACGTCCGATTGTCGTTAATCGAGAAGGTGTATCAAGCCTACAAAGTGTACTGGCGGTTGGTAATTCAAAAGGACAGAAGTAAGCATAAATCGAGCATTAATGGTTGCAACATAATGATGTGTTAATAATAACAGCGCATTAATGAATACATTGATAAAGCGATAATGGATAAATCCTCAGAGCTGTATTAGAGCATCAGTAAACAAGTTAATGAAGCATTAACAAATCAGTAATAAGCATCGATAGTAAAGCATTAATCGAGCACCAATCAAGGCTTGACTGCTCGTTTGTCCGACCTTAAATCAGCGTCAGGTAGAACGTTGATTGCACACTGTTCGGACAAAATGGGGAACCTTAATCGAAGGTTCTTGGTAAGCTTTGTTATATAATGAATATAATAATGTTACCTTTGTAAATCTCTGATAATATAAATATATTGTTAAATATACTAAATATATTCTTAAATAAACATTGTTAAATACTGAGTAATACATTTGTACTTCACTTGGGTTCCAACCCTTTACTGAGCATGTCCCTAACCTTACGAGCTAACAGCCCGCGCACAGAACTCAGATTATCTACCTGAGTTTCTGGGGCATAACAATGGAAAATATTTTTTCCGCTCATAATGCGTAAAAACCAGGTGATAAAATCGACTTAAACGCGTAAAAATCGAGTGAACGCTTATTATAATGGCTCATCATTGCTCGTTAACGATATCTTAAAATGAAAAAAGCGAAAGGTTTTCACGATTCCTTTTACAGTACAACCTCGATTATCCGAACTCCGTTTAACAGAACGCTCGGTTATCCGAACGTTAGCGCGAAACATTGTAAATTGTTGCTCGCCACGGCAGGAGCCGCGACCGTATTGAAGCGCACTTTTCCTCTTCCAGCGTCAAACCGCTCACACATTAGCTTTTCCGAATAGTTTCATCCAACCCAGCAGAGTCGGACAGCGTGCATCAGTGACTCGTTTCAATACTAAATCGTTTAAATCGCCTTACATGCGTAGTTCACACTGAAGGGGCTTCGAAATGTTGCTGTTCAAAAGTGCGTAGCTAGCGTTCGGTATAGTACAGTGGCACCTCTCATAGCATACTTAATGCGGAGACAATGCACACAATCTGAAGTACCACCCACGAGCCAGAATACAGGTAAATACAGGTAATTCTGTAATAGAATACAGAATACAGGAATGCGAACGACGTTCGCTTACCTGTATTGATCTTACCGCGTCGGACCGTGTTCATCGCTTTTAGCTTATACAACGATAAATATCTGGATTGGCCGTTTTCACTGGATTTTTCAAGGTCTAAAAGGTTCTTCGATTTTTAGAATCACAGAATAACATCAACTACTTAACTGTCGTGGTGCTAAAATAATTGTGTAATAAATGTTTGCGTGCTGATTATTGCGATGGGTGCGGCGAGCCCACACAAGAAACAACATTGCATGGATGAGGTTTCCAGATTAGTACGACCGATGGGTGTAAGAATATTTCATTATATTGCAGCCACGTAAGTTCGCGAGAATATCGATATTGAACCGCAGCCGATTCTGTCAACTTTGTCCATGAAGGTAGAAGTTTTTCAGTGTGTCGTACTTATAGTATTTTGTCACAGACGAAAGAAACGGAACGGCAAAAAGGCTGTAATCCCTTTCTCGAGAATAGAGGGATTTCGAGCTTGCGTTGTACTTTAGATTTTTCGGTATTCGAAAAAATACTGTTAACTACTGTTCGCTGTTCGAAAAAATACTGTAAAACTGTTTGCGCATAGTCGGGCTCGAAGCGTCATCAGGACGCCACCGACCGCAGTGTTGTAGAAAATAAATGTAGCAGAAAAGAGTGACGGGTTTATGAAATATGCACGGCAACCATGAGAGCTCGCGCGGGTGGTGAGTATGATAGGCGTAATAATTGCAGCCGCGTCAATCATTGAACGCTAGCGATACATATTATATGAAAATGCAGAGGTCTATCACCACCAACATCGGTGAAGGAACTAAGGGAAGGTTTCTATCTTGGCTCATTCACCGTTCTTAAGTAGTTGTCGAAGTTTTCTATTCAGAAAACTTTTTTAAAGGAGTCGGGAGAACAGTAGAATTAGTGAGTTGTAGCCATGAGTTTCTTCGATCAGCCATACTACGCCTTAACCAAAACTCACATGTCTCGAGTAGGCATTTGGCCGGAACAGTCAAAATGCGTGAGAATTATTCTGCCTTTGACGATGTTCGCCATAACATTGACACTCACCGGACCTATGGTAGCAGACATTATACGACTGTGAATTTTAAAATGTTGCTTTTTCACAATTTACCACGTTTAACAGCTTATTCGATTACATGGCAATTGGCGAGACATAGACATTCTTGCACGTAACACAACAATCTTACTGATGGGAACACTAATGTTCTTCATTGTGTTCAGTTGTATTCAATATGCTGACAATGTACGGTTTCGGTTTATATATGTTCTATATATATATACCAAAAATATTCATAATTGATCGAAAAATTTGCAGATGAAATTATCGTTGAAGAATATGGAAAAGCATTGGGAAATGTTGAAAAATACGCCTGCAGTGACTGTCCTTGTTAAGTACGCGGAAGGAGGACGCTACATGACCGTCGTTTACTCGAGTAAATAATTCTTTTTATTATTTCACAATGCACAACACCGGCTTCAGTTTATCATTGTTGATTTTTTGCTTTTGATTCACCAGCATCTGTATATATTGCGATGATACTCTTCTTCGGATTATGTTTATCACCTATAATACTTGACTTCGTTGATCCCGTCAACGAAACCCGACCGAAAATTTATGTTGTTGAAGCAGAGTACGGTGTTGATGAGGATAAATACTATTGGTTCATAATCGTGCATACATATATCGTAGCCGCGATGGTGATGAGTATAATGATTGCCATTGGAACAATGTACATTTTATGGGCCGTTCATGCTTGTGCACTTTTTGAAGTTGTTGGGTGCGTATAATTGTGTCTCAAATTAGTTGGTGTCTCGGCAAAAAGGGACTCGATGTCCAGCCATAAACAAAGGCGTCGATAAGGGGTCGCTAGGTGGTTTGCTCACTCTGCAGCAGGTTGCTTTCAATTGGAAAGTTTCTCTCTGCCGCAACTTTTTAAATCTTCACCTTCCGTCATTTCGTTTTCTTGTTTCTTCCAATGTCACTCGTCCCTGATGTCCCTTTCTTCACAAAACACTTTTTGTAACACGTGCACGAAAAGTCCCGCTTTTCGTACCTGTAAAGTGTGGCGAAAGTGGCGCTTTCTAGCAGAGGATGCGCGAAAAATGCTGTAAATACCTTTATCACACTCGGTGGGAAAATGGCGGTTTTTCCGCATCGCGTGCGAAAACCCCTATTTTCACACGTCGTGAATTAAAAATTTGTTTGATCTCGTGTGATTGCAACATTCGCCTCCTCTCGAGCTTGTCACTCGAACAAACGTCACTCCGCTTCGCCTCGTGCCGTTGTAGCTCTCGATCCGGCTCGTGCAGCCAACTTCACAACCTTCGTCGAAAGACCGCTTTTCCGTACTAGTATCACAAAGTACTATTTTATCGTGGACACCGCACTCGTCCAGTGGCTTATTCTGCTACAAAAGTCGGTAATTGTAAAGTTTTGCTCAAGGGCAACTTCCTATCCTATCATTTTCGCCGTTCCTTTTCCTAAATCCTCCCAATGCCATTCCAGCTCTTCCCTGCCATCAAGTCAGCTGTTGACAAAATCAAGCGCCGACGGAACCAACCGACTGCTGGCCCAACAATTTTCAACGCAATCTATCGTCGTCTTCCGTGGTTCCTCCAAGACTTCTCCGCCCGTGTTTTCCTTTCGCCCATTCCAGGCTTTTTCCGCTTCCCGCTTTCCACTTCTGTGCTGCCCGGCTCGTATTTCCAACCTCGACCGCTCCAGGGCACGTCATCGAGAAATGTTTCAGCGTTTCTTCCACAGTCAACCCTTTTCGTTGCCGACATTTCCATTTGTTTCGATGTCTATTTTCAACGTTTTAAAATACTTTGCAGAAGCCTTCCCGATCAATTTTACCCGATACTTTTCAAAAACCCAGGAGCTGACCACAGACACGACTGGGCCTTTTCAATGCTTTCAGCGCCCTCTTCTGCTTCCTATAGTATTTATTCCAGTCAGTAGAGGGATAACGTAATTTGAATTTCACGAATTGACTTGCCCATGCAGATTCAATTTGGAGCTGATCGCATATGAATACACGATGAATACGGAAAACACTAGTATTCGTCGCAGTGATTGGAATTATAAAAAAATCTGTGACTGCATCATTTTTCACATAGAGGCAATAAGGTAAGCGGGACAAGCGAATATGCATTGCTAAGCCGTGGTCGTTGAACGTGAAGTTTTTGCAGAAGATTAGTCTATTTTTGTATAACATAGTTTTGCTGATCTGGTCGAGAGCGGTTGTTCCCAATCCGGCGGAGTCGCATTAGCTATTATGGCGATTATTACAGTCATCTCAGGAGTACAAGTAACTTAAAACAATTAAATTTTGCATTGCAGAAAAAAAAATATTCCTCGTCGACGATTGTCATTGCAGGCTCTGATAAATTGGAAACATCCTGCAATGCTGATGCAACAAGTAACCCTCATAATTGGTCAGGTATTCCATCTTTGCATATTCAGCATACCCGGACAGGAAGTGATGGATCGTAGTGGAAAGATTCACACAACTGCGTGCGTATAAACGAGTTACCTGGCGAAAAAGTCTACCACATTGTATTACTATCGCCCTCTTTACCCGTTAGTTACAATGTGGGCTGGCAGGATATGCCGGTAAATGTTCAAAAACTCCTGATACCAATTCTGATGCGAAGTAACAAACCTTGTTATTTTACCGCCGGAAAAGTCTACGTTCTGTCGATGGAAACCTTTGGCTCGGTATGATATTATCGCATTTCGATTATCTATCTTGATGTATCGCAACAATCGATGGTATAATCAACGCTGTGGCTATATTAATATATTTTGAAACGGTTTTTCAAGGTAATACGGACAATGTTATCGTACTTTATGATATTTGCGCAAATGATTTAATTGTTTTACTCATCAACGACGCTGGATCACGGTGACCAAAATATTCTTTTGTTTGTATTTTACAATATAGATTTTAGTAATCTTTAATATGACTGTTCGACGCAGTATACGAAGTATACTGCGTTATACTGGTTATCAATATAACAGCGTTATATGGGTTTTTCAAGTAAGAGATTCAATATTAAATAGTGATCGACAATATTATTCGAATGTATGATAAGCAGATCAATAAACACTCGGTCAACCCGAATCTGACATTGTGATTGCGACCAGAGTAGACACTTGCACAGTTGGGGCCCTCTTCAGGCGCTAGTGGAGACCGGATGGGAATATGGTACAAATGGAAATTATAGGCCACTACAAAGTTTGAGTCTATAGTATGTCTTACTCTTCGAGGTACATCTTGCTTCGATGAAACAAATAGGTACCCAAAACACCCTTTATAAAGAGCTAACAATTAAATATTTTAGGCATTTTTTTCACAGCCGTTTCACGATCGTCCATCGTAGTCACTTTTTTCATATTTGGTAATATGGACCCGAGAGGTGCTCTCACCAAAAAAACGACCACGCGCATGCGCACGGCCATTTTTTGGCATGAATTCGTACCAGAAAACGACCATGCACATGCGCACGATCATTATAATGGCAAATCGAAAGCACCTCAGGCGGTACAGTGCGCGAGCAAACCGAGCACGGGTAGCTCGCGCACGACCGCTTCCCCGACGTCAGAGCTCGACAGTCTGCTCCCACCACGACGTTACCCTGGCACCGTCCGCGCGGCTCGCGTCGTAGTCGGTTTTCCTCGCACGAGACGAGTGGTGGGGGTGCCCGCGCACGGCCCGTTCCCCTACTTTATCTGTCCGGATTGCAGGCCGAGCACGAAACTTTGTACTTTATAAGAATGTACTTTATAAGAAAACTTTTGGTACGTTAACCCTCTATAAGTCACACAGCTATCCCAACTCTTAGGCCCTACCTTAGCAACGCGTGGCCGGCACTTCGCGTCCGTTAGTCCCGTTTCCGTACGGTTTCGGGCGGTGTGACTTATAGAGGGTTAAAATCTTGCTAGGGATGAGAATAATACAAATGATAGGCGCGAGCACAGGGTTAAGGTTCAAGGCTAACATGCGTAAGGTCCCGGGTTCGAGCCCAACTTAAGGTGAAGTGAAAGTTACATGACGCAGCCAGGATTGTGAGATAGCACCATTGGTTTTACGGTGGAGCGAGAGAGAGTGAGCGCCAGAGAACGTGTTTCACTTCACCTTAAGGTTGTTAAGTGTTTTTCTCCGAAATGCGTAACATAGTAACGTATCCGACATTGACATAATTCATGATGATAATTCAAACCAAAATTGCCCAATATTGCGATACATGCTAATCACCGTAAAAACAAAATTTGTGGGCCTGGTGGTATATTCCCTCGATTCCGTCATCGAAACCACCACTTAATACGAGTATCGTGAACCGCTGATTTGCGTAGGGGTTT
Source organism: Stenichneumon culpator (assembly GCA_964017025.1). NCBI lineage: Eukaryota > Metazoa > Arthropoda > Insecta > Hymenoptera > Ichneumonidae > Stenichneumon > Stenichneumon culpator. The sequence goes on along the minus strand of OZ024768.1, from coordinate 8,624,987 downwards.
CGACAAAATGCTTCGTAATTTTTTTGCACAAAACCACCATGACGATTTCGAGTGTGGTTCGTTCGGTGAACGAGTCTGTTGGGGATTCCTTGAAAAATTAATCTCTCGGTAAGCTCGATTGATACAACTTCCATTCGTACCTTGTAGGCCCGAGAATTTTTGGAGTCGACCACTCAAAGGTCCCAAGTGAAAGTGTGGTGTATTTAGTTTGCTATCCCGTGGCTCGCGACAACACAACATGGTTCGTGGTCGCGAGCAACGGCAGTTCTCAGCCGACGCGCGTAGGTAACGGTTCAGCGCGGCACGATACGCCTAATAAATATATTATTATTCTTGTTTTGATTACAACAAAGTCGTTCGCATTTATTTATCGACTCGACTGTTCCTCCTAAGATATGACAATTTTGGCGACGAGAATTCGTACCCATTAACTGCGTGTGCATCAAAGAGAGTGGGAAAAGTGCGCTTAATTCGGCGTATCCGAGATCCACAACATACGGTAATTGCACGGCAGTCGCGGTCAAGCTTGTAGTTAATAAAGTGTGTAGTATGCGGTAAACCTGAGACCGAATTGTACAGTTATCGGAAACGGCCATGCAATAGATTCAGTGTTTCGCAATGCGATATAAATGAAATGTAGCGAATAACGAATCCTCTTGAATATTTCGTTGCTCGAATGGCGTCGGAGACCTAGGAAGAAAAAGAGATAACGATTCATAATATTGACTACACAAAGACATCGTGGATTCAAACTCTCACAAAGGCACAGCTAGCTAAATTACTGTCAGACCTGGAAATCGAATTCGACGATAACAGTGGTATCGAACAACTACGAAAACTGTTGAGATCGCATGTACACGACGAGCGAAGTAAACAAGAAGAGGAACGAAAAGAAACAAACAGAATCGCCAAGACAATTCACACAATGTCGGAACACAGAGCATCAAAGCTGGAGTTTGTATTGGGAGTAGATGACTGGGAAACATTTACGGAGCGATTGGAACTATATTTCCTGGTAAACGAGGTAGAGGCTGAAAAGCACGCAGCAGTTTTGCTAACGAAAATAAATCCGGAAACATATCACTTGGTAAGAAACTTGTGTGCACCAGATAAACCAAGCACAAAAACGTATGCGAATCTAGTCACGCTCGTCAAGAACCATTTAAATCCCAAATCCTCTGAGGCTATGGAAAGATGTAAATTCCACCAGGCCCAACAAGCGCCCACGGAATCAGTTGCAGAGTTTTTTGCAAGATTAAAGCGACTTTCATTACATTGCAACTTCCCGGATGTCAACAATGCGGTACGAGATCAAATCGTATGTGGCCTCAAGGATCATGCGACGAAGAAAGCTCTGTTGCAAGAGGAAAACTTGACGTACAACACAGCATATAGAATTGCGACGCAAATGGAAACGGCAGAAAAAGACGCGACGACGACCGATAAACTAAATGTACCAGCGATGCCAAGTACGAGTTCGGTACAATTGACTCAGCAGTCACAGCAACGTCCTTACAAGAGTACACAAGGGTCCGCTCGAGGTAATAAGCAATACGCTAGAGGCTTGACGAAAAAAAAGTTTACGAATGATAGCTCGAACACCCAAAGCTCGAACCAGCGGGAAATCACTTGTTATTGTTGCGGAAAAGAGAATCACATGGCCAGAGATTGTTCCCAGCGTTATCAGACATGCGGAGCCTGCCACAGGAAGGGACATCTTACAGTAATGTGCAGAACGAAGAAAACTGAGATTCAACATCTTCAAGTAGCATCAACACAGGATATTGAGAGGGGAGAGGAGTCTGCCGAAGATTTCATGTGACTAGAAGAAGATGGTATCGGTAATAACCTGATAAGAGTCGGTAACATAAACACCACCAGCGGTAATGTAATGTAACGGGACGTACCCGTGGTAGCACGGATAGAAGCGTGTAGGTGAGACGTAAGTCCCGCATGTGGATAAGTCCCTCCTTATTGTCCCATGTTGGTAGAAATTAAGGAGGTCCTCGAATATGGGCGGAACAACTAACGTCGGAACTCTCCCCAAGATTTAAGATAATTACTCCGACGCAAATTCATCTCGCGAGATAACCGAACCAAACCGCGAGTAAGGGGAAGATCACCGAATGCCCTCACCCGACTTCGGGTCTCCCCATCCGGCAAGCGAATATTCCCTCTTTTCAACCTTCACACAGTGTGGGGACAAAATATTCCGACCACTCAAGGAAGAGTACAGCGAAGATTATTTAAGGAGCAGGAGCTCACAACCCGCTCTCATTAGCCCCGTGAAGAGCAGTGAACCAACACCGTCTCTGCGATCGAGCTGGAGCATGCTCCATTAGAGTAAGTTTGAAATATCCGGTCACTGAGTAGAATCAGTTAGGGACCTCGTTCTGTGAGAAGCCCCTGCACTGTGCATGGATGTCTGATCACGACGCGAGGATAAGAAAGTTAAACCTTTGAAGTGGCCCTCGGCGGGAAAGAACTTTGCCAACGTTCCGAGGTAAAATAACGAACTCTGTTCGCGCGCGTTCAATAACAGCTGGGACTTAGCGCACGTTGATCCTACGGGATAAGTAAGTTCACTTATCAGAGGCTCTCGGGCACCATTTCGCGATAAAGAACCCGGGAATAAATAAGATCTACTTTGTCTACCTATCGAACATCCGGTATAGGCTTCCTCGAGACAAGGGGAGAATCGACCTCGTGCATTAGACAGAAACTATAAATTGGGTGTAAAGCCTCGTGTGGTACGGCGTCTTGGCGACCACACGAATAAATTACTAAAAGAAAGAGAAAAGAACATTTTTCGCGAACCATCTGCGGTTCAGCGTGTTAGCCGTCATTTCCTATCTCAATCTCGGCTTCTAATAGAGAAAGAGAAGTAAATTACACTTAACGTGTCGAACGCGAACGATTATCGCGGACTCCGACGATCGGAGTTGTGTGAGAGACACGTAATTATTTTTTTAGCACGGCTCACTCTCTACTCGCTCGCACGTCGCAGGCCCGCGGACGAGTAGAGAATTCGATCCCACGCTCAACACTAATTTAACCTTCCTTTTCGCAATTTTCCATGTTTCATTATTACACGGGCGAGTAAATTTTCTTTTAAGTAAAAAAAGTGACTATTAACGTAAATCAGCGAAATCCGAACTCAAGAAAAACTGTAAAATCTGTCGACTCCGATTTCCTTATAAATCTTACATTTTCAAACTACATCCTTCGATTCAAATCCCAGTTTTTGCTTCAACAAATTTTTTCTAAATTCCTTTAGGCCGCTCGCTTCACGAGGGGCAGCGTTGCCAAACTTTGACCCCCCACACTGGCTGGTGATGAAGGGTCAAGCGCGTCTCCGAAAGGATAGAAGCGATTCCTACTGAGGCCAGTGTGTGCATAAAAAAAAAACCTTCTCGCAATTGACTTGACCGAGTGTACTAAATCGTGCCCTGTGCCCGATCCCACAGCCGGACACCTCACTTTTCCCATCGAATAATTTCGGACCGATAATTGGGCCACTAAATTAACCGAGGACCTACTAGAAACTATCTGAGGCTCGTCCCGCGGTAATTTCAAGCAGTTCGCGTCCTCTCAATTATTCGATAGCTTTCAGTAAACACTAATAATCGTAAGGCCGCGGAATCGATGTACATGAATGTTATTGTAAACGGAATTGAGATAAGAATGGAGGTAGATACGGGAACGTACGTAACGATAATTTCGGAAGAAACAAAAAGAGAATAATTTCCCAGTATACGAGTCGAAACGTTGAATATGCCCCTGACAGCATACGGTAAAGTTCCACTGGAACATGTAGGTATTATGACGGGACTAGAGGTTCAGTTGGGCACGCGAAAAGCGACGTTGAAAATGATAATAATGAAGGGGTCGGGACCAACGTTGATCGGAAGACAATGGCTACAAGCATTAGCACTATGGCCATTACCGTTAGATACACTAGTAACCGATACGTTGAGTTGCCATAAAATAGATTTGAGCAACGTTGTCAAAAAATTTCCAAGCAAGTTTCCAAGGTTATTCGGCCCAGGAACGGGATTATATAATAAAGGTGCTTTAAAATTAGTATTACGAGAGAATTCACAACCGAGAGCGCTTAAGGCAAGACATTTGCCCTTCGCATTGACAAAAAAAAGTTGAGGACGAGATAAACAGATTAGAAGCACTGGGTCATTTAAAGAAAGTAGACGTTAGCGATTGGGCGACTCCAATCGTACCAGTAATTAAATCGAACGGAACAGTAAGAATTTGTGGAAATTTCAAGCTTACGGTAAACCCCTGCTTAGTAATGGACAGGCATCCGTTGCCATTAATAGACGAAATCTTCCTAGCATTGCAAAACGGTGAGAAATTTTCACAAATAGATTTACAGCACGCTTATATGCAGATTCCGGTAGGCGAGGAAAGTCAGGATTACCTAACGATAACCACGCATAAAGGGTTATACAAGTATACAAAAATGACGGAAGGCATAGCATCAAGACCGGGAGACTTTCAGCGGAAAATAGAGCAATGTTTAATGGGAATCGAAGTTGTGATACGATACGTTGACAACATATTTTGCACTGGTATTAACGGCGAGACACACTCACAAGCTCTCGATACAGTATTTACGCGATTGGAAGAGTCTGGTTTCAAGGTAAACATTAACAAATGCGACTTTTTCAAAGATCGCCTTGATATTTTAGGGTTCGTAATCGATAAAAACGGACTCCACAAATCGGAAACGAAAGTCAAGGCAATGGTTGACGCACCGACACCGAGAGATCAAAAACAGCTCAACTCGTTCATAGGATTAATAACATATTACGCAAAATTCTTACCGAATAGAGCTGAAAAGTTAAAGCCTCTATACGAGTGTGCCAAACAAGAGGAATTTCGATGGAATGCAGAATGCGCAGCTGCTTTTGAATGGGTAAAGACAGAATTAGCATCCCCGAGAATCTTAGCCCATTTTGATCCGAACGAGGAATTAGTTTTAGCATGCGATGCATCGGCATACGGTATAGCAGCGATATTATCACATCGATACAAAGATAAAACCGAGAGACCAATAGCATTTGCTTCAAAAGCAATTCCAGAATCAGAATTAAATTGAGCGATAATCGATAAGGAAGCTAGTGCGATAGTAATCGGTTTAAAAAATGTTTACAATTACATCTTCGGTAAACAAATAATCTTACGAACGGATCACAAACCATTGACTCATGTTTTCGGCCCGAAACAGGAAATCCCACTCACAGTGGCTAGTAGACTACAACGATGGGCATATTTTCTCTCGAGATTTTCATATACAATTGAGTACATTACATCAGAAAAAAAACGGCAATTGTGACGTACTATCAAGGCTCCCTATCGATGACGCGACGCCAATTTTTGATAAAGAATTTACCACGAACTTCCATCTTTCCGGCTGACCCACCGTGATTTGCCGTACATTCACTGCGGTGTTCTTCGAACCAATCGTCGTATTCTTCGGTGCCGGATTTTGATTCCCACAATTTAGAGGCGTGACAGTAAGACGATTTCACTACAAGGTCAACCACTTTGCTTGTATATTTGCCGATAAGTGTCGTGATTCCAAACAAGGAACTATATCCTCGCTTTTTCCATGTTCCGTCTCCCGACACAGAAATATCTGTCACTGGATTTCCGTGCTCAGCATTGTTCGCTTTCTCTTCTTTTACTGCCTTTTTCCCATACAGCTTTGGATCCACTGTAAACGTTCTCCAAGGAGGCATAGTACAAGGTTGTGCTGAGACCTTGGGATACCATCAAGCCACAAAATGAATTTATGCCCTCTCTGCCAACTCCCAATAGTCTCATTACAAAAACCATTCTCCTGTTTATCTCGCACGATTTGTCATCAACGACAGGACAGGAATTGATGTATTGCACACCACACTTTCACTGGACACCTATTTTAAAACCCAAGCCGCGAGAATTGGATTCGCCGAATTTGATGGTTCGTTTACACTGTTGACACATGACGAGTTGCGAGATCGCAGAGAAAACTGATAGGAACGCGATAATGCGATATCCATGACCCGCGTCCACAATGATCTCTTTGTCTTCCGCTGTCGACAGTTTCTGGGCCGACGTACTTGCAAACGTCGTTTCCGTTTCTCGAGTGTGAACATTCCCAGTAAATTTTCTTTTCTTTGGTCTAGCAGCACGAGCATGAGAATCACTTCCGTGTTTTCGATCCATGGTGTATACGCGTCTGTTAGCAATAAACTCTCATTCCAGACTGAGCGACTCTCCACCGAATATTTCGACCTGGCACGACCTTTAGGACTCGGCCTTCATCGAATTCAATGCCTATTGTTCGCTGTCCCGTTATTTTTACGCTCCGCCGAGCAAGAGATTCGAGCAGCTGCCGGACGCGCTGACCGCTGCCGTGCGGCAAGGAGCGTGCGGCACGCGCGAGTCGACACGTAGGTATAAAATCGCTTATAACTTTGTCATTTTTCAGAATTTTAATTTAAAATTTCGCACACATACTCTCAACTTTTTGAAGAATATGAAACAGCGGTCACCGAAAAATTGATTTTTTTTTGCGAAATAAAGAAAATCCTCCCTTAATAGCTGCCGGGTCACATGCACATTGACCTATTGGCATTATGACTGGTTTTGAAAAATCGACCAAATTGATCGGGTTGGAGTCGATTGCAAGGAAACAACTCGAAACTAATCCAAAGATACGATTAGGTAGTCTGCGAGGAGATCGTGTAAGTTGAGTACCGCTACCGGTTAACCTTTTAAGATGGGGGCAACCATTTAGTATTTGAGCTGTGTGTTTACCATGAATGTTACACTGATCGTCACCCTCGACGAGCTCGGAACAATTTCGGAAGCCAAATTGAATTTCTCCAAGGACTCAGTGGTTGATATAAATTAAAAAGTCAAAGAAAATGACCCCATTCTTGATCAACACCATTTTGTCCAGAATCTGCTCCCCATAGTAGGTCATAAGAGGCAATACATTTATTCCAATTACGGCATCTTCGGCCTTTTCCAATCCCATCCCAAATCTCCAGAAAAGGATATGTTGTAACGGAACGCGTACCGACTCGGCATTACCCGCGACAGTCGGTAACAGAGAGACTTCCGAGATCGACCCAGGCGCGACTTTGCGAGACCGCCGCGTGAGGCGACACCGAGGTCAGCGCCGCGTAGCGCTGCCGTCGCGCGATCAGGGTATATAAGGCCGCACGCGACGGCACGGGACACTCTTATCATCCTACCGTTCACCGAGAACCTTCTCCTCAAATTCCGAGAGCCTCAGTACAACTCTGACACAAGAAAAATATTTCTTGATAAAGCCCATATCCTATAAAGCCACGAGGCCTCGCTCCAGCTGCGACACCTCGGCTTTACTTGAGACAGCCCATCTCGACCTTGCCTTGGTCTCGATACAGCTTCGACACCTAAGCAACCTTGAGCTAGCCCAGCTCCACTGATAAGAATCCCTTATTGGTGCTGTGTCAGTCCAGACACACCACGTGACGCAAGAACTCCCTACCTTGGTGCCGTCAGGAGAGTAGCATCCACTGACGCCACGTGACCAACTATATAAGATAGGCTAAGGCATTAAAACTCTCGCGATCACGATCTTCTTTAATTTCTTTTGATTATTTTCTTTTACGTTTTGTCCAACACCGAGTTGAACAAAACGAATTTAACTTCATCTTTGAAAAACCACATTAATTCTTCTAATCTCGTTTCTTAAGGAGCTTCTCTCCTCTTGGCCGAGGCGGGCAGGCAAAAGCCCGCAGAGAAACGACAACCGACCTTCAATTGACAGTCATTCGTAGCCGTAACTCCGAGGGACTGGAATCAATGAAGAAGCCCTGTATCAATTAATCCAATAAAATTTCCACTCCTCTTAATTATCCACATCCAATGATGAACAGAGCTCTGTCCTCGGACACTGTATAGAGCCGATCTGAGGATAATTCTCTACCCTATAAAATCATTTAAGTAATTCCCTTTCTCGAGTCACTCACGTATTAAAATTCCACTCCCGTGAGAAATTCAAATACGTTTCAATATACAGGGTGTCCCGTAACTAGTATAGAGTATTGAACATACTGGCAGAGCGCGTCAGCCCGAGTAATTTCCTTTTTTTTAAATTTTTCTACGATAAAAAATGGCCGAGTTATTAAGGCTCAAAGTTTCCCTATCCGTGTGCGCAGTTTGAATGTGTGCGTGTCAGAGCGTCGGGCTTGCATTCATCTGTCGATTTTGGAGGGGTAACGCGCGGTGTTCCTACGCGCGTGAAAATAGTCTCGCGACGAAATGTCATCTCGGTTGACGTAACCTATGACAGTGAACGGTAAATTTCCAAATGGATAAAGTGATGTTGTGACAAAATAAAAAAAATAAAAAAAATAAATAAAATAAATAACATAAATAAAATAAATAAAATAAATAAAATAAATAAAATAAATAAAATAAATAAAATAAATAAAATAAATAAAATAAATAAAATAAATAAAATAAATAAAATAAATAAAATAAATAAAATAAATAAAATAAATAAAATAAATAAAATAAATAAAATAAATAAAATAAATAAAATAAATAAAATAAATAAAATAAATAAAATAAATAAAATAAATAAAATAAATAAAATAAATAAAATAAATAAAATAAATAAAATAAATAAAATAAATAAAATAAATAAAATAAATAAAATAAATAAAATAAATAAAATAAATAAAATAAATAAAATAAATAAAATAAATAAAATAAATAAAATAAATAAAATAAATAAAATAAATAAAATAAATAAAATAAATAAAATAAATAAAATAAATAAAATAAATAAAATAAATAAAATAAATAAAATAAATAAAATAAATAAAATAAATAAAATAAATAAAATAAATAAAATAAATAAAATAAATAAAATAAATAAAATAAATAAAATAAATAAAATAAATAAAATAAATAAAATAAATAAAATAAATAAAATAAATAAAATAAATAAAATAAATAAAATAAATAAAATAAATAAAATAAATAAAATAAATAAAATAAATAAAATACAGTCTGGTGAGGTACGCGAGAGAGTGCGGACGTGTTTACGAAATTCTCCGCGAGCATACACACAGTTAAGTGGGGATTACAATACCGTAACCCATATTGAATATGGGTAGCGAAGGGTCAGAGTGGGAGGACCCGCCAACCGACTCTTCTATCTCTCAAGGTTTTACTACGGTAAAACCGAGAGGAAGGCCACCAAAACGGAAAAAAAATTTGGAAAAACCAAGCACCTCCTCGGACAGCCAAGCAGAGAAAAAACGACGACAACCAATCAAAGAAACTCAAATCAACTCACAGGCATCTACGGCAATAACAAGTCTACACCCAGCAACACCTCCACACAACAACAGAGATCAACCACCAAGAACAAAGGACACGGTAACCTATAAACTGTTATTTTTCATCAATTCGGGCAAAATCAAAACCCGAGTCGAAATGGCAGAGCAATGGAGCAAAGTAGCGCCGCTGTGTAGGGATATCATACTCCAAACGTCAAAAGGCTTTCTTCTGAAAACGAACACTCCGAGAGAACGATTAATGAGTATGCTCAACAAACTCAAGCAGGAAAAAATTATCGACAGCTTCTCTGAGACCGTTGCCCACAGTAACGAGCGCGCGCGAGCTCCCCCGCCTGAAACGTTCGCAGCTGTAATAACTCAGGTTGATTTTGAGATAGACGACGATACGGTCAGCCGAGCACTGACCAGCAATAACATCACACATCGCTATTGTAAGAGGATTATCTCGCGAGCCACGGGTAAACCAACAACTCTTATAAGAGTGATCACTGGGACCGCAGAAGCGTTCCATAAGCTTATGAAGGAAGGATTGTATCTACTCAGTAAGCACTTTCGAGCTTCACCGAGCACCCCCCCGCTGCCTCTTCCGCAACCATGCGCCAAGTGTGGACAATTTACACACGCCACTGAGAACTGCACCAACAACATCCGGTGCAGCAAATGTGATGGCGAACACAGAACGGAGAAGTGTAGTTCAAATCTACCGATGAAATGCACTGCGTGCAACACAACGGACCATGTTGCGTGGTCCGTAAAATGCCCAAAACGCCCTAAAAAACCTATTGAAGGCATCCCCAACACACAAATAAAAACACTCAACAAAAAAAGCAAAGACGTAGATAACCAAGTTAAAAAAAACAGTCGTATACATGAACCAATCACCACCCACGACCTCATAGTTAACACCTACATACGTAAAATCAACAAACCATCCGCAACAAACAGAGCAGAACTGATTCAAAAACTGAAAACCCGGTTCATTAAGGAATACAGCATAGACACGACGGTAGTATTCTCAGGCAATTGGATGTACATACTGATGGTGGACATAGAGCATCCAGAAGTACCATCTCCCACCCAACCAATTGCTCAAGCAAGCTGCACAGCAACTAACAATGGCGCTTAAAATTCTTTACTCTAACGTGAACTGCTACCGAAATAAAGACCATCTTATCAAGAACGTTATAGAAGAAAATGGAATTAATTGTACGGCCCTGGTTGAAACTAAAAACAAGCCCAACACCAATATTACATATAGAAACTGGACAACAATAACTCGACACGGGAACGTGATCGACCAAAACATAAGAGGAGGAGCGATATTTCAACTTCACCCGGGAACAAACATGCGAAAGGAAAATCCGCCAAGAATCAACGACGCTCGGAACAATGCACTCCATGTCTCGATCCCATTTCTTGAAGACCGACTGCACATTTTTCTAATATATGTACACAATAACTCGCTAATCGAAAGCACTATCCTCACCAAAAGCAAGCTATATAAATACGCGATCCTTCTGGGAGATTTCAATCCAAACGCCAGAAAACGTGTACAAATCAGAGAATTTATTCAAAGCTCAAACTTCACTCAAATCACTACACCTCCAACGTACATTATGCAAAATAACAGGGACACTACACCGGATCTCATATTCTGCACACGAAATATTAGGAATAATATTATCAACACCGAAGTTATACCGGATATTGGAAGCGACCACCTATCAATTATATTAACAATTGACACTGGCAGGCCCATAGTTCAAACACCAGAACCCGAAAAATATAACTTTAACAAAGCAAATATGGTACAAATTAATAGAGAAATAAACATATTCCTTGACGCTCATGCGGAGGAACCGATATCCGATGGACTCATAGACCACTTTAACACCAAGCTCACCGACATAGTTGCCGAAAACACGCCGAAGTTTAAAAAAAGTTATTTTCTACACGAACTCCCACCGTTCATCGTGAGACAGATTAAAATCAAACGCCAACTCTATAGAGAGTATCAAAGAAACCAGTGTAATTTATTCAAAGCGAAAGTTAATGCGTTTAACAAAAACATACAACAAATGATAATGCAGTTCAAAACGCACTCGTGGCTTAAGGCGTGCGAAGAAATCCGGCAAACTGAAGGTAAAAACTATTGGCAAACAGTAAAAAAGCTAACAAAATACAACCAAGCCTACAACACGCCAGCAAACATTAAAGTAAATGGTAGAACACTTACATCCAATACGGAAAAAGCGGAAGCCTTTGCCCATCACTTCAAAAACACATTCAACTTCAACAACGATCCAATCTTCAGCGACACAAATCTCAGAGAGGTCTCGAATTGGTACGAAGACTATTTTAATCAGCCAGCCATCTTAGATGAAGAGTACAGAAACGTAACGACAGCAGAACTCGCAGCAATCTTGCAAAAGTGCAAGAATACCTCTCCAGGCATTGATAATGTACCTATCGGGATAATCAAAAAATTAAGCCAAAAAGCCTACCTCTTCATTACTGACTCACTCAACTTCTGCCTGAAAAACGGACACTTTCCAACACTCTGGAAAACAGGCGTAATCATCACTATACCCAAGCCCAACCAGGATCACAGCATAATCAGCAACCACCGCCCGATAACACTGCTACCGTCCATCGGAAAAATATTCGAAAGAATTGTTAAGGCCAGAATTGAAAAAGCAATAGGACCAAGCATTCCCGAATATCAATTCGGATTCAGGACCGGTAAATCGACACTGAATGCGCTCACTGTACTAATCTCCAACGTAGAAGCAACCAAACTCGCCAATAAAAAATCAGCGGCACTTTTTTTGGACATCGAGAAAGCCTTCGACAGCGTATGGCACAAAGGATTGCTATTTAAATTACACCAACTTCATTGTCCCCAATATTTAATACATACAACAAAAAACTTTCTGCAATCACGGACACTAATAGTCAGAATGGCAACAGCAAAATCAGATTCTTTCACACCACAGCAGGGGGTTCCACAGGGCTCACCGCTGTCACCATTATTATATAATATATACTGCAACGATATGTACAACTTCAATCGAATTAACAAAGACTCCATCAATCTCAGTAATTACATACTGCAATTTGCGGACGATACGGTGCTAATTACTCACAAAAAGACTCTACAAAAAACTACCGATGCACTTCAAAAAGCCGCAGACAATATAGAAACTTGGTTTAATAACTGGCGACTTAAACCAAACCCAAGGAAATCACAACTGCTCATTTTTAATCACCAAATAACCCCGCAATCACCAAAAATACGTCTATGCAACGTCGATATACCAGCTGTACAATACGCTAAATACTTAGGAATACATATTGACCATAAATTGAATTTTAATCACCACTTGCAGCAATGTAAAAACAAAGCGACACAAAGAGCCTCACACTTTAGGAAAATTACCTTTAAACACCGCGAGATACACATAAAACACTTATCCAAGATGTACAAAGCTATATGCAGACCCATCCTAGAATACGGCCATCCGATTTTTTTGAACTGCAAAGAAGCAGCAATCAATAAGGCAAAAACTGCTGAAACCTGCGCAATCCGACGCTTGACACGCATCCGACACCCGGCAAACCCACTATATAATCCTAGAAATACTCTCCTCTACGAACTTTCGGGCATTACTCCTATAAAAACCAGAACACAGGAACTATCTAGAAGATTTGCTGAGACTCAAATACAGAATATAAAACCGCTTTGCATACAACTCGAAGAAAATGTACCACGTAGATTTAAATATCCCATTCATACAACATATCAACAATTAGAAATAATGGTCAATGAAATAGACAACTGAACATTTACTCTTACTAATCAGTAAGAGATACATTCACGCAAGCAATGAAACGCCAAAACAACGTTTTAATATTCATGGCTGAAGGACTGCGGTCGATGGCCAATTGGCAATATACTGTAAAGAGGTAAAAAGGAAAGTCTATTAGGTTTAAAAAAAAAAAATCTGTTACATGTTATGTATTGTTAATAAACTCATTACTACTACTACTAAATAAAATAAATAAAATAAATAAAATAAATAAAATAAATAAAATAAATAAAATAAATAAAATAAATAAAATAAATAAAATAAATAAAATAAATAAAATAAATAAAATAAATAAAATAAATAAAATAAATAAAATAAATAAAATAAATAAAATAAATAAAATAAATAAAATAAATAAAATAAATAATAGTGGATGGAATGCGGATGGAAGGGAACCGCCATCGGGATCCAAGGATTCGTCATCGGTCGCATCAGAGTCGGATGATCGAGATCCCGGACTGTCTAATCCGGGCGCAGGCAACTCGCCCTCGAATCAGCCGCACAAAGTCATGCCGACCCAACTGCACGTACAATTTTTTGGCCAGTGTCGTCAGATCGCGAACCTTCTACGGTACCCTCGCCGACGCAATATGCGAGGAGAGACGAAACGACGCGAGGAGAGAAAGCTGGATAAAAGAAGTGGAGGATCTCGAGGAAAGCGTGGAGAGAGGAGAACCAAAGAAGAATAGGAGCGAAGAGAAAGGGAAAGGTGAAGTGAAACACAGCGGAGCGACGGAGAGAAACTGGAGGAAATGTAGACAAAGAGACTGAGAAGGAAAAGAGCGAGGAGTGAAAGATAAATGTGTTAAAAAGAAAGAGAAGGGAGTATGTAAACCAAGTTGTAACAAGGACTCAACCTTGTAAAAAAAAACTTGCAATCCCTAGGGAAGTTAATAAAACATACAATACAATAAACATAAAATAAATAAAATGAGCCAAAAAGTGGTAAACATACTTATTGTGTACTAAACGAAAAAATAATTTATCGATCGTATGAGCGGTAGGACTGCAACCAAACAATTTTGGTTACTGCCACTGTTCATGCGATCGATGAATATATTTTTTTTTCTTTTTGCTCAAGTTTAATCAAACCAATGCCCCCGCTAAGACACAATGTAGATGGGTTATTTCCTCATCGGATAACCCTAATTTCAACATTGGTTTGGTTAAAAATTACATTCGAAGAAAAACAATTAATTGCGATCGAAGAATCGTAGGTGTTGGGTCGGTTCCGGTCGAGTTAGCTAAATTTCGATTACTCACTAAAGCTTCCGTAAACCAGGCCTATCGCCACAATCGAATGTAAGCTAGCTTCGTCTATTAACGGAAAAATTTCGATTCAATATTGGAGTGACCAAAACAAGTTTCTCGATGGATTTCTTTTCTTCCGGGATATAAGTCGAATTACCTTCATAATTTATAATATTCACTATTGAGGAATTTCACTATGGAATCGTGTTTCTGGCTTACGTGGGATGGACATGAGAAACACTTTTTTCGAAGCAGTGCCTCGATGGCGAATCACTACCGACAATTGATTCGACAAAAAGTTGTAATGTCGCAATTGTTGTTGCCCATAATGTTCGTAATTTAGTGTGATATCCTTTGAAAACGTAGGCGTAGAGTTTTTTTTTCTTCATAAGCTTGGTTATAATTTGCTTTTTGTCGATGAAGCAAAGTTTCCCGATCTAATAGCTCGGATATCGATGTCGGTGTGTTCCTTTAATCATTTTTGCATCGTTGGGACAAAGATACAACGATGCATTTCATCACAAGAATGAATTAAGGAACACAGGGTATCTTCTTCTGCTTCTTCTTATCCTTTTGGCTATCTCCCACAGAGGGCACAATCGGAAACGGACTTATCCGTAAGTCGGCTGTTTCTTACATCTGAATAATAAGAAAAAAATATCGATATATCCGAGCTATTAGTTCGCGAAACTTCGCATCGTCGAGGACAGACACAAATTATAACCAAACTTGCGAAAGAAAACAATGCCTGGGTTTTCAAAGGACATCACACGAAATTACGAGAATTATGGGCGTTTGATGTGTGCACTCGTCCCATTTAAAGAACATATTGCGACATGGCCACATCATCACCTTTTGTCGAATCAATTGTCGGCAGTGATTCGCGAAGTATATCGGGGCATTCCGTCTAAAAAACGTGTTTCTTACATCCGCTCCCACGTCAGCGAGAAGCACGATTTCATCGTGACATTCCTGAATCATTACGGGATATGGCAAGAATTTGAAAGGAATGTTGCGTTGTGAGTATTAATTGCAATAGTGTCTAACGATATTAATATGATGTTTAACGGTCAAAATTAATTCAGTTGGTCGTTCAGATATCATGATATAAACTTATTTTCTTTTACTGCTTACTTATTAAAATACGTATTTGTAATTATTTCATTGTAGTGCAACCTATCACGATTTGGGTGCGTTCGCGACAAGCATTGTTCATGGCCTGGTTGCCATGGGTGCTCCAGTCCCACCGCCTATGCTACCACCTAATGCTGAGCCTGACCGAGCTGAAGAACAGCAGAGGCAGCACAGGGAAGAAGAACTGAGAGGAAGATAGAGAGAGAGCGTGAGGAAGAAGAACAGAGAGAAAGAGAGAGAGCGCGTGAGGAAGAAGAACAGAGAGAAAGAGAGAGGGCGCGTGAGGAAAAAGAACGGAGAGAAAAAGAGAGAGCGCGTGAGGAAGAAGAACAGAGGCAGCACGAAGAAGTTTTGAAAAGAACCGAAGGAATAAAGCATAGATTACGGAATGGGCAAAGGAAATTAGACGAAGGAAAATTAAGAGATAGTCCGAGAGGGAGAGTGTGTGTATGAGTGACTAAGTGAGAGAGTAACTGATAATACAAAGTAACTGATAATACAAATAATAGTGACTCTCATTCATTTTGTTTCTGTACAGAAATGTCGTCGCGCCGCACCGACTTGGAATTTTTTACGGGAAAGAAGATGAAGAAATAGAAAGGAAATTTTTGTAATTCAGTTGGAGCATAAGACTCGAGATGGGACAATAAAAGAAAAAAAATTACGTTTTAGCTGTATTTGTTTGTAAAGTCTATTGTGTCGAAGAACATCTAGATCACGATTCGTTACAATGGGTGCAGCTCTGTCAGTGTATTACCTCACCTTAAACGCCGTGTTTTTTTCTCGAGATCATCAAGTCCTTGTGGAAATAAATCCATCCAATAAAAATGACAAGTATGGAGCGAGTTGCTCATGAAAAAGTTTTTTATTTTCACTCATTAAGACAAAAAACAGTCACAGTGAATACGTAGATATATTTTGATAATAATTTATTCAAATTTTATAAGAGAATAACAATTTTTGAGTATTTTTTTATCAAGGCAAATCCAATTGCACCAAATTTAAACATTGCTGTGACTTTTGAACAGTTGGATTTGCCTCGATAAAAAAATACTAAGATATCATTATTCACGTACAAAATCTGAAGAAATTTTTTCAGCAACGACATCGATTCGCCCTCCCGCAAAAAGAAATATTTTCAGCGATTTTTTTTTGTAAAATGTGGGTTTAAATTAGTCTAATTGAATACAAACAAAAAAGATGTGGAATTAAATTACGGAAACGCACGAAAACTGCGAAGGTAATAATTAATGGGATATCCATTATTCTCTATAACACAGCGCATGCGATTTGGGAGCGAGTTGACGAGCTTGAGCGTCAGATCTGGCCGTGCTCTCATATCGTCCCACACACGGTTGACATGGTTCGCGAGATTTTCTCGATTTCTGTCTGCGCCGGAACGCCACTCCTTGACCATCACACCTTTGAAACGGAAGATTCGTTGCAGATTAGGATTCGAATTCCGAGGAAGTGAGGATGTGACCTCTGCCCCCTACTCCACCCGGGCTCGGGCCCAGCCGGTGTAAAAACCTGTAATTTATTAAATTCGGAGTTCGTAGATGTTTGAGCTAAACGGCGAGTGTCATCGGGCGCGAGATTCATTGAGAGAGACTTTTCTCTCAAAAGTCTACGGTAACTGAATATTATTCATTACAGTTTTCTTACCGGCCGAGCAAGTTTCACATGCTCTTAAGAGCATGTGCAACACGCGAGCTGACGCATGAAAAGTTTCGAACAACTTTTCTCGTAGTTTACTGAACGGAATGTAATGAAATTTTAGGAACAGACTCCAAAAATGTGAACCTCGCCAATGTTTCTTTCGGATTTCACGATATCGAAAAAAAAATTTACAGATCGATTACCCGCAGATCTCTGTAATGAAAAAATTGAGATTGTGTCGTTGAATGTACAAAAATACGAAAACGGAAAGAAACATTGGCTAGACAGCACAAAATTATACAAGGTACGTTCTTTTCCATTTCAATTTGGAGTATAGATACGGAAAAAAGTTGTTCCGAAGCAATCGTCGATATGCACGAAGAAATTTTGGCTGAACATAGCCATGACTCGCTCCGGGCCGTCCGCGCGACTGTCCCGCTAGAGCTCGCTAGTGGGTTGGGTCCTCACTAGCGAGCGGACGAATTATATTTTTGCGCACGTGAGATCCACTGCTATGAGATCGAGTCAGCGCGATTGGCGCTAACGGTGGAGAGACAGCGGTGGAGTCAGCGTGATTGGCGCTAATGGTGGAGAGACAGCGATACCGCTATAGTACAATATATATGCTTCAATATATATGGTACAATATATATACACTGTCGGTCGGGGTTTAGAGATGTGAAAATACCGGTATTTTAATATTTCGTAAAATGACCATAGAAATACCGTATTTTTACCGTACTATGACGTCATTTTTTTTTTACAACTTCTTGTGTTGTGAAAATAGGGTCACGATAGTTTCTCGTAATTTACCGTAAAAAGTGGTAAAAATCATCTATCTAGATGTGAAATTACCGGGTATAAAATGTTTGGTACATATACCGTCAAGGGGTATAAAATATTCCTATTTAAATATGATATTACCGGTTCAAAAACTGTAAACTTCACCTTTATAATTGCGTAAAATTACCAATAACACATTTTTTTGACAACATTACCACTACATTAACATTTAACTACCGTAACATTTTTTGAAAATTCACCATGTATTGGTGATATTTTAAATTACTATGATTTTATTACCAATGCGGTAATGTTCAAAGCGGTCACGTACCGTATTGTTACGGTAAAAATACGGTAAAATTACCGGTCAGATTTACCACTCACATCTCTGTCGTCGGTTCAAATGCCATTCGGCCAACTTTCTTTCCACTTTTTTTTTCCTGCAACTGTGCAACTTGACGGCACATGTTTATTAGAGAAAGCGATAATTGAGTAGAGTGACAGCTTTTTCTTAAAAAATATGCTCTTCAAAGACATTTATAAAATTTAATTAGTTACGCAATTATACACGTAAGCAGAAATAGTAAATTCGACAAAACGTCAGTAAGTAATTGAAAACAATGGAAACTGCATGTCGGCAAAAGAAAAATTGTCACTTAATTTAACTATCGCTTACTCAAATAAACTTTTGCAGTCAAGCTGTACACAAACAAAAAAAAAATTTGAAAAAATAATTTAATAAGGGGATCGAACCCAGGACTGCCGCGTGACAGTCCTGGAAGTACAACCACTAGGCTGCACCGCCTGTTTCAAAATTTTGAAATATCGAGCCTATATAAAACAACTGCAATAGCGTTTTGATTTTAATATACTTCTTGATTAATTAATAATGATCACAATTATTATTATGAAGTTCATTGGCTTCCACAATAGTAGTTATATGGAATTTTACTATTCGCCGGGAAACGATTGCAAGGAACGTATCTATAGCTGACTTCATCTAACAATGTATGCCGCCGGCCACGTGCGTTCTGCGAACGCCGAGCAGCGGAGCGAGAGAGACGGCGCGCCAACAAACATTTTCTTTCCTTATCTGTTGCGGCTCGACGGCAATCTCTCGCGTCAAAACAAGCAGAATCGACGATTGACCCTGCGGAATCGCACGTGTATCGTGTGAAGCCGCATCATAATTTTTTTTTACACAAGTGCTAAGTGTCGTTGTGCTGATAGTTTATACCGTATTATTTATGACGACGATTTATCAGGCTCGTGATAAGTGAAATGGGGCATAAAGTTATGAGACAACGAGCTAGCAAATCCCGGCGAAGAAAATGGATGGAAAGGTATGTAGCATAAAAATGTTTTTGCTCATAAAGGAAGCTTACGCTTCTATATGGCTAGATTAAAAAAACGGGATACTTCTGAAAATATTCGAAACGTAGAGAAATTCGGTTTAGTTTAGTTTAGTGAGCGTCCATTTTTTCGAGTTCCTCGGTTTTTAGTCGAGCTTTTGTTCGTGCGGCTGTGTGCGCGGGGGGGCTTCGGGATTTATAAAATGTCTGTACGGGAGAGCGGGGCAAAATGGCACACCGGGGTAAAACGGGATAATGAGGCAAAACGCAATTTTCCAATAACTTTTCGATAGTGGCCGTGGTGGTGAGTAGGACAAAACGGGGTTGAAAATCGGGATATATCGTTGGAACAAAATGGGGCATCCAAAAATTATTGGAAAATTGAGTTTTTCCCTCCCTGCCCTGTTTTGCCCCGCTCTCCCCTAACTCATATGAGGCATCATTTATCAACCAGGCCTTTTGTTTTGGTCGACCTCGGATGTTGTTTTAAATTTACCAGTTTGTACTACTACTTGAGAGGGGTTTCTGTGATTTTTTTATATTTTTAAAGAAAAACAAAAAATAAGTTTCCCAACGATGTGAGTCAAATTTACCGACTACGGGCAAACCCCTTTTATTTATCTAAATAATAATCAAGTTTATACGAATCAATATGAATTACATTTTTTATTTGTTTATTTTTTTACATCGCAACTATCGCAGGCTCTGTTTTAGGAATTTTTTTTTCAGAATCTTCATACAATGCCAAATATGCTGTAAAATTGGCACTAGAACTGAAGATGTGTTTTTAGTAGAAAAAAAAAATTTATTTTATTTTTTTACGAGAAAAAAAATATTTTTTTTGGAAATCTCATTTTCCGCCCGGAAGTAACCTCATACTGGGAAAACGTTACTTCCGGTTTGGAAATCTCATTTCTCGAACGGAAGTGATGTCTTACCGGAAAATGACATTTCTGGTCTGGAAATCTCATTTTTCGAACGGAAATGACGTCATCCCGGAAATACGTCACATCCGGTTCAGAAATTTCATTATTCGATCAGAAGTGGCGTCGGAGATGATAGTAGTTACCTATTTTACTGAAAAAGTTACCGGTTATTTTAGCAAATAACATGCTGCCAATCGCTGAATCTGGCAATGTTAATTTGAAACGGCCATGCATTTTGCTTACAGTTTACTAAACCACTAATGATTTCTTCTGCAGGCGCAAAATAGAGGTTACGCCAAAAACAGTGGAAGTTTTTGATGGAGGTGACGATATGCCTGAAATGTCCGCGGACGAGTTACTCTCAACAACGATGCACAATAAAGGTGATAACCAAATAGTAGAAATAGTAGAGATAATAGAATTTAGCGATAGTCAAACAGTCTTTGAGACTTCAGAGATCACTTCGATTCGAAAAATCGGTGACCTCGGTCAAAATGAACTTGTGCCTGAAAAATCCTTTGATGAAATGAGTATAGAAATAGAGAATCCCGTAGAAACTCAAACGAACTCTGATTCATTAGAGACGGATTTGAGCCAAGAGAATGATTGTATCGGCGAAGTTGATCTCGTTTCGCAAGAATCAATCCTTTCAGATTCATGCGAGGGTGTTTCTGCAGACAGAGAAAATCATCAGGAGGTGAAAATAAATGGTCGACGTATAACCGACGTGAGCTTCGTGATAGAGCAACTTCGTGAGCTGTGTAGCAACCATGACAGCTCTAACGGGTGTTCATTCACTTCTCTACACGTGCGGAAGTACGTGGATCGCGGTTTGCGAACACAAATATTTCTCGAGTGTGACAAGTGTCATTGCGTTGGCAGTATGTGGACTGACCGCAATGGTACTAGCGTAATGGGCATTAATGAAGGGGCCGTATGTGGTACGATTAGCTCTGGTACCGGATTTCACACGTTGGAAGAATTACTTGCAACAATGGCAATTCCCTCTATGTCCCATGTTACGTACCGCAAGTACCGAGACAAACTTTATGATAAGTTTGCTGCATGTTCTGAAGAAGAGATGCAGGCGGCAGCGGCAGAAGAGCGCGAAATAGCTACAAAGAAGGGACATATTATTGATGGTATCCCATATATCGTTGTGGTAGCGGATGGCTATTGGGCTAAGCGATCGTATCACGGCGGAAAACACGATTCGCTGTCTGGTAACGCCTTGATTATTGGTTTTGAGACAAAAAAGGTCTTGCATGTTGGTGTACGCAACAAATGTTGCGCCACATGCACGAAGGCTCAGCAGCTAAATAAGGAACCACCCGAGCATCAGTGCTGTAGAAACTGGGGACGCGACCAGAGTTCGACTGCTATGGAAGCTGACATAATTGTCGAGGGCTTCAAACAGAGTGTTAAACAGCGACGTCTTATATATAAGACTCTGATTGCTGACGGTGATGCAAGTACGTATCAATCGATTCGGGACGCAAATCCATATGCTGAGCACGGAGTAACAGTCGACAAAATCGAGTGCAATAATCACTTGTTCCGCAACTTTTGTAGAAAAGTTAGAGAAGCCGCCAGGTCAAAAATGACAAGTCATCCCGATAAAGATGTATCGGCAAAGGTAAATTTCAAACTTATGTCGAAGCTAGCGCTTTGCGGATGCGAACTCGCATTACCGAAGTACGTGATATTCGCAAAGAAGAAGTCATTTCGAAGACTGAGAAAGCAATACGATTGCAGAAGGATATTTTCATTATTTTCAATCACGTTTTTGGTGACCATTCTGATTGTGCAGTATTGCCAATCGAGTGCACACCAAACGAGGACGAATTTAATTTGATACCTCAGCTACATAGAACAGGAGCATACAACGCGGTATACGAAGCAGTCCGTTACTTAAGTTGTCATGCTGCTAGTCTGTTGGAAAATGTTACAAACAATGTAGCTGAATCTGCCAATTCCGTTGTCAATAAATTGAATTCAGGAAAGCGAATCAATCATTGCACTAGGAATTCATTTCAAATGAGATGTTACGGCGGAGCCGTCCAACACAACACACAGGAACTTGTGTCACGGATTCATCTCTCTGCCGAGATGGAAGTGCCTGTTTCTGTTTCGAAAATGGAAAAAAGACGGCAATTACAAGTTTCGATGAACAGGCAGGTACAAGGGACCCGAAAGCCTCAAAGATGGCATGGTACGGACAAAGACTATGGCCCATCGGCTAAAAAACCAGACATGACGGAGGATGCCTATGACGTTTGCGTTCAAATTCATTTTGATAAATTGAAAGAACGTCAAAATAATCGTCATCAAATAGAGCGTGATACTCTATCGCAGAGCAAATCCGATCTTTGGCATCAACTTCGGACCGAAATAATAACTGCGTCCAAATTTGGATCGATATGCCGCATGCTGGAGTCTACGTCGTGTTCGAAAATGGTTACGAACATTCGTTATCCGAAAGTCCTTGACACAGCAGCCATACATTTTGGGTTAGATAGTGAACAGCTTGCAATAAAAGCCCTCGAAGCTAAACTTGACAAGCGAATCACAGCATGTGGACTCTTCATCGATGTAGAAATTCCCTACTTAGGGGCATCGCCGGATGGTCTCATCGATGACGATGGCATCGTTGAGATTAAATGTCCGCTTTCCACTAAAGATGTCGCTCCGCAAGTAGCCATACAGCAGATCACGCATCTGAAGTCAATCTTTGACAAAAAAAACAACGAACTCATGAACAAGAATCGTGTATACTATTATCAAGTACAGGGTCAACTGCATGTCACGAATCGGAAATACTGTATTTTCGCAGTCTGGACCCCGATAGACGTGAAATATGTTAAAGTTATGAAAGACGATGAGTTCTGGAGTTCCAAAATGGAACCCTTCCTAACTCGATTTTATCTGCAATGTTTGCTTCCGGAAATTGTGGATAGTCGGCGTAGCAGAAGTATGCCGATAAGAGAACCTGACTATATTGTGCGCGCTAAAGTTAACCTAACCCTAAAAAAAACGGAAAAAGGCAAGCGCGCACGTGAACCTGATATAGATGAAACAGGCGGAAACTGTTCTGACACCTCTCAGCATCCGACAATTGAAATCGACCAAGGCGTTGTGGTCGGCAGAACAAAAAAGGCACTCCGCGATGCTGATTGGGTAGCAATCGCTATCGACGACGCCGTCGAACCGTCCGAAGAGGATAGAGGCATGCTCGAGGTAGTACGACAAAATATCAGTGTGCCAGAAGTTGTAGCGGATATCTTACCGCCTACTAACCTATTGAATGACACAAGCATCGACTTGTTTCAAACAATCGTACACGAAAATACTGATTTTTGTTTTCACCCCACGAGTTACTTTGCATATTATACGTTTGTGAATCCATGTAGATCTACTAAAGATATGCACATAATTGGTGGCAATATTAATAGGCATTGGTGTTGTGTCTATTATGATGGTTCCTCGGTCATGATTTATGACAGTTTGAACAGATGCGATTACGTGCGGTTGCACGAGGAGGAAAAAAGATACCTTTGTAGGTGTTATCCGCATGTTGAAAACAAGGATATCTTTCTACAGCCTGTTACACCGCAGCCTGATCAGTACACTTGCGGAGTTTATGCCGCTGCTTTTGCTACCACTATTGCATTAGGAGGCGACCCCGTTAATGTAGTGTACTCGCGCGACAGGAAATGAGAGCGCATTTGGTGTCCATTATTGAAAATCGAAAATTGTCTCCTTTTCCAACGGCATAGATGCATATGTAAATCACATATGCCATTCCTTTATGGAAGGCTGCATAGTTGAAATTTTAAGGCGAGCAATGAAAGTTTGATATTCAAATTCGTATATAACGTTGGGAAGACAATTTGACGTAAATGACAGTCATTTACACCTCAGATTGGAACGTCACGGAAACGAGCTCATATATTAGTATGAGTGGGTAAGTATGGGCGGGCGTTTCCTTGGCGTTTCTAAAAACGCCGTAGATACTTGTGGCCATTTATAGTTCTACTGAAACCGCATCACTAAGTGGAAATGATGTTGAAAAAATGAGCCCGTATTAACTGTGTTAGGTGAAATGTCTAAACGGCGGAGACCTGACGTTTTTTCAATCACGTTTAATGCCTGGTCTACTCAATCGTCCGGTTCACGGCTCAGATGTACTTTTTTGCGTCAATTCAGGAACTTCACAGATTTTGGATTATGCTTTAGTATTATTTATGCATTTGGCTATCGTGAACCGTTGAGATTGTTTTTCTCACATGCCATTTTTACTTATGCAAAAATAATCTGTATTGTTTTATTGAAATGCTGGGAAAACTCGATATCACGCTTTCTGACTCAGATATCAATGAATGTTAGTGCCAAATCTTGAAGTTCCCAAACTTTTTGGACATATTTCTGTACTAACTGGCTATTGTGAACAATTGAGGTTTCCTGATTGATTTTCCTTTACGATATAGTAGGCTGCTTAATTTAAATGCCTAGAAAACTTGATATGATTTAAGACTAAAATATTAATGAATGTTGACGTCGAATCTAGAAGTGCGAAGATTTTAGACCGTTTTTCTGTATTGTCTGGTTATTGTGAACGATCAATGGTTTCCAACTGGTAATTTTTCGTTATGATTGAGTAGTCCACTCAATAAGAATGGAGGATTTTCAAATTCGTTACTGTAGTAACCCTGCCAATACAATTGACACAAATGCGAGTCGGTTACACCTCAAATCGAAACGTCACGGAAACGAGCTCATAGTATGAGTGGGTAAGTGCGGGTGGGCGTTTCCTTGGCGTTTCTAAAGACGCCGTAGATACTTGTGGCCGTTTATAATTCTGTTGCTACTGCATTACTAAGTCAAAATTATGCTGAAAAGACGAGCTTGTATTAGCTGTGGCAAGTGAAATGTCTAAACGGCTGCGACCTGAATTTTTTTTTACATCTACTGATGTAAAATGACCGTCTTTTTTTCGATCGATCAAATTACGACAAAATGATCGTCATTTAACGTAATTTTTTTAAGTGAAAAAGACGATCATTTTTGTGTCCGTTATTTGACGGTCCTACATGACCGTCAAATACCAAAAATTGCAATTTGCATATCTCTTTTTTTTTGTCGCGAAGCCTCTTCTATGAGGAAGCATTGTCTGTATTTTTGGCTTCCTCATAGAGGAAGCTTCGCGACAAAAAAAAAAAGAGATATGAAAATTGCAATTTTCAACTTTTATGAGAAAGCGATGTGAAAATTTCAATTTTCTACTTTTATGAGGAAGCCATATGAAAATTTCAATTTTCAACTTTTTTCATCACGGAAAAAGTGGGCCCATCGCGTACCATAATAAAAAAAAGAAGGACATGAAGTATAGTTTCCGAAGATTCTAAGGAACATGATTATATAATTTCGGCACTATCTACGAATTTTTATTCTACTTATTTTGTTTCTACATGAATATTTGAAACAGATACGTACGTCTGTTATGAAGTGCGATTAAAAAAAAATTATAAAGTGAATCGCCACTCAGGCACTATATTTAATCTATTTTTCTCACTAATCTCGAATCTACCACTAATTTAGCTTCTTTCTCAGTATTTAAAACAAAAATAATCGTCTCTTGTGAGGTACGAATTTTCTGATTTTTTGGTTTATTTTATAAAATTTAAACGTTTCGATCGATTCTTGCTAAATTTAATAGGGAATACGAGTCCATAATAGCTTATTTATGTACAAATTTGTAGGCAAATATCTCGAAAATTGTAAAAGCTAGAGTGAAATAGATATTTTTTGAAAAATCGGAAATTTCACAAAACCGAAACCCCTCGACCGATTCGTACCAAATTCAATAGCGAAAATTGTTTGATGTTGGTCTACTTCTGTAGAAAGTTTCAGCCCAGAATCTCAAAATTTGCGAAAGCTAGAGCGCGAACACACTTTTTTCAAAAGTTTCAAAATCTCATAAAATCTGAACGAATTTTTCAATTAATGCATAAATTGTAACAAACAGAGGCACTCAACTACTCTATGTGTGAGCCAAATTTCAACCCGATTGATAAAACCGTTCTTGAGTGCGCGTGCGCACGCGCACGCGCACGCGCACGCGCACGCGCACGCGCACGCGCACGCGCACGCGCACGCGCACGCGCACGCGCACGCACACGCGCACGCACACGCACACGCACACGCACACGCACACGCACACGCACACGCACACGCACACGCACACGCACACGCACACGCACACGCACACGCACACGCACACGCACACGCACACGCACACGCACACGCACACGCACACGCACACGCACACGCACACGCACACGCACACGCACACGCACACGCACACGCACACGCACACGCACACGCACACGCACACGCACACGCGCACGCACACGCGGCAGTACGTCGTTTCTACAGGGCCCGACTCAACACATCACCGACTCTACACCACCGACTCTACACAACCGTAACTCTACACGAGCCCGACTGTGCACAACCGCGACTGTACACAATACTCGACTCTACACAAATCTATCCGTAAACATGCTGAAACTCTACACGAGTATACTTTTTATTGCTTTAACTCTACACAACAAAACTGTACACGCGTTAAACTTAGAATACCACGACTGTACTCAGGTAAAACTCTCCATGTCAAAATTGTAAACGAGTCAAACGAGCGAAAGCAAGACTCTACACAAGTAAAACCTCACACAGGAAAATTCAACACACCGAATATTCTCCCCAGAAATATTGTACGCGCACACAATTCGATACGACGAAACTCTACACGT
The DNA here is from genome assembly GCA_964017025.1 of Stenichneumon culpator. Lineage (NCBI taxonomy): Eukaryota > Metazoa > Arthropoda > Insecta > Hymenoptera > Ichneumonidae > Stenichneumon > Stenichneumon culpator. The sequence continues at coordinate 8,597,833 of OZ024768.1, read as the reverse complement.
GGATGACTCTCCACGGGGAAACTGTACACAGCCGGGCCGCTTTTTTCACCGACTCTACACAGGACGCGATTCATCACAGTTCCGACTCGACACAAGTTCGACTCTACACGGTCACCAACTGACACTCTCAGTTAACGTGCGCCGATAAAGTAGGGATGACGATCATTGTTATTGATTGAATCGGCCAAATTGACACGCCACGAAAAAAACATCAGCTGTGTTATACGAGATAAGTACTCGTCTATATTTATAATTCATAGTTGCTACTGGCGATAAACTGTGAAAATTATCACAAGTATACGAATGTGGAATAAGTTGCAAAAATGTACAATCGTTATTTAATTTTTATTAGCTTCACAATACTGATTATTTTCGGTCAACCTACAAAGGTAAGTACTCGCATTTAATGGATTATATAACATAGTCGCATACTCTAACCCACTTGTCCTTATACAGCCCTCTGTGATAAATAAAGACATAAAGATGCCCTAGCGTACGAGAGGATGTTTCTGAATTCAGTCATGGTGAGATTAAGGCGGGGCTAAAGATCAAGGCAACGTTAAAATATTTTGAATTCATGTATCTCCGAAAGGGTTTTATAAAATAACTAATGACTTGCGGGGCTCACTGGGATAATTAAATATGCAGTGAGCCCCGCAATTCGTTTTTTTTTTCTGTTTTTTCATTTTATAGTATCGTTTCGGAGAAAAGTGAACTCAAAATTTTAGCTGTGTCTCTCTTTCTCTCGCACTCATACACGTTTAGTCTACCCTTAAACGGTAGGAAAAAAAGAATGAATACAAGTAACAATATTTTTATTTCAAGTTTTTATTTCTACTTATTTCTATATTCGATTTATTTCTTTTTATTTAAATCTAGGTTAATAAATAGAAACACCGCAGATTGGAAACATCGACTGTGTTTATTTTTATTTATATAGAATAAAAAATGTAGACGTTACTTGCTAAAATATACAGTTGTCATAACTTATACAGTGAACATGCTTAAAATTTTACCGTACTCTGTACGTTTGTACTCTCCAGGAGTATCATTTTTTTTTTTTTCGTTTCTACAGCTTTATGCAAAGAACACTTTAACGGTAAGCTCAATATGCTCACGGCATACTGGACAAATACGGTTCAGCAGTGCCACGTTGCACTCCGCGCAGAGACCGAAATGGCCACATGGATGGAGGACGAGCTCCGGACGACGACCGAGACAAACAGCACACCGTCTGAACCTGACATCCGTTTCTTCACCTTCATTTCTCTCGACTTGGACGACCGGGTCGTCTGCTTCGGCTCGATCCGCGTTTACGATTTCAATTACATCTTCGTTTTCTGCTTCCGTTCGATCTTCGTTGCCAACTCTGTTTCGATAATTATCTCGAATCTCGTTCGAATCGTCATTTCGATCGTTACCAAAAGCTTCGTTCGGATTGTAATTTCGGTCGTTGCCAAGAGCTTCATTCAGGTCGTCATCGCGATCGTTGACGAGAGCCTCGTTCTGATCGTCATCTCGATCGTTGACAAGAGCCTCGTTCAGATCGTCATCTCGATCGTTGACAAGAGCCTCGTACGAATCGTCATTTCGATTGTTAAAATCTTCGTTAACACCTCCATTTTGAACTGCATCGGCTGGTTCGTACGGATCCCCATTTGGAAGGTCGTGGAAGAGATCCATCAGCTGAGCGTGTTCATCTGTGAAGTTATATTAGTTATCAAATTCGTTTCGTCTTAGCCTGATATAGAAAGAACCGAAAGAAAAGTACTGAATTTTGGTGATTGGCGTAAGCCTTAGTAAAAGTTAAAAATAATTGATAAAAATGTTAAAATAAGCGTACCATCGTCGTCGTCAGAAATTAAAAGTATTTCGCTTGTATCGCTGATCGAGATGACGTCGTCTACTCAAAGAACGTCGACGTTCTCAGGCTCCCGTTGGTCAGCAACATCGGAGAGGTTATCGTCGTCATCAAGTACTAAAAGAAAAAATATGAAAAATCGATTGTCGCCACGATTGAGACGTAACGTAGAAGGCAATGAATATATAATGCAACAACTTACCGTTTGCATCACGACCAATATTGATGTTGACCGGTGCTATCGGCGGTTCGCCATTGATAGCAGCAACGGCCTCACCGTCAATATTGCCGTTGTCCACGGCAAAGCAATCTCGGGTAGCAACTTCATCGTCGTTCTCGTAATGATTTTCTTGATCTGAAATGTAACAGAAATAAAATTCATTCGTGTGTCTCATTAATGCCCTGTGGAGCAGACATACCTATAACCATGTCGATGTTCGAGGCGATCTCGTCCCGTCTACGATAATCGATGATGCCGAGCAAAAATTCTTCGATGGTGACTCTACGAAGTTAAAAAAAATATGCATATAAAATAAGCTGTTTTTCAATACATACACGTATACACGTGTATAATTCCATTTAGGAAAAAAGATCAACAAAAGTGAAGAGACGCATTACCTTCCCGTAGACAGATTGTCCTGTACTTGTGCGATACGAGCACTTTCCCGAATTTGAAGTTGCGTACTACGGCGCATTATTGGCCGACCACCGTGCCAGTCCATGTCGTGGGTTGCCAGGATGTTGCCGAGCTTGTCTATAACAAGTATACATTACACGATGTTATTATTAAATGTTTATAATTAGATTGATAGATGTAATTTTTTTTCTTCAATAGTGTACAGAGTTGAAAGTATGTTTTTTCACTCACCAAGCCAACTCCAAATGTTTCGATACCGACCACTGAGATTTACGGTGATATATCGGTGAAAAGTTTCACACATGTCGCTCATGTTCAACGATGCTCGTTCAACCGCTGCGATCTCTGATAGAGGTAACCATTGCGTTCTCATGTAATGGACAAATTGAAGAATATTTGGATGCTCGCTCGCTACTCTATCCCCGACCGTTGCGATATAATTTAGAGCTTCCGTGAAACGTACGACAGGCACAAGGGGTAGAGCACTCGCCATCCAAAGCACCTCGTGTGGCGCTGCGGTCAGCTCAAGTCTTACCCATCTTTTCAACAGAGCCTGTTAATAAAAGTAAATAAAAGCAATTTTTTTTAGCTCTTCGATCAACTGCTTTAAAATTGTATATATTTACCTGACGATAAAAAAACCAGCAGCCGTTTATATTAACGTGCGGCAGTTCTCGTCGAATCGAAGCGATCATCTGTCTTTCAAAATCGCTGATGACAGTTCTAACGCTATTTCGCAACCCTGGGGCCAATTCAAAAATCCGATTCCACAAGGCGACGTATAATGCTTCGCTGCTTCTTTCAATCACCGCGTAGATTATCGGAAAAGGCTAGAACAGAAGACAAAAATGTACGAGTGCTGCATGAGTGACTTAGATAAAACGGTGCAGTGTTTAATAAATAAACTTACCACGTCCGTGGTACGGATATATATCGTAAGTACTCGGAATGGCCTCGTTCCTGCCGGGTGTGTCTGCAAAAAAATTCAGCGTCAATGAACGGAAGTACATACAATTTTTCTTTTCCTAACGCATGTGCCTAAAATCCTGCTATCCATTCCTGTGAATTCAATGCAGAAAGGCACTTTCACGCATCATATGCGAAAAAAATACGGCGCATGCGTACAAACGCAATATGCCATTTTTTCTCGCTCTAGTGCGAGACAGTGTCATCCTGCGAACATTTCCCAAAAAACGAAAAGCGTAATTTTAAAAATAACGAAAATAACTATTTCGAGTCGGGGCGTAAATACTCACCGTAAAGATGCAGTTGACAAATATTTCCCTCACCTCGTTAATATTTCGGGGCACGATTTGTACACTTGAAAATATAAGAGCGATCAAACCGTCCGTTCCTCTTGCTATCCCACGGAATATATCGTAAGTTAAGGGGCAGTCGTGTAGCAGGTCGCCCAGTCTCACGATATTGTTTGGAATTGCAGGACGAACTCGGGCTCGTTCCCGTTCCATCGCAGATCTCACCGACCGCAATGTTACGACGGACACTATCTGCGCTTCGTATCTATTAAAAAGTAATTAAACACGGATAAAAAAACGATAGACGATGGAAAGGCAACGTTTTCGGTCGACAAACGTGTTTTATTCTTTTTGTATTAGCAAAAAAATAATCTATAACATATTGCCAACGATCCATCATTTTTTAACGCTTAGATGAGCAGTAAAAAATCATCAATCGTTAACAATTTGTATAATTTTAATATAATAATCATTTAATAATAATTTACGTCTCCGAACATAAAAAAATTCAGCTATTACATTTTTTGTTGGGTTTTTATCAAAAAGTTTGTTGTATTACAGAAAAAATCGAACAGTCAATCATGGAGAATTTGTGATCTGATTTTATTCACAGATTTTTTTTTAGTGTCATATCGCGATTTGTAACAAAAACTCTAATGGTATTTTTTCGAAAGCGCTGAAATTCGGACGTCCACAGGAAATCCCGCGTAGAAAAAAATAGTCTCACCGAGACACTCGGCGAAAGTCTCGGTAAGAATACCGGTAACAATCTTGCCGATAATCTCGGCAATTGTCTCACCGAGAGTCTCGAAAAAATCAAGCATGCAATCGGGACCGGTACTCTTTATAATACATCAAAGTGTATCGTGCGGATTGTTTTCGAGATTTTTCTGAAGGCGCAAAACAATCTCACGAACGATCTACCCGGGCATCTTTGCGTGATTTTTCAAATAAAATTTTTGTACAGTCTCGCATTTAATCCATCGCAGGTTCTCTGCGAGATTTTTAGTAACAGTCAAACAATCCCACGTACAATCTCACCGAGCTGCTTTGCGAATTTTTTTTATAAAATAGTGGAACAATCTCGCGTATAATCTACCCGAGCTTCTTTGCGTTATTTTTTGTAAAAAGTTAGAATCTAAAATACAATCTATCCGAGCTTCTTAACGAGATTTTCTATTCCTACGTCAGACTATCTCGCGTATGATATACCCAAGCTTCTTTGCGAGATTTTGTGTATAATATCAAAAAATCTCTAGCATAATCTATCCGAGCTTGTTTGCGAGATTTTTTTATAACTACGGCAGATAATCTCGGGTATAATCTACCCGACATTTTTTGTAAAATGTCAAAGAATCTCAAATACAATCTATCCGAGCTTTTTTGGCGAATTTTTTCATGAAATTGTCGAACAATCTCGCGTACAATCTATCCGAGCTTCTTCGCGAGAATTTTGGTAAAATGTTAGAGAATCTCAAGGACAATCTGTCCGAGCTTCTTTGCGATGTTTTTGTAAAATGTCAAAGAATCTCAAGATCAATCTATTTGAACTTCTTAGCGAGATTTTTTATATCGCCGTCAGATAATCTCGGGTACAATCATGCGAGCTTCTTTGCGAGATTTTTTATAACTACGTCAGACAATCTCGCGTACAAATTACGCGAGCTTCTTTGCGAGATTTTTTGTAAAATGTCAGCAAATCTCAAGTACAATCTATCCGAGCTTTTGACGAGATTTTGTATTCCTACGTCAGACAATCTCGCGTATAATATACCCGAGCATCTTTGCGAGATGTTTTTATAACTACATCAGACAATCTCGGGTATAATCTACCCGAGCTTCTTTGCGTGATTCTTTGTAAAATGTCAGAATCTCAAGTACCATTTATCTGAGGTTGTTGGCGAGATTTTTTGTAACTACGTCAGACAATCTCGCGTATAATCTACCCGAGATTTTTTGTAAAATGGCAAAGCTGGTTTGCGTGATTTTTTATAACTACGTCAGAAAATCTCAGGTACAATCTACGTGAGCTTGTTTGCGTGATTTTTTGTAAAATGGGAGAGAATCTCACGTACAATCTATCGGAGCTCATTGGCGAGATTTTTTATAACTACGTCACACAATCTCGCGTAAAATCTACCTGACCTTCTGTGTGAGATTTTTTCGTAAAATGTTCGAGAATCTCAAGTGCAATCTTTCCGAGCTTCTTGGTGGGATTTTTGATAACTACGTTAGACAATCTCGCGTACAATCTACCCGAGCTTCTCTGCGAGATTTTTTGTAAAATATCAAATAATTTTAAGCACAATCTATTTGAGCTTCTTGACGAGATTTTTTATAACTACGTCAGATAATCTTGGGTACAATCAACTCCGAGCTTCTTTTTGACATTTTTGTAACTACATCTGACAGTCTCGCGTACAATCTACCCGAGAAATACAACCTACCCGAGAAAAAAAAATGTCGAACAATTGCGAGTACAATCTGTCCGAGCTTCTTTGCATAATTTTTTAATAAAATTGTCAGTAATCTCACGTAAGTGTCTGAGCTTTTTAGGGAGATTTTTCATACCTGTCAGAGAATCTCGCATATAATCTATCCACGCTTCTTGGCGAGTTTTTATAAAACTGTCAGACAATCTCGAATGTGACCGAGCTTTTTGCGTGATTAAAAAAAATGTCGAACAATTTCGAGTGCAATTTGTCCGAGCTTTATCGTATGATTTTAAAAATAATGTCAATGTCACGTACAATATGTCCGAACTTTTTTGCGTGATTTTCTGTAAAATTGTCTAACAATCTCGCATACTGTTCCGAGTTTCTTTGTGAGATTTCTTTACTCCATGCTACCTTGAATTATAGTGTGCTCTTATTAATTGTCGCTATTGGGTGCGATTTCCATTACATTGAAGTCATATCTTACCTTTTTTTTCTTCTCCATCGTCTTCGAATTCGTCTTCTGTATTAAGCAAGAGCAGGACGTACATTAACTCTGACAGAAAAAGGGGAATTTGCAGGTACATAGCTATAAGTAATTATAATTCTTTACATAAATGAATATTACTTATTGTCATTTATTATTGGCTAATGCCTAAACAATGTCGAAGCAAATATAGAATAGTTAACGAAACTTCTTAACGAAAAAAAATGTCTGAATCGATTCAGCAATTCATCCAGCAACATTCAGTCGCTGGATGAATTGCCGGAGTCTTCTTTCTCATCGTTTTCTTCCCCATTGCCATCGTCACCTCTCTGAGGTCGTCGAGGGTTTCTCAAACTACCGCACTTTAAGTTGACGGTGCGTATAAGTTGTGGCCAGTCCAGCGGAAACAGCGCTTTATGGTTGACGTAATCTACAACGGAAATTACACAGTTAAATATCACAAACAACAGTCAAAAATATTACGTCTGGGCACCAAGTACTTAAAAAAATAATAATTTTGTACGAGGCAATCAGAGCCGCAACTTTTTATATTATATTTACATTGAATTGCTTCCATAATTTTTTTTGGAACAGCCTGTCTCGCCGCCACATTCTTATTTTTTCCAGGATTCGTCCGGAAGCCTCGAGCGGTCATGGTTTTTAACTTTTCTTCCCCGACCAGAATCATCAAAAGTCGCCTGACCATTTCCTTAGGTGCTGCTCTGAACCGCAGTATATTCAACTTCAGTTCCGTCGAGTCAACATAGAGGCCAGATCCCGGCATAATTTCGGTCTGCAGAGTAAATATATGAATATTAAAACCTCGATTCATAATCATAATATTAATACCAATAATGGCATTGCATGGGGAGCGATTATGTTCGAAAACAATCCTAAGTGGCCTTATGTCCGGTGGCCGAAGTTACTACTGACCCAATTCTGGCTGTAACGAGAGTACATTGAATACCGTAGAACATTTTAACAGATTACAGTAATTACCGTATAGAGCAGTAGAACTTCTAAATTAGATCTCTATTAGTCCCTGCGCCTACGACATACACCCAAAAAAAAATATCTAAATAAACCAGGGGGACCATTTTCCCAGGGCCTGGAATGGGATTGTAGTTCCATGGATTAGAATTTTTGAATAATTTTCTGAATATTAGTTTATGGAATAGATTTTTTTGCATTCTATTAGTGTGTGCCTGTGAGTGTCGATGGGTGCAAGCCCGCGTATCATAACGGCCATTATATATTATTTAAAAACGTCTAGCCGGTGTAACCATGTACAAGAATCCAGGGCTTCCCAAGGCTGTGATTATTAAGGTCCATCAGGGAGCTTGTCCAGGCTCTGGTTATTCTGAGTTCCTTGGGCCCATGGATCGCGCGAGGGTGCGACGTGCGCGAGCATAATAGCATAATAACTGCAGGTTTATCAATAAAATCTTGTAGAAGAAATAATTGTTTACATTTTAGTGAATGGGCCATGCTGCAAAACTAAAAGTCTCTTAGCAATGTGACAATAGATAACGGTGCGGAAGGTCGGACTTCATTTGAGACATTAAAAAATAGTCATAAACCAAACTTTACTCAAATTGGTGAACCCAATACACGAGAGCACCTCAAATTCATTCATGAAATTAAGATGGTCTATCTGTTAAAGTCGTAGCGATGTGTACTGCATCCTGGCGGGAAGCGCGCTTATTCTTACTTTACATATAGATCACCGAGGTTCAGTAGTATTCACCAATTTCATGAAATCTATGATACAAAACCTTCGAAGAAAGATTATAAACAATGTATGACCCACTTTGGAAATTTCAGCAAACTGCGTTCTATCATATGTGATTACGCCGGTTGTTTTATAATTATAAAAAAATGGAGAGGTTTAGATTGAAAAAAAGATTCGTCACAAAAATCACAAGTTGAACCCGTAAGCCCGTAATTTTACTTCGCTCGATTTTGCATGCTGTTTATAACGTTCTTTGTCATTATGGCAATACGGTAATGGTCCAGCGCTTATCAAATTAATTGACAATGCAGCAGTAATCTATTGGTATAAAGTATTTTCTACCGTTGAATTTGCACTCAACACATTGTTAGAAAAATTAGTGGTCCAGACTGCTCGTAAATTATTATTTGCAATCGATCAACGAGGAATGGTCGTGGCGAAAATTGGAGAATATTTCGCAACCTTTATGCAAACATATTCACAAGAGTTCAAATAAATTAGAGCCAGTCGAAACTAGACCAATCGAAAAGAGCACGAAATAGGAGAGCTATAATAAGATGTATTATAATAAAAAAGAGGCACACTCCCATAAAATCGGCGATTAGGCCGTGATTAACTTTAAGAGTGGGCTGAGTGTTCTAATAATTAATTAAGGAGGATCGACTGTTTCATTGGGGTCAAAAATGTATTTGAAAAAAATGCATCGTCTAATAGTCAATCGTCCTTAAAAGGAATCTAAACCCAGACGGCGGTTGCTTGGGTGTGAGATAGACAACGCCATGGGGATTCTGTGAGAGCGAGAGAGGTGAGTTTAGACCCCCTTAAAGGGAGGCTAAAGCAAAATTCACGTAAAACTCTTGACCTCTAAAAATCGATCGGTACTCAGTCTGTTAATCTCGGTGTAGGATTTAATGTGATTTCTCAACGCTCTTTAGCTAATGCGAGTGTTTCTAATGTTATCTTAAGTCGGCCCACAGCCGCGATTGGGCGATAATAGCTGCATATATTGGAATACTGAGAGGTTTGAGACCCATAGGTTCTTTACGAGTTTATTCTCGTAGCACCGCAATTATCTTCACTCGTCTTTAGCGTATTGCCATAATCAGAAAAGGCGTTACATAGTAGAAAATCGGACGATGTAAAATTTTATAAGGAAATGATACCTCTACAGTGTCTGAAAAGGAGGGACGAGATCTCGACATTCGTGAACAGCCAGGAGTCGGGGACTGGACATGTCGGACTGAAAGTGACTGTGCACAACGTCTTCTCGGCGATGGACTTCGTTCAACTCGAGTACGTGCGGGAAGTTTTTGGGATTCCAATTTTTGGTTTACTTTCGCAAGTATCGCCGCGAGACTTTCAACTGTAACTGAGTAATAATCATAACACTGAATAGTAACAACTTTCGCAAAACAGGAATAGATTGAAATAAGAAAATTGATCGATAAGGCTAAGAGATGCATCACGATTGGATACTAACTTCGGGGATTGTTTAACTCTTGTCTCGAATCGGATTCCGAATCAGATGAATCGATGGTTGCAGCCTTTGACTTCTTTGAAGATTTAGACAATTTAGTCGAAATCGGGCCCACCTTTTCCATTAATCTTTTGATGATTGGTGCAAGATCTTCAAGAACAGCTGTAAAAAGTGGTTCCCTCATGCATTAATATGATAATTTTGACAAGAGCAAGAAATCCAGCTTGTCAATTGGCAATAAAGTAGAACCTCGATCATCTGAATGCTCAATTATCCGAACGTTGACTCTGTTTATCCAAACGCTTGGTTATCCGAACGTTAGCGCGAAATATTGTCATTGTTGCACGCCGCTGCGGGATCCGCGCACGTGTTCAGGCGTGTTGAACTGCGGCTTTCGATTTCCAGCGTCAATCCACTCGCCTGCTTTCCCGAGCAGTTTCACCCACCCCAACAGAGTTTAGTTTTTATTATAAATTGCTTTAATCGCTTTATATACGTAATTCATACTGAAGCGGCTTTGCGATTTTGCTGCTGAAAAACGTGCAGCTAGCGTTCGGTAATTAAAAAGTTGAAAACTGAAATTTTCATATCACTTTCTCATAACATTTTTAAATAAAAATGTTCATATCGCGTCCTGATAATGTTTCTTTATACGCCAAACTTCCTCTACAAGGAAGCCAAAAATACAGAAAATGCTTTCTCATAGAAGAAGCTTCGCGAATAAAGGAACATTATGAGAAAGCGATACGAAAATTTCAATTTTTTTTTACCAAAACAATGCGTCCTCTATGAAGAAGCAAAATAGACGACTTTATTTCACAGAACCCTTTAAATAAGACTACGATGGTGAAATATTATTGAAGATATGTTTTCAAGTTTGATATATGCTGCTAATTCATTTATGTCTTATTTATGTACGTGATAATGCCCTAATAAAATTGCGTTTCGATTATCCGAATTTTTTGTTATCCTAACTAGACCCGGTCCCAACGGGTTCGGATAATCGAGGTTCTACTGTACTGCCATAAAGTAAATAAACACACACGAGATATCATGCCAAGGTCAGGCTCCCAATTAGAAAAGTCATTGCCCGACTACGTTTGGGTAATCAATATAATTGGGCGATCACGTTCGATAAGTGCGTGGCACAGCTCAATGCGCATTAGATATGTATTTTAACGAAATAAATCAAACAATCTGAAAAAAATGCGCACCGTACTGGGCTGAGATTCTGGTCGAATATTCTGACCGTTACTCACAGTAATCCCGAATTATTCTTATTAAGGATGTTTGGACTAAACTCGCGGGAGCGGAACGGGAGAGGGGCTCCACTGACCGCATTAGTCAGCATGCGAATGAGAAACGCAGATAAAGTGAGCGGCTAGACAGAGATACAGTCTTTCGCTTATTGCATTTATTTCAAGAAGATTCTTTGCAGGTAGCTGCGAAGAGCATACTCATGCTCTTCGATGCGATAGGTTTTTTATTCGCATCTCAGAAATCGGCGGAGAAAATCGCCACGTTCCGTCGTCACCGACCGATTATTGAAACGTTTACACGATACTTTATGCAGCTTTATACACGCATTACTAAAAAAAAACATGGTCAACAAATCTGAAAAAATTATAAACGATTCAGTGCGTATTTGCCTGCAAAGTAGCAAAGTTTTATAGCGATCGAACACAAACGCGTTTTGGCCCAAGCATCCTTAATCCTTAATTGTTCGCCTCGTTGCAATCTTTCAAAATGTCTTGGTTCTAAACCAAGACATTTTGAAAGATATCTAATTTTGTTGGATGTCTTGCTTGTTATCTTTGAACTTGTCGAGAAATTCGAGCAAGACATCCTAAAAATAAAAAATACATCAATGATGGACACTGTACGATGAATTTATTTTGAAAACTCGCAAAGAAACTCTGATAGAATTCACACGCGTTTGTTCCACAATTTTATTTTTTTTAATTTCGCAAAGAAGCTCGGATCGATTGTATGCGAGATTGTTTGCCGATTTTATGAAATAATCTCGCAAAGAAGCTCGGATAGATTGTATGCGAGATTGTTTGCCGATTTTATGAAATAATCTCGCAAAGAAGCTCTGATAGATTGTATGCAAGATTGTTTGAATATTTTATTTAAAAATGAAGCGAAGATACTCAGAAGGATTTTATTCGGGATTGAATACTACCCATCATTCATGCCTGGCTTTCCTGGTCTTTCTAATTTGCCGGAAATCTTGATCGATGATTTAGAGGGATCGAAGTTCTAAACCAAGACATTTTGAAAGATATCTAATTTTGTTGGATGTCTTGCTTGTTATCTTTGAACTTGTCGCGAAATTCGAGCAAGACATCCTAAAAATAAAAAATACATTAATGATGGACACTGTACGATGAATTTATTTTGAAAACTCGCAAAGAAACTCTGATAGAATTCACACGCGTTTGTTCCACAATTTTATTTTTTTTAATTTCGCAAAGAAGCTCGGATCGATTGTATGCGAGATTGTTTGCCGATTTTATGAAATAATCTCGCAAAGAAGCTCGGATAGATTGTATGCGAGATTGTTTGCCGATTTTATGAAATAATCTCGCAAAGAAGCTCTGATAGATTGAATGCGAGATTGTTTGAATATTTTATTTAAAAATGAAGCGAAGATACTCAGAAGGATTTTATTCGGGATTGAATACTACCCATCATTCATGCCTGGCTTTCCTGGTCTTTCTAATTTGCCGGAAATCTTGATCGATGATTTAGAGGGATCGAAGTTCTAAACCAAGACATTTTGAAAGATATCTAATTTTGTTGGATGTCTTGCTTGTTATCTTTGAACTTGTCGAGAAATTCGAGCAAGGCATCCTAAAAAAAAAATACATCAATGATGGACACTGTACGATGAATTTATTTTAAAATCTCGCAAAGACACTCTAATAGAATTCACACGCGTTTGTTCCACAATTTTTTTTTTTAATCTCGCGAAGAAGCTCGGATAGATTGTAGGCGGGATTGTTTGAATATTTTATTAAAAAATCACGCGAAGAAACTCAAAAAAAATTGTTCCCAGGGGGAACGTTTACATTTTATATTTACGACAGTGACGAAAAATCATGGTTGCAACTATAATTATAATTTAACCAATTGAATACATACTATCAGAAACTATTTATATAGACGTTCCCTCTAGGAACTATTGGTACAGTAGAAAATACTATCCTTTTTCTCAGTACAGATGGCGACTCTGAACTTATATTGATTGATAAAGTTAAACTACATTAAAAAAAATGACTTGTTTTTATACAGAGGATTCCAAGTGGCTTCAATCCTTGGACGTCGATTGCGAAGGGATTTTGTTGCCGAGAGGGCCTAAACATAAAACTTCGAAGGCGATCCAGTCAAAAGCGGTCCAGGTTGCAAAAGAAATCGAAAAGAAATTACTAGAGAAGGAGCACAGCGCGTATGGTATCACTGATATTCTAAATCCATCAGTCGCTGTTTTGAACCCTCCAGGTTAGTATACGTTTTATGTCTATATTTTTCGACCTACTGCAGCAACAAAAAAAATCTATCCAAATTGATTAATTAACCACTAGATGGCATCGAATTTGTCGAGAATGCCTGAAACTATCTTATCATAGCAGGACATAATGAATCGCTCGCTTTGCCTGCTCGTGACCGTTTTGTAAAATAGTTTCGCATCTATCCCCACGTCGTTTTGAAAAATAATGTTTGTTATTTGTTTTTGTAATAATAGATCTATCGAAATATTTATTCTCACATAACATACACGAGAACATGTATGTTGTGCATACAATATACAACCTTAACATGTTACAAAATGTACGCAGTCTCACCGATAGTCTCACAAGTGTCTCACACACATACACACTAAATATGCTCACTGTAATGTACGCAGTCACAATCACAGAGAATCTCGACAGACCCTAGCACAGATTCTCGCACACTCTCGCACAGACGCTCGAACACTTTATGGGCTTATTCAAAAATAATATCAAATCACTTTGCATAATACGATTTTTATTAACTACAAGGCTATACGTCGTTTCCGCATCTTTCAGCATGATACATAATGCTTATTTCATAACTATCGCGGTTCAAACAATTATCTAGAGAATTTAACATAGCATGATTTGGGTATGGGAAAAAGAGCAGTCACGTCAACTTAATATTGTATAAAGTTGACTTAATCTTCTTTATGTTCCAAATATATATTGTATTATTGTATATCTGAACTGAATTGTATGTAAACAAATTTCGTTCCAAATTCTCTGTTTTCGAGTAAATTTTGGAGATGCTCCGATTGCGTATTATCCGACTCGGCAATCACCGAGCCAATGCTCTAATCGTCTAATTAGAGCATTAGCTCGGTGATTGCCTAAATGCTGATTAGACTGTACGATGGATTTCGTTACTACTTCGTCGCATGCGGTTGCATACTTCGATTATTGTGTCATGACATTGCCCTAATAATCGAGATATCGAGGTACCAATAACTGCGATAACGTATGTTTGTATTGCTTGTGGTGACGATCTTCTGTTTTTTTCTTTCGCGTCAATATTCCAGGTTATCTCTTCAAATCTTCATATGCTGTATACTTTCTTGGGTTCTATAAATTGATTCTGTACATTTCTATACATTTTTATAGAAATCTAAAATTCTAATAGCCATCTACAATTTACATGCACGACGTTTCAAACTAATTTACGTTCTCCGGTACTAAAATCTTGATTTTTTTTTCAAAAACAGCTTCCAATATGAGAAAGCAAAAAAACAAAATGGTCCGAAAGATCGTCGTCTCTCCTGTTCCTACCGATCTCATAGACCGCTCGACACATGATGGATCGAGTGAGGAGATGGCAACGTCTGCAAGTTTGTATATCTTTTGTGCTTTTATCTAATAGATACAAACATTCGGAACGTTACGACATTTCATCGGGATGCACAAACTAAACCGCATTACCATACCAAAAAGCTTACAGTTATTTTTTTAGACACTTCTAACAAATTTAAGTAAGGTGTATTCCACATGATTAATCTTAAATGGATCGATGATTTATTACCTGGCTAGAGTACACCGAGATTTCTTATAGCAAGTGCGATTTATCTAGTATACAAGACGTATTATATTTGTATGCGCTTTGAAAATGGCAGCTCTAAATTTACTGAAGTTGAACGACTAGGCTACATTTTCAAGAATTTAAAATCTCCTAAAATCGCAAATCGGACATAATTTTTTATGAAATTTGTACGGTACAAGTGAAGTCACTACTTTATCGGTGTATCAAATTGCAACTGATTGGCTGAAACTATTCGCAAGTTATATCAATTATGAAGGCTTGTATAATTGCTCAAACATTACGTAAGCCATTACAAATATAGCAACGTTTTCGTTTTTCGATACCGAAAATACATGTGGTACATTCCATGATATCCTGAAAAATCTTACACCAATGGCAGTGTACGACAATTTTATTAAAAAGTCTCGCAATGAAGCTCGGCTGTATTGTACGAGATTGTTCCCCAACTTTATGAAAAAAGGTCTCGCAAAGAAGCTCAGATTGATTGTACGCGAGATTGTTTAGACTGTTAGAAAAAATAAATCGCTAAGAAGCTCGGATAGATTGTACGCGAGATTATTCGCCAATTAGATGAAAAAATCTCGCAAGGAATCTCGGATATATTTAAACGGTATTTTGCGAAAATTTTATTAAAACATCACGCGAAGAAACAGATGAATTTTATGCGTAACTGAATACTACTCATCATTGATGCCTGGCTTTTATGATCTTCACGGAGATCTTGCTCGATGACTTAGACGGTTCGAAGATATAAAGCAAGACATCTAGTAAGATATCCAAAGCTGCTGGATGTCTTGCCTGATATCTTCTAACTCGTTAAAACATTCGGGCGAGGTATCCAGGAAAACCAGGCATCAATGACAGGCAGTATACGACAACTTTATGACACAATCTCGCAAAGAAGATCGCATAGATTTTACACGTGATCGTTAGACAATTTTATTTAAAAAATTCGCAACGAAACTCTGACAGATTGTTCACGCGATTGTTGGCCCATTTTATAAACAAAATCTCGCAAGTATGCTCGGATAGATTGTAGCCGGAATTGTTGTAACATTCAAATAAGATTGTAGCTGGAATTGTTGTATCTTCACATTAAAAATTATGTGAAGATACTCCGATGTCTTTCTAATTTGCAGGAGATTTTGCTCGATGACTTAGAGTATTCGAAGATGTAAAACACACACGTAACTACAAGCGCATGCACACACACACACACTCACAGACGCACACATGCCATCTAAAAGTCACATTTCTCGACGTTTTAGACTATTTTACGTACTCTGGCATTAAAATCTTAATTTTTCTGTACAAAAACAGCTTCCTCTGTGAGCAAGAAAAAAAAGAAAAGGGGACAAGAAGTAGCCGAATCTCTCGCTCCGAACGATGGCATCGAACAGTCGACGCACGACGAACTTAGTCAGGAGATGGCAACGCCAGCAAGTTAGTATATAATTTGTGCTTTTCTCTATTAGAACGAGGTTTCTGAACGTTACGATGCTTAATCAAGAAGCAAAGATTAGACCGCATTATCATGCCAAAAGACTTAGAGTTATTTTTAGGCCCTTCCGGAAGGTTGAAGTAAAGTGTATTCGACATGAATAATCTTAGATAGATAGATGAGTTGTTGTCTGTCTGGAGTACACCGAGGTCTCTTATACCAAAGGGAGTACATCCTGTATCCATTACATATTATATTTGTATGTGCTTTTAAGAGAACACCGCTAAACATACTCGATTTAGACATCCTAGGCTATATTATCAAGAATTTATAATCTCTTACAATCTTTAATTGGACAACAATTTCTATCTAATATATACTGACCAAAGGGAAATACACTTTATCGGTGTACTGAATTTAATCTAGATAGCTCAAATTATTCGCTAATTATATCAATTGGAAAGGCTACGAATCAATTATACACACGAACTCACGCTTACACAAACGCGCATTCACACACATACGCTCGCACCAAAATCTTGATTTGTGTCTCCAAAAACAGCTTCCCCTGTGAACAAACAAAAGAATAAAAGGGTCCGAAAGATCGCCAACTCTCCCGTTCCGACCGATGACATGGACCTCTTGACTCATGATGGCTCGATTGACGAGATGTCAACGTCTGCAAGTTTGTATATCTTTTGTGCTTTTATCTAATAGACCCAAACATTAGGACCGTTTCGATATTTCATCGGAAAGCACAAACTAAACCGCATTAACATACCGAAAGAGTGAGAGTTTTTTTTTTAGGCACTTTTGAAAAGTTTAAATAAGGTGTATTCGACATGATTACAGTACACGACCGCGTTTATCCCAACCGCATAATTCCGAACGACCGCGTATTTCCAAAAATGACGACCGCGTATGTCCAATTCGGCCCCTTCTCAAGGTCCGTTACCTGCTTGGTGGGGAAACAAACGACTCCTTCCCTTTTGCTACCTGCGAATGAAATCGTCGCTGCTGTAATTCCGACAATTTTTGCGTATGGAAAGGGACGGTGGGCAGGTACTTGGACAGGTACTTGGGCAGGTAGTGGAGTATCGGAAATACGCGGTCGTGCCTAATTGGATTGGCTCCCGAGGAACGGAGAAACGGGGTCGTGTACTGTAATCTTAAATGAATGGATGATTTATTGCTTATCTAGAACACACCGCGGTCTCTTATAGCAAGGGAGATACATCTAGTATACATGACATATCATATTTGAATGCCCTTTGAAAATCGCAGCTCTAAAATTACCAAAGTTAAACGATTAGGCTTTATTCTCATGAATTAAAAATCTCCTACAATCTGAAATGGGACATAATTATTAATGAAATTTATACTGACCGAAGTGAAGTCGCTAGTTTATCGGTCTACCAAATTGCAACTAAATGGCTGAAACTATTCGCGAGTTATATCAATTGTAGGGGCTTGTATAATTGTTCAAAGTTTACGTAGGCCATTACAAATATAGCAACGTTTTCGTTTTTCGTACGCGATACCGAAAATACGTCTGGCATATCTGGCTGTGCTACGAACCCGTTAAGATGTTGGAGCAAGGTAGCCTGAAAAATCATAGAACAATGATTGTGTCATTTACCAATGGCAGTGCACGAAAATTGAATTAAAAAATCTCGCAAAGATGCTCGGCTGTATTATACGCGAGATTCTTCCCCAACTATGAAAAAAAGTCTCGCAAAGATGCTCGGCTGTATTGTACGCGAGATTGTTCCTCAACTATGAAAAAAAAGTCTCGCAAAGAAGCTCAGATAGATTGTACGCGAGATTATTCGTCAATTTAATAAAAAAAATCTCATAAGGAAGCTTGGATATATTCAGGCGGTATTTTTCGAATATTTTAATAAAAAATCACGAGAAGGAACTCAGATGAATTTTATGCGTCATTGAATACTACTCGTCATTGACGCCTGGCTTTTATGATCTTCACGGAGATTTTGCTCGATGACTTAAACGGTTCGAAGATATAAAGCAAGACATGTAGTAAGATATCCAATGTTGCTGGATGTCTTGCCTGATATCTTCTAACCCTTTAAAACATTCGGGTGAGGTATCCAGGAAAAACAGGCATGAATGGCAGGCAGTATATGAAAACGTTATGACACATTCTCACAAAGAAGTTCGGGTAGATTTTACACGTGATCGTTAGACAATTTTATGAAAAATTTTGCAAAGAAGCTCTGACAGATTGTTCACGCGTTTATTCGCCAATTGCATAAACAAAATCTCGGAAGTGTGCTCGGATATATTGTAGCCGGTATTGTTAGAATATTTTATTTAAAAATTACGTGAAGAAACTCCGACATCTTTCTAATTTGCAGGGGATTTTGCTCGATGACTTAGAGGTTTCGAAGATATAAAGCACGACGTCTACTGAGATATTCAATTTTGCTGGATGTCTTACTTCATATCTTAGAACCAGTTATGAAATTCGAGCAAGGTATTCTGAAAAACAATACACCAATGATGGGCTGTAGGATGTGTAGGATGTTTTCATTTTTTTTTAAATGGCAAAGAAGCTTCAATAGTTTTTACATAGGTTTGGTCGACAATTTTATAAAAAATCTGGCAAAGAAGTTGAGATAGATTGTGCGCGCGATTGTTCAGCAATTAAAAAAAAAAAATCTCGCACGGAAGCTCGGATAGTTTGTAGGTGGTATTTTTTGAATATTTTGACGAAAAATAACTCTAAGAAACTCAGATGGATTTTATGCGGCATAGAACACTACCCATCATTGATGCCTGGTTTTTCGGACCTATCTAATTTACCGGAGATCTTGCACAATGACTTAGAGGCGTCGAAGATCTAAAGCAAGATATCTAGTAACATAATCAATCTTGCCGGATTTGTTTTTTGTTATCTTCGAACACGTTAAAATATTCGAGGAAGGTATCCTGAAAAACAATACACTAATGGGAAGTGTCTACGTTATCGGTCTACCGAATTTCAACTAATTGACTCAAATCGTTCGCGAGTTATATTAATTATAAAGGCTCAGAATCGCCCACACATAATCGCAAGCGCATGCGCGCACACACACACGAGCTATCTGAAAGTCACATTTTTCGACGTTTTAGACTATTTTACGTATTCTGGCATTAAAATCTTATTTTTTTGTACAAAAATAGCTTCCTCCGTGAGCAAGAAAAAGAAGAAAAGGGTACAACAGGTAGCCGACACTCTTGCTCCGAACGATGACAACGAACAATCGACGCCTGACGGAACTAGTCAGGAGATAGCAACGCCTGCAAGTTAGTATATATTTTGTGCTTTTCTCTATTAGAATGAGATATTTTGAACGTTACGATAGTTAATCAAGAAGCAATGATTAGACCGCATTAACATACCGAAAAACGTAGAGTTATTTTTAGGCACTTGCGAAAAGTTGAAGTAAAGTGTATTCGACATGAATAATCTTACATAGATACACAAGTTATTGCCTGTCTGGAGTACACTATGGTCTCTTATACCAAAGGGGGAACATCTTGCATATATTACATATTACATTTGTATGTGCTTTGAAGAGAACACCTCTAAGTTGACTAGATTTAGACATCCTACGCTATATTTTCAAGAATCTATAATCTTTTACAATCTTAAATAGAACAAAAATTTCTATGAAATTTATACTGAACAAAGGGAAGACCACTTTATCGGTGTACTGATTTTCATCTCAATGGCTCAAATTATTCCCTACTTATATCAATTACAAAGGCTACGAATCACTTACACACACACACACACGCGCGCGCGCTCGCACCAAAATCTTGATTCGTTTTTTTCCAAAAACAGCTACCGTTGTGAGCAACCAAAATAATGAAAGGGTCCGAGAAGTTGCCGACTCTGCCGTTCCGACCGATGGCATGGACTTCTCGATGCATGATGCCTCGATTGACGAAATTGCAACGCTTGCATGTTCGTATATCTTTTGTGCTTTTATCTAATGGACCCAAACATTCGGAACCTTACGATATTTCATCGACAAGCAGAAACTAAACTGCATTAACATACCGAAAGGCTGAGAGTTATTTCTTAGGCACTTCTGAAAAATTTAAATAAGGTGTATTCGATATGATTAATCTTAAATGGATATACGATTTATTGCCTGTCTAGAGTACACCTAGGTCTCTTATAGCAACGGAGATACGTCTAGTATACATGACATATTATATTTGAATGCGCTTTGAAAATTACAGCTCTGAATTTACTAAAGTTATAGGATTTATTTTCAAGAATTTAAAATCTTCTAAAATCTGAAATGCCGCATAATGTTTAATGAAATTTATACTGACCGAAGTGAAGTCACTAGTTTATCGGTCTACCAAATTGCAACTAAATGGCTGAAACTATTCGCGAGTTATATCAATTGTAG
Source organism: Stenichneumon culpator (assembly GCA_964017025.1). Taxonomy (NCBI): domain Eukaryota; kingdom Metazoa; phylum Arthropoda; class Insecta; order Hymenoptera; family Ichneumonidae; genus Stenichneumon; species Stenichneumon culpator. The sequence goes on along the minus strand of OZ024768.1, from coordinate 8,576,983 downwards.
AGGCTTGTATAATTGCTCAAACATTACGTAGGCCATTACAAATGTAGCAACGCTTTCGTTTTTCGCACACGATGCCGAAAATACATCTGGCACGTCTGTCTATGCTACGAACCCGTTAAGATGTTCGAGCAAGGTAGCCTGAAAAATCATAGAACAATGATTGTGTCATTTACCAATGGCAGTGCACGAAAATTGAATTAAAAAATCTCGCAAAGATGCTCGGCTGTATTGTACGCGAGATTCTTCCCCAACTATGAAAAAAAGTCTCGCAAAGAAGCTCGGATAGATTGTACGCGAGATTATTCGTCAATTTAATGAAAAAATCTCATAAGGAAGCTTGGATATATTGAGGCGGTATTTTTCGAATGTTTTATTAAAAAATCACGAGAAGGAACTCAGATGAATTTTATGCGTCATTGAATACTACTCGTCATTGACGCCTGGCTTTTATGATCTTCACGGAGATTCTGCTCGATGACTTAGACGGTTCAAAGATATAAAGCAAGACATGTAGTAAGATATCCAATGTTGCTGGATGTCTTGCCTGATATTCTCTAACCCGTTAAAACATTCGGGTGAGGTATCCAGGAAAAACAGGCATCAATGGCAGGCAGTATATGAAAACGTTATGACACATTCTCGCAAAGAAGATCAGGTAGATTTTACACGTGATCGTTAGACAATTTTATGAAAAATTTTGCAAAGAAGCTCTGACAGATTGTTCACGCATTTGTTCGCCAATTGCATAAACAAAATCTCGCAAGTGTGCTCGGATAGATTGTAGCCGGTATTGTTAGAATATTTTATTTAAAAATTACGTGAAGAAACTCCGACATCTTTCTAACTTGCAGGGGGTTTCGAAGATATAAAGCACGACGTCTCCTGAGATATTCAATTTTGCTGGATGTCTTACTTCATATCTTAGAACCCGTTATGAAATTCGAGCAAGGTATCCTGAAAAACAATACACCAATGATGGGCTGTAGGATGTGTACGATGTTTTCATTTTTTTAAACTGGCAAAGAACCTTGGATAGATTTTACATCGGTTTAGTCGACAATTTTATAAAAAATCTGGCAAAGAAGCTGAGATAGATTGTGCGCGCGATTGTTCAGAAATTAAAAAAAAAAAAAAATCTCGCAAGGAAGCTCGGATAGTTTGTAGGTGGTATTTTTTGAATATTTTGACGAAAAATAACTCTAAGAAACTCAGATGGATTTTGTGCGGCATAGAACACTACCCATCATTGATGCCTGGTTTTTCGGACCTATCTAATTTACCGGAGATCTTGCGCGATGACTTAGAGGCATCAAAGATGTAAAGCAAGACATCTAGTAACATAATCAATCTTGCTGGATTTCTTGTTTGTTATCTTCGAACACGTTAAAATATTCGAGGAAGGTATCCTGAAAACCATACACTAATGGGAAGTGTCCACGTTATAGGTCAACCAAATTTCAACTAATTGACTCAAATCGTTTGCGAGTTATATTAATTATAAAGGCTCAGAATCGCCCACACATAATTACAAACGCATGCGCACACACACACACACACATGAGCTATCTGAAAGTCACATTTCTCGACGTTTTAGACTATTTTACGTATTCTCGCATTAAAATCTTAATTTTTTTGTACAAAAATAGCTACCTCTGTGAGCAAGAAAAAAAAGAAAAAGGTACAACAGGTAGCCGACTCTCTTGCTCCGAGCAATGGCATCGAACAATCGGCGCATGATGGAACTAGTCAGGAGATGGCAACGGCTGCAAGTTAGTATATATTTTGTGCTTTTCTCTATGAGAATGAGATATTTTGAACGTTACGATAGTTAATCAAGAAGCAAAGATTAGACCGCATTAACATACCGAAAAATGTAGAGTTATTTTTAGGCACTTGCAAAAAGTTGAAATAAAGTGTATTCGACATGAATAATCTTAGATAGATAAACGAGTTATTGACAGTCTGGAATACTCTGTGGCCTTTTATACCAAAGGGGGTACATCTTGCATATATTAAATATTACATTTGTATGTGCTTTTAAGAGAACACCTCTAAGTTGACTAAGTTTAGACATCCTAGGCTGTATTTTCAAGAATTTATAATCTCTTACAATCTTAAATCAGACAAAGATTTCTATGAAAAGTATACTGAACAAAGGGAAGGCCACTTTATCGGTGCACTGATTTTCATCTCGATGGCTCAAATTATTCCCTACTTATTTCAATTGTAGTGGCTACGAATCACTTACGTACACACACACGCGCGCGCGCGTTCACACCAAAATCTTGATTCTTTTTTTCCGAAAACAGCTACCGTTGTGAGCAACCAAAAGAATAAAAGGGTCCAAGAAGTCGCCGACTCTCCCGTTCCGACTGATGGCATGGACTTCTCGACGCATGATGCCGCGATTGACGAAATGGCAACGCCTGCAAGTTCGTATATCTTTTGGCTTTTATCTAATAGAACCAAACATTCGGAACTTTACGATATTTCATCGGCAAGCAGAAACTAAACTGCATTAACATACCGAAAGGCTGAGAGTTATTTCTTATGCACTTCTGGAAAATTGATATAAGATGTATTCGTTCGATATGATTAATCTTAAATGGATACCTAATTTATTGCCTGTCTAGAGTACACCTAGGTCTCTTATAGCAACGGAGATACATCTAGTATACATGACATATTATATTTGAATGCGCTCTGAAAATTACAGCTCTGAATTTATTAAAGTTATAGGATTTATTTTCAAGAATTTAAAATCTTCTAAAATCTGAAATGTCGCATAATGTTTAATGAAATTTATACTGACCGAAGTGAAGTCACTAGTTTATCGGTCTACCAAATTGCAACTAAATGGCTGAAACTATTCGCGAGTTATATCAATTGTAGAGGCTTGTATAATTGCTCAAACATTACGTAGGCCATTACAAATGTAGCAACGCTTTCGTTTTTCGTACACGATGCCGAAAATACATCTGGCACGTCTGTCTGTGCTACGAACCCGTTAAGATGTTCGAGCAAGGTAGCCTGAAAAATCATAGAACAATGATTGTGTCATTTACCAATGGCAGTGCACGGAAATTGAATTAAAAAATCTCGCAAAGATGCTCGGCTGTATTGTACGCGAGATTCTTCCCCAACTATGAAAAAAAGTCTCGCAAAGATGCTCGGCTGTATTGTACGCGAGATTGTTCCCCAACTATGAAAAAAAGTCTCGCAAAGAAGCTCGGATAAATTGTACGCGAGATTATTCGTCAATTTAATGAAAAAATCTCATAAGGAAGCTTAGATATATTGAGGCGGTATTTTTCGAATATTTTATTAAAAAATCACGAGAAGGAACTCAGATGAATTTTATGCGTTATTGAATACTACTCGTCATTGACGCCTGGCTTTTATTATCTTCACGGAGATTTTGCTCGATGACTTAGACGGTTCGAAGATATAAAGCAAGACATGTAGTAAGATGTCCAATGTTGCTGGATGTCTTGCCTGATATTCTCTAACCCGTTAAAACATTCGGGTGAGGTATCCAGGAAAAACAGGCATCAATGGCAGGCAGTATATGAAAACGTTATGACACATTCTTGCAAAGAAGATCGGGTAGATTGTACACGTGATCGTTAGACAATTTTATGAAAAATGTTGCAAAGAAGCTCTGACAGATTGTTCACGCGTTTGTTCGCCAATTGCATAAACAAAATCTCGCAAGTGTGCTCGGATAGATTGTAGCCAGTATTGTTAGAATATTTTATTTAAAAATTAAGTGAAGAAACTCCGACATCTTTCTAACTCGCAGGAGATTTTGCTCGATGACTTAGAGGTTTCGAACATATAAAGCAAGACGTCTACTGGGATATTCAATTTTGCTGGATGTCTTACGTCATACCTTCGAACCCGTTATGAAATTCGAGCAAGGTATCCTGAAAAACAATACACCAATGATGGGCTGTAGGATGTTGTGTACGATGTTTTCATTTTTTTAATCTGGCAAAGAAGCTTGGATAGATTTTACATAGGTTTGGTCGACCATTTTATAAAAAATCTGGCAAAGAAGCTGAGATAGATTGTGCGCGCGATTTTTCATCAATTTCACAAAAAAAAAAGTCTCGCAAGGAAGCTCGGATAGTTTGTAGGTGGTATTTTTCGAATATTTTGACCAAAAATCACTCGAAGGAACTAAGATGGATTTTATGAGGGTTAGAACACTACCCATCATTGATGCCTGGTTTTTCGGGCCCATCAAATCGGCCGGAGATCTTGCGCGATGACTTAGAGGCGTCGAAGATGTAAAGCAAGACATCTAGTAAGATAATCAATCTTGCTGGATTTTGCTTCCTCATAGAGGAAGTTTTTTTTGTTTGTTATCATCGAATCTGTTACAATATTCGAGGAAGGTATCCTGAAAAACAATACAGTAATGGGAAGTGTCCACTTGATAAAGTGGACACTTCCCATTAGTGTATTGTTTTTCGGTGGTCCGGTTTCGGTGTTTCGGTAGACCGATGGGTTTACCGAATTTCAACTAATTAACTCAAACCATTCGCGAGTTATATTAATTGTAAAGACTCAGAATCGCCTACACATAATCTCAAGAGCATGCACACATACCTATATACATACACACAAGCCATCTAAAAGTCACATTTCTCGACGTTTTAGACTATTTTACGTATTCTGGCATTAAAATCTTAATTTTTTTTGTACAAAAATAGCTTCCTCTGTGAGTAAGAAAAAAAAGAAAAGGGTACAGCAGGTAGCCGAATTTTCCACCCCGAACGATGGCATCGAACAATCAACGTATGACGGATCTAGTCAGGAGATGGCAACGCCTGCAAGTTAGTATATATTTTGTGCTTTTTTTCTATTCAAATGAGTTATTCTGCACGTTACGATACTTAATGAAGAGGCAAAGATTAGACTGCATTAACATACCGACAAACGTAGAGTTATTTTTAGGCAAGGTTAAGTAAAGTTGAGTACAGTATATGCGACATGATTAATCTTAGATGGATAGATGATATATTGTCTGTCTGGAGAACACCGAGGTCTCTCATAGCAAGCTGGATACATCCAGTAACATATATACTAGGGTGTCCCAAAAAAAAAAAATTCTCGGCCGTTGATGGAAAAGTTGACATATATCCAAAAATACATTTTGGTGGAAGGGGGGCTCTGTAGCTAATTTTTTAGAGGTCGCTCACGCGAGATTTGTATTTAAAAAAAGTGCTAAATTTACTAAATGTTGTTAATTTTTGAAAAATATATTAATAATTACCGACGGTCATAGTTGGCTGTTAACTACCATCCAACCAAGCATTAACCGTGTTTAACGTTGAGCATCACGGCAACTAGGCGGGACATTGCTGCTCTCGTACGGCAAGTGAAAGAACAGGAGGGGATATATAAAAGAGGTATAACCGACATAAACGCAAAATGTTTTAATCAATTCTTTGAAGGAAATAAAACATTTTGCGGGTTGTTCACAATAAATTACTAATTACTAAAATATTTACTCCAAATTATTTTTCTTTATTTCGTAATTTTAGTTTTTTTTTTTTTATTTATTACCACTTCTCAGAAATGGCTTTCAGAATTTGTTTGTCTGCGTTGGGATATTGTTGCCGATGGCTTTTAACAACTTGCAAAAGATATTGCTTTTGCTCTTCATTGTTCGTCATTGAATTATTATATTTCTGTATGAGAGCGACTCCTCGCTCGGCAATATCATTGACGACTGTCATGTTCTTAAAGACCGTTTGGCATTTTTGGAAGCATTCGTCGTCTTCCCACAGCTCCGGTGCTTTCTGAAGACGACGAATGCTTCCAAAAATGCCAAACGGTCTTTAAGAACATGACAGTCGTCAATGATATTGCCGAGCGAGGAGTCGCTCTCATACAGAAATATAATAATTCAATGACGAACAATGAAGAGCAAAAGCAATATCTTTTGCAAGTTGTTAAAAGCCATCGGCAACAATATCCCAACGCAGACAAACAAATTCTGAAAGCCATTTCTGAGAAGTGGTAATAAATTTAAAAAAACTAAAATTACGAAATAAAGAAAAATATTTTGGAGTAAATATTTTAGTAATTAGTAATTTATTGTGATCAACCCGCACAATGTTTTGTTTCCTTCAAAGAATTGATTAAAACATATTGCGTTTATGTCGGTTATACCTCTTTTATATCTCCCCTCCTGTTCTTTCACTTGCCGTACGAGAGCAGCAATGTCCCGCCTAGTTGCCGTGATGCTCAACGTTAAACACGGTTAATACTTGGTTGGATGGTAGTTAACAGCCAACTATGACCGTCGGTAATTATTAATATATTTTTCAAAAATTAACAACATTTAGTAAATTTAGCACATTTTAAAAAATACAAATCTCGCGTGAGCGACCTCTAAAAAATTAGCTACAGAGCCCCCCTTCCACCAAAATGTATTTTTGGATATATGTCAACTTTTCCATCAACGGCCGAGAATTTTTTTTTTTGTTTGGGACACCCTAATATATACATAACATATTATGATTTTATGCGCTTTGAAAATTACAGCTCTAAATTTACTGAAGTTCAATGACGAGGCTATATTTTCAAGAATTTAAAATTTCCTATAATCTGAAATCGGACATAATTTCTTATCAAATTTATACTAAACAAAGGGAAGAGTCACCACTTTATCGGTGTACCAATTTGCAACTAATTGGCTGAAACTATTCGCGAATTATGTCAATAGTAAAGGCTTGTATAATTGTTCAAACATTGTGTAGGCCATTACAAATACACCAACTTTTTCGTTTTTCGTTTTTCGTACGCGATACCGAAAATACATATGGCACATCTTTCCGTTCTACGAACCAGTTAAGATATTCGAGCAAGGTATCCTGAAAAATCATACACCAATGATGGGCAGTGTCCGACAATTTTTTTATATCTCGCAAAGAAGCTCCGATGCATTGTACGCAAGATAATTTATGGGCGAGTAGACCATAAATACGCCACACAGATTTGGCGATTTTCTTTTTTTTTTTACGAATGTTTAAGGGTTGATGCCTTCATAGGGGTTGATTCAGGGAAGTTGCAGGTTGCATATCTAAAGAGCCCATAAAAAGCCCATAATTCTGAGACTAAAAAATGCTTCTAAGTGTTATACAAAAAAAGTTGGCGCTGGCTTAATGTTAAGCTGGCACCCACACTTTTCAATTTTGATTTTTTCGAAACAGGGTTGAGCTCAAAAATTATTTTTAATGACATTTGAGGGCCCATAAGAAGCCTGTAATTCCTACATAATTGAAACTTTTTTTTCTGCTTTCCGAACGATTGCCATATTTTTTCTTCGAATTATATCGAATTTTTTTTTCGTAATATTAACTTACATGAGAATTACAGGTTTTTTATGAGCTCTCAAATGCCACTAAAAATCATTTTTGGGCTCATTCCTGTTTCGAGAAAATCGAAATTAAGAAGTGTGAAGGGTGGTGAGTTTAACATTAAGCCAGCGGAACCTTTTTTCTGATAACACTTAGAAGCACTTTTTTGGTCTCAGAATTATGGGCTTTTTATGGGCTCTTTAGATATACAACCTGCAACTTCCCGGGATCAACCCCTATGAAGGCATCAACCCTTAAACATTTGAGAAAAAAAAATCGCCAAATCTATGTGGAATATTTATGGGCTATTTATAGGCTCTGTTCCCAGCCTACCCACTATTTACTGAATTTATTTAGCCCATCACAACCGCCCCGTGTCGACAAAACCACCCCCGAGGAAGGGGAAAAAGGCCGATCTTCGAGTACCGATGGGTCGCAGGTTTGTCTCAACAATCATTCACATTACCACTCATTGCCTTTTCATTACCTTACGATTTTTGGGCTGCACTCCCATCTCGAAAGTGGTAGTCAGGGGTAGTTTTTCGACATGGGAATGCAGCCCAAAAATCGTAAGGTGTCGAAAAGGCAAGTCCATAAATGCGAATGAATGTTGAGACTGTAGCCGAACCCGCGAGCCATCGTTATTCGGAAATCAGCCTTTTTTCCTTTTTAGGGGTGGTTTTTTGGGCTACAATAAATTCAGGAAGTAGTCGGTAGGCTGGGAATAGAGCCTATAAATAGCCCATAAATATTCTACACAGATTTGGGGAAAAATATATTTTTTATTTCAAAAATGTTTAAGGGTCGCTGCCGACTTAGGGGTTGATCCCGCCAAGTTGGCGGTCGCATATCTGAAGAGCCCATAAAAAGTTCATAATTCTGAGACCAAAAAAATGCTTCTAAGTGCTATACGAAAAAAGTTGCCGCTGGTTTAATGTTAAGCTGGCACCCCCGCTTTTCAATTTCGTTTTTCTCGAAACGGGGATGAGCCCAAACATTTTTTTTGGTGGCATTCGAAAGCCCATAAATAGCCTGTAAATGATGAGTAGAGCCTATTTTTTTTCATGCAGTGGGGGTGATAGCTTAATAGACCTCAGGGGGGTTCATCTTGTATACTTCATATATTATACTTGTGTGCACTTGTAAGATTATAGCTCTGAATATACGACAATTAGAGATGGCACGCCATGTTTTCAACAATTCAATATGTCTCAAAATTTGAAATCGAACATTAATCCCCTCTTAAAAAAGACATGACCTCGAATGATCGAGATAAGTATATCGAAATAATCGAAAACGTGAAGACAGTTTTCGTAGCCAATCGGGATCGTCCGTTTCGTTAGTAAGATCGGCACATCTAACCTAAAAGAAATGAAATAAGCGCGAGCGAAGCAAGCGCGTTGTCGCTAGTTTTCATAAAAATTATATAAACCCTTTCGGTGCCAGAAAAACGTATGTCTCAATACGTTGGGGCCCCCATAGGCTTCGGACAGCGAAGGGGCTCAACAAAGGGAAGTGAACACATCATCGGTTTACCAAATTTCAACTAGCTGTCTCAAACCGTTCGACAATTATATCAATTGCAAATGCTTAGAATCGCACACACACAAACCACACGGGCACACACGAACAGTCATAAGCCACCTAAAAATCACATTTCTCGACGCTTTCGAGTATTTTATGTACACTGACAGTAAAGTAACGATTTTTTCTTTTTACAAAAACAGCTTCCTCTATGACCAAGCGAAAGAAGAAAAGACTCCGACAGCTAGTCGACTCGTCCGCTTCGAGCGATGACATGGAACCCTCGAAGCATGACGTATCTTTTCAGAAGATGTCACCGCCTCCAAGTTAGTATATGTTTTGAACTTTTTTCGCTAATGTCAATTTCTACTTTCGGAGCACAGTTTGAATATGGTCTGGGGTACTTTCGTACCCCATGCATGAGTTCTAGCGTTAAACGAAAGGAAGTAACCATACCATCGGTTTACCACATTTCAACTAGCTGGCTCAAATCAATGGGGTGTTATATCTATTCTAAAGGCGTGGAATCTCTTAGCCTCCCCCCCCCCCCCCCGCCGCCGCCCCCATACACGAAAGCACATCCACATACCATCTAAAAATTACTTTTTCCAACGTTTTCGCATATTTTACGTACTCTGACACCTAAATCACTATTTGTTTTTACACAAGCAGCTTCCTCTAAAGGCAAGCAAAAGAAGAGAAGGGTCCGACAGGTCGACGACGTTCCCGCTCTGGGCGATGGCATCGAGAACCCGACACATGACGGATCTAGTGACGATACGGCAACGCTTCCGTGTTAGTATATATTTTGTGCCTTCATTTATTTGAACACGATATTCGGGACCTTATGATAGTCCATCGGGAAGCAAATACTATGTAGCATTGAAATGCCGAAAGGCTTACAATTATTTTTTAGCCGTTTCCGGGAAGCTTAAGTTTGTCTAGATTGTATTCAACATGATTAATATTTGATAATTGCATAATTTATTGCTTATTTAGAGTACACCCAGGTTTCTTGTAGGAAAGAGGTAGTTCTTGTATATATTACAAAATATATATAACCTTTCCTTGGTTACAGTTTTTGTTTTCTCGCAGCTCTAATCATGAGACTTTTTCCAATATAAATATTGATTGCTTGGCTTATCAACGCGTTTTGTTTATTAATTAATCATCTAGCATAAAATGCGGGAGATAATGGGATCTATAGAAGTTCACAAATGAAACGGGCTAATGTTTCCTACACTTTCGTGTTGCAATTTATATTGCAACGAGGCGAACAATTAAGGATTAAGGATGCTTGGGCCAAAACGCGTTTGTGTTCGATCGCTATAAAACTTTGCTACTTTGCAGGCAAATACGCACTGAATCGTTTATAATTTTTTCAGATTTTTTGACCATGTTTTTTTTTAGTAATGCGTGTATAAAGCTGCATAAAGTATCGTGTAAACGTTTCAATAATCGGTCGGTGACGACGGAACGTGGCGATTTTCTCCGCCGATTTCTGAGATGCGAATAAAAAACCTATCGCATCGAAGAGCATGAGTATGCTCTTCGCAGCTACCTGCAAAGAATCTTCTTGAAATAAATGCAATAAGCGAAAGACTGTATCTCTGTCTAGCCGCTCACTTTATCTGCGTTTCTCATTCGCATGCTGACTAATGCGGTCAGTGGAGCCCCTCTCCCGTTCCGCTCCCGCGAGTTTAGTCCAAACATCCTTAATAAGAATAATTCGGGATTACTGTGAGTAACGGTCAGAATATTCGACCAGAATCTCAGCCCAGTACGGTGCGCATTTTTTTTCAGATTGTTTGATTTATTTCGTTAAAATACATATCTAATGCGCATTGAGCTGTGCCACGCACTTATCGAACGTGATCGCCCAATTATATTGATTACCCAAACGTAGTCGGGCAATGACTTTTCTAATTGGGAGCCTGACCTTGGCATGATATCTCGTGTGTGTTTATTTACTTTATGGCAGTACAGTAGAACCTCGATTATCCGAACCCGTTGGGACCGGGTCTAGTTAGGATAACAAAAAATTCGGATAATCGAAACGCAATTTTATTAGGGCATTATCACGTACATAAATAAGACATAAATGAATTAGCAGCATATATCAAACTTGAAAACATATCTTCAATAATATTTCACCATCGTAGTCTTATTTAAAGGGTTCTGTGAAATAAAGTCGTCTATTTTGCTTCTTCATAGAGGACGCATTGTTTTGGTAAAAAAAAATTGAAATTTTCGTATCGCTTTCTCATAATGTTCCTTTATTCGCGAAGCTTCTTCTATGAGAAAGCATTTTCTGTATTTTTGGCTTCCTTGTAGAGGAAGTTTGGCGTATAAAGAAACATTATCAGGACGCGATATGAACATTTTTATTTAAAAATGTTATGAGAAAGTGATATGAAAATTTCAGTTTTCAACTTTTTAATTACCGAACGCTAGCTGCACGTTTTTCAGCAGCAAAATCGCAAAGCCGCTTCAGTATGAATTACGTATATAAAGCGATTAAAGCAATTTATAATAAAAACTAAACTCTGTTGGGGTGGGTGAAACTGCTCGGGAAAGCAGGCGAGTGGATTGACGCTGGAAATCGAAAGCCGCAGTTCAACACGCCTGAACACGTGCGCGGATCCCGCAGCGGCGTGCAACAATGACAATATTTCGCGCTAACGTTCGGATAACCAAGCGTTTGGATAAACAGAGTCAACGTTCGGATAATTGAGCATTCAGATGATCGAGGTTCTACTTTATTGCCAATTGACAAGCTGGATTTCTTGCTCTTGTCAAAATTATCATATTAATGCATGAGGGAACCACTTTTTACAGCTGTTCTTGAAGATCTTGCACCAATCATCAAAAGATTAATGGAAAAGGTGGGCCCGATTTCGACTAAATTGTCTAAATCTTCAAAGAAGTCAAAGGCTGCAACCATCGATTCATCTGATTCGGAATCCGATTCGAGACAAGAGTTAAACAATCCCCGAAGTTAGTATCCAATCGTGATGCATCTCTTAGCCTTATCGATCAATTTTCTTATTTCAATCTATTCCTGTTTTGCGAAAGTTGTTACTATTCAGTGTTATGATTATTACTCAGTTACAGTTGAAAGTCTCGCGGCGATACTTGCGAAAGTAAACCAAAAATTGGAATCCCAAAAACTTCCCGCACGTACCCGAGTTGAACGAAGTCCATCGCCGAGAAGACGTTGTGCACAGTCACTTTCAGTCCGACATGTCCAGTCCCCGACTCCTGGCTGTTCACGAATGTCGAGATCTCGTCCCTCCTTTTCAGACACTGTAGAGGTATCATTTCCTTATAAAATTTTACATCGTCCGATTTTCTACTATGTAACGCCTTTTCTGATTATGGCAATACGCTAAAGACGAGTGAAGATAATTGCGGTGCTACGAGAATAAACTCGTAAAGAACCTATGGGTCTCAAACCTCTCAGTATTCCAATATATGCAGCTATTATCGCCCAATCGCGGCTGTGGGCCGACTTAAGATAACATTAGAAACACTCGCATTAGCTAAAGAGCGTTGAGAAATCACATTAAATCCTACACCGAGATTAACAGACTGAGTACCGATCGATTTTTAGAGGTCAAGAGTTTTACGTGAATTTTGCTTTAGCCTCCCTTTAAGGGGGTCTAAACTCACCTCTCTCGCTCTCACAGAATCCCCATGGCGTTGTCTATCTCACACCCAAGCAACCGCCGTCTGGGTTTAGATTCCTTTTAAGGACGATTGACTATTAGACGATGCATTTTTTTCAAATACATTTTTGACCCCAATGAAACAGTCGATCCTCCTTAATTAATTATTAGAACACTCAGCCCACTCTTAAAGTTAATCACGGCCTAATCGCCGATTTTATGGGAGTGTGCCTCTTTTTTATTATAATACATCTTATTATAGCTCTCCTATTTCGTGCTCTTTTCGATTGGTCTAGTTTCGACTGGCTCTAATTTATTTGAACTCTTGTGAATATGTTTGCATAAAGGTTGCGAAATATTCTCCAATTTTCGCCACGACCATTCCTCGTTGATCGATTGCAAATAATAATTTACGAGCAGTCTGGACCACTAATTTTTCTAACAATGTGTTGAGTGCAAATTCAACGGTAGAAAATACTTTATACCAATAGATTACTGCTGCATTGTCAATTAATTTGATAAGCGCTGGACCATTACCGTATTGCCATAATGACAAAGAACGTTATAAACAGCATGCAAAATCGAGCGAAGTAAAATTACGGGCTTACGGGTTCAACTTGTGATTTTTGTGACGAATCTTTTTTTCAATCTAAACCTCTCCATTTTTTTATAATTATAAAACAACCGGCGTAATCACATATGATAGAACGCAGTTTGCTGAAATTTCCAAAGTGGGTCATACATTGTTTATAATCTTTCTTCGAAGGTTTTGTATCATAGATTTCATGAAATTGGTGAATACTACTGAACCTCGGTGATCTATATGTAAAGTAAGAATAAGCGCGCTTCCCGCCAGGATGCAGTACACATCGCTACGACTTTAACAGATAGACCATCTTAATTTCATGAATGAATTTGAGGTGCTCTCGTGTATTGGGTTCACCAATTTGAGTAAAGTTTGGTTTATGACTATTTTTTAATGTCTCAAATGAAGTCCGACCTTCCGCACCGTTATCTATTGTCACATTGCTAAGAGACTTTTAGTTTTGCAGCATGGCCCATTCACTAAAATGTAAACAATTATTTCTTCTACAAGATTTTATTGATAAACCTGCAGTTATTATGCTATTATGCTCGCGCACGTCGCACCCTCGCGCGATCCATGGGCCCAAGGAACTCAGAATAACCAGAGCCTGGACAAGCTCCCTGATGGACCTTAATAATCACAGCCTTGGGAAGCCCTGGATTCTTGTACATGGTTACACCGGCTAGACGTTTTTAAATAATATATAATGGCCGTTATGATACGCGGGCTTGCACCCATCGACACTCACAGGCACACACTAATAGAATGCAAAAAAATCTATTCCATAAACTAATATTCAGAAAATTATTCAAAAATTCTAATCCATGGAACTACAATCCCATTCCAGGCCCTGGGAAAATGGTCCCCCTGGTTTATTTAGATTTTTTTTTTTGGGTGTATGTCGTAGGCGCAGGGACTAATAGAGATCTAATTTAGAAGTTCTACTGCTCTATACGGTAATTACTGTAATCTGTTAAAATGTTCTACGGTATTCAATGTACTCTCGTTACAGCCAGAATTGGGTCAGTAGTAACTTCGGCCACCGGACATAAGGCCACTTAGGATTGTTTTCGAACATAATCGCTCCCCATGCAATGCCATTATTGGTATTAATATTATGATTATGAATCGAGGTTTTAATATTCATATATTTACTCTGCAGACCGAAATTATGCCGGGATCTGGCCTCTATGTTGACTCGACGGAACTGAAGTTGAATATACTGCGGTTCAGAGCAGCACCTAAGGAAATGGTCAGGCGACTTTTGATGATTCTGGTCGGGGAAGAAAAGTTAAAAACCATGACCGCTCGAGGCTTCCGGACGAATCCTGGAAAAAATAAGAATGTGGCGGCGAGACAGGCTGTTCCAAAAAAAATTATGGAAGCAATTCAATGTAAATATAATATAAAAAGTTGCGGCTCTGATTGCCTCGTACAAAATTATTATTTTTTTAAGTACTTGGTGCCCAGACGTAATATTTTTGACTGTTGTTTGTGATATTTAACTGTGTAATTTCCGTTGTAGATTACGTCAACCATAAAGCGCTGTTTCCGCTGGACTGGCCACAACTTATACGCACCGTCAACTTAAAGTGCGGTAGTTTGAGAAACCCTCGACGACCTCAGAGAGGTGACGATGGCAATGGGGAAGAAAACGATGAGAAAGAAGACTCCGGCAATTCATCCAGCGACTGAATGTTGCTGGATGAATTGCTGAATCGATTCAGACATTTTTTTTCGTTAAGAAGTTTCGTTAACTATTCTATATTTGCTTCGACATTGTTTAGGCATTAGCCAATAATAAATGACAATAAGTAATATTCATTTATGTAAAGAATTATAATTACTTATAGCTATGTACCTGCAAATTCCCCTTTTTCTGTCAGAGTTAATGTACGTCCTGCTCTTGCTTAATACAGAAGACGAATTCGAAGACGATGGAGAAGAAA
Organism: Stenichneumon culpator; assembly: GCA_964017025.1. NCBI lineage: Eukaryota > Metazoa > Arthropoda > Insecta > Hymenoptera > Ichneumonidae > Stenichneumon > Stenichneumon culpator. The sequence goes on along the minus strand of OZ024768.1, from coordinate 8,561,883 downwards.
AAAAAGGTAAGATATGACTTCAATGTAATGGAAATCGCACCCAATAGCGACAATTAATAAGAGCACACTATAATTCAAGGTAGCATGGAGTAAAGAAATCTCACAAAGAAACTCGGAACAGTATGCGAGATTGTTAGACAATTTTACAGAAAATCACGCAAAAAAGTTCGGACATATTGTACGTGACATTGACATTATTTTTAAAATCATACGATAAAGCTCGGACAAATTGCACTCGAAATTGTTCGACATTTTTTTTAATCACGCAAAAAGCTCGGTCACATTCGAGATTGTCTGACAGTTTTATAAAAACTCGCCAAGAAGCGTGGATAGATTATATGCGAGATTCTCTGACAGGTATGAAAAATCTCCCTAAAAAGCTCAGACACTTACGTGAGATTACTGACAATTTTATTAAAAAATTATGCAAAGAAGCTCGGACAGATTGTACTCGCAATTGTTCGACATTTTTTTTTCTCGGGTAGGTTGTATTTCTCGGGTAGATTGTACGCGAGACTGTCAGATGTAGTTACAAAAATGTCAAAAAGAAGCTCGGAGTTGATTGTACCCAAGATTATCTGACGTAGTTATAAAAAATCTCGTCAAGAAGCTCAAATAGATTGTGCTTAAAATTATTTGATATTTTACAAAAAATCTCGCAGAGAAGCTCGGGTAGATTGTACGCGAGATTGTCTAACGTAGTTATCAAAAATCCCACCAAGAAGCTCGGAAAGATTGCACTTGAGATTCTCGAACATTTTACGAAAAAATCTCACACAGAAGGTCAGGTAGATTTTACGCGAGATTGTGTGACGTAGTTATAAAAAATCTCGCCAATGAGCTCCGATAGATTGTACGTGAGATTCTCTCCCATTTTACAAAAAATCACGCAAACAAGCTCACGTAGATTGTACCTGAGATTTTCTGACGTAGTTATAAAAAATCACGCAAACCAGCTTTGCCATTTTACAAAAAATCTCGGGTAGATTATACGCGAGATTGTCTGACGTAGTTACAAAAAATCTCGCCAACAACCTCAGATAAATGGTACTTGAGATTCTGACATTTTACAAAGAATCACGCAAAGAAGCTCGGGTAGATTATACCCGAGATTGTCTGATGTAGTTATAAAAACATCTCGCAAAGATGCTCGGGTATATTATACGCGAGATTGTCTGACGTAGGAATACAAAATCTCGTCAAAAGCTCGGATAGATTGTACTTGAGATTTGCTGACATTTTACAAAAAATCTCGCAAAGAAGCTCGCGTAATTTGTACGCGAGATTGTCTGACGTAGTTATAAAAAATCTCGCAAAGAAGCTCGCATGATTGTACCCGAGATTATCTGACGGCGATATAAAAAATCTCGCTAAGAAGTTCAAATAGATTGATCTTGAGATTCTTTGACATTTTACAAAAACATCGCAAAGAAGCTCGGACAGATTGTCCTTGAGATTCTCTAACATTTTACCAAAATTCTCGCGAAGAAGCTCGGATAGATTGTACGCGAGATTGTTCGACAATTTCATGAAAAAATTCGCCAAAAAAGCTCGGATAGATTGTATTTGAGATTCTTTGACATTTTACAAAAAATGTCGGGTAGATTATACCCGAGATTATCTGCCGTAGTTATAAAAAAATCTCGCAAACAAGCTCGGATAGATTATGCTAGAGATTTTTTGATATTATACACAAAATCTCGCAAAGAAGCTTGGGTATATCATACGCGAGATAGTCTGACGTAGGAATAGAAAATCTCGTTAAGAAGCTCGGATAGATTGTATTTTAGATTCTAACTTTTTACAAAAAATAACGCAAAGAAGCTCGGGTAGATTATACGCGAGATTGTTCCACTATTTTATAAAAAAAATTCGCAAAGCAGCTCGGTGAGATTGTACGTGGGATTGTTTGACTGTTACTAAAAATCTCGCAGAGAACCTGCGATGGATTAAATGCGAGACTGTACAAAAATTTTATTTGAAAAATCACGCAAAGATGCCCGGGTAGATCGTTCGTGAGATTGTTTTGCGCCTTCAGAAAAATCTCGAAAACAATCCGCACGATACACTTTGATGTATTATAAAGAGTACCGGTCCCGATTGCATGCTTGATTTTTTCGAGACTCTCGGTGAGACAATTGCCGAGATTATCGGCAAGATTGTTACCGGTATTCTTACCGAGACTTTCGCCGAGTGTCTCGGTGAGACTATTTTTTTCTACGCGGGATTTCCTGTGGACGTCCGAATTTCAGCGCTTTCGAAAAAATACCATTAGAGTTTTTGTTACAAATCGCGATATGACACTAAAAAAAAATCTGTGAATAAAATCAGATCACAAATTCTCCATGATTGACTGTTCGATTTTTTCTGTAATACAACAAACTTTTTGATAAAAACCCAACAAAAAATGTAATAGCTGAATTTTTTTATGTTCGGAGACGTAAATTATTATTAAATGATTATTATATTAAAATTATACAAATTGTTAACGATTGATGATTTTTTACTGCTCATCTAAGCGTTAAAAAATGATGGATCGTTGGCAATATGTTATAGATTATTTTTTTGCTAATACAAAAAGAATAAAACACGTTTGTCGACCGAAAACGTTGCCTTTCCATCGTCTATCGTTTTTTTATCCGTGTTTAATTACTTTTTAATAGATACGAAGCGCAGATAGTGTCCGTCGTAACATTGCGGTCGGTGAGATCTGCGATGGAACGGGAACGAGCCCGAGTTCGTCCTGCAATTCCAAACAATATCGTGAGACTGGGCGACCTGCTACACGACTGCCCCTTAACTTACGATATATTCCGTGGGATAGCAAGAGGAACGGACGGTTTGATCGCTCTTATATTTTCAAGTGTACAAATCGTGCCCCGAAATATTAACGAGGTGAGGGAAATATTTGTCAACTGCATCTTTACGGTGAGTATTTACGCCCCGACTCGAAATAGTTATTTTCGTTATTTTTAAAATTACGCTTTTCGTTTTTTGGGAAATGTTCGCAGGATGACACTGTCTCGCACTAGAGCGAGAAAAAATGGCATATTGCGTTTGTACGCATGCGCCGTATTTTTTTCGCATATGATGCGTGAAAGTGCCTTTCTGCATTGAATTCACAGGAATGGATAGCAGGATTTTAGGCACATGCGTTAGGAAAAGAAAAATTGTATGTACTTCCGTTCATTGACGCTGAATTTTTTTGCAGACACACCCGGCAGGAACGAGGCCATTCCGAGTACTTACGATATATATCCGTACCACGGACGTGGTAAGTTTATTTATTAAACACTGCACCGTTTTATCTAAGTCACTCATGCAGCGCTCGTACATTTTTGTCTTCTGTTCTAGCCTTTTCCGATAATCTACGCGGTGATTGAAAGAAGCAGCGAAGCATTATACGTCGCCTTGTGGAATCGGATTTTTGAATTGGCCCCAGGGTTGCGAAATAGCGTTAGAACTGTCATCAGCGATTTTGAAAGACAGATGATCGCTTCGATTCGACGAGAACTGCCGCACGTTAATATAAACGGCTGCTGGTTTTTTTATCGTCAGGTAAATATATACAATTTTAAAGCAGTTGATCGAAGAGCTAAAAAAAATTGCTTTTATTTACTTTTATTAACAGGCTCTGTTGAAAAGATGGGTAAGACTTGAGCTGACCGCAGCGCCACACGAGGTGCTTTGGATGGCGAGTGCTCTACCCCTTGTGCCTGTCGTACGTTTCACGGAAGCTCTAAATTATATCGCAACGGTCGGGGATAGAGTAGCGAGCGAGCATCCAAATATTCTTCAATTTGTCCATTACATGAGAACGCAATGGTTACCTCTATCAGAGATCGCAGCGGTTGAACGAGCATCGTTGAACATGAGCGACATGTGTGAAACTTTTCACCGATATATCACCGTAAATCTCAGTGGTCGGTATCGAAACATTTGGAGTTGGCTTGGTGAGTGAAAAAACATACTTTCAACTCTGTACACTATTGAAGAAAAAAAATTACATCTATCAATCTAATTATAAACATTTAATAATAACATCGTGTAATGTATACTTGTTATAGACAAGCTCGGCAACATCCTGGCAACCCACGACATGGACTGGCACGGTGGTCGGCCAATAATGCGCCGTAGTACGCAACTTCAAATTCGGGAAAGTGCTCGTATCGCACAAGTACAGGACAATCTGTCTACGGGAAGGTAATGCGTCTCTTCACTTTTGTTGATCTTTTTTCCTAAATGGAATTATACACGTGTATACGTGTATGTATTGAAAAACAGCTTATTTTATATGCATATTTTTTTTAACTTCGTAGAGTCACCATCGAAGAATTTTTGCTCGGCATCATCGATTATCGTAGACGGGACGAGATCGCCTCGAACATCGACATGGTTATAGGTATGTCTGCTCCACAGGGCATTAATGAGACACACGAATGAATTTTATTTCTGTTACATTTCAGATCAAGAAAATCATTACGAGAACGACGATGAAGTTGCTACCCGAGATTGCTTTGCCGTGGACAACGGCAATATTGACGGTGAGGCCGTTGCTGCTATCAATGGCGAACCGCCGATAGCACCGGTCAACATCAATATTGGTCGTGATGCAAACGGTAAGTTGTTGCATTATATATTCATTGCCTTCTACGTTACGTCTCAATCGTGGCGACAATCGATTTTTCATATTTTTTCTTTTAGTACTTGATGACGACGATAACCTCTCCGATGTTGCTGACCAACGGGAGCCTGAGAACGTCGACGTTCTTTGAGTAGACGACGTCATCTCGATCAGCGATACAAGCGAAATACTTTTAATTTCTGACGACGACGATGGTACGCTTATTTTAACATTTTTATCAATTATTTTTAACTTTTACTAAGGCTTACGCCAATCACCAAAATTCAGTACTTTTCTTTCGGTTCTTTCTATATCAGGCTAAGACGAAACGAATTTGATAACTAATATAACTTCACAGATGAACACGCTCAGCTGATGGATCTCTTCCACGACCTTCCAAATGGGGATCCGTACGAACCAGCCGATGCAGTTCAAAATGGAGGTGTTAACGAAGATTTTAACAATCGAAATGACGATTCGTACGAGGCTCTTGTCAACGATCGAGATGACGATCTGAACGAGGCTCTTGTCAACGATCGAGATGACGATCAGAACGAGGCTCTCGTCAACGATCGCGATGACGACCTGAATGAAGCTCTTGGCAACGACCGAAATTACAATCCGAACGAAGCTTTTGGTAACGATCGAAATGACGATTCGAACGAGATTCGAGATAATTATCGAAACAGAGTTGGCAACGAAGATCGAACGGAAGCAGAAAACGAAGATGTAATTGAAATCGTAAACGCGGATCGAGCCGAAGCAGACGACCCGGTCGTCCAAGTCGAGAGAAATGAAGGTGAAGAAACGGATGTCAGGTTCAGACGGTGTGCTGTTTGTCTCGGTCGTCGTCCGGAGCTCGTCCTCCATCCATGTGGCCATTTCGGTCTCTGCGCGGAGTGCAACGTGGCACTGCTGAACCGTATTTGTCCAGTATGCCGTGAGCATATTGAGCTTACCGTTAAAGTGTTCTTTGCATAAAGCTGTAGAAACGAAAAAAAAAAAAAATGATACTCCTGGAGAGTACAAACGTACAGAGTACGGTAAAATTTTAAGCATGTTCACTGTATAAGTTATGACAACTGTATATTTTAGCAAGTAACGTCTACATTTTTTATTCTATATAAATAAAAATAAACACAGTCTATGTTTCCAATCTGCGGTGTTTCTATTTATTAACCTAGATTTAAATAAAAAGAAATAAATCGAATATAGAAATAAGTAGAAATAAAAACTTGAAATAAAAATATTGTTACTTGTATTCATTCTTTTTTTCCTACCGTTTAAGGGTAGACTAAACGTGTATGAGTGCGAGAGAAAGAGAGACACAGCTAAAATTTTGAGTTCACTTTTCTCCGAAACGATACTATAAAATGAAAAAACAGAAAAAAAAACGAATTGCGGGGCTCACTGCATATTTAATTATCCCAGTGAGCCCCGCAAGTCATTAGTTATTTTATAAAACCCTTTCGGAGATACATGAATTCAAAATATTTTAACGTTGCCTTGATCTTTAGCCCCGCCTTAATCTCATCATGACTGAATTCAGAAACATCCTCTCGTACGCTAGGGCATCTTTATGTCTTTATTTATCACAGAGGGCTGTATAAGGACAAGTGGGTTAGAGTATGCGACTATGTTATATAATCCATTAAATGCGAGTACTTACCTTTGTAGGTTGACCGAAAATAATCAGTATTGTGAAGCTAATAAAAATTAAATAACGATTGTACATTTTTGCAACTTATTCCACATTCGTATACTTGTGATAATTTTCACAGTTTATCGCCAGTAGCAACTATGAATTATAAATATAGACGAGTACTTATCTCGTATAACACAGCTGATGTTTTTTTCGTGGCGTGTCAATTTGGCCGATTCAATCAATAACAATGATCGTCATCCCTACTTTATCGGCGCACGTTAACTGAGAGTGTCAGTTGGTGACCGTGTAGAGTCGAACTTGTGTCGAGTCGGAACTGTGATGAATCGCGTCCTGTGTAGAGTCGGTGAAAAAGCGGCCCGGCTGTGTACAGTTTCCCCGTGGAGAGTCATCCACGTGTAGAGTTTCGTCGTATCGAATTGTGTGCGCGTACAATATTTCTGGGGAGAATATTCGGTGTGTTGAATTTTCCTGTGTGAGGTTTTACTTGTGTAGAGTCTTGCTTTCGCTCGTTTGACTCGTTTACAATTTTGACATGGAGAGTTTTACCTGAGTACAGTCGTGGTATTCTAAGTTTAACGCGTGTACAGTTTTGTTGTGTAGAGTTAAAGCAATAAAAAGTATACTCGTGTAGAGTTTCAGCATGTTTACGGATAGATTTGTGTAGAGTCGAGTATTGTGTACAGTCGCGGTTGTGCACAGTCGGGCTACGTGTAGAGTTACGGTTGTGTAGAGTCGGTGGTGTAGAGTCGGTGATGTGTTGAGTCGGGCCCTGTAGAAACGACGTACTGCCCACGCACACGCACGCGCACGCGCACGCGCACGCACGCACGCACGCACGCACGCACGCACGCACGCACGCACGCACGCACGCACGCACGCACGCACGCACGCACGCACGCACGCACGCACGCACGCACGCACGCACGCACGCACGCACGCACGCACGCACGCACGCACGCACGCACGCACGCACGCACGCACGCACGCACGCACGCACGCACGCACGCACGCACGCACGCACGCACGCACGCACGCACGCACACACACACACACACACACACACACACACACACACACATCCACCCAGACATTTTTTCTAAATGTGATTTTTCGATGTTTTCGAACATTCTGAACACGTTTTCATTAAAATATCGAAATTTTTTTTTTTCACCAAAACAAAGCTTCCTCTATGAGGAAGCAAAATTTAAACTGTTCGATCGATTCTCCCCAAATTTAATAGGGATCATTGGGCACTTTCCAGTTATAGCAGTTTGAATTTTTCCCTTTTGATTCACACACACATACATGCCGCCGTACGCAACGCTCCGCGCGCCGCCGTGCGACCGTAAACTTTCTTCTTCGCGTTTTGTAAACGAGGCGACATGTCGGCCCACAAGACGTTTATTATCAAGCGAAAGCTTGCCAAAAAGCTCAGGCAAAACAGGCCTATCCCACAATGGGTAAGGATGCGCACTGGCAACACCATCCGGTACAACGCTAAGAGGCGTCACTGGAGGAGAACCAAGTTGAAGCTGTAAGCTGTTTTGGTTCAATCTTTGGCTACGTTGTTTCAAACCTGTGGAATGCTACCATCGCTACTTCCAATCATGGCTGTCGCTGGAGTTGATTAAATACACACATACATCCGGTCATTTTTTCTGAATGTGATTTTTCGATGTTTTCGAACATTCTGAACACGTTTTAGTTAAAATATCAATTTTTTTTTTTCGACAACATAGCTTCCTCAAGGAGGAAGCAAAACATACAAATACAAACAACATACAAATTTCATCGCCTCGTGTGGCGCGTGAAGCGTATAAAGAAAAAGAGGAATCGTCGTGGGTGCAACGGGGGGGCGGACTTCGAAAAAAGACAAAAAAGCTGGTTCTTTTTTTTTTACAAAACAAACTTTATCGTACGATCATTACATTAAGGTCTCAAGTACATATTTAAAATATATATTTCTTACTAAATATACATTCTTTGGTTCAGTTACAACTGGTATCGACAGTAAACTTTAAAGCTAGCATCGAAGCCACGTTTTAAAAAAGAAAATGAAACAATAAAAAATAAAATCCAGCGTACCTTTGGTCATTAAAAAACAAAAATTACATACTATTTCACGTATCGTATTTGAACTGAAAAAAAAACGAAAAAAAACTTGTTCGACAAAGCCAAAGCGAAACGAAAACATATAAATAGAACAAAGGAAAAAAGAACGTAATTCGAAACTAAAGAAAATTAAACAAAAAATTTCGGCTTTTGTCGCCATGTGATGCTAATAAGAGTAAAGATTAACGTGACTAAATTCTACAGTTTTTTGCTTATGAATAATTTTACCACTAATGCATTGACTAGCAGCAATATTACCAATCTCATCGATCGACTAATAACGATGGTGTGGTACCGACGAGCGACAATTCTGAATGATGATCAGCTTCGAAGCTCGTGAACGTGAGGGCCAGTCCACACCTAGAATGAAGGGCCAATTTTTAGATAAAACCTAATTGTATACGGAGCTTCAATCGCAGGTCGAGCTGACCGATAAAGGGCTGTGTGTGTGTGCGTGGGAGTGTGTGTGCGCGCGTGCATGCGGGTGTGTGTGTACAGGTGTGTGTGCGTGTGTGTGCGTGTGTGTACAGGTGTGTGTGCGTGTGTGTACAGGTGTGTGTGCGTGTGTGCTTGCGAGTGTGCGTGCATGTGTGCGTGCGAGTGTGCGTGCGAGTCTGCGTGCGAGTGTGCGTGCGCCTGTGTGTGCCAGAGTACATGCGTGGCGAGTGTATGCGTGTGCGTGTATGTGTGTAAAACTCACCGCTAGTAATACTGGGGCCTCCAGTACGGCGTCGGTGCCATCGATGGTCCGTATGGCGGTACCGATGCCATCGATGGTCCGTATGGCGGTACCGATGCCATCGATGGTCCGTATGGCGGTACCGATGCCATCGGTGGCGTCGGTGCCACCGATGGTCCATATGGTGGTACCGATGCCATCGGTGGCGTCGGTGCCATCGGTGCCATATTTCCTTGGTTGTGAAATGCAGCCGTCACAGCTATATGGATTTTCTAAAACAAATCAATATGATTAATGAATAACAATATTTTTGTTGGATCATTGCATCAATAAATTTCTTAAGGTAGTACTAGCACAATGACTGACGCCGCCTAAGTTCGAGAGAAAAAAGACAAAGATTACACTTCTAGATGAGAAAAAAAATCTGAAAAAATTCTAGCATATAAAAGGTGCTGAAAAGATTGTTTGTGCATAATAATAATTTCAGAATGTTCATAATAAATTACTGAAAAAAAAAATTGTGCCACAAATTACCCGGCAACCAAATATTTTTTTATCACGAAAATGATTTGTTAATTTTTACGAATACGTATGAATTTTTTCAGAATTTTATCTAATACTTGAAAATTACGATTTTAAACAAATTTTAACATAAAGGAAACGAATAACATTTTGGGATCATTATTATGGACGAACAATCTTATCAGCATCTTCCATATGCTTGATTTTTTTTCAGATTTTTATCCAATCGTGAAGTGTTTGTAATTCTCTTCTATTCCTCTCAAACTAAGGCGGCGTCAGTCATTGCGCTAGTACTACCTTAAGTAATTACTTACTTCATCCAATGAAACCTTTTGGCGCTTCGGCTTCGGTGCCGCCGGTTCTGCCTTTAGTTGTTGTTCTTGCCGTTGTTGATGTTGTTGTCGCTGCTTGTCCTTTCGGACTTGCCACCAGGCCGGTCGTGAAGCAGGCTGCGACTGCAGCACAGGCGCCTCCGATCGTTCGGAGAGCTGCTGCCGCAGCTCTGCAATGGTCCTATTATTATTCGCAATGATGATACTCTGTTGTAGCACCGTCGAACGCAGCATCTCTACATCTTGCTGCAACGCCAGAGTATCATCATTGCGAAAGTAGTAGCGCGGCTGCATCGGCTGAATCGGCGGTGGCTGAATCGGCGGCTGCCGAATCGTCGGCTGTTGCATCGGCGGCTGCCGAATCGTCGGCTGTTGCATCGGCGGCTGCCGAATCGTCGGCTGTTGCATGGGCGGCTGCGGAATCGTCGGCTGTTGAATCGGCGGCGACTGAATCGGCGGTGGTTGCATCGGCGGCGGCTGAATCTGCGCAGGTTGCGTCGGCGGCGGCTGAATCTGCGCAGGTTGCGTCGGCGGCGGCTGAATCTGTGCAGGTTGCTTTGCCGGCGGCTGAATCTGCGCAGCTTGCGTCGGCGGTGGTTGCATCGGCATCGGCTGTGTCTGCGGCGGCGGTTGAATCTGTGCAGGTTGCGTCGGCGGTGGTTGCATAGGCATCGGCTGTGTCTGCGGCGACGGCTGAATAGACGGAGGTTGCGTCGGCGGCGGTTGAATCGGAGGCGGCTCCACTGGCGGAAATTGGCGTGCCGGTGGCGGCCGCAGTTCTGGGAAATGCCCGTTATCCAGTGGCGGTGGTGGAGCGGGTAGTACCTCCTTCGGGGTCCGCTTCATTCGTAGCCCTCGCGGCGGTGTTGGTGGCGGCGGCGGTGGAGCATAGTGGCGTTTAGGACGACCTAAAATATAAATGTCGTAGATTAGAATTAAAAACACCGTTCAAACGATCTTTTTAGTGTGTGTGTGTGTGTGTGCGTGTTTTTTTTTTTTTTTTTTTTTTTTTCGAGGGTGGGTGGAAATCTTCATAGACACCGGGGAGCCCGTACTCCCCGGTAGTGTGGTGATTTATACCCACTAAAACCACCTCCCTGCAGAACACCTACCAATCCCCACGGCACCGCTATTAAGCATTACTTCGCGGGGTGGCAATGCCCTCAGCCCTTCCTCTTTTCGATCATCTCCTACGTCCCCCGTCCTCACTATGTGAGCTTAGGGGTTCGGAAGATCTTTTCCTGCAGTATGACATATGTCGTGTAGACTTACGTCCGTATTCTTACACGCTCTATGCGCCTCAATTCCTTCATTAGCTCTGCGGCAAACTTGCCAACAGCTTCCCATTTTTCTTTTAAAGATAGCATGTGTGCGACAACTGTTTCCGGTGTAAAGCCACCAAGTACTGCGTCCAGGTCCTCTCGTGCATCCGTAAATCGAGGACATTCAAAAAACACGTGGTCTGCGTTCTCGGGTACCTTACAGTTGGGGCAGTCAGGTGTGTCGTCCAGTTTGAACCTATAAAGGTATTCCCGGAAGCAACCATGGCCCGTAAGCATTTGACTGAGGTAGTAGTCTACTTCACCATGGCCTCTCGCCATCCACGGCTGGATGTGTGGTATGAGGCGATACGTCCATCTACCCTTCTCCGAGTTGCTCCATCGTTCTTGCCACTGACTAAGGGTATTCGCTTTTTCGACTTGCTCCTGCACTTCGTCTCTCGCATAGTACAGCCTTCGTCTTTCATCAGCTATGAGCTCAATTGGTGTCATTCGGGCGATGACACAAGCTGCGTCGTCTGATACGGTACGATATGCGCTGATCACTCTCAGAGCGGTCCTTCTTTGCACTGACACCATCTTCCTCCTGTATGTTTCTATCTTCATGGCTTCAGCCCAGATGGGCGCTCCGTAAGCCATGATGGATGTTACAACAGCAGCCAGTAACCGTCTTCGGCTACATTTCGGCCTGCCAACATTAGGCATTATACGCCTGAGCGCCATGTTCACTTTCGCGGCTTTTTCACTGACATGTTCAAGGTGCTCCTTGAAGGTCAGCCTTGCATCGATCATGACTCCCAAATATCTGATGTGGGGCTTTGACGTTATCTCATGGTCACCCATTGTGAATGTCATGGTTTCCCTTTTTTTTCGTCCGGTAATCAAAACGGCCTCCGTCTTGTGCTCGGCCAGCTGTAGTCCCACCGATGACAGCCATGTCCGTATGACCGCCACTGACTCATTACAGATTCGGGTTGCCTCCTCCACGTATTTTGCTACGATGACTAACGCAACGTCGTCAGCAAATCCCACTATCTTCGCTTCGTCCGGTATTGGGAGTCTGAGGATATCATCGTACATGATGTTCCAGAGCAAAGGGCCCAGCACCGATCCCTGTGGAACACCGCCGGTGATTTTATACTCTTTCGGACCGTCTTCCGTATTATACATCAACGTCCTGCTACTCAGGTAGTCAGCAAGGATCTTTCTCAGATAGCTTGGCACACCCAGTTTCTGTAGTTTGTCTCGGATACAATCCCACTTAGCAGAGTTGAAAGCGTTTTTTATATCCAGCGTTACTACAGCGCAGTACTTTTTGGATCCTCTTTTCCATCTTTTGCCCTTTATCGCTTGTTGCGCGGTGTCTACTACGACTTTAATAGCATCCACCGTGGAGCGTGCTTTTCTGAAACCGTATTGGTGGTCTGCTAGACCCCCGATTTCATCCATGACCTTCTCCAGCCTGTTGTAAATAATGCGTTCCAGTATTTTTCCAGCTGTGTCCAGCATACACAGTGGCCGGTAGGACGATGGCTCCATTAGGGGTTTCTTCCCTTTTGGAAGCAGCACTAGCCGCTGCTTTTTCCATCGTTCTGGGAACAGACCTTCTACTAGACATGCATTGTACATGTTGACAAACATGTCAGATCTTGCTCGTATCGCTGTTTTCAAGGCTAGATTTGGGATGCCATCCAGTCCAGGAGCTTTGCTATTCCCAATTCGGCCACACACCTTAAGAAGTTCCTCCGTTGTAACCAGTGGTATGGTCTCCCTTAGTGGCATCAGGGTCTCTGGTGCGGTTTCTTGTTGTTGTGGAAATAGCCCTACAACAATTTTGAGCGTCAGCTCACCGCATGTTGGGAGCTGCATGCAGGAGTTGTTCAGCTTTGCCATGACTGTCTTATACGGTCTCCCCCATGGGTCTCGATTCACTTCGTTACACAGTTCAAGCCAGCATCGTCGTTTGCTTACTCGAATGGCAGCTGTGAGTTTCACTCGGGCTTCCTTATATCGTTGTTGGCACTCAACAAAGCTACTACTTCCTCTAGCACGTTGGTATAGTCGTCTTGCTCTATGGCACTCCTTGCGCAGCCGAGCAATCTCTTCGTTCCACCAGTAGGCTGGTGGGAGATGACGAGAAGGCTTCCTTCTCGGCATGGACGCATCGCACGCTCTTGTTACCGTTTCCATAGTATTTTGGACAATCGCCTCCGCGCCGTGGGTCGGTCCTACGGTGTCCTCCAGGGCAAGAATAAAAGTCTCTTCATCGAAGTTGCTGATCTTCCACCCCATCGGAGACGACTTCGGTCTGCGGTCTGCTCTCTTATGTACAGGAATTTCCCATAGGATGGCCTGGTGATCACTATGCGTGTAGTGCTCACTGACCGCCCACTCGATGCCAGCTCTTCCTAGGCCGCTGCTGATGAATGTCAGGTCTATGATAGATCCTGTGCCTGCTCTTCGAAAGGTCGGTGAGTTTCCGCTGTTCACGAGCATGACATCGAGTACCGATATGGCTTCCAGGAGCGCCAGACCACGGCTGTCCGTCTCAGCACTGCCCCATGTGTGTGTGTGTGTGTGTGTGTGTGTGTGCGTGTGCGTGTGCGTGTGCGTGTGCGTGTGCGTGTGCGTGTGCGTGTGCGTGTGCGTGTGCGTGTGCGTGTGCGTGTGCGTGTGCGTGTGCGTGTGCGTGTGCGTGTGCGTGTGCGTGTGCGTGTGCGTGTGCGTGTGCGTGTGCGTGTGCGTGTGCGTGTGCGTGTGCGTGTGCGTGTGCGTGTGCGTGTGCGTGTGCGTGTGCGTGTGCGTGTGCGTGTGCGTGTGCGTGTGCGTGTGCGTGTGCGTGTGCGTGTGCGTGTGCGGGAGAGCGAGAGCGAGAGCGAGAGCGAGAGCGAGAGCGAGAGCGAGAGCGAGAGCGAGAGCGAGAGCGAGAGCGAGAGCGAGAGCGAGAGCGAGAGCGAGAGCGAGAGCGAGAGCGAGAGCGAGAGCGAGAGCGAGAGCGAGAGCGAGAGCGAGAGCGAGAGCGAGAGCGAGAGCGAGAGCGAGAGCGAGAGCGAGAGCGAGAGCGAGAGCGAGAGCGAGAGCGAGAGCGAGAGCGAGAGCGAGAGCGAGAGCGAGAGCGAGAGCGAGAGCGAGAGCGAGAGCGAGAGCGAGAGCGAGAGCGAGAGCGAGAGCGAGAGCGAGAGCGAGAGCGAGAGCGAGAGCGAGAGCGAGAGCGAGAGCGAGAGCGAGAGCGAGAGCGAGAGCGAGAGCGAGAGCGAGAGCGAGAGCGAGAGCGAGAGCGAGAGCGAGAGCGAGAGCGAGAGCGAGAGCGAGAGCGAGAGCGAGAGCGAGAGCGAGAGCGAGAGCGAGAGCGAGAGCGAGAGCGAGAGCGAGAGCGAGAGCGAGAGCGAGAGCGAGAGCGAGTTTGTCGGAATTTCATAATCTTCAACTGTAATAATTTCGCCATTTGCATTGATAGTGCCGCTTTCGATCTTCGTTATTGTCATTGCGCTTTGTCGCCATTGTCTTCGGCCTCACTTGTTGCTTCTATAACAAAGGCAACACGTGTAGGCCAAAAACAAAGGCGACATCGGAGAATGAAAACGGCACCATGAATGCAAAGCACCAAATTATTATAGTTGAAAATGAGATTCCGTCGAAAATTCGTCAAAAAACAATGTACTTACGTGTGCGACCGGGCTTCATCTTCACGTACTGCCGGTTACGTACTAATGGTGAGACGCTTCGACTCGACTCGAGACACTTGTGGCTGTGGAGGGATAGAAGCGCGTGTCGCTCGAGCACACGAGCAGGGGGCCCCCTGCTCGCGGAGTCCGGCGACAGAGCGCTATAGTCACTCCGCCCATATTGCCGCTCACATGCGTACTCTCGCGACGCTTTATTGTTATTTCGTGAGTTTATTTGGTATTTCGTGAGTTTATTTGTTATTTCGTGAGTTTATTTGTTATTTTGTGAGTTTATTTTTTATATCGTGAATTTATTTGTTATTTCGTGAATTTCTTAGGCATTGACAGGCCGGTGAGACGAAATCTTCGTGAAATGTTCGTGGGATTCTAATAAAGAAATGGAATACATTACGTGAGTCATTATTCTAATTATTTATTTATTTATTTTATTGACGGGACGAACCCTTTTACTTTGAAATGAATCTTTTTTTTACGATTTTTTTTTTTTATTTTTTAAAATAATTTCAGAAAACCCACAAAAAAAGGCAGGTGTCTTCGAGACAGGAACACCAGCTGCCGCCGCAGGAACAGCAGCAGCTGCCACGACAATGGCAGCCATCGCATCAACAGCAGCAGCTGCAACGACAATAGCAGCCGCCACCACAGCAGCAACACCAGCAGCCGCTGCGACAACAGCAGCCGCCGCCACAGCAGCAACACCAGTAGCCACCGACATAGAGGTAGGAATGGCACCGCTAAGTTTCAAAGGCTACGATGTAGATAGCACTTGAATATGTGATGCATTAAGGTCCCTGATTAATAGTTTCAGTGTGACTGAGCCCAAAAACTATTAGTCGGAGAGCTCAACGCATCACATGTTTAAGTTTATCTTCATCGTAGCCCTTGAAGCCTTGCGCTCCCATTCCTTGTTTTACGTGCCATAAGAGATAAAAAAAATGCAATAATTATTGCATTCGTCAGTGTCGCTGGCTTGCTAGTAATATAATTTTGTCATCGACACTGAAAAATATAATTATAATTGTATTTTTTGAGTCCTTATAGCATGTAGAGGAAGGAATGGCAGCGCAAGGTTTCGAAAGCTACAATGAAGATAGTCCTCAAATATGTGATGCATTCAGCTCTTCGATTAATAGTTATAGAGTGACTAGACCGAAAACTATTAATCAGAGAGCTCAATGGATAAGATATTTCAGTACTATCCACATCATAACCTTAGAAACCTTGCGCTGTCATTCCTTCTTCTATGTGCCATAAGTGCTCAAAAAATTCAATTATAATTATGTTCTTCAGTGTCGATGGCAAAATAATATTATTTACAAGTCAGCGACACTGCAGAATGCAATCATTATTGAATTTTTTTAAGCTCTTATAGCACATAAAGGAAGGAATGGGAGCGCAAGGCTTTGAAGGCTACGATGAAGATAGAATTTAAACATGTGATGTGTTGAACTCTCCAACTAATAGTTTTTTGGGCCGGTCGCTCTGAAACTATTAATCGGAGAGCTCAATGCATCACATATTCAAGTACTATCTACATCGTACCCTTCAAAACTTAGCGGTGCCATTCCTACCTCTGCGTGCCATGAGAGCTCAAAAACATCCCGCTAATTCAACCGTTACCTGTCGATGCGAGGATGCGTTAAAAAACAAAAAAAACGCCGAGTAATATGCTCTTGTGCGATAATGATCCCGCTAATTCCACAGTCTCCTGTTGATGCGAGGATCTATTTAAAAAAAATATATCGCCGAGCATATAGGCTCTTGTATGGTAATAACGATCCCGCTAATTCGACAGTGACCTGTCGATGCGAGGATATGACTAAAAAAAAAAGAAAATCGCCGAGCTTATTTGCTCTAGTGCGATAAAGATCCCGCTAATTCGACAGTGACCTGTCGATGCGAGGATCGGATTAAAAAAAAAAAAAAATCGCCGAGCTTATTTGCTCTAGTGCGATAAAGATCCCGCTAATTCGACAGTGACCTGTCGATGCGAGATCTGACTAAAAAAAAAGAAAATCGCCGAGCTTATTTGCTCTAGTGCGATAAAGTCTCGCTAATTCGACAGTCACCTGTCGATGCCAGGATCTGATGTAAACAAAAAAAAAAAAATCGCCGAGCCTATTTTGTTCTAGCGCGATAAAGATCCTGCTAATTCGACAGTTACCTGTCGATGCGAGGATCTGATATAAAAAATAATCGCCGAGCTTATTTGCTCTAGCGCGATAAAGATCCCGCTAATTCGACAGTGACCTGTCGATGCGAGGATATGACTAAAAAAAAAAAGAAAATCGCCGAGCTTATTTGCTCTTGGGCGATAACGATCCCGCTAATTCGACAGTCACCTGTCAATGCGAGGAACTGACTAAAAAAAAAAGAATCGCCGAGCAATAGACTCTTGTGCGATAAGGATCCCGCTAATTCGACAGTCACCTGTCGATGCGAGGATCTGATGTAAAAAACAAATCGCCGAGCCTATGTGTTCTAACGCGATAAAGATCCCGCTAATTCGACAGTGACCTGTCGATGCGAGGATCGGATTCAAAAAAAAAAATCGCCGAGCTTATTTGCTCTAGCGCGATAAAGATCCCGCTAATTCGACAGTGACCTGTCGATGCGAGGATCGGATAAAAAAAAAAAAATCGCCGAGCTTATTTGCTCTAGTGCGATAAAGATCCCGCTAATTCGACAGTGACCTGTCGATGCGAGGATCTAATATAAAAAAAAAAAAAAATCGCCGAGCCTATTTGTTCTAGCGCGATAAAGATCCCGCTAATTCGACAGTGACCTGTCGATGCGGGGATCTGATATAAAAAATACTCGCCGAGCTTATTTGCTCTAGCGCGATAAAGATCCCGCTAATTCGACAGTGACCTGTCGATGCGAGGATATGACTAAAAAAAAAAGAAAATCGCCGAGCTTATTTGCTCTAGTGCGATAAAGATCCCGCTAATTCGACAGTGACCTGTCGATGCGAGGATCGGATTAAAAAAAAAAAAAATCGCCGAGCTTATTTGCTCTAGTGCGATAAAGATCCCGCTAATTCGACAGTGACCTGTCGATGCGAGATCTGACTAAAAAAAAAGAAAATCGCCGAGCTTATTTGCTCTAGTGCGATAAAGTCTCGCTAATTCGACAGTCACCTGTCGATGCCAGGATCTGATGTAAACAAAAAAAAAAAATCGCCGAGCCTATTTTGTTCTAGCGCGATAAAGATCCTGCTAATTCGACAGTTACCTGTCGATGCGAGGATCTGATATAAAAAATAATCGCCGAGCTTATTTGCTCTAGCGCGATAAAGATCCCGCTAATTCGACAGTGACCTGTCGATGCGAGGATATGACTAAAAAAAAAAAGAAAATCGCCGAGCTTATTTGCTCTTGGGCGATAACGATCCCGCTAATTCGACAGTCACCTGTCAATGCGAGGAACTGACTAAAAAAAAAAGAATCGCCGAGCAATAGACTCTTGTGCGATAAGGATCCCGCTAATTCGACAGTCACCTGTCGATGCGAGGATCTGATGTAAAAAACAAATCGCCGAGCCTATGTGTTCTAACGCGATAAAGATCCCGCTAATTCGACAGTGACCTGTCGATGCGAGGATCGGATTCAAAAAAAAAAAATCGCCGAGCTTATTTGCTCTAGCGCGATAAAGATCCCGCTAATTCGACAGTGACCTGTCGATGCGAGGATCTGACTAAAAAAAAAAAGAAAATCGCCGAGCTTATTTGCTCTAGTGCGATAAAGATCCCGCTTATTCGACAGTGACCTGTCGATGCGAGGATCGGATAAAAAAAAAAAAAATCGCCGAGCTTATTTGCTCTAGTGCGATAAAGATCCCGCTAATTCGACAGTGACCTGTCGATGCGAGATCTGACTAAAAAAAAAGAAAATCGCCGAGCTTATTTGCTCTAGTGCGATAAAGTCTCGCTAATTCGACAGTCACCTGTCGATGCCAGGATCTGATGTAAACAAAAAAAAAAAAAATCGCCGAGCCTATTTTGTTCTAGCGCGATAAAGATCCCGCTAATTCGACAGTCACCTGTCGATGCGAGGAACTGACTAAAAAAAAAAGAATCGCCGAGCAATAGACTCTTGTGCGATAAGGATCCCGCTAATTCGACATTCACCTGTCGATGCGAGGATCTGATGTAAAAAACAAATCGCCGAGCCTATTTGTTCTAACGCGATAAAGATCCCGCTAATTCGACAGTGACCTGTCGATGCGAGGATCGGATTAAAAAAAAAAAAATCGCCGAGCTTATTTGCTCTAGCGCGATAAAGATCCCGCTAATTCGACAGTGACCTGTCGATGCGAGGATCTGACTAAAAAAAAAAAGAAAATCGCCGAGCTTATTTGCTCTAGTGGGATAAAGATCCCGCTTATTCGACAGTCACCTGTCGATGCGAGGATCTAATATAAAAAAAAAAATCGCCGAGCCTATTTGTTCTAGCGCGATAAAGATCCCGCTAATTCGACAGTGACCTGTCGATGCGGGGATCTGATATAAAAAATAATCGCCGAGCTTATTTGCTCTAGCGCGATAAAGATCCCGCTAATTCGACAGTGACCTGTCGATGCGAGGATATGACTAAAAAAAAAGAAAATCGCCGAGCTTATTTGCTCTAGTGCGATAAAGATCCCGCTAATTCGACAGTGACCTGTCGATGCGAGGATCGGATTAAAAAAAAAAAAAATCGCCGAGCTTATTTGCTCTAGTGCGATAAAGATCCCACTAATTCGACAGTGACCTGTCGATGCGAGATCTGACTAAAAAAAAAGAAAATCGCCGAGCTTATTTGCTCTAGTGCGATAAAGTCTCGCTAATTCGACAGTCACCTGTCGATGCCAGGATCTGATGTAAACAAAAAAAAAAAAATCGCCGAGCCTATTTTGTTCTAGCGCGATAAAGATCCTGCTAATTCGACAGTTACCTGTCGATGCGAGGATCTGATATAAAAAATAATCGCCGAGCTTATTTGCTCTAGCGCGATAAAGATCTCGCTAATTCGACAGTGACCTGTCGATGCGAGGATATGACTAAAAAAAAAAGAAAATCGCCGAGCTTATTTGCTCTTGGGCGATAACGATCCCGCTAATTCGACAGTCACCTGTCGATGCGAGGAATTGACTAAAAAAAAAAGAATCGCCGAGCAATAGACTCTTGTGCGATAAGGATCCCGCTAATTCGACAGTCACCTGTCGATGCGAGGATCTGCTGTAAAAAACAAATCGCCGAGCCTATTTGTTCTAACGCGATAAAGATCCCGCTAATTCGACAGTGACCTGTCGATGCGAGGATCGGATTAAAAAAAAAAAAATCGCCGAGCTTATTTGCTCTAGCGCGATAAAGATCCCGCTAATTCGACAGTGACCTGTCGATGCGAGGATCTGACTAAAAAAAAAGAAAATCGCCGAGCTTATTTGCTCTAGTGCGATAAAGATCCCGCTTATTCGACAGTCACCTGTCGATGCGAGGATCTAATATAAAAAAAAAAATCGCCGAGCCTATTTGTTCTAGCGCGATAAAGATCCCGCTAATTCGACAGTTACCTGTCGATGCGAGGATCTGATATAAAAAATAATCGCCGAGCTTATTTGCTCTAGCGCGATAAAGATCCCGCTAATTCGACAGTGACCTGTCGATGCGAGGATCGGATTAAAAAAAAAAAAAATCGCCGAGCTTATTTGCTCTAGTGGATAAAGATCCCGCTAATTCGACAGTGACCTGTCGATGCGAGATCTGACTAAAAAAAAAGAAAATCGCCGAGCTTATTTGCTCTAGTGCGATAAAGTCTCGCTAATTCGACAGTCACCTGTCGATGCCAGGATCTGATGTAAACAAAAAAAAAAAAAAAATCGCCGAGCCTATTTTGTTCTAGCGCGATAAAGATCCTGCTAATTCGACAGTTACCTGTCGATGCGAGGATCTGATATAAAAAATAATCGCCGAGCTTATTTGCTCTAGCGCGATAAAGATCCCGCTAATTCGACAGTGACCTGTCGATGCGAGGATATGACTAAAAAAAAAAAGAAAATCGCCGAGCTTATTTGCTCTTGGGCGATAACGATCCCTCTAATTCGACAGTCACCTGTCGATGCGAGGATCTGATATACAAAAAAAATCGCCGAGCCTATTTGTTCTAGCGCGATAAAGATCCCGCTAATTCGACAGTGACCTGTCGATGCGAGGATCGGATTTAAAAAAAAAAAAAATCGCCGAGCTTATTTGCTCTAGCGTGATAAAGATCCCGCTAATTCGACAGTGACCTGTCGATGCGAGGATCTGACTAAAAAAAAAAGAAAATCGCCGAGCTTATTTGCTCTAGTGCGATAAAGATCCCGCTTATTCGACAGTCACCTGTCGATGCGAGGATCTAATTAAAAAAAAAAAAAAAATCGCCGAGCCTATTTGTTCTAGCGCGATAAAGATCCCGCTAATTCGACAGTTACCTGTCGATGCGAGGATCTGATATAAAAAATAATCGCCGAGCTTATTTGCTCTAGCGCGATAAAGATCCCGCTAATTCGACAGTGACCTGTCGATGCGAGGATCGGATTAAAAAAAAAAAATTGCCGAGCCTAATTGCTCTAGTGCGATAAGGATTCCCGCTAATTCGACTTGTCGATGCGAGAATCTGATAAAACAATATATATATATATATATATATATATATATATATATATATATATATATATATGCTCTTGTTCGATGATCCCGCTAATTCGGTTGTCAATTGCTGATGTGGAGATATATTTTCGCGAAACATCGCGAGCAAAGTCGCCGAGTATATAGACTCTTGTGCGCGGGACATTGTATCGAGAATTTGAAATTCTCGGTGCAGTGGCTCTCAATTTCTGTAGAACTAAGAAACCAGCAGATGCGCCGGGCGACACCTGGCGGTTCGAGGCAGAGTTACTGTTTCGGTAACCTGCCTTACCGCGAGAGCCGGACCGCGCCGCGTCGCTCCAGCGTGTTTCACATGCTCTTAAGGCGTATGTGTACTTTCGTCGCCTCAAAACCAGGTTGATATTCAATTTTTTTCACCCCGATATTGGAATGATACGGTCGGGCTTTTATAAGGTTAGTCAAGTTCCATTTGCTATTCAGTGCTAGTCAGGTTTCATTCGTTTGTAATTTTTAAAAAATTTATAAGCAATAGAATTATTATTGTTTACTGCACAGCTGTATGGCCAGTTGACGAACATAGTCTCGTTCATTGACGTGATATACAATAAAAAATGGAAAAAGCTATTTCATAATTTCATTTCAAAAGCTGTTTTATTCATACGTGATTCATCCGTCAATACAAAGAATGATATACTAATTTTTGTAATCATGTCATCCCTATGCCCTTGGGCAATTAGTAATTTTGTTTGATAATTGTAGTAATGATTTATTATGTTTATTTTTATTGCTCTTGTTTTGGTCGAATATCAGGTACACAATGATTAACAAAAGCAAGAGCAATACGAATTGACATAACAAATAATTATTATAATTATCAATTAAAATTACTTAATTAACCCCTAACGAGGATAGGGACAAGATAATTACAAAAATCTATGTATACCTGTTTGTGTTAACAAATCACGTATGAATAATACAGCTTTTGAAATGAAATGTTGAAGTAGGATTATCCATTTTTTATTTCACGATTTCTCCTATATTCACTCCAGTGATACACGATGCACGCGTATTATGACAGATTTTCCTCGATTTTCCTAGGTCTGTGGCAGAATGACGGACTGGATGCTGACCCGGGCAGACCCATAAGCAACTGTCTACAGACCCGGAAAAATGCACTAAAATAATAATAATAATAATAATAATAAAACTTTCGAATGACCTGATAATAATAAAACTTTCGAATAGGATTCAAATCTGGCGATTCGCTCGGCCACCGCATTAACTCGATCTCGGGGTGGTCATCAAACCATGCCATGGTTTGACGAGGAGTATGCACGGCGCTATTATCCTGCAGAAATACTATTCTTGGATACTCAGCTTCAGGGAACCTTTCTCTTGCGCACGGTAGCATCACCTGATCCAACATTTCGACGTATTCTGCAGAGTTCATATGTGGTGTAATTTCCTGAATGGCCATAACACCACCACCAGACATGCAGCCCCAGAACCCGCACGAAATGCGGGTTCTGGGGCTGCATGTTCAAATGTATATCGCGGATTCATCTTAAATTATCGGCCCCGTGGTGGATAAACTATTCGGCGTCCATCGCCCGATGACTTAAAGACCTGTTATTGAATATTAAGAAAAGTTAACATCATTTTCACACAAAAAAAGTTAAGTTGACGGGTAAGTTGTTGAACAATTTTTTTTTTCATCAATTTGATAATAGCATTTTGGAATTATTAATATGCCAAATTAATATTTTCAACACCGTTTATATACTTGATTTTTTATAGATTTTTGTCACATCGAGAAGTTTTCGAAATTCTCTCAGAATCTCGGAGTCTCGTGGCGGGAAGAGAGACCACTTCCGGCACATTCCATATTCTTCGTTAACGTTCTCGAGTCTAATCAACCCAGTGCTGCCCTTTTAACAGGACACAGGAGAACCAGTACTACTTCGAGAGAACTTTCTTTCTACGTTGATATGATCACGGTGAAATTTCCATGAAATATATGTCGCCACGATGCACACCCCGTATCCGTAACATTTTTTTTATCATCGAATTTTTCTACATTTCGGTAAGTTAGCATCCCCAACGAAATGTCGCGTAGGCAAGCTATAAACCTACCGATTCAATGGTGATTTAAGCTTGGGTTGACTGGAGAAGATTTCACTACGAACAATTAATATCTTTTCTCTTCTTCAATATTTTTAATTGATTTTTTTGTTAAATTTAATTAATTTAATAAAAAGAACAAATTATTAATGAAAAAAAAAAATCGACGCTTGAAAAAGCTAAGTCGGAGTATCGCGTCGAGACACAAAACAATATGGAGCGAAGGCCATGCGAAGACGAGAAATCGTCAATTCAACTGGAATTGCTCATATGCATAAAAACTCTTTTTTTATTTTTTCAAATTATTATCAAAGGTATACTGTTTGTAGGTATTGCGGCAACCTTCAATGTGAAACTCGTCACTCGTTCAGATACTTTCAAAAGATAATCCATTTCTCAGATAACTGTCAAACAGGCATTTATGTCGAGCAGTGTACACCAGTCAGTGATAGACCGATTGAATCGAGACCCAGGCTGGTGTCACTATTGACCATGTACCAAAAAAATAATTCGTTTATCTTCCGATGGAACGGCAAACCACTTTCGGTGGAATTAGAAAGATTTCGGCAACTCACCAAAGATTAAGCGAACCAACCTTATCGGTTCAAGCAAATTCAAGCTGACTCCGTCCATTATCGTGAGAATTGTAGGCCGACACTGGTTTGACCAAAAAGAGTTTTGCCATGTCATTTTTTTTCCGAGATATAAATCAACTACCATTATAATCGGCAATAATTTTTTTTCTACTCGGAGTCAAACCAGCTTTCTCGTTGAAACCAGGTGTACACCAGTCAGTGATAGACCGATTGAATCAAGACCCCAGGCTGGTTTTACTATTGAGCATTTACCAAAACATAATTCGTTTATCTTCCGATGGAACGGCAAACCACTTCCGGTGGAATTAAAGAGATTTCGGCAACTCACTAAAGATTAAGCGAACCAGCCTTATCGGCTCAACCAAATATAAGCTAACTCCGTCCATTATGGTGAGAGTTGTAGTCGGACATTGGTTTGACCAAAAAGAGTTATGCCACGGCATTTTTTTTTCCGAGATATAAATCGACTACCATTATAATCGGCAATAATTTTTTTTCTACTCGGAGTCAAACCAGCTTTCTCGTTGAAACCAGGTGCACACCAGTCAGTACACCGATTGTTGTTGATACACCGATTGAATCAAGACCCCAGGCTTGTTTCACTATTGAGCATGTATCAAAACATAATTCGTTTATCTTCCGACGGAACGGCAAACCACTTCCGGTGGAATTAAAGAGATTTCGGCAACTCACTAAAGATGAAGCGAACCAGCCTTATCGGTTCAACCAAATGTAAGCTAAGTCTGTCCATTATCGTGAGAATTGTAGGGATGTGCACAAACCCGCTTTGCTCGAACAGTTCGTGTTTCGGTTCGGTAAGCTATTGATCGAACCTGATCGAGCCAAGCTTGAGCGGCGGAATCGTTCAAATCTGGCGAACTGTTCGAACCGTCGAACTGCTCGAACCCGTCGAACTGCTCGAACTCGTCGAACTGCTCGAACCCGTCAAACTGCCCGAACCCGTCGAACTGCTCGAACCCGTCGAACTACTCGAACCCGTCGAACTGTTCGAATCCATCCACCGATTGGAATTTATTTTTTTTGGGATTGGAACAGAGATACACACACGCGTGTGCGTGTGCGTGTGCGTGTGCGTGTGCGTGTGCGTGTGCGTGTGCGTGTGCGTGTGCGTGTGCGTGCGCGTGCGCGTGCGCGTGCGCGTGCGCGTGCGCGTGCGCGTGTGCGTGTGCGTGTGCGTGTGCGTGTGTGTGTGTGTGTGTGTGTGTGTGTGTGTGTGTGTGTGTGTGTGTGTGTGTGTGTGTGTGTGTGTGTGTGTGTGTGTGTGTGTGTGTGTGTGTGTGTGTGTGTGTGTGTGTGTGTGTGTGTGTGTGTGTGTGTGTGTGTGTGTGTCGAGCAAAACTTGAGCCTCGAGCAAACATATAGATGTTGAAAACATATTTCATTACCATCATAAATTGCTCTGCCCATCTGCCACCACTTGACCATTTTGTCCTCGTACGACAGTAGCTCCTTCGGTAGAGTGTAGTCCTACAATATGCGGCAACCCTTGACCGCCCGAATTAAATTCTTCTCCATATCAATTTTTATTTTCTCGACTATTTCTTGGAGTTCCTTCTCCGTGTCTTCCGCTGAATCTTCCTATATAAAACAAACCACAGGATATGTGTTGACAAATGTAAAAGTATGGAGAAAATGAATTCCCTTGATAGGATAACACCTATCCGTGTTATCCTCGACTCCTGCCTGCTATCTCTACTTCCAAATAAGCTTGGTGTTTAATCGTAGTCGTTTTTTTTCCTATAGCCGTAGTCACGTATAGGTTAGAGACCGGTATTATACTCAGTTTTTTCTTCGCAACTATTTCTTTATAAAAGTCTTCGGATATCGCAGACACCTGACTTCCTGAGTCTAATAAAATAAATTTCGTTGTACCAAACATCGTCGCTTTTATATGGGGACACCGGGTAAGTGATCTAGTTACTTCTTCTTTAGTACGGACCTCTTTGTTCTCAATTCCTTTCGCCAAATCTTCAACGAAATCGAAATCGGCACGACACGCTGGCGGACCGCTGTACAACGCATCGCATCTCAGTTTAAAGGACCCTGGTCTCTCGTATTTTGCGGCATGCGAGCCGGAGCAGAGTTCTGATTATTATTTTCGCGTGATATACCGGGCGGTGGGAAACGAGTATCTGGCAACTGGACTGGAATAAAGTCATTTCGAATATTCCGATGATAATTCGAGTAACCATCGTCGTATCGCGAACGCTTATAAGCTTGTTCCGGCCGTAATTCGTATCGACCTCTGTAATATTGATCGTATCGACCATTCGCTGAGTGATACCGTTCCCGATGATCAAACTCTCGCGACTCGTCTCTATTATTAGAATCGTAAAGATCCATTTGTCTTAGCCTTGGAGCACCGTTACGTGAATTCGCGGTATTGTTGACAAACCTACTATCGCTCTCGCGTTCTTTTGTCCTACGAATTCCATCAAGACTTCCCAAAGTTTGCCCGATAAGCGCGCTGTTATTATAATCCACGGTGACCAATCTCTCTTTGATCCACGCTGGATACTGCTGAATGATATTATAGTTTACTTCGTATTCTGTAAGCTCCGGTCTAAAATATCGCGCATCTTTGACTTGGCGGTAATAGTACGTTTGAAGCGACTCCTTTTGTGCGTTGTACCGACGTTCCAGCCACGCGTTTTTGAATTGCACCCGGATCGGAACGGAATAAAATTCATCTAAAAATCTGGCTTTAAACTGATCATACGTTTCGATATTATTTTGTAAGTCCATCCACAGACTCGCTCGTCCCTCTAACGCGTGTTCTACAATCGTCACTTTCTTTTCTTCCTTCACATTTTTTGCCTTAAAAAATCTTTCCATTTCCACTAAAAACTCTATCGGATTACGTTCGTAATCGTCTTTAAACTTCGGCATTTTTATGTCAATTTGAAAATTCTGGACATTACTTATTATCGTCGATATCTCTTCAGTATTTACCGCGCCTTGCTGGTTTCGATTATTCTCGAGTTGAGGGATATCTGGCCTCGGCTGTTGTTGTTGTTGAAGAGCGGCTCGTTGTGCCTCGATTTCGCGGCGTAAGCGTTCGAGCTCCTGTCGGTCTCTCTCCAGGCCCTCTCTCTCTCTCTCTCCAATGCTTGCCGCTGGGCTACCGTTGCGGGCGCGGCTGTATTGTCCGTATGCCCGGTCATTTTTTTTTCTCTCCTCACCCTGTCCACAAAACTATAATTAGACAATGTCGGTTTCGACTGTCGACCCGATTTCGTTATGACAATCTTTTTGCTGCTTTCAGCCATACACCGCAGAACACGCTATTAGAAACTAATATTCAGGGAAGGGAACATGGGATACCCTTCCAACCGAGGATAACACGGATTTGTCGAGGATAACACGGATAGGCTAATAATATCATCCTTGCATCAATGTTTCCTGCCAAGTGGGAATCATGAAGAGGAGAATTCATTGCTCACAATTGCGTTAATGGAGTGCGATAAAGAGCTCGCACAGAGGTTCAAAAAATTAACCGAACAACAGAAAGAAGATCCTAAACTGAAAAGAAGCTTTGAGAACAGTGTAGACGATTCCCCTGATTCATGTTTCCTCGTACATAACGATATACTATTTCATCGCAATAAAACAACCGATAATTGGAGGATTGTTATTCCGGAAAAGCTGCAAATAGCTTTAATCGAAGCAATACACGTGAAGCTAGGACATCCAGGAGTCTTTAAAACGTTAGAACATCTGAAAAAGTTTTATTATTGGAAAGGCATGGGCTCGCAAGTAAAACAATATGTCGTCAGCTGTGATCTATGTCAGAGGGTAAAGTATTTGTCGATCTCCATGGAAGGCGAGTATAATTTTGTTGCGTCGGAAAAACCAAATGATTTAGTGACAGTAGACTTCTATGGCCCTCTGCCAATGTCCAGAGGAGGAAACCAATATATTTTTGTCATGCTGGATGCATTTTCAAAATATGTTAGTTTATATCCTATGAAGAACGCTACGGCAAGAATGACGTTAAAGAAAGTTTTTAACAGCTTCATTCCTAAATTTGGCAAGCCCAATAAAATTCTCTCAGATCATGGAACACAATTTACATCGGCAATTTGGAAAACTCAACTAGAAGCGGAAAATATCAAGGTTTTATTTAGTTCAATTAGACACCCCCAGTCCAATCCTACAGAAAGAGTAATGAGAGAATTAGGACGATTGTTTCGAACGGTGTGCGCGGACAAACATACGAAGTGGGTAGAGTTCGTCCCAGATATCGAAAAAGTACTTAACATCACTGTACATCAAAGCACCGGGCTATCACCAGAAGAATTGCATTTTGGGAAACCAATCCAAGAGGAGATCCACAAACTCGTTGAATTCCCCGTGACTCAACCGAGAACACAAGAGTATTTAATAACCATGGCTCGAGACAATATGCTGAAAAATTTTGAAAATCGAAAAAAAGGTCAAAAGAATGGGTCCAAGGTCGAATTGTCCGTGGGAGATCTCGTACTCTTGCGAGTGAGACATTTGTCGAATGCACTCGATCGGGTCATTAAGAAATTTTTCCATTTGTTCGAAGGCCCTTATAAAATTGTCAAACAAGTAGGCGACAATGCATTCGTTATATCCGATCCGAAAAATGAGGCAAAAGAACGGGGTACGTATAATCGTCTGAATCTACGAAAGTATTATACGACTAAAGAAAAGTAAAGTCTGGAGGTTGAGGGATCTCTGGATACGTTACGAGCTTCCATAATATACCTGTCCAGGCTCGACTCTCTCATCTATTTAGGGAAAAGCGTTGTAAATAAAATTAATAAATAAGGTTTAGAATATTCCAAAACTTAGCGTAGGATAAGAATGACAAAGGTTGATAAAAGACTGGGTATGACTAAAAGAAATGAGATTTCTGTTGTAACCACGATAAGGACAAGTAATGGTGTATAAAGAGAAACAAAAATGTATATCTATTATAAGGTTTGACAACGACAATGATCTGAATATGGAATAAGAGTATGAATGTATGTGAGTGGGGATTACCGCGATTGAAATTAGTGTATCGGCGATAAAAGGTTATTTTCTAATCTGTACCCCGAAGGTGCACATATCAGAAAAAGGGGGAAAATGTAAGGTGAAAAGATGTTTATATCTCGCGCTCTCCGGTGTCCTCGAAAGCAGCGACATTTCGCGCTTGAAATTTTCGGCGTATGGAGCGAAAAGGAAGGGAGACGAATTTGCGTGCTCACGAAATCGGAGCAATCGGTCTCTTTCGTTCCGGGGACGTCGTGACCGAAGGACGCTTCGGGTAAATACTCTCAACTATACGGGATTTAGCGAGCTGTGCTCGTGTCGGAGGTCCCGATCGCGCTAGGCCAGCCGATATTACACGCACTCAGAACCGTTATTCTGCGAGCCCCGGAACAGTTTGAAAGAGCCATCGCGGAAGCCATCTCCGTAATAAGAAAGATGAGTACTCGAATTTATAAAGAACGATATTGACGACTTGTGATCTGATATTATTTTATATGTGTGACGAATGGGTTATGGCGAGTGGGCTATGTTTTGTATGAAATTCCATTGAATCGGTACCGGAAAACAAGTTTGACACCGGTTATATTTATAAAAATTATATTTTATTTTCTGTTCCTTTATTGGGTATTAATACGAGTATTGTGAGTGATTTTCGGAATTTAATATAGATGATATTTAATACACTGTTTCTCGAGCGTTATCTTTATTTCTTTTTGATTGGTCTGTTTGATTTCTTTTTATGTCTAATACTCGATCGAATAATCGGGAATCTAGGGTGTTTTAAAGGGAAATTTCGAATACCGATTATTCGCGCATTTTATCCCCACGTGCAATCTTACATTTTGGCGCCCAACAATGGGGCACGATAGTTGCTGAAAATATTAATTTCTAGTAGCTGTTATCGTGAACCAAACAAGTGTTTATTAATCTATACCTGAAATTCTGTGATTTTTTGTGATAACAGAATATATTTTATTAATTGTCGACTAAAAATATTAGTTTCTAATAGCGTGTTCTGCGGTGTATGGCTGAAAGCAGCAAAAAGATTGTCATAACGAAATCGGGTCGACAGTCGAAACCGACATTGTCTAATTATAGTTTTGTGGACAGGGTGAGGAGAGAAAAAAAAATGACCGGGCATACGGACAATACAGCCGCGCCCGCAACGGTAGCCCAGCGGCAAGCATTGGAGAGAGAGAGAGAGGGCCTGGAGAGAGACCGACAGGAGCTCGAACGCTTACGCCGCGAAATCGAGGCACAACGAGCCGCTCTTCAACAACAACAACAGCCGAGGCCAGATATCCCTCAACTCGAGAATAATCGAAACCAGCAAGGCGCGGTAAATACTGAAGAGATATCGACGATAATAAGTAATGTCCAGAATTTTCAAATTGACATAAAAATGCCGAAGTTTAAAGACGATTACGAACGTAATCCGATAGAGTTTTTAGAGGAAATGGAAAGATTTTTTATTTATTTATTTATTTATTTATTTATTTGTTTACGGGACAAGCCCTTTTACAATAACATACAGATTTAAATAGAAAAAAATAAAAATAATAACAATAGTCTTTCGTTTCATGTAGTGTATCACAATAATGAGATTGAATAATCACAGTGATATGAGATCGAGTAATGCATAAGTGAAATTGAAATATCCCAGAAGTTTTTGGGTTATTCATAGAATAGGACTCGAGTTGATAGAGCGTTTGTGTAGGTTGAGATAGGTCCGCCGAGAAGGTGGGACAAGTTTATCCTGTTCGCAACGCTCGTAAACCGGTAGTGAGCCGATCTCTCCGTGAGGCTAGAAGCAATTTTCGGGGTTCTGAAGAAGATCCTGGCTCTCCTTTGGCGGTCATGTACAACCTCCTGTTATTTGACTAGTAGAGTGGGACAGTCCATTAACCCCGACATGACCTTGAAGAGTATCCGTTGGTCGTTGAAAGTCCTCAGCGAGTGTAGGCTCGGTATAGTTAATAGTTTTGCGATTTCCCCGTAATCGTGATCCTCTTGCCTCATCGGGTTTCCGGCTTTATAGGCCGCTATCCGGAAGAATTTGTGCTGTACACGCTCGAGCTTCTTCGCGTGCACCGCGAACACGGGATTCCACACCTCGGATGCGTACGTGAGGAGCGGTCGCACTAGGGTCAGGTATAGAGATCGAAGTGTTTCCACTCTTTGAAACTCACCAGAGAGTCTGTTGATAAATCCCAGTGCCCTGAGACCTTTTCTAGATACTTCGTCGATGTGATTGGCAAAACTAAGTTTCGAGTCAAACACTACGCCCAGGTCTCTTATTGAATCTACTTTCTCGAGGAGCTGCCCGCCGATCGAATACGCGGTTGGTGCAAGAACTCTCCCTCTGGAGAACGATATGGTTTTGCACTTTCCAATGTTTAGGGCAAGCCTGTTCCTCACACACCATTGCCACAGACTATCGAGATCCCTCTGTATCCTTTCCTGGTCATCCGTGGATCTGATTGTTAGGTATATCTTTAGGTCATCCGCAAATAGTTGAAACCTCGTGTGTACCAGGGCCGACGAGATATCGTTGATAAATACCAGAAAGAGTAGCGGCCCCAGGTGTGATCCTTGAGGAACTCCAGACTTTACTATCACCTCTCGGGAGAGGAGGTTTTTGTAGCGGACTCTTTGAGTCCTATTCGTAATATAGTTTGATATCCACGTCAGAAGGGTACCCGAGATCCCGACGACTTTAAGCTTCTTGATAAGAGTTGCATGACACACCGAGTCGAAGGCTTTGGCGAAGTCGGTATAAACTGCATCCACCTGGTGTCTTGACTCAACTTCTATTGCTAGGTAGTTTTCATATGTAAGGAGATTCGTTGACGTGGATCTCCCCGAGATAAAACCGTGTTGTTCATCGATGAAAATATTCCTGAGTTGAGACGATAAGAATCCTGTGACCAAGTCGTCGAGGATTTTTGGTATTATACTGATAATTGAAATAGGTCTATAATTTCGTACGTCCGTTTTTGATCCTCCTTTATGGATTGGAGTGATGAAGCTCCGCTTCCACGACTGGGGGAATTCCCCTATCATTAAAGAGTAATCGAAGAGTTTGTGTAACGGTGCGGCAAGGCCTTCGATGCAGGCTTTCAGCAGCGATGGAGGAATACCATCAGGTCCTGGACCTTTCGAGGTATCAATTTCCGCAATATTTTTCCGGACTGTGGCGATGGAGAATTTTGGAGCGTTTGCGAGGTCTACTGTCCTTACGGCCGGTAGAACCTCCGCGCAGTTGATACCATGGTCTCTATAGACCGACTCGAAATATTCCATGAAGAGGTTTACAGATTCCTGTCCCGTGGTGGAAGTGTTCTCCCCTAGTGTTACCCTGGACGGGAGTCCCCGGTCGGTCCGTCGGCTGTTTACGAACCCCCAAAAGGCTCTAATATTGTTGGGGATTTCCTCCTCTACAGACTGAACGTATCGAGCGTGCTGCGTCCGTGCGAGTGTTTTGCACCGGGCCCGCAATAAACGAAAGGCAGCATAGTCTGCCTCGAGTCTCGACTCCTTGAATTTTTTATGTGCAGCTTTCTTCTGCGCCACACAGGTCTTTAGGTCTCGAGACATCCTGGTTCGCGCTGTCCCATCGAAAGATCCTCTCTTCCTAGGTATGAATCGTTCCATTCCTTGATACATCCGGGCGTAGAAGGCCTCGGCCATTTCCTCTATTGTACCGCAGTTCAGAGTCTGTTCCCAGTCGGTTTCTCTAAGATAATTATTGAGGGCCTGCGTATCCCCATTCCGGAAGTCCAGCTCGAACGTGTTGAAGGGCAGGCTAGCTGTTTCAGCGCACTCAGTCGTAATTGTGAGGGCCTTGTGGAATTGAACATCTTCCTCCAGGATAGGATCTATCGACGGGGTTACCCTGGCGGGTATAGATGCGAATACCAAGTCCAGGCAGTTATTGTGACCGTTGATCACCGACGAGGATTGGTTTAAGCCCAGGTACGAGCAACCGTCGCTAAGTATGGATGCCTTTTCTCGAGTTAATGCATCGGCATTCGCTGACCAGCAGTATGTTTCGCCATTTTCCTCTACCCATGAGATGCGCGGAAGGTTGTAGTCACCCAGCAAGATCATATCGTACCCTGGCAGCCTTTCCATCAAGTCATTAGCGCAATCCATATGCCCCATATAGCTTACAGGCGCGGCGGCCGGTGGCATGTACGCTCCTCCAATGATGAATTTGCGATTTTCTTTCGAGACACTGACGAATAATTGTTCGACTGACAGCGGGTTGACCTCGAGTTGTTGACTGTGGATCGTTCTGTTCACCGCGATAAGCACGCCCCCTCCTCTTTGACCAAAAGTCGATGTCGGGGGCCTGTCTCTCCGATAGACGTTAAAATTATTGAAACCAAGTTCGGCAGTATTAATTCCCTCATGCAGCCAAGATTCTGTGAGGACGATGACGTCGTAACTTTCCGTTAGAAGCGGTATCGATAGTCGTAATTCGTTTAGCTTGGTGCGCAGGCCTCGTACGTTTTGGTAGAGAATTTTTAATTCTTCTTTTGTGCCGTCTCGTTTTTTTGGATTGGTCCCTTCGCATCGACTATCAGTGGATTTCCATTCTTGAATATTATTCTTTTCCGGAGCTCGGGATTCTCCGACATCATTTTAAGGCAAAAAATGTGAAGGAAGAAAAGAAAGTGACGATTGTAGAACACGCGTTAGAGGGACGAGCGAGTCTGTGGATGGACTTACAAAATAATATCGAAACGTATGATCAGTTTAAAGCCAGATTTTTAGATGAATTTTATTCCGTTCCGATCCGGGTGCAATTCAAAAACGCGTGGCTGGAACGTCGGTACAACGCACAAAAGGAGTCGCTTCAAACGTACTATTACCGCCAAGTCAAAGATGCGCGATATTTTAGACCGGAGCTTACAGAATACGAAGTAAACTATAATATTGTAATAACCATCGTCTCTACCATCCTCACTTTTCCCTGTATCTTTTCCTTTCTCACGCGATTACCGCACGACTGCATTTACCTTCGATATCTCTCCACCCGCCGCCGCTGCTTATCGCACCGCCGGCCATCTCGTCATTTCTTCAAAGACTCTGAACGCCTATTCCCTATCTCCCCCTAAAATACACAATCCTGAACCTCGACCATTGCATTCCTTTTATCACGACAGACCAACGTCCAGGAGTCCGAAACATCTGCCTTTTCAGTATTTTTCCGATCCCCGAATTCCTTCCCCACTACCTGCACTTTGCCACGAGATAGATCTATAAGAACGAACCTCCACCTAGCTTAGATAGTCAGTAAGTCACCGAATTTCTGCGCGTTCACTCTGTACCGCTGCAGCTTTTATTTAAATAAACGTCTTAAGCAGTTTGCTCCAGTGTTTACCGAGTCCTTCCGTCCTAATACCGCGTTCTGTAGCCGAGTTGGCTGCTCGAAAGTGGAAGTAATATAAAAATCGCCATCCGCGACATCACAATATCATTCAGCAGTATCCAGCGTGGATCAAAGAGAGATTGGTCACCGTGGATTATAATAACAGCGCGCTTATCGGGCAAACTTTGGGAAGTCTTGATGGAATTCGTAGGACAAAAGAACGCGAGAGCGATAGTAGGTTTGTCAACAATACCGCGAATTCACGTAACGGTGCTCCAAGGCTAAGACAAATGGATCTTTACGATTCTAATAATAGAGAAGAGTCGCGAGAGTTTGATAATCGGGAACGGTATCACTCAGCGAATGGTCGATACGATCAATATTACAGAGGTCGATACGAATTACGGCCGGAACAAGCTTATAAGCGTTCGCGATACGACGATGGTTACTCGAATTATCATCGGAATATTCGAAATGACTTTATTCCAGTCCAGTTGCCAGATACTCGTTTCCCACCGCCCGGTATATCACGCGAAAATAATAATCAGAACTCTGCTCCGGCTCGCATGCCGCAAAATACGAGAGACCAGGGTCCTTTAAACTGAGATGCGATGCGTTGTACAGCGGTCCGCCAGCGTGTCGTGCCGATTTCGATTTCGTTGAAGATTTGGCGAAAGGAATTGAGAACAAAGAGGTCCGTACTAAAGAAGAAGTAACTAGATCACTTACCCGGTGTCCCCATATAAAAGCGACGATGTTTGGTACAACGAAATTTATTTTATTAGACTCAGGAAGTCAGGTGTCTGCGATATCCGAAGACTTTTATAAAGAAATAGTTGCGAAGAAAAAACTGAGTATAATACCGGTCTCTAACCTATACGTGACTACGGCTA
This sequence comes from Stenichneumon culpator, assembly GCA_964017025.1. Classification (NCBI taxonomy): domain Eukaryota; kingdom Metazoa; phylum Arthropoda; class Insecta; order Hymenoptera; family Ichneumonidae; genus Stenichneumon; species Stenichneumon culpator. Next base: position 8,526,339 of record OZ024768.1, on the reverse strand, counting down.
TAGGAAAAAAAAACGACTACGATTAAACACCAAGCTTATTTGGAAGTAGAGATAGCAGGCAGGAGATTGGGATATTCGTTCTTGATTATCCCGTATCTCACGTCGACGGTCATACTAGGCACGGACTGGATGTCCCGAAACGAAGTTATTCTGAATTACAAGAATTATACGATCGAGGTAGGCGGAAACCTTCTCTCGGATTCACTGGTGAGGTTTGATCGGGGCGCATCGGAGACCTTGATTTGCTCGAAAAAAGATCAGGATACGTTTGTATTTGTCATTAATCTTCATGAAATCGATGACAATTCTGTGTCAAAAAGCAGTAAACGTTCAATTGAAAATACTACAGTAATCGCTGCAACAAAAGATATCTCCGAAATAGGGGGAAAATCAAAGGATTTTCCAACGAATACAATGAAGCCAAACGAAGATAGCGAATTGCGCGATGTGTTGGTAGAAGTCAAAAAATTGCTTACGAGCGCGGATGAAGATATCATCGAAAGTAACGAAAAACAAATAGCTCTCATAGGAGACGATCAAACAAAGAGCGAAAATGGGTTCTTCGATGATCTCCGCTCAGTCGCGTGTAAACTAACCTTACTCAGTGATGAAGAGAGAAGGATTTTCGAGAGTATGTTAGAAAAGTATCGTTTAGTTTTCTCTGACAAGCCAGGATGTGCAATAGGCTACGAGCATGAGTTAAAATTGACAGTCGATAGGCCGAATATCAGGCACACCTATCCCATACCCTTCCAACTGAGGGAAGCGACTGCACAAGCTATCGACAAAATGGTTGAGAACGGTATAATAGAGAGAGCGATTAGCCAGTACTGCAACCCACTTAGGATTGTTAAAAAAGATGACGGTACAGTGAGAATTTGCCTCGACGCGAGATTTATAAATAGAGTAATTGAGCACGATCACGAGGCTCCCCCGCTTATTAATGAGCTTCTACAAAAGTTCCACGGAGCCCAGTGGTTTTCGAAAATGGATCTCACGCAAGGTTATTGGCAGATTCCGCTGAAAGAATCCTCGAGGCAGTACACGGCATTTCTGTTCGGTTCAAAATTATATCAATTTCGACGCATTCCATTTGGCTTGAAGACAGCGGGTAGCGGATTCATAAGAGCACTCGGTATGGCTCTCGGTATCGAATTTGACGAATATACTTCCTGCTATATAGATGATATTCTTATAGGAACGAAAACGTTCGAGGAACATATACGCGTGACGACGGGAATACTAAAAAAATTGCAAGATCATAATTTTACGATTAAACTGTCGAAGTGCGTATTTTTCCAACGGGTGGTATCATTTGTCGGGTTCGAGATCTCGGGAAAGGGTCTTCTGCCGGAACCTGCGAAGCTCGAAGTCATTAAAGGATTCGAACAGCCTCGTGACAAAACTCAGTTGCAACAATTTCTGGGTGTCTGCAATTATTACCGTCAATTTAATGTAAATCATAGTCGATCGGTACATAAACTTCGTGATTTATTGACAAAGAACAAAACGTGGGATTGGACTGAAGAACATACTGACGGGTTTGAGGAATTGAAAAACGATTTTAGCCGTTGCATAGCTTTGAAGCATGTAATTCCAGGAGCTCCGTATCGACTCCAAACAGACGCAAGCGATCGGGGACTGAGCGGCATTTTATATCAAGTCGACGCGCAAGGGTTCCATAACGTGATAGGTATTGTTAGCAGATGCTTAACAAAGGCTGAAACGAATTATACGGTTACAGAAAAGGAATTGTTAGCAATTGTGTATTCGATTACTAAATTTCGAGTATATTTGGTCGAAGTATCCTTCGTAATAGTAATGGATCACCTGAGCTTAACGTTTCTTCAATCGGCTAATTTTCAAAGTGCCCGAGTTACTCGATGGAGCCTTCTGCTTCAACAATATTCTTTCACGGTCGAGTACTGCAGAGGAGTTGACAATGTCGTAGCGGATTTTTTTAGTCGTAACCCCGAGCAAAAGTTTGTCGAGGATAACACGGATAGGCTAATAATATCATCCTTGCATCAATGTTTCCTGCCAAGTGGGAATCATGAAGAGGAGAATTCATTGCTCACAATTGCGTTAATGGAGTGCGATAAAGAGCTCGCACAGAGGTTCAAAAAATTAACCGAACAACAGAAAGAAGATCCTAAACTGAAAAGAAGCTTTGAGAACAGTGTAGACGATTCCCCTGATTCATGTTTCCTCGTACATAACGATATACTATTTCATCGCAATAAAACAACCGATAATTGGAGGATTGTTATTCCGGAAAAGCTGCAAATAGCTTTAATCGAAGCAATACACGTGAAGCTAGGACATCCAGGAGTCTTTAAAACGTTAGAACATCTGAAAAAGTTTTATTATTGGAAAGGCATGGGCTCGCAAGTAAAACAATATGTCGTCAGCTGTGATCTATGTCAGAGGGTAAAGTATTTGTCGATCTCCATGGAAGGCGAGTATAATTTTGTTGCGTCGGAAAAACCAAATGATTTAGTGACAGTAGACTTCTATGGCCCTCTGCCAATGTCCAGAGGAGGAAACCAATATATTTTTGTCATGCTGGATGCATTTTCAAAATATGTTAGTTTATATCCTATGAAGAACGCTACGGCAAGAATGAGGTTAAAGAAAGTTTTTAACAGCTTCATTCCTAAATTTGGCAAGCCCAATAAAATTCTCTCAGATCATGGAACACAATTTACATCGGCAATTTGGAAAACTCAACTAGAAGCGGAAAATATCAAGGTTTTATTTAGTTCAATTAGACACCCCCAGTCCAATCCTACAGAAAGAGTAATGAGAGAATTAGGACGATTGTTTCGAACGGTGTGCGCGGACAAACATACGAAGTGGGTAGAGTTCGTCCCAGATATCGAAAAAGTACTTAACATCACTGTACATCAAAGCACCGGGCTATCACCAGAAGAATTGCATTTTGGGAAACCAATCCAAGAGGAGATCCACAAACTCGTTGAATTCCCCGTGACTCAACCGAGAACACAAGAGTATTTAATAACCATGGCTCGAGACAATATGCTGAAATATTTTGAAAATCGAAAAAAACGGTCAAAAGAATGGGTCCAAGGTCGAATTGTCCGTGGGAGATCTCGTACTCTTGCGAGTGAGACATTTGTCGAATGCACTCGATCGGGTCATTAAGAAATTTTTCCATTTGTTCGAAGGCCCTTATAAAATTGTCAAACAAGTAGGCGACAATGCATTCGTTATATCCGATCCGAAAAATGAGGCAAAAGAACGGGGTACGTATAATCGTCTGAATCTACGAAAGTATTATACGACTAAAGAAAAGTAAAGTCTGGAGGTTGAGGGATCTCTGGATACGTTACGAGCTTCCATAATATACCTGTCCAGGCTCGACTCTCTCATCTATTTAGGGAAAAGCGTTATAAATAAAATTAATAAATAAGGTTTAGAATATTCCAAAACTTAGCGTAGGATAAGAATGACAAAGGTTGATAAAAGACTGGGTATGACTAAAAGAAATGAGATTTCTGTTGTAACCACGATAAGGACAAGTAATGGTGTATAAAGAGAAACAAAAATGTATATCTATTATAAGGTTTGACAACGACAATGATCTGAATATGGAATAAGAGTATGAATGTATGTGAGTGGGGATTACCGCGATTGAAATTAGTGTATCGGCGATAAAAGGTTATTTTCTAATCTGTACCCCGAAGGTGCACATATCAGAAAAAGGGGGAAAATGTAAGGTGAAAAGATGTTTATATCTCGCGCTCTCCGGTGTCCTCGAAAGCAGCGACATTTCGCGCTTGAAATTTTCGGCGTATGGAGCGAAAAGGAAGGGAGACGAATTTGCGTGCTGACGAAATCGGAGCAATCGGTCTCTTTCGTTCCGGGGACGTCGTGACCGAAGGACGCTTCGGGTAAATACTCTCAACTATACGGGATTTAGCGAGCTGTGCTCGTGTCGGAGGTCCCGATCGCGCTAGGCCAGCCGATATTACACGCACTCAGAACCGTTATTCTGCGAGCCCCGGAACAGTCTGAAAGAGCCATCGCGGAAGCCATCTCCGTAATAAGAAAGATGAGTACTCGAATTTATAAAGAACGATATTGACGACCTGTGATCTGATATTATTTTATATGTGTGACGAATGGGTTATGGCGAGTGGGCTATGTTTTGTATGAAATTCCATTGAATCGGTACCGGAAAACAAGTTTGACACCGGTTATATTTATAAAAATTATATTTTATTTTCTGTTCCTTTATTGGGTATTAATACGAGTATTGTGAGTGATTTTCGGAATTTAATATAGATGATATTTAATACACTGTTTCTCGAGCGTTATCTTTATTTCTTTTTGATTGGTCTGTTTGATTTCTTTTTATGTCTAATACTCGATCGAATAATCGGGAATCTAGGGTGTTTTAAAGGGAAATTTCGAATACCGATTATTCGCGCATTTTATCCCCACGTGCAATCTTACAAGGTCCAGCTTGATCGGAGCGTTTCCCTCGCGGTCCAAGTGTACCGCGATTACTTCCTCGAGGTCTAGTTTGACCGGAGCGCTTCCTTCGCGGTCCAAGTGTACCGCGATTACTTCCTCGAGGTCTAGGTTCACCGGAGCATCCCTCTCGCAGTCCACGTGTATCGCGAAGACTTCCTCGAGGTCTAGGTGGACCGGGCCGTCTTTCTCGCGGTCCACGTGGATCGCGAAGACTTTCTCGAGATTAAGCTTAACAAGAGCGTTTCCCTCGCGGTCTAAGTGTACCGCGATTACTTCCTCGAGGTTTAACTTGACCGGAGCGTCACTCTCGAGGTCTAGATTCATCGCGATGAGTTCCTCAAGGTGAAGCTTGATCGGAGCATTTCTCTCGCTATCTAGGTGTACCCTGAAGACTTCCTCGAGGTCTAGCTTCACCGGAGCGTCCCTCTCGCGGTCCATGTGTAACGCGAAGACATCCTCGACGTCTAGCTTGACCGGACCGTCTTTCTCGCGGTCCACGTGTATCGCGAAGTCTTTCTCAAGGTCTAGCTTGATCGTAACGTCTCTTTCGCGATCCACGTATATCGCAAAAATTTCCTCGAGGTCTAGCTTGACCGGAGCGTTTTTCTCGCGATCTAGGTCTACCCTGAAGACTTCCTCGAGGTGTAATTTAACTGCTGTGTCCCTTTCACGGTCCACGTGTATCGCGAAAACTTCCTCGAGGTTTAGCTTGACCGGAGCGTTTCTGTCGCGAACTAGGTCTACCCAGACGACTTCCTTAAGGTGTAATTTGTGCGGAGCATCCCTCTCGCAGTCCACGTGTATCACGAAGCTTTCTCAAGGTTTAGCTTAAGGATGCATTGCACATACATTCTCAACCAAAAGTTTAATATGTTCAAATTTCAGTACTATGTGACGTGCCAAAATTTTGGAAAAAATCATCCGTATTAATTATGCTCCGGTCAAATGTGTTGTTAAGCTAGCCCTTGAGAAAGTCTTCAGGGTAGACCTAGATCGCGCGAGAAATTCTCTGGTCAAGGTAAACCTCGAGGAAGTCATCGCGGTACTTGTACTAATACTCGTGCTAAAATCGACATTACAATATTCAACAGCTTCGAACAAGCCTTTCTCAGTGTTTAAACAGTTCGAACCGTTCGATGCGTTCCAATCGTTCGACGGGTTCGAGCAGTTCGACGGGTTTGAACTGTTCGACGGTTCGAATAGTTCGCCAGATTCGAACGTCTCCGCCGCTCGAGCTTGGCTCGATCAGGTTCGATCAATAGCTTACCGAACCGAACCACGAACTGTTCGAGCAAAGCGGGTTCGTGCACATCCCTACTTGCTTATGAAACTTCACGAAAAATCGAATAGTGCGAATGTGTGGTAAAAATGCATCGCTAGACCCTAGATGGTGCTCGCAGTGTTATCACACATTCGCACTATTCGATTCATGAAGGTAATGGTAGCAGAGTCGGAAGAAGAATATCGTATGCGACACGGAATGCTGCCTTCGCTTCGCTCAGGGAGCAAACCTCTCTCTCGATAAAAATCACGCTCTGTCCTCGTCAGTAGCATATAATGTACTATTGCGAATCCTCTTGTATAATAATCACAACTTCCTCCGAAATTGACTATTTACGAGAACATTCCGCGAGTGGTTGGCGAAAACTTAAGTCTGTATGTACATAAACAATAATTATTATAAAAATGTCGTAATAAATTCTTATATTGTCGAAAGTTTCAAATTGCAAATCAAAGTCATGCAGTCTGATAATTTCGCAATAAATTTTGTAGATAATTTTCAATCAACAGCAGCGAACCTTGCTAAGCCTGACATGAGCATGACAATGAAGAAAAATCACGAATGGTACAAGCCGTTTGCATGTCGAAAAAAGATGATTACATATTGTACGGTAATAAAACAGGCGTCGCCTCTCTTCGCGCTCTGCCCGAAAAGCGATCGATATGAGCGAGGCTCACATTATCGACCGCAATCATCTTCTCCTCGCGCAAACGCAAGATCCGCACACCATGAATACCGAGCGCGTATCATCGCACGACTTAAACTCTTTTCTCCGCTGCAACGTCAATCTTTGGACGGGTGGGGGTCAAAATTTCGAACGATTGAAATGTAGAAAGGCTGAGATTTCGAAATTTCACAAGTACAAAATAAAAATAACGATAAAAAAATTATTCGAAAATTTTATTTTCAACAGATTGCTAAGTCGAACAACTGTTTCACCGAATGGTGATTTATTTGATTACTCATTCGGTAGAAAATGCATTTATCGGCCGTCTGTATTTGGAATAAAGAAAATATACATTCAAATTATGTAGAAAGGTAAAATTTCCAAAATCGGAAGTAGTGATCATCGTATATTTCTAATAACCAATATACCTAAAAGAAATATGTTCAGAATACATATTTCGAAATCATGATACTTAGATACGCAAAATACCGAACGACCAAGATAGCGAATGGTAAAATATCGAAGGATCAAAATAGCGAATAAGACAATATCGAACGGTCAAAATAGCGAATCGATAAATTCGAAAAACTGGACATTTTATTATTTTGTTTTACTGCAGTTTTAACATCGATTTATGTTGTATTGCTTAATTTTTTCTTTTTTTTTTACTATTTCGCTCGCAGCTTCAGCCCATATTAACAAGAATTCCTAATAAATAGTAGGAATTCTTGTTAATGCATTCAAATTTATTTTACATTTTGGAAATCGACACGAATGTCTACCGTACAAATATCCGGATGTGATCAAATGGCAATAGCTAAAATAAAAACCATTATGTTCACAGACCGCCAATAGAACGTATAAGTTACTGTAAATGTTTTTCGTAAGATTGTAGTTTAAGCCTAAATTGATATTCGACAGTTCTGCGTTGATCAGAATCCGACTGGAGACCCTAACGTCGAGTTACTCGTTTACCGTAGCGTGTACGTTCTATCTGTTGGAATATAGCTAAAAAACAATTGACGGTTTATCAGCCCTATGCAACGACAACTCTCTCGCTTATGTTTTGTCAAAACATTTTTCCCTCACTTATCAACGGACATTCTACCGGAATGCATCGCTTGTAATCTTTTACTGATTAATTAAACTGTTAAACCAAACCTGCGTAACCATTTTCTACAGGTTATGGGCCCAGCAAGCAAAATAGTGCGATCTAAAATAATCGAGTAAAAGTGTATTGTGAAAGTTGATTGAGTCGGAAACAGAAATTTTTTATTTCTCGTACGGGGGAGATCTTTTATCAAGATCATCATGTCTACGATAAAGATTCCACCATTGAAGAAGGAGAACTACGACACGTGGAAAATCCACGTTCGAGCAATGCTCGTGAAAAACGATGCATGGGCTTACGTGAACGGCGAGAAAGTTAGACCCGAAGCAGCCGCCGATGCTGCCGAATGGAAGATCGCCGATGAAAAAGCCATGGCGGATTTAATTCTCGCCATAAGTGCTGAGGAATTGAAGCACGTCAATGGATGCACGACATCAGCTGAAGTTTGGACGAAATTGAAGAATCTTTACGAATCTGATGGACCAACGCGAAAGGCGATGCTGCTGGAAGAATTAATTCATCACAAGGCAAGTGATTCTCAAGATATGAGGGATTACATGGCAAATTTCTTTGACACGATCAACAAATTGGAGGCTATGGAGATTAAAATCCCACAAGAAATGATCACCGTCCTTCTACTGGCGAGTCTGCCAGAATCATTCGAGTCATTTCGCGTAGCTATGAAATCGCGAAAAGAATTGGCTACTCCAGACGAATTAAAGATAAAAATATTGGACGAGTATCAAGCGAGAAAACGTGGGAACGACGAAAAATCGGAAGCGTTATTCACTACGAAGCCGCACGCAAAAGATGAAAAAACGAAACGAAGGTACTTCAGATTTAATTGTCATAATTGTGGCAAAAAGGGCCACATGGCAAAAGATTGTAGAATTTCAAAAAACGAAGAATCGAAAAGTAACCAAGTCACGAAATGCGCCGAAGTTGTCATGAAGGCTGTCGCCAATCGGGAAGAACGATGGTGTTTGGACTCCGGCGCATCTTCACACATGTGCAATGACAAGACGAAATTCGCAAACATAAAGGAGCCGTTGACACGTAAACTGAATTTAGCATCGAAGGATTCTACCTCCATCGATGGTGTCGGTACAGTGAAAATCGACGTAAACAAAAATCTTACAGCGAAGCTCGAAGACACTCTACACGTAAGTGATCTTCGTTCCAATTTAATATCCGTCGGGAAGATAACGGATCACGGGTTCGAAGTTAACTTTAACAAGACTGAAGCATCTGTTGTTGATCCAAAAACCAAAGAAAAGGTGATGGTTGCTAAAAGGAACGGAAGTTTGTACTTTCTAGAAGAATCTGCCGAAGAGGCAACAATAGCTCGAACTGGAGAATCAAGTTTACAGATGTGGCATGAAAAATTCGGTCACCTGAACGGAAAAGATCTGAAAGAATTAATTCAACAGAAGAAGATTCACGGAATTAATATCAAAGGCGAAGGAGAACTGGCTACTTGTGAAATCTGTATACAAGGTAAACAATCGCAGACTCCATTCAAAGAGTCGAGCACGGAATCAACAGATATTTTAGAGTTGATTCATTCCGATATTTGTGGACCGATGAGATCTGCATCTGTATCAGGCTCGAAATATTTTGTCACCTTCATAGATGACAAATCCAAATGGTGCGAAGTTTATTTCTTGAAAGCAAAAAGCGAATTATTCGATAAATTCGTAGAATTCAAAGCCGAAGTTGAGAAACAAACCGGAAAGAAAATAAAAATTCTGAGATCCGACAACGGCGGCGAATATCGCAGTAAGAAGTTTGAAGATTACCTAAAGAAAGAAGGAATTCAACATCAACGAACCGTGGAATATACGCCACAACAAAACGGTGTTGCAGAGCGCAAGAATCGTACGTTAGTTGAGATGGCGCGTTGCATGCTACTCCAATCAAAACTTTCATCGAATTTTTGGGCAGAAGCTATCTACACTGCGACGTACATCCGAAATAGATGTCCATCGAGAAGTCTAAACGGCGAGACACCGCATAAAGCTTGGCTAGGAAGAATACCGACTGCCATATATTTCCAAAAATTCGGAGTAAAAGCGTACATGCTGGACAAAACGACGAAAGGGAAATTCGATTCCAGATCGATTGAATGCGTTTTTGTCGGTTACTCAACGGAGTCAAAAGCTTACAGACTCTGGGATCCGAAATCAAGAAAAATCAGAATTAGCCGAGACGTCAGATTTCTTGACGAATTTCAGGTCGCAGCAGAATCCCAGATAGCACCTGAAGAGATAGAAATTTCTTTCGAACCGTTGCAAAGAAATAGCGTGGAGATCCCAGCAGTAAATCAACCAGAAGATCAAGAAGACCAAGAAGATCAAGAAGATCAAGAAGATCAAGGAGACCAAGAAGATCAAGAAGATCGAGAAGATACACGAGAAAACGATCGAGAGGACGATCGAGAAGATAGACGAGAAAATTTATCGGAGACTGCTAGCGAGCAGCAAATCGAACAAAAAATGAAGATTGTACCAGGACGACCGAAACTATTGCGATCAGGATGTAGAGGACGTCCAAAGAAACTTTACAATATGATTCCTGACGATTCTGAAGAAGCCATACTTCAACAAGAAATCGATATTCCGCAAGAAGAGTTCTACGACGCGAATGAATTCGCCGGAATGATCGAAGACGATGACCCAGCGACGATAAAAGAAGCAATGTCATCACAATACGCCGACGAATGGAAGGAAGCAGTTCTACGAGAATATGAAGCTTTATTAAAAAATGGTACTTAGACTCTCGTAGATTACCCAAAAGGAAGAAAGATCGTTGGATCAAAATGGGTACTGAGGACCAAATTCCGATCGGACGGGACAATTGAACGTCGAAAAGCACGTTTAGTGGCTAAGGGTTTCACCCAAGAGCGCTACGTGGATTATCACGAAACGTTTGCCCCAGTTACTCGAGCCAGTTCGATTCGCACCGTCATGGGACTGGCAGCGGAACTTGATCTTGAAATCCAGCAATTGGATTTCGTTAGTGCATACCTGAATGGCGAACTCGAAGAAGAAATCTTTATGGATTTTCCAGAAGGTTTGTCGATGATACTTGATCCGCAAGATCTACCGACGAACAAAGTGTGTCTTTTAAAAAAGTCGATTTACGGATTGAAACAATCGGGACGACAATGGTATCGTAAACTGGATCTGCGACTAAAAGAACTCGGAATGAAATCATCCGACGCCGATACTTGCGTCTATATATACAAGAGAAATAAGAAATTAACGATAGTTCTGATCTACGTCGACGATCTGATCATTGCGTCAAACGATAAAGAAAAGACGGAAGAATTGAAAAAATGTCTATCAAAATCCTTCGAGATGAAAGATCTAGGCAAAATTCATTACTGTTTGGGTCTGGAATTCTCTCAAAACGACGAAACGAAGACCATCCGCATGACTCAAAAGAAATATATTCAGAATGTACTTCAACGATTCAACATGGAAGATTGTAAGACAGTAGCAAGTCCTATGAATCCCGCTGTAAAGTTGACGAAGAAGATGAGTCCGGTCTCTGACATCGAGAAGAAAGCGATGGAGAAGATCCCCTACAGAAACCTTGTTGGATCATTAATGTATCTCGCAACGTCTACACGTCCAGATATAGCCTATCCTGTGAGTGCTCTCAGCCAGTTCAACGAAAATCCAGGCGAAGAACACTGGAAAGCCGCAAAGCGCGTTCTTAGATATTTAAAAGGGACTCAAGATTTGGGTTTGACTTTTGAAAAAACCAAGAAGGAACTGATTGGCTATGCAGATGCTGATTGGGCTGCTAATACTGACGACCGAAGATCCTATACCGGTTTTGTTTTTAAATTGGCAGGAGCAGCGATAAACTAGTCATCACGAAAACAAAAAACCGTAGCATTGTCAACAGCCGAAGCCGAGTACATGGCCTTAGGAGAAGCTTCGAAAGAAGCAATTTATTTGCGCAAGTTCCTTTCCGAGTTCGTACAAGTTTTTGGAGCAACGAAACTTTTGTGCGATAACCAAAGCGCTGGATTGATTGTCAAAAATCCCGTCTTTCATGAACGAATGAAACACATTGATATTCGGTATCATTTCGTACGGGAAGTTGTCCAACGGAACGAGCTAAAAATCGAATATATCCCGACGGATCAGATGCCTGCCGATATGTTAACGAAAGGGTTAACAGCCCCAAAACATCTCAAGTGTATTGAGGCGCTCGGATTGAAATGAATCTATTGCGCATTTATTCGATGTGTAATTGTATTTTACGGGGGAGTGTTGGAATATAGCTAAAAAACAATTGACGGTTTATCAGCCCTATGCAACGACAACTCTCTCGCTTATGTTTTGTCAAAACATTTTTCCCTCACTTATCAACGGACATTCTACCGGAATGCATCGCTTGTAATCTTTTACTGATTAATTAAACTGTTAAACCAAACCTGCGTAACCATTTTCTACACTATCGCTGTACTCGTATATACTTATGAACAAATACAAGGACATAGCCTATTCGTTTCACAAACGAGGAACACTTCCCACTCTCCTGAGTACGCAATGTTTCCAGGGTTAATACACCAGGTGGATGTAGCTAATTAATTGGAAACAATGTGTTTTTATGTTCTACGAAACAGAAGAAAGGTTAAAGTGAAAGAAAATACGAGGCTATGTGTCATGTTTTTCGGAATTTGTAACGGTACAATGAAAGAGGGTATACATAAGAATGAAGGAAAACCATCAATTCTAGAGGAAGTATATTTTTTTTAAAGAGCTGCAATGTCTTGTTTTTTATTTATCATTGATACGCTTCACAATACTTATTGTTGTAAAAATATCCTCAACGGACGCTGTGACGTTGGGGTTCTGCACATCGGGCAGCTGCATACGGCACGTGGTCGTTCATTTCCCTCAGCCCATATTCTCTCCGCGCATGTTTCACAGGCGCAATGACCACATGGCAAGAATACGTGTGTTACTCTCTGCATATAACAGATTCGGCACAGTGCTGTAATAAAAAAGTACAAGGAGTACACAAATTTCGAATAATGACATTCAGTGCAAAGAGTGTGGGAATGTTATCGACGTTCCAAGTAAACCGCGAGATTGAGATTTTTCATGGTATAATGAGCATCGGTGGTGCGAAGTTTTAATGCGTAAAAGAGTACAAGAATAGAATTTTGTGAGATTACTGTGAAAAAACGCGCTTTCGACAAAGGTCATTATGTTAACAGCACACATAATCTTTTTTATAGAAATAAATTCGCAAAAACGTCCCTTGCATTCCCGAAGCGATATAATTTAGCCCTAATAAATTGTAAGCGATATATTGTAAATCCGTATATTGTATATATTGTATTCTGCAGGCAACGATTGAATATTTGAAAAAATATGGTTGCAATTTCAACATGACTGTAAAGTGCAATTTATCAGATATATCGAATATATTTACAAACATTGATAAGAGTTGAAATTGAGAAAAATTGTATAAAATTTGTAGATCAATAGCGATTTAAGCAGACAAGTGAACGGTGGGCCCTTCCGTTCACTCGTCATGTCAGCGCGCTCTTTAGCTACAAATGTTGACGTTATTGTTTGCACAAATTGCAGATGAATTTATAAAGATACATAACAAAATTGTTCAAAGTGCCACTAATGTGAAATCAAAACAAGAGGTAGCGAAACTGCAAATCAGATTAAATCTAAGCAGAAGAGACTTCTACGGAGCTATCAATTGGATGAAAAAGTAAACTGATTGCAACACCCGAAATGTAATGACTACAACCCCTGAAACGAGCACAGGGGGTACTGTGGACCATCGACTTTTACGGTGCTATCATTCGGAATAAGAAATACGTCTTAATTTTTACTTAGTGACTGACCGCGTGATTCCAATTACATAATACAAACATGGTTTCACATTAGTACGAACGCCATATTCCCATTCGGCGCTTGAAACAACAGTTGGCGGCACCGCGGGTCACATTAACTCAGAAGAGAGGTGACCCTACGAATTGCCAATACTTGAAACAGACGCCGACTTCACCGTGGGTTACGCTAACTCCGAAGAGAAGTGAACCTACGGATCTAATGCCTGACGGCAAGGTACATTGCAGACGCTCGACCCGCTGCGAAACTATTATTTGAATCATGAAGTGAAATTTCATTCATTCTAGTATGTAATCATCATTCGCTTATAAAACTATCATTCGGAATAAGAAATACTTTTTAATTTTTACTTAGTGACTGACCGCGTGATTCCAATCACATAATACAAACATAGTTTCACATTAGTACGAACGCCATATTCCCATTCGACGCTTAAAACAAAAGTTGGCAGCACCGCGGGTCACATTAACTCAGAAGAGAGGTGACCCTACGGATTGCCAATACTTGAAACAGACGCCGACTTCACCGTAGGTTACGCTAACTCCGAAGAGAAGTGAACCTACGGATCTAATGCCTGACGGCAAGGTACATTGCAGACGCTCGACCCGCTGCGAAGCTATTATTTGGATCAAGAAGGGAAATTTCATACATTCAATCATCATTCGCTTATAGAGCTACCATTCCGAATAAGAAATACGTCTTAATTTTTACTTAGTGACTGACCGCGTGATTCCAATTACATAATACAAACATAGTTTCACATTAGTACGAACGCCATATTCCCATTCGGCGCTTGAAACAACAGTTGGCGGCACCGCGGGTCACATTAACTCAGAAGAGAGGTGACCCTACGGATTGCCAATACTTGAAACAGACGCCGACTTCACCGTGGGTTACGCTAACTCCGAAGAGAAGTGAACCTACAGATCTGATGCCTGACGGCAAGGTACATTGCAGACGCTCGACCCGCTGCGAAGCTATTATTTGGATCATGAAGTGAAATTTCATTCATTCTAGTATGTAATCATCATTCGCTTATAAAGCTATCATTCGGAATAAGAAATACTTTTTAATTTTTACTTAGTGAATGACCGCATGATTCCAATCACATAATGCAAACATAGTTTCACATTAGTACGAACGCCATATTCCCATTCGACGCTTAAAACAAGAGTTGGCAGCACCGCGGGTCACATTAGCTCAGAAGAGAGGTGACCCTACGGATTGCCAATACTTGAAACAGACGTCGACTTCACCATGGGTTACGCTAACTCCGAAGAGAAGCGAACCTACGGATCTAATGCCTGACGGCAAGGTACTACATTGCAGACGCTCGACCCGCTGTGAAGCTATTATTTGGATCAACAAGGGAAATTTCATTCATTCTAGTATATAATAATATATAATTCATATTTGATGTATATGATGAATGATGCTGTGAACACTAGAGCACATAGCAGATGCTTGTCTCCGAATGAGTGTCTAATCTATATCTGTCAAAATCAAAGTCTTATTATTGGCTATAATATTTGTATCAGATCTTTGATGTAAAGGAATTTTATTAGAAAGCTCTGAAAGCCCGTGAACGTCTTGTTCTGTTTTGATCGCGACTATACCTCAAATTCAATTCTATACATACGGATTTGCAATTCGTCAAGCATTGTAATTAAGCACCAGTATTTTTCTATTGCAATATTTTCCTGTCATTATAGACGTAATCATGCTAAGGCCGTTTTAAGTAGTTCAATTCAATAGAACACAAAACACTATTTTGGAACATCGATATCATTATGCATATGAGTCATTCCATGTAAACTTGACCAGCAGAATATTGAAAGTTTGAACTTTAGTTATTTTGTCAGCTAAAAGATTCAATAACACTTCTGAGATTTCAGACCTACGTATATACCCTGATATTTCTTATGTAATGAGAAGAGGCGTGTTTGGGTCGTTGAATTGACATGGAATGAGACATAGAACGAAAAATGTGTATTAGTGTAATGTCATCATTGCAGAATTCAATGCATTTATAAGATTTTATAAAAGCGAATAGATTGGAAATGATATGAAGAAAGTTATATGATATTAGAGACCATGTTGGCGAACTCATAAATAAACGGGGTATGGAATATTCCATGCCGATTCGACCTTGCTCAGACCCTCTACCCCTCATTTTTATCTCCCTTTTTTATATTATTATTCCAACTCTAAAGAGCGTACCTTTTTTATTTTTTAAGTTTTTAAAAATAAACTTGATTTAACTATGATTTTTTAAAATCAAACACATCGTCAACTCAAATAAAACATTTATCCAAAATACTTTGACATATTTAAAACATGTTGAGCCTAGTCCCATAGTGGGCAGGCGTTCCTTTTAATTTTTTTTCAAGACTTTTTCGATATTTATTACGAACACTGCAAGCGGTTAAGGTAGTACTAGCGGACAGTTCGACTCACCTGAGATCAGAGAGAATTAAGAGAGAATTGCAAACACTTCTCGATGGGCTAAAAATCTGAAAAAGATCAATCATATGGAAGGTGGCGAAAAAATTAATTTTGTTATCAATAAATCAACAAAATGTTATGAAAAAATAAATGAAAAAAAATTGTTCAATAAATCCCCCGGCAACTTAACTTTTTGTTCATATAAAAACAATTTGTTAATATTCTTGAATACATATGAATTTTTTCAGAATTTGTTGTAATTTTTGAAAATTACGTTTTTTTATTAACTAAAAACGCAATTTAAAAAAATTACACGAAAATCTGAAAAAATTCAGACGTACTCAGAAAAATTAACAAATCGTTTTTATAAAAAAAGTTAGGTTGCCGGGTGATTTTTTGGGAAATTCTTTTTTCGTTAATTTGTTAATAACATTTTATAATTATTGTTATGTAAAATCAATCTTTTCAGCACCTTCCATATGGTCGATTTGTCTCAGATTTTTATCCCACCGAGAAGTGTTCGCAATTCCTCCCTCAATTCTCTCTGAACTCACGTGGGGTCAAACTGTCCGCAAGTACTACCTTAAGCAGAGCTCAGTCGACGGCGCGTTGTTGCTAGCACATTTTGTTATATTAAGAAATAAATATACAATTTTTAATTTTTCGATAAAAACGTTGCAATCAATTAACCAGTAGTCAGTTCATTACCGTGCTATTGCTAGCACATTTTAGTACATGTAGAAAAAATCTTCAATTACACATTTTTCGAAAAAGAATGGGTTTGTTCATTGGTACTCAAGAGACTGATAATGAATGCCAACCTTGCAACTTCTTACAAATTGCCTGATGCTCAAGCCACACGATTTGTTTGATTTGTTTGACGCCCATAAGCAAGATATTCTTTGCTATTAAAGATTATAAGGTCGCACAAAGAGTTTGAAGATAGGTTCTAAAATGCTAAAACGATTTCGAATTCGCAGAAACAGCACTGTTTCATGTGCACTGAGAAAGGGATAGGCACGAAGCATTTAATAATTTCGAGATACTCCAGGTTAAAAAAAACAAACTTTAGAATAAAAAGAAATTAATTATAGCAATAACAAAATATTTACCATGATAGAAAAATTATTTTATTTATTGAATTTACGTATGGGACGTAAAAAATATATCTGAATCGTTATTATTGTAGTTTAAACTTTTTTTCTGTGTCCTCGTGTCTTCAAATGTTCAGTCCTCTCAACGACCGGCGCGGTCTTAAAACGTTTGTATGTTATCAAAAGATTTACTGCATAATTATATAATTAATATCTAACCAAATTGTTCAGATTTTTGAAAACATTAAATTAGAACTTGTCGTTACTCATGATGTAATGTTCATTTTTGAAAATAAAAACAATTCCTTTGGAATAATCAGGAGTCTCTCGAAAAGTTTCTGTTATATGGCACACAATCGTTGTGAGACATTCTTTTTACGAATTTTTAATAGAAGATTGTTTGTTGTATACAAGAAAAATGTGCAAACAATACCATACAATCGACCTAGTACTATTTCTCATGTTTTTATGTGTTTATCGAAAACCTAGAAGGAACCGCCCGTCCACCCTGGGACAGGGGTTACCATCTTTTTATATCTGGCAGATTCTTTGTCTTTTTTTTAGGTTTATTAAAAGCCCAAAAGGGCTAACGATGTTTTTAAAAAAGCGCAACTGAATCAACTTTTCTTCTTAAATTGTAAAAAAATGGTGAGTACTTTTTAGAAATTAAACAATGACATAAAAAATTGGGGACCAAATCCATGAGGTAAAGTGCCTGAATTAAGTCAAATCCATATGGAATGTTCCATATGCAATTTCTGCGAAAGATAAAATTCCGTACGATTTGAAGCACTTTGGCGAAATTGTTTATTTTTTAGAAAATTTGTATGGAAATATTACGTCTCAGCGTAATTTTTAGAAAATTAACTTACGATTCGAAATATATACGGAAAGTATCATTAACGCTCAAAAGGAACGCTTTATAATATAAGCATGATATAATTTCTTCTTTTTATTATGATTATTTAATATCAATTTCCATAAATTGAAGTATTAAAAAGAAATAATATCTTTAATGCTAGTAAGATAATCAACAATGATGTCATTACCATTGTCCTGCGCCCGCTCCAACTGAGTTTCGGCAATTTGTAGTCGGTTTTGCACCTCCTGCAGTTGTAGCTCCCGAGCTGCTTCTGCCTGTGCCTCTTGTGCCGCTGCCGCATCCCGTTTTCGACTAAGAGCTCGTCGTTTCAGTACTGAAATTTTTCATTAGTTTCATTTTTGTTTTCATTTTACATTACATTTTTATGGTTTTACGTAAAAATATCTAACATTTTCTCCTTCTGTTGCGTTTTTTATTTTTCTCCGCCTGGGATTCTGCGGAAGCTGCAGCTTGGCGGTCGGTCTGACTACGTTGTCGATTTCCGGTAGTGCCCACTATTAAAATGAAATCATTTAATTATTAGATTGTTTTCATATTTTTCAAAATAAACCTACATACAGTTATATGTAAAACCATCAACCACCATCAAAACTGGTTTTTGAGAGTTAATAAAAATTACCTCTAATGTTTTGTTCGGACAATGGTCGTCCACGTTCGTGAACCTCTGGCACATTCTGCGGTAGATCATCGTTCCGACTGAAGGCGATGCCGATCCGTCCTCTGCAACTACTATGTCTTCTAATCGACATTAGCAGTAAAAGAGTCATTGAATCGTACAAATAAATGAAACCAGTGAATTAGGAATTCTTTTAAATACAGTTTCATGAAACCCTGTTTCTCCTCTGCAGGTGTTCAAAATAATATTTTTTTCCCGACTGCGCTAAAATAACCACATTCCTTGCGTGCGATACGGGCGGAAAATAGCCTATTATTGACCGATGATCATTATTAATCAGTGCGCATGCGCAGTACAATTTCATTACTCCCTAGGGAGTAATAGGGCTCATTACTCCCTCTGCAAGCTCTATTACTCCCGGGGGAGAAATGGTCATTGGCGAATATGACGATTTTGCGACGCAAGAAATGCGGTTATTTTAACGAAGTCGGAAAAAAACTATCGTATGGTACAAGGGAGGAAGTGCCTTTTCACCTCGTGTGAATTTCTGCCCTCGCTTTGCTCGGGCATCAAACTTCACACTCGGTGAAAAGACGCACTTTTCTCCCTTGTGGCATAATATACTATTCTACATGGTATGAATGATAAAAGTATCATTTATTATTTCGTTATCGATGAAACAACATTACGAGGATTATAGAAGCGTCATAAAAATTACCATTATTCTCGAACGGTGGCGACAGCCGGCCGCATTCCTCAGCAACAGTATTATCTACATTACATCAATAATAAAATAGTACGTTGAAGTTATAAATGAATGAAGCCAGTGATTAGTAATGGTTATAACTACAGTTTCGAAAAACATACCAAAGTCGCCGCGCGGTGGCGAACGCTCTCTGTCGTCGTCAACAACAATGACCACTACAAAAAAAAGGAACATTTTAGAATTTTATAATCGACGTACTGATTCATTAGAAGAGTTATTAGAAATTTCATAAATGTTACCATTATTTGCAAGCGGTGGTGATACTCGCCCGTCTTCGCCAAGAACAATGCCTTCTGCAGGACATCAACAGTAAAATATTAAATCAATATTAATAAGAATGAAACCAGTGAATTAACAAATGGAACGGGAATGAACCAAATGGATTTAACTGCAGTGTCATGAAACATACCAAAGTTGCCGCGCGGTGGCGATCGCTCCCTGTCGTCGACAACAAAGACTTCTACACGACGTAAATTGCAAAAGAATATTTAAGAATTTCATTACCAATTTACTAATAGTTTAGGAGGGTTTTATTAATTTCATAAAAATTACCGTTGTTTTGGAATGGCGGCGTTCGAATTCTTTCTACATGGCATTAATTTGAAAAACGGTTTAAGGAAAACTATACACAGACTTCTACGCGATTTTCTACGCGAGAGAAAGTCAACGAACAACGTTATGCAATGTTTTTTGTCAACACGTTAATTAAGTGACATTCACAGATGTAGGATTACCTCTTATATTCCGCATCTCTATCTCCCCAGATGCGACTATCGAATTATCGTCTGTCGTACTATCGTCAGAGTCATCGCCGGAAAGATCTAAATACATTTTGAACGAAAGAAAATATGCTATTGCATGAAACTCATCAAAAAATGTGCGTAATATAATAACGCGAATTCTAGAGAACATCTCGCACGATGATTAGTTTATACAAACTTAATTGTTTTGAATTACCATCTGCTAGAGCTACTGGTGCTTCAGCGTTGTCCAGGAGCCAATGCGGCGGATCTTCTACAAATATTTCTCGTTCGTAATCCGGGTCACGCTCTGGTAAAAAATAAAATAAGTCCATTGTGATCGAATGAATGTTGCGACAAATACAGCTCTTGTACAGTTTTCGAAATTCAAAGAAATATAAGTATCGCGGTTCTATACTATTTCTATTAGCAAATTATGTTTTATTCAGACCAATTTCAGACAAGATTCATACAAGAGGCATTTCGATAGGTGCTGATATGCGATTAGACAGATTTATAAATTTTACCTAGTGGTACGATTACCGGCTCCTCGTGTAGCTCAAAATCGTTGCCGTCTCGTTCCTCTACTTCTCGAGCAATGATGTGATCCACATTACCTTTGAGAGAGGCTGCTTTCGTCATAAACTCGTCCACCGTGATTTCCAGCATATGGAGTTCTCGCCACGCTAGATAATATGTAAAATAAGAACACTGGTATATTCGTGAAATGACATTCGTTAATTAAACACAATCAAATTTTGGCATGAGAGGATAATACCTAATACTGAATAACCTATTCATAACTCTTTAAATAGAAGTGATGTTATATTTTCCTAACAATGTTGACAATTATCGTTCTTGCGTACAGTCTGTTATATATTTAAACTTTGTTGAAGTCTGAATTATGAAATACGAAAGACTAATGAAGATCAAAGGGCGTTGTATATTTGCCTTGTGATTCTAATCACAACTTGGTTGTTTTTTTTACGTCGCATCAACTGCTATACTTATTTGCGATGGGGCACTATTTTTTCCTTCAATGACAACCATACCCCTTCGGGGGTTACTCAGTATGAGTGAACGGTAACGATACGTTTTGAGTGTCGGTAATAGGCGGTCTTCTAGGTATACTACACGGCACCGGAGCTACGTCATGTCGAATGCTAGCTGTAAACATTGGACGTCCACTGACATGTATCTACTATCACATCATAGATGTCAGGAGCTTCGTCGCGTCACAATATCTTTCCGTCGTCAAGACTACGGCACCGGGATTCGTACCCGAGACCTTCTAATATTTTGTTTTCAGGATGGTACTGTACCCGGTAGACCAAAATGATCGGTCTTATCATAACGTTACCTAGAAATGTCGCATAAGAAATATCTCGTCAGTCCATGAATTCAATGTTTAGTTTGACACATTTACATCTCTACCAAAGACAGATTTACCAAATCGGAACTGTAGCAGTGTATATAGGCGTCCGAACACATCTCTACTATACGTAAACTCTACTTGATAATCTACACAGCATCATTAGTTTACCAAATAACATTTCTACCAGAGCGGATAGCCACTTATATTTCTACGACATATCAAAAGATGCGGTTATGTGTCGACGCGAAGTATAAAAAAAAATATCTCTAATATAATATAGGCCTTTGAATACATCTCAACTATATTTAAATTATTACAACTCTACTAAAATAAAAGTCTACTACATTTTACCTCTCCCACCTCATGCTACATGTTTTGATCGAGATTTTGTGTACAGGTATAGGGATTATACCACCTTTTGTAATATAATCCCTCTTTGGCAGAGTTATCTCTGAGGAAGATGTAAATGTGTCTTAGTTCAAACTTACTGGTCACTCATATCATCTGTAATTACAGTTGACATAGCAAAGTGTTTTCTTATCTACATCTGATCTGAATATATTCAACGTCATGTGAATTCTAACCTTTGACTAGTTGTTTTTGCTTGAAAATCGTCGAGTATCGTGCGTGTCTACTAATCTGGCGATTATTTTCCAAGTGGCGGATGTCTGCACGTACGTCGGATTGTAATCGTAAGAGCTTGCCTGTTATAGAAAATACGAATATCATCAATACTCTGTAACAAAATACCCAGATTTCTGTTGGCGAGTTAAGAGTCGTTATTACACTAGAGTCGATATTTACAAATAAAATCCCAAGGCCCGGGGCGAGTGTTCATCCGGTGTCCAAGTCTGCTGTGGTTCGATTCAATGATATTATTCGTGCGCCGACCGAGTCCATAGACGCTAAAACCCTGTGGCTTAACAATTCCAAGCCAATAGCGACTGAAATACTGGCAAAATTGACCAAATCGTCGTTTGACCAGCGCAGACAAATTCTCCGTGATAACCCGGTATTGGGCTTGGATTCGATCGGCAGGCAAGTACGCGAGAGCTAAGATTTTTTTAAAAAACCGCTTTGCCTCCTCGTCATCACGAATTAAGGTTCGTAGGCCAAGTGCTTTGGCCTTACCATAAATTGCCTGAAACACAATTATTATGTAATACTCATTTATATGCAAAGAAATCAACATTGCACGATTAGCCATTTCATATTACTACAAATTTTTGATAAATAATTTATTCATCCATTTTGTCAATTAAAACGATTTACTTTTCAAGATAACCTGAAAAATGTCTGTCGCAATTGTTAAGAGAGCAATTTTCCTCGCTCTGCCTCTCTCTCGATGATCCTCGTTCCCGCTCCGACTCGGTCTCGTGGTTCACTAGATGGCCTCCGTGAGAATAGAAATACACGTGTACGGTGGAAACAGAAATATATTTATTTAATAATCTTGAGACGAGACTGATCTCGCGATGAGCAACTAGCTCGAACAAAATATTACAAATACTAAGGAAACAATATAAATAATTAAATGAACAATAAACTGAACAGTCACACAGGACTCGAGACTCAATCGCGCGTCTCTCGATAGTTCTCTCTCATTCGCGTGTCTTTAACCCTCGGCCTCGCGGGGCAGGGCGCTTTTCTCTCTCTCGCACGCTTACTCTCTTTCAGCGCTCTTGAGAAACACCGCCACACTGACTCGTTCCTTGCTCGCGCGCCTCGGCACACCTTCGCGCACCCACGCTCGCGCAGGCTTCTGTGCCACGTAGGCTGTTTCCGCCGCGTGGTGCGTCGCGCGCCACCTGACTCGTTACGCGGACATTCGAACGCATTTTAGCCGCTAACATTCGGCCATCCTACGATAAGCTCGTCCTCGAGCTTCATTCGTGTCGTACATAATCATTCAAGCGTACAGGTACGCTTCTCTCTCGCTTCGAACGTCGATGGTTCGACTCGTTTCGCTCATTCTCGCTTACAGTACTAATGATCACAGGTTTTACAGGTTGTTTCACAGGTACATCGTTGCGTTCGCTCGCAGGCGAATTAATCACTGAAGACGTCTCGATATTTACATAAGAGCTCAAGTCGCTCGAATTCGAGATCGCCTCACTCGCGCACTTTTTTGTTGCACTTGCACTTTCCTTAAACTCTAATTGTACATTTGTTTCCGGTTCATCAATATCGTGTTCAGTCGTTGCATCGAAAAGCTGGTCCTCGGGCTCGGGGCTCGCGGGCTCCCAAAGCTTCAACTGGCTCGCGTGTGCGGTCGAGGCGTATCGGCGGCCTCCCGCTCCAGTATTTAACTCGACAACATGATATGTGTCGCCCGGCAGCTTTCGTAGAATCACCAACGGACCTCGATATTTCGCACACAATTTCGTGGACTCGCCTGTCGCACTCGGAACCGTCTTCATGTAAACTAAGCTACCTACGGGAAAATCTACATTGCGCATTCGGAGTTCGTCGTACCGAATTTTCATTCTCGCTTGCTCGTTTTCTATTCTTTCTCTCGCTTTCGTCTGTAACTCGCTCGGAGGGGTATACATCGTGTCGTCGTCTCGCGTGAGCTTCCGTAAGTGCCCTTCGGCTCGCTGTGGTACGTACCCGTATACCAGTTCGAATGGGCTTTTCCCGGTAGTCGCGTTCCGTAGCTCATTGAGATCGTTTTGCAGTCTTCGTAACTGACTGTCCCAATCTCGCCCTTCGCGATTCTCAAGGTTGCTCTGTAACGCGGGTACGATAATCGCGTTTAAACGTTCCACTTGCCCGTTCGCTTGGGGATGTCGTGGCGAATTCACTGTATGTCTGATCCCGTGTTTCTCGCAAAATTCTTCAAACGCTCGCGCGGTAAGCAGGTTCCTCGATCGGATACAATCCTACTCGGTGCACCGTAGTTATCGATAAACTCTTCGAGCACGCGTAACACTCGGCTCGTCTTTGTGTCTTTTACCGCTCTAATTGTCGCGAATTTTGTCAAATTGTCTACGATAACGAATACATACTTGTTACCCTTCGCGCTCGATACAAACGGCCCCAAATGATCAACATGTACAACGGCAAACGGCCTTGTCCCTGGCGGAATAGGATGCAGTTCTCCTGCTTGTTTTCCCGGTCGCGATTTACAAGCGATACAATGCAAACACGCCTGCACGTGCCGCTTCACGTACGCTTTCTTCCTTGGAAAATAATAATGTTCAGAAATTCTAGCTACCGTCCGATCGACTCCAGGGTGACTCTTCAAGTCGTGAAACCTAACTACAAGGCTCTTTCGCATCACGCTCGGTATCACGTACAATACTCGTCCCTCTCGGCGCTTATAGACTATACCCTCGTGTATTTCGTACTCGTTAACTCGACTTATCTCGTGCTTCGTTCGTTCTTTCGCGGGTTTCTCGAGAATATATTTTTTATGTCGAATCTCGTCGTCTACATACTGATACAATCGCACCTCGTCCTCCTCGCTGTGCAGAGCCATCACGCTTCGCTCAATTTCGACCTCGTCGCTCGAATTTACTGGCGCTCGACTGAGAGCATCTACATGAGCGAGTCGGCTTCCCGGACGATGTACGATTCGATAATCATATTCCGACAACAGATCGTTCCAACGGATTATCTGGGGATTGATCGTTTTCTGCGTACTCAAATGACACAACGCCTGACAATCGGTCACGATCGTAAACGCAATATTGGCTAACATTGGCCGTAGTCGCGTTACCGCCCATACAATCGCGAGCAATTCAAGTTTACTACTATGATAGTGACGTTCTGGTTCGCTCGTACGTCTACTCACTGCGTATACTAATCTAAAACGATTCGTCGCGTCTCGTTGCATTAACATACCAGCAAGACCCATCGCACTCGCGTCGGTATGTAGCTCGGTTTCGGCCTTCGGGTCGAAGGTCTGCAATACCGGCTGCTCGGTTAACTTTGTTTTTAATGCCTCGAACGCGTGACGTTGCGCGTCTTTCCACTCGAATGTTACGTTCGCTTTTAAAAGTTCGTTCAACGGTGCTGCGAGTTGTGCGAAATGCGGTACGAACTTCCTAAAATAACTCGTGAGCCCTAGATATCGTCGCACCTCGTGTGCATTTTTCGGAACCGGAAAGTCTTTGATCGCCGCAACTTTATGCGCGCCTGGCTCGATGCCGTTTCCCGAAAGTATGTGTCCGAGATACGCTACTCGTTGATATAAGAATTGACACTTCTCGAGTTTTATCGTTAATCCCGCTCTTCGAAGCGCTTCAAAAACTAATTGCAACTTTTCTTTCAGCTCGTTCCAACTCTTACCCGGTATCAGTATATCGTCTAGATAATACAATACTACGTTATCGCGCAAAGGTCCGAGAGCTTGGTGCATCGCCTTTGAAAAATAAGCGGGCCCGTTCATGAGGCCAAAGGCCATGCGCGTAAACTCTGCGGTTTCCTCGGTTGTAATTATCGCGGTCTTCTCTCGAGCCTCCTTCGTGAGGGGAATTTGCAAATAACCGTGCGCAAGATCGAGTACGATAAACAACGAACTATCACGAATACGCGACAAATGCTCGTCAATGTTCGGGAGCGGAAAATGTACACGCTCTGTGATACTATTCAATTTTCGAAAGTCCACGCACAACCTCGCTTCTCCCGTTTTCTTTCGTACGAGGAGTACCGGACTCGCATACGCCGACTGTGTTTCCGTCACGATTCCCGCTTCGCGCCATTCGGATAATATTTCTCGCGTCGCTTTTCGCTCGTTCTCCGTCGCCCTATACGGTTTGCTAAATACAGGTCTCGCGCTAGAATCTACTTGAATGTCCATGTTTACATGTTTCGCATAACCCAGGTCATGTAGACCCGTCGATATACAATCTCGAAATTCGTTTATAAGCTTACACAAATCTTCCTTGACGTCCTGCGGTTGCTCCTTGCCGATGTCGAGTCGCTCGATGAGGATGACGGCACTCTCATTGCTTGCTGTCGGTCTGACTGGAAGTCTCGCGACTTCGCCTCGTAGTGTTGACTCTCCTTGTCGAATCGTGCGCTCCTTCACGCCCAGGTTCATCACAGGAACTGCATAGTTGTCTCGTCCACTCGTCATGCTGACGAAATTAATCGAGTGTGCTGGCAAGATTACGTCGTCGGTAGCATTCGCTCTCGTCGGTAAATTACCGTCCGTCGTCGTTAGCACTGTCTCCTGCTCAAACGTCAACGTATCGCCGACCTTGTGATAATTCACACTCGGATGATCGGTGAATGATCGACCGATGATGGCGTCGACCGCTTGTGTATCGTCCGGCACGACTCGCATGAGTACGTCGGACACGCTCGCATCGTCGATGGCTACCGTTGCTCGCACGACGCCTGGACTCGTAACCACGCACTCCGGGGGACCGAATCCCTTCAAGGTGACACTCAACGGCGTCACTTCAAATTGCTCTACAAGCACTCTTGTTGCTCGAATCGTGCATTCGGAGCTTCCTGGATCGATAAAAGCTCTCACTTCGCGTCCGTTAATCTTTGCGATCTTTATGTACTTTCTCGCCGCACTATCTTGTAAGAAACCGATCGTCTGTACCGTGTGCTCCGTCGTTGCGACCTTGTCCGGACAATTGCGGCTAATGTGCCCGACCTTTTTGCATTTAAAGCACGTCACTTCACGTTTTTGTTCGGAGCACTCTCTCGCGATATGTCCTGAATTTCCACAGTTATAACATTTTCGTGGACTGTCATTCGCGCGTTTTGACGTCGACGGTTTATCGTTCGTATCACTCGTTGATTCACCGTCCTTTCTGTCACTCTTGTCGCTCGATTTACCACTCGCTTTATTCGTTGCTGGCCGATTCTTCGCGGTTGTCGATTCTCGCGTCGTTCGGAAACGTTCCCTTCGACAATTCAACAAGTTTTCGTTGGCCTTAATGTCTCGGAGAAGAACGTTATACCGTATTGTGTCGGTCATACCGTCTTGTGTCGTCGGCATCACCGCGTTACACAACTCCCGCGACCGCAAACCGATGAGCACTTCCGCTTTCGTTTCTCGAAACGACAATCCTAGTAAACCGCACAAGTACACTTTCGCGTGAAAATATGTGGAGACGGACTCGTCCTTCGCCTGCACTCGTGCCTTCATGTTCGACCATCGCGTCGCCGTGTCGTCTTGTACGATAAACGTGTCTCTGAACGCGGCGCGAAACTCGTCCCACGTTCGTACCTCCCGAGAACGGCTTTTGAACCAATCACGTGGTCCTCCGCGCAGATGTTGCCGCGCAGTTTCGAACAAAAATGTCGCTGGCCAGTGATGTAATCGCTCCATCGCCTCGAGGTTTCCGAGCCATTCCCGTGGTCGAACTGTCCCGTCGTCTGCAAACGTTTCGATCCCTTTCGATAGATCAGGCATTACGTGATACGTCGGTATCGTCGCTGCTGGTTGCTGCTGCTGCATGACTAGGGTGGCCAACAGCTGTGCCAGGGCTTCCTCGCGATTTTCATTTAACAGCATGTCGCGAAACGCGTTAACCAACGGCGGTTGCGCTGCGCCTGCGCCTTGAAACGTTGAGTGGCCCGCCGGCTGCGGTGGCGCGGTGCCCCCACTCGACTGCGACGTATTAACGCCACGTACATTTTGTCCGTCAGGTATCATTTCCGGTAACTCACCGTTCGCTGGCTCGTTCGCCGGATCGACTCGATCATCCTGCGGCGCTGGTAGTCCTTCCGTTCCTCTGGCTCCGTTTGGCATGCTTCCTGTCAATGGCGGTACTTCCGGTTGTCCTGGCCTCGTGGTCCCGCTACCTTGGCTCGACCGGTCTTCCGTAAATGCTGCGATGCCGATTGGCGCACCTGTCCTTCCGACCTGTCTTCCTGGGGTG
This sequence comes from Stenichneumon culpator, assembly GCA_964017025.1. Taxonomy (NCBI): domain Eukaryota; kingdom Metazoa; phylum Arthropoda; class Insecta; order Hymenoptera; family Ichneumonidae; genus Stenichneumon; species Stenichneumon culpator. The sequence goes on along the minus strand of OZ024768.1, from coordinate 8,498,118 downwards.
CCACCTGCGGTTGGCTGACGTCCTCGCCCGTGCCCCAACGTTCGATTCAACTGCGTGCCTCGGAACGCGCTGGCGGCGAACTCGTCGAACTCACGCTCGTCACACATGGGTGCTGCACTCCGCGCACTGCGATTCTCGTTTCGTTTTTTTTTTTTTTTCAAAAGTCCCGATGAAATTTCTCGGCTCTCGGCTGCCGCGCACTTCGCGATTTCACTACGTACATTTGTGGTAATAGTGAGAATAATCCCACTTCTGATTTGTTAAGAGAGCAATTTTCCTCGCTCTGCCTCTCTCTCGAGGATCCTCGTTCCCGCTCCGACTCGGTCTCGTGGTTCACTAGATGGCCTCCGTGAGAATAGAAATACACGTGTACGGTGGAAACAGAAATATATTTATTTAATAATCTTGAGACGAGACTGATCTCGCGATGAGCAACTAGCTCGAACAAAATATTACAAATACTAAGGAAACAATATAAATAATTAAATGAACAATAAACTGAACAGTCACACAGGACTCGAGACTCAATCGCGCGTCTCTCGATAGTTCTCTCTCATTCGCGTGTCTTTAACCCTCGGCCTCGCGGGGCAGGGCGCTTTTCTCTCTCTCGCACGCTTACTCTCTTTCAGCGCTCTTGAGACACACCGCCACACTGACTCGTTCCTTGCTCGCGCGCCTCGGCACACCTTCGCGCACCCACGCTCGCGCAGGCTTCTGTGCCACGTAGGCTGTTTCCGCCGCGTGGTGCGTCGCGCGCCACCTGACTCGTTACGCGGACATTCGAACGCATTTTAGCCGCTAACACAATGAGTTTTAAGTGTTATTATAGTCGTGCTTAAAAACGCGCGGATAAGTGTAGATCAAAATATGTTTTTTTTATTACACGGTCGTCGTGCTTCTGCTATCCATAATGATATTAGATATTTCGAAGGTGCTTACCCGGTCGTAATGGGTATTGCAGCCCGTGGTGAGTGCTGTCGGGAAAACGGCGGTCATAGCATTTCGTAATGCCCGTTCAAAATCCGTCATAGCGAGGATAATGTTATTTTGTGGTATCACGTCTTCTTTTGTGTGCTGCAGAACCGCCTTGTAGGCTATTTCTGTTTTTGCAGACATAATGATCCATGCCAATGGAAATCCCTATAAGCCGCAACAATGAAATCAAACGCAAAAACATTTTAAAAAATAATATCACTTACTTCGTAACCAAATCATAATTTTTGTATAGACATTTTTTTGCATCGTTTTGACAGTGATTATATAGATATGTAATCTTGTTAGAAACTTGTTGACAACTTATATTACATATACACATGTATAACACAAAAACAACAAACAAATAACAATATATGGAATAATACATATTCCATATATCATGCGGGGGATCGGAAGTACCAGTATTATTATTTTCAAACAGACAGCATTATAAACGTTGATAATGGGTTGGAAATTAATCGTACACATATATCACCCTTGTGTCATATTTCTATGAAGTGTGACAATAAAACACTGGTCGCCCGACTTTAAAAGGACCTTGTGTTCTCAAACTCTGTGTGCCCTCTGTCTGTTTATAACTCTATCAGTTTTACACAGTCCATGAAGGATTTCTGTTACGAATGGCTGAAATGAGTGATAAAAAAGTAGCACTTAGATATGATGCTGGAGAAGCAAAAAAAAAAAACTATACGCCTTTTTTTAAGGTGTATTTACTTGAAAACATTTTGGATATATAATTTAGAATATCGGTTCTGTTGGAAACATTCGTCGGTTAACGCACCAAGATTATAATACAAAAAATTACTCACGTGATTAAATTTTATCCCCATAACTGTCAGCAACTGATAAGCTCCGGCAATATGAGGCTTTGAGCGAAACGTCGCGTCGATTAGTAACTTCGTTACCGTGTCCATTTTCTCGCGCACGAAGTTTTCGTCGAAAATCAACGCGTGATGGGCCCCGTTGTCATCGGTAATCAATCGAACAGACAGACGTCCCGTCTCGTATTCGAGATTTCTGCTTAGTTCCGGGTCGGAAAGTCGCTCAACGAATTCTTCGATGGTTCGCGGGCTGGGTGGATAATTTCTTCTCCTACACTTTTTCATAAAACTCCTCACGCTTTGGAACGTCACGTGTTCCGCCGCATCCGGATGACTGTACGTAGGGATAAAGTTCAGTCATGTAATTTCAGGTAGAGATTATGCAGGACAATAGCCGGATAGTTATATTTTGACATTATATTTCGTGATGCCGCGCGCATACCAATCCGAAATGGAATACGCTGCACGTTATCAGTGACTACGTGTACAGGATAGCAAATGTGTTAGTAAAAAACTTGACGATTTAGAAACTAGTTATGTACACGGAGATGAATTAATCAGCTTGCAGCTGGACCCAGTAGCGGACTACTTTTTTGGTTGACGAAAAAATAAACTGTGAAGCGCTCAGAGGGGTTATTTTTGAATCACTCGTTTGTAAAACGTATGCGTTCTGACGCTGTATTCATTCGTATGTTTATACGCATACAGCGACAGAGCGTATACGTTTTGCAAACGAGTGACTCAAAAATAACCCCCCAGAATATAGATATTTTTAAAAAGAATCGAAAGAAATTGAATAATGCCCGATAATATGTATGTGAATAAAAATACCCTATATTTGAAAAAAAACTTACACAGCTGCCAGTAAGTCGTACATGGTCTTTAACTTGTACCAATGACGTGACAAAGCTTCTGCCAAAGCGTTTTTAAATCTGGCAATGTGCTCTGCACTGGAGTCTGGTTCACAATATTCGGAATGTGGATTCCCGTCGTGCATCACGCCATTTATGATTTTCATCGTCCCGTGGCAAATTGTCCGTTTTTGACAACGTAAATAACTGTAATGGGCAATGAAATTAGTAAGATACAGTTCGATTACTTGCTTTGAATATTTTCCAAAATCTATATTAAGCACACTGTATATAAATTTATATCAAACAGGGTGACTTGTTAATCCATATCCATGAAGAGAACGACGCAAAACATTAAACATATTGAACATTTTCCATAGATTTCGAATTCTCCATAGAATGTTGATAATAAAAAATCAACAATGCCGGGCATATACGCTCTAGTGCGATAACGATCCCGCTAAGTCGACAGGCGCATGCCGATGCGGGATCTGATTGAAGAAATGGTATATATCGCCGGGCATATATAATTGTATGTAATTATAATTAAACATTATTTTAATTGAAGTTTTCGAGCTCTTATGACACTTAGAGCTCAAATACTTCATACCCTTTATAATGTTTACATAGAGGTAGGAATGGCACCGCAAGGTTTCAAAGACTACGATGTAGATAGTACTTGAATATGTGACGTGTTGAGCTCTCTGATTAATAGTTGCAGAGTCACTGGATCAAAAACTATTAGTCGGAGAGCTCAATGCATCACATGTTTAAGTTCTATATTCATTGTAGCCTTCGAAGCCTTAGGCTTCCATTCCTTCTGCTACATGCCATGAGAGTTTAAAAAATGCAGTAATTATTACATTCTTCAGTGTCGCTGACTAGTTAATAATATTATTTTGTCATCGACACTTAAGAATGTAATTATAGTTGAATTTTTTGAGCCCTAATTGCACATGGAGGAAGGAATGACAGGGCAGGGTTTGGAATGTTATGATGAAGATAGTACTTAAATATCTTCTGTATTGAGCTCTCCGATGAATAGTTTTTGGCCCAGACCCTCTGAAACTATTAATCGGATAGCTTAATGCATCACATATATAAGGACTATTTTCATCGTAACATTCAAACCCTGCCCTGTCATTCCTTCCTCTATGTGCTATTAGGGCTCAAAAAATGCAACTATTATTACATTCTTAAGTATCGATGACAAAATAATATTATTAACTAGTCAGCGACACTGAAGAATGTAATAATTACTGCATTTTTTAAACTCTCATAGTATGTAGCAGAAGGAATGGCACCGTAAGGTTTCAAAGACTATGATGTTGATAGTATATGAATATGTGCTGCGATGAGCTCTCCGACTAATCGTTTTTTGGTCCTTTCACTCTGAAACTATTATCCGGAGAGCTCATCGCAGCACATATTAAAGTACGATCAACATCGTAGTCTTTGAAACCTTACGGTGCCATTCCTTCTGCTACATGCTATGAGAGTTTAAAAAATGCAGTAATTATTACATTCTTCAGTGTCGCTGACTAGTTAATAATATTATTTTGTCATCGATACTTAAGAATGTAATAATAGTTGAATTTTTTCCCAGACCCTGTAAAACTATTAATCGGATAGCTTAATGCATCACATATAGAAGGACTATTTTCATCGTAACATTCAAAACCTTGCGCTGCCATTCATTTCTCTACATGCTGTAAGGGCTCAAAAAATTCAACTATAATTACATTCTTCAGTGTCCATGACAAAATAATATTATTAACTAGTCAGCGACACTGAAGAATGTAATAATTACTGCATTTTTTAAACTCTCACAGCATGCAGCAGAAGGAATGGCACCGTAAGGTTTCAAAGACTACGATGTTGATAGTATGTGAATATGTGCTGCGATGAGCTCTCCGACTAATCGTTTTTTGGTCCTTTGACTCTGAAACTATTATCCGGAGAGCTCATCGCAGCACATATTAAAGTACGATCAACATCGTAGTCTTTGAAACCTTACGGTGCCATTCCTTCTGCTACATGCTATGAGAGTTTAAAAAATGCAGTAATTATTACATTCTTCAGTGTCGCTGACTAGTTAATAATATTATTTTGTCATCGATACTTAAGAATGTAATAATAGTTGAATTTTTTGAGCCCTAATAGCACATAGAGGAAGGAATGACAGGGCAGGGTTTGAATGTTACGATGAAAATAGTCCTTATATATGTGATGCATTAAGCTATCCGATTAATAGTTTTAGAGGGTCTGGGCCAAAAACTATTCATCGGAGAGCTCAACACAGAAGATATTTAAGTACTATCTTCATCATAACATTCCAAACCCTGCCCTGTCATTCCTTCCTCTATGTGCAATTAGAGCTCAAAAAATTCAACTATAATTACATTCTTAAGTGTCGATGACAAAATAATATTATTAACTAGTCAGCGACACTGAAGAATGTAATAATTACTGCATTTTTAAAACTCTCATAGCATGTAGCAGAAGGAATGGCACCGTAAGGTTTCAAAGACTATGATGTTGATAGTATATGAATATGTGCTGCGATGAGCTCTCCGACTAATCGTTTTTTGGTCCTTTCACTCTGAAACTATTATCCGGAGAGCTCATCGCAGCACATATTAAAGTACTATCAACATCGTAGTCTTTGAAACCTTACGGTGCCATTCCTTCTGCTACATGCTATGAGAGTTTAAAAAATGCAGTAATTATTACATTCTTCAGTGTCGCTGACTAGTTAATAATATTATTTTGTCATCGATACTTAAGAATGTAATAATAGTTGAATTTTTTGAGCCCTAATAGCAAATAGAGGAAGGAATGACAGGGCAGGGTTTGAATGTTACGATCAAAATAGTCCTTATATATGTGATGCATTAAGCTATCCGATTAATAGTTTTAGAGGGTCTGGGCCAAAAACTATTCATCGGAGAGCTCAACACAGAAGATATTTAAGTACTATCTTCATCATAACATTCCAAACCCTGCCCTGTCATTCCTTCCTCTATGTGCAATTAGGGCTCAAAAAATTCAACTATAATTACATTCTTAAGTGTCGATGACAAAATAATATTATTAACTAGTCAGCGACACTGAAGAATGTAATAATTACTGCATTTTTTAAACTCTCATAGCATGTAGCAGAAAGAATGGCACCGTACGGTTTCAAAGACTACGATGTTGATAATACTTTAATATGTGCTGCGATGAGCTCTCCGGATAATAGTTTCAGAGTCAAAGGACCAAAAAACGATTAGTCGGAGAGCTCATCGCAGCACATATTCACATACTATCAACATCGTAGTCTTTGAAACCTTACGGTGCCATTCCTTCTGCTGCATGCTATGAGAGTTTAAAAAATGCAGTAATTATTACATTCTTCAGTGTCGCTGACTAGTTAATAATATTATTTTGTCATGGACACTGAAGAATGTAATTATAGTTGAATTTTTTGAGCCCTTACAGCATGTAGAGAAATGAATGGCAGCGCAAGGTTTTGAATGTTACGATGAAAATAGTCCTTCTATATGTGATGCATTAAGCTATACGATTAATAGTTTTACAGGGTCTGGGAAAAAATTCAACTATTATTACATTCTTAAGTATCGATGACAAAATAATATTATTAACTAGTCAGCGACACTGAAGAATGTAATAATTACTGCATTTTTTAAACTCTCATAGCATGTAGCAGAAAGAATGGCACCGTACGGTTTCAAAGACTACGATGTTGATAATACTTTAATATGTGCTGCGATGAGCTCTCCGGATAATAGTTTCAGAGTCAAAGGACCAAAAAACGATTAGTCGGAGAGCTCATCGCAGCACATATTCACATACTATCAACATCGTAGTCTTTGAAACCTTACGGTGCCATTCCTTCTGCTGCATGCTATGAAAGTTTAAAAAATGCAGTAATTATTACATTCTTCAGTGTCGCTGACTAGTTAATAATATTATTTTGTCATGGACACTGAAGAATGTAATTATAGTTGAATTTTTTGAGCCCTTACAGCATGTAGAGAAATGAATGGCAGCGCAAGGTTTTGAATGTTACGATGAAAATAGTCCTTCTATATGTGATGCATTAAGCTATCCGATTAATAGTTTTACAGGGTCTGGGCCAAAAACTATTCATCGGAGAGCTCAACGAAGAAGACATTTAAGTACTATTTTCATCATAACATTCCAAACCCTGCCCTGTAATTCCTTCCTCTATGTGCTATTAGGGCTCAAAAAATTCAACTATAATTACATTCTTAAGTGTCGATGACAAAATAATATTATTAACTAGTCAGCAACACTGAAGAATGTACTAATTACTGCATTTTTTAAACTCTCATAGCATGTAGCAGAAAGAATGGCACCGTACGGTTTCAAAGACTACGATGTTGATAATACTTTAATATGTGCTGCGATGAGCTCTCCGGATAATAGTTTCAGAGTGAAAGGACCAAAAAACGATTAGTCGGAGAGCTCATCGCAGCACATATTCACATACTATCAACATCGTAGTCTTTGAAACCTTACGGTGCCATTCCTTCTGCTACATGCTATGAGAGTTTAAAAAATGCAGTAATGATTGCATTCTTCAGTGTCGTTGGCTTGCTAATAATGTTATTTTGTCATCAACACTTAAGAATATAATGACAGTTGAATTTTTTGAGCCCTTACAGCACGTAGAGGAAGGAATGGCAGCGCAAAGGTTTGAAAGCCACGATAAGGATAGAACTTAAATATGTAATGCATTGAGCTCTCCGACTAATAATTTTTTGGCCCAGTTACTATCAAATTAGTCATTGGAGCGCTCAACGCATAAAATATTTCAATACTATCTTCATTGCAACGGTTGAAACCTTCCTTCTTCTACATGCTATAAGGGTTTAAAAAAAACTATTCAAAAATATACATTTCTATTACAATTAAAATCTGGTTACTTTTTACAAGTTACAATAATTGAAGTCTGCAGATAAAAAACAAATAATTTTTTTGCGAACGATTATATTTGCTTGAAAGCATAGCTGGCCTCCTCTGTCCCGCCCAACCGAGAATGAAGGTCGCGGCTTCAGTCCCGATGCTACTCTACTACCACACAAGTACGGAAGGGCAGAACGCCCGTGCTCGCCGCCACTTTGTTTACATCGCGCTCGATACTAATACAGTTGTAATCCACCGAGAGTTTGAAAGACCCAAACGATATTTTTATGTATAGCGTAGTTCAAAACAAAGTGTTCCGGCGTCTCATTGTCTTTTGAAATATATGCAGACCTTTCCATTTCGTTTCGAAAGCACAATTTCTTTTAAGCTAAATGAATTTTAATATACAAAATATTCTTATATCCATTCTTTGAGAAAGTATTATCTTGTAAAAAACCTCAGGACCGAATATAATCAATTGTAGTAGTGACTTTAATTAAATAATATTTTTTAACAATATTTTGTTTTCACACCTAAAATATCTACAATTTTTTATATTCGAAACGGGCCATATTTTTACACGATAATCCTTACGCACAATTAATAATAAGGCAATTGTTATAACAACAAAGAAAACACTTTTTTTCTTGAAATTGATGGACTTCTATATCCCTCTGTCTAACACCGCAAAACATTAATTGCCTCGGGAGAAATGCAAACTATTTTTTATGTACTTACATCGTTCTTCCGTCGCGAGACATTCCACTTTTTTGGTGAATCTTCCCGTTTTTTATTCTATCGATCAATGGTATTCGCTTTTGACGCCGTCGTCGCTGAGTTGTACGTGCCCGAGGCATGTTTAAATAGTTGCGCAAAACAAATGCGAAAACAAAAGAAGTCCACCGAACACAAAAAAAACTCAATGGAGATTAAACACGAAAAAATATAATCACTAAAAAAACAACACTCAGAATATTATACCACACAAAATAATAATAACCACACAAAAGCCACACAAAATAATAATAACACACAAGAAATAACTATCATGATAATGCAAAACTAATAACTATAATGATAATGAAATAACTAGTAATAAAGCAATAAATGTAGTAAAAAATCAATAATAAAAAGTGAAATGATATTGAAACGGTGAAGAACGGAATATACGTCGGATTATCAAGCGTGACCGCACAAGACGTAAGACACTGGACGAATGGACAATCATAGTGACGTTTCGCACAGTAAAAAGGGTAGGAGTAGGGATCCTAGTTTCCCTTTGAACAAACGTCGCCAACGACACCGGCGCGCCGGCCGCAGACAAGTGGAAAGATAGCCGCTAAAAATTTCATTTGCTCTCGTTCCTTCCAATATGAATTCAACAAACCGACTTGATTTTTATCATTATACCTGTCAGATTCATATAAACTACTGGTTTTTTTTATAGATTGCTTCAATACTTCATGAACCATGCGAAGTATTTAGATTGAGCTGCGACTACAAAGCCTTTCCTATCCTGTCAATGTGACAAATCGTATTTTAAATGTCTGCTGAAGTATACAGATCTTTAAATAATATGAAGTAACATCGCTTAGGTTCGACTTGATCAAGCTAGTCTGTGTAGCCATTGCAATTACGGCAAAGGGGTATTACCTCTCATGGACCGTAGCGGTAGCAGCGTGAGATAAGAACATGCGCCGCGACAACTGCCGAGACTCTTTTATTAATGTCACTCATTTTAGCTCTTCGTCGGTATTACAAAAAAAAGGTTTCTAATCAGTAACAAATAACAGTGTCGTGAAACATATTGCATCATGCTAAGAAAATATAACTCCCTACAGTTCAATTGGATTTTATGCATCAGCATGTTTGTATGCATCATGATAACAATTTTAGCATTTGTTAAAAATAATAATGTCTCGAAAAGGTCATAAAAAATATGTAACTTCTTTTACAGTTGTTCATATTCAATTCTGAGAGTGATTATTAACAAGGTTCACCGTCAAGAAATAAATAATTCGAAACTATTGATATTTAAAAAATATTTTTTATCAAACTATTTCATTTGCATGAAAACTTTGGTTTCCTCTCCCCTGCGCCCTTGCATCCTCATACGAAGTGCAACACGTCCTAAGTCAATTGTTGGAATCCCGATCGGCTCGAGTCGCATGTGCCTGATCTACACGTTGGGCACGCAGACGGGTTGGTCAATTAAATACAAAAATGTTTGTTTTCAACTTTAGTTAAAACGAAAAATTATTTTAACGCGTAGTGATCATGTAATAAAGCCGTGGTGTGATTATAAAAAATTCGAGGGTACGTTTCATTTCATCTAGATAAAAAATGCTAAAAAAATCCTATTAAAAATTATACAATTTCTTTTGCAATTCAAATTGGTCAACGTTTATTTTACAAATTTAGAAGATTATGTAGCGAAAAAAATAATTGAAGATATAAAAAATATAATTTTTTAAAGTAACAATTATATTTGCTTGAAATCATGGCTTCCCTTCTCTGTCCCGCCCAACCGTCAATGAAGCTCGCGATTTGAATGTCTATGTTTCTCTTCTGCCACCCAAACACGGGGATACGTACGGAACTTGGCCAAGCGGCATAAATCCGACAAAAAGACAGAGAAAGAAACACGAGCTTAGCGAAAAGAAGGGCAAACTGAAGGGCAAAACGGCCGTGCTCGCCGTCACTTTGTTTACATCGCGTCCGATACTATAAATGTGCAAACGACCGATAGTTCAGAAGACCCATCCGATATTTTAGCGGCCATCGCAATTCCAGTCAAATTGTTCCGGCGTCTCATTGTCTTTTGACATACCGGTTTAATGTTAAACGTATTTTAATATACAAAAACCTCAGGTTCGACTATAACCAATTGTAGTTGTGACATTAATACAATGTTATTTTGTTTACAATATTTTATGTTTTACAGAAATAAAATGTGTACAATTTTTTTATAACCGAATCGTAACATATCGTGTTTCTTGATAATGCTTACGTACACAATTAATAATGTTGCATTGTTTATATTAACAAAAACATTTTTTTTCTTGAAATGAATGGATCTCTACATACTAATGTCTCACAACGCAAAATTAATTGACTCGGGAAAAGTAAAAACTGTTTTTATAATGTTTACATCGTTCTTCGAAACAGTGAAGATCAGATTATAGCTCTAATAGAGTACCGTGACTGCATAACACGTAAGACATTTACGTGTTACGCGGTCACGGATGGATAGATATCCGTAGTATCGTCTTATACAGTGGAACGGGTAGGTGGAGAGATTGAACTTCCCTTTTTGGTTGAACGTGCTTGCGAAACAGGCTCGCCCTGCGCAGACGAGCGAGAAAGACAGACACTAAAAATTTGTTTTTTACTCTCGTTTTTCTCGCACAAATTCGGTAACTAACTTTTTATTTTGTTATTATATTTGTCAGATTCGAATAAACTACTGGTATTTTTATAGACTGCTTCAATACGTCATGAATAGTACGACGTATCTTAGTTAAGCTACGACTGCATAACCTTTCCTATACTTCCAATGTGACAGTCGTATTTTCAATGTTAAGTTACTGTTGTAAATGTCTGTTAAAATATACAGCTCTTTAAATATTATGAAGTATCATCGCTTAATTTCGACATATGTCAAGTGTGAAACTCTGTGTAGCCATTGCAACTACGGTAACGGAAATGTTGTTCCACTGGAAAACCCATAATTAAAATCTTTTTTTTTCACAAAAATCTCGTGTCAGAAATGATCATATCTGATCAGATCTGTTTATCTATGGTCACCAGAATAATCTCTTATTAGATGTGACCATATCGGATCAGATTTGTCCAAGTATGGTCAGATATGATCAATCAGAATATATGCAATATAACAATGTGCACAATAATGCTTGTGCACCAAATAGCAAAAGAATCGTGTTTCTTTAGTAGAATGTAGTCGTGCACAAAAAAATTGTGCCACAATTGTAATGTGGTTAATAATTTTGTGCACTACCAAAATGTGTACAAAACATATGTGTCATTTTTGGATGTGCACCTTAAATTATGTAGGATCGGTGCCCTCTTGCGCAACAATCCGGAATTTGCGAAACGGGGTTCCATATGACTAAAATTGCATGTGGAATATCATAGGATCAAATTTATATTTATGCAAACATCGAGGATGAGTTAACTAGTTGTAGTTTGATAGTTGCTTTATTAAACTTACCTGCGTAAACTAAAGATATTAGTTTTCATGTGCAGCCACCCGGGAAAAAATATTCTATATAATCATACGTATATACCATTATATAGAATACTTTTATATTCTATGTGCCTTGTATATGCCTTGATTTATAATTGTACATAATCATATATTTGTGTATATGGATATGTATTATCGCATATAGAATCATGCATGATTATATATAACTGTATATATGGTCATGTATGTTCATATAGGGCAATCAATAACAAGCCCTGCTGCGCTCCTCGGGAGCCAGGGGTACGTTGCTGGGCTTAGCCGCCAAAACCCTCCGGAAAATGTCTCCGGGATATTTTCGAACGCAGTCACATACACGTCGCGCTGCGCGCTCCGGATCAGAGTACACATCGCGCTCTGCGCCTCGTATCGGAGTACATGTCGCGTTAATAATTTAAACTATAACAAAACTTGAGAAGTACAAAAACACCATGAATGGTAAAAAAAACTTAATGTAGATTGATGTTATTCCAACTTTGCAAAAAGTAGACTAATATTCAAACCGTTCTTCACATGTATTGACAAGTACATTCAGGTTAAAAAATGAACTTAGTGAAAGCTAAGTCAAATTTATAAAAAGCATACATTCAATTTTACATTAAACTTGTTGAAAGCTAATTGGTAGATATTAACCATAAAGATTATGAACTGAAAACTTAAAAAAAAAACACTTGTACGGCCATTTACGATGAGCTAACTAGACGAGTTAAATTAGTACTCGAAAAATCAGTTCTCGAAAAAATGGCCGGAAAAGCTTTTTTTTACAGCTCCACGACATGTATCGACATGTATCGACATGTATCGACATGTATCGACATGTATCGACATGTATCGACATGTATCGACATGTATCGACATGTATCGACATGTATCGACATGTATCGACATGTATCGACATGTATCGACATGTATCGACATGTATCGACATGTATCGACATGTATCGACATGTATCGACATGTATCGACATGTATCGACATGTATCGACATGTATCGACATGTATCGACATGTATCGACATGTATCGACATGTATCGACATGTATCGACATGTATCGACATGTATCGACATGTATCGACATGTATCGACATGTATCGACATGTATCGACATGTATCGACATGTATCGACATGTATCGACATGTATCGACATGTATCGACATGTATCGACATGTATCGACATGTATCGACATGTATCGACATGTATCGACATGTATCGACATGTATCGACATGTATCGACATGTATCGACATGTATCGACATGTATCGACATGTATCGACATGTATCGACATGTATCGACATGTATCGACATGTATCGACATGTATCGACATGTATCGACATGTATCGACATGTATCGACATGTATCGACATGTATCGACATGTATCGACATGTATCGACATGTATCGACATGTATCGACATGTATCGACATGTATCGACATGTATCGACATGTATCGACATGTATCGACATGTATCGACATGTATCGACATGTATCGACATGTATCGACATGTATCGACATGTATCGACATGTATCGACATGTATCGACATGTATCGACATGTATCGACATGTATCGACATGTATCGACATGTATCGACATGTATCGACATGTATCGACATGTATCGACATGTATCGACATGTATCGACATGTATCGACATGTATCGACATGTATCGACATGTATCGACATGTATCGACACGTATCATGATCAATAGATCATGAGAGAAAGGCATGAAATATCATGCCTTTATCTCATGAGAATGAAATACATCAAGACATTTTTTTTTTGGCTTTCGACTCTACAAGCAACATTGCAGTAACATTTCGTGCCTTTGTCACATGCGAATGTGATTCGTCGAGAGCATTTTTGGTATTATAGTACTAGACTCCTGGAACGGGGAGTCTCATAACATTCCTACAATCCTATAATGAATACAAATCTATCAAGAGATTTTGTAACACCTTATAAAAACCAATCACTTATTATTATCTTTATTTATATATATGCATAGATAGAAATGGTCATTATCACTGTTTCATTTTCACGGTACATACATCATAAACTGCTATGTGAAGTTTTATTTATATGTATATGACAGCTCGAGGCAAACAGCCCGCCGTGGCTATGTGCCGATGGCTACCTGTCACCATGAACGGCAGTCACGGGGCGTAGTATAGCGGTTGCCAGGTGTGCAAAGATGACGCCCATTAAATTAGAAAAATGTATCATCCGTGAAGTAAAAAAGACAAAACTATTACCGATAGGTCCACAGCTCCAGTTGTAATTTTGATCGCAATCGACAGACCGTGAAAAATTAATACATTTGCATTGTTAAAAAACCTATAATTGAATATTCAGAGAAAAATAAAAAAGTTATTTTTGGTGAAGGCTGAAGAGCGCGATTTTTCGAATAAAAGGGAGTGGTCCCGTTGCGCCAAGTACTGTTTTACCGGCAGTAAATGAACTTGTCTCGAGATGCTACTGCGTCTCTTAATTGGTAAAACTTGATATAGGTTTACTTTGAAAGTTAAACAATAGAGTTATCAAGTATTAAGAATATTCATCCTAAAACAAACAAATTGCAGCCGACGAATGATATCGAATAGTAAAGTTGCGGCTATAGTACGTACCGTTACCACATTTTTATAATTAGTTAATTATTTGTTCCTCATAAAGGAAACTATAATTAGAAAGCTATGATCTTGATTACATTTTTTTTTTTGGAAATTTCAATTCGGTCAGAATTGTGCTTTTATTCTTATGCACGCCACTTTTGTTTTGCTGAGACGTGATTTTTCATTTCTATCTCCCAAATTCGAAGGAAAGAATTTGCTAGTTAAAGAATATAGCAAGGCAATTTTGGGTAAAAATTTGTATTTTTTTTTACCAAACATTCCTCTATAAGAATGCCAAAAATGGTATAGTAATTTTCTCACAGAGAAATATGAGCTATGGGTATGTCAATAACTAAGGAAGCAGGGTTCTAATTTATTATCGTTTTTCCAGCTTGGATGCATTTTCTGCTATCAAAACTTAGAATATTCGACTTCAGGAATTAGCATTTTATTTCATCAATATTCCAACTGGTATTTCAATTGCAATAGTGCTCAAAAAATTTATTTTCAGATATTTGTCTTAAGACCATGTACGATACCGCGGTTGGTAATAAAACTGTGATACATTTTTCTCACGGATTCTGGCATGTACGGTCAAAAGAAAAGTCACATCGGAAGCCAAGATGATGTCCGCTTCCGATAAGACTTTTTTGTAACACGTGCCTGTAAAGTATGCCGAAAGTGGCCCTTTCTAGCAGCGAATGCGCGAAAAATGCTATGGATACTATTTTTACACGCTAGTTTGTTTTCCGCACACTTTTTTTCACACTCTAGCTACTTTTGTGCATACATTTTTAACACTCTAGTTACTTTTCGCGCTGACTTATTTGTCACTGCAGTTATTTTTCCGAACGCACTTTACAGGCACGAAAAGCGGGAATTTTCGTGTACTTCTAACAAAAAGTAGTATGCGATACTTGTACGAAAAAGCGGTCTCCCGACGTCGGTTGGGAAGTAGGCAGCACTCGCCTCCTCTCGAGCTGCAAACGTCACTCGGTTCGCTTCGTGCCATTGTAGCACTCCATCCGGCTCGTGCAGCCAACTTCACAACCTTCGTCGAAAGACCGCTTTTCCGTATTAGTATCGCAAAGTACTATTTTTTACCGTATATGCGAGAACGCATGAGAAAAATGAATTACACTTTTTGATACCGACCGGGTCCGGGTGGACTGGTGGGAGATGTTTTATATGATCTTAATGGCTGATAGACTTAGCTGTATTAAAATTGATCTTCAATGTCATATAAAAACACTGTGAAATAATGTCATTAATTAAAATACTGTATTAAAATATTTAATTAAAGTGACCACAAAGTTGAGCAATCTGCGCGTGGCAGCTTAGGACTTGTGGTGCGACGACGGTCTTGCGCACCAGCACATCAAGAGTTACAGTGCAAACAATCATGTGCATTTTTTTATTTGACAAATTTTGAACTCCGACGCATTCACATCAAATTCTATCTTGGTCAAATTCTATCTGAATTATTCTTGATCAGTAAAAAAATATGTGGAGAGGTCCAAAACGATAAGTTACAATTTACTGGATTATAGCTGTTACAGATATTAAACTATAAACAAATAAACATCGTATATGACGAAATGTGAAATTTAGCGAATTAAGTCCACAACTGAAAAATGTATGATCTAGAAACGAAAGAACCACATAAGATTACTATTGAAAATAGCCACTTCAAAATGCATTCCGTTTTACCTTATTGCTCAAAAAGTGAATTGAGAAAAAGTGTACGCTTGTCGAAAATATTCACCTCATCTTGGGCAAAGGTTATCTGATTCTAGCTCCACACGCGCTACAATTGTACTGTATCAATCGCAGAAGAAATTATCCCTGCTTCCTGTTCCGATACTTCGGCCAGCGGACCGCGCAGCGGTATTATACCCTCGTTTAGCGCTAGGAGCTGCCATCTAGTAGCTTCGTTCGGTAGTGTAAGAGATGAGAAACATGTTTTTAACGTTTTGAAAGCCTTCGCTATTTTGACGTTCGCCTTTTTGGTCATTCGGTATTTTGACGTTTGACGTTCTGCTCATTCGCTATTTTGACGTTCGACTTTTTGGTCATTCGCTATTTTAACCAATCAACCTTTTGGTCTTTCGCTTCAATAAATTCGAAATTGTAAGCTTTCTCAAAATGTACGATTGTAGAATTTGAAGACTCCGATTAGAAGGTGTTAAATCTTTTGGCAATTCGATACTTCAACGCTTGTAATTTTACCCATTTTTATTTTTGTTTTCGATATAAATTTCTTTCAACATCTTTGTATACTTAATTTTTATTTAATACTTTAAAGACGTTGGTAGGATAAACCTTTCTACTTTTGAACATTCGTTATTTTTGAAATTCAAAATGTCTGCCATTCTTAATTTTGGTCGTTCGAAATTTTGACCCCCACCCTTATATCGAAATCGAACGTAAGCGTTTTGCTCCGGCTGTAGGTGTTCCAACTCGTACTATGAGATAAAAAAGTCATAATTTTACGTAAATATGCAGGATTCATGCGTTTTAGGCCGCCAAACAAGTACCCATCAAATGCAAAGTTGCTGTATATCGAAATCGAACATTAGCGTTTTGCATCTGCTGTAGGTTCTCCGGTTCGTAATATGAGATCAAAAAGTTTTAGTTTTACGTAAATACGCCAGGTTAATGCGTTTCGAGCCGCCAAACAAGCCCCCATCGAATGCAAATTGGCCTTATATCGAAATCGAACGTTACCTTTTTGCGTCTGCTGTAGGTGTTCCGGTTCGTAATATGAGATCAAAAAGTTTTAGTGTTACGTAAATATGCCAGGTTAATGCGTTTCGAGCCGCCAAACAAGCCCCCATCGAATGCAAATTCGCCTTATATCGAAATCGAACGTTACCTTTTTGCGTCGGCTGTAGGTGTTCCGGTTCGTAATATGAGATCAAAAAGTTTTAGTGTTACGTAAATACGTAAGGTTAATGCGTTTTAAGCCGCCAAACAAGCCTCCATCGTATTTAACTTCGCTTTATATCATACTCGAACATTAACGGTTTGCTTCGGCTGTAGGTGTTCTAGATAATAATATGAGATAAAAAAGCCTTGGTTTTACGTAAATACGCAAGATTCATGCGCTTCGAGCCGCCAAACAAGGCCCTATCAAATGCAAAGTCGCTTTAGATTGAAATCGAACATTAGCGTTTTGCTTCGGCTATAGGTGTTCCACCCTGTGATATGAGATCAAAAAGCCTTAGTTTTACGTAAATACGCAAAATTGATGCGTTTCAAGTAGCCACACAAGTCCCCATCGAATGCAAATTCGCTTTAATCCGGAATCGAACATTAGCGTTTTGCGTCCGCTGTAGGTGTTCCAGCTCGTAATATGAGATCAAAAAGCCTTAGTTTTACGTAAATACGCAAGATTCATGCGTTTTAGGGCGCCAAACAAGTCCCCATCGAATGCAAAGTCGCTTTATACCGAAATCGAACATTAGCGTTTTGCGTCTGCTGTAGTTTTTCCGGTTCGTAATATGAGATCAAAAAGTTTTAGTTTTACGTAAATACGCAAGGTTAATGCGTTTTGCGCCGCCAAACAAGCCCCCATCGTATTTAAATACGCTTTATATTGTAATCGAACATTAGCGGTTTGCTTCGGCTGTAGGTGTTCCAGATAATAATATGAGATCAAAAAGCCTTAGTTTTACGTAAATACGCAAGATTGATGCGTTTCTAGCCGCCGAACTAGACCCCATCGAATTTAAATTCGCTTTATATCGAAATCGAACATAAGCGTTTTGCTCCGGCTGTAGGTGTTCCAACTCGTAATATGAGATAAAAAAGTCATAATTTTACGTAAATATGCAAGATTCATGCGTTTTAGGCCGCCAAACAAGTACCCATCAAATGCAAAGTTGCTGTATATCGAAATCGACCATTAACGTTTTGCTTCGCCTATAGGTGTTCCACCTCGTAATATGAGATCAAAAAACCTTAGTTTTTCATAAACACGCAAGATTAATGCGTTTCGAGCCACTAAAGAAGCCCCCATCGATTGCAAATTCGCGTTATATCGAAATCGAACATTAACGTTTTGCTCCGGCTGTAGGTGTTCCAGCTCGTAATATGAGACCAAAAAGCCTTAGTTTTACGTAAGTACGCAAGATTCATGCGTTTTAGGGCGCCAAACAAGTCCCCATCGAATGCAAAGTCGCTTTATACCGAAATCGAACATTAGCGTTTTGCGTCTGCTGTAGTTTTTCCGGTTCGTAATATGAGATCAAAAAGTTTTAGTTTTACGTAAATACGCAAGGTTAATGCGTTTTGCGCCGCCAAACAAGCCCCCATCGTATTTAAATACGCTTTATATTGTAATCGAACATTAGCGGTTTGCTTCGGCTGTAGGTGTTCCAGATAATAATATGAGATCAAAAAGCCTTAGTTTTACGTAAATACGCAAGATTGATGCGTTTCTAGCCGCCGAACTAGAACCCATCGAATTTAAATTCGCTTTATATCGAAATCGAACATAAGCGTTTTGCTCCGGCTGTAGGTGTTCCAACTCGTAATATGAGATAAAAAAGTCATAATTTTACGTAAATATGCAAGATTCATGCGTTTTAGGCCGCCAAACAAGTACCCATCAAATGCAAAGTTGCTGTATATCGAAATCGAACATTAGCGTTTTGCAACTGCTGTAGGTTCTCCGGTTCGTAATATGAGATCAAAAAGTTTTAGTTTTACGTAAATACGCCAGATTAATGCGTTTCGAGCCGCCAAACAAGTACCCATCGAATGCAAACTCGTTGTATATCGAAATCGAACATTAACGATTTGCTTCGGCTATAGGTGTTCCACCTCGTAATATGAGATCAAAAAACCTTAGTTTTTCATAAACACGCAAGATTCATGCGTTTCGAGCCACTAAAGAAGCCCCCATCGATTGCAAATTCGCGTTATATCGAAATCGAACATTAACGTTTTGCTTCGGCTGTAGGTATTCCAGCTCGTAATATGAGATCAAAAAGCCTTAGTTTTACGTAAATACGCAAAATTGATGCGTTTCAAGAAGCCACACAAGTCCCCATCGAATGCAAATTCGCTTTAATCCGGAATCGAACATTAGCGTTTTGCGTCTGCTGTAGGTCTTCCAGCTCGTAATATGAGATCAAAAAGCCTTAGTTTTACGTAAATACGCAAGATTCATGAGTTTCAAGAAGCCACACAAGTCCCCATCGAATGCAAAGTCGCTTTATATCGAAACGAACATTAGAGTTTTGCTCCGGCTGTAGGTGTTTCAACTCGTAATATGAGATCAAAAAGTCTTAATTTTACGTAAATACGCAAGGTTAATGCGTTTTGCGCCGCCAAACAAGCCCCCATCGTATTTAAATACGCTTTATATTGTAATCGAACATTAGCGGTTTGCTTCGGCTGTAGGTGTTCCAGATAATAATATGAGATCAAAAAGCCTTAGTTTTACGTAAATACGCAAGATTGATGCGTTTCTAGCCGCCGAACTAGACCCCATCGAATTTAAATTCGCTTTATATCGAAATCGAACACAAGCGTTTTGCTCCGGCTGTAGGTGTTCCAACTCGTAATATGAGATCAAAAAGCCTTAGTTTTACGTAAATACGCAAGATTAATGCGTTTCGAGCCGCCGAACAAGTACCCATCGAATGCAAAGTCGTTGCATATCGAAATCGAACATTAGCGTTTTGCTTCGGCTATAGGTCTTCCACCTCGTAATATGAGATCAAAAAGCCTTAGTTTTACGTAAATACGCAAGATTAATGCGTTTCGAGCCGTCGAACAAGCCCCCATCGAATGCAAATTCGCCTTATATCGAAATCGAACATTAGCGTTTTGCGTCTGCTGCAGGTGTTCCAGTTCGTAATACGAGAACAAAAAGCCTTAGTCTTACGTAAATACTCAAGATAAATGCGTTTCGAGCCGCCAAACTACCCCTCATTGAATGCAAAGTCGTTGTATATCGAAATCGAACATAAGCGTTTTGCTCCGGTTGTAGGTGTTCCAACTCGTAATATGAGATCAAAAAGTCTTAATTTTACGTAAATACGGAAGATTCATGCGTTTTAGGCCGCCAAACAAGTAACCATCGAATGCAAAGTCGTTGTATATCGAAATCGAACATTAGAGTTTTGCTTCGACTATAGGTGTTCAGCCTCGTAATATGAGATCAAAGAGCCTTAGTTTTACGTAAATACGCAAGATTAATGCGTTTCGAGCCGCCGAACAAGCCCCCATCGAATGCAAATTCGCCTTATATCGAAATCGAACATTAGCGTTTTGCGTCTGCTGCAGGTGTTCCAGTTCGTAATACGAGAACAAAAAGCCTTAGTCTTACGTAAATACTCAAGATAAATGCGTTTCGAGCCGCCAAACTACCCCTCATCGAATGCAAAGTCGTTGTATATCGAAATCGAACATAAGCGTTTTGCTCCGGTTGTAGGTGTTCCAACTCGTAATATGAGATCAAAAAGTCTTAATTTTACGTAAATACGGAAGATTCATGCGTTTTAGGCCGCCAAACAAGTAACCATCGAATGCAAAGTCGTTGTATATCGAAATCGAACATTAGAGTTTTGCTTCGACTATAGGTGTTCAGCCTCGTAATATGAGATCAAAGAGCCTTAGTTTTACGTAAATACGCAAGGTTAATGCGTTTCGCGCCGCCGAAAAAGCCCTCATCGAATGCAAATTCGCTTTATATCGAAATTGAACATTAGCGTTTTGCCTCTGCTGTAGGTGTTCCAGTTCGTAATATGAGATCAAAAAGTCCTAATTTTACGTAGATACGCAAGATTCATGCGTTTTAGGCCGCCGAACAAGTACCCATCAAATGCAAAGTTGCTGTATATCGAAATCGAACATTAGCGTTTTGTGTCTGCTGTAGGTTCTCCGGTTCGTAATATGAGATCAAAAAGTTTTAGTTTTACGTAAATACGCAAGGTTAATGCGTTTCGAGCCGCCAAACAAGTACCCATCGAATGCAAACTCGTTGTATATCGAAATCGAACATTAACGTTTTGCTTCGGCTATAGGTGTTCCACCTCGTAATATGAGATCAAAAAACCTTAGTTTTTCATAAACACGCAAGATTCATGCGTTTCGAGCCACTAAAGAAGCCCCCATCGATTGCAAATTCGCGTTATATCGAAATCAAACATTAACGTTTTGCTTCGGCTGTAAGTATTCCAGCTCGTAATATGAGATCAAAAAGCCTTAGTTTTACGTAAATACGCAAAATTGATGCGTTTCAAGAAGCCACACAAGTCCCCATCGAATGCAAATTCGCTTTAATCCGGAATCGAACATTAGCGTTTTGCGTCTGCTGTAGGTTTTCCGGTTCGTAATATGAGATCAAAAAGTTTTAGTTTTACGTAAATACGCAAGGTTAATGCGTTTTGCGCCGCCAAACAAGCCCCCATCGTATTTAAATACGCTTTATATTGTAATCGAACATTAGCGGTTTGCTTTGGCTGTAGGTGTTCCAGATAATAATATGAGATCAAAAAGCCTTAGTTTTACGTAAATACGCAAGATTGATGCGTTTCTAGCCGCCGAACTAGACCCCATCGAATTTAAATTCGCTTTATATCGAAATCGAACATAAGCGTTTTGCTCCGGCTGTAGGTGTTCCAACTCGTAATATGAGATCAAAAAGTCTTAATTTTCCGTAAATACGCAAGATTCATGCGTTTCGAGCCACTAAAGAAGCCCCCATCGATTGCAAATTCGCGTTATATCGAAATCGAACATTAATGTTTTGCTTCGGCTGTAGGTATTCCAGCTCGTAATATGAGATCAAAAAGCCTTAGTTTTACGTAAATACTCAAAATTGATGCGTTTCAAGAAGCCACACAAGTCCCCATCGAATGCAAATTCGCTTTAATCCGGAATCGAACATTAGCGTTTTGCGTCTGCTGTAGGTGTTCCAGCTCGTAATATGAGATCAAAAAGCCTTAGTTTTACGTAAATACGCAGGATTCATGCGTTTTAGGGCGCCAAACAAGTCCCAGTCGAATGCAAAGTCGCTTTATATCGAAATCGAACATTAGCTTTTTGCTCCGGCTGTAGGTGTTCCAACTCGTAATATGAGATCAAAAAGTCTTAATTTTACGTAAATACGCAAGATTCATGCGTTTTAGGCCGCCAAACAAGTACCCATCGAATGCAAAGTCGCTGTATATCGAAATAGAAAATTAGCGTTTTGCTTCGGCTGTAGGTGTTCCAACTCGTAATATGAGATCAAAAAGTCTTAATTTTACGTAAATACGCAAGATTCATGCGTTTTAGGCCGCCAAACAAGTAACCATCGAATGCAAATTCGCTTTAATCCGGAATCGAACATTAGCGTTTTGCGTCTGCTGTAGGTGTTCCAGCTCGTAATATGAGATCAAAAAGCCTTAGTTTTACGTAAATACGCAGGATTCATGCGTTTTAGGGCGCCAAACAAGTCCCAGTCGAATGCAAAGTCGCTTTATATCGAAATCGAACATTAGCTTTTTGCTCCGGCTGTAGGTGTTCCAATTCGTAATATGAGATCAAAAAGTCTTAATTTTACGTAAATACGCAAGATTCATGCGTTTTAGGCCGCCAAACAAGTACCCATCGAATGCAAAGTCGCTGTATATCGAAATCGAACATTAGCGTTTTGCGTCTGCTGTAGGTTTTCCGGTTCGTAATATGAGATCAAAAAGTTTTAGTTTTACGTAAATACGCAAGGTTGATGCGTTTTGCGCCGCCAAACAAGCCCCCATCGTATTTAAATACGCTTTATATTGTAATCGAACATTAGCGGTTTGCTTCGGCTGTAGGTGTTCCAGATAATAATATGAGATCAAAAAGCCTTAGTTTTACGTAAATACGCAAGATTGATGCGCTTCTAGCCGCCGAACTAGACCCCATCGAATTAAAATTCGCTTTATATCGAAATCGAACA
Organism: Stenichneumon culpator; assembly: GCA_964017025.1. Lineage (NCBI taxonomy): Eukaryota > Metazoa > Arthropoda > Insecta > Hymenoptera > Ichneumonidae > Stenichneumon > Stenichneumon culpator. The sequence continues at coordinate 8,474,698 of OZ024768.1, read as the reverse complement.
TAAGCGTTTTGCGTCTGCTGTAGGTGTTCCAGCTCGTAATATGAGATCAAAAAGCCTTAGTTTTACGTAAATACGCAAGATTGATGCGTTTCTAGCCGCCGAACTAGACCCCATCGAATTTAAATTCGCTTTATATCGAAATCGAACATAAGCGTTTTGCTCCGGCTGTAGGTGTTCCAACTCGTAATATGAGATCAAAAAGTCTTAATTTTCCGTAAATACGCAAGATTCATGCGTTTCGAGCCACTAAAGAAGCCCCCATCGATTGCAAATTCGCGTTATATCGAAATCGAACGTTACCTTTTTGCGTCTGCTGTAGGTGTTCCGGTTCGTAATATGAGATCAAAAAGTTTTAGTGTTACGTAAATATGCCAGGTTAATGCGTTTCGAGCCGCCAAACAAGCCCCCATCGAATGCAAATTCGCCCTATATCGAAATCGAACATTAGCGTTTTGCGTCTGCTCTAGGTTTTCCGGTACGTAATATGAGATCAAAGAGTTTTAGTTTTGCGTAAATACGCAAGATTCATGCGTTTTAGGCCGCCAAACAAGTACCCATCAAATGCAAAGTTGCTGTATATCGAAATAGAAAATTAGCGTTTTGCTTCGGCTGTAGGTGTTCCAACTCGTAATATGAGATCAAAAAGTCTTCATTTTACGTAAATACGCAAGATTCATGCGTTTTAGGCCGCCAAACAAGTACCCAACGAATGCAAAGTCGCTGTATATCGAAATCGAACATTAGCGTTTTGCGTCTGCTGTAGGTTTTCCGGTTCGTAATATGAGATCAAAAAGTTTTAGTTTTACGTAAATACGCAAGGTTAATGCGTTTTGCGCCGCCAAACAAGCCCCCATCGTATTTAAATACGCTTTATATTGTAATCGAACATTAGCGGTTTGCTTTGGCTGTAGGTGTTCCAGATAATAATATGAGATCAAAAAGCCTTAGTTTTACGTAAATACGCAAGATTGATGCGTTTCTAGCCGCCGAACTAGACCCCATCGAATTTAAATTCGCTTTATATCGAAATCGAACATAAGCGTTTTGCTCCGGCTGTAGGTGTTCCAACTCGTAATATGAGATCAAAAAGTCTTAATTTTCCGTAAATACGCAAGATTCATGCGTTTCGAGCCACTAAAGAAGCCCCCATCGATTGCAAATTCGCGTTATATCGAAATCGAACATTAATGTTTTGCTTCGGCTGTAGGTATTCCAGCTCGTAATATGAGATCAAAAAGCCTTAGTTTTACGTAAATACTCAAAATTGATGCGTTTCAAGAAGCCACACAAGTCCCCATCGAATGCAAATTCGCTTTAATCCGGAATCGAACATTAGCGTTTTGCGTCTGCTGTAGGTCTTCCAGCTCGTAATATGAGATCAAAAAGCCTTAGTTTTACGTAAATACGCAGGATTCATGCGTTTTAGGGCGCCAAACAAGTCCCAGTCGAATGCAAAGTCGCTTTATATCGAAATCGAACATTAGCTTTTTGCTCCGGCTGTAGGTGTTCCAACTCGTAATATGAGATCAAAAAGTCTTAATTTTACGTAAATACGCAAAATTCATGCGTTTTAGGCCGCCAAACAAGTACCCATCGAATGCAAAGTCGCTGTATATCGAAATAGAAAATTAGCGTTTTGCTTCGGCTGTAGGTGTTCCAACTCGTAATATGAGATCAAAAAGTCTTAATTTTACGTAAATACGCAAGATTCATGCGTTTTAGGCCGCCAAACAAGTAACCATCGAATGCAAATTCGCTTTAATCCGGAATCGAACATTAGCGTTTTGCGTCTGCTGTAGGTGTTTCAGCTCGTAATATGAGATCAAAAAGCCTTAGTTTTACGTAAATACGCAGGATTCATGCGTTTTAGGGCGCCAAACAAGTCCCAGTCGAATGCAAAGTCGCTTTATATCGAAATCGAACATTAGCTTTTTGCTCCGGCTGTAGGTGTTCCCACTCGTAATATGAGATCAAAAAGTCTTAATTTTACGTAAATACGCAAGATTCATGCGTTTTAGGCCGCCAAACAAGTACCCATCGAATGCAAAGTCGCTGTATATCGAAATCGAACATTAGCGTTTTGCGTCTGCTGTAGGTTTTCCGGTTCGTAATATGAGATCAAAAAGTTTTAGTTTTACGTAAATACGCAAGGTTAATGCGTTTTGCGCCGCCAAACAAGCCCCCATCGTATTTAAATACGCTTTATATTGTAATCGAACATTAGCGGTTTGCTTCGGCTGTAGGTGTTCCAGATAATAATATGAGATCAAAAAGCCTTAGTTTTACGTAAATACGCAAGATTGATGCGTTTCTAGCCGCCGAACTAGACCCCATCGAATTTAAATTCGCTTTATATCGAAATCGAACATAAGCGTTTTGCGTCTGCTGTAGGTGTTCCAGCTCGTAATATGAGATCAAAAAGCCTTAGTTTTACGTAAATACGCAAGATTGATGCGTTTCTAGCCGCCGAACTAGACCCCATCGAATTTAAATTCGCTTTATATCGAAATCGAACATAAGCGTTTTGCTCCGGCTGTAGGTGTTCCAACTCGTAATATGAGATCAAAAAGTCTTAATTTTCCGTAAATACGCAAGATTCATGCGTTTCGAGCCACTAAAGAAGCCCCCATCGATTGCAAATTCGCGTTATATCGAAATCGAACATTAATGTTTTGCTTCGGCTGTAGGTATTCCAGCTCGTAATATGAGATCAAAAAGCCTTAGTTTTACGTAAATACTCAAAATTGATGCGTTTCAAGAAGCCACACAAGTCCCCATCGAATGCAAATTCGCTTTAATCCGGAATCGAACATTAGCGTTTTGCGTCTGCTGTAGGTGTTCCAGCTCGTAATATGAGATCAAAAAGCTTTAGTTTTACGTAAATACTCAGGATTCATGCGTTTTAGGGCGCCAAACAAGTCCCAGTCGAATGCAAAGTCGCTTTATATCGAAATCGAACATTAGCTTTTTGCTCCGGCTGTAGGTGTTCCAACTCGTAATATGAGATCAAAAAGTCTTAATTTTACGTAAATACGCAAGATTCATGCGTTTTAGGCCGCCAAACAAGTACCCATCGAATGCAAAGTCGCTGTATATCGAAATAGAAAATTAGCGTTTTGCTTCGGCTGTAGGTGTTCCAACTCGTAATATGAGGTCAAAAAGTCTTAATTTTACGTAAATACGCAAGATTCATGCGTTTTAGGCCGCCAAACAAGTAACCATCGAATGCAAATTTGCTTTAATCCGGAATCGAACATTAGCGTTTTGCGTCTGCTGTAGGTGTTCCAGCTCGTAATATGAGATCAAAAAGCCTTAGTTTTACGTAAATACGCAGGATTCATGCGTTTTAGGGCGCCAAACAAGTCCCAGTCGAATGCAAAGTCGCTTTATATCGAAATCGAACATTAGCTTTTTGCTCCGGCTGTAGGTGTTCCCACTCGTAATATGAGATCAAAAAGTCTTAATTTTACGTAAATACGCAAGATTCATGCGTTTTAGGCCGCCAAACAAGTACCCATCGAATGCAAAGTCGCTGTATATCGAAATCGAACATTAGCGTTTTGCGTCTGCTGTAGGTTTTCCGGTTCGTAATATGAGATCAAAAAGTTTTAGTTTTACGTAAATACGCAAGGTTAATGCGTTTCGAGCCGCCAAACAAGTACCCATCGAATGCAAACTCGTTGTATATCGAAATCGAACATTAACGTTTTGCTTCGGCTATAGGTGTTCCACGTCGTAATATGTGATCAAAAAACCTTAGTTTTACGTAAATACGCAAGATTCATGAGTTTCACGAAGCCACACAAGTCCCCATCGAATGCAAAGTCGCTTTATATCGAAACGAACATTAGAGTTTTGCTCCGGCTGTAGGTGTTTCAACTCGTAATATGAGATCAAAACGTCTTAATTTTACGTAAATACGCAAGGTTAATGCGTTTCGTGCCGCCAAACAAGTACCCATCGAATGCAAAGTCGCTGTATATCGAAATAGAACATTAGCGTTTTGCGTCTTCTGTAGGTTTTCCGGTTCGTAATATGAGATCAAAAAGTTTTAGTTTTACGTAAATACGCAAGGTTAATGCGTTTCGAGCCGCCAAACAAGTACCCATCGAATGCAAACTCGTTGTATATCGAAATCGAACATTAACGTTTTGCTTCGGCTATAGGTGTTCCACGTCGTAATATGTGATCAAAAAACCTTAGTTTTACTTAATTACGCAAGATTCATGAGTTTCAAGAAGCCACACAAGTCCCCATCGAATGCAAAGTCGCTTTATATCGAAACGAACATCAGAGTTTTGCTCCGGCTGTAGGTGTTCCAACTCGTAATATGAGATCAAAAAGTCTGAATTTTCCGTAAATACGCAAGATTCATGCGTTTTCGGCCTCCAAACAAGTACCCATCGAATTCAAAGTCGCTGTATATCGAAATCGAACATTAGCGTTTTGCGTCGGCTGTAGTTTTTCCGGTTCGTAATATGAGATCAAAAAGTTTTAGTTTTACGTAAATACGTAAGGTTAATGCGTTTTAAGCCGCCAAACAAGCCTCCATCGTATTTAACTTCGCTTTATATCATACTCGAACATTAACGGTTTGCTTCGGCTGTAGGTGTTCTAGATAATAATATGAGATCAAAAAGCCTTGGTTTTACGTAAATACGCAAGATTCATGCGCTTCGAGCCGCCAAACAAGGCCCTATCAAATGCAAAGTCGCTTTAGATTGAAATCGAACATTAGCGTTTTGCTTCGGCTATAGGTGTTCCACCTTGTGATATGAGATCAAAAAGCCTTAGTTTTACGTGAATACGCAAGATTGATGCATTTCGAGTTGCCGAACAACCCCTCATCGAATGCAAATTCGCCCTATATCGAAATCGAACATTAGCGTTTTGCATCTGCTCTAGGTTTTCCGGTACGTAATATGAGATCAAAGAGTTTTAGTTTTGCGTAAATACGCAAGATTCATGCGTTTTAGGCCGCCAAACAAGTACCCATCAAATGCAAAGTTGCTGTATATCGAAATAGAAAATTAGCGTTTTGCTTCGGCTGTAGGTGTTCCAACTCGTAATATGAGATCAAAAAGTCTTAATTTTACGTAAATACGCAAGATTCATGCGTTTTAGGCCGCCAAACAAGTCCCCATCGAATTTAAATACGCTTTATATTGTAATCGAACATTAGCGGTTTGCTTCGGCTGTAGGTGTTCCAGATAATAATATGAGATCAAAAAGCCTTAATTTTACGTAAATACGCAAGATTGATGCGTTTCTAGCCGCCGAACTAGACCCCATCGAATTTAAATTCGCTTTATATCGAAATCGAACACAAGCGTTTTGCTCCGGCTGTAGGTGTTCCAACTCGTAATATGAGATCAAAAAGCCTTAGTTTTACGTAAATACGCAAGATTAATGCGTTTCGAGCCGTCGAACAAGTACCCATCGAATGCAAAGTCGTTGCATATCGAAATCGAACATTATCGTTTTGCATCTGCTGTAGGTTCTCCGGTTCGTAATATGAGATCAAAAAGTTTTAGTTTTACGTAAATACGCCAGGTTAATGCGTTTCGAGCCGCCAAACAAGCCCCCATCGAATGCAAATTCGCCTTATATCGAAATCGAACGTTACCTTTTTGCGTCTGCTGTAGGTGTTCCGGTTCGTAATATCAGATCAAAATGTCTCAATTTTGCGTAAATTCGCAAGATTCATGCGTTTTAGGCCGCCAAACAAGTACTCATCGAATGCAAAGTTGTTGTATATCGAAATAGAAAATTAGCCTTTTGCTTCGGTTGTAGGTGTTCCAACCCGTAATATGAGATCAAAAAGTCTTAATTTTACGTAAATACGCAAAATTCATGCGTTTTAGGCCGCCAAACAAGTACCCATCGAATGCAAAGTCGCTGTATATCGAAATCGAACATTAGCGTTTTGCGTCTTCTTTAGGTTTTCCGGTTCGTAATATGAGATCAAAAAGTTTTAGTTTTACGTAAATACGCAAGGTTAATGCGTTTCGAGCCGCCAAACAAGTACCCATCGAATGCAAACTCGTTGTATATCGAAATCGAACATTAACGTTTTGCTTCGGCTATAGGTGTTCCACCTCGTAATATGAGATCAAAAAACCTTAGTTTTACGTAAATACGCAAGATTCATGAGTTTCAAGAAGCCACACAAGTCCCCATCGAATGCAAAGTCGCTTTATATCGAAACGAACATTAGAGTTTTGCTCCGGCTGTAGGTTTTTCAACTCGTAATATGAGATCAAAAAGTCTTAATTTTACGTAAATACGCAAGATTGATGCGTTTCTAGCCGCCGAACTAGACCCCATCGAATTTAAATTCGCTTTATATCGAAATCGAACATAAGCGTTTTGCTCCGGCTGTAGGTGTTCCAACTCGTAATATGAGATCAAAAAGTCTTAATTTTCCGTAAATACGCAAGATTCATGCGTTTCGAGCCACTAAAGAAGCCCCCATCGATTGCAAATTCGCGTTATATCGAAATCGAACATTAATGTTTTGCTTCGGCTGTAGGTATTCCAGCTCGTAATATGAGATCAAAAAGCCTTAGTTTTACGTAAATACGCAAAATTGATGCGTTTCAAGAATTCACACAAGTCCCCATCGAATGCAAATTCGCTTTAATCCGGAATCGAACATTAGCGTTTTGCGTCTGCTGTAGGTGTTCCAGCTCGTAATATGAGATCAAAAAGCCTTAGTTTTACGTAAATACGCAGGATTCATGCGTTTTAGGGCGCCAAACAAGTACTCATCGAATGCAAAGTTGTTGTATATCGAAATAGAAAATTAGCCTTTTGCTTTGGTTGTAGGTGTTCCAACCCGTAATATGAGATCAAAAAGTCTTAATTTTACGTAAATACGCAAAATTCATGCGTTTTAGGCCGCCAAACAAGTACCCATCGAATGCAAAGTCGCTGTATATCGAAATCGAACATTAGCGTTTTGCGTCTTCTTTAGGTTTTCCGGTTCGTAATATGAGATCAAAAAGTTTTAGTTTTACGTAAATACGCAAGGTTAATGCGTTTCGAGCCGCCAAACAAGTACCCATCGAATGCAAACTCGTTGTATATCGAAATCGAACATTAACGTTTTGCTTCGGCTATAGGTGTTCCACCTCGTAATATGAGATCAAAAAACCTTAGTTTTACGTAAATACGCAAGATTCATGCGTGTCAAGAAGCCACACAAGTCCCCATCGAATGCAAATTCGCTTTATATCGAAATCGAACATAAGCGTTTTGCTCCGGCTGTAGGTGTTTCAACTCGTAATATGAGATCAAAAAGTCTTAATTTTACGTAAATACGCAAGATTCATGCGTTTTAGGCCGCCAAACAAGTCCCCATCGAATGCAAAGTCGCTTTATATCGAAACGAACATTAGAGTTTTGCTCCGGCTGTAGGTGTTTCAACTCGTAATATGAGATCAAAAAGTCTTAATTTTACGTAAATACGCAAGATTCATGCGTTTTAGGCCGCCAAACAAGTCCCCATCGAATGCAAAGTCGCTGTATATCGAAATCGAACATTAGCGTTTTGCGTTTGCTGTAGTTTTTCCGGTTCGTAATATGAGATCAAAAAGTTTTAGTTTCACGTAAATATGCCAGGTTAATGCGTTTCGAGCCGCCAAACAAGCCCCCATCGAATGCAAATTCGCCTTATATCGAAATCGAACATTAGAGTTTTGCTTCGACTATAGGTGTTCCACCTCGTAATATGAGATCAAAGAGCCTTAGTTTTACGTAAATACGCAAGGTTAATGCGTTTCGAGCCGCCAAACAAGTACCCATCGAATGCAAACTCGTTGTATATCGAAATCGAACGTTACCTTTTTGCGTCTGCTGTAGGTGTTCCGGTTCGTAATATGAGATCAAAAAGTTTTAGTGTTACGTAAATATGCCAGGTTAATGCGTTTCGAGCCGCCAAACAAGCCCCCATCGAATGCAAATTCGCCTTATATCGAAATCGAACGTTACCTTTTTGCGTCTGCTGTAGGTGTTCCGGTTCGTAATATCAGATCAAAAAGTCTCAATTTTGCGTAAATTCGCAAGATTCATGCGTTTTAGGCCGCCAAACAAGTACTCATCGAATGCAAAGTCGTTGTATATCGAAATAGAAAATTAGCGTTTTGCTTCGGTTGTAGGTGTTCCAACTCGTAATATGAGATCAAAAAGTCTTAATTTTACGTAAATACGGAAGATTCATGCGTTTTAGGCCGCCAAACAAGTACCCATCGAATGCAAAGTCGTTGTATATCGAAATTTAACATTAGCGTTTTGCGTCTGCTGTAGGTTTTCCGGTTCGTAATATGAGATCTAAAAGTTTTAGTTTTACGTAAATACGTAAGGTTAATGCGTTTTAAGCCGCCAAACAAGCCTCCATCGTATTTAACTTCGCTTTATATCATACTCGAACATTAACGGTTTGCTTCGGCTGTAGGTGTTCTAGATAATAATATGAGATCAAAAAGCCTTCGTTTTAAGTAAATACGCAAGATTCATGCGCTTCGAGCCGCCAAACAAGGCCCTATCAAATGCAAAGTCGCTTTAGATTGAAATCGAACATTAGCGTTTTGCTTCGGCTATAGGTGTTCCACCTTGTGATATGAGATCAAAAAGCCTTAGTTTTACGTGAATACGCAAGATTGATGCATTTCGAGTTGCCGAACAACCCCTCATCGAATGCAAATTCGCCCTATATCGAAATCGAACATTAGCGTTTTGCATCTGCTCTAGGTTTTCCGGTACGTAATATGAGATCAAAGAGTTTTAGTTTTGCGTAAATACGCAAGATTCATGCGTTTTAGGCCGCCAAACAAGTACCCATCAAATGCAAAGTTGCTGTATATCGAAATAGAAAATTAGCGTTTTGCTTCGGCTGTAGGTGTTCCAACTCGTAATATGAGATCAAAAAGTCTTAATTTTACGTAAATACGCAAGATTCATGCGTTTTAGGCCGCCAAACAAGTCCCCATCGAATTTAAATACGCTTTATATTGTAATCGAACATTAGCGGTTTGCTTCGGCTGTAGGTGTTCCAGATAATAATATGAGATCAAAAAGCCTTAATTTTACGTAAATACGCAAGATTGATGCGTTTCTAGCCGCCGAACTAGACCCCATCGAATTTAAATTCGCTTTATATCGAAATCGAACACAAGCGTTTTGCTCCGGCTGTAGGTGTTCCAACTCGTAATATGAGATCAAAAAGCCTTAGTTTTACGTAAATACGCAAGATTAATGCGTTTCGAGCCGTCGAACAAGTACCCATCGAATGCAAAGTCGTTGCATATCGAAATCGAACATTATCGTTTTGCATCTGCTGTAGGTTCTCCGGTTCGTAATATGAGATCAAAAAGTTTTAGTTTTACGTAAATACGCCAGGTTAATGCGTTTCGAGCCGCCAAACAAGCCCCCATCGAATGCAAATTCGCCTTATATCGAAATCGAACGTTACCTTTTTGCGTCTGCTGTAGGTGTTCCGGTTCGTAATATCAGATCAAAATGTCTCAATTTTGCGTAAATTCGCAAGATTCATGCGTTTTAGGCCGCCAAACAAGTACTCATCGAATGCAAAGTTGTTGTATATCGAAATAGAAAATTAGCCTTTTGCTTCGGTTGTAGGTGTTCCAACCCGTAATATGAGATCAAAAAGTCTTAATTTTACGTAAATACGCAAAATTCATGCGTTTTAGGCCGCCAAACAAGTACCCATCGAATGCAAAGTCGCTGTATATCGAAATCGAACATTAGCGTTTTGCGTCTTCTTTAGGTTTTCCGGTTCGTAATATGAGATCAAAAAGTTTTAGTTTTACGTAAATACGCAAGGTTAATGCGTTTCGAGCCGCCAAACAAGTACCCATCGAATGCAAACTCGTTGTATATCGAAATCGAACATTAACGTTTTGCTTCGGCTATAGGTGTTCCACCTCGTAATATGAGATCAAAAAACCTTAGTTTTACGTAAATACGCAAGATTCATGAGTTTCAAGAAGCCACACAAGTCCCCATCGAATGCAAAGTCGCTTTATATCGAAACGAACATTAGAGTTTTGCTCCGGCTGTAGGTTTTTCAACTCGTAATATGAGATCAAAAAGTCTTAATTTTACGTAAATACGCAAGATTGATGCGTTTCTAGCCGCCGAACTAGACCCCATCGAATTTAAATTCGCTTTATATCGAAATCGAACATAAGCGTTTTGCTCCGGCTGTAGGTGTTCCAACTCGTAATATGAGATCAAAAAGTCTTAATTTTCCGTAAATACGCAAGATTCATGCGTTTCGAGCCACTAAAGAAGCCCCCATCGATTGCAAATTCGCGTTATATCGAAATCGAACATTAATGTTTTGCTTCGGCTGTAGGTATTCCAGCTCGTAATATGAGATCAAAAAGCCTTAGTTTTACGTAAATACGCAAAATTGATGCGTTTCAAGAATTCACACAAGTCCCCATCGAATGCAAATTCGCTTTAATCCGGAATCGAACATTAGCGTTTTGCGTCTGCTGTAGGTGTTCCAGCTCGTAATATGAGATCAAAAAGCCTTAGTTTTACGTAAATACGCAGGATTCATGCGTTTTAGGGCGCCAAACAAGTACTCATCGAATGCAAAGTTGTTGTATATCGAAATAGAAAATTAGCCTTTTGCTTTGGTTGTAGGTGTTCCAACCCGTAATATGAGATCAAAAAGTCTTAATTTTACGTAAATACGCAAAATTCATGCGTTTTAGGCCGCCAAACAAGTACCCATCGAATGCAAAGTCGCTGTATATCGAAATCGAACATTAGCGTTTTGCGTCTTCTTTAGGTTTTCCGGTTCGTAATATGAGATCAAAAAGTTTTAGTTTTACGTAAATACGCAAGGTTAATGCGTTTCGAGCCGCCAAACAAGTACCCATCGAATGCAAACTCGTTGTATATCGAAATCGAACATTAACGTTTTGCTTCGGCTATAGGTGTTCCACCTCGTAATATGAGATCAAAAAACCTTAGTTTTACGTAAATACGCAAGATTCATGCGTGTCAAGAAGCCACACAAGTCCCCATCGAATGCAAATTCGCTTTATATCGAAATCGAACATAAGCGTTTTGCTCCGGCTGTAGGTGTTTCAACTCGTAATATGAGATCAAAAAGTCTTAATTTTACGTAAATACGCAAGATTCATGCGTTTTAGGCCGCCAAACAAGTCCCCATCGAATGCAAAGTCGCTTTATATCGAAACGAACATTAGAGTTTTGCTCCGGCTGTAGGTGTTTCAACTCGTAATATGAGATCAAAAAGTCTTAATTTTACGTAAATACGCAAGATTCATGCGTTTTAGGCCGCCAAACAAGTCCCCATCGAATGCAAAGTCGCTGTATATCGAAATCGAACATTAGCGTTTTGCGTTTGCTGTAGTTTTTCCGGTTCGTAATATGAGATCAAAAAGTTTTAGTTTCACGTAAATATGCCAGGTTAATGCGTTTCGAGCCGCCAAACAAGCCCCCATCGAATGCAAATTCGCCTTATATCGAAATCGAACATTAGAGTTTTGCTTCGACTATAGGTGTTCCACCTCGTAATATGAGATCAAAGAGCCTTAGTTTTACGTAAATACGCAAGGTTAATGCGTTTCGAGCCGCCAAACAAGTACCCATCGAATGCAAACTCGTTGTATATCGAAATCGAACGTTACCTTTTTGCGTCTGCTGTAGGTGTTCCGGTTCGTAATATGAGATCAAAAAGTCTCAATTTTGCGTAAATTCGCAAGATTCATGCGTTTTAGGCCGCCAAACAAGTACTCATCGAATGCAAAGTCGTTGTATATCGAAATAGAAAATTAGCGTTTTGCTTCGGTTGTAGGTGTTCCAACTCGTAATATGAGATCAAAAAGTCTTAATTTTACGTAAATACGGAAGATTCATGCGTTTTAGGCCGCCAAACAAGTACCCATCGAATGCAAAGTCGTTGTATATCGAAATTTAACATTAGCGTTTTGCGTCTGCTGTAGGTTTTCCGGTTCGTAATATGAGATCTAAAAGTTTTAGTTTTACGTAAATACGTAAGGTTAATGCGTTTTAAGCCGCCAAACAAGCCTCCATCGTATTTAACTTCGCTTTATATCATACTCGAACATTAACGGTTTGCTTCGGCTGTAGGTGTTCTAGATAATAATATGAGATCAAAAAGCCTTCGTTTTAAGTAAATACGCAAGATTCATGCGCTTCGAGCCGCCAAACAAGGCCCTATCAAATGCAAAGTCGCTTTAGATTGAAATCGAACATTAGCGTTTTGCTTCGGCTATAGGTGTTCCACCTTGTGATATGAGATCAAAAAGCCTTAGTTTTACGTGAATACGCAAGATTGATGCATTTCGAGTTGCCGAACAACCCCTCATCGAATGCAAATTCGCCCTATATCGAAATCGAACATTAGCGTTTTGCGTCTGCTCTAGGTTTTCCGGTACGTAATATGAGAGCAAAGAGTTTTAGTTTTGCGTAAATACGCAAGATTCATGCGTTTTAGGCCGCCAAACAAGTACCCATCAAATGCAAAGTTGCTGTATATCGAAATAGAAAATTAGCGTTTTGCTTCGGCTGTAGGTGTTCCAACTCGTAATATGAGATCAAAAAGTCTTAATTTTACGTAAATACGCAAGATTCATGCGTTTTAGGCCGCCAAACAAGTACCCAACGAATGCAAAGTCGCTGTATATCGAAATCGAACATTAGCGTTTTGCGTCTGCTGTAGGTTTTCTGGTTCGTAATATGAGATCAAAAAGTTTTAGTTTTACGTAAATACGCAAGGTTAATGCGTTTTGCGCCGCCAAACAAGCCCCCATCGTATTTAAATACGCTTTATATTGTAATCGAACATTAGCGGTTTGCTTCGGCTGTAGGTGTTCCAGATAATAATATGAGATCAAAAAGCCTTAGTTTTACGTAAATACGCAAGATTGATGCGTTTCTAGCCGCCGAACTAGACCCCATCGAATTTAAATTCGCTTTATATCGAAATCGAACATAAGCGTTTTGATCCGGCTGTAGGTGTTCCAACTCGTAATATGAGATAAAAAAGTCATAATTTTACGTAAATATGCAAGATTCATGCGTTTTAGGCCGCCAAACAAGTACCCATCAAATGCAAAGTTGCTGTATATCGAAATCGAACATTAGCGTTTTGCATCTGCTGTAGGTTCTCCGGTTCGTAATATGAGATCAAAAAGTTTTAGTTTTACGTAAATACGCCAGGTTAATGCGTTTCGAGCCGCCAAACAAGCCCCCATCGAATGCAAATTCGCCTTATATCGAAATCGAACGTTACCTTTTTGCGTCTGCTGGAGGTGTTCCGGTTCGTAATATGAGATCAAAAAGTTTTAGTGTTACGTAAATATGCCAGGTTAATGCGTTTCGAGCCGCCAAACAAGCCCCCATCGAATGCAAATTCGCCTTATATCGAAATCGAACGTTACCTTTTTGCGTCTGCTGTAGGTGTTCCGGTTCGTAATATCAGATCAAAAAGTCTCAATTTTGCGTAAATTCGCAAGATTCATGCGTTTTAGGCCGCCAAACAAGTACCCATCGAATGCAAAGTCGTTGTATATCGAAATTTAACATTAGCGTTTTGCGTCTGCTGTAGGTTTTCCGGTTCGTAATATGAGATCTAAAAGTTTTAGTTTTACGTAAATACGTAAGGTTAATGCGTTTTAAGCCGCCAAACAAGCCTCCATCGTATTTAACTTCGCTTTATATTATACTCGAACATTAACGGTTTGCTTCGGCTGTAGGTGTTCTAGATAATAATATGAGATCAAAAAGCCTTGGTTTTACGTAAATACGCAAGATTCATGCGCTTCGAGCCGCCAAACAAGGCCCTATCAAATGCAAAGTCGCTTTAGATTGAAATCGAACATTAGCGTTTTGCTTCGGCTATAGGTGTTCCACCTTGTGATATGAGATCAAAAAGCCTTAGTTTTACGTGAATACGCAAGATTGATGCATTTCGAGTTGCCGAACAACCCCTCATCGAATGCAAATTCGCCCTATATCGAAATCGAACATTAGCGTTTTGCGTCTGCTCTAGGTTTTCCGGTACGTAATATGAGATCAAAGAGTTTTAGTTTTGCGTAAATACGCAAGATTCATGCGTTTTAGGCCGCCAAACAAGTACCCATCAAATGCAAAGTTGCTGTATATCGAAATAGAAAATTAGCGTTTTGCTTCGGCTGTAGGTGTTCCAACTCGTAATATGAGATCAAAAAGTCTTAATTTTACGTAAATACGCAAGATTCATGCGTTTTAGGCCGCCAAACAAGTACCCAACGAATGCAAAGTCGCTGTATATCGAAATCGAACATTAGCGTTTTGCGTCTGCTGTAGGTTTTCCGGTTAGTAATATGAGATCAAAAAGTTTTAGTTTTACGTAAATACGCAAGGTTAATGCGTTTTGCGCCGCCAAACAAGCCCCCATCGTATTTAAATACGCTTTATATTGTAATCGAACATTAGCGGTTTGCTTTGGCTGTAGGTGTTCCAGATAATAATATGAGATCAAAAACCGTTAGTTTTACGTAAATACGCAAGATTGATGCGTTTCTAGCCGCCGAACTAGACCCCATCGAATTTAAATTCGCTTTATATCGAAATCGAACATAAGCGTTTTGCTCCGGCTGTAGGTGTTCCAACTCGTAATATGAGATCAAAAAGTCTTAATTTTCCGTAAATACGCAAGATTCATGCGTTTCGAGCCACTAAAGAAGCCCCCATCGATTGCAAATTCGCGTTATATCGAAATCGAACATTAATGTTTTGCTTCGGCTGTAGGTATTCCAGCTCGTAATATGAGATCAAAAAGCCTTAGTTTTACGTAAATACTTAAAATTGATGCGTTTCAAGAAGCCACACAAGTCCCCATCGAATGCAAATTCGCTTTAATCCGGAATCGAACATTAGCGTTTTGCGTCTGCTGTAGGTGTTCCAGCTCGTAATATGAGATCAAAAAGCCTTAGTTTTACGTAAATACGCAGGATTCATGCGTTTTAGGGCGCCAAACAAGTCCCCATCGAATGCAAAGTCGCTTTATATCGAAACGAACATTAGAGTTTTGCTCCGGCTGTAGGTGTTTCAACTCGTAATATGAGATCAAAAAGTCTTAATTTTACGTAAATACGCAAGATTCATGCGTTTTAGGCCGCCAAACAAGTCCCCATCGAATGCAAAGTCGCTGTATATCGAAATCGAACATTAGCGTTTTGCGTTTGCTGTAGTTTTTCCGGTTCGTAATATGAGATCAAAAAGTTTTAGTTTTACGTAAATACGCAAGGTTAATGCGTTTCGAGCCGCCAAACAAGTACCCATCGAATGCAAACTCGTTGTATATCGAAATCGAACATTAACGTTGTTAACTCCGACTCCCGTGAGTCGAGGTTAGCAAGATATCAATCGAGGGAGAAAAGAAATTGAGTAAAGAAAGAGGAGCCAAACCGGTAGAAAAACAACGGGTTCAAACTAAGTCCACGTCGGCGGGGCGACGTTGTCAGAGGCGTCCGGCGCGACCAGATCCCGCAGGATCGTCGGTGGGCCGGAAGGGACGTACGGTATGTCGGGTGGGGGAGGTCCCGGCGTTACTCGCTCCGGGACGTAGGGTTCGACCGAGCGAACGAGCGTAAACCGGGCCGGGGCGTCTAGGACGATTTCGGCGACGATGCGCGGCCTAGCGTTCTCGCGAGTGGGTGACGGAGTCGCGGCGTCGCAGAGCCACGGAGGCGGAGCGCGCGGGGGTTCTCGGAGCAGGACCGGAAGGGCCTCTCGAGCGCGAACCGCGGAAGTCGCGGCTTCCTCAGCCTCCTGTTGGAGGAGCCAGTCGAGTCCCCGTGGAGCCCGGCGCTTGCCCGCGAGGAACTTCGCGTGAGCGAGGAAGCGCTTACGCCCGGCACGTTTTGGCATGTATGAGCGTGGACGAGATCGTGGTAGAGTGACTCGAATTTGCCCGGCAAAGGGGAAGACTCGTTTGTCGCGTGTGGTGGGCAGCCGACACGATGAGTCGGGAGGAATAACGGGAAGCGGGGTCACTCCTACAGCCTCGGCCGTTCGATGCTTCCTGTCGCAGGAGCACGTTAACGGCTGGAGGTGAGTAGGAGGCGGACGAAATAGGGGCTCGAACCGGAAGACAGGAGGAGGTTGCCTCGACTCCCGATATTGGCAGGCGTGCGCCCGAAAGGGAGCACGAACGTTGCGCAATAATCGGGGCGAGGGGGAGAGGAGGTTGGGGTAATAGGTGGTATGAACGCTCTGAAAAGAGCGGATTGTATTTCACGAATCTCGCTCTGAAAAGAGCGAGACTTGTGCGATGCGAAGAAAGTCCGGGGATTCGCCGAGTCGAAGATCCGTGGAGTTGTCGGCGTCGTTCGCACTGGTAAGTGCGATCCGACCCGGAGAGATGATCCGTGGACAGCCGAAGTCGAAAGCGCGTGAAATTTCCGAAGTCTACGTTTAATCGCACTGAAAAGTGCGGGTTGTGTAGCCGAGAGTAATCCAGGGAGAGCCAAGTAAGAAGTCCGTAGGTGTAGTGGTATCGATGGGCTTTAATGGCTTTCCAAGGTGTACAGTAGGCGTTGGGCGTGTAAGGCGATGTGTGAGGCGAGCTGGCCGAACTATATTAACGAGCGCGGACCTCGGAGAGAGGCACTCGTTCGCGAAATCGATGAGCGCGTGCGAAATTCGCGTTGCGAATTGGACAAAGATTCGGCCAGCTCTCCTCCCCCCTTTCACTGAATCGATACAATGCTATGTAACATAAAGAGTAGGAAATGGGGATTTTTTCGATATATAGGTCGACTTGGTTGATACAGAACTAATTAACAAAAAGAATTATTTCGTAATATTATAGATTACGCGATGCCGAAGTTTGGGCAGAAATTGGGAATAACTCCCTGACCTTTGGGGAGAAACGAGTTAGGAAAAATGCTAAGTTGTAGAGCAATTAAAACTGGACTAATGAGTCGCAAGTACTTTGTACGTCGCGGGTGATTAAACCGCTTAAATAATTAAACAAGGATTGCTCGGGGAGCAGAAATAATATCCTGATTACGGGAAACGGGGATTATCTATCGTTTGAAATATCGATTACTTACATCTAAAGATAAAGCTACTTAGGAGTAGAGCAATCCCCTCGCGTGGGGCATCGTCGGAAAGCCCGAAGCGTGGGCTTTAAGGTGATGTAAAGAACGGGATGAAAATAATTACTCTAAGGGGAGAAATCATCGTTGACAAATTATTGGATTTATCGATACGCGTGCCTCATCGCTATCGCGTACCGCCGGTGACGTCACTCGGCACGCGGCAGGCCGAGTCGGAGCGCTAGCCGGGGATGTATTGCCCGAGCCCGGGAAACTATTGTCCAGGCGGCGATAAGGCTGACAATATAGATATACCGGCGGTACGTGAACGCGAGGAGCCTATAGCTATAGGGATATCTCAGAACGCGGCGACGGCGTAAACAGGATATATAGATATACCCGCGATGGGCGAACGCGATGACGCTTATAACTATAGATATACCCGCGTGATGGAGCGGTACCTATAGGTATAGAGAGGGCCGAGACGCGATGATCCACGCGGTTTTTTTCGATATAATTGAGAGGCTTAAAATCTAAGGTATTTGAGCGGAACGTAGGCCTCGCGTGGGGGGAAAAAGTGGAGGCTTGCGGACAACAAGAACATCCCCTCAGGCGAGGTCGGTTGCGGGAAAAATTATTCTAAGTGATATAACTAGCTGTACAAAGAGCGGATGATGCCCCTATTTTTTTTTCTTCGAATACAATCTTCATATAATTTTTCTTTTATGGATTGCGCGGTTTTCGAGTGCGTAGTTTGTACGGCGCGGGCCGCCGGTCGGTGGGTTGTCGGTCTTCACTGCTGATCGGTGGTCCTCTTCGGGGCGTCGGGGGCGGCGGAGGGTCCGGTGACAGGTGTTGCCGAGCAGGAGAACTCGGAGGCGAGGGGGTCTCGCTGGAGAGTCCTTGTACTTGGTTCGGGTGCTGAACCGGAAGTACCACGGTCCCGTCTGTTATAGGATCTAACGAAACGGGACCGGAGGTGGCCGGGGTTATTGGTTTACCCCATATGGCTGGAGCCAGCGATGGCTGCCTTGGGCTGATCTGGTCTGCTAGGTGGTCTAGCGAGACGTCGTTGCGTGCCGAGGGGGTTGTTGGGGTAATCCCTTTGGCGGGAGCCAGCAATGGCTGCCCGGAGCATACCGGAAGTGCCGGTGGCTCGAATGGCGTCGTGTCTGCCGTGCGAGTAGGCGAGACAAGGCGAGGGAAAGGGCGTTTTCCCTGGACGGAAGTCCCGGTGGAAACCAGCGATGGTTTCTCCGAACGGACCGGAGGTTCTGGTAGCTCGGATCGCTCCGAGGACCGGACCACGGGGGGTGACAGGTCCTGGGCGACGTCTGGTGAGTGAGACGGCGTTGCTGAGGCGAGCGCCTGATTATTTGTGGGTCGAGCGGGTTTTAATTCGCTCGCATGGATCTTGGCGATCCCGTCGAGTCGTCGGACGAGGTAAATCTCGCCGCCGACGTGGTCAGTGATCGGGAAAGGGCCCACCCAAGGAGGGTTAAAGCCGGCGTGCACTCCCTCCGGAGCGTTCGAGAGGGAGTGATTTCTTACCCAGACAAGGTTGCCGGGGAGGTATTGAGGGGTGGAATCGCCCGCAGGGGCGTAACGTTTTTGGTACTGATTCTGATGGCTCAAGGCCTCTTGAATCCGTTGCTCCCGCGAGGCGACGGGGGTCGTTGGGGGCGGGAATCGCCATTCGCCAGGGCGGCGAAGGGTCGTACCAAGCAGCATTTCGCTGGGGGTGAATCCTGTCGCAGAATTTGCGCGGGTTCGAAGACCGAAGAGCACCTTGGACAGGTGCAAGTCCCAATCCCGGTGTCGGCATCCTTGAAGATTTAGGCGGAGTCCCTTTTTAATCTCCTGGTTGCGCCGTTCCGTGGGGTTGGCGCGGGGGTGGTATATGGCGGTAGTCCAGTGCTGGGCTTGCCATAGATCGCAAGCGCTGAGCCATTTTTGGCTGGAGAATTGGGGACCGTTATCGGAGAGGATGGCTCTCGGATAACCCCATCTTGTGAAGACCTCCTGATGTATAATTTTTATCAGGGTCGGGGCCTCAGAGGACCCCAGGGGGAAGCCCTCGACCCAACGGGAAAATAAATCGGTTACCACGAGGAGGAACCGTTTCCCGCGCCCAGTGCGAGGGTAGGGGCCCATGAGATCTACCGCGATCGTCTCCCACGGACGGGTAGGGCGATGCGGCCTTAGCTGATCCGGGTGCCGCGGTCGGTTAGCCTTAGTGCAAGCGCACAGGCGGCAGTTGCGGACATATTCGCGCACGTCGGATCGCATCCGCTCCCACGCGAATTTTTCCTGAATCGCTCGTAGGGTCTCGTCCATCCCTGGGTGGCCCGCCAGGGCGGAATCATGATACTCGTGGAGTATCGCCCCTCGGGAGGCCGGGGGTGCTAATAAGACCCAGCGGTCGTGGTGGCGTCGCCAGATCCCTCCGGCGTCATATTGATATAACGTGTCCGGCTTAGCGGGGTCGACGCCGGCCGCGATCGCCTCGATCTCTTTGTCGGTCTGTTGGTCGTTGATCACTTGCTCGACCAGATTTCTAACCTCGATGGAAAAAAGTTCGGGCGTTGACCCGCCGGAATCCCTCGGTGGGTCTGGCGGAGCGATGTCTCTCTCACCTACGGGTTCAGAGGCGTGGTGAGTCGCGGGGTATTGGGAGAGGGCGGTTGGGAAGTCGTTCTCTCGGCCGGAAATATGTTCGACGGCGAAGGAGAACTCCTCGAGCATGAGCGCCCATCTCCCGAGTTTTTCCTTGTCGTCCTTGACCTGTTGCAGCCAGGCTAGAGCCCGGTTGTTGGTTCGCAGGGTGAACCGCTGGCCGTCCAGATAACGCTTATAGCGCTTGAGGGACCAGATAATCACGAGGCAATCTCGTTCGTGTTGACAGTAGCGCATTTGGACGTCATCGAATTTCGCGCTGGCGTAGCTCACGACCCTCTTATTGCCCTCCTCATCGAGTTGGTAGAGCACGGCTCCCATACCGACGTCGCCGGCGTGCGTCTGCACATAGAAAGGCAACTGCGGATCGGGTCGGCTGAGATGGAGAGGCTGTTGGACCCGAGCCTTTACGTCCGCGAAAGCCCGGTCCGCGGCTTCGGTCCAGAGGAATTTTTTCTTTCCGGCGAGGAGCCCGGTGAGCGGGGCTACCATGGTGGCGAAGTCGGGGATATACTCCCGGAGCCAATTGCAGGTCCCGAGGAATTTCTGGAGATCTCGTCTAGTGCGAGGCGGAGGAAAATCGAGGATTCCCTGGACGTGTACGTCCTTGGCCTCGTTGCCGTTATCGGTGACGCTGTGTCCCAGGTAGTCCAAGTTTGTTGTGCCGAAACGGCATTTGTCGATGGCACATGTCAGTCCGTGAAGGCTCAACCGCTCGAGGACCAGGGCGAGGTGTTGCAGATGCTCGGACTAGCTGTGCGAGAAAACGATGATATCGTCTAGATATACCAGGCATATTTTTTCGAGGAGCCCGACAAGGACTTGTTGGCTCATGAACCTTTGGAACGTATTCGGGGCATTTTTCAGTCCGAACGGCATGACTCGAAATTGGTATGTTCCCCCATCGGGTGAGGCGAAGGCCGTAAACTTCTTGCTCGCTGGGTCCATAGGGATTTGCCAGTAGCCGCTCTTCAAATCCATGGTGGAGAAGATGCATGCGGTCCCTAAGTCCTTGAGCGAGTCCGGGATTCGTGGTATGGGTTGCGCCGTATCTTCGGTAATCTCGTTCAGGCGCCGGTAGTCGATGCAAAAACGAGGCCGACCGTCCTTTTTTCGAGCGATGACAATCGGCGAGCAGTACGGGGAGGTGCATGCTTCGACGATGCCTTCGGCCATCATACTCTCAAGCTGCTCCCGGATGACGGCGCGTTTCTCTTCGGAGTATCGGCGCAGCGGAACGCGGAAAGGTTTATCGCTCGTAAGCCGGATGGTGTGTTTTGTAGAGCGCGTTTGCGAAAGCTTGCCGTCCGTCTTGAAAACTGTTCCGAATCGCTGGATGAGTTCGTGAAACTCCATGGTCCATTCCGGGGGAAATTCCTGATGGAAGTCAGAGAGGTCCGTATGGAGTGGAGTGAGTCTCGGAACGGGGGTGTCGGTGAGACGTACGGTGAGGCGTTCGTGGACGCCGAGATGGATTATTCCGTGATGAAAATCGAAAATCGCTCGCTGCCCGGTCAACCAGGGGTAGCCGAGGATCAGGGGTTCCCGGGACGTCGGGGCGACCCATGCTTCGACGTTCAGAGAGTGTCCTTGAACTCTTATTTTTACGCGAGCTTTTCCGACGAGAGGCATCTTGGTATCCTCGCCAGCCAGATTAGCGACAGAGGTTGAGGACTCGATCGGATAGCCCGGAGGAAGGAACCCGGGGTGGAGAAAGCAATCGCTCGAGAAGCAATCGATTGCCGCATTCACTTCTCGGTCACACAGGGTGACGAGCACATGCGGCAACTTTCTCCTTTCTGACGCATGTTCGGTCAGACCTACTGTTGGTCGGCGGCAGGCTTGGGAGCGTCTGCCGCCTTCCTCCAGTTTTCCGATGGCTTAGCCCGTTGTTCGGCGACTTTCTGTGCCAGAACCGGGCAATCTTTATGGCGATGGTATTCGGGACAGTGCCAACACTTTGGGAGTGTGGGAGCGTCTGCCACGGGCTTGGCCGCTCTCTCGCTTTTTTCCGGCTTGTCATTTCGGGGCCTAGACGACGGTTGACTATCGCCGAGGTCGTATTCGGCCTCTATGGCCTTGGACATTAGCGCGGACAGCGTCTGCGGGTTGGCCGGTCGTATAGCCATGCGAAGATTCGGGCGGAGTAGCTCAAGAAGGGTGGCGACCTTGACAGGTTCCGGGTCGTGCCCCCGAATTCTCTCGTACAGAAGATATTTCTGTTGGAGATAGACCCCGACATTCTCTCGTTCGCTTTGCCTGCGTGAAAACAATTGCGCATTCAAGCGCGATACGACAGCTGGACTGTCGTATCGGCAGAGGAGGAGCTCTTGGAATTTTTCGCAGGGAAAGTCAAGTGGTTGGTAACCACCCCACCATTTTTCTGCGTCTCCATGCAGAGCGGATGCGGCGATTTTTGATCGCACCGAATGGGGAGTTTGTGCCGCCACGAAGTATTCTTCGCATCGTGCGAGAAACCGGTTCGGGTCCTCGTGATCCGCACCACTGTAAGTAGGCAGTGGCGGGGGAGGTGGCCGATTCATGCTATTCAAGGCGCGGAGAAGTGCTTCCAATCCCGCGAAGGCTCCGTTGTCTTGATGATTCGGCGGTGGCACGGGGTCGCGTTGGACGCGCGGAATCTCGATGTTTTCGCGCAAAAAGTAATTCGCATCTCGCGGGGCGCGGGGTGGATCATCGTGTCTCGGTATGGCTCCGCGTGGA
This sequence comes from Stenichneumon culpator, assembly GCA_964017025.1. Lineage (NCBI taxonomy): Eukaryota > Metazoa > Arthropoda > Insecta > Hymenoptera > Ichneumonidae > Stenichneumon > Stenichneumon culpator. The sequence goes on along the minus strand of OZ024768.1, from coordinate 8,452,190 downwards.
GGTAACTGCGGACGAGGCTCGTCTCGCGGGACACGCGGCGGGCCCTCAGGACGCGGGGAAGCGATGATTCGAACTCGCGGCTGTAGCGGAGGATCGAGATGGGGAGTTACGTTCGCGTTTTCATCCCGTAACGGTAAGTGGCCCTCCCCTTCGGGGGGAGGGCGACCGTCGTTATTCACGGGGGCATTATCGACTGGCGCGGGGTCGAGACGAGCCGCGTGCGCAGGTGGATCCGCAGATCGGTCAAGGCCCGGATCATGCATAAACTCGGGCATTTCTATTTGATCGAGTGGTTCGATCAAATCGAGGTCCAATAGTCGAGGGTCCGCTAATTGATTTTCCCCCCTTTCTTCCGGAATTTCCTCGTTTGGCGGTTCGCCACGGACGCGTGCTGACCTACGAGGTGTACGTGCTACCGACATCCTAGTCGTAATTATTTATGTTGAATTATTCCCACTTTACAGTCTTTCTGTTCGTGCGAGAGGCGCCGTAGGACGATTCGCGAGGAATTCGCGGGTCCGGTGAGCGGGGTAATAAATACCGATGTAGTTACCTTTCGAGTCCCCGATAATACGAGTAACTGGCCGTAAATGCCGCTAACGGTAATTAATGAGGCCCGAAAGTGGTATTAATTACGGGACGCGATTCGATTACGCGCGGATGAGCTCTCTCGGATGCGAAGAGGAAGGGTAAAAATAAAAGTAAAAAATAAAATAGTAGCAGTGGTATTTCCACACGATTTCGCGGACCCGAGAGATGCCGTGGAGACGTACCGTCGTGGACGCGAGCGACGCGGGAGATTAATAATTTCTTGCGTACGAGCAAGATAAGGGTTAGCCGTCGAACTAACTCGGTCGGTATGGCGAGAACGAGCTATCCCGTACGTGAGTTTAATTCGCGAGGTGTGGGGGGTTCGAGCCCCACGTTGGGCGCCAGTTTGTTAACTCCGACTCCCGTGAGTCGAGGTTAGCAAGATATCAATCGAGGGAGAAAAGAAATTGAGTAAAGAAAGAGGAGCCAAACCGGTAGAAAAACAACGGGTTCAAACTAAGTCCACGTCGGCGGGGCGACGTTGTCAGAGGCGTCCGGCGCGACCAGATCCCGCAGGATCGTCGGTGGGCCGGAAGGGACGTACGGTATGTCGGGTGGGGGAGGTCCCGGCGTTACTCGCTCCGGGACGTAGGGTTCGACCGAGCGAACGAGCGTAAACCGGGCCGGGGCGTCTAGGACGATTTCGGCGACGATGCGCGGCCTAGCGTTCTCGCGAGTGGGTGACGGAGTCGCGGCGTCGCAGAGCCACGGAGGCGGAGCGCGCGGGGGTTCTCGGAGCAGGACCGGAAGGGCCTCTCGAGCGCGAACCGCGGAAGTCGCGGCTTCCTCAGCCTCCTGTTGGAGGAGCCAGTCGAGTCCCCGTGGAGCCCGGCGCTTGCCCGCGAGGAACTTCGCGTGAGCGAGGAAGCGCTTACGCCCGGCACGTTTTGGCATGTATGAGCGTGGACGAGATCGTGGTAGAGTGACTCGAATTTGCCCGGCAAAGGGGAAGACTCGTTTGTCGCGTGTGGTGGGCAGCCGACACGATGAGTCGGGAGGAATAACGGGAAGCGGGGTCACTCCTACAGCCTCGGCCGTTCGATGCTTCCTGTCGCAGGAGCACGTTAACGGCTGGAGGTGAGTAGGAGGCGGACGAAATAGGGGCTCGAACCGGAAGACAGGAGGAGGTTGCCTCGACTCCCGATATTGGCAGGCGTGCGCCCGAAAGGGAGCACGAACGTTGCGCAATAATCGGGGCGAGGGGGAGAGGAGGTTGGGGTAATAGGTGGTATGAACGCTCTGAAAAGAGCGGATTGTATTTCACGAATCTCGCTCTGAAAAGAGCGAGACTTGTGCGATGCGAAGAAAGTCCGGGGATTCGCCGAGTCGAAGATCCGTGGAGTTGTCGGCGTCGTTCGCACTGGTAAGTGCGATCCGACCCGGAGAGATGATCCGTGGACAGCCGAAGTCGAAAGCGCGTGAAATTTCCGAAGTCTACGTTTAATCGCACTGAAAAGTGCGGGTTGTGTAGCCGAGAGTAATCCAGGGAGAGCCAAGTAAGAAGTCCGTAGGTGTAGTGGTATCGATGGGCTTTAATGGCTTTCCAAGGTGTACAGTAGGCGTTGGGCGTGTAAGGCGATGTGTGAGGCGAGCTGGCCGAACTATATTAACGAGCGCGGACCTCGGAGAGAGGCTCTCGTTCGCGAAATCGATGAGCGCGTGCGAAATTCGCGTTGCGAATTGGACAAAGATTCGGCCAGCTCTCCTCCCCCCTTTCACTGAATCGATACAATGCTATGTAACATAAAGAGTAGGAAATGGGGATTTTTTCGATATATAGGTCGACTTGGTTGATACAGAACTAATTAACAAAAAGAATTATTTCGTAATATTATAGATTACGCGATGCCGAAGTTTGGGCAGAAATTGGGAATAACTCCCTGACCTTTGGGGAGAAACGAGTTAGGAAAAATGCTAAGTTGTAGAGCAATTAAAACTGGACTAATGAGTCGCAAGTACTTTGTACGTCGCGGGTGATTAAACCGCTTAAATAATTAAACAAGGATTGCTCGGGGAGCAGAAATAATATCCTGATTACGGGAAACGGGGATTATCTATCGTTTGAAATATCGATTACTTACATCTAAAGATAAAGCTACTTAGGAGTAGAGCAATCCCCTCGCGTGGGGCATCGTCGGAAAGCCCGAAGCGTGGGCTTTAAGGTGATGTAAAGAACGGGATGAAAATAATTACTCTAAGGGGAGAAATCATCGTTGACAAATTATTGGATTTATCGATACGCGTGCCTCATCGCTATCGCGTACCGCCGGTGACGTCACTCGGCACGCGGCAGGCCGAGTCGGAGCGCTAGCCGGGGATGTATTGCCCGAGCCCGGGAAACTATTGTCCAGGCGGCGATAAGGCTGACAATATAGATATACCGGCGGTACGTGAACGCGAGGAGCCTATAGCTATAGGGATATCTCAGAACGCGGCGACGGCGTAAACAGGATATATAGATATACCCGCGATGGGCGAACGCGATGACGCTTATAACTATAGATATACCCGCGTGATGGAGCGGTTCCTATAGGTATAGAGAGGGCCGAGACGCGATGATCCACGCGGTTTTTTTCGATATAATTGAGAGGCTTAAAATCTAAGGTATTTGAGCGGAACGTAGGCCTCGCGTGGGGGGAAAAAGTGGAGGCTTGCGGACAACAACGTTTTGCTTCGGCTATACGTGTTCCACCTCGTAATATGAGATCAAAAAACCTTAGTTTTACGTAAATACGCAAGATTCATGAGTTTCAAGAAGCCACACAAGTCCCCATCGAATGCAAAGTCGCTTTATATCGAAACGAACATTAGAGTTTTGCTCCGGCTGTAGGTGTTCCAACTCGTAATATGAGATCAAAAAGTCTTAATTTTACGTAAATACGCAAGATTCATGCGTTTTAGGCCGCCAAACAAGTACCCATCGAATGTAAAGTCGCTGTATATCGAAATAGAAAATTAGCGTTTTGCTTCGGCTGTAGGTGTTCCAACTCGTAATATGAGATCAGAAAGTCTTAATTTTACGTAAATACGCAAGGTTAATGCGTTTTGCGCCGCCAAACAAGCCCTCATCGTATTTAAATACGCTTTATATTGTAATCGAACATTAGCGGTTTGCTTCGGCTGTAGGTGTTCCAGATAATAATATGAGATCAAAAAGCCTTAGTTTTACGTAAATACGCAAGATTGATGCGTTTCTAGCCGCCGAACTAGACCCCATCGAATTTAAATTCGCTTTATATCGAAATCGAACATAAGCGTTTTGATCCGGCTGTAGGTGTTCCAACTCGTAGTATGAGATAAAAAAGTCATAATTTTACGTAAATATGCAAGATTCATGCGTTTTAGGCCGCCAAACAAGTACCCATCAAATGCAAAGTTGCTGTATATCGAAATCGAACATTAGCGTTTTGCATCTGCTGTAGGTTCTCCGGTTCGTAATATGAGATCAAAAAGTTTTAGTTTTACGTAAATACGCCAGGTTAATGCGTTTCGAGCCGCCAAACAAGCCCCCATCGAATGCAAATTCGCCTTATATCGAAATCGAACGTTACCTTTTTGCGTCTGCTGTAGGTGTTCCGGTTCGTAATATGAGATCAAAAAGTTTTAGTGTTACGTAAATATGCCAGGTTAATGCGTTTCGAGCCGCCAAACAAGCCCCCATCGAATGCAAATTCGCCTTATATCGAAATCGAACGTTACCTTTTTGCGTCTGCTGTAGGTGTTCCGGTTCGTAATATCAGATCAAAAAGTCTCAATTTTGCGTAAATTCGCAAGATTCATGCGTTTTAGGCCGCCAAACAAGTACCCATCGAATGCAAAGTCGTTGTATATCGAAATTTAACATTAGCGTTTTGCGTCTGCTGTAGGTTTTCCGGTTCGTAATATGAGATCTAAAAGTTTTAGTTTTACGTAAATACGTAAGGTTAATGCGTTTTAAGCCGCCAAACAAGCCTCCATCGTATTTAACTTCGCTTTATATTATACTCGAACATTAACGGTTTGCTTCGGCTGTAGGTGTTCTAGATAATAATATGAGATCAAAAAGCCTTGGTTTTATGTAAATACGCAAGATTCATGCGCTTCGAGCCGCCAAACAAGGCCCTATCAAATGCAAAGTCGCTTTAGATTGAAATCGAACATTAGCGTTTTGCTTCGGCTATAGGTGTTCCACCTTGTGATATGAGATCAAAAAGCCTTAGTGTTACGTGAATACGCAAGATTGATGCATTTCGAGTTGCCGAACAACCCCTCATCGAATGCAAATTCGCCCTATATCGAAATCGAACATTAGCGTTTTGCGTCTGCTCTAGGTTTTCCGGTACGTAATATGAGATCAAAGAGTTTTAGTTTTGCGTAAATACGCAAGATTCATGCGTTTTAGGCCGCCAAACAAGTACCCATCAAATGCAAAGTTGCTGTATATCGAAATAGAAAATTAGCGTTTTGCTTCGGCTGTAGGTGTTCCAACTCGTAATATGAGATCAAAAAGTCTTAATTTTACGTAAATACGCAAGATTCATGCGTTTTAGGCCGCTAAACAAGTACCCAACGAATGCAAAGTCGCTGTATATCGAAATCGAACATTAGCGTTTTGCGTCTGCTGTAGGTTTTCCGGTTAGTAATATGAGATCAAAAAGTTTTAGTTTTACGTAAATACGCAAGGTTAATGCGTTTTGCGCCGCCAAACAAGCCCCCATCGTATTTAAATACGCTTTATATTGTAATCGAACATTAGCGGTTTGCTTTGGCTGTAGGTGTTCCAGATAATAATATGAGATCAAAAACCGTTAGTTTTACGTAAATACGCAAGATTGATGCGTTTCTAGCCGCCGAACTAGACCCCATCGAATTTAAATTCGCTTTATATCGAAATCGAACATAAGCGTTTTGCTCCGGCTGTAGGTGTTCCAACTCGTAATATGAGATCAAAAAGTCTTAATTTTCCGTAAATACGCAAGATTCATGCGTTTCGAGCCACTAAAGAAGCCCCCATCGATTGCAAATTCGCGTTATATCGAAATCGAACATTAATGTTTTGCTTCGGCTGTAGGTATTCCAGCTCGTAATATGAGATCAAAAAGCCTTAGTTTTACGTAAATACTTAAAATTGATGCGTTTCAAGAAGCCACACAAGTCCCCATCGAATGCAAATTCGCTTTAATCCGGAATCGAACATTAGCGTTTTGCGTCTGCTGTAGGTGTTCCAGCTCGTAATATGAGATCAAAAAGCCTTAGTTTTACGTAAATACGCAGGATTCATGCGTTTTAGGGCGCCAAACAAGTCCCCATCGAATGCAAAGTCGCTTTATATCGAAACGAACATTAGAGTTTTGCTCCGGCTGTAGGTGTTTCAACTCGTAATGTGAGATCAAAAAGTCTTAATTTTACGTAAATACGCAAGATTCATGCGTTTTAGGCCGCCAAACAAGTCCCCATCGAATGCAAAGTCGCTGTATATCGAAATCGAACATTAGCGTTTTGCGTTTGCTGTAGTTTTTCCGGTTCGTAATATGAGATCAAAAAGTTTTAGTTTTACGTAAATACGCAAGGTTAATGCGTTTCGAGCCGCCAAACAAGTACCCATCGAATGCAAACTCGTTGTATATCGAAATCGAACATTAACGTTTTGCTTCGGCTATACGTGTTCCACCTCGTAATATGAGATCAAAAAACCTTAGTTTTACGTAAATACGCAAGATTCATGAGTTTCAAGAAGCCACACAAGTCCCCATCGAATGCAAAGTCGCTTCATATCGAAACGAACATTAGAGTTTTGCTCCGGCTGTAGGTGTTCCAACTCGTAATATGAGATCAAAAAGTCTTAATTTTACGTAAATACGCAAGATTCATGCGTTTTAGGCCGCCAAACAAGTACCCATCGAATGTAAAGTCGCTGTATATCGAAATAGAAAATTAGCGTTTTGCTTCGGCTGTAGGTGTTCCAACTCGTAATATGAGATCAGAAAGTCTTAATTTTACGTAAATACGCAAGGTTAATGCGTTTTGCGCCGCCAAACAAGCCCTCATCGTATTTAAATACGCTTTATATTGTAATCGAACATTAGCGGTTTGCTTCGGCTGTAGGTGTTCCAGATAATAATATGAGATCAAAAAGCCTTAGTTTTACGTAAATACGCAAGATTGATGCGTTTCTAGCCGCCGAACTAGACCCCATCGAATTTAAATTCGCTTTATATCGAAATCGAACATAAGCGTTTTGATCCGGCTGTAGGTGTTCCAACTCGTAATATGAGATAAAAAAGTCATAATTTTTCGTAAATATGCAAGATTCATGCGTTTTAGGCCGCCAAACAAGTACCCATCGAATGCAAAGTCGTTGTATATCGAAATAGAAAATTAGCGTTTTGCTTCGGTTGTAGGTGTTCCAACTCGTAATATGAGATCAAAAAGTCTTAATTTTACGTAAATACGCAAGATTCATGCGTTTTAGGCGGCCAAACAAGTAACCATCGAATGCAAAGTCGTTGTATATCGAAATCGAACATTAGAGTTTTGCTTCGACTATAGGTGTTCCACCTCGTAATATGAGATCAAAGAGCCTTAGTTTTACGTAAATACGCAAGGTTAATGCGTTTCGAGCCGCCGAACAAGCCCTCATCGAATGCAAATTCGCTTTATATCGAAATTGAACATTAGCCTTTTGCCTCTGCTGCAGGTGTTCCAGTTCGTAATATGAGATCAAAAAGTCTTAATTTTACGTAAATACGCAAGATTCATGCGTTTTAGGCCGCCAAACAAGTCCCCATCGAATGCAAAGTCGCTGTATATCGAAATCGAACATTAGCGTTTTGCGTCTGCTGTAGTTTTTCCGGTTCGTAATAGGAGATCAAAAAGTTTTAGTTTTACGTAAATACGCAAGGTTAATGCGTTTTGCGCCGCCAAACAAGCCCCCATCGTATTTAATTACGCTTTATATTGTAATCGAACATTAGCGGTTTGCTTCGGCTGTAGGTGTTCCAGATAATAATATGAGATCAAAAAGCCTTAGTTTTACGTAAATACGCAAGATTGATGCGTTTCTAGCCGCCGAACTAGACCCCATCGAATTTAAATTCGCTTTATATCGAAATCGAACATAAGCGTTTTGATCCGGCTGTAGGTGTTCCAACTCGTAATATGAGATAAAAAAAGTCATAATTTTACGTAAATATGCAAGATTCATGCGTTTTAGGCCGCCAAACAAGTACCCATCAAATGCAAAGTTGCTGTATATCGAAATCGAACATTAGCGTTTTGCATCTGCTGTAGGTTCTCCGGTTCGTAATATGAGATCAAAAAGTTTTAGTTTTACGTAAATACGCCAGGTTAATGCGTTTCGAGCCGCCAAACAAGCCCCCATCGAATGCAAATTCGCCTTATATCGAAATCGAACGTTACCTTTTTGCGTCTGCTGTAGGTGTTCCGGTTCGTAATATCAGATCAAAAAGTCTCAATTTTGCGTAAATTCGGAAGATTCATGCGTTTTAGTCCGCCAAACAAGTACTCATCGAATGCAAAGTCGTTGTATATCGAAATAGAAAATTAGCGTTTTGCTTCGGTTGTAGGTGTTCCAACTCGTAATATGAGATCAAAAAGTCTTAATTTTACGTAAATACGCAAGATTCATGCGTTTTAGGCCGCCAAACAAGTCCCCATCGAATGCAAAGTCGCTGTATATCGAAATCGAACATTAGCGTTTTGCGTCTGCTGTAGTTTTTCCGGTTCGTAATATGAGATCAAAAAGTTTTAGTTTTACGTAAATACGCAAGGTTAATGCGTTTTGCGCCGCCAAACAAGCCCTCATCGTATTTAAATACGCTTTATATTGTAATCGAACATTAGCGGTTTGCTTCGGCTGTAGGTGTTCCAGATAATAATATGAGATCAAAAAGCCTTAGTTTTACGTAAATACGCAAGATTGATGCGTTTCTAGCCGCCGAACTAGACCCCATCGAATTTAAATTCGCTTTATATCGAAATCGAACATAAGCGTTTTGATCCGGCTGTAGGTGTTCCAACTCGTAGTATGAGATAAAAAAGTCATAATTTTACGTAAATATGCAAGATTCATGCGTTTTAGGCCGCCAAACAAGTACCCATCAAATGCAAAGTTGCTGTATATCGAAATCGAACATTAGCGTTTTGCATCTGCTGTAGGTTCTCCGGTTCGTAATATGAGATCAAAAAGTTTTAGTTTTACGTAAATACGCCAGGTTAATGCGTTTCGAGCCGCCAAACAAGCCCCCATCGAATGCAAATTCGCCTTATATCGAAATCGAACGTTACCTTTTTGCGTCTGCTGTAGGTGTTCCGGTTCGTAATATGAGATCAAAAAGTTTTAGTGTTACGTAAATATGCCAGGTTAATGCGTTTCGAGCCGCCAAACAAGCCCCCATCGAATGCAAATTCGCCTTATATCGAAATCGAACGTTACCTTTTTGCGTCTGCTGTAGGTGTTCCGGTTCGTAATATCAGATCAAAAAGTCTCAATTTTGCGTAAATTCGCAAGATTCATGCGTTTTAGGCCGCCAAACAAGTACCCATCGAATGCAAAGTCGTTGTATATCGAAATTTAACATTAGCGTTTTGCGTCTGCTGTAGGTTTTCCGGTTCGTAATATGAGATCTAAAAGTTTTAGTTTTACGTAAATACGTAAGGTTAATGCGTTTTAAGCCGCCAAACAAGCCTCCATCGTATTTAACTTCGCTTTATATTATACTCGAACATTAACGGTTTGCTTCGGCTGTAGGTGTTCTAGATAATAATATGAGATCAAAAAGCCTTGGTTTTACGTAAATACGCAAGATTCATGCGCTTCGAGCCGCCAAACAAGGCCCTATCAAATGCAAAGTCGCTTTAGATTGAAATCGAACATTAGCGTTTTGCTTCGGCTATAGGTGTTCCACCTTGTGATATGAGATCAAAAAGCCTTAGTTTTACGTGAATACGCAAGATTGCTGCATTTCGAGTTGCCGAACAACCCCTCATCGAATGCAAATTCGCCCTATATCGAAATCGAACATTAGCGTTTTGCGTCTGCTCTAGGTTTTCCGGTACGTAATATGAGATCAAAGAGTTTTAGTTTTGCGTAAATACGCAAGATTCATGCGTTTTAGGCCGCCAAACAAGTACCCATCAAATGCAAAGTTGCTGTATATCGAAATAGAAAATTAGCGTTTTGCTTCGGCTGTAGGTGTTCCAACTCGTAATATGAGATCAAAAAGTCTTAATTTTACGTAAATACGCAAGATTCATGCGTTTTAGGCCGCCAAACAAGTACCCAACGAATGCAAAGTCGCTGTATATCGAAATCGAACATTAGCGTTTTGCGTCTGCTGTAGGTTTTCCGGTTAGTAATATGAGATCAAAAAGTTTTAGTTTTACGTAAATACGCAAGGTTAATGCGTTTTGCGCCGCCAAACAAGCCCCCATCGTATTTAAATACGCTTTATATTGTAATCGAACATTAGCGGTTTGCTTTGGCTGTAGGTGTTCCAGATAATAATATGAGATCAAAAAGCGTTAGTTTTACGTAAATACGCAAGATTCATGCGCTTCGAGCCGCCGAACTAGACCCCATCGAATTTAAATTCGCTTTATATCGAAATCGAACATAAGCGTTTTGCTCCGGCTGTAGGTGTTCCAACTCGTAATATGAGATCAAAAAGTCTTAATTTTCCGTAAATACGTAAGATTCATGCGTTTCGAGCCACTAAAGAAGCCCCCATCGATTGCAAATTCGCGTTATATCGAAATCGAACATTAATGTTTTGCTTCGGCTGTAGGTATTCCAGCTCGTAATATGAGATCAAAAAGCCTTAGTTTTACGTAAATACTTAAAATTGATGCGTTTCAAGAAGCCACACAAGTCCCCATCGAATGCAAATTCGCTTTAATCCGGAATCGAACATTAGCGTTTTGCGTCTGCTGTAGGTGTTCCAGCTCGTAATATGAGATCAAAAAGCCTTAGTTTTACGTAAATACGCAGGATTCATGCGTTTTAGGGCGCCAAACAAGTCCCAGTCGAATGCAAAGTCGCTTTATATCGAAATCGAACATTAGCTTTTTGCTCCGGCTGTAGGTGTTCCAACTCGTAATATGAGATCAAAAAGTCTTAATTTTACGTAAATACGCAAGATTCATGCGTTTTAGGCCGCCAAACAAGTACCCATCGAATGCAAAGTCGCTGTATATCGAAATAGAAAATTAGCGTTTTGCTTCGGCTGTAGGTGTTCCAACTCGTAATATGAGATCAGAAAGTCTTAATTTTACGTAAATACGCAAGATTCATGCGTTTTAGGCCGCCAAACAAGTAACCATCGAATGCAAATTCGCTTTAATCCGGAATCGAACATTAGCGTTTTGCGTCTGCTGTAGGTGTTCCAGCTCGTAATATGAGATCAAAAAGCCTTAGTTTTACGTAAATACGCAGGATTCATGCGTTTTAGGGCGCCAAACAAGTCCCAGTCGAATGCAAAGTCGCTTTATATCGAAATCGAACATTAGCTTTTTGCTCCGGCTGTAGGTGTTCCAACTCGTAATATGAGATCAAAAAGTCTTAATTTTACGTAAATACGCAAGATTCATGCGTTTTAGGCCGCCAAACAAGTACCCATCGAATGCAAAGTCGCTGTATATCGAAATAGAACATTAGCGTTTTGCGTCTTCTGTAGGTTTTCCGGTTCGTAATATGAGATCAAAAAGTTTTAGTTTTACGTAAATACGCAAGGATAATGCGTTTCGAGCCGCCAAACAAGTACCCATCGAATGCAAACTCGTTGTATATCGAAATCGAACATTAACGTTTTGCTTCGGCTAGAGGTGTTCCACCTCGTAATATGAGATCAAAAAACCTTAGTTTTTCATAAACACGCAAGATTCATGCGTTTCGAGCCACTAAAGAAGCCCCCATCGATTGCAAATTCACGTTATATCGAAATCGAACATTAACGTTTTGCTTCGGCTGTAGGTATTCCAGCTCGTAATATGAGATCAAAAAGCCTTAGTTTTACGTAAATACGCAAAATTGATGCGTTTCAAGAAGCCACACAAGTCCCCATCGAATGCAAATTCGCTTTAATCCGGAATCGAACATTAGCGTTTTGCGTCTGCTGTAGGTGTTCCAGCTCGTAATATGAGATCAAAAAGCCTTAGTTTTACGTAAATACGCAAGGTTAATGCGTTTCGAGCCGCCGAACAAGCCCTCATCGAATGCAAATTCGCTTTATATCGAAATTGAACATTAGCGTTTTGCCTCTGCTGCAGGTGTTCCAGTTCGTAATATGAGATCAAAAAGTCTTAATTTTACGTAAATACGCAAGATTCATGCGTTTTAGGCCGCCAAACAAGTACCCATCGAATGCAAAGTCGCTGTATATCGAAATAGAAAATTAGCGTTTTGCTTCGGCTGTAGGTGTTCCAACTCGTAATATGAGATCAAAAAGTCTTAATTTTACGTAAATACGCAAGATTCATGCGTTTTAGGCCTCCAAACAAGTACCCATCGAAATCAAAGTCGCTGTATATCGAAATCGAACATTCGCGTTTTGCGTCGGCTGTAGTTTTTCCGGTTCGTAATATGAGATCAAAAAGTTTTAGTTTTACGTAAATACGCAAGGTTAATGCGTTTTGCGCCGCCAAACAAGCCCCCATCGTATTTAAATACGCTTTATATTGTAATCGAACAGTAGCGGTTTGCTTCGGCTGTAGGTGTTCCAGATAATAATATGAGATCATAAAGCCTTAGTTTTACGTAAATACGCAAGATTGATGCGTTTCTAGCCGCCGAACTAGACCCCATCGAATTTAAAATCGCTTTATATCGAAATCGAACATAAGCGTTTTGCTCCGGCTGTAGGTGTTCCAACTCGTACTATAAGATAAAAAAGTCATAATTTTACGTAAATATGCAAGATTCATGCGTTTTAGGCCGCCAAACAAGTACCCATCAAATGCAAAGTTGCTGTATATCGAAATCGAACATTAGCGTTTTGCATCTGCTGTAGGTTCTCCGGTTCGTAATATGAGATCAAAAAGTTTTAGTTTTACGTAAATACGCCAGGCTAATGCGTTTCGAGCCGCCAAACAAGCCCCCATCGAATGCAAATTCGCCTTATATCGAAATCGAACGTTACCTTTTTGCGTCTGCTGTAGGTGTTCCGGTTCGTAATATCAGATCAAAAATTCTCAATTTTGTGTAAATTCGCAAGATTCATGCATTTTAGGCCGCCAAACAAGTACTCATCGAATGCAAAGTCGTTGTATATCGAAATAGAAAATTAGCGTTTTGCTTCGGTTGTAGGTGTTCCAACTCGTAATATGAGATCAAAAAGTCTTAATTTTACGTAAATACGGAAGATTCATGCGTTTTAGGCCGCCAAACATGTACCCATCGAATGCAAAGTCGTTGTATATCGAAATTTAACATTAGCGTTTTGCGTCTGCTGTAGGTTTTCCGGTTCGTAATATGAGATCTAAAAGTTTTAGTTTTACGTAAATACGTAAGGTTAATGCGTTTTAAGCCGCCAAACAAGCCTCCATCGTATTTAACTTCGCTTTATATCATACTCGAACATTAACGGTTTGCGTCGGCTGTAGGTGTTCTAGATAATAATATGAGATCAAAAAGCCTTCGTTTTAAGTAAATACGCAAGATTCATGCGCTTCGAGCCGCCAAACAAGGCCCTATCAAATGCAAAGTCGCTTTAGATTGAAATCGAACATTAGCGTTTTGCTTCGGCTATAGGTGTTCCACCTTGTGATATGAGATCAAAAAGCCTTAGTTTTACGTGAATACGCAAGATTGATGCATTTCGAGTTGCCGAACAACCCCTCATCGAATGCAAATTCGCCCTATATCGAAATCGAACATTAGCGTTTTGCGTCTGCTCTAGGTTTTCCGGTACGTAATATGAGATCAAAGAGTTTTAGTTTTGCGTAAATACGCAAGATTCATGCGTTTTAGGCCGCCAAACAAGTACCCATCAAATGCAAAGTTGCTGTATATCGAAATAGAAAATTAGCGTTTTGCTTCGGCTGTAGGTGTTCCAACTCGTAATATGAGATCAAAAAGTCTTAATTTTACGTAAATACGCAAGATTCATGCGTTTTAGGCCGCCAAACAAGTACCCAACGAATGCAAAGTCGCTGTATATCGAAATCGAACATTAGCGTTTTGCGTCTGCTGTAGGTTTTCTGGTTCGTAATATGAGATCAAAAAGTTTTAGTTTTACGTAGATACGCAAGGTTAATGCGTTTTGCGCCGCCAAACAAGCCCCCATCGTATTTAAATACGCTTTATATTGTAATCGAACATTAGCGGTTTGCTTTGGCTGTAGGTGTTCCAGATAATAATATGAGATCAAAAAGCCTTAGTTTTACGTAAATACGCAAGATTGATGCGTTTCTAGCCGCCGAACTAGACCCCATCGAATTTAAATTCGCTTTATATCGAAATCGAACATAAGCGTTTTGCTCCGGCTTTAGGTGCTCCAACTCGTAATATGAGATCAAAAAGTCTTAATTTTCCGTAAATACGCAAGATTCATGCGTTTCGAGCCACTAAAGAAGCCCCCATCGATTGCAAATTCGCGTTATATCGAAATCGAACATTAATGTTTTGCTTCGGCTGTAGGTATTCCAGCTCGTAATATGAGATCAAAAAGTCTTAGTTTTACGTAAATACTCAAAATTGATGCGTTTCAAGAAGCCACACAAGTCCCCATCGAATGCAAATTCGCTTTAATCCGGAATCGAACATTAGCGTTTTGCGTCTGCTGTAGGTGTTCCAGCTCGTAATATGAGATCAAAAAGCCTTAGTTTTACGTAAATACGCAGGATACATGCGTTTTAGGGCGCCAAACAAGTCCCAGTCGAATGCAAAGTCGCTTTATATCGAAATCGAACATTAGCTTTTTGCTCCGGCTGTAGGTGTTCCAACTCGTAATATGAGATCAAAAGTCTTAATTTTACGTAAATACGCAAGATTCATGCGTTTTAGGCCGCCAAACAAGTACCCATCGAATGCAAAGTCGCTGTATATCGAAATAGAAAATTAGCGTTTTGCTTCGGCTGTAGGTGTTCCAACTCGTAATATGAGATCAGAAAGTCTTAATTTTACGTAAATACGCAAGATTCATGCGTTTTAGGCCGCCAAACAAGTAACCATCGAATGCAAATTCGCTTTAATCCGGAATCGAACATTAGCGTTTTGCGTCTGCTGTAGGTGTTCCAGCTCGTAATATGAGATCAAAAAGCCTTAGTTTTACGTAAATACGCAGGATTCATGCGTTTTAGGGCGCCAAACAAGTCCCAGTCGAATGCAAAGTCGCTTTATATCGAAATCGAACATTAGCTTTTTGCTCCGGCTGTAGGTGTTCCAACTCGTAATATGAGATCAAAAAGTCTTAATTTTACGTAAATACGCAAGATTCATGCGTTTTAGGCCGCCAAACAAGTACCCATCGAATGCAACGTCGCTGTATATCGAAATAGAACATTAGCGTTTTGCGTCTTCTGTATGTTTTCCGGTTCGTAATATGAGATCAAAAAGTTTTAGTTTTACGTAAATACGCAAGGATAATGCGTTTCGAGCCGCCAAACAAGTACCCATCGAATGCAAACTCGTTGTATATCGAAATCGAACATTAACGTTTTGCTTCGGCTATAGGTGTTCCACGTCGTAATATGAGATCAAAAAACCTTAGTTTTACGTAAATACGCAAGATTCATGAGTTTCAAGAAGCCACACAAGTCCCCATCGAATGCAAAGTCGCTTTATATCGAAACGAACATTAGAGTTTTGCTCCGGCTGTAGGTGTTTCAACTCGTAATATGAGATCAAAAAGTCTTAATTTTACGTAAATACGCAAGATTCATGCGTTTTAGGCCGCCAAACAAGTACCCATCGAATGCAAAGTCGCTGTATATCGAAATAGAACATTAGCGTTTTGCGTCTTCTGTAGGTTTTCCGGTTCGTAATATGAGATCAAAAAGTTTTAGTTTTACGTAAATACGCAAGGATAATGCGTTTCGAGCCGCCAAACAAGTACCCATCGAATGCAAACTCGTTGTATATCGAAATCGAACATTAACGTTTTGCTTCGGCTATAGGTGTTCCACGTCGTAATATGTGATCAAAAAACCTTAGTTTTACGTAAATACGCAAGATTCATGAGTTTCAAGAAGCCACACAAGTCCCCATCGAATGCAAAGTCGCTTTATATCGAAACGAACATTAGAGTTTTGCTCCGGCTGTAGGTGTTTCAACTCGTAATATGAGATCAAAAAGTCTTAATTTTACGTAAATACGCAAGATTCATGCGTTTTAGGCCGCCAAACAAGTCCCCATCGAATGCAAAGTCGCTGTATATCGAAATCGAACATTAGCGTTTTGCGTCTGCTGTAGTTTTTCCGGTTCGTAATATGAGATCAAAAAGTTTTAGTTTTACGTAAATACGCAAGGTTAATGCGTTTTGCGCCGCCAAACAAGCCCCCATCGTATTTAAATACGCTTTATATTGTAATCGAACGTTAGCGGTTTGCTTCGGCTGTAGGTGTTCCAGATAATAATATGAGATCAAAAAGCCTTAGTTTTACGTAAATACGCAAGATTGATGCGTTTCTAGCCGCCGAACTAGACCCCATCGAATTTAAATTCGCTTTATATCGAAATCGAACACAAGCGTTTTGCTCCGGCTGTAGGTGTTCCAACTCGTAATATGAGATCAAAAAGCCTTAGTTTTACGTAAATACCCCAGGTTAATGCGTTTCGAGCCGCCAAACAAGCCCCCATCGAATGCAAATTCGCCTTATATCGAAATCGAACGTTACCTTTTTGCGTCTGCTGTAGGTGTTCCGGTTCGTAATATGAGATCAAAAAGTTTTAGTGTTACGTAAATATGCCAGGTTAATGCGTTTCGAGCCGCCAAACAAGCCCCCATCGAATGCAAATTCGCCTTATATCGAAATCGAACGTTACCTTTTTGCGTCTGCTGTAGGTGTTCCGGTTCGTAATATCAGATCAAAAAGTCTCAATTTTGCGTAAATTCGCAAGATTCATGCGTTTTAGGCCGCCAAACAAGTACCCATCGAATGCAAAGTCGTTGTATATCGAAATTTAACATTAGCGTTTTGCGTCTGCTGTAGGTTTTCCGGTTCGTAATATGAGATCTAAAAGTTTTAGTTTTACGTAAATACGTAAGGTTAATGCGTTTTAAGCCGCCAAACAAGCCTCCATCGTATTTAACTTCGCTTTATATTATACTCGAACATTAACGGTTTGCTTCGGCTGTAGGTGTTCTAGATAATAATATTCGATCAAAAAGCCTTGGTTTTACGTAAATACGCAAGATTCATGCGCTTCGAGCCGCCAAACAAGGCCCTATCAAATGCAAAGTCGCTTTAGATTGAAATCGAACATTAGCGTTTTGCTTCGGCTATAGGTGTTCCACCTTGTGATATGAGATCAAAAAGCCTTAGTTTTACGTGAATACGCAAGATTGATGCATTTCGAGTTGCCGAACAACCCCTCATCGAATGCAAATTCGCCCTATATCGAAATCGAACATTAGCGTTTTGCGTCTGCTCTAGGTTTTCCGGTACGTAATATGAGATCAAAGAGTTTTAGTTTTGCGTAAATACGCAAGATTCATGCGTTTTAGGCCGCCAAACAAGTACCCATCAAATGCAAAGTTGCTGTATATCGAAATAGAAAATTAGCGTTTTGCTTCGGCTGTAGGTGTTCCAACTCGTAATATGAGATCAAAAAGTCTTAATTTTACGTAAATACGCAAGATTCATGCGTTTTAGGCCGCCAAACAAGTACCCAACGAATGCAAATTCGCTGTATATCGAAATCGAACATTAGCGTTTTGCGTCTGCTGTAGGTTTTCCGGTTAGTAATATGAGATCAAAAAGTTTTAGTTTTACGTAAATACGCAAGGTTAATGCGTTTTGCGCCGCCAAACAAGCCCCCATCGTATTTAAATACGCTTTATATTGTAATCGAACATTAGCGGTTTGCTTTGGCTGTAGGTGTTCCAGATAATAATATGAGATCAAAAAGCCTTAGTTTTACGTAAATACGCAAGATTGATGCGTTTCTAGCCGCCGAACTAGACCCCATTGAATTTAAATTCGCTTTATATCGAAATCGAACATAAGCGTTTTGCTCCGGCTGTAGGTGTTCCAACTCGTAATATGAGATCAAAAAGTCTTAATTTTCCGTAAATACGCAAGATTCATGCGTTTCGAGCCACTAAAGAAGCCCCCATCGATTGCAAATTCGCGTTATATCGAAATCGAACATTAATGTTTTGCTTCGGCTGTAGGTATTCCAGCTCGTAATATGAGATCAAAAAGCCTTAGTTTTACGTAAATACTTAAAATTGATGCGTTTCAAGAAGCCACACAAGTCCCCATCGAATGCAAATTCGCTTTAATCCGGAATCGAACATTAGCGTTTTGCATCTGCTGTAGGTGTTCCAGCTCGTAATATGAGATCAAAAAGCCTTAGTTTTACGTAAATACGCAGGATTCATGCGTTTTAGGGCGCCAAACCAGTCCCAGTCGAATGCAAAGTCGCTTTATATCGAAATCGAACATTAGCTTTTTGCTCCGGCTGTAGGTGTTCCAACTCGTAATATGAGATCAAAAAGACTTAATTTTACGTAAATACGTAAGATTCATGCGTTTTAGGCCGCCAAACAAGTACCCATCGAATGCAAAGTCGCTGTATATCGAAATAGAAAATTAGCGTTTTGCTTCGGCTGTAGGTGTTCCAACTCGTAATATGAGATCAGAAAGTCTTAATTTTACGTAAATACGCAAGATTCATGCGTTTTAGGCCGCCAAACAAGTAACCATCGAATGCAAATTCGCTTTAATCCGGAATCGAACATTAGCGTTTTGCGTCTGCTGTAGGTGTTCCAGCTCGTAATATGAGATCAAAAAGCCTTAGTTTTACGTAAATACGCAGGATTCATGCGTTTTAGGGCGCCAAACAAGTCCCAGTCGAATGCAAAGTCGCTTTAATCCGGAATCGAACATTAGCGTTTTGCATCTGCTGTAGGTGTTCCAGCTCGTAATATGAGATCAAAAAGCCTTAGTTTTACGTAAATACGCAGGATTCATGCGTTTTAGGGCGCCAAACCAGTCCCAGTCGAATGCAAAGTCGCTTTATATCGAAATCGAACATTAGCTTTTTGCTCCGGCTGTAGGTGTTCCAACTCGTAATATGAGATCAAAAAGACTTAATTTTACGTAAATACGTAAGATTCATGCGTTTTAGGCCGCCAAACAAGTACCCATCGAATGCAAAGTCGCTGTATATCGAAATAGAAAATTAGCGTTTTGCTTCGGCTGTAGGTGTTCCAACTCGTAATATGAGATCAGAAAGTCTTAATTTTACGTAAATACGCAAGATTCATGCGTTTTAGGCCGCCAAACAAGTAACCATCGAATGCAAATTCGCTTTAATCCGGAATCGAACATTAGCGTTTTGCGTCTGCTGTAGGTGTTCCAGCTCGTAATATGAGATCAAAAAGCCTTAGTTTTACGTAAATACGCAGGATTCATGCGTTTTAGGGCGCCAAACAAGTCCCAGTCGAATGCAAAGTCGCTTTATATCGAAATCGAACATTAGCTTTTTGCTCCGGCTGTAGGTGTTCCAACTCGTAATATGAGATCAAAAAGACTTAATTTTACGTAAATACGTAAGATTCATGCGTTTTAGGCCGCCAAACAAGTACCCATCGAATGCAAAGTCGCTGTATATCGAAATAGAAAATTAGCGTTTTGCTTCGGCTGTAGGTGTTCCAACTCGTAATATGAGATCAGAAAGTCTTAATTTTACGTAAATACGCAAGATTCATGCGTTTTAGGCCGCCAAACAAGTAACCATCGAATGCAAATTCGCTTTAATCCGGAATCGAACATTAGCGTTTTGCGTCTGCTGTAGGTGTTCCAGCTCGTAATATGAGATCAAAAAGCCTTAGTTTTACGTAAATACGCAGGATTCATGCGTTTTAGGGCGCCAAACAAGTCCCAGTCGAATGCAAAGTCGCTTTATATCGAAATCGAACATTAGCTTTTTGCTCCGGCTGTAGGTGTTCCAACTCGTAATATGAGATCAAAAAGTCTTAATTTTACGTAAATACGCAAGATTCATGCGTTTTAGGCCGCCAAACAAGTACCCATCGAATGCAAAGTCGCTGTATATCGAAATAGAACATTAGCGTTTTGCGTCTTCTGTATGTTTTCCGGTTCGTAATATGAGATCAAAAAGTTTTAGTTTTACGTAAATACGCAAGGATAATGCGTTTCGAGCCGCCAAACAAGTACCCATCGAATGCAAACTCGTTGTATATCGAAATCGAACATTAACGTTTTGCTTCGGCTATAGGTGTTCCACGTCGTAATATGAGATCAAAAAACCTTAGTTTTACGTAAATACGCAAGATTCATGAGTTTCAAGAAGCCACACAAGTCCCCATCGAATGCAAAGTCGCTTTATATCGAAACGAACATTAGAGTTTTGCTCCGGCTGTAGGTGTTTCAACTCGTAATATGAGATCAAAAAGTCTTAATTTTACGTAAATACGCAAGATTCATGCGTTTTAGGCCGCCAAACAAGTCCCCATCGAATGCAAAGTCGCTGTATATCGAAATCGAACATTAGCGTTTTGCGTCTGCTGTAGGTTTTCTGGTTCGTAATATGAGATCAAAAAGTTTTAGTTTTACGTAAATACGCAAGGTTAATGCGTTTTGCGCCGCCAAACAAGCCCCCATCGTATTTAAATACGCTTTATATTGTAATCGATCATTAGCGGTTTGCTTTGGCTGTAGGTGTTCCAGATAATAATATGAGATCAAAAAGCCTTAGTTTTACGTAAATACGCAAGATTGATGCGTTTCTAGCCGCCGAACTAGACCCCATCGAATTTAAATTCGCTTTATATCGAAATCGAACATAAGCGTTTTGCTCCGGCTGTAGGTGCTCCAACTCGTAATATGAGATCAAAAAGTCTTAATTTTCCGTAAATACGCAAGATTCATGCGTTTCGAGCCACTAAAGAAGCCCCCATCGATTGCAAATTCGCGTTATATCGAAATCGAACATTAATGTTTTGCTTCGGCTGTAGGTATTCCAGCTCGTAATATGAGATCAAAAAGTCTTAGTTTTACGTAAATACTCAAAATTGATGCGTTTCAAGAAGCCACACAAGTCCCCATCGAATGCAAATTCGCTTTAATCCGGAATCGAACATTAGCGTTTTGCGTCTGCTGTAGGTGTTCCAGCTCGTAATATGAGATCAAAAAGCCTTAGTTTTACGTAAATACGCAGGATACATGCGTTTTAGGGCGCCAAACAAGTCCCAGTCGAATGCAAAGTCGCTTTATATCGTAATCGAACATTAGCTTTTTGCTCCGGCTGTAGGTGTTCCAACTCGTAATATGAGATCAAAAAGTCTTAATTTTACGTAAATACGCAAGATTCATGCGTTTTAGGCCGCCAAACAAGTACCCATCGAATGCAAAGTCGCTGTATATCGAAATAGAAAATTAGCGTTTTGCTTCGGCTGTAGGTGTTCCAACTCGTAATATGAGATCAGAAAGTCTTAATTTTACGTAAATACGCAAGATTCATGCGTTTTAGGCCGCCAAACAAGTAACCATCGAATGCAAATTCGC
The DNA here is from genome assembly GCA_964017025.1 of Stenichneumon culpator. Taxonomy (NCBI): domain Eukaryota; kingdom Metazoa; phylum Arthropoda; class Insecta; order Hymenoptera; family Ichneumonidae; genus Stenichneumon; species Stenichneumon culpator. Next base: position 8,430,908 of record OZ024768.1, on the reverse strand, counting down.
TTTAATCCGGAATCGAACATTAGCGTTTTGCGTCTGCTGTAGGTGTTCCAGCTCGTAATATGAGATCAAAAAGCCTTAGTTTTACGTAAATACGCAGGATTCATGCGTTTTAGGGCGCCAAACAAGTCCCAGTCGAATGCAAAGTCGCTTTATATCGAAATCGAACATTAGCTTTTTGCTCCGGCTGTAGGTGTTCCAACTCGTAATATGAGATCAAAAAGTCTTAATTTTACGTAAATACGCAAGATTCATGCGTTTTAGGCCGCCAAACAAGTACCCATCGATTGCAAAGTCGCTGTATATCGAAATAGAACATTAGCGTTTTGCGTCTTCTGTAGGTTTTCCGGTTCGTAATATGAGATCAAAAAGTTTTAGTTTTACGTAAATACGCAAGGATAATGCGTTTCGAGCCGCCAAACAAGTACCCATCGAATGCAAACTCGTTGTATATCGCAATCGAACATTAACGTTTTGCTTCGGCTATAGGTGTTCCACGTCGTAATATGTGATCAAAAAACCTTAGTTTTACGTAAATACGCAAGATTCATGAGTTTCAAGAAGCCACACAAGTCCCCATCGAATGCAAAGTCGCTTTATATCGAAACGAACATTAGAGTTTTGCTCCGGCTGTAGGTGTTTCAACTCGTAATATGAGATCAAAAAGTCTTAATTTTACGTAAATACGCAAGATTCAAGCGTTTTAGGCCGCCAAACAAGTCCCCATCGAATGCAAAGTCGCTTTATATCGAAACGAACATTAGAGTTTTGCTCCGGCTGTAGGTGTTTCAACTCGTAATATGAGATCAAAAAGTCTTAATTTTACGTAAATACGCAAGATTCATGCGTTTTAGGCCGCCAAACAAGTCCCCATCGAATGCAAAGTCGCTGTATATCGAAATCGAACATTAGCGTTTTGCGTTTGCTGTAGTTTTTCCGGTTCGTAATATGAGATCAAAAAGTTTTAGTTTTACGTAAATACGCAAGGTTAATGCGTTTCGAGCCGCCAAACAAGTACCCATCCAATGCAAACTCGTTGTATATCGAAATCGAACATTAACGTTTTGCTTCGGCTATACGTGTTCCACCTCGTAATATGAGATCAAAAAACCTTAGTTTTACGTAAATACGCAAGATTCATGAGTTTCAAGAAGCCACACAAGTCCTCATCGAATGCAAAGTCGCTTTATATCGAAACGAACATTAGAGTTTTGCTCCGGCTGTAGGTGTTCCGGTTCGTAATATCAGATCAAAAAGTCTCAATTTTGCGTAAATTCGCAAGATTCATGCGTTTTAGGCCGCCAAACAAGTACCCATCGAATGCAAAGTCGTTGTATATCGAAATTTAACATTAGCGTTTTGCGTCTGCTGTAGGTTTTCCGGTTCGTAATATGAGATCTAAAAGTTTTAGTTTTACGTAAATACGTAAGGTTAATGCGTTTTAAGCCGCCAAACAAGCCTCCATCGTATTTAACTTCGCTTTATATTATACTCGAACATTAACGGTTTGCTTCGGCTGTAGGTGTTCTAGATAATAATATGAGATCAAAAAGCCTTGGTTTTACGTAAATACGCAAGATTCATGCGCTTCGAGCCGCCAAACAAGGCCCTATCAAATGCAAAGTCGCTTTAGATTGAAATCGAACATTAGCGTTTTGCTTCGGCTATAGGTGTTCCACCTTGTGATATGAGATCAAAAAGCCTTAGTTTTACGTGAATACGCAAGATTGATGCATTTCGAGTTGCCGAACAACCCCTCATCGAATGCAAATTCGCCCTATATCGAAATCGAACATTAGCGTTTTGCGTCTGCTCTAGGTTTTCCGGTACGTAATATGAGATCAAAGAGTTTTAGTTTTGCGTAAATACGCAAGATTCATGCGTTTTAGGCCGCCAAACAAGTACCCATCAAATGCAAAGTTGCTGTATATCGAAATAGAAAATTAGCGTTTTGCTTCGGCTGTAGGTGTTCCAACTCGTAATATGAGATCAAAAAGTCTTAATTTTACGTAAATACGCAAGATTCATGCGTTTTAGGCCGCCAAACAAGTACCCAACGAATGCAAAGTCGCTGTATATCGAAATCGAACATTAGCGTTTTGCGTCTGCTGTAGGTTTTCCGGTTAGTAATATGAGATCAAAAAGTTTTAGTTTTACGTAAATACGCAAGGTTAATGCGTTTTGCGCCGCCAAACAAGCCCCCATCGTATTTAAATACGCTTTATATTGTAATCGAACATTAGCGGTTTGCTTTGGCTGTAGGTGTTCCAGATAATAATATGAGATCAAAAAGCCTTAGTTTTACGTAAATACGCAAGATTGATGCGTTTCTAGCCGCCGAACTAGACCCCATTGAATTTAAATTCGTTTTATATCGAAATCGAACATAAGCGTTTTGCTCCGGCTGTAGGTGTTCCAACTCGTAATATGAGATCAAAAAGTCTTAATTTTCCGTAAATACGCAAGATTCATGCGTTTCGAGCCACTAAAGAAGCCCCCATCGATTGCAAATTCGCGTTATATCGAAATCGAACATTAATGTTTTGCTTCGGCTGTAGGTATTCCAGCTCGTAATATGAGATCAAAAAGCCTTAGTTTTACGTAAATACTTAAAATTGATGCGTTTCAAGAAGCCACACAAGTCCCCATCGAATGCAAATTCGCTTTAATCCGGAATCGAACATTAGCGTTTTGCATCTGCTGTAGGTGTTCCAGCTCGTAATATGAGATCAAAAAGCCTTAGTTTTACGAAAATACGCAGGATTCATGCGTTTTAGGGCGCCAAACAAGTCCCAGTCGAATGCAAAGTCGCTTTATATCGAAATCGAACATTAGCTTTTTGCTCCGGCTGTAGGTGTTCCAACTCGTAATATGAGATCAAAAAGTCTTAATTTTACGTAAATACGTAAGATTCATGCGTTTTAGGCCGCCAAACAAGTACCCATCGAATGCAAAGTCGCTGTATATCGAAATAGAAAATTAGCGTTTTGCTTCGGCTGTAGGTGTTCCAACTCGTAATATGAGATTAGAAAGTCTTAATTTTACGTAAATACGCAAGATTCATGCGTTTTAGGCCGAAAAACAAGTAACCATCGAATGCAAATTCGCTTTAATCCGGAATCGAACATTAGCGTTTTGCGTCTGCTGTAGGTGTTCCAGCTCGTAATATGAGATCAAAAAGCCTTAGTTTTACGTAAATACGCAGGATTCATGCGTTTTAGGGCGCCAAACAAGTCCCAGTCGAATGCAAAGTCGCTTTATATCGAAATCGAACATTAGCTTTTTGCTCCGGCTGTAGGTGTTCCAACTCGTAATATGAGATCAAAAAGTCTTAATTTTACGTAAATACGCAAGATTCATGCGTTTTAGGCCGCCAAACAAGTACCCATCGAATGCAACGTCGCTGTATATCGAAATAGAACATTAGCGTTTTGCGTCTTCTGTATGTTTTCCGGTTCGTAATATGAGATCAAAAAGTTTTAGTTTTACGTAAATACGCAAGGATAATGCGTTTCGAGCCGCCAAACAAGTACCCATCGAATGCAAACTCGTTGTATATCGAAATCGAACATTAACGTTTTGCTTCGGCTATAGGTGTTCCACGTCGTAATATGAGATCAAAAAACCTTAGTTTTACGTAAATACGCAAGATTCATGAGTTTCAAGAAGCCACACAAGTCCCCATCGAATGCAAAGTCGCTTTATATCGAAACGAACATTAGAGTTTTGCTCCGGCTGTAGGTGTTTCAACTCGTAATATGAGATCAAAAAGTCTTAATTTTACGTAAATACGCAAGATTCATGCGTTTTAGGCCGCCAAACAAGTACCCATCGAATGCAAAGTCGCTGTATATCGAAATAGAACATTAGCGTTTTGCGTCTTCTGTAGGTTTTCCGGTTCGTAATATGAGATCAAAAAGTTTTAGTTTTACGTAAATACGCAAGGATAATGCGTTTCGAGCCGCCAAACAAGTACCCATCGAATGCAAACTCGTTGTATATCGAAATCGAACATTAACGTTTTGCTTCGGCTATAGGTGTTCCACGTCGTAATATGTGATCAAAAAACCTTAGTTTTACGTAAATACGCAAGATTCATGAGTTTCAAGAAGCCACACAAGTCCCCATCGAATGCAAAGTCGCTTTATATCGAAACGAACATTAGAGTTTTGCTCCGGCTGTAGGTGTTTCAACTCGTAATATGAGATCAAAAAGTCTTAATTTTACGTAAATACGCAAGATTCATGCGTTTTAGGCCGCCAAACAAGTCCCCATCGAATGCAAATTCGCCTTATATCGAAATCGAACGTTACCTTTTTGCGTCTGCTGTAGGTGTTCCGGTTCGTAATATCAGATCAAAAAGTCTCAATTTTGCGTAAATTCGCAAGATTCATGCGTTTTAGGCCGCCAAACAAGTACCCATCGAATGCAAAGTCGTTGTATATCGAAATTTAACATTAGCGTTTTGCGTCTGCTGTAGGTTTTCCGGTTCGTAATATGAGATCTAAAAGTTTTAGTTTTACGTAAATACGTAAGGTTAATGCGTTTTAAGCCGCCAAACAAGCCTCCATCGTATTTAACTTCGCTTTATATTATACTCGAACATTAACGGTTTGCTTCGGCTGTAGGTGTTCTAGATAATAATATTCGATCAAAAAGCCTTGGTTTTACGTAAATACGCAAGATTCATGCGCTTCGAGCCGCCAAACAAGGCCCTATCAAATGCAAAGTCGCTTTAGATTGAAATCGAACATTAGCGTTTTGCTTCGGCTATAGGTGTTCCACCTTGTGATATGAGATCAAAAAGCCTTAGTTTTACGTGAATACGCAAGATTGATGCATTTCGAGTTGCCGAACAACCCCTCATCGAATGCATATTCGCCCTATATCGAAATCGAACATTAGCGTTTTGCGTCTGCTCTAGGTTTTCCGGTACGTAATATGAGATCAAAGAGTTTTAGTTTTGCGTAAATACGCAAGATTCATGCGTTTTAGGCCGCCAAACAAGTACCCATCAAATGCAAAGTTGCTGTATATCGAAATAGAAAATTAGCGTTTTGCTTCGGCTGTAGGTGTTCCAACTCGTAATATGAGATCAAAAAGTCTTAATTTTACGTAAATACGCAAGATTCATGCGTTTTAGGCCGCCAAACAAGTACCCAACGAATGCAAAGTCGCTGTATATCGAAATCGAACATTAGCGTTTTGCGTCTGCTGTAGGTTTTCCGGTTAGTAATATGAGATCAAAAAGTTTTAGTTTTACGTAAATACGCAAGGTTAATGCGTTTTGCGCCGCCAAACAAGCCCCCATCGTATTTAAATACGCTTTATATTGTAATCGAACATTAGCGGTTTGCTTTGGCTGTAGGTGTTCCAGATAATAATATGAGATCAAAAAGCCTTAGTTTTACGTAAATACGCAAGATTGATGCGTTTCTAGCCGCCGAACTAGACCCCATCGAATTTAAATTCGCTTTATATCGAAATCGAACATAAGCGTTTTGCTCCGGCTGTAGGTGCTCCAACTCGTAATATGAGATCAAAAAGTCTTAATTTTCCGTAAATACGCAAGATTCATGCGTTTCGAGCCACTAAAGAAGCCCCCATCGATTGCAAATTCGCGTTATATCGAAATCGAACATTAATGTTTTGCTTCGGCTGTAGGTATTCCAGCTCGTAATATGAGATCAAAAAGTCTTAGTTTTACGTAAATACTCAAAATTGATGCGTTTCAAGAAGCCACACAAGTCCCCATCGAATGCAAATTCGCTTTAATCCGGAATCGAACATTAGCGTTTTGCGTCTGCTGTAGGTGTTCCAGCTCGTAATATGAGATCAAAAAGCCTTAGTTTTACGTAAATACGCAGGATACATGCGTTTTAGGGCGCCAAACAAGTCCCAGTCGAATGCAAAGTCGCTTTATATCGTAATCGAACATTAGCTTTTTGCTCCGGCTGTAGGTGTTCCAACTCGTAATATGAGATCAAAAGTCTTAATTTTACGTAAATACGCAAGATTCATGCGTTTTAGGCCGCCAAACAAGTACCCATCGAATGCAAAGTCGCTGTATATCGAAATAGAAAATTAGCGTTTTGCTTCGGCTGTAGGTGTTCCAACTCGTAATATGAGATCAGAAAGTCTTAATTTTACGTAAATACGCAAGATTCATGCGTTTTAGGCCGCCAAACAAGTAACCATCGAATGCAAATTCGCTTTAATCCGGAATCGAACATTAGCGTTTTGCGTCTGCTGTAGGTGTTCCAGCTCGTAATATGAGATCAAAAAGCCTTAGTTTTACGTAAATACGCAGGATTCATGCGTTTTAGGGCGCCAAACAAGTCCCAGTCGAATGCAAAGTCGCTTTATATCGAAATCGAACATTAGCTTTTTGCTCCGGCTGTAGGTGTTCCAACTCGTAATATGAGATCAAAAAGTCTTAATTTTACGTAAATACGCAAGATTCATGCGTTTTAGGCCGCCAAACAAGTACCCATCGATTGCAAAGTCGCTGTATATCGAAATAGAACATTAGCGTTTTGCGTCTTCTGTAGGTTTTCCGGTTCGTAATATGAGATCAAAAAGTTTTAGTTTTACGTAAATACGCAAGGATAATGCGTTTCGAGCCGCCAAACAAGTACCCATCGAATGCAAACTCGTTGTATATCGAAATCGAACATTAACGTTTTGCTTCGGCTATAGGTGTTCCACGTCGTAATATGTGATCAAAAAACCTTAGTTTTACGTAAATACGCAAGATTCATGAGTTTCAAGAAGCCACACAAGTCCCCATCGAATGCAAAGTCGCTTTATATCGAAACGAACATTAGAGTTTTGCTCCGGCTGTAGGTGTTTCAACTCGTAATATGAGATCAAAAAGTCTTAATTTTACGTAAATACGCAAGATTCAAGCGTTTTAGGCCGCCAAACAAGTCCCCATCGAATGCAAAGTCGCTTTATATCGAAACGAACATTAGAGTTTTGCTCCGGCTGTAGGTGTTTCAACTCGTAATATGAGATCAAAAAGTCTTAATTTTACGTAAATACGCAAGATTCATGCGTTTTAGGCCGCCAAACAAGTCCCCATCGAATGCAAAGTCGCTGTATATCGAAATCGAACATTAGCGTTTTGCGTTTGCTGTAGTTTTTCCGGTTCGTAATATGAGATCAAAAAGTTTTAGTTTTACGTAAATACGCAAGGTTAATGCGTTTCGAGCCGCCAAACAAGTACCCATCCAATGCAAACTCGTTGTATATCGAAATCGAACATTAACGTTTTGCTTCGGCTATACGTGTTCCACCTCGTAATATGAGATCAAAAAACCTTAGTTTTACGTAAATACGCAAGATTCATGAGTTTCAAGAAGCCACACAAGTCCTCATCGAATGCAAAGTCGCTTTATATCGAAACGAACATTAGAGTTTTGCTCCGGCTGTAGGTGTTCCGGTTCGTAATATCAGATCAAAAAGTCTCAATTTTGCGTAAATTCGCAAGATTCATGCGTTTTAGGCCGCCAAACAAGTACCCATCGAATGCAAAGTCGTTGTATATCGAAATTTAACATTAGCGTTTTGCGTCTGCTGTAGGTTTTCCGGTTTGTAATATGAGATCTAAAAGTTTTAGTTTTACGTAAATATGTAAGGTTAATGCGTTTTAAGCCGCCAAACAAGCCTCCATCGTATTTAACTTCGCTTTATATTATACTCGAACATTAACGGTTTGCTTCGGCTGTAGGTGTTCTAGATAATAATATGAGATCAAAAAGCCTTGGTTTTACGTAAATACGCAAGATTCATGCGCTTCGAGCCGCCAAACAAGGCCCTATCAAATGCAAAGTCGCTTTAGATTGAAATCGAACATTAGCGTTTTGCTTCGGCTATAGGTGTTCCACCTTGTGATATGAGATCAAAAAGCCTTAGTTTTACGTGAATACGCAAGATTGATGCATTTCGAGTTGCCGAACAACCCCTCATCGAATGCAAATTCGCCCTATATCGAAATCGAACATTAGCGTTTTGCGTCTGCTCTAGGTTTTCCGGTACGTAATATGAGATCAAAGAGTTTTAGTTTTGCGTAAATACGCAAGATTCATGCGTTTTAGGCCGCCAAACAAGTACCCATCAAATGCAAAGTTGCTGTATATCGAAATAGAAAATTAGCGTTTTGCTTCGGCTGTAGGTGTTCCAACTCGTAATATGAGATCAAAAAGTCTTAATTTTACGTAAATACGCAAGATTCATGCGTTTTAGGCCGCCAAACAAGTACCCAACGAATGCAAAGTCGCTGTATATCGAAATCGAACATTAGCGTTTTGCATCTGCTGTAGGTTCTCCGGTTCGTAATATGAGATCAAAAAGTTTTAGTTTTACGTAAATACGCCAGGTTAATGCGTTTCGAGCCGCCAAACAAGCCCCCATCGAATGCAAATTCGCCTTATATCGAAATCGAACGTTACCTTTTTGCGTCTGCTGTAGGTGTTCCGGTTCGTAATATCAGATCAAAAAGTCTCAATTTTGCGTAAATTCGGAAGATTCATGCGTTTTAGTCCGCCAAACAAGTACTCATCGAATGCAAAGTGGTTGTATATCGAAATAGAAAATTAGCGTTTTGCTTCGGTTGTAGGTGTTCCAACTCGTAATATGAGATCAAAAAGTCTTAATTTTACGTAAATACGCAAGATTGATGCGTTTCTAGCCGCCGAACTAGACCCCATCGAATTTAAATTCGCTTTATATCGAAATCGAACATAAGCGTTTTGCTCCGGCTGTAGGTGTTCCAACTCGTAATATGAGATCAAAAAGTCTTAATTTTCCGTAAATACGCAAGATTCATGCGTTTCGAGCCACTAAAGAAGCCCCCATCGATTGCAAATTCGCGTTATATCGAAATCGAACATTAATGTTTTGCTTCGGCTGTAGGTATTCCAGCTCGTAATATGAGATCAAAAAGCCTTAGTTTTACGTAAATACGCAAAATTGATGCGTTTCAAGAATTCACACAAGTCCCCATCGAATGCAAATTCGCTTTAATCCGGAATCGAACATTAGCGTTTTGCGTCTGCTGTAGGTGTTCCAGCTCGTAATATGAGATCAAAAAGCCTTAGTTTTACGTAAATACGCAGGATTCATGCGTTTTAGGGCGCCAAACAAGTCCCAGTCGAATGCAAAGTCGCTTTATATCGAAATCAAACATTAGCTTTTTGCTCCGGCTGTAGGTGTTCCAACTCGTAATATGAGATCAAAAAGTCTTAATTTTACGTAAATACGCAAGATTCATGCGTTTTAGGCCGCCAAACAAGTACCCATCGAATGCAAAGTCGCTGTATATCGAAATAGAAAATTAGCGTTTTGCTTCGGCTGTAGGTGTTCCAACTCGTAATATGAGATCAAAAAGTCTTAATTTTACGTAAATACGCAAGATTCATGCGTTTTAGGCCTCCAAACAAGTACCCATCGAAATCAAAGTCGCTGTATATCGAAATCGAACATTCGCGTTTTGCGTCGGCTGTAGTTTTTCCGGTTCGTAATATGAGATCAAAAAGTTTTAGTTTTACGTAAATACGCAAGGTTAATGCGTTTTGCGCCGCCAAACAAGCCCCCATCGTATTTAAATACGCTTTATATTGTAATCGAACAGTAGCGGTTTGCTTCGGCTGTAGGTGTTCCAGATAATAATATGAGATCATAAAGCCTTAGTTTTACGTAAATACGCAAGATTGATGCGTTTCTAGCCGCCGAACTAGACCCCATCGAATTTAAATTCGCTTTATATCGAAATCGAACATAAGCGTTTTGCTCCGGCTGTAGGTGTTCCAACTCGTACTATAAGATAAAAAAGTCATAATTTTACGTAAATATGCAAGATTCATGCGTTTTAGGCCGCCAAACAAGTACCCATCAAATGCAAAGTTGCTGTATATCGAAATCGAACATTAGCGTTTTGCATCTGCTGTAGGTTCTCCGGTTCGTAATATGAGATCAAAAAGTTTTAGTTTTACGTAAATACGCCAGGCTAATGCGTTTCGAGCCGCCAAACAAGCCCCCATCGAATGCAAATTCGCCTTATATCGAAATCGAACGTTACCTTTTTGCGTCTGCTGTAGGTGTTCCGGTTCGTAATATCAGATCAAAAATTCTCAATTTTGTGTAAATTCGCAAGATTCATGCATTTTAGGCCGCCAAACAAGTACTCATCGAATGCAAAGTCGTTGTATATCGAAATAGAAAATTAGCGTTTTGCTTCGGTTGTAGGTGTTCCAACTCGTAATATGAGATCAAAAAGTCTTAATTTTACGTAAATACGGAAGATTCATGCGTTTTAGGCCGCCAAACAAGTACCCATCGAATGCAAAGTCGTTGTATATCGAAATTTAACATTAGCGTTTTGCGTCTGCTGTAGGTTTTCCGGTTCGTAATATGAGATCTAAAAGTTTTAGTTTTACGTAAATACGTAAGGTTAATGCGTTTTAAGCCGCCAAACAAGCCTCCATCGTATTTAACTTCGCTTTATATCATACTCGAACATTAACGGTTTGCGTCGGCTGTAGGTGTTCTAGATAATAATATGAGATCAAAAAGCCTTCGTTTTAAGTAAATACGCAAGATTCATGCGCTTCGAGCCGCCAAACAAGGCCCTATCAAATGCAAAGTCGCTTTAGATTGAAATCGAACATTAGCGTTTTGCTTCGGCTATAGGTGTTCCACCTTGTGATATGAGATCAAAAAGCCTTAGTTTTACGTGAATACGCAAGATTGATGCATTTCGAGTTGCCGAACAACCCCTCATCGAATGCAAATTCGCCCTATATCGAAATCGAACATTAGCGTTTTGCGTCTGCTCTAGGTTTTCCGGTACGTAATATGAGATCAAAGAGTTTTAGTTTTGCGTAAATACGCAAGATTCATGCGTTTTAGGCCGCCAAACAAGTACCCATCAAATGCAAAGTTGCTGTATATCGAAATAGAAAATTAGCGTTTTGCTTCGGCTGTAGGTGTTCCAACTCGTAATATGAGATCAAAAAGTCTTAATTTTACGTAAATACGCAAGATTCATGCGTTTTAGGCCGCCAAACAAGTACCCAACGAATGCAAAGTCGCTGTATATCGAAATCGAACATTAGCGTTTTGCGTCTGCTGTAGGTTTTCTGGTTCGTAATATGAGATCAAAAAGTTTTAGTTTTACGTAGATACGCAAGGTTAATGCGTTTTGCGCCGCCAAACAAGCCCCCATCGTATTTAAATACGCTTTATATTGTAATCGAACATTAGCGGTTTGCTTTGGCTGTAGGTGTTCCAGATAATAATATGAGATCAAAAAGCCTTAGTTTTACGTAAATACGCAAGATTGATGCGTTTCTAGCCGCCGAACTAGACCCCATCGAATTTAAATTCGCTTTATATCGAAATCGAACATAAGCGTTTTGCTCCGGCTTTAGGTGCTCCAACTCGTAATATGAGATCAAAAAGTCTTAATTTTCCGTAAATACGCAAGATTCATGCGTTTCGAGCCACTAAAGAAGCCCCCATCGATTGCAAATTCGCGTTATATCGAAATCGAACATTAATGTTTTGCTTCGGCTGTAGGTATTCCAGCTCGTAATATGAGATCAAAAAGTCTTAGTTTTACGTAAATACTCAAAATTGATGCGTTTCAAGAAGCCACACAAGTCCCCATCGAATGCAAATTCGCTTTAATCCGGAATCGAACATTAGCGTTTTGCGTCTGCTGTAGGTGTTCCAGCTCGTAATATGAGATCAAAAAGCCTTAGTTTTACGTAAATACGCAGGATACATGCGTTTTAGGGCGCCAAACAAGTCCCAGTCGAATGCAAAGTCGCTTTATATCGAAATCGAACATTAGCTTTTTGCTCCGGCTGTAGGTGTTCCAACTCGTAATATGAGATCAAAAGTCTTAATTTTACGTAAATACGCAAGATTCATGCGTTTTAGGCCGCCAAACAAGTACCCATCGAATGCAAAGTCGCTGTATCTCGAAATAGAAAATTAGCGTTTTGCTTCGGCTGTAGGTGTTCCAACTCGTAATATGAGATCAGAAAGTCTTAATTTTACGTAAATACGCAAGATTCATGCGTTTTAGGCCGCCAAACAAGTAACCATCGAATGCAAATTCGCTTTAATCCGGAATCGAACATTAGCGTTTTGCGTCTGCTGTAGGTGTTCCAGCTCGTAATATGAGATCAAAAAGCCTTAGTTTTACGTAAATACGCAGGATTCATGCGTTTTAGGGCGCCAAACAAGTCCCAGTCGAATGCAAAGTCGCTTTATATCGAAATCGAACATTAGCTTTTTGCTCCGGCTGTAGGTGTTCCAACTCGTAATATGAGATCAAAAAGCCTTAGTTTTACGTAAATACGCAAGATTAATGCTTTTCGAGCCGCCGAACAAGTACCCATCGAATGCAAAGTCGTTGCATATCGAAATCGAACATTAGCGTTTTGCATCTGCTGTAGGTTCTCCGGTTCGTAATATGAGATCAAAAAGTTTTAGTTTTACGTAAATACGCCAGGTTAATGCGTTTCGAGCCGCCAAACAAGCCCCCATCGAATGCAAATTCGCCTTATATCGAAATCGAACGTTACCTTTTTGCGTCTGCTGTAGGTGTTCCGGTTCGTAATATCAGATCAAAAAGTCTCAATTTTGCGTAAATTCGCAAGATTCATGCGTTTTAGGCCGCCAAACAAGTACCCATCGAATGCAAATTCGCTTTAATGCGGAATCGAACATTAGCGTTTTGCGTCTGCTGTAGGTGTTCCAGCTCGTAATATGAGATCAAAAAGCCTTAGTTTTACGTAAATACGCAGGATTCATGCGTTTTAGGGCGTCAAACAAGTCCCAGTCGAATGCAAAGTCGCTTTATATCGAAATCGATCATTAGCTTTTTGCTCCGGCTGTAGGTGTTCCAACTCGTAATATGAGATCAAAAAGTCTTAATTTTACGTAAATACGCAAGATTCATGCGTTTTAGGCCGCCAAACAAGTTTCATCGAAAGCAAAGTCGCTGTATATCGAAATCGAACATTAGCGTTTTGCTTCGGCTGTAGTTGTTCCAACTCGTAATATGAGATCAAAAAGTCTTAATTTTACGTAAATACGCAAGATTCATGCGTTTTAGGCCGCCAAACAAGCCCCCATCGTATTTAAATACGCTTTATATTGTAATCGAACAGTAGCGGTTTGCTTCGGCTTTAGGTGTTCCAGATAATAATATGAGATCAAAAAGCCTTAGTTTTACGTAAATACGCAAGATTGATGCGTTTCTAGCCGCCGAACTAGACCCCATCGAATTTAAATTCGCTTTATATCGAAATCGAACATAAGCGTTTTGTTCCGGCTGTAGGTGTTCCAACTCGTAATATGAGATAAAAAAGTCATAATTTTACGTAAATATGCAAGATTCATGCGTTTTAGGCCGCCAAACAAGTACCCATCAAATGCAAAGTTGCTGTATATCGAAATCGAACATTAGCGTTTTGCATCTGCTGTAGGTTCTCCGGTTCGTAATATGAGATCAAAAAGTTTTAGTTTTACGTAAATACGCCAGGTTAATGCGTTTCGAGCCGCCAAACAAGCCCCCATCGAATGCAAATTCGCCTTATATCGAAATCGAACGTTACCTTTTTGCGTCTGCTGTAGGTGTTCCGGTTCGTAATATCAGATCAAAAAGTCTCAATTTTGCGTAAATTCGGAAGATTCATGCGTTTTAGTCCGCCAAACAAGTACTCATCGAATGCAAAGTGGTTGTATATCGAAATAGAAAATTAGCGTTTTGCTTCGGTTGTAGGTGTTCCAACTCGTAATATGAGATCAAAAAGTCTTAATTTTACGTAAATACGCAAGATTGATGCGTTTCTAGCCGCCGAACTAGACCCCATCGAATTTAAATTCGCTTTATATCGAAATCGAACATAAGCGTTTTGCTCCGGCTGTAGGTGTTCCAACTCGTAATATGAGATCAAAAAGTCTTAATTTTCCGTAAATACGCAAGATTCATGCGTTTCGAGCCACTAAAGAAGCCCCCATCGATTGCAAATTCGCGTTATATCGAAATCGAACATTAATGTTTTGCTTCGGCTGTAGGTATTCCAGCTCGTAATATGAGATCAAAAAGCCTTAGTTTTACGTAAATACGCAAAATTGATGCGTTTCAAGAATTCACACAAGTCCCCATCGAATGCAAATTCGCTTTAATCCGGAATCGAACATTAGCGTTTTGCGTCTGCTGTAGGTGTTCCAGCTCGTAATATGAGATCAAAAAGCCTTAGTTTTACGTAAATACGCAGGATTCATGCGTTTTAGGGCGCCAAACAAGTCCCAGTCGAATGCAAAGTCGCTTTATATCGAAATCAAACATTAGCTTTTTGCTCCGGCTGTAGGTGTTCCAACTCGTAATATGAGATCAAAAAGTCTTAATTTTACGTAAATACGCAAGATTCATGCGTTTTAGGCCGCCAAACAAGTACCCATCGAATGCAAAGTCGCTGTATATCGAAATAGAAAATTAGCGTTTTGCTTCGGCTGTAGGTGTTCCAACTCGTAATATGAGATCAAAAAGTCTTAATTTTACGTAAATACGCAAGATTCATGCGTTTTAGGCCTCCAAACAAGTACCCATCGAAATCAAAGTCGCTGTATATCGAAATCGAACATTCGCGTTTTGCGTCGGCTGTAGTTTTTCCGGTTCGTAATATGAGATCAAAAAGTTTTAGTTTTACGTAAATACGCAAGGTTAATGCGTTTTGCGCCGCCAAACAAGCCCCCATCGTATTTAAATACGCTTTATATTGTAATCGAACAGTAGCGGTTTGCTTCGGCTGTAGGTGTTCCAGATAATAATATGAGATCATAAAGCCTTAGTTTTACGTAAATACGCAAGATTGATGCGTTTCTAGCCGCCGAACTAGACCCCATCGAATTTAAATTCGCTTTATATCGAAATCGAACATAAGCGTTTTGCTCCGGCTGTAGGTGTTCCAACTCGTACTATAAGATAAAAAAGTCATAATTTTACGTAAATATGCAAGATTCATGCGTTTTAGGCCGCCAAACAAGTACCCATCAAATGCAAAGTTGCTGTATATCGAAATCGAACATTAGCGTTTTGCATCTGCTGTAGGTTCTCCGGTTCGTAATATGAGATCAAAAAGTTTTAGTTTTACGTAAATACGCCAGGCTAATGCGTTTCGAGCCGCCAAACAAGCCCCCATCGAATGCAAATTCGCCTTATATCGAAATCGAACGTTACCTTTTTGCGTCTGCTGTAGGTGTTCCGGTTCGTAATATCAGATCAAAAATTCTCAATTTTGTGTAAATTCGCAAGATTCATGCATTTTAGGCCGCCAAACAAGTACTCATCGAATGCAAAGTCGTTGTATATCGAAATAGAAAATTAGCGTTTTGCTTCGGTTGTAGGTGTTCCAACTCGTAATATGAGATCAAAAAGTCTTAATTTTACGTAAATACGGAAGATTCATGCGTTTTAGGCCGCCAAACAAGTACCCATCGAATGCAAAGTCGTTGTATATCGAAATTTAACATTAGCGTTTTGCGTCTGCTGTAGGTTTTCCGGTTCGTAATATGAGATCTAAAAGTTTTAGTTTTACGTAAATACGTAAGGTTAATGCGTTTTAAGCCGCCAAACAAGCCTCCATCGTATTTAACTTCGCTTTATATCATACTCGAACATTAACGGTTTGCGTCGGCTGTAGGTGTTCTAGATAATAATATGAGATCAAAAAGCCTTCGTTTTAAGTAAATACGCAAGATTCATGCGCTTCGAGCCGCCAAACAAGGCCCTATCAAATGCAAAGTCGCTTTAGATTGAAATCGAACATTAGCGTTTTGCTTCGGCTATAGGTGTTCCACCTTGTGATATGAGATCAAAAAGCCTTAGTTTTACGTGAATACGCAAGATTGATGCATTTCGAGTTGCCGAACAACCCCTCATCGAATGCAAATTCGCCCTATATCGAAATCGAACATTAGCGTTTTGCGTCTGCTCTAGGTTTTCCGGTACGTAATATGAGATCAAAGAGTTTTAGTTTTGCGTAAATACGCAAGATTCATGCGTTTTAGGCCGCCAAACAAGTACCCATCAAATGCAAAGTTGCTGTATATCGAAATAGAAAATTAGCGTTTTGCTTCGGCTGTAGGTGTTCCAACTCGTAATATGAGATCAAAAAGTCTTAATTTTACGTAAATACGCAAGATTCATGCGTTTTAGGCCGCCAAACAAGTACCCAACGAATGCAAAGTCGCTGTATATCGAAATCGAACATTAGCGTTTTGCGTCTGCTGTAGGTTTTCTGGTTCGTAATATGAGATCAAAAAGTTTTAGTTTTACGTAGATACGCAAGGTTAATGCGTTTTGCGCCGCCAAACAAGCCCCCATCGTATTTAAATACGCTTTATATTGTAATCGAACATTAGCGGTTTGCTTTGGCTGTAGGTGTTCCAGATAATAATATGAGATCAAAAAGCCTTAGTTTTACGTAAATACGCAAGATTGATGCGTTTCTAGCCGCCGAACTAGACCCCATCGAATTTAAATTCGCTTTATATCGAAATCGAACATAAGCGTTTTGCTCCGGCTTTAGGTGCTCCAACTCGTAATATGAGATCAAAAAGTCTTAATTTTCCGTAAATACGCAAGATTCATGCGTTTCGAGCCACTAAAGAAGCCCCCATCGATTGCAAATTCGCGTTATATCGAAATCGAACATTAATGTTTTGCTTCGGCTGTAGGTATTCCAGCTCGTAATATGAGATCAAAAAGTCTTAGTTTTACGTAAATACTCAAAATTGATGCGTTTCAAGAAGCCACACAAGTCCCCATCGAATGCAAATTCGCTTTAATCCGGAATCGAACATTAGCGTTTTGCGTCTGCTGTAGGTGTTCCAGCTCGTAATATGAGATCAAAAAGCCTTAGTTTTACGTAAATACGCAGGATACATGCGTTTTAGGGCGCCAAACAAGTCCCAGTCGAATGCAAAGTCGCTTTATATCGAAATCGAACATTAGCTTTTTGCTCCGGCTGTAGGTGTTCCAACTCGTAATATGAGATCAAAAGTCTTAATTTTACGTAAATACGCAAGATTCATGCGTTTTAGGCCGCCAAACAAGTACCCATCGAATGCAAAGTCGCTGTATCTCGAAATAGAAAATTAGCGTTTTGCTTCGGCTGTAGGTGTTCCAACTCGTAATATGAGATCAGAAAGTCTTAATTTTACGTAAATACGCAAGATTCATGCGTTTTAGGCCGCCAAACAAGTAACCATCGAATGCAAATTCGCTTTAATCCGGAATCGAACATTAGCGTTTTGCGTCTGCTGTAGGTGTTCCAGCTCGTAATATGAGATCAAAAAGCCTTAGTTTTACGTAAATACGCAGGATTCATGCGTTTTAGGGCGCCAAACAAGTCCCAGTCGAATGCAAAGTCGCTTTATATCGAAATCGAACATTAGCTTTTTGCTCCGGCTGTAGGTGTTCCAACTCGTAATATGAGATCAAAAAGCCTTAGTTTTACGTAAATACGCAAGATTAATGCTTTTCGAGCCGCCGAACAAGTACCCATCGAATGCAAAGTCGTTGCATATCGAAATCGAACATTAGCGTTTTGCATCTGCTGTAGGTTCTCCGGTTCGTAATATGAGATCAAAAAGTTTTAGTTTTACGTAAATACGCCAGGTTAATGCGTTTCGAGCCGCCAAACAAGCCCCCATCGAATGCAAATTCGCCTTATATCGAAATCGAACGTTACCTTTTTGCGTCTGCTGTAGGTGTTCCGGTTCGTAATATCAGATCAAAAAGTCTCAATTTTGCGTAAATTCGCAAGATTCATGCGTTTTAGGCCGCCAAACAAGTACCCATCGAATGCAAATTCGCTTTAATGCGGAATCGAACATTAGCGTTTTGCGTCTGCTGTAGGTGTTCCAGCTCGTAATATGAGATCAAAAAGCCTTAGTTTTACGTAAATACGCAGGATTCATGCGTTTTAGGGCGTCAAACAAGTCCCAGTCGAATGCAAAGTCGCTTTATATCGAAATCGATCATTAGCTTTTTGCTCCGGCTGTAGGTGTTCCAACTCGTAATATGAGATCAAAAAGTCTTAATTTTACGTAAATACGCAAGATTCATGCGTTTTAGGCCGCCAAACAAGTTTCATCGAAAGCAAAGTCGCTGTATATCGAAATCGAACATTAGCGTTTTGCTTCGGCTGTAGTTGTTCCAACTCGTAATATGAGATCAAAAAGTCTTAATTTTACGTAAATACGCAAGATTCATGCGTTTTAGGCCGCCAAACAAGCCCCCATCGTATTTAAATACGCTTTATATTGTAATCGAACAGTAGCGGTTTGCTTCGGCTTTAGGTGTTCCAGATAATAATATGAGATCAAAAAGCCTTAGTTTTACGTAAATACGCAAGATTGATGCGTTTCTAGCCGCCGAACTAGACCCCATCGAATTTAAATTCGCTTTATATCGAAATCGAACATAAGCGTTTTGTTCCGGCTGTAGGTGTTCCAACTCGTAATATGAGATAAAAAAGTCATAATTTTACGTAAATATGCAAGATTCATGCGTTTTAGGCCGCCAAACAAGTACCCATCAAATGCAAAGTTGCTGTATATCGAAATCGAACATTAGCGTTTTGCATCTGCTGTAGGTTCTCCGGTTCGTAATATGAGATCAAAAAGTTTTAGTTTTACGTAAATACGCCAGGTTAATGCGTTTCGAGCCGCCAAACAAGCCCCCATCGAATGCAAATTCGCCTTATATCGAAATCGAACGTTACCTTTTTGCGTCTGCTGTAGGTGTTCCGGTTCGTAATATCAGATCAAAAAGTCTCAATTTTGCGTAAATTCGGAAGATTCATGCGTTTTAGTCCGCCAAACAAGTACTCATCGAATGCAAAGTCGTTGTATATCGAAATAGAAAATTAGCGTTTTGCTTCGGTTGTAGGTGTTCCAACTCGTAATATGAGATCAAAAAGTCTTAATTTTACGTAAATACGCAAGATTCATGCGTTTTAGGCCGCCAAACAAGTCCCCATCGAATGCAAAGTCGCTGTATATCGAAATCGAACATTAGCGTTTTGCATCTGCTGTAGGTTCTCCGGTTCGTAATATGAGATCAAAAAGTTTTAGTTTTACGTAAATACGCCAGGTTAATGCGTTTCGAGCCGCCAAACAAGCCCCCATCGAATGCAAATTCGCCTTATATCGAAATCGAACGTTACCTTTTTGCGTCTGCTGTAGGTGTTCCGGTTCGTAATATGAGATCAAAAAGTCTTACTGTTACGTAAATATGCCAGGTTAATGCGTTTCGAGCCGCCAAACAAGCCCCCATCGAATGCAAATTCGCCTTATATCGAAATCGAACGTTACCTTTTTGCGTCTGCTGTAGGTGTTCCGGTTCGTAATATCAGATCAAAAAGTCTCAATTTTGCGTAAATTCGCAAGATTCATGCGTTTTAGGCCGCCAAACAAGTACCCATCGAATGCAAA
This sequence comes from Stenichneumon culpator, assembly GCA_964017025.1. Taxonomy (NCBI): domain Eukaryota; kingdom Metazoa; phylum Arthropoda; class Insecta; order Hymenoptera; family Ichneumonidae; genus Stenichneumon; species Stenichneumon culpator. The sequence goes on along the minus strand of OZ024768.1, from coordinate 8,411,390 downwards.
GTCGTTGTATATCGAAATTTAACATTAGCGTTTTGCGTCTGCTGTAGGTTTTCCGGTTCGTAATATGAGATCTAAAAGTTTTAGTTTTACGTAAATACGTAAGGTTAATGCGTTTTAAGCCGCCAAACAAGCCTCCATCGTATTTAACTTCGCTTTATATCATACTCGAACATTAACGGTTTGCTTCGGCTGTAGGTGTTCTAGATAATAATATGAGATCAAAAAGCCTTGGTTTTACGTAAATACGCAAGATTCATGCGCTTCGAGCCGCCGAACAAGGCCCTATCAAATGCAAAGTCGCTTTAGATTGAAATCGAACATTAGCGTTTTGCTTCGGCTATAGGTGTTCCACCTTGTGATATGAGATCAAAAAGCCTTAGTTTTACGTGAATACGCAAGATTGATGCATTTCGAGTTGCCGAACAACCCCTCATCGAATGCAAATTCGCCCTATATCGAAATCGAACATTAGCGTTTTGCGTCTGCTCTAGGTTTTCCGGTACGTAATATGAGATCAAAGAGTTTTAGTTTTGCGTAAATACGCAAGATTCATGCGTTTTAGGCCGCCAAACAAGTACCCATCAAATGCAAAGTTGCTGTATATCGAAATAGAAAATTAGCGTTTTGCTTCGGCTGTAGGTGTTCCAACTCGTAATATGAGATCAAAAAGTCTTAATTTTACGTAAATACGCAAGATTCATGCGTTTTAGGCCGCCAAACAAGTACCCAACGAATGCAAAGTCGCTGTATATCGAAATCGAACATTAGCGTTTTGCGTCTGCTGTAGGTTTTCCGGTTAGTAATATGAGATCAAAAAGTTTTAGTTTTACGTAAATACGCAAGGTTAATGCGTTTTGCGCCGCCAAACAAGCCCCCATCGTATTTAAATACGCTTTATATTGTAATCGAACATTAGCGGTTTGCTTTGGCTGTAGGTGTTCCAGATAATAATATGAGATCAAAAAGCCTTAGTTTTACGTAAATACGCAAGATTGATGCGTTTCTAGCCGCCGAACTAGACCCCATTGAATTTAAATTCGTTTTATATCGAAATCGAACATAAGCGTTTTGCTCCGGCTGTAGGTGTTCCAACTCGTAATATGAGATCAAAAAGTCTTAATTTTCCGTAAATACGCAAGATTCATGCGTTTCGAGCCACTAAAGAAGCCCCCATCGATTGCAAATTCGCGTTATATCGAAATCGAACATTAATGTTTTGCATCGGCTGTAGGTATTCCAGCTCGTAATATGAGATCAAAAAGCCTTAGTTTTACGTAAATACTTAAAATTGATGCGTTTCAAGAAGCCACACAAGTCCCCATCGAATGCAAATTCGCTTTAATCCGGAATCGAACATTAGCGTTTTGCATCTGCTGTAGGTGTTCCAGCTCGTAATATGAGATCAAAAAGCCTTAGTTTTACGAAAATACGCAGGATTCATGCGTTTTAGGGCGCCAAACAAGTCCCAGTCGAATGCAAAGTCGCTTTATATCGAAATCGAACATTAGCTTTTTGCTCCGGCTGTAGGTGTTCCAACTCGTAATATGAGATCAAAAAGTCTTAATTTTACGTAAATACGTAAGATTTATGCGTTTTAGGCCGCCAAACAAGTACCCATCGAATGCAAAGTCGCTGTATATCGAAATAGAAAATTAGCGTTTTGCTTCGGCTGTAGGTGTTCCAACTCGTAATATGAGATTAGAAAGTCTTAATTTTACGTAAATACGCAAGATTCATGCGTTTTAGGCCGCCAAACAAGTAACCATCGAATGCAAATTCGCTTTAATCCGGAATCGAACATTAGCGTTTTGCGTCTGCTGTAGGTGTTCCAGCTCGTAATATGAGATCAAAAAGCCTTACTTTTACGTAAATACGCAGGATTCATGCGTTTTAGGGCGCCAAACAAGTCCCAGTCGAATGCAAAGTCGCTTTATATCGAAATCGAACATTAGCTTTTTGCTCCGGCTGTAGGTGTTCCAACTCGTAATATGAGATCAAAAAGTCTTAATTTTACGTAAATACGCAAGATTCATGCGTTTTAGGCCGCCAAACAAGTACCCATCGAATGCAACGTCGCTGTATATCGAAATAGAACATTAGCGTTTTGCGTCTTCTGTATGTTTTCCGGTTCGTAATATGAGATCAAAAAGTTTTAGTTTTACGTAAATACGCAAGGATAATGCGTTTCGAGCCGCCAAACAAGTACCCATCGAATGCAAACTCGTTGTATATCGAAATCGAACATTAACGTTTTGCTTCGGCTATAGGTGTTCCACGTCGTAATATGTGATCAAAAAACCTTAGTTTTACGTAAATACGCAAGATTCATGAGTTTCAAGAAGCCACACAAGTCCCCATCGAATGCAAAGTCGCTTTATATCGAAACGAACATTAGAGTTTTGCTCCGGCTGTAGGTGTTTCAACTCGTAATATGAGATCAAAAAGTCTTAATTTTACGTAAATACGCAAGATTCATGCGTTTTAGGCCGCCAAACAAGTCCCCATCGAATGCAAAGTCGCTTTATATCGAAACGAACATTAGAGTTTTGCTCCGGCTGTAGGTGTTTCAACTCGTAATATGAGATCAAAAAGTCTTAATTTTACGTAAATACGCAAGATTCATGCGTTTTAGGCCGCCAAACAAGTCCCCATCGAATGCAAAGTCGCTGTATATCGAAATCGAACATTAGCGTTTTGCGTCTGCTGTAGTTTTTCCGGTTCGTAATATGAGATCAAAAAGTTTTAGTTTTACGTAAATACGCAAGGTTAATGCGTTTTGCGCCGCCAAACAAGCCCCCATCGTATTTAAATACGCTTTATATTGTAATCGAACGTTAGCGGTTTGCTTCGGCTGTAGGTGTTCCAGATAATAATATGAGATCAAAAAGCCTTAGTTTTACGTAAATACGCAAGATTGATGCGTTTCTAGCCGCCGAACTAGACCCCATCGAATTTAAATTCGCTTTATATCGAAATCGAACACAAGCGTTTTGCTCCGGCTGTAGGTGTTCCAACTCGTAATATGAGATCAAAAAGCCTTAGTTTTACGTAAATACGCAAGATTAATGCGTTTCGAGCCGCCGAACAAGTACCCATCAAATGCAAAGTTGCTGTATATCGAAATCGAACATTAGCGTTTTGCATCTGCTGTAGGTTCTCCGGTTCGTAATATGAGATCAAAAAGTTTTAGTTTTACGTAAATACGCCAGGTTAATGCGTTTCGAGCCGCCAAACAAGCCCCCATCGAATGCAAATTCGCCTTATATCGAAATCGAACGTTACCTTTTTGCGTCTGCTGTAGGTGTTCCGGTTCGTAATATGAGATCAAAAAGTTTTAGTGTTACGTAAATATGCCAGGTTAATGCGTTTCGAGCCGCCAAACAAGCCCCCATCGAATGCAAATTCGCCTTATATCGAAATCGAACGTTACCTTTTTGCGTCTGCTGTAGGTGTTCCGGTTCGTAATATCAGATCAAAAAGTCTCAATTTTGCGTAAATTCGCAAGATTCATGCGTTTTAGGCCGCCAAACAAGTACCCATCGAATGCAAAGTCGTTGTATATCGAAATTTAACATTAGCGTTTTGCGTCTGCTGTAGGTTTTCCGGTTCGTAATATGAGATCTAAAAGTTTTAGTTTTACGTAAATACGTAAGGTTAATGCGTTTTAAGCCGCCAAACAAGCCTCCATCGTATTTAACTTCGCTTTATATTATACTCGAACATTAACGGTTTGCTTCGGCTGTAGGTGTTCTAGATAATAATATTCGATCAAAAAGCCTTGGTTTTACGTAAATACGCAAGATTCATGCGCTTCGAGCCGCCAAACAAGGCCCTATCAAATGCAAAGTCGCTTTAGATTGAAATCGAACATTAGCGTTTTGCTTCGGCTATAGGTGTTCCACCTTGTGATATGAGATCAAAAAGCCTTAGTTTTACGTGAATACGCAAGATTGATGCATTTCGAGTTGCCGAACAACCCCTCATCGAATGCAAATTCGCCCTATATCGAAATCGAACATTAGCGTTTTGCGTCTGCTCTAGGTTTTCCGGTACGTAATATGAGATCAAAGAGTTTTAGTTTTGCGTAAATACGCAAGATTCATGCGTTTTAGGCCGCCAAACAAGTACCCATCAAATGCAAAGTTGCTGTATATCGAAATAGAAAATTAGCGTTTTGCTTCGGCTGTAGGTGTTCCAACTCGTAATATGAGATCAAAAAGTCTTAATTTTACGTAAATACGCAAGATTCATGCGTTTTAGGCCGCCAAACAAGTACCCAACGAATGCAAAGTCGCTGTATATCGAAATCGAACATTAGCGTTTTGCGTCTGCTGTAGGTTTTCCGGTTAGTAATATGAGATCAAAAAGTTTTAGTTTAACGTAAATACGCAAGGTTAATGCGTTTTGCGCCGCCAAACAAGCCCCCATCGTATTTAAATACGCTTTATATTGTAATCGAACATTAGCGGTTTGCTTTGGCTGTAGGTGTTCCAGATAATAATATGAGATCAAAAAGCCTTAGTTTTACGTAAATACGCAAGATTGATGCGTTTCTAGCCGCCGAACTAGACCCCATTGAATTTAAATTCGCTTTATATCGAAATCGAACATAAGCGTTTTGCTCCGGCTGTAGGTGTTCCAACTCGTAATATGAGATCAAAAAGTCTTAATTTTCCGTAAATACGCAAGATTCATGCGTTTCGAGCCACTAAAGAAGCCCCCATCGATTGCAAATTCGCGTTATATCGAAATCGAACATTAATGTTTTGCTTCGGCTGTAGGTATTCCAGCTCGTAATATGAGATCAAAAAGCCTTAGTTTTACGTAAATACTTAAAATTGATGCGTTTCAAGAAGCCACACAAGTCCCCATCGAATGCAAATTCGCTTTAATCCGGAATCGAACATTAGCGTTTTGCATCTGCTGTAGGTGTTCCAGCTCGTAATATGAGATCAAAAAGCCTTAGTTTTACGTAAATACGCAGGATTCATGCGTTTTAGGGCGCCAAACAAGTCCCAGTCGAATGCAAAGTCGCTTTATATCGAAATCGAACATTAGCTTTTTGCTCCGGCTGTAGGTGTTCCAACTCGTAATATGAGATCAAAAAGACTTAATTTTACGTAAATACGTAAGATTCATGCGTTTTAGGCCGCCAAACAAGTACCCATCGAATGCAAAGTCGCTGTATATCGAAATAGAAAATTAGCGTTTTGCTTCGGCTGTAGGTGTTCCAACTCGTAATATGAGATCAGAAAGTCTTAATTTTACGTAAATACGCAAGATTCATGCGTTTTAGGCCGCCAAACAAGTAACCATCGAATGCAAATTCGCTTTAATCCGGAATCGAACATTAGCGTTTTGCGTCTGCTGTAGGTGTTCCAGCTCGTAATATGAGATCAAAAAGCCTTAGTTTTACGTAAATACGCAGGATTCATGCGTTTTAGGGCGCCAAACAAGTCCCAGTCGAATGCAAAGTCGCTTTATATCGAAATCGAACATTAGCTTTTTGCTCCGGCTGTAGGTGTTCCAACTCGTAATATGAGATCAAAAAGTCTTAATTTTACGTAAATACGCAAGATTCATGCGTTTTAGGCCGCCAAACAAGTACCCATCGAATGCAAAGTCGCTGTATATCGAAATAGAACATTAGCGTTTTGCGTCTTCTGTATGTTTTCCGGTTCGTAATATGAGATCAAAAAGTTTTAGTTTTACGTAAATACGCAAGGATAATGCGTTTCGAGCCGCCAAACAAGTACCCATCGAATGCAAACTCGTTGTATATCGAAATCGAACATTAACGTTTTGCTTCGGCTATAGGTGTTCCACGTCGTAATATGAGATCAAAAAACCTTAGTTTTACGTAAATACGCAAGATTCATGAGTTTCAAGAAGCCACACAAGTCCCCATCGAATGCAAAGTCGCTTTATATCGAAACGAACATTAGAGTTTTGCTCCGGCTGTAGGTGTTTCAACTCGTAATATGAGATCAAAAAGTCTTAATTTTACGTAAATACGCAAGATTCATGCGTTTTAGGCCGCCAAACAAGTCCCCATCGAATGCAAAGTCGCTGTATATCGAAATCGAACATTAGCGTTTTGCGTCTGCTGTAGGTTTTCTGGTTCGTAATATGAGATCAAAAAGTTTTAGTTTTACGTAAATACGCAAGGTTAATGCGTTTTGCGCCGCCAAACAAGCCCCCATCGTATTTAAATACGCTTTATATTGTAATCGATCATTAGCGGTTTGCTTTGGCTGTAGGTGTTCCAGATAATAATATGAGATCAAAAAGCCTTAGTTTTACGTAAATACGCAAGATTGATGCGTTTCTAGCCGCCGAACTAGACCCCATCGAATTTAAATTCGCTTTATATCGAAATCGAACATAAGCGTTTTGCTCCGGCTGTAGGTGCTCCAACTCGTAATATGAGATCAAAAAGTCTTAATTTTCCGTAAATACGCAAGATTCATGCGTTTCGAGCCACTAAAGAAGCCCCCATCGATTGCAAATTCGCGTTATATCGAAATCGAACATTAATGTTTTGCTTCGGCTGTAGGTATTCCAGCTCGTAATATGAGATCAAAAAGTCTTAGTTTTACGTAAATACTCAAAATTGATGCGTTTCAAGAAGCCACACAAGTCCCCATCGAATGCAAATTCGCTTTAATCCGGAATCGAACATTAGCGTTTTGCGTCTGCTGTAGGTGTTCCAGCTCGTAATATGAGATCAAAAAGCCTTAGTTTTACGTAAATACGCAGGATACATGCGTTTTAGGGCGCCAAACAAGTCCCAGTCGAATGCAAAGTCGCTTTATATCGTAATCGAACATTAGCTTTTTGCTCCGGCTGTAGGTGTTCCAACTCGTAATATGAGATCAAAAGTCTTAATTTTACGTAAATACGCAAGATTCATGCGTTTTAGGCCGCCAAACAAGTACCCATCGAATGCAAAGTCGCTGTATATCGAAATAGAAAATTAGCGTTTTGCTTCGGCTGTAGGTGTTCCAACGCGTAATATGAGATCAGAAAGTCTTAATTTTACGTAAATACGCAAGATTCATGCGTTTTAGGCCGCCAAACAAGTAACCATCGAATGCAAATTCGCTTTAATCCGGAATCGAACATTAGCGTTTTGCGTCTGCTGTAGGTGTTCCAGCTCGTAATATGAGATCAAAAAGCCTTAGTTTTACGTAAATACGCAGGATTCATGCGTTTTAGGGCGCCAAACAAGTCCCAGTCGAATGCAAAGTCGCTTTATATCGAAATCGAACATTAGCTTTTTGCTCCGGCTGTAGGTGTTCCAACTCGTAATATGAGATCAAAAAGTCTTAATTTTACGTAAATACGCAAGATTCATGCGTTTTAGGCCGCCAAACAAGTACCCATCGATTGCAAAGTCGCTGTATATCGAAATAGAACATTAGCGTTTTGCGTCTTCTGTAGGTTTTCCGGTTCGTAATATGAGATCAAAAAGTTTTAGTTTTACGTAAATACGCAAGGATAATGCGTTTCGAGCCGCCAAACAAGTACCCATCGAATGCAAACTCGTTGTATATCGAAATCGAACATTAACGTTTTGCTTCGGCTATAGGTGTTCCACGTCGTAATATGTGATCAAAAAACCTTAGTTTTACGTAAATACGCAAGATTCATGAGTTTCAAGAAGCCACACAAGTCCCCATCGAATGCAAAGTCGCTTTATATCGAAACGAACATTAGAGTTTTGCTCCGGCTGTAGGTGTTTCAACTCGTAATATGAGATCAAAAAGTCTTAATTTTACGTAAATACGCAAGATTCAAGCGTTTTAGGCCGCCAAACAAGTCCCCATCGAATGCAAAGTCGCTTTATATCGAAACGAACATTAGAGTTTTGCTCCGGCTGTAGGTGTTTCAACTCGTAATATGAGATCAAAAAGTCTTAATTTTACGTAAATACGCAAGATTCATGCGTTTTAGGCCGCCAAACAAGTCCCCATCGAATGCAAAGTCGCTGTATATCGAAATCGAACATTAGCGTTTTGCGTTTGCTGTAGTTTTTCCGGTTCGTAATATGAGATCAAAAAGTTTTAGTTTTACGTAAATACGCAAGGTTAATGCGTTTCGAGCCGCCAAACAAGTACCCATCCAATGCAAACTCGTTGTATATCGAAATCGAACATTAACGTTTTGCTTCGGCTATACGTGTTCCACCTCGTAATATGAGATCAAAAAACCTTAGTTTTACGTAAATACGCAAGATTCATGAGTTTCAAGAAGCCACACAAGTCCTCATCGAATGCAAAGTCGCTTTATATCGAAACGAACATTAGAGTTTTGCTCCGGCTGTAGGTGTTCCGGTTCGTAATATCAGATCAAAAAGTCTCAATTTTGCGTAAATTCGCAAGATTCATGCGTTTTAGGCCGCCAAACAAGTACCCATCGAATGCAAAGTCGTTGTATATCGAAATTTAACATTAGCGTTTTGCGTCTGCTGTAGGTTTTCCGGTTCGTAATATGAGATCTAAAAGTTTTAGTTTTACGTAAATACGTAAGGTTAATGCGTTTTAAGCCGCCAAACAAGCCTCCATCGTATTTAACTTCGCTTTATATTATACTCGAACATTAACGGTTTGCTTCGGCTGTAGGTGTTCTAGATAATAATATGAGATCAAAAAGCCTTGGTTTTACGTAAATACGCAAGATTCATGCGCTTCGAGCCGCCAAACAAGGCCCTATCAAATGCAAAGTCGCTTTAGATTGAAATCGAACATTAGCGTTTTGCTTCGGCTATAGGTGTTCCACCTTGTGATATGAGATCAAAAAGCCTTAGTTTTACGTGAATACGCAAGATTGATGCATTTCGAGTTGCCGAACAACCCCTCATCGAATGCAAATTCGCCCTATATCGAAATCGAACATTAGCGTTTTGCGTCTGCTCTAGGTTTTCCGGTACGTAATATGAGATCAAAGAGTTTTAGTTTTGCGTAAATACGCAAGATTCATGCGTTTTAGGCCGCCAAACAAGTACCCATCAAATGCAAAGTTGCTGTATATCGAAATAGAAAATTAGCGTTTTGCTTCGGCTGTAGGTGTTCCAACTCGTAATATGAGATCAAAAAGTCTTAATTTTACGTAAATACGCAAGATTCATGCGTTTTAGGCCGCCAAACAAGTACCCAACGAATGCAAAGTCGCTGTATATCGAAATCGAACATTAGCGTTTTGCGTCTGCTGTAGGTTTTCCGGTTAGTAATATGAGATCAAAAAGTTTTAGTTTTACGTAAATACGCAAGGTTAATGCGTTTTGCGCCGCCAAACAAGCCCCCATCGTATTTAAATACGCTTTATATTGTAATCGAACATTAGCGGTTTGCTTTGGCTGTAGGTGTTCCAGATAATAATATGAGATCAAAAAGCCTTAGTTTTACGTAAATACGCAAGATTGATGCGTTTCTAGCCGCCGAACTAGACCCCATTGAATTTAAATTCGTTTTATATCGAAATCGAACATAAGCGTTTTGCTCCGGCTGTAGGTGTTCCAACTCGTAATATGAGATCAAAAAGTCTTAATTTTCCGTAAATACGCAAGATTCATGCGTTTCGAGCCACTAAAGAAGCCCCCATCGATTGCAAATTCGCGTTATATCGAAATCGAACATTAATGTTTTGCTTCGGCTGTAGGTATTCCAGCTCGTAATATGAGATCAAAAAGCCTTAGTTTTACGTAAATACTTAAAATTGATGCGTTTCAAGAAGCCACACAAGTCCCCATCGAATGCAAATTCGCTTTAATCCGGAATCGAACATTAGCGTTTTGCATCTGCTGTAGGTGTTCCAGCTCGTAATATGAGATCAAAAAGCCTTAGTTTTACGAAAATACGCAGGATTCATGCGTTTTAGGGCGCCAAACAAGTCCCAGTCGAATGCAAAGTCGCTTTGTATCGAAATCGAACATTAGCTTTTTGCTCCGGCTGTAGGTGTTCCAACTCGTAATATGAGATCAAAAAGTCTTAATTTTACGTAAATACGTAAGATTCATGCGTTTTAGGCCGCCAAACAAGTACCCATCGAATGCAAAGTCGCTGTATATCGAAATAGAAAATTAGCGTTTTGCTTCGGCTGTAGGTGTTCCAACTCGTAATATGAGATTAGAAAGTCTTAATTTTACGTAAATACGCAAGATTCATGCGTTTTAGGCCGAAAAACAAGTAACCATCGAATGCAAATTCGCTTTAATCCGGAATCGAACATTAGCGTTTTGCGTCTGCTGTAGGTGTTCCAGCTCGTAATATGAGATCAAAAAGCCTTAGTTTTACGTAAATACGCAGGATTCATGCGTTTTAGGGCGCCAAACAAGTCCCAGTCGAATGCAAAGTCGCTTTATATCGAAATCGAACATTAGCTTTTTGCTCCGGCTGTAGGTGTTCCAACTCGTAATATGAGATCAAAAAGTCTTAATTTTACGTAAATACGCAAGATTCATGCGTTTTAGGCCGCCAAACAAGTACCCATCGAATGCAACGTCGCTGTATATCGAAATAGAACATTAGCGTTTTGCGTCTTCTGTATGTTTTCCGGTTCGTAATATGAGATCAAAAAGTTTTAGTTTTACGTAAATACGCAAGGATAATGCGTTTCGAGCCGCCAAACAAGTACCCATCGAATGCAAACTCGTTGTATATCGAAATCGAACATTAACGTTTTGCTTCGGCTATAGGTGTTCCACGTCGTAATATGAGATCAAAAAACCTTAGTTTTACGTAAATACGCAAGATTCATGAGTTTCAAGAAGCCACACAAGTCCCCATCGAATGCAAAGTCGCTTTATATCGAAACGAACATTAGAGTTTTGCTCCGGCTGTAGGTGTTTCAACTCGTAATATGAGATCAAAAAGTCTTAATTTTACGTAAATACGCAAGATTCATGCGTTTTAGGCCGCCAAACAAGTACCCATCGAATGCAAAGTCGCTGTATATCGAAATAGAACATTAGCGTTTTGCGTCTTCTGTAGGTTTTCCGGTTCGTAATATGAGATCAAAAAGTTTTAGTTTTACGTAAATACGCAAGGATAATGCGTTTCGAGCCGCCAAACAAGTACCCATCGAATGCAAACTCGTTGTATATCGAAATCGAACATTAACGTTTTGCTTCGGCTATAGGTGTTCCACGTCGTAATATGTGATCAAAAAACCTTAGTTTTACGTAAATACGCAAGATTCATGAGTTTCAAGAAGCCACACAAGTCCCCATCGAATGCAAAGTCGCTTTATATCGAAACGAACATTAGAGTTTTGCTCCGGCTGTAGGTGTTTCAACTCGTAATATGAGATCAAAAATTCTTAATTTTACGTAAATACGCAAGATTCATGCGTTTTAGGCCGCCAAACAAGTCCCCATCGAATGCAAATTCGCCTTATATCGAAATCGAACGTTACCTTTTTGCGTCTGCTGTAGGTGTTCCGGTTCGTAATATCAGATCAAAAAGTCTCAATTTTGCGTAAATTCGCAAGATTCATGCGTTTTAGGCCGCCAAACAAGTACCCATCGAATGCAAAGTCGTTGTATATCGAAATTTAACATTAGCGTTTTGCGTCTGCTGTAGGTTTTCCGGTTCGTAATATGAGATCTAAAAGTTTTAGTTTTACGTAAATACGTAAGGTTAATGCGTTTTAAGCCGCCAAACAAGCCTCCATCGTATTTAACTTCGCTTTATATTATACTCGAACATTAACGGTTTGCTTCGGCTGTAGGTGTTCTAGATAATAATATTCGATCAAAAAGCCTTGGTTTTACGTAAATACGCAAGATTCATGCGCTTCGAGCCGCCAAACAAGGCCCTATCAAATGCAAAGTCGCTTTAGATTGAAATCGAACATTAGCGTTTTGCTTCGGCTATAGGTGTTCCACCTTGTGATATGAGATCAAAAAGCCTTAGTTTTACGTGAATACGCAAGATTGATGCATTTCGAGTTGCCGAACAACCCCTCATCGAATGCAAATTCGCCCTATATCGAAATCGAACATTAGCGTTTTGCGTCTGCTCTAGGTTTTCCGGTACGTAATATGAGATCAAAGAGTTTTAGTTTTGCGTAAATACGCAAGATTCATGCGTTTTAGGCCGCCAAACAAGTACCCATCAAATGCAAAGTTGCTGTATATCGAAATAGAAAATTAGCGTTTTGCTTCGGCTGTAGGTGTTCCAACTCGTAATATGAGATCAAAAAGTCTTAATTTTACGTAAATACGCAAGATTCATGCGTTTTAGGCCGCCAAACAAGTACCCAACGAATGCAAAGTCGCTGTATATCGAAATCGAACATTAGCGTTTTGCGTCTGCTGTAGGTTTTCCGGTTAGTAATATGAGATCAAAAAGTTTTAGTTTTACGTAAATACGCAAGGTTAATGCGTTTTGCGCCGCCAAACAAGCCCCCATCGTATTTAAATACGCTTTATATTGTAATCGAACATTAGCGGTTTGCTTTGGCTGTAGGTGTTCCACATAATAATATGAGATCAAAAAGCCTTAGTTTTACGTAAATACGCAAGATTGATGCGTTTCTAGCCGCCGAACTAGACCCCATCGAATTTAAATTCGCTTTATATCGAAATCGAACATAAGCGTTTTGCTCCGGCTGTAGGTGCTCCAACTCGTAATATGAGATCAAAAAGTCTTAATTTTCCGTAAATACGCAAGATTCATGCGTTTCGAGCCACTAAAGAAGCCCCCATCGATTGCAAATTCGCGTTATATCGAAATCGAACATTAATGTTTTGCTTCGGCTGTAGGTATTCCAGCTCGTAATATGAGATCAAAAAGTCTTAGTTTTACGTAAATACTCAAAATTGATGCGTTTCAAGAAGCCACACAAGTCCCCATCGAATGCAAATTCGCTTTAATCCGGAATCGAACATTAGCGTTTTGCGTCTGCTGTAGGTGTTCCAGCTCGTAATATGAGATCAAAAAGCCTTAGTTTTACGTAAATACGCAGGATACATGCGTTTTAGGGCGCCAAACAAGTCCCAGTCGAATGCAAAGTCGCTTTATATCGTAATCGAACATTAGCTTTTTGCTCCGGCTGTAGGTGTTCCAACTCGTAATATGAGATCAAAAGTCTTAATTTTACGTAAATACGCAAGATTCATGCGTTTTAGGCCGCCAAACAAGTACCCATCGAATGCAAAGTCGCTGTATATCGAAATAGAAAATTAGCGTTTTGCTTCGGCTGTAGGTGTTCCAACTCGTAATATGAGATCAGAAAGTCTTAATTTTACGTAAATACGCAAGATTCATGCGTTTTAGGCCGCCAAACAAGTAACCATCGAATGCAAATTCGCTTTAATCCGGAATCGAACATTAGCGTTTTGCGTCTGCTGTAGGTGTTCCAGCTCGTAATATGAGATCAAAAAGCCTTAGTTTTACGTAAATACGCAGGATTCATGCGTTTTAGGGCGCCAAACAAGTCCCAGTCGAATGCAAAGTCGCTTTATATCGAAATCGAACATTAGCTTTTTGCTCCGGCTGTAGGTGTTCCAACTCGTAATATGAGATCAAAAAGTCTTAATTTTACGTAAATACGCAAGATTCATGCGTTTTAGGCCGCCAAACAAGTACCCATCGAATGCAAAGTCGCTGTATATCGAAATAGAACATTAGCGTTTTGCGTCTTCTGTATGTTTTCCGGTTCGTAATATGAGATCAAAAAGTTTTAGTTTTACGTAAATACGCAAGGATAATGCGTTTCGAGCCGCCAAACAAGTACCCATCGAATGCAAACTCGTTGTATATCGAAATCGAACATTAACGTTTTGCTTCGGCTATAGGTGTTCCACGTCGTAATATGAGATCAAAAAACCTTAGTTTTACGTAAATACGCAAGATTCATGAGTTTCAAGAAGCCACACAAGTCCCCATCGAATGCAAAATCGCTTTATATCGAAACGAACATTAGAGTTTTGCTCCGGCTGCAGGTGTTTCAACTCGTAATATGAGATCAAAAAGTCTTAATTTTACGTAAATACGCAAGATTCATGCGTTTTAGGCCGCCAAACAAGTACCCATCGAATGCAAAGTCGCTGTATATCGAAATAGAACATTAGCGTTTTGCGTCTTCTGTAGGTTTTCCGGTTCGTAATATGAGATCAAAAAGTTTTAGTTTTACGTAAATACGCAAGGATAATGCGTTTCGAGCCGCCAAACAATTACCCATCGAATGCAAACTCGTTGTATATCGAAATCGAACATTAACGTTTTGCTTCGGCTATAGGTGTTCCACGTCGTAATATGTGATCAAAAAACCTTAGTTTTACGTAAATACGCAAGATTCATGAGTTTCAAGAAGCCACACAAGTCCCCATCGAATGCAAAGTCGCTTTATATCGAAACGAACATTAGAGTTTTGCTCCGGCTGTAGGTGTTTCAACTCGTAATATGAGATCAAAAAGTCTTAATTTTACGTAAATACGCAAGATTCATGCGTTTTAGGCCGCCAAACAAGTCCCCATCGAATGCAAAGTCGCTGTATATCGAAATCGAACATTAGCGTTTTGCGTCTGCTGTAGTTTTTCCGGTTCGTAATATGAGATCAAAAAGTTTTAGTTTTACGTAAATACGCAAGGTTAATGCGTTTTGCGCCGCCAAACAAGCCCCCATCGTATTTAAATACGCTTTATATTGTAATCGAACGTTAGCGGTTTGCTTCGGCTGTAGGTGTTCCAGATAATAATATGAGATCAAAAAGCCTTAGTTTTACGTAAATACGCAAGATTGATGCGTTTCTAGCCGCCGAACTAGACCCCATCGAATTTAAATTCGCTTTATATCGAAATCGAACACAAGCGTTTTGCTCCGGCTGTAGGTGTTCCAACTCGTAAAATGAGATCAAAAAGCCTTAGTTTTACGTAAATACGCAAGATTAATGCGTTTCGAGCCGCCGAACAAGTACCCATCGAATGCAAAGTCGTTGCATATCGAAATCGAACATTAGCGTTTTGCATCTGCTGTAGGTTCTCCGGTTCGTAATATGAGATCAAAAAGTTTTAGTTTTACGTAAATACGCCAGGTTAATGCGTTTCGAGCCGCCAAACAAGCCCCCATCGAATGCAAATTCGCCTTATATCGAAATCGAACGTTACCTTTTTGCGTCTGCTGTAGGTGTTCCGGTTCGTAATATCAGATCAAAAAGTCTCAATTTTGCGTAAATTCGCAAGATTCATGCGTTTTAGGCCGCCAAACAAGTACCCATCGAATGCAAATTCGCTTTAATCCGGAATCGAACATTAGCGTTTTGCGTCTGCTGTAGGTGTTCCAGCTCGTAATATGAGATCAAAAAGCCTTAGTTTTACGTAAATACGCAGGATTCATGCGTTTTAGGGCGTCAAACAAGTCCCAGTCGAATGCAAAGTCGCTTTATATCGAAATCGAACATTAGCTTTTTGCTCCGGCTGTAGGTGTTACAACTCGTAATATGAGATCAAAAAGTCTTAATTTTACGTAAATACGCAAGATTCATGCGTTTTAGGCCGCCAAACAAGTTTCATCGAAAGCAAAGTCGCTGTATATCGAAATCGAACATTAGCGTTTTGCGTCTGCTGTAGGTTTTCCGGTTCGTAATATGAGATCAAAAAGTTTTAGTTTTACGTAAATACGCAAGGTTAATGCGTTTTGCGCCGCCAAACAAGCCCCCATCGTATTTAAATACGCTTTATATTGTAATCGAACAGTAGCGGTTTGCTTCGGCTGTAGGTGTTCCAGATAATAATATGAGATCAAAAAGCCTTAGTTTTACGTAAATACGCAAGATTGATGCGTTTCTAGCCGCCGAACTAGACCCCATCGAATTTAAATTCGCTTTATATCGAAATCGAACATAAGCGTTTTGCTCCGGCTGTAGGTGTTCCAACTCGTAATATGAGATCAAAAAGTCTTCTTTAGTGGTGCGTTTCGAGCCACTAAAGAAGCCCCCATCGATTGCAAATTCGCGTTATATCGAAATCGAACATTAATGTTTTGCTTCGGCTGTAGGTATTCCAGCTCGTAATATGAGATCAAAAAGCCTTAGTTTTACGTAAATACTCAAAATTGATGCGTTTCAAGAAGCCACACAAGTCCCCATCGAATGCAAATTCGCTTTAATCCGGAATCGAACATTAGCGTTTTGCGTCTGCTGTAGGTGTTCCAGCTCGTAATATGAGATCAAAAAGCCTTAGTTTTACGTAAATACGCAGGATTCATGCGTTTTAGGGCGCCAAACAAGTCCCAGTCGAATGCAAAGTCGCTTTATATCGAAATCGAACATTAGCTTTTTGCTCCGGCTGTAGGTGTTCCAACTCGTAATATGAGATCAAAAAGTCTTAATTTTCCGTAAATACGCAAGATTCATGCGTTTCGAGCCACTAAAGAAGCCCCCATCGATTGCAAATTCGCGTTATATCGAAATCGAACATTAATGTTTTGCTTCGGCTGTAGGTATTCCAGCTCGTAATATGAGATCAAAAAGCCTTAGTTTTACGTAAATACTCAAAATTGATGCGTTTCAAGAAGCCACACAAGTCCCCATCGAATGCAAATTCGCTTTAATCCGGAATCGAACATTAGCGTTTTGCGTCTGCTGTAGGTGTTCCAGCTCGTAATATGAGATCAAAAAGCCTTAGTTTTACGTAAATACGCAGGATTCATGCGTTTTAGGGCGCCAAACAAGTCCCAGTCGAATGCAAAGTCGCTTTATATCGAAATCGAACATTAGCTTTTTGCTCCGGCTGTAGGTGTTCCAACTCGTAATATGAGATCAAAAAGTCTTAATTTTACGTAAATACGCAAGATTCATGCGTTTTAGGCCGCCAAACAAGTACCCATCGAATGCAAAGTCGCTGTATATCGAAATAGAAAATTAGCGTTTTGCTTCGGCTGTAGGTGTTTCAACTCGTAATATGAGATCAAAAAGTCTTAATTTTACGTAAATACGCAAGATTCATGCGTTTTAGGCCGCCAAACAAGTACCCATCGAATGCAAAGTCGCTGTATATCGAAATAGAACATTAGCGTTTTGCGTCTTCTGTAGGTTTTCCGGTTCGTAATATGAGATCAAAAAGTTTTAGTTTTACGTAAATACGCAAGGATAATGCGTTTCGAGCCGCCAAACAAGTACCCATCGAATGCAAACTCGTTGTATATCGAAATCGAACATTAACGTTTTGCTTCGGCTATAGGTGTTCCACGTCGTAATATGAGATCAAAAAACCTTAGTTTTACGTAAATACGCAAGATTCATGAGTTTCAAGAAGCCACACAAGTCCCCATCGAATGCAAAGTCGCTTTATATCGAAACGAACATTAGAGTTTTGCTCCGGCTGTAGGTGTTTCAACTCGTAATATGAGATCAAAACGTCTTAATTTTACGTAAATACGCAAGATTCATGCGTTTTAGGCCGCCAAACAAGTACCCATCGAATGCAAAGTCGCTGTATATCGAAATCGAACATTAGCGTTTTGCGTCTGCTGTAGTTTTTCCGGTGCGTAATATGAGATCAAAAAGTTTTAGTTTTACGTAAATACGCAAGGTTAATGCGTTTTGCGCCGCCAAACAAGCCCTCATCGTATTTAAATACGCTTTATATTGTAATCGAACATTAGCGGTTTGCTTCGGCTGTAGGTGTTCCAGATAATAATATGAGATCAAAAAGCCTTAGTTTTACGTAAATACGCAAGGTTAATGCGTTTCGAGCCGCCGAAAAAGCCCTCATCGAATGCAAATTCGCTTTATATCGAAATTGAACATTAGCGTTTTGCCTCTGCTGCAGGTGTTCCAGTTCGTAATATGAGATCAAAAAGTCTTAATTTTACGTAAATACGCAAGATTCATGCGTTTTAGGCCGCCAAACAAGTCCCCATCGAATGCAAAGTCGCTGTATATCGAAATCGAACATTAGCGTTTTGCGTCTGCTGTAGTTTTTCCGGTTCGTAATATGAGATCAAAAAGTTTTAGTTTTACGTAAATACGCAAGGTTAATGCGTTTTGCGCCGCCAAACAAGCCCCCATCGTATTTAAATACGCTTTATATTGTAATCGAACGTTAGCGGTTTGCTTCGGCTGTAGGTGTTCCAGATAATAATATGAGATCAAAAAGCCTTAGTTTTACGTAAATACGCAAGATTGATGCGTTTCTAGCCGCCGAACTAGACCCCATCGAATTTAAATTCGCTGTATATCGAAATCGAACACAAGCGTTTTGCTCCGGCTGTAGGTGTTCCAACTCGTAATATGAGATCAAAAAGCCTTAGTTTTACGTAAATACGCAAGATTAATGCGTTTCGAGCCGCCGAACAAGTACCCATCAAATGCAAAGTTGCTGTATATCGAAATCGAACATTAGCGTTTTGCATCTGCTGTAGGTTCTCCGGTTCGTAATATGAGATCAAAAAGTTTTAGTTTTACGTAAATACGCCAGGTTAATGCGTTTCGAGCCGCCAAACAAGCCCCCATCGAATGCAAATTCGCCTTATATCGAAATCGAACGTTACCTTTTTGCGTCTGCTGTAGGTGTTCCGGTTCGTAATATGAGATCAAAAAGTTTTAGTGTTACGTAAATATGCCAGGTTAATGCGTTTCGAGCCGCCAAACAAGCCCCCATCGAATGCAAATTCGCCTTATATCGAAATCGAACGTTACCTTTTTGCGTCTGCTGTAGGTGTTCCGGTTCGTAATATCAGATCAAAAAGTCTCAATTTTGCGTAAATTCGCAAGATTCATGCGTTTTAGGCCGCCAAACAAGTACCCATCGAATGCAAAGTCGTTGTATATCGAAATTTAACATTAGCGTTTTGCGTCTGCTGTAGGTTTTCCGGTTCGTAATATGAGATCTAAAAGTTTTAGTTTTACGTAAATACGTAAGGTTAATGCGTTTTAAGCCGCCAAACAAGCCTCCATCGTATTTAACTTCGCTTTATATTATACTCGAACATTAACGGTTTGCTTCGGCTGTAGGTGTTCTAGATAATAATATTCGATCAAAAAGCCTTGGTTTTACGTAAATACGCAAGATTCATGCGCTTCGAGCCGCCAAACAAGGCCCTATCAAATGCAAAGTCGCTTTAGATTGAAATCGAACATTAGCGTTTTGCTTCGGCTATAGGTGTTCCACCTTGTGATATGAGATCAAAAAGCCTTAGTTTTACGTGAATACGCAAGATTGATGCATTTCGAGTTGCCGAACAACCCCTCATCGAATGCAAATTCGCCCTATATCGAAATCGAACATTAGCGTTTTGCGTCTGCTCTAGGTTTTCCGGTACGTAATATGAGATCAAAGAGTTTTAGTTTTGCGTAAATATGCAAGATTCATGCGTTTTAGGCCGCCAAACAAGTACCCATCAAATGCAAAGTTGCTGTATATCGAAATAGAAAATTAGCGTTTTGCTTCGGCTGTAGGTGTTCCAACTCGTAATATGAGATCAAAAAGTCTTAATTTTACGTAAATACGCAAGATTCATGCGTTTTAGGCCGCCAAACAAGTACCCAACGAATGCAAAGTCGCTGTATATCGAAATCGAACATTAGCGTTTTGCGTCTGCTGTAGGTTTTCCGGTTAGTAATATGAGATCAAAAAGTTTTAGTTTTACGTAAATACGCAAGGTTAATGCGTTTTGCGCCGCCAAACAAGCCCCCATCGTATTTAAATACGCTTTATATTGTAATCGAACATTAGCGGTTTGCTTTGGCTGTAGGTGTTCCAGATAATAATATGAGATCAAAAAGCCTTAGTTTTACGTAAATACGCAAGATTGATGCGTTTCTAGCCGCCGAACTAGACCCCATTGAATTTAAATTCGCTTTATATCGAAATCGAACATAAGCGTTTTGCTCCGGCTGTAGGTGTTCCAACTCGTAATATGAGATCAAAAAGTCTTAATTTTCCGTAAATACGCAAGATTCATGCGTTTCGAGCCACTAAAGAAGCCCCCATCGATTGCAAATTCGCGTTATATCGAAATCGAACATTAATGTTTTGCTTCGGCTGTAGGTATTCCAGCTCGTAATATGAGATCAAAAAGCCTTAGTTTTACGTAAATACTTAAAATTGATGCGTTTCAAGAAGCCACACAAGTCCCCATCGAATGCAAATTCGCTTTAATCCGGAATCGAACATTAGCGTTTTGCATCTGCTGTAGGTGTTCCAGCTCGTAATATGAGATCAAAAAGCCTTAGTTTTACGTAAATACGCAGGATTCATGCGTTTTAGGGCGCCAAACAAGTCCCAGTCGAATGCAAAGTCGCTTTATATCGAAATCGAACATTAGCTTTTTGCTCCGGCTGTAGGTGTTCCAACTCGTAATATGAGATCAAAAAGACTTAATTTTACGTAAATACGTAAGATTCATGCGTTTTAGGCCGCCAAACAAGTACCCATCGAATGCAAAGTCGCTGTATATCGAAATAGAAAATTAGCGTTTTGCTTCGGCTGTAGGTGTTCCAACTCGTAATATGAGATCAGAAAGTCTTAATTTTACGTAAATACGCAAGATTCATGCGTTTTAGGCCGCCAAACAAGTAACCATCGAATGCAAATTCGCTTTAATCCGGAATCGAACATTAGCGTTTTGCGTCTGCTGTAGGTGTTCCAGCTCGTAATATGAGATCAAAAAGCCTTAGTTTTACGTAAATACGCAGGATTCATGCGTTTTAGGGCGCCAAACAAGTCCCAGTCGAATGCAAAGTCGCTTTATATCGAAATCGAACATTAGCTTTTTGCTCCGGCTGTAGGTGTTCCAACTCGTAATATGAGATCAAAAAGTCTTAATTTTACGTAAATACGCAAGATTCATGCGTTTTAGGCCGCCAAACAAGTACCCATCGAATGCAAAGTCGCTGTATATCGAAATAGAACATTAGCGTTTTGCGTCTTCTGTATGTTTTCCGGTTCGTAATATGAGATCAAAAAGTTTTAGTTTTACGTAAATACGCAAGGATAATGCGTTTCGAGCCGCCAAACAAGTACCCATCGAATGCAAACTCGTTGTATATCGAAATCGAACATTAACGTTTTGCTTCGGCTATAGGTGTTCCACGTCGTAATATGAGATCAAAAAACCTTAGTTTTACGTAAATACGCAAGATTCATGAGTTTCAAGAAGCCACACAAGTCCCCATCGAATGCAAAGTCGCTTTATATCGAAACGAACATTAGAGTTTTGCTCCGGCTGTAGGTGTTTCAACTCGTAATATGAGATCAAAAAGTCTTAATTTTACGTAAATACGCAAGATTCATGCGTTTTAGGCCGCCAAACAAGTCCCCATCGAATGCAAAGTCGCTGTATATCGAAATCGAACATTAGCGTTTTGCGTCTGCTGTAGGTTTTCTGGTTCGTAATATGAGATCAAAAAGTTTTAGTTTTACGTAAATACGCAAGGTTAATGCGTTTTGCGCCGCCAAACAAGCCCCCATCGTATTTAAATACGCTTTATATTGTAATCGATCATTAGCGGTTTGCTTTGGCTGTAGGTGTTCCAGATAATAATATGAGATCAAAAAGCCTTAGTTTTACGTAAATACGCAAGATTGATGCGTTTCTAGCCGCCGAACTAGACCCCATCGAATTTAAATTCGCTTTATATCGAAATCGAACATAAGCGTTTTGCTCCGGCTGTAGGTGCTCCAACTCGTAATATGAGATCAAAAAGTCTTAATTTTCCGTAAATACGCAAGATTCATGCGTTTCGAGCCACTAAAGAAGCCCCCATCGATTGCAAATTCGCGTTATATCGAAATCGAACATTAATGTTTTGCTTCGGCTGTAGGTATTCCAGCTCGTAATATGAGATCAAAAAGTCTTAGTTTTACGTAAATACTCAAAATTGATGCGTTTCAAGAAGCCACACAAGTCCCCATCGAATGCAAATTCGCTTTAATCCGGAATCGAACATTAGCGTTTTGCGTCTGCTGTAGGTGTTCCAGCTCGTAATATGAGATCAAAAAGCCTTAGTTTTACGTAAATACGCAGGATACATGCGTTTTAGGGCGCCAAACAAGTCCCAGTCGAATGCAAAGTCGCTTTATATCGTAATCGAACATTAGCTTTTTGCTCCGGCTGTAGGTGTTCCAACTCGTAATATGAGATCAAAAGTCTTAATTTTACGTAAATACGCAAGATTCATGCGTTTTAGGCCGCCAAACAAGTACCCATCGAATGCAAAGTCGCTGTATATCGAAATAGAAAATTAGCGTTTTGCTTCGGCTGTAGGTGTTCCAACTCGTAATATGAGATCAGAAAGTCTTAATTTTACGTAAATACGCAAGATTCATGCGTTTTAGGCCGCCAAACAAGTAACCATCGAATGCAAATTCGCTTTAATCCGGAATCGAACATTAGCGTTTTGCGTCTGCTGTAGGTGTTCCAGCTCGTAATATGAGATCAAAAAGCCTTAGTTTTACGTAAATACGCAGGATTCATGCGTTTTAGGGCGCCAAACAAGTCCCAGTCGAATGCAAAGTCGCTTTATATCGAAATCGAACATTAGCTTTTTGCTCCGGCTGTAGGTGTTCCAACTCGTAATATGAGATCAAAAAGTCTTAATTTTACGTAAATACGCAAGATTCATGCGTTTTAGGCCGCCAAACAAGTACCCATCGATTGCAAAGTTGCTGTATATCGAAATAGAACATTAGCGTTTTGCGTCTTCTGTAGGTTTTCCGGTTCGTAATATGAGATCAAAAAGTTTTAGTTTTACGTAAATACGCAAGGATAATGCGTTTCGAGCCGCCAAACAAGTACCCATCGAATGCAAACTCGTTGTATATCGAAATCGAACATTAACGTTTTGCTTCGGCTATAGGTGTTCCACGTCGTAATATGTGATCAAAAAACCTTAGTTTTACGTAAATACGCAAGATTCATGAGTTTCAAGAAGCCACACAAGTCCCCATCGAATGCAAAGTCGCTTTATATCGAAACGAACATTAGAGTTTTGCTCCGGCTGTAGGTGTTTCAACTCGTAATATGAGATCAAAAAGTCTTAATTTTACGTAAATACGCAAGATTCAAGCGTTTTAGGCCGCCAAACAAGTCCCCATCGAATGCAAAGTCGCTTTATATCGAAACGAACATTAGAGTTTTGCTCCGGCTGTAGGTGTTTCAACTCGTAATATGAGATCAAAAAGTCTTAATTTTACGTAAATACGCAAGATTCATGCGTTTTAGGCCGCCAAACAAGTCCCCATCGAATGCAAAGTCGCTGTATATCGAAATCGAACATTAGCGTTTTGCGTTTGCTGTAGTTTTTCCGGTTCGTAATATGAGATCAAAAAGTTTTAGTTTTACGTAAATACGCAAGGTTAATGCGTGTCGAGCCGCCAAACAAGTACCCATCCAATGCAAACTCGTTGTATATCGAAATCGAACATTAACGTTTTGCTTCGGCTATACGTGTTCCACCTCGTAATATGAGATCAAAAAACCTTAGTTTTACGTAAATACGCAAGATTCATGAGTTTCAAGAAGCCACACAAGTCCTCATCGAATGCAAAGTCGCTTTATATCGAAACGAACATTAGAGTTTTGCTCCGGCTGTAGGTGTTCCGGTTCGTAATATCAGATCAAAAAGTCTCAATTTTGCGTAAATTCGCAAGATTCATGCGTTTTAGGCCGCCAAACAAGTACCCATCGAATGCAAAGTCGTTGTATATCGAAATTTAACATTAGCGTTTTGCGTCTGCTGTAGGTTTTCCGGTTCGTAATATGAGATCTAAAAGTTTTAGTTTTACGTAAATACGTAAGGTTAATGCGTTTTAAGCCGCCAAACAAGCCTCCATCGTATTTAACTTCGCTTTATATTATACTCGAACATTAACGGTTTGCTTCGGCTGTAGGTGTTCTAGATAATAATATGAGATCAAAAAGCCTTGGTTTTACGTAAATACGCAAGATTCATGCGCTTCGAGCCGCCAAACAAGGCCCTATCAAATGCAAAGTCGCTTTAGATTGAAATCGAACATTAGCGTTTTGCTTCGGCTATAGGTGTTCCACCTTGTGATATGAGATCAAAAAGCCTTAGTTTTACGTGAATACGCAAGATTGATGCATTTCGAGTTGCCGAACAACCCCTCATCGAATGCAAATTCGCCCTATATCGAAATCGAACATTAGCGTTTTGCGTCTGCTCTAGGTTTTCCGGTACGTAATATGAGATCAAAGAGTTTTAGTTTTGCGTAAATACGCAAGATTCATGCGTTTTAGGCCGCCAAACAAGTACCCATCAAATGCAAAGTTGCTGTATATCGAAATAGAAAATTAGCGTTTTGCTTCGGCTGTAGGTGTTCCAACTCGTAATATGAGATCAAAAAGTCTTAATTTTACGTAAATACGCAAGATTCATGCGTTTTAGGCCGCCAAACAAGTACCCAACGAATGCAAAGTCGCTGTATATCGAAATCGAACATTAGCGTTTTGCGTCTGCTGTAGGTTTTCCGGTTAGTAATATGAGATCAAAAAGTTTTAGTTTTACGTAAATACGCAAGGTTAATGCGTTTTGCGCCGCCAAACAAGCCCCCATCGTATTTAAATACGCTTTATATTGTAATCGAACATTAGCGGTTTGCTTTGGCTGTAGGTGTTCCAGATAATAATATGAGATCAAAAAGCCTTAGTTTTACGTAAATACGCAAGATTGATGCGTTTCTAGCCGCCGAACTAGACCCCATTGAATTTAAATTCGCTTTATATCGAAATCGAACATAAGCGTTTTGCTCCGGCTGTAGGTGTTCCAACTCGTAATATGAGATCAAAAAGTCTTAATTTTCCGTAAATACGCAAGATTCATGCGTTTCGAGCCACTAAAGAAGCCCCCATCGATTGCAAATTCGCGTTATATCGAAATCGAACATTAATGTTTTGCTTCGGCTGTAGGTATTCCAGCTCGTAATATGAGATCAAAAAGCCTTAGTTTTACGTAAATACTTAAAATTGATGCGTTTCAAGAAGCCACACAAGTCCCCATCGAATGCAAAGTCGCTTTATATCGAAACGAACATTAGAGTTTTGCTCCGGCTGTAGGTGTTTCAACTCGTAATATGAGATCAAAAAGTCTTAATTTTACGTAAATACGCAAGATTCAAGCGTTTTAGGCCGCCAAACAAGTCCCCATCGAATGCAAAGTCGCTTTATATCGAAACGAACATTAGAGTTTTGCTCCGGCTGTAGGTGTTTCAACTCGTAATATGAGATCAAAAAGTCTTAATTTTACGTAAATACGCAAGATTCATGCGTTTTAGGCCGCCAAACAAGTCCCCATCGAATGCAAAGTCGCTGTATATCGAAAGCGAACATTAGCGTTTTGCGTTTGCTGTAGTTTTTCCGGTTCGTAATATGAGATCAAAAAGTTTTAGTTTTACGTAAATACGCAAGGTTAATGCGTTTCGAGCCGCCAAACAAGTACCCATCCAATGCAAACTCGTTGTATATCGAAATCGAACATTAACGTTTTGCTTCGGCTATACGTGTTCCACCTCGTAATATGAGATCAAAAAACCTTAGTTTTACGTAAATACGCAAGATTCATGAGTTTCAAGAAGCCACACAAGTCCTCATCGAATGCAAAGTCGCTTTATATCGAAACGAACATTAGAGTTTTGCTCCGGCTGTAGGTGTTCCGGTTCGTAATATCAGATCAAAAAGTCTCAATTTTGCGTAAATTCGCAAGATTCATGCGTTTTAGGCCGCCAAACAAGTACCCATCGAATGCAAAGTCGTTGTATATCGAAATTTAACATTAGCGTTTTGCGTCTGCTGTAGGTTTTCCGGTTTGTAATATGAGATCTAAAAGTTTTAGTTTTACGTAAATATGTAAGGTTAATGCGTTTTAAGCCGCCAAACAAGCCTCCATCGTATTTAACTTCGCTTTATATTATACTCGAACATTAACGGTTTGCTTCGGCTGTAGGTGTTCTAGATAATAATATGAGATCAAAAAGCCTTGGTTTTACGTAAATACGCAAGATTCATGCGCTTCGAGCCGCCAAACAAGGCCCTATCAAATGCAAAGTCGCTTTAGATTGAAATCGAACATTAGCGTTTTGCTTCGGCTATAGGTGTTCCACCTTGTGATATGAGATCAAAAAGCCTTAGTTTTACGTGAATACGCAAGATTGATGCATTTCGAGTTGCCGAACAACCCCTCATCGAATGCAAATTCGCCCTATATCGAAATCGAACATTAGCGTTTTGCGTCTGCTCTAGGTTTTCCGGTACGTAATATGAGATCAAAGAGTTTTAGTTTTGCGTAAATACGCAAGATTCATGCGTTTTAGGCCGCCAAACAAGTACCCATCAAATGCAAAGTTGCTGTATATCGAAATAGAAAATTAGCGTTTTGCTTCGGCTGTAGGTGTTCCAACTCGTAATATGAGATCAAAAAGTCTTAATTTTCCGTAAATACGCAAGATTCATGCGTTTCGAGCCACTAAAGAAGCCCCCATCGATTGCAAATTCGCGTTATATCGAAATCGAACATTAATGTTTTGCTTCGGCTGTAGGTATTCCAGCTCGTAATATGAGATCAAAAAGCCTTAGTTTTACGTAAATACTTAAAATTGATGCGTTTCAAGAAGCCACACAAGTCCCCATCGAATGCAAATTCGCTTTAATCCGGAATCGAACATTAGCGTTTTGCGTCTGCTGTAGGTGTTCCAGCTCGTAATATGAGATCAAAAAGCCTTAGTTTTACGTAAATACGCAGGATTCATGCGTTTTAGGGCGCCAAACAAGTCCCAGTCGAATGCAAAGTCGCTTTATATCGAAATCGAACATTAGCTTTTTGCTCCGGCTGTAGGTGTTCCAACTCGTAATATGAGATCAAAAAGTCTTAATTTTACGTAAATACGCAAGATTCATGCGTTTTAGGCCGCCAAACAAGTACCCGTCGAATGCAAAGTCGTTGTATATCGAAATAGAAAATTAGCGTTTTGCTTCGTTTGTAGGTGTTCCAACTCGTAATATGAGATCAAAAAGTCTCAATTTTACGTAAATACGCAAGATTCATGCGTTTTAGGCGGCCAAACAAGTAACCATCGAATGCAAAGTCGTTGTATATCGAAATCGAACATTAGAGTTTTGCTTCGACTATAGGTGTTCCACCACGTAATATGAGATCAAAGAGCCTTAGTTTTACGTAAATACGCAAGGTTAATGCGTTTCGAGCCGCCGAACAAGCCCTTATCGAATGCAAATTCGCTTTATATCGAAATTGAACATTAGCGTTTTGCCTCTGCTGTAGGTGTTCCAGTTCGTAATATGAGATCAAAAAGTCATAATTTTACGTAAATACGCAAGATTCATGCGTTTTAGGCCGCCAAACAAGTACCCATCGAATGCAAAGTCGCTGTATATCGAAATCGAACATTAGCGTTTTGCGTCTTCTGTAGGTTTTCCGGTTCGTAATATGAGATCAAAAAGTTTTAGTTTTACGTAAATACGCAAGGTTAATGCGTTTCGAGCCGCCAAACAAGTACCCATCGAATGCAAACTCGTTGTATATCGAAATCGAACATTAACGTTTTGCTTCGGCTATAGGTGTTCCACCTCGTAATATGAGATCAAAAAACCTTAGTTTTACGTAAATACGCAAGATTCATGAGTTTCAAGAAGCCACACAAGTCCCCATCGAATGCAAAGTCGCTTTATATCGAAACGAACATTAGAGTTTTGCTCCGGCTGTAGGTGTTTCAACTCGTAATATGAGATCAAAAAGTCTTAATTTTACGTAAATACGCAAGATTCATGCGTTTTAGGCCGCCAAACAAGTCCCCATCGAATGCAAAGTCGCTGTATATCGAAATCGAACATTAGCGTTTTGCGTCTGCTGTAGTTTTTCCGGTTCGTAATATGAGATCAAAAATTTTAGTTTTACGTAAATACGCAAGGTTAATGCGTTTTGCGCCGCCAAACAAGCCCCCATCGTATTTAAATACGCTTTATATTGTAATCGAACATTAGCGGTTTGCTTCGGCTGTAGGTGTTCCAGATAATAATATGAGATCAAAAAGCCTTAGTTTTACGTAAATACGCAAGATTGATGCGTTTCTAGCCGCCGAACTAGACCCCGTCGAATTTAAATTCGCTTTATATCGAAATCGAACATAAGCGTTTTGCTCCGGCTGTAGGTGATCCAACTCGTAATATGAGATAAAAAAGTCATAATTTTACGTAAATATGCAAGATTCATGCGTTTTAGGCCGCCAAACAAGTACCCAACGAATGCAAAGTCGCTGTATATCGAAATCGAACATTAGCGTTTTGCATCTGCTGTAGGTTCTCCGGTTCGTAATATGAGATCAAAAAGTTTTAGTATTTCGTAAATATGCCTGGTTAATGCGTTTCGAGCCGCCAAACAAGCCCCCATAGAATGCAAATTCGCTTTATATCGAAATCGAACGTTACCTTTTTGCGTCTGCTGTAGGTGTTCCGGTTCGTATTATCAGATCAAAAAGTCTCAATTTTACGTAAATACGGAAGATTCATGCGTTTTAGGCCGCCAAACAAGTACCCATCGAATGCAAAGTCGTTGTATATCGAAATTTAACATTAGCGTTTTGCTTCGGCTATAGGTGTTCCACCTTGTGATATGAGATCAAAAAGCCTTAGTTTTACGTGAATACGCAAGATTGATGCATTTCGAGTTGCCGAACAACCCCTCATCGAATGCAAATTAGCCCTATATCGAAATCGAACATTAGCGTTTTGCGTCTGCTCTAGGTTTTCCGGTACGTAATATGAGATCAAAGAGTTTTAGTTTTGCGTAAATACGCAAGATTCATGCGTTTTAGGCCGCCAAACAAGTACCCATCAAATGCAACGTTGCTGTATATCAAAATAGAAAATTAGCGTTTTGCTTCGGCTGTAGGTGTTCCAACTCGTAATATGAGATCAAAAAGTCTTAATTTTACGTAAATACGCAAGATTCATGCGTTTTAGGCCGCCAAACAAGTACCCAACGAATGCAAAGTCGCTGTATATCGAAATCGAACATTAGCGTTTTGCGTCTGCTGTAGGTTTTCCGGTTCGTAATATGAGATCAAAAAGGTTTAGTTTTACGTAAATACGCAAGGTTAATGCGTTTCGAGCCGCCAAACAAGTACCCATCGAATGCAAACTCGTTGTATATCGAAATCGATCATTAGAGTTTTGCTTCGACTATAGGTGTTCCACCTCGTAATATGAGATAAAAAATTCTTAGTTTTACGTAAATACGCAAGATTGATGCGTTTCGAGCCGCCGAACAAGCGCCCATCGAATGCAAATTCGCCTTATATTGAAATCGAACATTAGCGTTTTGCGTCTGCTGTAGGTGTTCCAGTTCGTAATATGAGATCAAAAAGCCTTAGTTTTTCGTAAACACGCAAGATTCATGCGTTTGAGGCCGCCAAACAAGTCCCCATCGAATGCAAAGTCGCTTTATTTCGAAATCGAACATTACCGTTTTGCTCCGGCTGTAGGTGTTCCAACTCGTAATATGAGATCAAAAAGCCTTAGTTTTACGTAAATACGCAAGATTAATGCGTTTCGAGCCGCCGAACAAGTACCCATCGAATGCAAAGTCGTTGCATATCGAAATCGAACATTAGCGTTTTGCTTCGGCTATAGGTCTTCCACCTCGTAATATGAGATCAAAAAGTCTTAATTTTACGTAAATACGGAAGATTCATGCGTTTTAGGCCGCCAAACAAGTACCCATCGAATGCAAAGTCGCTGTATATCGAAATCGAACATTAGCGTTTTGCGTCTTCTGTAGGTTTTCCGGTTCGTAATATGAGATCAAAAAGTTTTAGTTTTACGTAAATACGCAAGGTTAATGCGTTTCGAGCCGCCAAACAAGTACCCATCGAATGCAAACTCGTTGTATATCGAAATCGAACATTAACGTTTTGCTTTGGCTATAGGTGTTCCACCTCGTAATATGAGATCAAAACGCCTTAGTTTTACGTAAATACGCAAGATTCATGCGTGTCAAGAAGCCACACAAGTCCCCATCGAATGCAAATTCGCTTTATATCGACATCGAACATAAGCGTTTTGCTCCGGCTGTAGGTGTTCCAACTCGTAATATGAGATCAAAAAGCCTTAGTTTTACGTAAATACGCAAAATTGATGCGTTTCAAGAAGCCACACAAGTCCCCATCGAATGCAAATTCGCTTTAATCCGGAATCGAACATTAGCGTTTTGCGTCCGCTGTAGGTGTTCCAGCTCGTAATATGAGATCAAAAAGCCTTAGTTTTACGTAAATATGCAAGATTCATGCGTTTCGAGCCGCGAAACAAGCCCCCATCGAATGCAAATTCGCCTTATATCGAAATCGAACGTTACCTTTTTGCGTCTGCTGTAGGTGTTCCGGTTCGTAATATCAGATCAAAAAGTCTCAATTTTGCGTAAATTCGCAAGATTCATGCGTTTTAGGCCGCCAAACAAGCCCCCATCGAATTTAAAATCGTTTTATATCGAAATCGAACATAAGCGTGTTGCTCCGGCTGTAGGTGTTCCAACTCGTAATATGAGATAAAAAAGTCATAATTTTACGTAAATATGCAAGATACATGAGTTTTAGGCCGCCAAACAAGTACCCATCAAATGCAAAGTTGCTGTATATCGAAATCGAACATTAGCGTTTTGCATCTGCTGTAGGTTCTCCGGTTCGTAATATGAGATCAAAAAGTTTTAGTTTTACGTAAATACGCCAGGTTAATGCGTTTCGAGCCGCCAAACAAGCCCCCATCGAATGCAAATTCGCCTTATATCGAAATCGAACGTTACCTTTTTGCGTCTGCTGTAGGTGTTCCGGTTCGTAATATCAGATCAAAAAGTCTCAATTTTGCGTAAATTCGGAAGATTCATGCGTTTTAGGCCGCCAAACAAGTACTCATCGAATGCAAAGTCGTTGTATATCGAAATAGAAAATTAGCGTTTTGCTTCGGTTGTAGGTGTTCCAACTCGTAATATGAGATCAAAAAGTCTTAATTTTACGTAAATACGCAAGATTCATGCGTTTTAGGCGGCCAAACAAGTAACCATCGAATGCAAAGTCGTTGTATATCGAAATCGAACATTAGAGTTTTGCTTCGACTATAGGTGTTCCACCTCGTAATATGAGATCAAAGAGCCTTAGTTTTACGTAAATACGCAAGGTTAATGCGTTTCGAGCCTCCGAACAAGCCCTCATCGAATGCAAATTCGCTTTATATCGAAATTGAACATTAGCGTTTTGCCTCTGCTGCAGGTGTTCCAGTTCGTAATATGAGATCAAAAAGTCTTAATTTTACGTAAATACGCAAGATTCATGCGTTTTAGGCCGCCAAACAAGTCCCCATCGAATGCAAAGTCGCTGTATATCGAAATCGAACATTAGCGTTTTGCGTCTGCTGTAGTTTTTCCGGTTCGTAATAGGAGATCAAAAAGTTTTAGTTTTACGTAAATACGCAAGGTTAATGCGTTTTGCGCCGCCAAACAAGCCCCCATCGTATTTAATTACGCTTTATATTGTAATCGAACATTAGCGGTTTGCTTCGGCTGTAGGTGTTCCAGATAATAATATGAGATCAAAAAGCCTTAGTTTTACGTAAATACGCAAGATTGATGCGTTTCTAGCCGCCGAACTAGACCCCATCGAATTTAAATTCGCTTTATATCGAAATCGAACATAAGCGTTTTGATCCGGCTGTAGGTGTTCCAACTCGTAATATGAGATAAAAAAGTCATAATTTTACGTAAATATGCAAGATTCATGCGTTTTAGGCCGCCAAACAAGTACCCATCAAATGCAAAGTTGCTGTATATCGAAATCGAACATTAGCGTTTTGCATCTGCTGTAGGTTCTCCGGTTCGTAATATGAGATCAAAAAGTTTTAGTTTTACGTAAATACGCCAGGTTAATGCGTTTCGAGCCGCCAAACAAACCCCATCGAATGCAAATTCGCCTTATATCGAAATCGAACGTTACCTTTTTGCGTCTGCTGTAGGTGTTCCGGTTCGTAATATCAGATCAAAAAGTCTCAATTTTACGTAAATACGCAAGATTCATGCGTTTTAGGCCGCCAAACAAGTCCCCATCGAATGCAAAGTCGCTGTATATCGAAATCGAACATTAGCGTTTTGCGTCTGCTGTAGTTTTTCCGGTTCGTAATATGAGATCAAAAAGTTTTAGTTTTACGTAAATACGCAAGGTTAATGCGTTTTGCGCCGCCAAACAAGCCCTCATCGTATTTAAATACGCTTTATATTGTAATCGAACATTAGCGGTTTGCTTCGGCTGTAGGTGTTCCAGATAATAATATGAGATCAAAAAGCCTTAGTTTTACGTAAATACGCAAGATTGATGCGTTTCTAGCCGCCGAACTAGACCCCATCGAATTTAAATTCGCTTTATATCGAAATCGAACATAAGCGTTTTGATCCGGCTGTAGGTGTTCCAACTCGTAGTATGAGATAAAAAAGTCATAATTTTACGTAAATATGCAAGATTCATGCGTTTTAGGCCGCCAAACAAGTACCCATCAAATGCAAAGTTGCTGTATATCGAAATCGAACATTAGCGTTTTGCATCTGCTGTAGGTTCTCCGGTTCGTAATATGAGATCAAAAAGTTTTAGTTTTACGTATATACGCCAGGTTAATGCGTTTCGAGCCGCCAAACAAGCCCCCATCGAATGCAAATTCGCCTTATATCGAAATCGAACGTTACCTTTTTGCGTCTGCTGTAGGTGTTCCGGTTCGTAATATGAGATCAAAAAGTTTTAGTGTTACGTAAATATGCCAGGTTAATGCGTTTCGAGCCGCCAAACAAGCCCCCATCGAATGCAAATTCGCCTTATATCGAAATCGAACGTTACCTTTTTGCGTCTGCTGTAGGTGTTCCGGTTCGTAATATCAGATCAAAAAGTCTCAATTTTGCGTAAATTCGCAAGATTCATGCGTTTTAGGCCGCCAAACAAGTACCCATCGAATGCAAAGTCGTTGTATATCGAAATTTAACATTAGCGTTTTGCGTCTGCTGTAGGTTTTCCGGTTCGTAATATGAGATCTAAAAGTTTTAGTTTTACGTAAATACGTAAGGTTAATGCGTTTTAAGCCGCCAAACAAGCCTCCATCGTATTTAACTTCGCTTTATATTATACTCGAACATTAACGGTTTGCTTCGGCTGTAGGTGTTCTAGATAATAATATGAGATCAAAAAGCCTTGGTTTTACGTAAATACGCAAGATTCATGCGCTTCGAGCCGCCAAACAAGGCCCTATCAAATGCAAAGTCGCTTTAGATTGAAATCGAACATTAGCGTTTTGCTTCGGCTATAGGTGTTCCACCTTGTGATATGAGATCAAAAAGCCTTAGTTTTACGTGAATACGCAAGATTGATGCATTTCGAGTTGCCGAACAACCCCTCATCGAATGCAAATTCGCCCTATATCGAAATCGAACATTAGCGTTTTGCGTCTGCTCTAGGTTTTCCGGTACGTAATATGAGATCAAAGAGTTTTAGTTTTGCGTAAATACGCAAGATTCATGCGTTTTAGGCCGCCAAACAAGTACCCATCAAATGCAAAGTTGCTGTATATCGAAATAGAAAATTAGCGTTTTGCTTCGGCTGTAGGTGTTCCAACTCGTAATATGAGATCAAAAAGTCTTAATTTTCCGTAAATACGCAAGATTCATGCGTTTCGAGCCACTAAAGAAGCCCCCATCGATTGCAAATTCGCGTTATATCGAAATCGAACATTAATGTTTTGCTTCGGCTGTAGGTATTCCAGCTCGTAATATGAGATCAAAAAGCCTTAGTTTTACGTAAATACTTAAAATTGATGCGTTTCAAGAAGCCACACAAGTCCCCATCGAATGCAAATTCGCTTTAATCCGGAATCGAACATTAGCGTTTTGCATCTGCTGTAGGTGTTCCAGCTCGTAATATGAGATCAAAAAGCCTTAGTTTTACGTAAATACGCAGGATTCATGCGTTTTAGGGCGCCAAACAAGTCCCAGTCGAATGCAAAGTCGCTTTATATCGAAATCGAACATTAGCTTTTTGCTCCGGCTGTAGGTGTTCCAACTCGTAATATGAGATCAAAAAGACTTAATTTTACGTAAATACGTAAGATTCATGCGTTTTAGGCCGCCAAACAAGTACCCATCGAATGCAAAGTCGCTGTATATCGAAATAGAAAATTAGCGTTTTGCTTCGGCTGTAGGTGTTCCAACTCGTAATATGAGATCAAAGAGCCTTAGTTTTACGTAAATACGCAAGGTTAATGCGTTTCGAGCCTCCGAACAAGCCCTCATCGAATGCAAATTCGCTTTATATCGAAATTGAACATTAGCGTTTTGCCTCTGCTGCAGGTGTTCCAGTTCGTAATATGAGATCAAAAAGTCTTAATTTTACGTAAATACGCAAGATTCATGCGTTTTAGGCCGCCAAACAAGTCCCCATCGAATGCAAAGTCGCTGTATATCGAAATCGAACATTAGCGTTTTGCGTCTGCTGTAGTTTTTCCGGTTCGTAATAGGAGATCAAAAAGTTTTAGTTTTACGTAAATACGCAAGGTTAATGCGTTTTGCGCCGCCAAACAAGCCCCCATCGTATTTAATTACGCTTTATATTGTAATCGAACATTAGCGGTTTGCTTCGGCTGTAGGTGTTCCAGATAATAATATGAGATCAAAAAGCCTTAGTTTTACGTAAATACGCAAGATTGATGCGTTTCTAGCCGCCGAACTAGACCCCATCGAATTTAAATTCGCTTTATATCGAAATCGAACATAAGCGTTTTGATCCGGCTGTAGGTGTTCCAACTCGTAATATGAGATAAAAAAGTCATAATTTTACGTAAATATGCAAGATTCATGCGTTTTAGGCCGCCAAACAAGTACCCATCAAATGCAAAGTTGCTGTATATCGAAATCGAACATTAGCGTTTTGCATCTGCTGTAGGTTCTCCGGTTCGTAATATGAGATCAAAAAGTTTTAGTTTTACGTAAATACGCCAGGTTAATGCGTTTCGAGCCGCCAAACAAACCCCATCGAATGCAAATTCGCCTTATATCGAAATCGAACGTTACCTTTTTGCGTCTGCTGTAGGTGTTCCGGTTCGTAATATCAGATCAAAAAGTCTCAATTTTACGTAAATACGCAAGATTCATGCGTTTTAGGCCGCCAAACAAGTCCCCATCGAATGCAAAGTCGCTGTATATCGAAATCGAACATTAGCGTTTTGCGTCTGCTGTAGTTTTTCCGGTTCGTAATATGAGATCAAAAAGTTTTAGTTTTACGTAAATACGCAAGGTTAATGCGTTTTGCGCCGCCAAACAAGCCCTCATCGTATTTAAATACGCTTTATATTGTAATCGAACATTAGCGGTTTGCTTCGGCTGTAGGTGTTCCAGATAATAATATGAGATCAAAAAGCCTTAGTTTTACGTAAATACGCAAGATTGATGCGTTTCTAGCCGCCGAACTAGACCCCATCGAATTTAAATTCGCTTTATATCGAAATCGAACATAAGCGTTTTGATCCGGCTGTAGGTGTTCCAACTCGTAGTATGAGATAAAAAAGTCATAATTTTACGTAAATATGCAAGATTCATGCGTTTTAGGCCGCCAAACAAGTACCCATCAAATGCAAAGTTGCTGTATATCGAAATCGAACATTAGCGTTTTGCATCTGCTGTAGGTTCTCCGGTTCGTAATATGAGATCAAAAAGTTTTAGTTTTACGTATATACGCCAGGTTAATGCGTTTCGAGCCGCCAAACAAGCCCCCATCGAATGCAAATTCGCCTTATATCGAAATCGAACGTTACCTTTTTGCGTCTGCTGTAGGTGTTCCGGTTCGTAATATGAGATCAAAAAGTTTTAGTGTTACGTAAATATGCCAGGTTAATGCGTTTCGAGCCGCCAAACAAGCCCCCATCGAATGCAAATTCGCCTTATATCGAAATCGAACGTTACCTTTTTGCGTCTGCTGTAGGTGTTCCGGTTCGTAATATCAGATCAAAAAGTCTCAATTTTGCGTAAATTCGCAAGATTCATGCGTTTTAGGCCGCCAAACAAGTACCCATCGAATGCAAAGTCGTTGTATATCGAAATTTAACATTAGCGTTTTGCGTCTGCTGTAGGTTTTCCGGTTCGTAATATGAGATCTAAAAGTTTTAGTTTTACGTAAATACGTAAGGTTAATGCGTTTTAAGCCGCCAAACAAGCCTCCATCGTATTTAACTTCGCTTTATATTATACTCGAACATTAACGGTTTGCTTCGGCTGTAGGTGTTCTAGATAATAATATGAGATCAAAAAGCCTTGGTTTTACGTAAATACGCAAGATTCATGCGCTTCGAGCCGCCAAACAAGGCCCTATCAAATGCAAAGTCGCTTTAGATTGAAATCGAACATTAGCGTTTTGCTTCGGCTATAGGTGTTCCACCTTGTGATATGAGATCAAAAAGCCTTAGTTTTACGTGAATACGCAAGATTGATGCATTTCGAGTTGCCGAACAACCCCTCATCGAATGCAAATTCGCCCTATATCGAAATCGAACATTAGCGTTTTGCGTCTGCTCTAGGTTTTCCGGTACGTAATATGAGATCAAAGAGTTTTAGTTTTGCGTAAATACGCAAGATTCATGCGTTTTAGGCCGCCAAACAAGTACCCATCAAATGCAAAGTTGCTGTATA
Source organism: Stenichneumon culpator (assembly GCA_964017025.1). NCBI lineage: Eukaryota > Metazoa > Arthropoda > Insecta > Hymenoptera > Ichneumonidae > Stenichneumon > Stenichneumon culpator. The sequence goes on along the minus strand of OZ024768.1, from coordinate 8,374,718 downwards.
TCGAAATAGAAAATTAGCGTTTTGCTTCGGCTGTAGGTGTTCCAACTCGTAATATGAGATCAAAAAGTCTTAATTTTCCGTAAATACGCAAGATTCATGCGTTTCGAGCCACTAAAGAAGCCCCCATCGATTGCAAATTCGCGTTATATCGAAATCGAACATTAATGTTTTGCTTCGGCTGTAGGTATTCCAGCTCGTAATATGAGATCAAAAAGCCTTAGTTTTACGTAAATACTTAAAATTGATGCGTTTCAAGAAGCCACACAAGTCCCCATCGAATGCAAATTCGCTTTAATCCGGAATCGAACATTAGCGTTTTGCATCTGCTGTAGGTGTTCCAGCTCGTAATATGAGATCAAAAAGCCTTAGTTTTACGTAAATACGCAGGATTCATGCGTTTTAGGGCGCCAAACAAGTCCCAGTCGAATGCAAAGTCGCTTTATATCGAAATCGAACATTAGCTTTTTGCTCCGGCTGTAGGTGTTCCAACTCGTAATATGAGATCAAAAAGACTTAATTTTACGTAAATACGTAAGATTCATGCGTTTTAGGCCGCCAAACAAGTACCCATCGAATGCAAAGTCGCTGTATATCGAAATAGAAAATTAGCGTTTTGCTTCGGCTGTAGGTGTTCCAACTCGTAATATGAGATCAGAAAGTCTTAATTTTACGTAAATACGCAAGATTCATGCGTTTTAGGCCGCCAAACAAGTAACCATCGAATGCAAATTCGCTTTAATCCGGAATCGAACATTAGCGTTTTGCGTCTGCTGTAGGTGTTCCAGCTCGTAATATGAGATCAAAAAGCCTTAGTTTTACGTAAATACGCAGGATTCATGCGTTTTAGGGCGCCAAACAAGTCCCAGTCGAATGCAAAGTCGCTTTATATCGAAATCGAACATTAGCTTTTTGCTCCGGCTGTAGGTGTTCCAACTCGTAATATGAGATCAAAAAGTCTTAATTTTACGTAAATACGCAAGATTCATGCGTTTTAGGCCGCCAAACAAGTACCCATCGAATGCAAAGTCGCTGTATATCGAAATAGAACATTAGCGTTTTGCGTCTTCTGTATGTTTTCCGGTTCGTAATATGAGATCAAAAAGTTTTAGTTTTACGTATATACGCCAGGTTAATGCGTTTCGAGCCGCCAAACAAGCCCCCATCGAATGCAAATTCGCCTTATATCGAAATCGAACGTTAACGTTTTGCTTCGGCTATAGGTGTTCCACGTCGTAATATGAGATCAAAAAACCTTAGTTTTACGTAAATACGCAAGATTCATGAGTTTCAAGAAGCCACACAAGTCCCCATCGAATGCAAAGTCGCTTTATATCGAAACGAACATTAGAGTTTTGCTCCGGCTGTAGGTGTTTCAACTCGTAATATGAGATCAAAAAGTCTTAATTTTACGTAAATACGCAAGATTCATGCGTTTTAGGCCGCCAAACAAGTACCCATCGAATGCAAAGTCGCTGTATATCGAAATAGAACATTAGCGTTTTGCGTCTTCTGTAGGTTTTCCGGTTCGTAATATGAGATCAAAAAGTTTTAGTTTTACGTAAATACGCAAGGATAATGCGTTTCGAGCCGCCAAACAAGTACCCATCGAATGCAAACTCGTTGTATATCGAAATCGAACATTAACGTTTTGCTTCGGCTATAGGTGTTCCACGTCGTAATATGTGATCAAAAAACCTTAGTTTTACGTAAATACGCAAGATTCATGAGTTTCAAGAAGCCACACAAGTCCCCATCGAATGCAAAGTCGCTTTATATCGAAACGAACATTAGAGTTTTGCTCCGGCTGTAGGTGTTTCAACTCGTAATATGAGATCAAAAAGTCTTAATTTTACGTAAATACGCAAGATTCATGCGTTTTAGGCCGCCAAACAAGTCCCCATCGAATGCAAAGTCGCTTTATATCGAAACGAACATTAGAGTTTTGCTCCGGCTGTAGGTGTTTCAACTCGTAATATGAGATCAAAAAGTCTTAATTTTACGTAAATACGCAAGATTCATGCGTTTTAGGCCGCCAAACAAGTCCCCATCGAATGCAAAGTCGCTGTATATCGAAATCGAACATTAGCGTTTTGCGTCTGCTGTAGTTTTTCCGGTTCGTAATATGAGATCAAAAAGTTTTAGTTTTACGTAAATACGCAAGGTTAATGCGTTTTGCGCCGCCAAACAAGCCCCCATCGTATTTAAATACGCTTTATATTGTAATCGAACGTTAGCGGTTTGCTTCGGCTGTAGGTGTTCCAGATAATAATATGAGATCAAAAAGCCTTAGTTTTACGTAAATACGCAAGATTGATGCGTTTCTAGCCGCCGAACTAGACCCCATCGAATTTAAATTCGCTTTATATCGAAATCGAACACAAGCGTTTTGCTCCGGCTGTAGGTGTTCCAACTCGTAATATGAGATCAAAAAGCCTTAGTTTTACGTAAATACGCAAGATTAATGCGTTTCGAGCCGCCGAACAAGTACCCATCGAATGCAAAGTCGTTGCATATCGAAATCGATCATTAGCGTTTTGCATCTGCTGTAGGTTCTCCGGTTCGTAATATGAGATCAAAAAGTTTTAGTTTTACGTAAATACGCCAGGTTAATGCGTTTCGAGCCGCCAAACAAGCCCCCATCGAATGCAAATTCGCCTTATATCGAAATCGAACGTTACCTTTTTGCGTCTGCTGTAGGTGTTCCGGTTCGTAATATCAGATCAAAAAGTCTCAATTTTGCGTAAATTCGCAAGATTCATGCGTTTTAGGCCGCCAAACAAGTACCCATCGAATGCAAATTCGCTTTAATCCGGAATCGAACATTAGCGTTTTGCGTCTGCTGTAGGTGTTCCAGCTCGTAATATGAGATCAAAAAGCCTTAGTTTTACGTAAATACGCAGGATTCATGCGTTTTAGGGCGTCAAACAAGTCCCAGTCGAATGCAAAGTCGCTTTATATCGAAATCGAACATTAGCTTTTTGCTCCGGCTGTAGGTGTTCCAACTCGTAATATGAGATCAAAAAGTCTTAATTTTACGTAAATACGCAAGATTCATGCGTTTTAGGCCGCCAAACAAGTTTCATCGAAAGCAAAGTCGCTGTATATCGAAATCGAACATTAGCGTTTTGCGTCTGCTGTAGGTTTTCCGGTTCGTAATATGAGATCAAAAAGTTTTAGTTTTACGTAAATACGCAAGGTTAATGCGTTTTGCGCCGCCAAACAAGCCCCCATCGTATTTAAATACGCTTTATATTGTAATCGAACAGTAGCGGTTTGCTTCGGCTGTAGGTGTTCCAGATAATAATATGAGATCAAAAAGCCTTAGTTTTACGTAAATACGCAAGATTGATGCGTTTCTAGCCGCCGAACTAGACCCCATCGAATTTAAATTCGCTTTATATCGAAATCGAACATAAGCGTTTTGCTCCGGCTGTAGGTGTTCCAACTCGTAATATGAGATCAAAAAGTCTTAATTTTCCGTAAATACGCAAGATTCATGCGTTTCGAGCCACTAAAGAAGCCCCCATCGATTGCAAATTCGCGTTATATCGAAATCGAACATTAATGTTTTGCTTCGGCTGTAGGTATTCCAGCTCGTAATATGAGATCAAAAAGCCTTAGTTTTACGTAAATACTTAAAATTGATGCGTTTCAAGAAGCCACACAAGTCCCCATCGAATGCAAATTCGCTTTAATCCGGAATCGAACATTAGCGTTTTGCATCTGCTGTAGGTGTTCCAGCTCGTAATATGAGATCAAAAAGCCTTAGTTTTACGTAAATACGCAGGATTCATGCGTTTTAGGGCGCCAAACAAGTCCCAGTCGAATGCAAAGTCGCTTTATATCGAAATCGAACATTAGCTTTTTGCTCCGGCTGTAGGTGTTCCAACTCGTAATATGAGATCAAAAAGTCTTAATTTTACGTAAATACGTAAGATTCATGCGTTTTAGGCCGCCAAACAAGTACCCATCGAATGCAAAGTCGCTGTATATCGAAATAGAAAATTAGCGTTTTGCTTCGGCTGTAGGTGTTCCAACTCGTAATATGAGATCAGAAAGTCTTAATTTTACGTAAATACGCAAGATTCATGCGTTTTAGGCCGCCAAACAAGTAACCATCGAATGCAAATTCGCTTTAATCCGGAATCGAACATTAGCGTTTTGCGTCTGCTGTAGGTGTTCCAGCTCGTAATATGAGATCAAAAAACCTTAGTTTTACGTAAATACGCAAGATTCATGAGTTTCAAGAAGCCACACAAGTCCCCATCGAATGCAAAGTCGCTTTATATCGAAACGAACATTAGAGTTTTGCTCCGGCTGTAGTGTTTCAACTCGTAATATGAGATCAAAAGTCTTAATTTTACGTAAATACGCAAGATTCATGCGTTTTAGGCCGCCAAACAAGTACCCATCGAATGCAAAGTCGCTGTATATCGAAATAGAACATTAGCGTTTTGCGTCTTCTGTAGGTTTTCCGGTTCGTAATATGAGATCAAAAAGTTTTTAGTTTTACGTAAATACGCAAGGATAATGCGTTTTCGAGCCGCCAAACAAGTACCCATCGAATGCAAACTCGTTGTATATCGAAATCGAACATTAACGTTTTGCTTCGGCTATAGGTGTTCCACGTCGTAATATGTGATCAAAAAACCTTAGTTTTACGTAAATACGCAAGATTCATGAGTTTCAAGAAGCCACACAAGTCCCCATCGAATGCAAAGTCGCTTTATATCGAAACGAACATTAGAGTTTTGCTCCGGCTGTAGGTGTTTCAACTCGTAATATGAGATCAAAAAGTCTTAATTTTACGTAAATACGCAAGATTCATGCGTTTTAGGCCGCCAAACAAGTCCCAGTCGAATGCAAAGTCGCTTTATATCGAAATCGAACATTAGCTTTTTGCTCCGGCTGTAGGTGTTCCAACTCGTAATATGAGATCAAAAAGACTTAATTTTACGTAAATACGTAAGATTCATGCGTTTTAGGCCGCCAAACAAGTACCCATCGAATGCAAAGTCGCTGTATATCGAAATAGAAAATTAGCGTTTTGCTTCGGCTGTAGGGTGTTCCAACTCGTAATATGAGATCAGAAAGTCTTAATTTTACGTAAATACGCAAGATTCATGCGTTTTAGGCCGCCAAACAAGTAACCATCGAATGCAAATTCGCTTTAATCCGGAATCGAACATTAGCGTTTTGCGTCTGCTGTAGGTGTTCCAGCTCGTAATATGAGATCAAAAAGCCTTAGTTTTACGTAAATACGCAGGATTCATGCGTTTTAGGGCGCCAAACAAGTCCCAGTCGAATGCAAAGTCGCTTTATATCGAAATCGAACATTAGCTTTTTGCTCCGGCTGTAGGTGTTCCAACTCGTAATATGAGATCAAAAAGTCTTAATTTTACGTAAATACGCAAGATTCATGCGTTTTAGGCCGCCAAACAAGTACCCATCGAATGCAAAGTCGCTGTATATCGAAATAGAACATTAGCGTTTTGCGTCTTCTGTATGTTTTCCGGTTCGTAATATGAGATCAAAAAGTTTTAGTTTTACGTAAATACGCAAGGATAATGCGTTTCGAGCCGCCAAACAAGTACCCATCGAATGCAAACTCGTTGTATATCGAAATCGAACATTAACGTTTTGCTTCGGCTATAGGTGTTCCACGTCGTAATATGAGATCAAAAAACCTTAGTTTTACGTAAATACGCAAGATTCATGAGTTTCAAGAAGCCACACAAGTCCCCATCGAATGCAAAGTCGCTTTATATCGAAACGAACATTAGAGTTTTGCTCCGGCTGTAGGTGTTTCAACTCGTAATATGAGATCAAAAAGTCTTAATTTTACGTAAATACGCAAGATTCATGCGTTTTAGGCCGCCAAACAAGTACCCATCGAATGCAAAGTCGCTGTATATCGAAATAGAACATTAGCGTTTTGCGTCTTCTGTAGGTTTTCCGGTTCGTAATATGAGATCAAAAAGTTTTAGTTTTACGTAAATACGCAAGGATAATGCGTTTCGAGCCGCCAAACAAGTACCCATCGAATGCAAACTCGTTGTATATCGAAATCGAACATTAACGTTTTGCTTCGGCTATAGGTGTTCCACGTCGTAATATGTGATCAAAAAACCTTAGTTTTACGTAAATACGCAAGATTCATGAGTTTCAAGAAGCCACACAAGTCCCCATCGAATGCAAAGTCGCTTTATATCGAAACGAACATTAGAGTTTTGCTCCGGCTGTAGGTGTTTCAACTCGTAATATGAGATCAAAAAGTCTTAATTTTACGTAAATACGCAAGATTCATGCGTTTTAGGCCGCCAGACAAGTCCCCATCGAATGCAAAGTCGCTTTATATCGAAACGAACATTAGAGTTTTGCTCCGGCTGTAGGTGTTTCAACTCGTAATATGAGATCAAAAAGTCTTAATTTTACGTAAATACGCAAGATTCATGCGTTTCGAGCCACTAAAGAAGCCCCCATCGATTGCAAATTCGCGTTATATCGAAATCGAACATTAATGTTTTGCTTCGGCTGTAGGTATTCCAGCTCGTAATATGAGATCAAAAAGCCTTAGTTTTACATAAATACTCAAAATTGATGCGTTTCAAGAAGCCACACAAGTCCCCATCGAATGCAAATTCGCTTTAATCCGGAATCGAACATTAGCGTTTTGCGTCTGCTGTAGGTGTTCCAGCTCGTAATATGAGATCAAAAAGCCTTAGTTTTACGTAAATACGCAGGATTCATGCGTTTTAGGGCGCCAAACAAGTCCCAGTCGAATGCAAAGTCGCTTTATATCGAAATCGAACATTAGCTTTTTGCTCCGGCTGTAGGTGTTCCAACTCGTAATATGAGATCAAAAAGTCTTAATTTTACGTAAATACGCAAGATTCATGCGTTTTAGGCCGCCAAACAAGTACCCATCGAATGCAAAGTCGCTGTATATCGAAATAGAACATTAGCGTTTTGCGTCTTCTGTATGTTTTCCGGTTCGTAATATGAGATCAAAAAGTTTTAGTTTTACGTAAATACGCAAGGATAATGCGTTTCGAGCCGCCAAACAAGTACCCATCGAATGCAAACTCGTTGTATATCGAAATCGAACATTAACGTTTTGCTTCGGCTATAGGTGTTCCACGTCGTAATATGAGATCAAAAAACCTTAGTTTTACGTAAATACGCAAGATTCATGAGTTTCAAGAAGCCACACAAGTCCCCATCGAATGCAAAGTCGCTTTATATCGAAACGAACATTAGAGTTTTGCTCCGGCTGTAGGTGTTTCAACTCGTAATATGAGATCAAAAAGTCTTAATTTTACGTAAATACGCAAGATTCATGCGTTTTAGGCCGCCAAACAAGTACCCATCGAATGCAAAGTCGCTGTATATCGAAATAGAACATTAGCGTTTTGCGTCTTCTGTAGGTTTTCCGGTTCGTAATATGAGATCAAAAAGTTTTAGTTTTACGTAAATACGCAAGGATAATGCGTTTCGAGCCGCCAAACAAGTACCCATCGAATGCAAACTCGTTGTATATCGAAATCGAACATTAACGTTTTGCTTCGGCTATAGGTGTTCCACGTCGTAATATGTGATCAAAAAACCTTAGTTTTACGTAAATACGCAAGATTCATGAGTTTCAAGAAGCCACACAAGTCCCCATCGAATGCAAAGTCGCTTTATATCGAAACGAACATTAGAGTTTTGCTCCGGCTGTAGGTGTTTCAACTCGTAATATGAGATCAAAAAGTCTTAATTTTACGTAAATACGCAAGATTCATGCGTTTTAGGCCGCCAAACAAGTCCCCATCGAATGCAAAGTCGCTTTATATCGAAACGAACATTAGAGTTTTGCTCCGGCTGTAGGTGTTTCAACTCGTAATATGAGATCAAATAGTCTTAATTTTACGTAAATACGCAAGATTCATGCGTTTTAGGCCGCCAAACAAGTCCCCATCGAATGCAAAGTCGCTGTATATCGAAATCGAACATTAGCGTTTTGCGTCTGCTGTAGTTTTTCCGGTTCGTAATATGAGATCAAAAAGTTTTAGTTTTACGTAAATACGCAAGGTTAATGCGTTTTGCGCCGCCAAACAAGCCCCCATCGTATTTAAATACGCTTTATATTGTAATCGAACGTTAGCGGTTTGCTTCGGCTGTAGGTGTTCCAGATAATAATATGAGATCAAAAAGCCTTAGTTTTACGTAAATACGCAAGATTGATGCGTTTCTAGCCGCCGAACTAGACCCCATCGAATTTAAATTCGCTTTATATCGAAATCGAACACAAGCGTTTTGCTCCGGCTGTAGGTGTTCCAACTCGTAATATGAGATCAAAAAGCCTTAGTTTTACGTAAATACGCAAGATTAATGCGTTTCGAGCCGCCGAACAAGTACCCATCGAATGCAAAGTCGTTGCATATCGAAATCGATCATTAGCGTTTTGCATCTGCTGTAGGTTCTCCGGTTCGTAATATGAGATCAAAAAGTTTTAGTTTTACGTAAATACGCCAGGTTAATGCGTTTCGAGCCGCCAAACAAGCCCCCATCGAATGCAAATTCGCCTTATATCGAAATCGAACGTTACCTTTTTGCGTCTGCTGTAGGTGTTCCGGTTCGTAATATCAGATCAAAAAGTCTCAATTTTGCGTAAATTCGCAAGATTCATGCGTTTTAGGCCGCCAAACAAGTACCCATCGAATGCAAATTCGCTTTAATCCGGAATCGAACATTAGCGTTTTGCGTCTGCTGTAGGTGTTCCAGCTCGTAATATGAGATCAAAAAGCCTTAGTTTTACGTAAATACGCAGGATTCATGCGTTTTAGGGCGTCAAACAAGTCCCAGTCGAATGCAAAGTCGCTTTATATCGAAATCGAACATTAGCTTTTTGCTCCGGCTGTAGGTGTTCCAACTCGTAATATGAGATCAAAAAGTCTTAATTTTACGTAAATACGCAAGATTCATGCGTTTTAGGCCGCCAAACAAGTTTCATCGAAAGCAAAGTCGCTGTATATCGAAATCGAACATTAGCGTTTTGCGTCTGCTGTAGGTTTTCCGGTTCGTAATATGAGATCAAAAAGTTTTAGTTTTACGTAAATACGCAAGGTTAATGCGTTTTGCGCCGCCAAACAAGCCCCCATCGTATTTAAATACGCTTTATATTGTAATCGAACAGTAGCGGTTTGCTTCGGCTGTAGGTGTTCCAGATAATAATATGAGATCAAAAAGCCTTAGTTTTACGTAAATACGCAAGATTGATGCGTTTCTAGCCGCCGAACTAGACCCCATCGAATTTAAATTCGCTTTATATCGAAATCGAACATAAGCGTTTTGCTCCGGCTGTAGGTGTTCCAACTCGTAATATGAGATCAAAAAGTCTTAATTTTCCGTAAATACGCAAGATTCATGCGTTTCGAGCCACTAAAGAAGCCCCCATCGATTGCAAATTCGCGTTATATCGAAATCGAACATTAATGTTTTGCTTCGGCTGTAGGTATTCCAGCTCGTAATATGAGATCAAAAAGCCTTAGTTTTACGTAAATACTTAAAATTGATGCGTTTCAAGAAGCCACACAAGTCCCCATCGAATGCAAATTCGCTTTAATCCGGAATCGAACATTAGCGTTTTGCATCTGCTGTAGGTGTTCCAGCTCGTAATATGAGATCAAAAAGCCTTAGTTTTACGTAAATACGCAGGATTCATGCGTTTTAGGGCGCCAAACAAGTCCCAGTCGAATGCAAAGTCGCTTTATATCGAAATCGAACATTAGCTTTTTGCTCCGGCTGTAGGTGTTCCAACTCGTAATATGAGATCAAAAAGTCTTAATTTTACGTAAATACGTAAGATTCATGCGTTTTAGGCCGCCAAACAAGTACCCATCGAATGCAAAGTCGCTGTATATCGAAATAGAAAATTAGCGTTTTGCTTCGGCTGTAGGTGTTCCAACTCGTAATATGAGATCAGAAAGTCTTAATTTTACGTAAATACGCAAGATTCATGCGTTTTAGGCCGCCAAACAAGTAACCATCGAATGCAAATTCGCTTTAATCCGGAATCGAACATTAGCGTTTTGCGTCTGCTGTAGGTGTTCCAGCTCGTAATATGAGATCAAAAAACCTTAGTTTTACGTAAATACGCAAGATTCATGAGTTTCAAGAAGCCACACAAGTCCCCATCGAATGCAAAGTCGCTTTATATCGAAACGAACATTAGAGTTTTGCTCCGGCTGTAGGTGTTTCAACTCGTAATATGAGATCAAAAAGTCTTAATTTTACGTAAATACGCAAGATTCATGCGTTTTAGGCCGCCAAACAAGTACCCATCGAATGCAAAGTCGCTGTATATCGAAATAGAACATTAGCGTTTTGCGTCTTCTGTAGGTTTTCCGGTTCGTAATATGAGATCAAAAAGTTTTAGTTTTACGTAAATACGCAAGGATAATGCGTTTCGAGCCGCCAAACAAGTACCCATCGAATGCAAACTCGTTGTATATCGAAATCGAACATTAACGTTTTGCTTCGGCTATAGGTGTTCCACGTCGTAATATGTGATCAAAAAACCTTAGTTTTACGTAAATACGCAAGATTCATGAGTTTCAAGAAGCCACACAAGTCCCCATCGAATGCAAAGTCGCTTTATATCGAAACGAACATTAGAGTTTTGCTCCGGCTGTAGGTGTTTCAACTCGTAATATGAGATCAAAAAGTCTTAATTTTACGTAAATACGCAAGATTCATGCGTTTTAGGCCGCCAAACAAGTCCCAGTCGAATGCAAAGTCGCTTTATATCGAAATCGAACATTAGCTTTTTGCTCCGGCTGTAGGTGTTCCAACTCGTAATATGAGATCAAAAAGACTTAATTTTACGTAAATACGTAAGATTCATGCGTTTTAGGCCGCCAAACAAGTACCCATCGAATGCAAAGTCGCTGTATATCGAAATAGAAAATTAGCGTTTTGCTTCGGCTGTAGGTGTTCCAACTCGTAATATGAGATCAGAAAGTCTTAATTTTACGTAAATACGCAAGATTCATGCGTTTTAGGCCGCCAAACAAGTAACCATCGAATGCAAATTCGCTTTAATCCGGAATCGAACATTAGCGTTTTGCGTCTGCTGTAGGTGTTCCAGCTCGTAATATGAGATCAAAAAGCCTTAGTTTTACGTAAATACGCAGGATTCATGCGTTTTAGGGCGCCAAACAAGTCCCAGTCGAATGCAAAGTCGCTTTATATCGAAATCGAACATTAGCTTTTTGCTCCGGCTGTAGGTGTTCCAACTCGTAATATGAGATCAAAAAGTCTTAATTTTACGTAAATACGCAAGATTCATGCGTTTTAGGCCGCCAAACAAGTACCCATCGAATGCAAAGTCGCTGTATATCGAAATAGAACATTAGCGTTTTGCGTCTTCTGTATGTTTTCCGGTTCGTAATATGAGATCAAAAAGTTTTAGTTTTACGTAAATACGCAAGGATAATGCGTTTCGAGCCGCCAAACAAGTACCCATCGAATGCAAACTCGTTGTATATCGAAATCGAACATTAACGTTTTGCTTCGGCTATAGGTGTTCCACGTCGTAATATGAGATCAAAAAACCTTAGTTTTACGTAAATACGCAAGATTCATGAGTTTCAAGAAGCCACACAAGTCCCCATCGAATGCAAAGTCGCTTTATATCGAAACGAACATTAGAGTTTTGCTCCGGCTGTAGGTGTTTCAACTCGTAATATGAGATCAAAAAGTCTTAATTTTACGTAAATACGCAAGATTCATGCGTTTTAGGCCGCCAAACAAGTACCCATCGAATGCAAAGTCGCTGTATATCGAAATAGAACATTAGCGTTTTGCGTCTTCTGTAGGTTTTCCGGTTCGTAATATGAGATCAAAAAGTTTTAGTTTTACGTAAATACGCAAGGATAATGCGTTTCGAGCCGCCAAACAAGTACCCATCGAATGCAAACTCGTTGTATATCGAAATCGAACATTAACGTTTTGCTTCGGCTATAGGTGTTCCACGTCGTAATATGTGATCAAAAAACCTTAGTTTTACGTAAATACGCAAGATTCATGAGTTTCAAGAAGCCACACAAGTCCCCATCGAATGCAAAGTCGCTTTATATCGAAACGAACATTAGAGTTTTGCTCCGGCTGTAGGTGTTTCAACTCGTAATATGAGATCAAAAAGTCTTAATTTTACGTAAATACGCAAGATTCATGCGTTTTAGGCCGCCAAACAAGTCCCCATCGAATGCAAAGTCGCTTTATATCGAAACGAACATTAGAGTTTTGCTCCGGCTGTAGGTGTTTCAACTCGTAATATGAGATCAAAAAGTCTTAATTTTACGTAAATACGCAAGATTCATGCGTTTCGAGCCACTAAAGAAGCCCCCATCGATTGCAAATTCGCGTTATATCGAAATCGAACATTAATGTTTTGCTTCGGCTGTAGGTATTCCAGCTCGTAATATGAGATCAAAAAGCCTTAGTTTTACATAAATACTCAAAATTGATGCGTTTCAAGAAGCCACACAAGTCCCCATCGAATGCAAATTCGCTTTAATCCGGAATCGAACATTAGCGTTTTGCGTCTGCTGTAGGTGTTCCAGCTCGTAATATGAGATCAAAAAGCCTTAGTTTTACGTAAATACGCAGGATTCATGCGTTTTAGGGCGCCAAACAAGTCCCAGTCGAATGCAAAGTCGCTTTATATCGAAATCGAACATTAGCTTTTTGCTCCGGCTGTAGGTGTTCCAACTCGTAATATGAGATCAAAAAGTCTTAATTTTACGTAAATACGCAAGATTCATGCGTTTTAGGCCGCCAAACAAGTACCCATCGAATGCAAAGTCGCTGTATATCGAAATAGAACATTAGCGTTTTGCGTCTTCTGTATGTTTTCCGGTTCGTAATATGAGATCAAAAAGTTTTAGTTTTACGTAAATACGCAAGGATAATGCGTTTCGAGCCGCCAAACAAGTACCCATCGAATGCAAACTCGTTGTATATCGAAATCGAACATTAACGTTTTGCTTCGGCTATAGGTGTTCCACGTCGTAATATGAGATCAAAAAACCTTAGTTTTACGTAAATACGCAAGATTCATGAGTTTCAAGAAGCCACACAAGTCCCCATCGAATGCAAAGTCGCTTTATATCGAAACGAACATTAGAGTTTTGCTCCGGCTGTAGGTGTTTCAACTCGTAATATGAGATCAAAAAGTCTTAATTTTACGTAAATACGCAAGATTCATGCGTTTTAGGCCGCCAAACAAGTACCCATCGAATGCAAAGTCGCTGTATATCGAAATAGAACATTAGCGTTTTGCGTCTTCTGTAGGTTTTCCGGTTCGTAATATGAGATCAAAAAGTTTTAGTTTTACGTAAATACGCAAGGATAATGCGTTTCGAGCCGCCAAACAAGTACCCATCGAATGCAAACTCGTTGTATATCGAAATCGAACATTAACGTTTTGCTTCGGCTATAGGTGTTCCACGTCGTAATATGTGATCAAAAAACCTTAGTTTTACGTAAATACGCAAGATTCATGAGTTTCAAGAAGCCACACAAGTCCCCATCGAATGCAAAGTCGCTTTATATCGAAACGAACATTAGAGTTTTGCTCCGGCTGTAGGTGTTTCAACTCGTAATATGAGATCAAAAAGTCTTAATTTTACGTAAATACGCAAGATTCATGCGTTTTAGGCCGCCAAACAAGTCCCCATCGAATGCAAAGTCGCTTTATATCGAAACGAACATTAGAGTTTTGCTCCGGCTGTAGGTGTTTCAACTCGTAATATGAGATCAAATAGTCTTAATTTTACGTAAATACGCAAGATTCATGCGTTTTAGGCCGCCAAACAAGTCCCCATCGAATGCAAAGTCGCTGTATATCGAAATCGAACATTAGCGTTTTGCGTCTGCTGTAGTTTTTCCGGTTCGTAATATGAGATCAAAAAGTTTTAGTTTTACGTAAATACGCAAGGTTAATGCGTTTTGCGCCGCCAAACAAGCCCCCATCGTATTTAAATACGCTTTATATTGTAATCGAACGTTAGCGGTTTGCTTCGGCTGTAGGTGTTCCAGATAATAATATGAGATCAAAAAGCCTTAGTTTTACGTAAATACGCAAGATTGATGCGTTTCTAGCCGCCGAACTAGACCCCATCGAATTTAAATTCGCTTTATATCGAAATCGAACACAAGCGTTTTGCTCCGGCTGTAGGTGTTCCAACTCGTAATATGAGATCAAAAAGCCTTAGTTTTACGTAAATACGCAAGATTAATGCGTTTCGAGCCGCCGAACAAGTACCCATCGAATGCAAAGTCGTTGCATATCGAAATCGATCATTAGCGTTTTGCATCTGCTGTAGGTTCTCCGGTTCGTAATATGAGATCAAAAAGTTTTAGTTTTACGTAAATACGCCAGGTTAATGCGTTTCGAGCCGCCAAACAAGCCCCCATCGAATGCAAATTCGCCTTATATCGAAATCGAACGTTACCTTTTTGCGTCTGCTGTAGGTGTTCCGGTTCGTAATATCAGATCAAAAAGTCTCAATTTTGCGTAAATTCGCAAGATTCATGCGTTTTAGGCCGCCAAACAAGTACCCATCGAATGCAAATTCGCTTTAATCCGGAATCGAACATTAGCGTTTTGCGCTGCTGTAGGTGTTCCAGCTCGTAATATGAGATCAAAAAGCCTTAGTTTTACGTAAATACGCAGGATTCATGCGTTTTAGGGCGTCAAACAAGTCCCAGTCGAATGCAAAGTCGCTTTATATCGAAATCGAACATTAGCTTTTTGCTCCGGCTGTAGGTGTTCCAACTCGTAATATGAGATCAAAAAGTCTTAATTTTACGTAAATACGCAAGATTCATGCGTTTTAGGCCGCCAAACAAGTTTCATCGAAAGCAAAGTCGCTGTATATCGAAATCGAACATTAGCGTTTTGCGTCTGCTGTAGGTTTTCCGGTTCGTAATATGAGATCAAAAAGTTTTAGTTTTACGTAAATACGCAAGGTTAATGCGTTTTGCGCCGCCAAACAAGCCCCCATCGTATTTAAATACGCTTTATATTGTAATCGAACAGTAGCGGTTTGCTTCGGCTGTAGGTGTTCCAGATAATAATATGAGATCAAAAAGCCTTAGTTTTACGTAAATACGCAAGATTGATGCGTTTCTAGCCGCCGAACTAGACCCCATCGAATTTAAATTCGCTTTATATCGAAATCGAACATAAGCGTTTTGCTCCGGCTGTAGGTGTTCCAACTCGTAATATGAGATCAAAAAGTCTTAATTTTCCGTAAATACGCAAGATTCATGCGTTTCGAGCCACTAAAGAAGCCCCCATCGATTGCAAATTCGCGTTATATCGAAATCGAACATTAATGTTTTGCTTCGGCTGTAGGTATTCCAGCTCGTAATATGAGATCAAAAAGCCTTAGTTTTACGTAAATACTTAAAATTGATGCGTTTCAAGAAGCCACACAAGTCCCCATCGAATGCAAATTCGCTTTAATCCGGAATCGAACATTAGCGTTTTGCATCTGCTGTAGGTGTTCCAGCTCGTAATATGAGATCAAAAAGCCTTAGTTTTACGTAAATACGCAGGATTCATGCGTTTTAGGGCGCCAAACAAGTCCCAGTCGAATGCAAAGTCGCTTTATATCGAAATCGAACATTAGCTTTTTGCTCCGGCTGTAGGTGTTCCAACTCGTAATATGAGATCAAAAAGTCTTAATTTTACGTAAATACGTAAGATTCATGCGTTTTAGGCCGCCAAACAAGTACCCATCGAATGCAAAGTCGCTGTATATCGAAATAGAAAATTAGCGTTTTGCTTCGGCTGTAGGTGTTCCAACTCGTAATATGAGATCAGAAAGTCTTAATTTTACGTAAATACGCAAGATTCATGCGTTTTAGGCCGCCAAACAAGTAACCATCGAATGCAAATTCGCTTTAATCCGGAATCGAACATTAGCGTTTTGCGTCTGCTGTAGGTGTTCCAGCTCGTAATATGAGATCAAAAAACCTTAGTTTTACGTAAATACGCAAGATTCATGAGTTTCAAGAAGCCACACAAGTCCCCATCGAATGCAAAGTCGCTTTATATCGAAACGAACATTAGAGTTTTGCTCCGGCTGTAGGTGTTTCAACTCGTAATATGAGATCAAAAAGTCTTAATTTTACGTAAATACGCAAGATTCATGCGTTTTAGGCCGCCAAACAAGTACCCATCGAATGCAAAGTCGCTGTATATCGAAATAGAACATTAGCGTTTTGCGTCTTCTGTAGGTTTTCCGGTTCGTAATATGAGATCAAAAAGTTTTAGTTTTACGTAAATACGCAAGGATAATGCGTTTCGAGCCGCCAAACAAGTACCCATCGAATGCAAACTCGTTGTATATCGAAATCGAACATTAACGTTTTGCTTCGGCTATAGGTGTTCCACGTCGTAATATGTGATCAAAAAACCTTAGTTTTACGTAAATACGCAAGATTCATGAGTTTCAAGAAGCCACACAAGTCCCCATCGAATGCAAAGTCGCTTTATATCGAAACGAACATTAGAGTTTTGCTCCGGCTGTAGGTGTTTCAACTCGTAATATGAGATCAAAAAGTCTTAATTTTACGTAAATACGCAAGATTCATGCGTTTTAGGCCGCCAAACAAGTCCCAGTCGAATGCAAAGTCGCTTTATATCGAAATCGAACATTAGCTTTTTGCTCCGGCTGTAGGTGTTCCAACTCGTAATATGAGATCAAAAAGACTTAATTTTACGTAAATACGTAAGATTCATGCGTTTTAGGCCGCCAAACAAGTACCCATCGAATGCAAAGTCGCTGTATATCGAAATAGAAAATTAGCGTTTTGCTTCGGCTGTAGGTGTTCCAACTCGTAATATGAGATCAGAAAGTCTTAATTTTACGTAAATACGCAAGATTCATGCGTTTTAGGCCGCCAAACAAGTAACCATCGAATGCAAATTCGCTTTAATCCGGAATCGAACATTAGCGTTTTGCGTCTGCTGTAGGTGTTCCAGCTCGTAATATGAGATCAAAAAGCCTTAGTTTTACGTAAATACGCAGGATTCATGCGTTTTAGGGCGCCAAACAAGTCCCAGTCGAATGCAAAGTCGCTTTATATCGAAATCGAACATTAGCTTTTTGCTCCGGCTGTAGGTGTTCCAACTCGTAATATGAGATCAAAAAGTCTTAATTTTACGTAAATACGCAAGATTCATGCGTTTTAGGCCGCCAAACAAGTACCCATCGAATGCAAAGTCGCTGTATATCGAAATAGAACATTAGCGTTTTGCGTCTTCTGTATGTTTTCCGGTTCGTAATATGAGATCAAAAAGTTTTAGTTTTACGTAAATACGCAAGGATAATGCGTTTCGAGCCGCCAAACAAGTACCCATCGAATGCAAACTCGTTGTATATCGAAATCGAACATTAACGTTTTGCTTCGGCTATAGGTGTTCCACGTCGTAATATGAGATCAAAAAACCTTAGTTTTACGTAAATACGCAAGATTCATGAGTTTCAAGAAGCCACACAAGTCCCCATCGAATGCAAAGTCGCTTTATATCGAAACGAACATTAGAGTTTTGCTCCGGCTGTAGGTGTTTCAACTCGTAATATGAGATCAAAAAGTCTTAATTTTACGTAAATACGCAAGATTCATGCGTTTTAGGCCGCCAAACAAGTACCCATCGAATGCAAAGTCGCTGTATATCGAAATAGAACATTAGCGTTTTGCGTCTTCTGTAGGTTTTCCGGTTCGTAATATGAGATCAAAAAGTTTTAGTTTTACGTAAATACGCAAGGATAATGCGTTTCGAGCCGCCAAACAAGTACCCATCGAATGCAAACTCGTTGTATATCGAAATCGAACATTAACGTTTTGCTTCGGCTATAGGTGTTCCACGTCGTAATATGTGATCAAAAAACCTTAGTTTTACGTAAATACGCAAGATTCATGAGTTTCAAGAAGCCACACAAGTCCCCATCGAATGCAAAGTCGCTTTATATCGAAACGAACATTAGAGTTTTGCTCCGGCTGTAGGTGTTTCAACTCGTAATATGAGATCAAAAAGTCTTAATTTTACGTAAATACGCAAGATTCATGCGTTTTAGGCCGCCAAACAAGTCCCCATCGAATGCAAAGTCGCTTTATATCGAAACGAACATTAGAGTTTTGCTCCGGCTGTAGGTGTTTCAACTCGTAATATGAGATCAAAAAGTCTTAATTTTACGTAAATACGCAAGATTCATGCGTTTTAGGCCGCCAAACAAGTCCCCATCGAATGCAAAGTCGCTGTATATCGAAATCGAACATTAGCGTTTTGCGTCTGCTGTAGTTTTTCCGGTTCGTAATATGAGATCAAAAAGTTTTAGTTTTACGTAAATACGCAAGGTTAATGCGTTTTGCGCCGCCAAACAAGCCCCCATCGTATTTAAATACGCTTTATATTGTAATCGAACGTGAGCGGTTTGCTTCGGCTGTAGGTGTTCCAGATAATAATATGAGATCAAAAAGCCTTAGTTTTACGTAAATACGCAAGATTGATGCGTTTCTAGCCGCCGAACTAGACCCCATCGAATTTAAATTCGCTTTATATCGAAATCGAACACAAGCGTTTTGCTCCGGCTGTAGGTGTTCCAACTCGTAATATGAGATCAAAAAGCCTTAGTTTTACGTAAATACGCAAGATTAATGCGTTTCGAGCCGCCGAACAAGTACCCATCGAATGCAAAGTCGTTGCATATCGAAATCGAACATTAGCGTTTTGCATCTGCTGTAGGTTCTCCGGTTCGTAATATGAGATCAAAAAGTTTTAGTTTTACGTAAATACGCCAGGTTAATGCGTTTCGAGCCGCCAAACAAGCCCCCATCGAATGCAAATTCGCCTTATATCGAAATCGAACGTTACCTTTTTGCGTCTGCTGTAGGTGTTCCGGTTCGTAATATGAGATCAAAAAGTTTTAGTGTTACGTAAATATGCCAGGTTAATGCGTTTCGAGCCGCCAAACAAGCCCCCATCGAATGCAAATTCGCCTTATATCGAAATCGAACGTTACCTTTTTGCGTCTGCTGTAGGTGTTCCGGTTCGTAATATCAGATCAAAAAGTCTCAATTTTGCGTAAATTCGCAAGATTCATGCGTTTTAGGCCGCCAAACAAGTACCCATCGAATGCAAAGTCGTTGTATATCGAAATTTAACATTAGCGTTTTGCGTCTGCTGTAGGTTTTCCGGTTCGTAATATGAGATCTAAAAGTTTTAGTTTTACGTAAATACGTAAGGTTAATGCGTTTTAAGCCGCCAAACAAGCCTCCATCGTATTTAACTTCGCTTTATATTATACTCGAACATTAACGGTTTGCTTCGGCTGTAGGTGTTCTAGATAATAATATGAGATCAAAAAGCCTTGGTTTTACGTAAATACGCAAGATTCATGCGCTTCGAGCCGCCAAACAAGGCCCTATCAAATGCAAAGTCGCTTTAGATTGAAATCGAACATTAGCGTTTTGCTTCGGCTATAGGTGTTCCACCTTGTGATATGAGATCAAAAAGCCTTAGTTTTACGTGAATACGCAAGATTGATGCATTTCGAGTTGCCGAACAACCCCTCATCGAATGCAAATTCGCCCTATATCGAAATCGAACATTAGCGTTTTGCGTCTGCTCTAGGTTTTCCGGTACGTAATATGAGATCAAAGAGTTTTAGTTTTGCGTAAATACGCAAGATTCATGCGTTTTAGGCCGCCAAACAAGTCCCCATCGAATGCAAAGTCGCTTTATATCGAAACGAACATTAGAGTTTTGCTCCGGCTGTAGGTGTTTCAACTCGTAATATGAGATCAAAAAGTCTTAATTTTACGTAAATACGCAAGATTCATGCGTTTTAGGCCGCCAAACAAGTACCCATCGAATGCAAAGTCGCTGTATATCGAAATAGAACATTAGCGTTTTGCGTCTTCTGTAGGTTTTCCGGTTCGTAATATGAGATCAAAAAGTTTTAGTTTTACGTAAATACGCAAGGATAATGCGTTTCGAGCCGCCAAACAAGTACCCATCGAATGCAAACTCGTTGTATATCGAAATCGAACATTAACGTTTTGCTTCGGCTATAGGTGTTCCACGTCGTAATATGTGATCAAAAAACCTTAGTTTTACGTAAATACGCAAGATTCATGAGTTTCAAGAAGCCACACAAGTCCCCATCGAATGCAAAGTCGCTTTATATCGAAACGAACATTAGAGTTTTGCTCCGGCTGTAGGTGTTTCAACTCGTAATATGAGATCAAAAAGTCTTAATTTTACGTAAATACGCAAGATTCATGCGTTTTAGGCCGCCAAACAAGTCCCCATCGAATGCAAAGTCGCTTTATATCGAAACGAACATTAGAGTTTTGCTCCGGCTGTAGGTGTTTCAACTCGTAATATGAGATCAAAAAGTCTTAATTTTACGTAAATACGCAAGATTCATGCGTTTTAGGCCGCCAAACAAGTCCCCATCGAATGCAAAGTCGCTGTATATCGAAATCGAACATTAGCGTTTTGCGTCTGCTGTAGTTTTTCCGGTTCGTAATATGAGATCAAAAAGTTTTAGTTTTACGTAAATACGCAAGGTTAATGCGTTTTGCGCCGCCAAACAAGCCCCCATCGTATTTAAATACGCTTTATATTGTAATCGAACGTGAGCGGTTTGCTTCGGCTGTAGGTGTTCCAGATAATAATATGAGATCAAAAAGCCTTAGTTTTACGTAAATACGCAAGATTGATGCGTTTCTAGCCGCCGAACTAGACCCCATCGAATTTAAATTCGCTTTATATCGAAATCGAACACAAGCGTTTTGCTCCGGCTGTAGGTGTTCCAACTCGTAATATGAGATCAAAAAGCCTTAGTTTTACGTAAATACGCAAGATTAATGCGTTTCGAGCCGCCGAACAAGTACCCATCGAATGCAAAGTCGTTGCATATCGAAATCGAACATTAGCGTTTTGCATCTGCTGTAGGTTCTCCGGTTCGTAATATGAGATCAAAAAGTTTTAGTTTTACGTAAATACGCCAGGTTAATGCGTTTCGAGCCGCCAAACAAGCCCCCATCGAATGCAAATTCGCCTTATATCGAAATCGAACGTTACCTTTTTGCGTCTGCTGTAGGTGTTCCGGTTCGTAATATCAGATCAAAAAGTCTCAATTTTGCGTAAATTCGCAAGATTCATGCGTTTTAGGCCGCCAAACAAGTACCCATCGAATGCAAATTCGCTTTAATCCGGAATCGAACATTAGCGTTTTGCGTCTGCTGTAGGTGTTCCAGCTCGTAATATGAGATCAAAAAGCCTTAGTTTTACGTAAATACGCAGGATTCATGCGTTTTAGGGCGTCAAACAAGTCCCAGTCGAATGCAAAGTCGCTTTATATCGAAATCGAACATTAGCTTTTTGCTCCGGCTGTAGGTGTTCCAACTCGTAATATGAGATCAAAAAGTCTTAATTTTACGTAAATACGCAAGATTCATGCGTTTTAGGCCGCCAAACAAGTTTCATCGAAAGCAAAGTCGCTGTATATCGAAATCGAACATTAGCGTTTTGCGTCTGCTGTAGGTTTTCCGGTTCGTAATATGAGATCAAAAAGTTTTAGTTTTACGTAAATACGCAAGGTTAATGCGTTTTGCGCCGCCAAACAAGCCCCCATCGTATTTAAATACGCTTTATATTGTAATCGAACAGTAGCGGTTTGCTTCGGCTGTAGGTGTTCCAGATAATAATATGAGATCAAAAAGCCTTAGTTTTACGTAAATACGCAAGATTGATGCGTTTCTAGCCGCCGAACTAGACCCCATCGAATTTAAATTCGCTTTATATCGAAATCGAACATAAGCGTTTTGCTCCGGCTGTAGGTGTTCCAACTCGTAATATGAGATCAAAAAGTCTTAATTTTCCGTAAATACGCAAGATTCATGCGTTTCGAGCCACTAAAGAAGCCCCCATCGATTGCAAATTCGCGTTATATCGAAATCGAACATTAATGTTTTGCTTCGGCTGTAGGTATTCCAGCTCGTAATATGAGATCAAAAAGCCTTAGTTTTACATAAATACTCAAAATTGATGCGTTTCAAGAAGCCACACAAGTCCCCATCGAATGCAAATTCGCTTTAATCCGGAATCGAACATTAGCGTTTTGCGTCTGCTGTAGGTGTTCCAGCTCGTAATATGAGATCAAAAAGCCTTAGTTTTACGTAAATACGCAGGATTCATGCGTTTTAGGGCGCCAAACAAGTCCCAGTCGAATGCAAAGTCGCTTTATATCGAAATCGAACATTAGCTTTTTGCTCCGGCTGTAGGTGTTCCAACTCGTAATATGAGATCAAAAAGTCTTAATTTTACGTAAATACGCAAGATTCATGCGTTTTAGGCCGCCAAACAAGTACCCATCGAATGCAAAGTCGCTGTATATCGAAATAGAACATTAGCGTTTTGCGTCTTCTGTATGTTTTCCGGTTCGTAATATGAGATCAAAAAGTTTTAGTTTTACGTAAATACGCAAGGATAATGCGTTTCGAGCCGCCAAACAAGTACCCATCGAATGCAAACTCGTTGTATATCGAAATCGAACATTAACGTTTTGCTTCGGCTATAGGTGTTCCACGTCGTAATATGAGATCAAAAAACCTTAGTTTTACGTAAATACGCAAGATTCATGAGTTTCAAGAAGCCACACAAGTCCCCATCGAATGCAAAGTCGCTTTATATCGAAACGAACATTAGAGTTTTGCTCCGGCTGTAGGTGTTTCAACTCGTAATATGAGATCAAAAAGTCTTAATTTTACGTAAATACGCAAGATTCATGCGTTTTAGGCCGCCAAACAAGTACCCATCGAATGCAAAGTCGCTGTATATCGAAATAGAACATTAGCGTTTTGCGTCTTCTGTAGGTTTTCCGGTTCGTAATATGAGATCAAAAAGTTTTAGTTTTACGTAAATACGCAAGGATAATGCGTTTCGAGCCGCCAAACAAGTACCCATCGAATGCAAACTCGTTGTATATCGAAATCGAACATTAACGTTTTGCTTCGGCTATAGGTGTTCCACGTCGTAATATGTGATCAAAAAACCTTAGTTTTACGTAAATACGCAAGATTCATGAGTTTCAAGAAGCCACACAAGTCCCCATCGAATGCAAAGTCGCTTTATATCGAAACGAACATTAGAGTTTTGCTCCGGCTGTAGGTGTTTCAACTCGTAATATGAGATCAAAAAGTCTTAATTTTACGTAAATACGCAAGATTCATGCGTTTTAGGCCGCCAAACAAGTCCCCATCGAATGCAAAGTCGCTTTATATCGAAACGAACATTAGAGTTTTGCTCCGGCTGTAGGTGTTTCAACTCGTAATATGAGATCAAAAAGTCTTAATTTTACGTAAATACGCAAGATTCATGCGTTTTAGGCCGCCAAACAAGTCCCCATCGAATGCAAAGTCGCTGTATATCGAAATCGAACATTAGCGTTTTGCGTCTGCTGTAGTTTTTCCGGTTCGTAATATGAGATCAAAAAGTTTTAGTTTTACGTAAATACGCAAGGTTAATGCGTTTTGCGCCGCCAAACAAGCCCCCATCGTATTTAAATACGCTTTATATTGTAATCGAACGTTAGCGGTTTGCTTCGGCTGTAGGTGTTCCAGATAATAATATGAGATCAAAAAGCCTTAGTTTTACGTAAATACGCAAGATTGATGCGTTTCTAGCCGCCGAACTAGACCCCATCGAATTTAAATTCGCTTTATATCGAAATCGAACACAAGCGTTTTGCTCCGGCTGTAGGTGTTCCAACTCGTAATATGAGATCAAAAAGCCTTAGTTTTACGTAAATACGCAAGATTAATGCGTTTCGAGCCGCCGAACAAGTACCCATCGAATGCAAAGTCGTTGCATATCGAAATCGATCATTAGCGTTTTGCATCTGCTGTAGGTTCTCCGGTTCGTAATATGAGATCAAAAAGTTTTAGTTTTACGTAAATACGCCAGGTTAATGCGTTTCGAGCCGCCAAACAAGCCCCCATCGAATGCAAATTCGCCTTATATCGAAATCGAACGTTACCTTTTTGCGTCTGCTGTAGGTGTTCCGGTTCGTAATATCAGATCAAAAAGTCTCAATTTTGCGTAAATTCGCAAGATTCATGCGTTTTAGGCCGCCAAACAAGTACCCATCGAATGCAAATTCGCTTTAATCCGGAATCGAACATTAGCGTTTTGCGTCTGCTGTAGGTGTTCCAGCTCGTAATATGAGATCAAAAAGCCTTAGTTTTACGTAAATACGCAGGATTCATGCGTTTTAGGGCGTCAAACAAGTCCCAGTCGAATGCAAAGTCGCTTTATATCGAAATCGAACATTAGCTTTTTGCTCCGGCTGTAGGTGTTCCAACTCGTAATATGAGATCAAAAAGTCTTAATTTTACGTAAATACGCAAGATTCATGCGTTTTAGGCCGCCAAACAAGTTTCATCGAAAGCAAAGTCGCTGTATATCGAAATCGAACATTAGCGTTTTGCGTCTGCTGTAGGTTTTCCGGTTCGTAATATGAGATCAAAAAGTTTTAGTTTTACGTAAATACGCAAGGTTAATGCGTTTTGCGCCGCCAAACAAGCCCCCATCGTATTTAAATACGCTTTATATTGTAATCGAACAGTAGCGGTTTGCTTCGGCTGTAGGTGTTCCAGATAATAATATGAGATCAAAAAGCCTTAGTTTTACGTAAATACGCAAGATTGATGCGTTTCTAGCCGCCGAACTAGACCCCATCGAATTTAAATTCGCTTTATATCGAAATCGAACATAAGCGTTTT
The DNA here is from genome assembly GCA_964017025.1 of Stenichneumon culpator. Taxonomy (NCBI): domain Eukaryota; kingdom Metazoa; phylum Arthropoda; class Insecta; order Hymenoptera; family Ichneumonidae; genus Stenichneumon; species Stenichneumon culpator. The sequence goes on along the minus strand of OZ024768.1, from coordinate 8,349,866 downwards.
GCTCCGGCTGTAGGTGTTCCAACTCGTAATATGAGATCAAAAAGTCTTAATTTTCCGTAAATACGCAAGATTCATGCGTTTCGAGCCACTAAAGAAGCCCCCATCGATTGCAAATTCGCGTTATATCGAAATCGAACATTAATGTTTTGCTTCGGCTGTAGGTATTCCAGCTCGTAATATGAGATCAAAAAGCCTTAGTTTTACGTAAATACTTAAAATTGATGCGTTTCAAGAAGCCACACAAGTCCCCATCGAATGCAAATTCGCTTTAATCCGGAATCGAACATTAGCGTTTTGCATCTGCTGTAGGTGTTCCAGCTCGTAATATGAGATCAAAAAGCCTTAGTTTTACGTAAATACGCAGGATTCATGCGTTTTAGGGCGCCAAACAAGTCCCAGTCGAATGCAAAGTCGCTTTATATCAAAATCGAACATTAGCTTTTTGCTCCGGCTGTAGGTGTTCCAACTCGTAATATGAGATCAAAAAGTCTTAATTTTACGTAAATACGTAAGATTCATGCGTTTTAGGCCGCCAAACAAGTACCCATCGAATGCAAAGTCGCTGTATATCGAAATAGAAAATTAGCGTTTTGCTTCGGCTGTAGGTGTTCCAACTCGTAATATGAGATCAGAAAGTCTTAATTTTACGTAAATACGCAAGATTCATGCGTTTTAGGCCGCCAAACAAGTAACCATCGAATGCAAATTCGCTTTAATCCGGAATCGAACATTAGCGTTTTGCGTCTGCTGTAGGTGTTCCAGCTCGTAATATGAGATCAAAAAACCTTAGTTTTACGTAAATACGCAAGATTCATGAGTTTCAAGAAGCCACACAAGTCCCCATCGAATGCAAAGTCGCTTTATATCGAAACGAACATTAGAGTTTTGCTCCGGCTGTAGGTGTTTCAACTCGTAATATGAGATCAAAAAGTCTTAATTTTACGTAAATACGCAAGATTCATGCGTTTTAGGCCGCCAAACAAGTACCCATCGAATGCAAAGTCGCTGTATATCGAAATAGAACATTAGCGTTTTGCGTCTTCTGTAGGTTTTCCGGTTCGTAATATGAGATCAAAAAGTTTTAGTTTTACGTAAATACGCAAGGATAATGCGTTTCGAGCCGCCAAACAAGTACCCATCGAATGCAAACTCGTTGTATATCGAAATCGAACATTAACGTTTTGCTTCGGCTATAGGTGTTCCACGTCGTAATATGTGATCAAAAAACCTTAGTTTTACGTAAATACGCAAGATTCATGAGTTTCAAGAAGCCACACAAGTCCCCATCGAATGCAAAGTCGCTTTATATCGAAACGAACATTAGAGTTTTGCTCCGGCTGTAGGTGTTTCAACTCGTAATATGAGATCAAAAAGTCTTAATTTTACGTAAATACGCAAGATTCATGCGTTTTAGGCCGCCAAACAAGTCCCAGTCGAATGCAAAGTCGCTTTATATCGAAATCGAACATTAGCTTTTTGCTCCGGCTGTAGGTGTTCCAACTCGTAATATGAGATCAAAAAGACTTAATTTTACGTAAATACGTAAGATTCATGCGTTTTAGGCCGCCAAACAAGTACCCATCGAATGCAAAGTCGCTGTATATCGAAATAGAAAATTAGCGTTTTGCTTCGGCTGTAGGTGTTCCAACTCGTAATATGAGATCAGAAAGTCTTAATTTTACGTAAATACGCAAGATTCATGCGTTTTAGGCCGCCAAACAAGTAACCATCGAATGCAAATTCGCTTTAATCCGGAATCGAACATTAGCGTTTTGCGTCTGCTGTAGGTGTTCCAGCTCGTAATATGAGATCAAAAAGCCTTAGTTTTACGTAAATACGCAGGATTCATGCGTTTTAGGGCGCCAAACAAGTCCCAGTCGAATGCAAAGTCGCTTTATATCGAAATCGAACATTAGCTTTTTGCTCCGGCTGTAGGTGTTCCAACTCGTAATATGAGATCAAAAAGTCTTAATTTTACGTAAATACGCAAGATTCATGCGTTTTAGGCCGCCAAACAAGTACCCATCGAATGCAAAGTCGCTGTATATCGAAATAGAACATTAGCGTTTTGCGTCTTCTGTATGTTTTCCGGTTCGTAATATGAGATCAAAAAGTTTTAGTTTTACGTAAATACGCAAGGATAATGCGTTTCGAGCCGCCAAACAAGTACCCATCGAATGCAAACTCGTTGTATATCGAAATCGAACATTAACGTTTTGCTTCGGCTATAGGTGTTCCACGTCGTAATATGAGATCAAAAAACCTTAGTTTTACGTAAATACGCAAGATTCATGAGTTTCAAGAAGCCACACAAGTCCCCATCGAATGCAAAGTCGCTTTATATCGAAACGAACATTAGAGTTTTGCTCCGGCTGTAGGTGTTTCAACTCGTAATATGAGATCAAAAAGTCTTAATTTTACGTAAATACGCAAGATTCATGCGTTTTAGGCCGCCAAACAAGTACCCATCGAATGCAAAGTCGCTGTATATCGAAATAGAACATTAGCGTTTTGCGTCTTCTGTAGGTTTTCCGGTTCGTAATATGAGATCAAAAAGTTTTAGTTTTACGTAAATACGCAAGGATAATGCGTTTCGAGCCGCCAAACAAGTACCCATCGAATGCAAACTCGTTGTATATCGAAATCGAACATTAACGTTTTGCTTCGGCTATAGGTGTTCCACGTCGTAATATGTGATCAAAAAACCTTAGTTTTACGTAAATACGCAAGATTCATGAGTTTCAAGAAGCCACACAAGTCCCCATCGAATGCAAAGTCGCTTTATATCGAAACGAACATTAGAGTTTTGCTCCGGCTGTAGGTGTTTCAACTCGTAATATGAGATCAAAAAGTCTTAATTTTACGTAAATACGCAAGATTCATGCGTTTTAGGCCGCCAAACAAGTCCCCATCGAATGCAAAGTCGCTGTATATCGAAATCGAACATTAGCGTTTTGCGTCTGCTGTAGTTTTTCCGGTTCGTAATATGAGATCAAAAAGTTTTAGTTTTACGTAAATACGCAAGGTTAATGCGTTTTGCGCCGCCAAACAAGCCCCCATCGTATTTAAATACGCTTTATATTGTAATCGAACGTTAGCGGTTTGCTTCGGCGGTAGGTGTTCCAGATAATAATATGAGATCAAAAAGCCTTAGTTTTACGTAAATACGCAAGATTGATGCGTTTCTAGCCGCCGAACTAGACCCCATCGAATTTAAATTCGCTTTATATCGAAATCGAACACAAGCGTTTTGCTCCGGCTGTAGGTGTTCCAACTCGTAATATGAGATCAAAAAGCCTTAGTTTTACGTAAATACGCAAGATTAATGCGTTTCGAGCCGCCGAACAAGTACCCATCAAATGCAAAGTTGCTGTATATCGAAATCGAACATTAGCGTTTTGCATCTGCTGTAGGTTCTCCGGTTCGTAATATGAGATCAAAAAGTTTTAGTTTTACGTAAATACGCCAGGTTAATGCGTTTCGAGCCGCCAAACAAGCCCCCATCGAATGCAAATTCGCCTTATATCGAAATCGAACGTTACCTTTTTGCGTCTGCTGTAGGTGTTCCGGTTCGTAATATGAGATCAAAAAGTTTTAGTGTTACGTAAATATGCCAGGTTAATGCGTTTCGAGCCGCCAAACAAGCCCCCATCGAATGCAAATTCGCCTTATATCGAAATCGAACGTTACCTTTTTGCGTCTGCTGTAGGTGTTCCGGTTCGTAATATCAGATCAAAAAGTCTCAATTTTGCGTAAATTCGCAAGATTCATGCGTTTTAGGCCGCCAAACAAGTACCCATCGAATGCAAAGTCGTTGTATATCGAAATTTAACATTAGCGTTTTGCGTCTGCTGTAGGTTTTCCGGTTCGTAATATGAGATCTAAAAGTTTTAGTTTTACGTAAATACGTAAGGTTAATGCGTTTTAAGCCGCCAAACAAGCCTCCATCGTATTTAACTTCGCTTTATATTATACTCGAACATTAACGGTTTGCTTCGGCTGTAGGTGTTCTAGATAATAATATGAGATCAAAAAGCCTTGGTTTTACGTAAATACGCAAGATTCATGCGCTTCGAGCCGCCAAACAAGGCCCTATCAAATGCAAAGTCGCTTTAGATTGAAATCGAACATTAGCGTTTTGCTTCGGCTATAGGTGTTCCACCTTGTGATATGAGATCAAAAAGCCTTAGTTTTACGTGAATACGCAAGATTGATGCATTTCGAGTTGCCGAACAACCCCTCATCGAATGCAAATTCGCCCTATATCGAAATCGAACATTAGCGTTTTGCGTCTGCTCTAGGTTTTCCGGTACGTAATATGAGATCAAAGAGTTTTAGTTTTGCGTAAATACGCAAGATTCATGCGTTTTAGGCCGCCAAACAAGTACCCATCAAATGCAAAGTTGCTGTATATCGAAATAGAAAATTAGCGTTTTGCTTCGGCTGTAGGTGTTCCAACTCGTAATATGAGATCAAAAAGTCTTAATTTTACGTAAATACGCAAGATTCATGCGTTTTAGGCCGCCAAACAAGTACCCAACGAATGCAAAGTCGCTGTATATCGAAATCGAACATTAGCGTTTTGCGTCTGCTGTAGGTTTTCCGGTTAGTAATATGAGATCAAAAAGTTTTAGTTTTACGTAAATACGCAAGGTTAATGCGTTTTGCGCCGCCAAACAAGCCCCCATCGTATTTAAATACGCTTTATATTGTAATCGAACATTAGCGGTTTGCTTTGGCTGTAGGTGTTCCAGATAATAATATGAGATCAAAAAGCCTTAGTTTTACGTAAATACGCAAGATTGATGCGTTTCTAGCCGCCGAACTAGACCCCATTGAATTTAAATTCGCTTTATATCGAATTCGAACATAAGCGTTTTGCTCCGGCTGTAGGTGTTCCAACTCGTAATATGAGATCAAAAAGTCTTAATTTTCCGTAAATACGCAAGATTCATGCGTTTCGAGCCACTAAAGAAGCCCCCATCGATTGCAAATTCGCGTTATATCGAAATCGAACATTAATGTTTTGCTTCGGCTGTAGGTATTCCAGCTCGTAATATGAGATCAAAAAGCCTTAGTTTTACGTAAATACTTAAAATTGATGCGTTTCAAGAAGCCACACAAGTCCCCATCGAATGCAAATTCGCTTTAATCCGGAATCGAACATTAGCGTTTTGCATCTGCTGTAGGTGTTCCAGCTCGTAATATGAGATCAAAAAGCCTTAGTTTTACGTAAATACGCAGGATTCATGCGTTTTAGGGCGCCAAACAAGTCCCAGTCGAATGCAAAGTCGCTTTATATCGAAATCGAACATTAGCTTTTTGCTCCGGCTGTAGGTGTTCCAACTCGTAATATGAGATCAAAAAGTCTTAATTTTACGTAAATACGTAAGATTCATGCGTTTTAGGCCGCCAAACAAGTACCCATCGAATGCAAAGTCGCTGTATATCGAAATAGAAAATTAGCGTTTTGCTTTGGCTGTAGGTGTTCCAACTCGTAATATGAGATCAGAAAGTCTTAATTTTACGTAAATACGCAAGATTCATGCGTTTTAGGCCGCCAAACAAGTAACCATCGAATGCAAATTCGCTTTAATCCGGAATCGAACATTAGCGTTTTGCTTCGGCTATAGGTGTTCCACGTCGTAATATGAGATCAAAAAACCTTAGTTTTACGTAAATACGCAAGATTCATGAGTTTCAAGAAGCCACACAAGTCCCCATCGAATGCAAAGTCGCTTTATATCGAAACGAACATTAGAGTTTTGCTCCGGCTGTAGGTGTTTCAACTCGTAATATGAGATCAAAAAGTCTTAATTTTACGTAAATACGCAAGATTCATGCGTTTTAGGCAGCCAAACAAGTCCCCATCGAATGCAAAGTCGCTTTATATCGAAACGAACATTAGAGTTTTGCTCCGGCTGTAGGTGTTTCAACTCGTAATATGAGATCAAAAAGTCTTAATTTTACGTAAATACGCAAGATTCATGCGTTTTAGGCCGCCAAACAAGTCCCCATCGAATGCAAAGTCGCTGTATATCGAAATCGAACATTAGCGTTTTGCGTCTGCTGTAGTTTTTCCGGTTCGTAATATGAGATCAAAAAGTTTTAGTTTTACGTAAATACGCAAGGTTAATGCGTTTTGCGCCGCCAAACAAGCCCCCATCGTATTTAAATACGCTTTATATTGTAATCGAACGTTAGCGGTTTGCTTCGGCTGTAGGTGTTCCAGATAATAATATGAGATCAAAAAGCCTTAGTTTTACGTAAATACGCAAGATTGATGCGTTTCTAGCCGCCGAACTAGACCCCATCGAATTTAAATTCGCTTTATATCGAAACCGAACACAAGCGTTTTGCTCCGGCTGTAGGTGTTCCAACTCGTAATATGAGATCAAAAAGCCTTAGTTTTACGTAAATACGCAAGATTAATGCGTTTCGAGCCGCCGAACAAGTACCCATCGAATGCAAAGTCGTTGCATATCGAAATCGAACATTAGCGTTTTGCATCTGCTGTAGGTTCTCCGGTTCGTAATATGAGATCAAAAAGTTTTAGTTTTACGTAAATACGCCAGGTTAATGCGTTTCGAGCCGCCAAACAAGCCCCCATCGAATGCAAATTCGCCTTATATCGAAATCGAACGTTACCTTTTTGCGTCTGCTGTAGGTGTTCCGGTTCGTAATATCAGATCAAAAAGTCTCAATTTTGTGTAAATTCGCAAGATTCATGCGTTTTAGGCCGCCAAACAAGTACTCATCGAATGCAAAGTCGTTGTATATCGACATAGAAAATTAGCGTTTTGCTTCGGTTGTAGGTGTTCCAACTCGTATTATGAGATCAAAAAGTCTTAATTTTATGTAAATACGGAAGATTCATGCGTTTTAGGCCGCCAAACAAGTAACCATCGAATGCAAAGTCGTTGTATATCGAAATCGAACATTAGAGTTTTGCTTCGACTATAGGTGTTCCACCTCGTAATATGAGATCAAAGAGCCTTAGTTTTACGTAAATACGCAAGGTTAATGCGTTTCGAGCCGCCGAAAAAGCCCTCATCGAATGCAAATTCGCTTTATATCGAAATTGAACATTAGCGTTTTGCCTCTGCTGCAGGTATTCCAGTTCGTAATATGAGATCAAAAAGTATTAATTTTACGTAAATACGCAAGATTCATGCGTTTTAGGCCGCCAAACAAGTCCCCATCGAATGCAAAGTCGCTGTATATCGAAATCGAACATTAGCGTTTTGCGTCTGCTGTAGTTTTTCCGGTTCGTAATATGAGATCAAAAAGTTTTAGTTTTACGTAAATACGCAAGGTTAATGCGTTTTGCGCCGCCAAACAAGCCCCCATCGTATTTAAATACGCTTTATATTGTAATCGAACATTAGCGGTTTGCTTCGGCTGTAGGTGTTCCAGATAATTAATGAGATCAAAAAGCCTTAGTTTTACGTAAATACGCAAGATTGATGCGTTTCTAGCCGCCGAACTAGACCCCATCGAATTTAAATTCGCTTTATATCGAAATCGAACATAAGCGTTTTGATCCGGCTGTAGGTGTTCCAACTCGTAATATGAGATAAAAAAGTCATAATTTTACGTAAATATGCAAGATTCATGCGTTTTAGGCCGCCAAACAAGTACCCATCAAATGCAAAGTTGCTGTATATCGAAATCGAACATTAGCGTTTTGCATCTGCTGTAGGTTCTCCGGTTCGTAATATGAGATCAAAAAGTTTTAGTTTTACGTAAATACGCCAGGTTAATGCGTTTCGAGCCGCCAAACAAGCCCCCATCGATTGCAAATTCGCCTTATATCGAAATCGAACGTTACCTTTTTGCGTCTGCTGTAGGTGTTCCGGTTCGTAATATCAGATCAAAAAGTCTCAATTTTGCGTAAATTCGCAAGATTCATGCGTTTTAGGCCGCCAAACAAGTACTCATCGAATGCAAAGTCGTTGTATATCGAAATAGAAAATTAGCGTTTTGCTTCGTTTGTAGGTGTTCCAACTCGTAATATGAGATCAAAAAGTCTCAATTTTACGTAAATACGCAAGATTCATGCGTTTTAGGCGGCCAAACAAGTAACCATCGAATGCAAAGTCGTTGTATATCGAAATCAAACATTAGAGTTTTGCTTCGACTATAGGTGTTCCACCACGTAATATGAGATCAAAGAGCCTTAGTTTTACGTAAATACGCAAGGTTAATGCGTTTCGAGCCGCCGACCAAGCCCTTATCGATTGCAAATTCGCTTTATATCGAAATTGAACATTAGCGTTTTGCCTCTGCTGTAGGTGTTCCAGTTCGTAATATGAGATCAAAAAGTCATAATTTTACGTAAATACGCAAGATTCATGCGTTTTAGGCCGCCAAACAAGTACCCATCGAATGCAAAGTCGCTGTATATCGAAATCGAACATTAGCGTTTTGCGTCTTCTGTAGGTTTTCCGGTTCGTAATATGAGATCAAAAAGTTTTAGTTTTACGTAAATACGCAAGGTTAATGCGTTTCGAGCCGCCAAACAAGTACCCATCGAATGCAAATTCGTTGTATATCGAAATCGAACATTAACGTTTTGCTTCGGCTATAGGTGTTCCACCTCGTAATATGAGATCAAAAAACCTTAGTTTTACGTAAATACGCAAGATTCATGAGTTTCAAGAAGCCACACAAGTCCCCATCGAATGCAAAGTCGCTTTATATCGAAACGAACATTAGAGTTTTGCTCCGGCTGTAGGTGTTTCAACTCGTAATATGAGATCAAAAAGTCTTAATTTTACGTAAATACGCAAGATTCATGCGTTTTAGGCCGCCAAACAAGTACCCAACGAATGCAAAGTCGCTGTATATCGAAATCGAACATTAGCGTTTTGCGTCTGCTGTAGGTTTTCCGGTTCGTAATATGAGATCAAAAAGGTTTAGTTTTACGTAAATACGCAAGATTAATGCGTTTCGAGCCGCCAAACAAGTACCCATCGAATGCAAACTCGTTGTATATCGAAATCGATCATTAGAGTTTTGCTTCGACTATAGGTGTTCCACCTCGTAATATGAGATAAAAAATTCTTAGTTTTACGTAAATACGCAAGATTGATGCGTTTCGAGCCGCCGAACAAGCGCCCATCGAATGCAAATTCGCCTTATATTGAAATCGAACATTAGCGTTTTGCGTCTGCTGTAGGTGTTCCAGTTCGTAATATGAGATCAAAAAGCCTTAGTTTTTCGTAAACACGCAAGATTCATGCGTTTGAGGCCGCCAAACAAGTCCCCATCGAATGCAAAGTCGCTTTATTTCGAAATCGAACATTACCGTTTTGCTCCGGCTGTAGGTGTTCCAACTCGTAATATGAGATCAAAAAGCCTTAGTTTTACGTAAATACGCAAGATTAATGCGTTTCGAGCCGCCGAACAAGTACCCATCGAATGCAAAGTCGTTGCATATCGAAATCGAACATTAGCGTTTTGCTTCGGCTATAGGTCTTCCACCTCGTAATATGAGATCAAAAAGTCTTAATTTTACGTAAATACGGAAGATTCATGCGTTTTAGGCCGCCAAACAAGTACCCATCGAATGCAAAGTCGCTGTATATCGAAATCGAACATTAGCGTTTTGCGTCTTCTGTAGGTTTTCCGGTTCGTAATATGAGATCAAAAAGTTTTAGTTTTACGTAAATACGCAAGGTTAATGCGTTTCGAGCCGCCAAACAAGTACCCATCGAATGCAAACTCGTTGTATATCGAAATCGAACATTACCGTTTTGCTTTGGCTATAGGTGTTCCACCTCGTAATATGAGATCAAAACGCCTTAGTTTTACGTAAATACGCAAGATTCATGCGTGTCAAGAAGCCACACAAGTCCCCATCGAATGCAAATTCGCTTTATATCGACATCGAACATAAGCGTTTTGCTCCGGCTGTAGGTGTTCCAACTCGTAATATGAGATCAAAAAGCCTTAGTTTTACGTAAATACGCAAAATTGATGCGTTTCAAGAAGCCACACAAGTCCCCATCGAATGCAAATTCGCTTTAATCCGGAATCGAACATTAGCGTTTTGCGTCCGCTGTAGGTGTTCCAGCTCGTAATATGAGATCAAAAAGCCTTAGTTTTACGTAAATATGCAAGATTCATGCGTTTCGAGCCGCGAAACAAGCCCCCATCGAATGCAAATTCGCCTTATATCGAAATCGAACGTTACCTTTTTGCGTCTGCTGTAGGTGTTCCGGTTCGTAATATCAGATCAAAAAGTCTCAATTTTGCGTAAATTCGCAAGATTCATGCGTTTTAGGCCGCCAAACAAGTATCCATCGAATTCAAAGTCGCTGTATATGGAAATCGAACATTAGCGTTTTGCGTCTGCTGTAGGTCTTCCAGCTCGTAATATGCGATCAAAAAGCCTTAGTTTTACGTAAATACGCAAGGTTAATGCGTTTTGCGCCGCCAAACAAGCCCCCATCGTATTTAAATACGCTTTATATTGTAATCGAACATTAGCGGTTTGCTTCGGCTGTAGGTGTTCCAGATAATAATATGAGATCAAAAAGCCTTAGTTTTACGTAAATACGCAAGATTGATGCGTTTCTAGCCGCCGAACTAGACCCCATCGAATTTAAATTCGCTTTATATCGAAATCGAACATTAGCGTTTTGCTTCGGCTATAGGTCTTCCACCTCGTAATATGAGATCAAAAAGCCTTAGTTTTACGTAAATACGCAAGATTGATGCGTTTCTAGCCGCCGAACTAGACCCCATCGAATTTAAATTCGCTTTATATCGAAATCGAACATTAACGTTTTGCTTCGGCTGTAGGTATTCCAGCTCGTAATATGAGATCAAAAAGCCTTAGTTTTACGTAAATACGCAAAATTGATGCGTTTCAAGAAGCCACACAAGTCCCCATCGAATGCAAATTCGCTTTAATCCGGAATCGAACATTAGCGTTTTGCGTCTGCTGTAGGTGTTCCAGCTCGTAATATGAGATCAAAAAGTTTTAGTTTTACGTAAATACGCCAGGTTAATGCGTTTCGAGCCGCCAAACAAGCCCCCATCGAATGCAAATTCGCCTTATATCGAAATCGATCGTTACCTTTTTGCGTCTGCTGTAGGTGTTCCGGTTCGTAATATCAGATCAAAAAGTCTCAATTTTGCGTAAATTCGCAAGATTCACGCGTTTTAGGCCGCCAAACAAGTACTGATCGAATGCAAAGTCGTTGTATATCGAAATAGAAAATTAGCGTTTTGCTTCGGCTGTAGGTGTTCCAACTCGTAATATGAGATCAAAAAGTCTTAACTTTACGTAAATACGGAAGATTCATGCGTTTTAGGCCGCCAAACAAGTACCCATCGAATGCAAAGTCGTTGTATATTGAAATTTAACATTAGCGTTTTGCGTCTGCTGTAGGTTTTCCGGTTCGTAATATGAGATCTAAAAGTTTTAGTTTTACGTAAATACGTAAGGTTAATGCGTTTTAAGCCGCCAAACAAGCCTCCATCGTATTTAACTTCGCTTTATATCATACTCGAACATTAACGGTTTGCTTCGGCTGTAGGTGTTCTAGATAATAATATGAGATCAAAAAGCCTTGGTTTTACGTAAATACGCGAGATTCATGCGCTTCGAGCCGCCAAACAAGGCCCTATCAAATGCAAAGTCGCTTTAGATTGAAATCGAACATTAGCGTTTTGCTTCGGCTATAGGTGTTCCACCTTGTGATATGAGATCAAAAAGCCTTAGTTTTACATGAATACGCAAGATTGATGCATTTCGAGTTGCCGAACAACCCCTCATCGAATGCAAATTGGCCCTATATCGAAATCGAACATTAGCGTTTTGCGTCTGCTCTAGGTTTTCCGGTACGTAATATGAGATCAAAGAGTTTTAGTTTTGCGTAAATACGCAAGATTCATGCGTTTTAGGCCGCCAAACAAGTACCCAACGAATGCAAAGTCGCTTTATATCGAAATCGAACATTACCGTTTTGCTCCGGCTGTAGGTGTTCCAACTCGTAATATGAGATCAAAAAGCCTTAGTTTTACGTAAATACGCAAGATTAATGCGTTTCGAGCCGTCGAACAAGTACCCATCGAATGCAAAGTCGTTGCATATCGAAATCGAACATTAGCGTTTTGCTTCGGCTATAGGTCTTCCACCTCGTAATATGAGATCAAAAATCCTTAGTTTTACGTAAATACGCAAGATTAATGCGTTTCGAGCCGCCGAACAAGCCCCCATCGAATGCAAATTCGCCTTATATCGAAATCGAACATTAGCGTTTTGCGTCTGCTGCAGGTGTTCCAGTTCGTAATACGAGAACAAAAAGCCTTAGTCTTACGTAAATACTCAAGATAAATGCGTTTCGAGCCGCCAAACTAGCCCTCATCGAATGCAAAGTCGTTGTATATCGAAATCGAACATTAGAGTTTTGCTGCGACTATAGGTGTTCCACCTCGTAATATGAGATCAAAAAGTCTTAATTTTACGTAAATACGGAAGATTCATGCGTTTTAGGCCGCCAAACAAGTACCCATCGAATTCAAAGTCGCTGTATATCGAAATCGAACATTAGCGTCTTGCTTCGACTGTAGGTGTTTCACCTCGTAATAAAAGATAAAAAAACCTTAGTTTTCCATAAACACGCAAGATTCATGCGTTTCGAGCCACTAAAGAAGCCCCCATCGATTGCAAATTCGCGTTATATCGAAATCGAACATTAACGTTTTGCTTCGGCTGTAGGTGTTCCAGTTCATATTATGAGATCAAAAAGCCTTAGTTTTTCATAAACACGCAAGATTTATGCGTTTTAAGCCGCCAAACAAGTCCCCATCGAATGCAAAGTCGCTTTATACCGAAATCGAACATTAGCGTTTTGCGTCTGCTGTAGTTTTTCCGGTTCGTAATATGAGATCAAAAAGTTTTAGTTTTACGTAAATACGCAAGGTTAATGCGTTTTGCGCCGCCAAACAAGCCCCCATCGAATTTAAATTCGTTTTATATCGAAATCGAACATAAGCGTGTTGCTCCGGCTGTAGGTGTTCCAACTCGTAATATGAGATAAAAAAGTCATAATTTTACGTAAATATGCAAGATACATGAGTTTTAGGCCGCCAAACAAGTACCCATCAAATGCAAAGTTGCTGTATATCGAAATCGAACATTAGCGTTTTGCATCTGCTGTAGGTTCTCCGGTTCGTAATATGAGATCAAAAAGTTTTAGTTTTACGTAAATACGCCAGGTTAATGCGTTTCGAGCCGCCAAACAAGCCCCCATCGAATGCAAATTCGCCTTATATCGAAATCGAACGTTACCTTTTTGCGTCTGCTGTAGGTGTTCCGGTTCGTAATATCAGATCAAAAAGTCTCAATTTTGCGTAAATTCGGAAGATTCATGCGTTTTAGGCCGCCAAACAAGTACTCATCGAATGCAAAGTCGTTGTATATCGAAATAGAAAATTAGCGTTTTGCTTCGGTTGTAGGTGTTCCAACTCGTAATATGAGATCAAAAAGTCTTAATTTTACGTAAATACGCAAGATTCATGCGTTTTAGGCGGCCAAACAAGTAACCATCGAATGCAAAGTCGTTGTATATCGAAATCGAACATTAGAGTTTTGCTTCGACTATAGGTGTTCCACCTCGTAATATGAGATCAAAGAGCCTTAGTTTTACGTAAATACGCAAGGTTAATGCGTTTCGAGCCGCCGAACAAGCCCTCATCGAATGCAAATTCGCTTTATATCGAAATTGAACATTAGCGTTTTGCCTCTGCTGCAGGTGTTCCAGTTCGTAATATGAGATCAAAAAGTCTTAATTTTACGTAAATACGCAAGATTCATGCGTTTTAGGCCGCCAAACAAGTCCCCATCGAATGCAAAGTCGCTGTATATCGAAATCGAACATTAGCGTTTTGCGTCTGCTGTAGTTTTTCCGGTTCGTAATAGGAGATCAAAAAGTTTTAGTTTTACGTGAATACGCAAGGTTAATGCGTTTTGCGCCGCCAAACAAGCCCCCATCGTATTTAATTACGCTTTATATTGTAATCGAACATTAGCGGTTTGCTTCGGCTGTAGGTGTTCCAGATAATAATATGAGATCAAAAAGCCTTAGTTTTACGTAAATACGCAAGATTGATGCGTTTCTAGCCGCCGAACTAGACCCCATCGAATTTAAATTCGCTTTATATCGAAATCGAACATAAGCGTTTTGATCCGGCTGTAGGTGTTCCAACTCGTAATATGAGATAAAAAAGTCATAATTTTACGTAAATATGCAAGATTCATGCGTTTTAGGCCGCCAAACAAGTACCCATCAAATGCAAAGTTGCTGTATATCGAAATCGAACATTAGCGTTTTGCATCTGCTGTAGGTTCTCCGGTTCGTAATATGAGATCAAAAAGTTTTAGTTTTACGTAAATACGCCAGGTTAATGCGTTTCGAGCCGCCAAACAAACCCCATCGAATGCAAATTCGCCTTATATCGAAATCGAACGTTACCTTTTTGCGTCTGCTGTAGGTGTTCCGGTTCGTAATATCAGATCAAAAAGTCTCAATTTTGCGTAAATTCGGAAGATTCATGCGTTTTAGTCCGCCAAACAAGTACTCATCGAATGCAAAGTCGTTGTATATCGAAATAGAAAATTAGCGTTTTGCTTCGGTTGTAGGTGTTCCAACTCGTAATATGAGATCAAAAAGTCTTAATTTTACGTAAATACGCAAGATTCATGCGTTTTAGGCCGCCAAACAAGTACCCATCGAATGCAAAGTCGCTGTATATCGAAATAGAACATTAGCGTTTTGCGTCTTCTGTATGTTTTCCGGTTCGTAATATGAGATCAAAAAGTTTTAGTTTTACGTAAATACGCAAGGATAATGCGTTTCGAGCCGCCAAACAAGTACCCATCGAATGCAAACTCGTTGTATATCGAAATCGAACATTAACGTTTTGCTTCGGCTATAGGTGTTCCACGTCGTAATATGTGATCAAAAAACCTTAGTTTTACGTAAATACGCAAGATTCATGAGTTTCAAGAAGCCACACAAGTCCCCATCGAATGCAAAGTCGCTTTATATCGAAACGAACATTACAGTTTTGCTCCGGCTGTAGGTGTTTCAACTCGTAATATGAGATCAAAAAGTCTTAATTTTACGTAAATACGCAAGATTCATGCGTTTTAGGCCGCCAAACAAGTCCCCATCGAATGCAAAGTCGCTTTATATCGAAACGAACATTAGAGTTTTGCTCCGGCTGTAGGTGTTTCAACTCGTAATATGAGATCAAAAAGTCTTAATTTTACGTAAATACGCAAGATTCATGCGTTTTAGGCCGCCAAACAAGTCCCCATCGAATGCAAAGTCGCTGTATATCGAAATCGAACATTAGCGTTTTGCGTCTGCTGTAGTTTTTCCGGTTCGTAATATGAGATCAAAAAGTTTTAGTTTTACGTAAATACGCAAGGTTAATGCGTTTTGCGCCGCCAAACAAGCCCCCATCGTATTTAAATACGCTTTATATTGTAATCGAACGTTAGCGGTTTGCTTCGGCGGTAGGTGTTCCAGATAATAATATGAGATCAAAAAGCCTTAGTTTTACGTAAATACGCAAGATTGATGCGTTTCTAGCCGCCGAACTAGACCCCATCGAATTTAAATTCGCTTTATATCGAAATCGAACACAAGCGTTTTGCTCCGGCTGTAGGTGTTCCAACTCGTAATATGAGATCAAAAAGCCTTAGTTTTACGTAAATACGCAAGATTAATGCGTTTCGAGCCGCCGAACAAGTACCCATCAAATGCAAAGTTGCTGTATATCGAAATCGAACATTAGCGTTTTGCATCTGCTGTAGGTTCTCCGGTTCGTAATATGAGATCAAAAAGTTTTAGTTTTACGTAAATACGCCAGGTTAATGCGTTTCGAGCCGCCAAACAAGCCCCCATCGAATGCAAATTCGCCTTATATCGAAATCGAACGTTACCTTTTTGCGTCTGCTGTAGGTGTTCCGGTTCGTAATATGAGATCAAAAAGTTTTAGTGTTACGTAAATATGCCAGGTTAATGCGTTTCGAGCCGCCAAACAAGCCCCCATCGAATGCAAATTCGCCTTATATCGAAATCGAACGTTACCTTTTTGCGTCTGCTGTAGGTGTTCCGGTTCGTAATATCAGATCAAAAAGTCTCAATTTTGCGTAAATTCGCAAGATTCATGCGTTTTAGGCCGCCAAACAAGTACCCATCGAATGCAAAGTCGTTGTATATCGAAATTTAACATTAGCGTTTTGCGTCTGCTGTAGGTTTTCCGGTTCGTAATATGAGATCTAAAAGTTTTAGTTTTACGTAAATACGTAAGGTTAATGCGTTTTAAGCCGCCAAACAAGCCTCCATCGTATTTAACTTCGCTTTATATTATACTCGAACATTAACGGTTTGCTTCGGCTGTAGGTGTTCTAGATAATAATATGAGATCAAAAAGCCTTGGTTTTACGTAAATACGCAAGATTCATGCGCTTCGAGCCGCCAAACAAGGCCCTATCAAATGCAAAGTCGCTTTAGATTGAAATCGAACATTAGCGTTTTGCTTCGGCTATAGGTGTTCCACCTTGTGATATGAGATCAAAAAGCCTTAGTTTTACGTGAATACGCAAGATTGATGCATTTCGAGTTGCCGAACAACCCCTCATCGAATGCAAATTCGCCCTATATCGAAATCGAACATTAGCGTTTTGCGTCTGCTCTAGGTTTTCCGGTACGTAATATGAGATCAAAGAGTTTTAGTTTTGCGTAAATACGCAAGATTCATGCGTTTTAGGCCGCCAAACAAGTACCCATCAAATGCAAAGTTGCTGTATATCGAAATAGAAAATTAGCGTTTTGCTTCGGCTGTAGGTGTTCCAACTCGTAATATGAGATCAAAAAGTCTTAATTTTACGTAAATACGCAAGATTCATGCGTTTTAGGCCGCCAAACAAGTACCCAACGAATGCAAAGTCGCTGTATATCGAAATCGAACATTAGCGTTTTGCGTCTGCTGTAGGTTTTCCGGTTAGTAATATGAGATCAAAAAGTTTTAGTTTTACGTAAATACGCAAGGTTAATGCGTTTTGCGCCGCCAAACAAGCCCCCATCGTATTTAAATACGCTTTATATTGTAATCGAACATTAGCGGTTTGCTTTGGCTGTAGGTGTTCCAGATAATAATATGAGATCAAAAAGCCTTAGTTTTACGTAAATACGCAAGATTGATGCGTTTCTAGCCGCCGAACTAGACCCCATTGAATTTAAATTCGCTTTATATCGAATTCGAACATAAGCGTTTTGCTCCGGCTGTAGGTGTTCCAACTCGTAATATGAGATCAAAAAGTCTTAATTTTCCGTAAATACGCAAGATTCATGCGTTTCGAGCCACTAAAGAAGCCCCCATCGATTGCAAATTCGCGTTATATCGAAATCGAACATTAATGTTTTGCTTCGGCTGTAGGTATTCCAGCTCGTAATATGAGATCAAAAAGCCTTAGTTTTACGTAAATACTTAAAATTGATGCGTTTCAAGAAGCCACACAAGTCCCCATCGAATGCAAATTCGCTTTAATCCGGAATCGAACATTAGCGTTTTGCATCTGCTGTAGGTGTTCCAGCTCGTAATATGAGATCAAAAAGCCTTAGTTTTACGTAAATACGCAGGATTCATGCGTTTTAGGGCGCCAAACAAGTCCCAGTCGAATGCAAAGTCGCTTTATATCGAAATCGAACATTAGCTTTTTGCTCCGGCTGTAGGTGTTCCAACTCGTAATATGAGATCAAAAAGTCTTAATTTTACGTAAATACGTAAGATTCATGCGTTTTAGGCCGCCAAACAAGTACCCATCGAATGCAAAGTCGCTGTATATCGAAATAGAAAATTAGCGTTTTGCTTCGGCTGTAGGTGTTCCAACACGTAATATGAGATCAGAAAGTCTTAATTTTACGTAAATACGCAAGATTCATGCGTTTTAGGCCGCCAAACAAGTAACCATCGAATGCAAATTCGCTTTAATCCGGAATCGAACATTAGCGTTTTGCTTCGGCTGTAGGTGTTCCAACACGTAATATGAGATCAAAAAACCTTAGTTTTACGTAAATACGCAAGATTCATGCGTTTTAGGCCGCCAAACAAGTAACCATCGAATGCAAATTCGCTTTAATCCGGAATCGAACATTAGCGTTTTGCTTCGGCTATAGGTGTTCCACGTCGTAATATGAGATCAAAAAACCTTAGTTTTACGTAAATACGCAAGATTCATGAGTTTCAAGAAGCCACACAAGTCCCCATCGAATGCAAAGTCGCTTTATATCGAAACGAACATTAGAGTTTTGCTCCGGCTGTAGGTGTTTCAACTCGTAATATGAGATCAAAAAGTCTTAATTTTACGTAAATACGCAAGATTCATGCGTTTTAGGCCGCCAAACAAGTACCCATCGAATGCAAAGTCGCTGTATATCGAAATAGAACATTAGCGTTTTGCGTCTTCTGTAGGTTTTCCGGTTCGTAATATGAGATCAAAAAGTTTTAGTTTTACGTAAATACGCAAGGATAATGCGTTTCGAGCCGCCAAACAAGTACCCATCGAATGCAAACTCGTTGTATATCGAAATCGAACATTAACGTTTTGCTTCGGCTATAGGTGTTCCACGTCGTAATATGTGATCAAAAAACCTTAGTTTTACGTAAATACGCAAGATTCATGAGTTTCAAGAAGCCACACAAGTCCCCATCGAATGCAAAGTCGCTTTATATCGAAACGAACATTAGAGTTTTGCTCCGGCTGTAGGTGTTTCAACTCGTAATATGAGATCAAAAAGTCTTAATTTTACGTAAATACGCAAGATTCATGCGTTTTAGGCCGCCAAACAAGTAACCATCGAATGCAAATTCGCTTTAATCCGGAATCGAACATTAGCGTTTTGCTTCGGCTATAGGTGTTCCACGTCGTAATATGAGATCAAAAAACCTTAGTTTTACGTAAATACGCAAGATTCATGAGTTTCAAGAAGCCACACAAGTCCCCATCGAATGCAAAGTCGCTTTATATCGAAACGAACATTAGAGTTTTGCTCCGGCTGTAGGTGTTTCAACTCGTAATATGAGATCAAAAAGTCTTAATTTTACGTAAATACGCAAGATTCATGCGTTTTAGGCCGCCAAACAAGTACCCATCGAATGCAAAGTCGCTGTATATCGAAATAGAACATTAGCGTTTTGCGTCTTCTGTAGGTTTTCCGGTTCGTAATATGAGATCAAAAAGTTTTAGTTTTACGTAAATACGCAAGGATAATGCGTTTCGAGCCGCCAAACAAGTACCCATCGAATGCAAACTCGTTGTATATCGAAATCGAACATTAACGTTTTGCTTCGGCTATAGGTGTTCCACGTCGTAATATGTGATCAAAAAACCTTAGTTTTACGTAAATACGCAAGATTCATGAGTTTCAAGAAGCCACACAAGTCCCCATCGAATGCAAAGTCGCTTTATATCGAAACGAACATTAGAGTTTTGCTCCGGCTGTAGGTGTTTCAACTCGTAATATGAGATCAAAAAGTCTTAATTTTACGTAAATACGCAAGATTCATGCGTTTTAGGCCGCCAAACAAGTCCCCATCGAATGCAAAGTCGCTTTATATCGAAACGAACATTAGAGTTTTGCTCCGGCTGTAGGTGTTTCAACTCGTAATATGAGATCAAAAAGTCTTAATTTTACGTAAATACGCAAGATTCATGCGTTTTAGGCCGCCAAACAAGTCCCCATCGAATGCAAAGTCGCTGTATATCGAAATCGAACATTAGCGTTTTGCGTCTGCTGTAGTTTTTCCGGTTCGTAATATGAGATCAAAAAGTTTTAGTTTTACGTAAATACGCAAGGTTAATGCGTTTTGCGCCGCCAAACAAGCCTCCATCGTATTTAAATACGCTTTATATTGTAATCGAACGTTAGCGGTTTGCTTCGGCTGTAGGTGTTCCAGATAATAATATGAGATCAAAAAGCCTTAGTTTTACGTAAATACGCAAGATTGATGCGTTTCTAGCCGCCGAACTAGACCCCATCGAATTTAAATTCGCTTTATATCGAAATCGAACATAAGCGTTTTGCTCCGGCTGTAGGTGTTCCAACTCGTACTATGAGATAAAGAAGTCATAATTTTACGTAAATATGCAAGATTCATGCGTTTTAGGCCGCCAAACAAGTACCCATCAAATGCAAAGTTGCTGTATATCGAAATCGAACATCAGCGTTTTGCATCTGCTGTAGGTTCTCCGGTTCGTAATATGAGATCAAAAAGTTTTAGTTTTACGTAAATACACCAGGTTAATGCGTTTCGAGCCGCCAAACAAGCCCCCATCGAATGCAAATTCGCCTTATATCGAAATCGAACGTTACCTTTTTGCGTCTGCTGTAGGTGTTCCGGTTCGTAATATCAGATCAAAAAGTCTCAATTTTGTGTAAATTCGCAAGATTCATGCGTTTTAGGCCGCCAAACAAGTACTCATCGAATGCAAAGTCGTTGTATATCGACATAGAAAATTAGCGTTTTGCTTCGGTTGTAGGTGTTCCAACTCGTATTATGAGATCAAAAAGTCTTAATTTTATGTAAATACGGAAGATTCATGCGTTTTAGGCCGCCAAACAAGTAACCATCGAATGCAAAGTCGTTGTATATCGAAATCGAACATTAGAGTTTTGCTTCGACGATAGGTGTTCCACCTCGTAATATGAGATCAAAGAGCCTTAGTTTTACGTAAATACGCAAGGTTAATGCGTTTCGAGCCGCCGAAAAAGCCCTCATCGAATGCAAATTCGCTTTATATCGAAATTGAACATTAGCGTTTTGCCTCTGCTGCAGGTATTCCAGTTCGTAATATGAGATCAAAAAGTCTTAATTTTACGTAAATACGCAAGATTCATGCGTTTTAGGCCGCCAAACAAGTCCCCATCGAATGCAAAGTCGCTGTATATCGAAATCGAACATTAGCGTTTTGCGTCTGCTGTAGTTTTTCCGGTTCGTAATATGAGATCAAAAAGTTTTAGTTTTACGTAAATACGCAAGGTTAATGCGTTTTGCGCCGCCAAACAAGCCCCCATCGTATTTAAATACGCTTTATATTGTAATCGAACATTAGCGGTTTGCTTCGGCTGTAGGTGTTCCAGATAATTAATGAGATCAAAAAGCCTTAGTTTTACGTAAATACGCAAGATTGATGCGTTTCTAGCCGCCGAACTAGACCCCATCGAATTTAAATTCGCTTTATATCGAAATCGAACATAAGCGTTTTGATCCGGCTGTAGGTGTTCCAACTCGTAATATGAGATAAAAAAGTCATAATTTTACGTAAATATGCAAGATTCATGCGTTTTAGGCCGCCAAACAAGTACCCATCAAATGCAAAGTTGCTGTATATCGAAATCGAACATTAGCGTTTTGCATCTGCTGTAGGTTCTCCGGTTCGTAATATGAGATCAAAAAGTTTTAGTTTTACGTAAATACGCCAGGTTAATGCGTTTCGAGCCGCCAAACAAGCCCCCATCGAATGCAAATTCGCCTTATATCGAAATCGAACGTTACCTTTTTGCGTCTGCTGTAGGTGTTCCGGTTCGTAATATCAGATCAAAAAGTCTCAATTTTGCGTAAATTCGGAAGATTCATGCGTTTTAGGCCGCCAAACAAGTACTCATCGAATGCAAAGTCGTTGTATATCGAAATAGAAAATTAGCGTTTTGCTTCGGTTGTAGGTGTTCCAACTCGTAATATGAGATCAAAAAGTCTTAATTTTACGTAAATACGCAAGATTCATGCGTTTTAGGCGGCCAAACAAGTAACCATCGAATGCAAAGTCGTTGTATATCGAAATCGAACATTAGAGTTTTGCTTCGACTATAGGTGTTCCACCTCGTAATATGAGATCAAAGAGCCTTAGTTTTACGTAAATACGCAAGGTTAATGCGTTTCGAGCCGCCGAACAAGCCCTCATCGAATGCAAATTCGCTTTATATCGAAATTGAACATTAGCGTTTTGCCTCTGCTGCAGGTGTTCCAGTTCGTAATATGAGATCAAAAAGTCTTAATTTTACGTAAATACGCAAGATTCATGCGTTTTAGGCCGCCAAACAAGTCCCCATCGAATGCAAAGTCGCTGTATATCGAAATCGAACATTAGCGTTTTGCGTCTGCTGTAGTTTTTCCGGTTCGTAATAGGAGATCAAAAAGTTTTAGTTTTACGTGAATACGCAAGGTTAATGCGTTTTGCGCCGCCAAACAAGCCCCCATCGTATTTAATTACGCTTTATATTGTAATCGAACATTAGCGGTTTGCTTCGGCTGTAGGTGTTCCAGATAATAATATGAGATCAAAAAGCCTTAGTTTTACGTAAATACGCAAGATTGATGCGTTTCTAGCCGCCGAACTAGACCCCATCGAATTTAAATTCGCTTTATATCGAAATCGAACATAAGCGTTTTGATCCGGCTGTAGGTGTTCCAACTCGTAATATGAGATAAAAAAGTCATAATTTTACGTAAATATGCAAGATTCATGCGTTTTAGGCCGCCAAACAAGTACCCATCAAATGCAAAGTTGCTGTATATCGAAATCGAACATTAGCGTTTTGCATCTGCTGTAGGTTCTCCGGTTCGTAATATGAGATCAAAAAGTTTTAGTTTTACGTAAATACGCCAGGTTAATGCGTTTCGAGCCGCCAAACAAACCCCATCGAATGCAAATTCGCCTTATATCGAAATCGAACGTTACCTTTTTGCGTCTGCTGTAGGTGTTCCGGTTCGTAATATCAGATCAAAAAGTCTCAATTTTGCGTAAATTCGGAAGATTCATGCGTTTTAGTCCGCCAAACAAGTACTCATCGAATGCAAAGTCGTTGTATATCGAAATAGAAAATTAGCGTTTTGCTTCGGTTGTAGGTGTTCCAACTCGTAATATGAGATCAAAAAGTCTTAATTTTACGTAAATACGCAAGATTCATGCGTTTTAGGCCGCCAAACAAGTACCCATCGAATGCAAAGTCGCTGTATATCGAAATAGAACATTAGCGTTTTGCGTCTTCTGTATGTTTTCCGGTTCGTAATATGAGATCAAAAAGTTTTAGTTTTACGTAAATACGCAAGGATAATGCGTTTCGAGCCGCCAAACAAGTACCCATCGAATGCAAACTCGTTGTATATCGAAATCGAACATTAACGTTTTGCTTCGGCTATAGGTGTTCCACGTCGTAATATGAGATCAAAAAACCTTAGTTTTACGTAAATACGCAAGATTCATGAGTTTCAAGAAGCCACACAAGTCCCCATCGAATGCAAAGTCGCTTTATATCGAAACGAACATTAGAGTTTTGCTCCGGCTGTAGGTGTTTCAACTCGTAATATGAGATCAAAAAGTCTTAATTTTACGTAAATACGCAAGATTCATGCGTTTTAGGCCGCCAAACAAGTACCCATCGAATGCAAAGTCGCTGTATATCGAAATAGAACATTAGCGTTTTGCGTCTTCTGTAGGTTTTCCGGTTCGTAATATGAGATCAAAAAGTTTTAGTTTTACGTAAATACGCAAGGATAATGCGTTTCGAGCCGCCAAACAAGTACCCATCGAATGCAAACTCGTTGTATATCGAAATCGAACATTAACGTTTTGCTTCGGCTATAGGTGTTCCACGTCGTAATATGTGATCAAAAAACCTTAGTTTTACGTAAATACGCAAGATTCATGAGTTTCAAGAAGCCACACAAGTCCCCATCGAATGCAAAGTCGCTTTATATCGAAACGAACATTAGAGTTTTGCTCCGGCTGTAGGTGTTTCAACTCGTAATATGAGATCAAAAAGTCTTAATTTTACGTAAATACGCAAGATTCATGCGTTTTAGGCCGCCAAACAAGTCCCCATCGAATGCAAAGTCGCTTTATATCGAAACGAACATTAGAGTTTTGCTCCGGCTGTAGGTGTTTCAACTCGTAATATGAGATCAAAAAGTCTTAATTTTACGTAAATACGCAAGATTCATGCGTTTTAGGCCGCCAAACAAGTCCCCATCGAATGCAAAGTCGCTGTATATCGAAATCGAACATTAGCGTTTTGCGTCTGCTGTAGTTTTTCCGGTTCGTAATATGAGATCAAAAAGTTTTAGTTTTACGTAAATACGCAAGGTTAATGCGTTTTGCGCCGCCAAACAAGCCCCCATCGTATTTAAATACGCTTTATATTGTAATCGAACGTTAGCGGTTTGCTTCGGCGGTAGGTGTTCCAGATAATAATATGAGATCAAAAAGCCTTAGTTTTACGTAAATACGCAAGATTGATGCGTTTCTAGCCGCCGAACTAGACCCCATCGAATTTAAATTCGCTTTATATCGAAATCGAACACAAGCGTTTTGCTCCGGCTGTAGGTGTTCCAACTCGTAATATGAGATCAAAAAGCCTTAGTTTTACGTAAATACGCAAGATTAATGCGTTTCGAGCCGCCGAACAAGTACCCATAAAATGCAAAGTTGCTGTATATCGAAATCGAACATTAGCGTTTTGCATCTGCTGTAGGTTCTCCGGTTCGTAATATGAGATCAAAAAGTTTTAGTTTTACGTAAATACGCCAGGTTAATGCGTTTCGAGCCGCCAAACAAGCCCCCATCGAATGCAAATTCGCCTTATATCGAAATCGAACGTTACCTTTTTGCGTCTGCTGTAGGTGTTCCGGTTCGTAATATGAGATCAAAAAGTTTTAGTGTTACGTAAATATGCCAGGTTAATGCGTTTCGAGCCGCCAAACAAGCCCCCATCGAATGCAAATTCGCCTTATATCGAAATCGAACGTTACCTTTTTGCGTCTGCTGTAGGTGTTCCGGTTCGTAATATCAGATCAAAAAGTCTCAATTTTGCGTAAATTCGCAAGATTCATGCGTTTTAGGCCGCCAAACAAGTACCCATCGAATGCAAAGTCGTTGTATATCGAAATTTAACATTAGCGTTTTGCGTCTGCTGTAGGTTTTCCGGTTCGTAATATGAGATCTAAAAGTTTTAGTTTTACGTAAATACGTAAGGTTAATGCGTTTTAAGCCGCCAAACAAGCCTCCATCGTATTTAACTTCGCTTTATATTATACTCGAACATTAACGGTTTGCTTCGGCTGTAGGTGTTCTAGATAATAATATGAGATCAAAAAGCCTTGGTTTTACGTAAATACGCAAGATTCATGCGCTTCGAGCCGCCAAACAAGGCCCTATCAAATGCAAAGTCGCTTTAGATTGAAATCGAACATTAGCGTTTTGCTTCGGCTATAGGTGTTCCACCTTGTGATATGAGATCAAAAAGTCTTAATTTTACGTAAATACGCAAGATTCATGCGTTTTAGGCCGCCAAACAAGTACCCATCGAATGCAAAGTCGCTGTATATCGAAATAGAACATTAGCGTTTTGCGTCTTCTGTATGTTTTCCGGTTCGTAATATGAGATCAAAAAGTTTTAGTTTTACGTAAATACGCAAGGATAATGCGTTTCGAGCCGCCAAACAAGTACCCATCGAATGCAAACTCGTTGTATATCGAAATCGAACATTAACGTTTTGCTTCGGCTATAGGTGTTCCACGTCGTAATATGAGATCAAAAAACCTTAGTTTTACGTAAATACGCAAGATTCATGAGTTTCAAGAAGCCACACAAGTCCCCATCGAATGCAAAGTCGCTTTATATCGAAACGAACATTAGAGTTTTGCTCCGGCTGTAGGTGTTTCAACTCGTAATATGAGATCAAAAAGTCTTAATTTTACGTAAATACGCAAGATTCATGCGTTTTAGGCCGCCAAACAAGTACCCATCGAATGCAAAGTCGCTGTATATCGAAATAGAACATTAGCGTTTTGCGTCTTCTGTAGGTTTTCCGGTTCGTAATATGAGATCAAAAAGTTTTAGTTTTACGTAAATACGCAAGGATAATGCGTTTCGAGCCGCCAAACAAGTACCCATCGAATGCAAACTCGTTGTATATCGAAATCGAACATTAACGTTTTGCTTCGGCTATAGGTGTTCCACGTCGTAATATGTGATCAAAAAACCTTAGTTTTACGTAAATACGCAAGATTCATGAGTTTCAAGAAGCCACACAAGTCCCCATCGAATGCAAAGTCGCTTTATATCGAAACGAACATTAGAGTTTTGCTCCGGCTGTAGGTGTTTCAACTCGTAATATGAGATCAAAAAGTCTTAATTTTACGTAAATACGCAAGATTCATGCGTTTTAGGCCGCCAAACAAGTCCCCATCGAATGCAAAGTCGCTTTATATCGAAACGAACATTAGAGTTTTGCTCCGGCTGTAGGTGTTTCAACTCGTAATATGAGATCAAAAAGTCTTAATTTTACGTAAATACGCAAGATTCATGCGTTTTAGGCCGCCAAACAAGTCCCCATCGAATGCAAAGTCGCTGTATATCGAAATCGAACATTAGCGTTTTGCGTCTGCTGTAGTTTTTCCGGTTCGTAATATGAGATCAAAAAGTTTTAGTTTTACGTAAATACGCAAGGTTAATGCGTTTTGCGCCGCCAAACAAGCCCCCATCGTATTTAAATACGCTTTATATTGTAATCGAACGTTAGCGGTTTGCTTCGGCGGTAGGTGTTCCAGATAATAATATGAGATCAAAAAGCCTTAGTTTTACGTAAATACGCAAGATTGATGCGTTTCTAGCCGCCGAACTAGACCCCATCGAATTTAAATTCGCTTTATATCGAAATCGAACACAAGCGTTTTGCTCCGGCTGTAGGTGTTCCAACTCGTAATATGAGATCAAAAAGCCTTAGTTTTACGTAAATACGCAAGATTAATGCGTTTCGAGCCGCCGAACAAGTACCCATCAAATGCAAAGTTGCTGTATATCGAAATCGAACATTAGCGTTTTGCATCTGCTGTAGGTTCTCCGGTTCGTAATATGAGATCAAAAAGTTTTAGTTTTACGTAAATACGCCAGGTTAATGCGTTTCGAGCCGCCAAACAAGCCCCCATCGAATGCAAATTCGCCTTATATCGAAATCGAACGTTACCTTTTTGCGTCTGCTGTAGGTGTTCCGGTTCGTAATATGAGATCAAAAAGTTTTAGTGTTACGTAAATATGCCAGGTTAATGCGTTTCGAGCCGCCAAACAAGCCCCCATCGAATGCAAATTCGCCTTATATCGAAATCGAACGTTACCTTTTTGCGTCTGCTGTAGGTGTTCCGGTTCGTAATATCAGATCAAAAAGTCTCAATTTTGCGTAAATTCGCAAGATTCATGCGTTTTAGGCCGCCAAACAAGTACCCATCGAATGCAAAGTCGTTGTATATCGAAATTTAACATTAGCGTTTTGCGTCTGCTGTAGGTTTTCCGGTTCGTAATATGAGATCTAAAAGTTTTAGTTTTACGTAAATACGTAAGGTTAATGCGTTTTAAGCCGCCAAACAAGCCTCCATCGTATTTAACTTCGCTTTATATTATACTCGAACATTAACGGTTTGCTTCGGCTGTAGGTGTTCTAGATAATAATATGAGATCAAAAAGCCTTGGTTTTACGTAAATACGCAAGATTCATGCGCTTCGAGCCGCCAAACAAGGCCCTATCAAATGCAAAGTCGCTTTAGATTGAAATCGAACATTAGCGTTTTGCTTCGGCTATAGGTGTTCCACCTTGTGATATGAGATCAAAAAGCCTTAGTTTTACGTGAATACGCAAGATTGATGCATTTCGAGTTGCCGAACAACCCCTCATCGAATGCAAATTCGCCCTATATCGAAATCGAACATTAGCGTTTTGCGTCTGCTCTAGGTTTTCCGGTACGTAATATGAGATCAAAGAGTTTTAGTTTTGCGTAAATACGCAAGATTCATGCGTTTTAGGCCGCCAAACAAGTACCCATCAAATGCAAAGTTGCTGTATATCGAAATAGAAAATTAGCGTTTTGCTTCGGCTGTAGGTGTTCCAACTCGTAATATGAGATCAAAAAGTCTTAATTTTACGTAAATACGCAAGATTCATGCGTTTTAGGCCGCCAAACAAGTACCCAACGAATGCAAAGTCGCTGTATATCGAAATCGAACATTAGCGTTTTGCGTCTGCTGTAGGTTTTCCGGTTAGTAATATGAGATCAAAAAGTTTTAGTTTTACGTAAATACGCAAGGTTAATGCGTTTTGCGCCGCCAAACAAGCCCCCATCGTATTTAAATACGCTTTATATTGTAATCGAACATTAGCGGTTTGCTTTGGCTGTAGGTGTTCCAGATAATAATATGAGATCAAAAAGCCTTAGTTTTACGTAAATACGCAAGATTGATGCGTTTCTAGCCGCCGAACTAGACCCCATTGAATTTAAATTCGCTTTATATCGAATTCGAACATAAGCGTTTTGCTCCGGCTGTAGGTGTTCCAACTCGTAATATGAGATCAAAAAGTCTTAATTTTCCGTAAATACGCAAGATTCATGCGTTTCGAGCCACTAAAGAAGCCCCCATCGATTGCAAATTCGCGTTATATCGAAATCGAACATTAATGTTTTGCTTCGGCTGTAGGTATTCCAGCTCGTAATATGAGATCAAAAAGCCTTAGTTTTACGTAAATACTTAAAATTGATGCGTTTCAAGAAGCCACACAAGTCCCCATCGAATGCAAATTCGCTTTAATCCGGAATCGAACATTAGCGTTTTGCATCTGCTGTAGGTGTTCCAGCTCGTAATATGAGATCAAAAAGCCTTAGTTTTACGTAAATACGCAGGATTCATGCGTTTTAGGGCGCCAAACAAGTCCCAGTCGAATGCAAAGTCGCTTTATATCGAAATCGAACATTAGCTTTTTGCTCCGGCTGTAGGTGTTCCAACTCGTAATATGAGATCAAAAAGTCTTAATTTTACGTAAATACGTAAGATTCATGCGTTTTAGGCCGCCAAACAAGTACCCATCGAATGCAAAGTCGCTGTATATCGAAATAGAAAATTAGAGTTTTGCTTCGGCTGTAGGTGTTCCAACACGTAATATGAGATCAGAAAGTCTTAATTTTACGTAAATACGCAAGATTCATGCGTTTTAGGCCGCCAAACAAGTAACCATCGAATGCAAATTCGCTTTAATCCGGAATCGAACATTAGCGTTTTGCTTCGGCTATAGGTGTTCCACGTCGTAATATGAGATCAAAAAACCTTAGTTTTACGTAAATACGCAAGATTCATGAGTTTCAAGAAGCCACACAAGTCCCCATCGAATGCAAAGTCGCTTTATATCGAAACGAACATTAGAGTTTTGCTCCGGCTGTAGGTGTTTCAACTCGTAATATGAGATCAAAAAGTCTTAATTTTACGTAAATACGCAAGATTCATGCGTTTTAGGCCGCCAAACAAGTACCCATCGAATGCAAAGTCGCTGTATATCGAAATAGAACATTAGCGTTTTGCGTCTTCTGTAGGTTTTCCGGTTCGTAATATGAGATCAAAAAGTTTTAGTTTTACGTAAATACGCAAGGATAATGCGTTTCGAGCCGCCAAACAAGTACCCATCGAATGCAAACTCGTTGTATATCGAAATCGAACATTAACGTTTTGCTTCGGCTATAGGTGTTCCACGTCGTAATATGTGATCAAAAAACCTTAGTTTTACGTAAATACGCAAGATTCATGAGTTTCAAGAAGCCACACAAGTCCCCATCGAATGCAAAGTCGCTTTATATCGAAACGAACATTAGAGTTTTGCTCCGGCTGTAGGTGTTTCAACTCGTAATATGAGATCAAAAAGTCTTAATTTTACGTAAATACGCAAGATTCATGCGTTTTAGGCCGCCAAACAAGTCCCCATCGAATGCAAAGTCGCTTTATATCGAAACGAACATTAGAGTTTTGCTCCGGCTGTAGGTGTTTCAACTCGTAATATGAGATCAAAAAGTCTTAATTTTACGTAAATACGCAAGATTCATGCGTTTTAGGCCGCCAAACAAGTCCCCATCGAATGCAAAGTCGCTGTATATCGAAATCGAACATTAGCGTTTTGCGTCTGCTGTAGTTTTTCCGGTTCGTAATATGAGATCAAAAAGTTTTAGTTTTACGTAAATACGCAAGGTTAATGCGTTTTGCGCCGCCAAACAAGCCCCCATCGTATTTAAATACGCTTTATATTGTAATCGAACGTTAGCGGTTTGCTTCGGCGGTAGGTGTTCCAGATAATAATATGAGATCAAAAAGCCTTAGTTTTACGTAAATACGCAAGATTGATGCGTTTCTAGCCGCCGAACTAGACCCCATCGAATTTAAATTCGCTTTATATCGAAATCGAACACAAGCGTTTTGCTCCGGCTGTAGGTGTTCCAACTCGTAATATGAGATCAAAAAGCCTTAGTTTTACGTAAATACGCAAGATTAATGCGTTTCGAGCCGCCGAACAAGTACCCATAAAATGCAAAGTTGCTGTATATCGAAATCGAACATTAGCGTTTTGCATCTGCTGTAGGTTCTCCGGTTCGTAATATGAGATCAAAAAGTTTTAGTTTTACGTAAATACGCCAGGTTAATGCGTTTCGAGCCGCCAAACAAGCCCCCATCGAATGCAAATTCGCCTTATATCGAAATCGAACGTTACCTTTTTGCGTCTGCTGTAGGTGTTCCGGTTCGTAATATGAGATCAAAAAGTTTTAGTGTTACGTAAATATGCCAGGTTAATGCGTTTCGAGCCGCCAAACAAGCCCCCATCGAATGCAAATTCGCCTTATATCGAAATCGAACGTTACCTTTTTGCGTCTGCTGTAGGTGTTCCGGTTCGTAATATCAGATCAAAAAGTCTCAATTTTGCGTAAATTCGCAAGATTCATGCGTTTTAGGCCGCCAAACAAGTACCCATCGAATGCAAAGTCGTTGTATATCGAAATTTAACATTAGCGTTTTGCGTCTGCTGTAGGTTTTCCGGTTCGTAATATGAGATCTAAAAGTTTTAGTTTTACGTAAATACGTAAGGTTAATGCGTTTTAAGCCGCCAAACAAGCCTCCATCGTATTTAACTTCGCTTTATATTATACTCGAACATTAACGGTTTGCTTCGGCTGTAGGTGTTCTAGATAATAATATGAGATCAAAAAGCCTTGGTTTTACGTAAATACGCAAGATTCATGCGCTTCGAGCCGCCAAACAAGGCCCTATCAAATGCAAAGTCGCTTTAGATTGAAATCGAACATTAGCGTTTTGCTTCGGCTATAGGTGTTCCACCTTGTGATATGAGATCAAAAAGTCTTAATTTTACGTAAATACGCAAGATTCATGCGTTTTAGGCCGCCAAACAAGTACCCATCGAATGCAAAGTCGCTGTATATCGAAATAGAACATTAGCGTTTTGCGTCTTCTGTATGTTTTCCGGTTCGTAATATGAGATCAAAAAGTTTTAGTTTTACGTAAATACGCAAGGATAATGCGTTTCGAGCCGCCAAACAAGTACCCATCGAATGCAAACTCGTTGTATATCGAAATCGAACATTAACGTTTTGCTTCGGCTATAGGTGTTCCACGTCGTAATATGAGATCAAAAAACCTTAGTTTTACGTAAATACGCAAGATTCATGAGTTTCAAGAAGCCACACAAGTCCCCATCGAATGCAAAGTCGCTTTATATCGAAACGAACATTAGAGTTTTGCTCCGGCTGTAGGTGTTTCAACTCGTAATATGAGATCAAAAAGTCTTAATTTTACGTAAATACGCAAGATTCATGCGTTTTAGGCCGCCAAACAAGTACCCATCGAATGCAAAGTCGCTGTATATCGAAATAGAACATTAGCGTTTTGCGTCTTCTGTAGGTTTTCCGGTTCGTAATATGAGATCAAAAAGTTTTAGTTTTACGTAAATACGCAAGGATAATGCGTTTCGAGCCGCCAAACAAGTACCCATCGAATGCAAACTCGTTGTATATCGAAATCGAACATTAACGTTTTGCTTCGGCTATAGGTGTTCCACGTCGTAATATGTGATCAAAAAACCTTAGTTTTACGTAAATACGCAAGATTCATGAGTTTCAAGAAGCCACACAAGTCCCCATCGAATGCAAAGTCGCTTTATATCGAAACGAACATTAGAGTTTTGCTCCGGCTGTAGGTGTTTCAACTCGTAATATGAGATCAAAAAGTCTTAATTTTACGTAAATACGCAAGATTCATGCGTTTTAGGCCGCCAAACAAGTCCCCATCGAATGCAAAGTCGCTTTATATCGAAACGAACATTAGAGTTTTGCTCCGGCTGTAGGTGTTTCAACTCGTAATATGAGATCAAAAAGTCTTAATTTTACGTAAATACGCAAGATTCATGCGTTTTAGGCCGCCAAACAAGTCCCCATCGAATGCAAAGTCGCTGTATATCGAAATCGAACATTAGCGTTTTGCGTCTGCTGTAGTTTTTCCGGTTCGTAATATGAGATCAAAAAGTTTTAGTTTTACGTAAATACGCAAGGTTAATGCGTTTTGCGCCGCCAAACAAGCCCCCATCGTATTTAAATACGCTTTATATTGTAATCGAACGTTAGCGGTTTGCTTCGGCGGTAGGTGTTCCAGATAATAATATGAGATCAAAAAGCCTTAGTTTTACGTAAATACGCAAGATTGATGCGTTTCTAGCCGCCGAACTAGACCCCATCGAATTTAAATTCGCTTTATATCGAAATCGAACACAAGCGTTTTGCTCCGGCTGTAGGTGTTCCAACTCGTAATATGAGATCAAAAAGCCTTAGTTTTACGTAAATACGCAAGATTAATGCGTTTCGAGCCGCCGAACAAGTACCCATCAAATGCAAAGTTGCTGTATATCGAAATCGAACATTAGCGTTTTGCATCTGCTGTAGGTTCTCCGGTTCGTAATATGAGATCAAAAAGTTTTAGTTTTACGTAAATACGCCAGGTTAATGCGTTTCGAGCCGCCAAACAAGCCCCCATCGAATGCAAATTCGCCTTATATCGAAATCGAACGTTACCTTTTTGCGTCTGCTGTAGGTGTTCCGGTTCGTAATATGAGATCAAAAAGTTTTAGTGTTACGTAAATATGCCAGGTTAATGCGTTTCGAGCCGCCAAACAAGCCCCCATCGAATGCAAATTCGCCTTATATCGAAATCGAACGTTACCTTTTTGCGTCTGCTGTAGGTGTTCCGGTTCGTAATATCAGATCAAAAAGTCTCAATTTTGCGTAAATTCGCAAGATTCATGCGTTTTAGGCCGCCAAACAAGTACCCATCGAATGCAAAGTCGTTGTATATCGAAATTTAACATTAGCGTTTTGCGTCTGCTGTAGGTTTTCCGGTTCGTAATATGAGATCTAAAAGTTTTAGTTTTACGTAAATACGTAAGGTTAATGCGTTTTAAGCCGCCAAACAAGCCTCCATCGTATTTAACTTCGCTTTATATTATACTCGAACATTAACGGTTTGCTTCGGCTGTAGGTGTTCTAGATAATAATATGAGATCAAAAAGCCTTGGTTTTACGTAAATACGCAAGATTCATGCGCTTCGAGCCGCCAAACAAGGCCCTATCAAATGCAAAGTCGCTTTAGATTGAAATCGAACATTAGCGTTTTGCTTCGGCTATAGGTGTTCCACCTTGTGATATGAGATCAAAAAGCCTTAGTTTTACGTGAATACGCAAGATTGATGCATTTCGAGTTGCCGAACAACCCCTCATCGAATGCAAATTCGCCCTATATCGAAATCGAACATTAGCGTTTTGCGTCTGCTCTAGGTTTTCCGGTACGTAATATGAGATCAAAGAGTTTTAGTTTTGCGTAAATACGCAAGATTCATGCGTTTTAGGCCGCCAAACAAGTACCCATCAAATGCAAAGTTGCTGTATATCGAAATAGAAAATTAGCGTTTTGCTTCGGCTGTAGGTGTTCCAACTCGTAATATGAGATCAAAAAGTCTTAATTTTACGTAAATACGCAAGATTCATGCGTTTTAGGCCGCCAAACAAGTACCCAACGAATGCAAAGTCGCTGTATATCGAAATCGAACATTAGCGTTTTGCGTCTGCTGTAGGTTTTCCGGTTAGTAATATGAGATCAAAAAGTTTTAGTTTTACGTAAATACGCAAGGTTAATGCGTTTTGCGCCGCCAAACAAGCCCCCATCGTATTTAAATACGCTTTATATTGTAATCGAACATTAGCGGTTTGCTTTGGCTGTAGGTGTTCCAGATAATAATATGAGATCAAAAAGCCTTAGTTTTACGTAAATACGCAAGATTGATGCGTTTCTAGCCGCCGAACTAGACCCCATTGAATTTAAATTCGCTTTATATCGAATTCGAACATAAGCGTTTTGCTCCGGCTGTAGGTGTTCCAACTCGTAATATGAGATCAAAAAGTCTTAATTTTCCGTAAATACGCAAGATTCATGCGTTTCGAGCCACTAAAGAAGCCCCCATCGATTGCAAATTCGCGTTATATCGAAATCGAACATTAATGTTTTGCTTCGGCTGTAGGTATTCCAGCTCGTAATATGAGATCAAAAAGCCTTAGTTTTACGTAAATACTTAAAATTGATGCGTTTCAAGAAGCCACACAAGTCCCCATCGAATGCAAATTCGCTTTAATCCGGAATCGAACATTAGCGTTTTGCATCTGCTGTAGGTGTTCCAGCTCGTAATATGAGATCAAAAAGCCTTAGTTTTACGTAAATACGCAGGATTCATGCGTTTTAGGGCGCCAAACAAGTCCCAGTCGAATGCAAAGTCGCTTTATATCGAAATCGAACATTAGCTTTTTGCTCCGGCTGTAGGTGTTCCAACTCGTAATATGAGATCAAAAAGTCTTAATTTTACGTAAATACGTAAGATTCATGCGTTTTAGGCCGCCAAACAAGTACCCATCGAATGCAAAGTCGCTGTATATCGAAATAGAAAATTAGAGTTTTGCTTCGGCTGTAGGTGTTCCAACACGTAATATGAGATCAGAAAGTCTTAATTTTACGTAAATACGCAAGATTCATGCGTTTTAGGCCGCCAAACAAGTAACCATCGAATGCAAATTCGCTTTAATCCGGAATCGAACATTAGCGTTTTGCTTCGGCTATAGGTGTTCCACGTCGTAATATGAGATCAAAAAACCTTAGTTTTACGTAAATACGCAAGATTCATGAGTTTCAAGAAGCCACACAAGTCCCCATCGAATGCAAAGTCGCTTTATATCGAAACGAACATTAGAGTTTTGCTCCGGCTGTAGGTGTTTCAACTCGTAATATGAGATCAAAAAGTCTTAATTTTACGTAAATACGCAAGATTCATGCGTTTTAGGCCGCCAAACAAGTACCCATCGAATGCAAAGTCGCTGTATATCGAAATAGAACATTAGCGTTTTGCGTCTTCTGTAGGTTTTCCGGTTCGTAATATGAGATCAAAAAGTTTTAGTTTTACGTAAATACGCAAGGATAATGCGTTTCGAGCCGCCAAACAAGTACCCATCGAATGCAAACTCGTTGTATATCGAAATCGAACATTAACGTTTTGCTTCGGCTATAGGTGTTCCACGTCGTAATATGTGATCAAAAAACCTTAGTTTTACGTAAATACGCAAGATTCATGAGTTTCAAGAAGCCACACAAGTCCCCATCGAATGCAAAGTCGCTTTATATCGAAACGAACATTAGAGTTTTGCTCCGGCTGTAGGTGTTTCAACTCGTAATATGAGATCAAAAAGTCTTAATTTTACGTAAATACGCAAGATTCATGCGTTTTAGGCCGCCAAACAAGTCCCCATCGAATGCAAAGTCGCTTTATATCGAAACGAACATTAGAGTTTTGCTCCGGCTGTAGGTGTTTCAACTCGTAATATGAGATCAAAAAGTCTTAATTTTACGTAAATACGCAAGATTCATGCGTTTTAGGCCGCCAAACAAGTCCCCATCGAATGCAAAGTCGCTTTATATCGAAATCGAACATTAGCTTTTTGCTCCGGCTGTAGGTGTTCCAACTCGTAATATGAGATCAAAAAGTCTTAATTTTACGTAAATACGTAAGATTCATGCGTTTTAGGCCGCCAAACAAGTACCCATCGAATGCAAAGTCGCTGTATATCGAAATAGAAAATTAGCGTTTTGCTTCGGCTGTAGGTGTTCCAACTCGTAATATGAGATCAGAAAGTCTTAATTTTACGTAAATACGCAAGATTCATGCGTTTTAGGCCGCCAAACAAGTAACCATCGAATGCAAATTCGCTTTAATCCGGAATCGAACATTAGCGTTTTGCTTCGGCTATAGGTGTTCCACGTCGTAATATGAGATCAAAAAACCTTAGTTTTACGTAAATACGCAAGATTCATGAGTTTCAAGAAGCCACACAAGTCCCCATCGAATGCAAAGTCGCTTTATATCGAAACGAACATTAGAGTTTTGCTCCGGCTGTAGGTGTTTCAACTCGTAATATGAGATCAAAAAGTCTTAATTTTACGTAAATACGCAAGATTCATGCGTTTTAGGCCGCCAAACAAGTACCCATCGAATGCAAAGTCGCTGTATATCGAAATAGAACATTAGCGTTTTGCGTCTTCTGTAGGTTTTCCGGTTCGTAATATGAGATCAAAAAGTTTTAGTTTTACGTAAATACGCAAGGATAATGCGTTTCGAGCCGCCAAACAAGTACCCATCGAATGCAAACTCGTTGTATATCGAAATCGAACATTAACGTTTTGCTTCGGCTATAGGTGTTCCACGTCGTAATATGTGATCAAAAAACCTTAGTTTTACGTAAATACGCAAGATTCATGAGTTTCAAGAAGCCACACAAGTCCCCATCGAATGCAAAGTCGCTTTATATCGAAACGAACATTAGAGTTTTGCTCCGGCTGTAGGTGTTTCAACTCGTAATATGAGATCAAAAAGTCTTAATTTTACGTAAATACGCAAGATTCATGCGTTTTAGGCCGCCAAACAAGTCCCCATCGAATGCAAAGTCGCTTTATATCGAAACGAACATTAGAGTTTTGCTCCGGCTGTAGGTGTTTCAACTCGTAATATGAGATCAAAAAGTCTTAATTTTACGTAAATACGCAAGATTCATGCGTTTTAGGCCGCCAAACAAGTCCCCATCGAATGCAAAGTCGCTGTATATCGAAATCGAACATTAGCGTTTTGCGTCTGCTGTAGTTTTTCCGGTTCGTAATATGAGATCAAAAAGTTTTAGTTTTACGTAAATACGCAAGGTTAATGCGTTTTGCGCCGCCAAACAAGCCTCCATCGTATTTAAATACGCTTTATATTGTAATCGAACGTTAGCGGTTTGCTTCGGCTGTAGGTGTTCCAGATAATAATATGAGATCAAAAAGCCTTAGTTTTACGTAAATACGCAAGATTGATGCGTTTCTAGCCGCCGAACTAGACCCCATCGAATTTAAATTCGCTTTATATCGAAACCGAACACAAGCGTTTTGCTCCGGCTGTAGGTGTTCCAACTCGTAATATGAGATCAAAAAGCCTTAGTTTTACGTAAATACGCAAGATTAATGCGTTTCGAGCCGCCGAACAAGTACCCATCGAATGCAAAGTCGTTGCATATCGAAATCGAACATTAGCGTTTTGCATCTGCTGTAGGTTCTCCGGTTCGTAATATGAGATCAAAAAGTTTTAGTTTTACGTAAATACGCCAGGTTAATGCGTTTCGAGCCGCCAAACAAGCCCCCATCGAATGCAAATTCGCCTTATATCGAAATCGAACGTTACCTTTTTGCGTCTGCTGTAGGTGTTCCGGTTCGTAATATCAGATCAAAAAGTCTCAATTTTGTGTAAATTCGCAAGATTCATGCGTTTTAGGCCGCCAAACAAGTACTCATCGAATGCAAATTCGCTTTAATCCGGAATCGAACATTAGCGTTTTGCGTCTGCTGTAGGTGTTCCAGCTCGTAATATGAGATCAAAAAGCCTTAGTTTTACGTAAATACGCAGGATTCATGCGTTTTAGGGCGTCAAACAAGTCCCAGTCGAATGCAAAGTCGCTTTATATCGAAATCGAACATTAGCTTTTTGCTCCGGCTGTAGGTGTTCCAACTCGTAATATGAGATTAAAAAGTCTTAATTTTACGTAAATACGCAAGATTCATGCGTTTTAGGCCGCCAAACAAGTTTCATCGAAAGCAAAGTCGCTGTATATCGAAATCGAACATTAGCGTTTTGCGTCTGCTGTAGGTTTTCCGGTTCGTAATATGAGATCAAAAAGTTTTAGTTTTACGTAAATACGCAAGGTTAATGCGTTTTGCGCCGCCAAACAAGCCTCCATCGTATTTAAATACGCTTTATATTGTAATCGAACAGTAGCGGTTTGCTTCGGCTGTAGGTGTTCCAGATAATAATATGAGATCAAAAAGCCTTAGTTTTACGTAAATACGCAAGATTGATGCGTTTCTAGCCGCCGAACTAGACCCCATCGAATTTAAATTCGCTTTATATCGAAATCGAACATAAGCGTTTTGCTCCGGCTGTAGGTGTTCCAACTCGTACTATGAGATAAAGAAGTCATAATTTTACGTAAATATGCAAGATTCATGCGTTTTAGGCCGCCAAACAAGTACCCATCAAATGCAAAGTTGCTGTATATCGAAATCGAACATCAGCGTTTTGCATCTGCTGTAGGTTCTCCGGTTCGTAATATGAGATCAAAAAGTTTTAGTTTTACGTAAATACACCAGGTTAATGCGTTTCGAGCCGCCAAACAAGCCCCCATCGAATGCAAATTCGCCTTATATCGAAATCGAACGTTACCTTTTTGCGTCTGCTGTAGGTGTTCCGGTTCGTAATATCAGATCAAAAAGTCTCAATTTTGTGTAAATTCGCAAGATTCATGCGTTTTAGGCCGCCAAACAAGTACTCATCGAATGCAAAGTCGTTGTATATCGACTGCGACCGCCAACTTTTCCTCAGGTTCCAAAAAAACTTGTTCGGCCACCAACGGCGTGCTCCTCGACCGCTTTATTTATTTAAGTGGGCGCCAGCCGATTACCAATTAATCGGCACGGTCGGTACCGGTGTTCGTGACAAGCACGCGCTCTCACTGCTCCGGCAGCTGCAGCTAGGCGAGGGTAGAGGGGTGAGGGCGGTGAAAATTTGCTACTCCGAAAAAAATATAAAATGCGGAAAATAATCGGCCGAAGCCACCCGATTTATTACAATTTGATACAACGAAAAGAAAACCGCGTACAAAATCAGTCCCTACTAAATTCGCCCCAGCTACTCAGTTCACCGGTTTGAATTTGTCTACGCGTTACAAAGATCCTGGCCCGGGAAAAAGAATAGCAATAAAAATTCGCAAAATAAATTTCGAAGAAAATACGACACCGGACAAAGTCCGGAAAAATTAATGACGGAAAACTTAATGACGGGCCAGTCCTATTCTTCCCTACTAAATCGCTACCAACTCCCGCACGTAAAATGGACGGACTGTACCGCTGTCCGATCGTCGCCGTCGCACGAAGGGCGATGTTCCGCCGCGCACACACACACACTCGATCTCGGCGTGCAGGCTGCGCCT
The DNA here is from genome assembly GCA_964017025.1 of Stenichneumon culpator. Taxonomy (NCBI): domain Eukaryota; kingdom Metazoa; phylum Arthropoda; class Insecta; order Hymenoptera; family Ichneumonidae; genus Stenichneumon; species Stenichneumon culpator. Next base: position 8,310,367 of record OZ024768.1, on the reverse strand, counting down.
CGCAGGCGATTCCGAAGCGGTACGTTCCCGAAAAAAAATGGACACCAATCGACAAACCAAACAAACGAATACAGAAAACGATATCGGCGACAGTCTCGAGACCCGTTAATTTTTTCCGCGATGCTTTTTCGACGTCCTCAGCCGCGAAAGAAAGCCTACGTTTAATTACCCGCGCGAGCTCGAAACCTGCACGCCACGCCAAACACTCACTCTCCTCCACTCGACGCAAATCACGCGCAGGCGATCTCCACGATTTTCACGGTGCCGGTGCGGCGAGAGGCCGTCCAATTCCCGGCACTTATTATTTCCAAAAACAAAAGAAAAATAAATAATTCCCCAAGAAACAAAACACGAAAGAATTAATCGACGGAAAAACAAGCTTTTGGTTCGCCCCGGGACGGAACTCCACGCCGCGATCGAGTCGCGGGCACGCTCGACAACAATGCGCGCAAACCGGTAACGAACGCGTGTCCAACAATCTTCCCGAAAATCAGAAATCTTACCGCAAGAGACGGTGGTGACGGAAATACTCCTTGCCGGTACCGATTTCCTCCGTCCTTCCCAGGTAACACGGTCACGGATAATCCGCCGAACGGCCTGGTCAGTGACTTCTCCGCCTCGCACAGCCAAAACCTTCGTAAATTCACACGCGAATCAACACGAAAATCTTTCTCGGCGAGCACACGCGTCGTATCACCGTCGCTTCACAGAAGAGAGTCCCGACCTAATTCTCGGAGTCGTGCTCGCCGCCTCGCTCGCGTTCTCTCTCGCTCCCCACTTTTCCCGATTTCTGTCCGGTGTCCGGTACCTGGCGCCTCTCCCGACAATGCCTACCTCGCGTAACTAATTTGACGCGCGCGACCTATATTCGACTTCGCTGCTTATCGGCTATATGGGTCGCGCATCGAAGCTCGGTGTCTTCCATCGGATCGGCGGTACCGCTGGTGCCCATTGACTGCATCCCTCAGGCTGCGACTCACGGAAATCCTGCGCTCAAGACAGTGCAGCGTAGACCGAAAGCCAAGCGTAAGCGTGCAAGCGTGCGAAAAGGGTAAAACCATGCCGCCGACAGTCCGTAGCGATGATCAGCTCCGCTCCAGATGGTCCCGAAAAACAATAAAAAATAAAATCCTGGGGAATTAATATTTCGTTTCCACAATAATTTGTCGCCCTAGAGATCGCCTGAGACTCCCAGCGACACGATAGGCCCCGTGTGCTCGCCAAAACTCGTAGTTCACGAGGATCTGGGACGCGACCGAAAAATACCGCGTCACAACGATTCCCCCCCTCCGGCAAGGCCGTCCTCGGCCGTAAAACCTCTGACTCGGGGTCGGACAATAGAAAGACAAAAATTTGGTAGTTCAGTCCCAGGGGATCTCAAGGCGTCGTTAAAAAAAACGTATAAAGAAGCAAGGCAATCGTGGAGAGATAACATGCGAGAAAAAAGCGAACATCGGGGCGTTAACAATGCGTTTATTTACGACGGCCGAATGCTCGGTACCTCAAAAAAAAAATTACAAAAGTGCGAGAAAAAGGGAAAAAAAGAAATCTATTCGCGGAGATTCTCCTCGTTTCGAAACGGCGATAAATCGAGGAGAATGAGAAAGGGGAAAAAATAAACTACGAATAAAATGAGACAATAAAAATAAACATAAGACAATTCGATCCCGTCGACTCAGTCTTCGTCGCTCGAGTCCGTCGTTTCCCCCCGGGCGACCTCCAGCTCGGTCCGGTCCTCGAGCTCCGCTCTCTCCGCCTCTCGTCGCTGCTGCTCCAACAGCCGCGGATCCCGCGTCGCTGCGTTGAAGGTACCGCCTGCGGAATGCCACCAGGGGCTGCATCTCGGGCAATCGGACATCGTATACCCGTCCCGTCCGCAATTAAAACAAAACAGATCTTCCCGGAGGGGAGTTTTGCATTCACGGCGGCGGTGCCCGATTCCGCCGCAATTGAAACAGCGGGCCGATGTTGTCCCGGAACGCGGTCGAGGGATGACTCCCGCCGGTGGACGTGCTACTTCTTGATCGGCGGGTGGCCCAGGTCGTCGAACGGCCCCTCGGCCGATCGGGAGAGCTCCTGCTCGCCCCGGCGGAGTTGGCTGGGAACTTCCCTGAACGCGTCTCGCCGAGCGTCCCCCTCCCCGTCCAGCCGCATGCAGCTGGGTCCGTTCAGCCGGAGACAGCCGGGACCGTCCACGAGGCTCGTCCGGTCCGTATGGGCTCCAGAGGTGCCCGAAGAACGGCAGCAGGGGTGGCAAAACGACTCCCGGTGCCGCGCTGGGGACGCCGGAAATGGCCACCATTTTCCCCTCGGTACCGCCAACCGCTCCGTCCGCTACAGGTCCATCGGACACGGTCCCCTCCGATTCATCCCGTTCGCTCGAGGTCTCATCTGCCTCTCCCAACTCGCCCGATGTCTCCTCCGACTCCGGCTCGACGACCTCCTCTTCCCATCGCTCCAGGATTCCCCGTACAATGGGCCCGGCGTGGCGCACTCCCCGTATGGGCTGCGAGAAATCAGCGGCGTCGTAGGCGTCTGCGAGGAGTCGGTGGATCTCCGCCGCGAGAGCTCTCTCGGGTGTCGCCCTCCTCGCCGAAAGGGCTCGGTGGAGCATCGGCCCCAGTAGGGCAATCAGCCGCGCCGCCTCCTCCGGTGTCATGTCTCTGTAGCGGGGCATGATAAACCTTTAGATCCTCGACGGACGTCTTACCGACGATTTTACCTGTCTCGTCCGAAAGCTCGAGAACCACGGGTGATATTATCCGGGATACAATAAACGGTCCGAAATATTTACTCGCGAGCTTCGCGGTGATGTGTTGAGCGGCCGAGGACAGTACACGCTGACGTCGCCATACTTTATCGCCGAGCGCAAAATTCGGTACCGAGCGATGTTTGTTATATTGGGCGGATTGCCTCTGATAAGCCTCCTCGAGGTCGTAACGTACCTTCTCGCGTAACGCTTCCAATTCACGCATGTGAACGGACCAATCATCGCGAGACAACGGAACCAAGACTCTATCCCCTCCCTCGCGCCGGTAAAAATGATGAGGGCGGGGCATTCTACCCAAATTTAAATAAGCCGGACTATTATCGATAGAGGAGTGATGCGCGGTGTTAAAAGCAAACCGAAATTCAGATAGATGTGCGTCCCAGGTTCTATGATCGTTTTTAATAAAGGCTACTATCATCGTCTTTAACACCCGATTTACTCGCTCAACTGGGTTCGCTTGCGGGTGATAGGGAGGGGTCGTGGCGTGACAAATGCCATACTCCTCGGCTAAAGCCCACAAACTCCGATTAACAAATTCGGTACCGTTGTCAGTCAGAAGGACTTCCGGTGTTCCCCATCGCGAAAAAACGAGCTCCTCGAGGGCCTCTTTGATTCTATCCCCCGTAGCCTTTCTTAGGGGACAACATTCCACCCATTTGCTAAATAAGTCCTGGATAACCAACACGTACGCGTAACCCGAGCGGCTAGGGGGAAAAGGTCCCATAATGTCCGCGGCCACCACTGTCCACGGCCCCTCAACCACTCGTCGGCCCATCATCCCCAAAGGCGGACGCTGCACGGTCTTCGTGCGCTGACACACCCCGCAACGCTGTACATATCGCGCGACCTCGGCGTATAATCGCGGCCAATAATATGAATGGACTACCCGACGGAAGGTCTTGTCGGTACCAAGATGGCCCGCTTGCGGCGCATCGTGACTCTCTCTCAACACCCGCTCTCGCGCCGCCTTCGGAACCACCAGCTTCCATTCTGCGTCCTCCATTCCCGCCGGAAGTCGGCGCTCGATGCGACGGCGCACGTACATCCTATCCCCGTCGATTCTCCAGTCCGGAAATCGTTCGGGATTTTCCATGACCTCCCGACGTCGTCGAATGAACCAGGGGTCCTCTTGCTGGTCTTGCGTCAAATCCGGTACGGTGTCGTCCATCATCACCCATATCTCCTCGCAGACCCGAGGCTCGGCAATGGGTTCCGGTTCCTTGGACGGCGTCGACTCAAACATCCTCGAAAGTGCATCCGGGACATGATTTAAAGCACCTTTGCGGTGAACGACTTCAAAATCGTACCGCATCATGCTAAGCGCCCATCTCGAAAGTCGACCCGTGGGATCTTTTAAATTCCGAAGCCACTGCAGGCTAGCGTGGTCAGTAATGACTCGAAATCGGTACCCGTCCAAATACATTCGGAATTTATCGACCGCCCAGAGAATCGCCAAGCACTCCTGCTCAGTCACGGTGTAATTCTTCTCGGCGCTCGACAAGGTTCGACTCGCAAAGGCGATTGGATGCTCAACGCCATCGGTCTCTTGCGTTAAGACGGCTCCAAGCCCTATGCTACTGGCGTCGGTCTGCAGTGTAAACGGCCTCGAAAAATCGGGCCTTGCAAGAGTCGGGGGAGATGTCAACGCCTCCTTCAGGGCGCCAAAACTCGACTGTTGTTCCTCGCCCCAAACCCATGCCTGTTTCTTCCGGGTCAATCGTGTCAGTGGCTCCGCGACAGTCGCAAAATTTGGTATAAATCTTCGGTACCATGATGTCATCCCCAGAAATCGTCGAATCTGTGCGATGCTCTTCGGCGCGGGATATTCTTTTATCGCGACCGTCTTATCGGCGTCGACTCGCAATCCCTCGCGGTTCACCACGAAGCCCAGATATTTAACCTCGCGACAGCAAAAATCGCATTTCTCGGGGTTGATTAATAATCCCGCCGACAGAATGCGACCGAATACGTCGGCTAAAATTTTCAGATGATCAGCGAAGGTTTCCGATATAACGATAACGTCGTCCAGGTAGGCGAACGCGTGCGGCTCCATTGCGGGACCGATGAGTCGGTCCAGCAAACGCTGAAATGTCGCCGGCGCGTTCGTGAGCCCGAACGGCATGCGCCTGAACTGAAAGAGTCCTTTCCCTGGTACCGTAAAAGCAGTGATTTCGCGAGAATCTTCGGCCAGCGGGATCTGATGAAAGGCCTTGCTCAGATCGATCGTCGAAATATACCGTGCGGTGCGAAGTCGATCGAGAATATAGTCCATCCGGGGTAAAGGATATGCATCTTTCTTCGTCACATCGTTCACCTTCCGGAGGTCTAGACAAAATCGATATTTTTCTCCCTGTTTCACCATGAGGACGGGGCTGCTCCAATCGCTCTGAGAAGGCTCGATCACGCCAGCGGCCAGCATGCGGTCCACCTCGTCGTACATGGCTCGCATAATAATCGGCGTGACCGGATAATAACGCTGTTTAATGGGAGCATTATTCCCCACCTCCAGTCGATGCTCGATAAGCGTGGTTACTCCGGGTGCTTTACGAAGTCGTGGGATGTGTTCCTGAAGAAAGCTCTCGAGCCTCTTCGCCTCGTCAGCCGACAGATCCGAGATGGGAGCACAAAAATCGACGCGGTCGGGACCGTCCACCGTCGCGAAATGAAATTGGTTCGTGGTTTCTCCGCTAAAATACCACACGCGACGGACGTGGTCTACGACAATTCGCAAACGTGCGAGTGAATCCAAACCCAGTAATAACGGTACCGGCAATTCCTCACTGACGCGAGCCACAAGGGTTTGCTCGCGATCTTGAAGCTTAACCGGAAACTCGACCGATTCGTTGCAAATTATCTCCGTACCGTTCGCGATTATACACGGTCGATCTGGTGTTTTCTCCCGTAAAAATCCCTTCCGCGCGGTTACCACGAGACCTTCGGGACCAATATAGGTACTCGTTGCGCCACTGTCGACGACGGCGGGAAGTACTTCCCCGAAAAAGTCGAGTAAGACCACGAGCACGGTTCGCGGCGCGTCGGGATCTCTCGCCGCGTGGCATAATTCGTTCCAGAGACCCGGAGAAATTGTCGGTACCACGGCAGGGGCCCTTTCCGAGGTCGAAGGAATCGTAGCGGCCTCTAACGACGATTCCCGTCGGCGTTTCCCTTACACTCGTGAGGGGTGCGTGTCGTCTCCCCCTCCTTGCCACAATTATAGCATCGGAGACGCCTCGGTGCCGTACATCCTCGCGACAAATGTCCCTGTTGGCGGCAATTAAAGCAGATAATCGGCGGCCGGACCGCCTTATCCTCTGATGATCCACGAGCCACTTCCGGTACCGGCGTAAACGGCAAAGCAGTGGCCGACGTCGCCGCGTTTGCCCCTGGTGACCGAGCCGTAGCGCGAGTGGCCTCCTGGGCCTTCGTAGGAGTTCGTCCTCGTGCGGGTGTAGCCGGTCTCGCGGCCATCGCCGATCTCGGTGGAGTCGTGGGTACCGTGTTGACCTTGGTCCCCGCGGCTGGTTGCACATAATAACAGGGGTTCGAGCCCTGGTCACGGGGAGGATCGTCCTCGCGCGCAGGCTGCTCACACCCATGACACAACCAATCGCCGTGCCTTGACTTTCCCGAATCCGCGTCGGCGATAGTGAAACCCACCGCTCTCGTTCTCACCTTCTGTGTCGGCGGATGATAAGCCAAATCGGGATACAGAGAGCTCTCCGGCGTGGGGGGAGCATGGTAGTATTGTCCCGCCCGATAACTCCTCTCCGCCATGGTCGCCATCCTCTCCAGTGACTCGAACGTGGAGACATCTGCCCGCATGATTGCAATTTGCAGTCGAGGCAGCATGTTGCGATGAGCGTAGTCGAGCTGCTCCGACTCTCGCATCGGCGGTACCACACGTTCAAACATCGCCCTTAAGCACGTGAGAAAATCGGATACGGGCTCTTCAGCGCCCTGCGTGCGTCGTAAGATTTCCTCCCGGAGCGAAAACTGCAGAGTGGGATCGCAGAATCTATTGCGAAAGGCGGCTTCGCACTCCGACCATGTGGAGTAATGCCTTCTCCCACTACGGAACCAGATGCGCGCGATTCCCGACAAAAAGAACGGAATACAGCTCAATAAATCGGCGTCGGAAACCGGTACCAATCGACGCCCTTCCTCGATACGAGACAAAAATTCTTCGACGTCCTCGCCACGCGCTCCCGAAAACTTCAAGTCCCATTTTCGCATGGTATTATACGCGTTCATCCCGGTATTCCCGAAGTCGTGACTGCCGCGGCCATAACCCGCGGACCCCGATCGCGAACCAGCGAGACCCGACGGATTCTGTCGAGATTCGTCGAAATCGCGATTGCTCCCCGCTATACCGTATCGAGAGTCGTCGATATCGCGGCTGTAACCCGAATAATTTCCCCTCGGGTCAGGACGGCCGTGTCCCCAAGCCTCCGAGGCCTCTCGCGGGATCGGCGAAGATCGATGCGGCATCCTTGCCTCGGCGGCGAAACTCACCGTTCGCCCTCCCGACGGTACGCGATCCGGGCAAGCACCTCCGGGGAAGCGCGGAGCGCCGCTTATAAATCGCGGAGGCCGAAATGGTAGTACTTCCGGTCCCGGACTCGGCCACTGATACTCCACCGGGTACATCGGCTCGGGTGGAGATGGATTTACAAACCGACCCGAAGGCTGTGCGAATACCGGCACGGTTCGATTAAAATGCGCGACGTTAATAGGTGGACGGCCAGTCGTATAACCCGGTACCGAACGGTTAAAATTTTCGAAACGTCGCGGTGCCTCCATATCGTCGATGCGAGGTCGTCCGTTGGTCTCGTGATACGGAGCGCGGTGGCTCGACGCTTCTACTCCGATGCGATCATTCGCGGAAGCCTCTTCCCCACGGTTGTCCATCGGGTTCGCCGGTGACGGGCGACAGCAAGACGCAGGCCTTCCAGGCGGACGTCCCCTCGCGGAGCCATCCTCCGGGCGTCCCCGAAAAGATCCCAACTCGAGACCTTGAGCGGCCTCAGAACGGGCAGGCCTCTGGCCACTGGGCCTCTCGCGCTCCGGGGAGATCAAGATGGATACACTTCCACTTCCGGTACCGATTCCCGATGTTCCCTGCGATGGTCCGTTGCCGAACATCGTTTGATTGACATCCATGTGAGCTATCGGGAACATAGCCTCGTACAGGCGCGCGACTCGCACCTGTCGCGTCCCTTCTAGGGACAGTCTGCGGGCCTCGAGCTCAAAGCGCAGATGTTCGTCCGAAAGTTGCTCCAATTCTCTTAGGAGCCGAGCCCCATGACGATACGTCTCCATGCCGTTGAAAATTAAGCGTGGCGAAAGCGAAAGTGAGAGAGAGAGAGCCACGAGGCGAAAGCGCAAATAAAAAAAAAAAAATAAAATAATGCTGGAAAAACAGAGAGCAAAAGCGCAGGCAAAAAAAACTCTTACCGGTAATCGGAGATCAGCAGATCAGCGCAGTATGGGAGCAAAGCCAGTCGTCAATAATGATAAAATTAGATAAAATCGAGAAAGGGAAAAAACGGCAAAATCGAGAGGTCAAATCAATAAAATCAATAAAATCAATAAAATCAATAAGCGATACATGGATCACCAGTCACAAAATAAAATATCAATAATAGCGGACAGATAAAACTAATCGGAGTAGCCGAAATAAAATTCCAATAGGGGTCAATCAATAAAATAATCAAGGCTAAATAGTCAATAAGCTAAAAGGGTAAATAAAAGTCAATAATAAAAAACTAGAGTGTCAATCAAGAATCAATAGGGGGAAAGAAAAATCAATTAAAATAAAAATAAAATGTCAATATATATTCAATAAAGAAAGTCTCCAAAATAAAATGTCAATAGACGGTCAATAATCAATCAATAAATAGAAACTACAGAAATAAAAAAAAATAAATAAAAAGTCAATAAATCTAGAATATCAAGTAAGACGGGTAAAACAAATCAAAGAGTTAGCGCTGCGCTGACCGCCCACCCGCTCGCAAACACCGAGGTCACGCCTTAAGCTAACACCTACCGGTAGATGTCCAAGCAGGATGTGTCAGCGCACCTGCAACAAAGGCGAGAACTCGCCGAAAATCCCGACGTTTTCCCCGGCAGCGTGGTCCGCGCCACGGGAAACGAAAACTCGAGTTTCGGACGAGACAAGCAAACATACAAAAAGAAATTTTTAAACAGAAATATTCATAAACAAAGCTTAAACAATTCTTAAATGCTATCGAAAGCTGCGGAGCCGCTCGGCTGGGGTGAACCCGGTAGCGGCGAACCCGCGGTACATCAAACGAAACGAGAAAAAAAACCGACAAAATCGAATCGATTGGCCAACCGGGGCACACATCGATTCGCGGCCAAACGTCGACCGAATAATAAGGCAGGGAGGGAAAAAAATGAATCCGGAAAATAATAAGAAAAGAAAACTAATTGAAAAATCGAAAAGGAATGGAATAGCCAAAGTAACGTGAAAAAAAAAAAAAAAAAAAAAAATAAAAAAACAATAAAAATAAAGAAGGGTTAAATAAATAAATAAATAAATAAATAAATAAACAAAATAAACGAAAAGTCGAAAATAATAATAAGAAAAAAAGAAATCAAACCGGAAAGCGAACAAAAACCAAATAAAACGAGGTCGAACAAAAATTGAAATAAAAAAATAAAAAAAAGGAAATCAAAAAAAGAAATCAAATAAAAATAAAAATAAAATAAAAATAAATAAAATAAAGATAAAAGCCTTATCTAACGGTCAACGCGTCCGACCCGTCGTGCGCGACCCGTGGAGGCCTTCGAGCGCCAAGTCCGCTGACCCGAATTGCCCGCGGCCTTGACCACACGAATTATTTTCTAAAATATTCTCACGAATATCTATGGCGACAATGCTAATTCGGTACTATGCTGGAACTCGACCAAAATCTCCAATTCGAGCCCCAGCCGAACAACCGATCAGCCCAAACGCCCGAAAAAAATGTAAACACTCGCCCGGCGAGCGAAGACGCGAAGCGGCACAGTCCGCACCAAAAGTTTCACGCACGGCCTAACACCTCACGGCAAACGGTACCGGAGCGCAACAATTCCAAATTAACAAACTAGCCAGTCGCATCGGCAACAACATACAATCACTAACTACGATGTCGATAAATAAATCAGTCAATCATTAAAATATCAATAAATAAATCAGTCAATCATTAAAATATCAATAAATAAATTCGTCAGGCGCTAAAATACCAATCAATAAATTCGTCAAGACTTAAAAACACCCATAAATAAAGTAGTCGATAAATAAACAAATAGCTCAAGAATTAAAACGTCAATAAATAAAATTACAGCTTATCGCGAATAGTCAACTAAATAAACGCACGAATTAAATTAAGAAGTCAATCGATCAAGATAAATAAACTAAAGTAAAAAGTCAATCAATTAAAATAAATTAATTAACTAAAATAAATAAATTAAAATTAAAAATGGAAATAAATAAATAAGTCACGAATAAATAGGAACAAACAATAACAACCACGAATAAAAAGTTACCGACCGACCGAAAAACAATTTCAACAAAAAACTATCGCAAAATTTTCACCTCGGGCCCCACGTTGGGCGCCACTTGCGACCGCCAACTTTTCCTCAGGTTCCAAAAAAACTTGTTCGGCCACCAACGGCGTGCTCCTCGACCGCTTTATTTATTTAAGTGGGCGCCAGCCGATTACCAATTAATCGGCACGGTCGGTACCGGTGTTCGTGACAAGCACGCGCTCTCACTGCTCCGGCAGCTGCAGCTAGGCGAGGGTAGAGGGGTGAGGGCGGTGAAAATTTGCTACTCCGAAAAAAATATAAAATGCGGAAAATAATCGGCCGAAGCCACCCGATTTATTACAATTTGATACAACGAAAAGAAAACCGCGTACAAAATCAGTCCCTACTAAATTCGCCCCAGCTACTCAGTTCACCGGTTTGAATTTGTCTACGCGTTACAAAGATCCTGGCCCGGGAAAAAGAATAGCAATAAAAATTCGCAAAATAAATTTCGAAGAAAATACGACACCGGACAAAGTCCGGAAAAATTAATGACGGAAAACTTAATGACGGGCCAGTCCTATTCTTCCCTACTAAATCGCTACCAACTCCCGCACGTAAAATGGACGGACTGTACCGCTGTCCGATCGTCGCCGTCGCACGAAGGGCGATGTTCCGCCGCGCACACACACACACTCGATCTCGGCGTGCAGGCTGCGCCTCGCAGGCGATTCCGAAGCGGTACGTTCCCGAAAAAAAATGGACACCAATCGACAAACCAAACAAACGAATACAGAAAACGATATCGGCGACAGTCTCGAGACCCGTTAATTTTTTCCGCGATGCTTTTTCGACGTCCTCAGCCGCGAAAGAAAGCCTACGTTTAATTACCCGCGCGAGCTCGAAACCTGCACGCCACGCCAAACACTCACTCTCCTCCACTCGACGCAAATCACGCGCAGGCGATCTCCACGATTTTCACGGTGCCGGTGCGGCGAGAGGCCGTCCAATTCCCGGCACTTATTATTTCCAAAAACAAAAGAAAAATAAATAATTCCCCAAGAAACAAAACACGAAAGAATTAATCGACGGAAAAACAAGCTTTTGGTTCGCCCCGGGACGGAACTCCACGCCGCGATCGAGTCGCGGGCACGCTCGACAACAATGCGCGCAAACCGGTAACGAACGCGTGTCCAACAATCTTCCCGAAAATCAGAAATCTTACCGCAAGAGACGGTGGTGACGGAAATACTCCTTGCCGGTACCGATTTCCTCCGTCCTTCCCAGGTAACACGGTCACGGATAATCCGCCGAACGGCCTGGTCAGTGACTTCTCCGCCTCGCACAGCCAAAACCTTCGTAAATTCACACGCGAATCAACACGAAAATCTTTCTCGGCGAGCACACGCGTCGTATCACCGTCGCTTCACAGAAGAGAGTCCCGACCTAATTCTCGGAGTCGTGCTCGCCGCCTCGCTCGCGTTCTCTCTCGCTCCCCACTTTTCCCGATTTCTGTCCGGTGTCCGGTACCTGGCGCCTCTCCCGACAATGCCTACCTCGCGTAACTAATTTGACGCGCGCGACCTATATTCGACTTCGCTGCTTATCGGCTATATGGGTCGCGCATCGAAGCTCGGTGTCTTCCATCGGATCGGCGGTACCGCTGGTGCCCATTGACTGCATCCCTCAGGCTGCGACTCACGGAAATCCTGCGCTCAAGACAGTGCAGCGTAGACCGAAAGCCAAGCGTAAGCGTGCAAGCGTGCGAAAAGGGTAAAACCATGCCGCCGACAGTCCGTAGCGATGATCAGCTCCGCTCCAGATGGTCCCGAAAAACAATAAAAAATAAAATCCTGGGGAATTAATATTTCGTTTCCACAATAATTTGTCGCCCTAGAGATCGCCTGAGACTCCCAGCGACACGATAGGCCCCGTGTGCTCGCCAAAACTCGTAGTTCACGAGGATCTGGGACGCGACCGAAAAATACCGCGTCACACGACATAGAAAATTAGCGTTTTGCTTCGGTTGTAGGTGTTCCAACTCGTATTATGAGATCAAAAAGTCTTAATTTTATGTAAATACGGAAGATTCATGCGTTTTAGGCCGCCAAACAAGTAACCATCGAATGCAAAGTCGTTGTATATCGAAATCGAACATTAGAGTTTTGCTTCGACTATAGGTGTTCCACCTCGTAATATGAGATCAAAGAGCCTTAGTTTTACGTAAATACGCAAGGTTAATGCGTTTCGAGCCGCCGAAAAAGCCCTCATCGAATGCAAATTCGCTTTATATCGAAATTGAACATTAGCGTTTTGCCTCTGCTGCAGGTATTCCAGTTCGTAATATGAGATCAAAAAGTCTTAATTTTACGTAAATACGCAAGATTCATGCGTTTTAGGCCGCCAAACAAGTCCCCATCGAATGCAAAGTCGCTGTATATCGAAATCGAACATTAGCGTTTTGCGTCTGCTGTAGTTTTTCCGGTTCGTAATATGAGATCAAAAAGTTTTAGTTTTACGTAAATACGCAAGGTTAATGCGTTTTGCGCCGCCAAACAAGCCCCCATCGTATTTAAATACGCTTTATATTGTAATCGAACATTAGCGGTTTGCTTCGGCTGTAGGTGTTCCAGATAATTAATGAGATCAAAAAGCCTTAGTTTTACGTAAATACGCAAGATTGATGCGTTTCTAGCCGCCGAACTAGACCCCATCGAATTTAAATTCGCTTTATATCGAAATCGAACATAAGCGTTTTGATCCGGCTGTAGGTGTTCCAACTCGTAATATGAGATAAAAAAGTCATAATTTTACGTAAATATGCAAGATTCATGCGTTTTAGGCCGCCAAACAAGTACCCATCAAATGCAAAGTTGCTGTATATCGAAATCGAACATTAGCGTTTTGCATCTGCTGTAGGTTCTCCGGTTCGTAATATGAGATCAAAAAGTTTTAGTTTTACGTAAATACGCCAGGTTAATGCGTTTCGAGCCGCCAAACAAGCCCCCATCGAATGCAAATTCGCCTTATATCGAAATCGAACGTTACCTTTTTGCGTCTGCTGTAGGTGTTCCGGTTCGTAATATCAGATCAAAAAGTCTCAATTTTGCGTAAATTCGGAAGATTCATGCGTTTTAGGCCGCCAAACAAGTACTCATCGAATGCAAAGTCGTTGTATATCGAAATAGAAAATTAGCGTTTTGCTTCGGTTGTAGGTGTTCCAACTCGTAATATGAGATCAAAAAGTCTTAATTTTACGTAAATACGCAAGATTCATGCGTTTTACTCGGCCAAACAAGTAACCATCGAATGCAAAGTCGTTGTATATCGAAATCGAACATTAGAGTTTTGCTTCGACTATAGGTGTTCCACCTCGTAATATGAGATCAAAGAGCCTTAGTTTTACGTAAATACGCAAGGTTAATGCGTTTCGAGCCGCCGAACAAGCCCTCATCGAATGCAAATTCGCTTTATATCGAAATTGAACATTAGCGTTTTGCCTCTGCTGCAGGTGTTCCAGTTCGTAATATGAGATCAAAAAGTCTTAATTTTACGTAAATACGCAAGATTCATGCGTTTTAGGCCGCCAAACAAGTCCCCATCGAATGCAAAGTCGCTGTATATCGAAATCGAACATTAGCGTTTTGCGTCTGCTGTAGTTTTTCCGGTTCGTAATAGGAGATCAAAAAGTTTTAGTTTTACGTGAATACGCAAGGTTAATGCGTTTTGCGCCGCCAAACAAGCCCCCATCGTATTTAATTACGCTTTATATTGTAATCGAACATTAGCGGTTTGCTTCGGCTGTAGGTGTTCCAGATAATAATATGAGATCAAAAAGCCTTAGTTTTACGTAAATACGCAAGATTGATGCGTTTCTAGCCGCCGAACTAGACCCCATCGAATTTAAATTCGCTTTATATCGAAATCGAACATAAGCGTTTTGATCCGGCTGTAGGTGTTCCAACTCGTAATATGAGATAAAAAAGTCATAATTTTACGTAAATATGCAAGATTCATGCGTTTTAGGCCGCCAAACAAGTACCCATCAAATGCAAAGTTGCTGTATATCGAAATCGAACATTAGCGTTTTGCATCTGCTGTAGGTTCTCCGGTTCGTAATATGAGATCAAAAAGTTTTAGTTTTACGTAAATACGCCAGGTTAATGCGTTTCGAGCCGCCAAACAAACCCCATCGAATGCAAATTCGCCTTATATCGAAATCGAACGTTACCTTTTTGCGTCTGCTGTAGGTGTTCCGGTTCGTAATATCAGATCAAAAAGTCTCAATTTTGCGTAAATTCGGAAGATTCATGCGTTTTAGTCCGCCAAACAAGTACTCATCGAATGCAAAGTCGTTGTATATCGAAATAGAAAATTAGCGTTTTGCTTCGGTTGTAGGTGTTCCAACTCGTAATATGAGATCAAAAAGTCTTAATTTTACGTAAATACGCAAGATTCATGCGTTTTAGGCCGCCAAACAAGTACCCATCGAATGCAAAGTCGCTGTATATCGAAATAGAACATTAGCGTTTTGCGTCTTCTGTATGTTTTCCGGTTCGTAATATGAGATCAAAAAGTTTTAGTTTTACGTAAATACGCAAGGATAATGCGTTTCGAGCCGCCAAACAAGTACCCATCGAATGCAAACTCGTTGTATATCGAAATCGAACATTAACGTTTTGCTTCGGCTATAGGTGTTCCACGTCGTAATATGAGATCAAAAAACCTTAGTTTTACGTAAATACGCAAGATTCATGAGTTTCAAGAAGCCACACAAGTCCCCATCGAATGCAAAGTCGCTTTATATCGAAACGAACATTAGAGTTTTGCTCCGGCTGTATGTGTTTTAACTCGTAATATGAGATCAAAAAGTCTTAATTTTACGTAAATACGCAAGATTCATGCGTTTTAGGCCGCCAAACAAGTACCCATCGAATGCAAAGTCGCTGTATATCGAAATAGAACATTAGCGTTTTGCGTCTTCTGTAGGTTTTCCGGTTCGTAATATGAGATCAAAAAGTTTTAGTTTTACGTAAATACGCAAGGATAATGCGTTTCGAGCCGCCAAACAAGTACCCATCGAATGCAAACTCGTTGTATATCGAAATCGAACATTATCGTTTTGCTTCGGCTATAGGTGTTCCACGTCGTAATATGTGATCAAAAAACCTTAGTTTTACGTAAATACGCAAGATTCATGAGTTTCAAGAAGCCACACAAGTCCCCATCGAATGCAAAGTCGCTTTATATCGAAACGAACATTAGAGTTTTGCTCCGGCTGTAGGTGTTTCAACTCGTAATATGAGATCAAAAAGTCTTAATTTTACGTAAATACGCAAGATTCATGCGTTTTAGGCCGCCAAACAAGTCCCCATCGAATGCAAAGTCGCTTTATATCGAAACGAACATTAGAGTTTTGCTCCGGCTGTAGGTGTTTCAACTCGTAATATGAGATCAAAAAGTCTTAATTTTACGTAAATACGCAAGATTCATGCGTTTTAGGCCGCCAAACAAGTCCCCATCGAATGCAAAGTCGCTGTATATCGAAATCGAACATTAGCGTTTTGCGTCTGCTGTAGTTTTTCCGGTTCGTAATATGAGATCAAAAAGTTTTAGTTTTACGTAAATACGCAAGGTTAATGCGTTTTGCGCCGCCAAACAAGCCCCCATCGTATTTAAATACGCTTTATATTGTAATCGAACGTTAGCGGTTTGCTTCGGCGGTAGGTGTTCCAGATAATAATATGAGATCAAAAAGCCTTAGTTTTACGTAAATACGCAAGATTGATGCGTTTCTAGCCGCCGAACTAGACCCCATCGAATTTAAATTCGCTTTATATCGAAATCGAACACAAGCGTTTTGCTCCGGCTGTAGGTGTTCCAACTCGTAATATGAGATCAAAAAGCCTTAGTTTTACGTAAATACGCAAGATTAATGCGTTTCGAGCCGCCGAACAAGTACCCATCAAATGCAAAGTTGCTGTATATCGAAATCGAACATTAGCGTTTTGCATCTGCTGTAGGTTCTCCGGTTCGTAATATGAGATCAAAAAGTTTTAGTTTTACGTAAATACGCCAGGTTAATGCGTTTCGAGCCGCCAAACAAGCCCCCATCGAATGCAAATTCGCCTTATATCGAAATCGAACGTTACCTTTTTGCGTCTGCTGTAGGTGTTCCGGTTCGTAATATGAGATCAAAAAGTTTTAGTGTTACGTAAATATGCCAGGTTAATGCGTTTCGAGCCGCCAAACAAGCCCCCATCGAATGCAAATTCGCCTTATATCGAAATCGAACGTTACCTTTTTGCGTCTGCTGTAGGTGTTCCGGTTCGTAATATCAGATCAAAAAGTCTCAATTTTGCGTAAATTCGCAAGATTCATGCGTTTTAGGCCGCCAAACAAGTACCCATCGAATGCAAAGTCGTTGTATATCGAAATTTAACATTAGCGTTTTGCGTCTGCTGTAGGTTTTCCGGTTCGTAATATGAGATCTAAAAGTTTTAGTTTTACGTAAATACGTAAGGTTAATGCGTTTTAAGCCGCCAAACAAGCCTCCATCGTATTTAACTTCGCTTTATATTATACTCGAACATTAACGGTTTGCTTCGGCTGTAGGTGTTCTAGATAATAATATGAGATCAAAAAGCCTTGGTTTTACGTAAATACGCAAGATTCATGCGCTTCGAGCCGCCAAACAAGGCCCTATCAAATGCAAAGTCGCTTTAGATTGAAATCGAACATTAGCGTTTTGCTTCGGCTATAGGTGTTCCACCTTGTGATATGAGATCAAAAAGCCTTAGTTTTACGTGAATACGCAAGATTGATGCATTTCGAGTTGCCGAACAACCCCTCATCGAATGCAAATTCGCCCTATATCGAAATCGAACATTAGCGTTTTGCGTCTGCTCTAGGTTTTCCGGTACGTAATATGAGATCAAAGAGTTTTAGTTTTGCGTAAATACGCAAGATTCATGCGTTTTAGGCCGCCAAACAAGTACCCATCAAATGCAAAGTTGCTGTATATCGAAATAGAAAATTAGCGTTTTGCTTCGGCTGTAGGTGTTCCAACTCGTAATATGAGATCAAAAAGTCTTAATTTTACGTAAATACGCAAGATTCATGCGTTTTAGGCCGCCAAACAAGTCCCCATCGAATGCAAAGTCGCTTTATATCGAAACGAACATTAGAGTTTTGCTCCGGCTGTAGGTGTTTCAACTCGTAATATGAGATCAAAAAGTCTTAATTTTACGTAAATACGCAAGATTCATGCGTTTTAGGCCGCCAAACAAGTACCCATCGAATGCAAAGTCGCTGTATATCGAAATAGAACATTAGCGTTTTGCGTCTTCTGTATGTTTTCCGGTTCGTAATATGAGATCAAAAAGTTTTAGTTTTACGTAAATACGCAAGGATAATGCGTTTCGAGCCGCCAAACAAGTACCCATCGAATGCAAACTCGTTGTATATCGAAATCGAACATTAACGTTTTGCTTCGGCTATAGGTGTTCCACGTCGTAATATGAGATCAAAAAACCTTAGTTTTACGTAAATACGCAAGATTCATGAGTTTCAAGAAGCCACACAAGTCCCCATCGAATGCAAAGTCGCTTTATATCGAAACGAACATTAGAGTTTTGCTCCGGCTGTAGGTGTTTCAACTCGTAATATGAGATCAAAAAGTCTTAATTTTACGTAAATACGCAAGATTCATGCGTTTTAGGCCGCCAAACAAGTAC
Organism: Stenichneumon culpator; assembly: GCA_964017025.1. Classification (NCBI taxonomy): domain Eukaryota; kingdom Metazoa; phylum Arthropoda; class Insecta; order Hymenoptera; family Ichneumonidae; genus Stenichneumon; species Stenichneumon culpator. The sequence goes on along the minus strand of OZ024768.1, from coordinate 8,292,328 downwards.
CTATCGAATGCAAAGTCGCTGTATATCGAAATAGAACATTAGCGTTTTGCGTCTTCTGTAGGTTTTCCGGTTCGTAATATGAGATCAAAAAGTTTTAGTTTTACGTAAATACGCAAGGATAATGCGTTTCGAGCCGCCAAACAAGTACCCATCGAATGCAAACTCGTTGTATATCGAAATCGAACATTAACGTTTTGCTTCGGCTATAGGTGTTCCACGTCGTAATATGTGATCAAAAAACCTTAGTTTTACGTAAATACGCAAGATTCATGAGTTTCAAGAAGCCACACAAGTCCCCATCGAATGCAAAGTCGCTTTATATCGAAACGAACATTAGAGTTTTGCTCCGGCTGTAGGTGTTTCAACTCGTAATATGAGATCAAAAAGTCTTAATTTTACGTAAATACGCAAGATTCATGCGTTTTAGGCCGCCAAACAAGTCCCCATCGAATGCAAAGTCGCTTTATATCGAAACGAACATTAGAGTTTTGCTCCGGCTGTAGGTGTTTCAACTCGTAATATGAGATCAAAAAGTCTTAATTTTACGTAAATACGCAAGATTCATGCGTTTTAGGCCGCCAAACAAGTCCCCATCGAATGCAAAGTCGCTGTATATCGAAATCGAACATTAGCGTTTTGCGTCTGCTGTAGTTTTTCCGGTTCGTAATATGAGATCAAAAAGTTTTAGTTTTACGTAAATACGCAAGGTTAATGCGTTTTGCGCCGCCAAACAAGCCCCCATCGTATTTAAATACGCTTTATATTGTAATCGAACGTTAGCGGTTTGCTTCGGCGGTAGGTGTTCCAGATAATAATATGAGATCAAAAAGCCTTAGTTTTACGTAAATACGCAAGATTGATGCGTTTCTAGCCGCCGAACTAGACCCCATCGAATTTAAATTCGCTTTATATCGAAATCGAACACAAGCGTTTTGCTCCGGCTGTAGGTGTTCCAACTCGTAATATGAGATCAAAAAGCCTTAGTTTTACGTAAATACGCAAGATTAATGCGTTTCGAGCCGCCGAACAAGTACCCATCAAATGCAAAGTTGCTGTATATCGAAATCGAACATTAGCGTTTTGCATCTGCTGTAGGTTCTCCGGTTCGTAATATGAGATCAAAAAGTTTTAGTTTTACGTAAATACGCCAGGTTAATGCGTTTCGAGCCGCCAAACAAGCCCCCATCGAATGCAAATTCGCCTTATATCGAAATCGAACGTTACCTTTTTGCGTCTGCTGTAGGTGTTCCGGTTCGTAATATGAGATCAAAAAGTTTTAGTGTTACGTAAATATGCCAGGTTAATGCGTTTCGAGCCGCCAAACAAGCCCCCATCGAATGCAAATTCGCCTTATATCGAAATCGAACGTTACCTTTTTGCGTCTGCTGTAGGTGTTCCGGTTCGTAATATCAGATCAAAAAGTCTCAATTTTGCGTAAATTCGCAAGATTCATGCGTTTTAGGCCGCCAAACAAGTACCCATCGAATGCAAAGTCGTTGTATATCGAAATTTAACATTAGCGTTTTGCGTCTGCTGTAGGTTTTCCGGTTCGTAATATGAGATCTAAAAGTTTTAGTTTTACGTAAATACGTAAGGTTAATGCATTTTAAGCCGCCAAACAAGCCTCCATCGTATTTAACTTCGCTTTATATTATACTCGAACATTAACGGTTTGCTTCGGCTGTAGGTGTTCTAGATAATAATATGAGATCAAAAAGCCTTGGTTTTACGTAAATACGCAAGATTCATGCGCTTCGAGCCGCCAAACAAGGCCCTATCAAATGCAAAGTCGCTTTAGATTGAAATCGAACATTAGCGTTTTGCTTCGGCTATAGGTGTTCCACCTTGTGATATGAGATCAAAAAGCCTTAGTTTTACGTGAATACGCAAGATTGATGCATTTCGAGTTGCCGAACAACCCCTCATCGAATGCAAATTCGCCCTATATCGAAATCGAACATTAGCGTTTTGCGTCTGCTCTAGGTTTTCCGGTACGTAATATGAGATCAAAGAGTTTTAGTTTTGCGTAAATACGCAAGATTCATGCGTTTTAGGCCGCCAAACAAGTACCCATCAAATGCAAAGTTGCTGTATATCGAAATAGAAAATTAGCGTTTTGCTTCGGCTGTAGGTGTTCCAACTCGTAATATGAGATCAAAAAGTCTTAATTTTACGTAAATACGCAAGATTCATGCGTTTTAGGCCGCCAAACAAGTACCCAACGAATGCAAAGTCGCTGTATATCGAAATCGAACATTAGCGTTTTGCGTCTGCTGTAGGTTTTCCGGTTAGTAATATGAGATCAAAAAGTTTTAGTTTTACGTAAATACGCAAGGTTAATGCGTTTTGCGCCGCCAAACAAGCCCCCATCGTATTTAAATACGCTTTATATTGTAATCGAACATTAGCGGTTTGCTTTGGCTGTAGGTGTTCCAGATAATAATATGAGATCAAAAAGCCTTAGTTTTACGTAAATACGCAAGATTGATGCGTTTCTAGCCGCCGAACTAGACCCCATTGAATTTAAATTCGCTTTATATCGAATTCGAACATAAGCGTTTTGCTCCGGCTGTAGGTGTTCCAACTCGTAATATGAGATCAAAAAGTCTTAATTTTCCGTAAATACGCAAGATTCATGCGTTTCGAGCCACTAAAGAAGCCCCCATCGATTGCAAATTCGCGTTATATCGAAATCGAACATTAATGTTTTGCTTCGGCTGTAGGTATTCCAGCTCGTAATATGAGATCAAAAAGCCTTAGTTTTACGTAAATACTTAAAATTGATGCGTTTCAAGAAGCCACACAAGTCCCCATCGAATGCAAATTCGCTTTAATCCGGAATCGAACATTAGCGTTTTGCATCTGCTGTAGGTGTTCCAGCTCGTAATATGAGATCAAAAAGCCTTAGTTTTACGTAAATACGCAGGATTCATGCGTTTTAGGGCGCCAAACAAGTCCCAGTCGAATGCAAAGTCGCTTTATATCGAAATCGAACATTAGCTTTTTGCTCCGGCTGTAGGTGTTCCAACTCGTAATATGAGATCAAAAAGTCTTAATTTTACGTAAATACGTAAGATTCATGCGTTTTAGGCCGCCAAACAAGTACCCATCGAATGCAAAGTCGCTGTATATCGAAATAGAAAATTAGCGTTTTGCTTCGGCTGTAGGTGTTCCAACTCGTAATATGAGATCAGAAAGTCTTAATTTTACGTAAATACGCAAGATTCATGCGTTTTAGGCCGCCAAACAAGTAACCATCGAATGCAAATTCGCTTTAATCCGGAATCGAACATTAGCGTTTTGCTTCGGCTATAGGTGTTCCACGTCGTAATATGAGATCAAAAAACCTTAGTTTTACGTAAATACGCAAGATTCATGAGTTTCAAGAAGCCACACAAGTCCCCATCGAATGCAAAGTCGCTTTATATCGAAACGAACATTAGAGTTTTGCTCCGGCTGTAGGTGTTTCAACTCGTAATATGAGATCAAAAAGTCTTAATTTTACGTAAATACGCAAGATTCATGCGTTTTAGGCCGCCAAACAAGTACCCATCGAATGCAAAGTCGCTGTATATCGAAATAGAACATTAGCGTTTTGCGTCTTCTGTAGGTTTTCCGGTTCGTAATATGAGATCAAAAAGTTTTAGTTTTACGTAAATACGCAAGGATAATGCGTTTCGAGCCGCCAAACAAGTACCCATCGAATGCAAACTCGTTGTATATCGAAATCGAACATTATCGTTTTGCTTCGGCTATAGGTGTTCCACGTCGTAATATGTGATCAAAAAACCTTAGTTTTACGTAAATACGCAAGATTCATGAGTTTCAAGAAGCCACACAAGTCCCCATCGAATGCAAAGTCGCTTTATATCGAAACGAACATTAGAGTTTTGCTCCGGCTGTAGGTGTTTCAACTCGTAATATGAGATCAAAAAGTCTTAATTTTACGTAAATACGCAAGATTCATGCGTTTTAGGCCGCCAAACAAGTCCCCATCGAATGCAAAGTCGCTTTATATCGAAACGAACATTAGAGTTTTGCTCCGGCTGTAGGTGTTTCAACTCGTAATATGAGATCAAAAAGTCTTAATTTTACGTAAATACGCAAGATTCATGCGTTTTAGGCCGCCAAACAAGTCCCCATCGAATGCAAAGTCGCTGTATATCGAAATCGAACATTAGCGTTTTGCGTCTGCTGTAGTTTTTCCGGTTCGTAATATGAGATCAAAAAGTTTTAGTTTTACGTAAATACGCAAGGTTAATGCGTTTTGCGCCGCCAAACAAGCCCCCATCGTATTTAAATACGCTTTATATTGTAATCGAACGTTAGCGGTTTGCTTCGGCGGTAGGTGTTCCAGATAATAATATGAGATCAAAAAGCCTTAGTTTTACGTAAATACGCAAGATTGATGCGTTTCTAGCCGCCGAACTAGACCCCATCGAATTTAAATTCGCTTTATATCGAAATCGAACACAAGCGTTTTGCTCCGGCTGTAGGTGTTCCAACTCGTAATATGAGATCAAAAAGCCTTAGTTTTACGTAAATACGCAAGATTAATGCGTTTCGAGCCGCCGAACAAGTACCCATCAAATGCAAAGTTGCTGTATATCGAAATCGAACATTAGCGTTTTGCATCTGCTGTAGGTTCTCCGGTTCGTAATATGAGATCAAAAAGTTTTAGTTTTACGTAAATACGCCAGGTTAATGCGTTTCGAGCCGCCAAACAAGCCCCCATCGAATGCAAATTCGCCTTATATCGAAATCGAACGTTACCTTTTTGCGTCTGCTGTAGGTGTTCCGGTTCGTAATATGAGATCAAAAAGTTTTAGTGTTACGTAAATATGCCAGGTTAATGCGTTTCGAGCCGCCAAACAAGCCCCCATCGAATGCAAATTCGCCTTATATCGAAATCGAACGTTACCTTTTTGCGTCTGCTGTAGGTGTTCCGGTTCGTAATATCAGATCAAAAAGTCTCAATTTTGCGTAAATTCGCAAGATTCATGCGTTTTAGGCCGCCAAACAAGTACCCATCGAATGCAAAGTCGTTGTATATCGAAATTTAACATTAGCGTTTTGCGTCTGCTGTAGGTTTTCCGGTTCGTAATATGAGATCTAAAAGTTTTAGTTTTACGTAAATACGTAAGGTTAATGCGTTTTAAGCCGCCAAACAAGCCTCCATCGTATTTAACTTCGCTTTATATTATACTCGAACATTAACGGTTTGCTTCGGCTGTAGGTGTTCTAGATAATAATATGAGATCAAAAAGCCTTGGTTTTACGTAAATACGCAAGATTCATGCGCTTCGAGCCGCCAAACAAGGCCCTATCAAATGCAAAGTCGCTTTAGATTGAAATCGAACATTAGCGTTTTGCTTCGGCTATAGGTGTTCCACCTTGTGATATGAGATCAAAAAGCCTTAGTTTTACGTGAATACGCAAGATTGATGCATTTCGAGTTGCCGAACAACCCCTCATCGAATGCAAATTCGCCCTATATCGAAATCGAACATTAGCGTTTTGCGTCTGCTCTAGGTTTTCCGGTACGTAATATGAGATCAAAGAGTTTTAGTTTTGCGTAAATACGCAAGATTCATGCGTTTTAGGCCGCCAAACAAGTACCCATCAAATGCAAAGTTGCTGTATATCGAAATAGAAAATTAGCGTTTTGCTTCGGCTGTAGGTGTTCCAACTCGTAATATGAGATCAAAAAGTCTTAATTTTACGTAAATACGCAAGATTCATGCGTTTTAGGCCGCCAAACAAGTCCCCATCGAATGCAAAGTCGCTTTATATCGAAACGAACATTAGAGTTTTGCTCCGGCTGTAGGTGTTTCAACTCGTAATATGAGATCAAAAAGTCTTAATTTTACGTAAATACGCAAGATTCATGCGTTTTAGGCCGCCAAACAAGTACCCATCGAATGCAAAGTCGCTGTATATCGAAATAGAACATTAGCGTTTTGCGTCTTCTGTATGTTTTCCGGTTCGTAATATGAGATCAAAAAGTTTTAGTTTTACGTAAATACGCAAGGATAATGCGTTTCGAGCCGCCAAACAAGTACCCATCGAATGCAAACTCGTTGTATATCGAAATCGAACATTAACGTTTTGCTTCGGCTATAGGTGTTCCACGTCGTAATATGAGATCAAAAAACCTTAGTTTTACGTAAATACGCAAGATTCATGAGTTTCAAGAAGCCACACAAGTCCCCATCGAATGCAAAGTCGCTTTATATCGAAACGAACATTAGAGTTTTGCTCCGGCTGTAGGTGTTTCAACTCGTAATATGAGATCAAAAAGTCTTAATTTTACGTAAATACGCAAGATTCATGCGTTTTAGGCCGCCAAACAAGTACCCATCGAATGCAAAGTCGCTGTATATCGAAATAGAACATTAGCGTTTTGCGTCTTCTGTAGGTTTTCCGGTTCGTAATATGAGATCAAAAAGTTTTAGTTTTACGTAAATACGCAAGGATAATGCGTTTCGAGCCGCCAAACAAGTACCCATCGAATGCAAACTCGTTGTATATCGAAATCGAACATTAACGTTTTGCTTCGGCTATAGGTGTTCCACGTCGTAATATGTGATCAAAAAACCTTAGTTTTACGTAAATACGCAAGATTCATGAGTTTCAAGAAGCCACACAAGTCCCCATCGAATGCAAAGTCGCTTTATATCGAAACGAACATTAGAGTTTTGCTCCGGCTGTAGGTGTTTCAACTCGTAATATGAGATCAAAAAGTCTTAATTTTACGTAAATACGCAAGATTCATGCGTTTTAGGCCGCCAAACAAGTCCCCATCGAATGCAAAGTCGCTTTATATCGAAACGAACATTAGAGTTTTGCTCCGGCTGTAGGTGTTTCAACTCGTAATATGAGATCAAAAAGTCTTAATTTTACGTAAATACGCAAGATTCATGCGTTTTAGGCCGCCAAACAAGTCCCCATCGAATGCAAAGTCGCTGTATATCGAAATCGAACATTAGCGTTTTGCGTCTGCTGTAGTTTTTCCGGTTCGTAATATGAGATCAAAAAGTTTTAGTTTTACGTAAATACGCAAGGTTAATGCGTTTTGCGCCGCCAAACAAGCCTCCATCGTATTTAAATACGCTTTATATTGTAATCGAACGTTAGCGGTTTGCTTCGGCTGTAGGTGTTCCAGATAATAATATGAGATCAAAAAGCCTTAGTTTTACGTAAATACGCAAGATTGATGCGTTTCTAGCCGCCGAACTAGACCCCATCGAATTTAAATTCGCTTTATATCGAAACCGAACACAAGCGTTTTGCTCCGGCTGTAGGTGTTCCAACTCGTAATATGAGATCAAAAAGCCTTAGTTTTACGTAAATACGCAAGATTAATGCGTTTCGAGCCGCCGAACAAGTACCCATCGAATGCAAAGTCGTTGCATATCGAAATCGAACATTAGCGTTTTGCATCTGCTGTAGGTTCTCCGGTTCGTAATATGAGATCAAAAAGTTTTAGTTTTACGTAAATACGCCAGGTTAATGCGTTTCGAGCCGCCAAACAAGCCCCCATCGAATGCAAATTCGCCTTATATCGAAATCGAACGTTACCTTTTTGCGTCTGCTGTAGGTGTTCCGGTTCGTAATATCAGATCAAAAAGTCTCAATTTTGTGTAAATTCGCAAGATTCATGCGTTTTAGGCCGCCAAACAAGTACTCATCGAATGCAAATTCGCTTTAATCCGGAATCGAACATTAGCGTTTTGCGTCTGCTGTAGGTGTTCCAGCTCGTAATATGAGATCAAAAAGCCTTAGTTTTACGTAAATACGCAGGATTCATGCGTTTTAGGGCGTCAAACAAGTCCCAGTCGAATGCAAAGTCGCTTTATATCGAAATCGAACATTAGCTTTTTGCTCCGGCTGTAGGTGTTCCAACTCGTAATATGAGATTAAAAAGTCTTAATTTTACGTAAATACGCAAGATTCATGCGTTTTAGGCCGCCAAACAAGTTTCATCGAAAGCAAAGTCGCTGTATATCGAAATCGAACATTAGCGTTTTGCGTCTGCTGTAGGTTTTCCGGTTCGTAATATGAGATCAAAAAGTTTTAGTTTTACGTAAATACGCAAGGTTAATGCGTTTTGCGCCGCCAAACAAGCCTCCATCGTATTTAAATACGCTTTATATTGTAATCGAACAGTAGCGGTTTGCTTCGGCTGTAGGTGTTCCAGATAATAATATGAGATCAAAAAGCCTTAGTTTTACGTAAATACGCAAGATTGATGCGTTTCTAGCCGCCGAACTAGACCCCATCGAATTTAAATTCGCTTTATATCGAAATCGAACATAAGCGTTTTGCTCCGGCTGTAGGTGTTCCAACTCGTACTATGAGATAAAGAAGTCATAATTTTACGTAAATATGCAAGATTCATGCGTTTTAGGCCGCCAAACAAGTACCCATCAAATGCAAAGTTGCTGTATATCGAAATCGAACATCAGCGTTTTGCATCTGCTGTAGGTTCTCCGGTTCGTAATATGAGATCAAAAAGTTTTAGTTTTACGTAAATACGCCAGGTTAATGCGTTTCGAGCCGCCAAACAAGCCCCCATCGAATGCAAATTCGCCTTATATCGAAATCGAACGTTACCTTTTTGCGTCTGCTGTAGGTGTTCCGGTTCGTAATATCAGATCAAAAAGTCTCAATTTTGTGTAAATTCGCAAGATTCATGCGTTTTAGGCCGCCAAACAAGTACTCATCGAATGCAAAGTCGTTGTATATCGACATAGAAAATTAGCGTTTTGCTTCGGTTGTAGGTGTTCCAACTCGTATTATGAGATCAAAAAGTCTTAATTTTATGTAAATACGGAAGATTCATGCGTTTTAGGCCGCCAAACAAGTAACCATCGAATGCAAAGTCGTTGTATATCGAAATCGAACATTAGAGTTTTGCTTCGACTATAGGTGTTCCACCTCGTAATATGAGATCAAAGAGCCTTAGTTTTACGTAAATACGCAAGGTTAATGCGTTTCGAGCCGCCGAAAAAGCCCTCATCGAATGCAAATTCGCTTTATATCGAAATTGAACATTAGCGTTTTGCCTCTGCTGCAGGTATTCCAGTTCGTAATATGAGATCAAAAAGTCTTAATTTTACGTAAATACGCAAGATTCATGCGTTTTAGGCCGCCAAACAAGTCCCCATCGAATGCAAAGTCGCTGTATATCGAAATCGAACATTAGCGTTTTGCGTCTGCTGTAGTTTTTCCGGTTCGTAATATGAGATCAAAAAGTTTTAGTTTTACGTAAATACGCAAGGTTAATGCGTTTTGCGCCGCCAAACAAGCCCCCATCGTATTTAAATACGCTTTATATTGTAATCGAACATTAGCGGTTTGCTTCGGCTGTAGGTGTTCCAGATAATTAATGAGATCAAAAAGCCTTAGTTTTACGTAAATACGCAAGATTGATGCGTTTCTAGCCGCCGAACTAGACCCCATCGAATTTAAATTCGCTTTATATCGAAATCGAACATAAGCGTTTTGATCCGGCTGTAGGTGTTCCAACTCGTAATATGAGATAAAAAAGTCATAATTTTACGTAAATATGCAAGATTCATGCGTTTTAGGCCGCCAAACAAGTACCCATCAAATGCAAAGTTGCTGTATATCGAAATCGAACATTAGCGTTTTGCATCTGCTGTAGGTTCTCCGGTTCGTAATATGAGATCAAAAAGTTTTAGTTTTACGTAAATACGCCAGGTTAATGCGTTTCGAGCCGCCAAACAAGCCCCCATCGATTGCAAATTCGCCTTATATCGAAATCGAACGTTACCTTTTTGCGTCTGCTGTAGGTGTTCCGGTTCGTAATATCAGATCAAAAAGTCTCAATTTTGCGTAAATTCGCAAGATTCATGCGTTTTAGGCCGCCAAACAAGTACTCATCGAATGCAAAGTCGTTGTATATCGAAATAGAAAATTAGCGTTTTGCTTCGTTTGTAGGTGTTCCAACTCGTAATATGAGATCAAAAAGTCTCAATTTTACGTAAATACGCAAGATTCATGCGTTTTAGGCGGCCAAACAAGTAACCATCGAATGCAAAGTCGTTGTATATCGAAATCGAACATTAGAGTTTTGCTTCGACTATAGGTGTTCCACCACGTAATATGAGATCAAAGAGCCTTAGTTTTACGTAAATACGCAAGGTTAATGCGTTTCGAGCCGCCGACCAAGCCCTTATCGATTGCAAATTCGCTTTATATCGAAATTGAACATTAGCGTTTTGCCTCTGCTGTAGGTGTTCCAGTTCGTAATATGAGATCAAAAAGTCATAATTTTACGTAAATACGCAAGATTCATGCGTTTTAGGCCGCCAAACAAGTACCCATCGAATGCAAAGTCGCTGTATATCGAAATCGAACATTAGCGTTTTGCGTCTTCTGTAGGTTTTCCGGTTCGTAATATGAGATCAAAAAGTTTTAGTTTTACGTAAATACGCAAGGTTAATGCGTTTCGAGCCGCCAAACAAGTACCCATCGAATGCAAATTCGTTGTATATCGAAATCGAACATTAACGTTTTGCTTCGGCTATAGGTGTTCCACCTCGTAATATGAGATCAAAAAACCTTAGTTTTACGTAAATACGCAAGATTCATGAGTTTCAAGAAGCCACACAAGTCCCCATCGAATGCAAAGTCGCTTTATATCGAAACGAACATTAGAGTTTTGCTCCGGCTGTAGGTGTTTCAACTCGTAATATGAGATCAAAAAGTCTTAATTTTACGTAAATACGCAAGATTCATGCGTTTTAGGCCGCCAAACAAGTACCCAACGAATGCAAAGTCGCTGTATATCGAAATCGAACATTAGCGTTTTGCGTCTGCTGTAGGTTTTCCGGTTCGTAATATGAGATCAAAAAGGTTTAGTTTTACGTAAATACGCAAGATTAATGCGTTTCGAGCCGCCAAACAAGTACCCATCGAATGCAAACTCGTTGTATATCGAAATCGATCATTAGAGTTTTGCTTCGACTATAGGTGTTCCACCTCGTAATATGAGATAAAAAATTCTTAGTTTTACGTAAATACGCAAGATTGATGTGTTTCGAGCCGCCGAACAAGCGCCCATCGAATGCAAATTCGCCTTATATTGAAATCGAACATTAGCGTTTTGCGTCTGCTGTAGGTGTTCCAGTTCGTAATATGAGATCAAAAAGCCTTAGTTTTTCGTAAACACGCAAGATTCATGCGTTTGAGGCCGCCAAACAAGTCCCCATCGAATGCAAAGTCGCTTTATTTCGAAATCGAACATTACCGTTTTGCTCCGGCTGTAGGTGTTCCAACTCGTAATATGAGATCAAAAAGCCTTAGTTTTACGTAAATACGCAAGATTAATGCGTTTCGAGCCGCCGAACAAGTACCCATCGAATGCAAAGTCGTTGCATATCGAAATCGAACATTAGCGTTTTGCTTCGGCTATAGGTCTTCCACCTCGTAATATGAGATCAAAAAGTCTTAATTTTACGTAAATACGGAAGATTCATGCGTTTTAGGCCGCCAAACAAGTACCCATCGAATGCAAAGTCGCTGTATATCGAAATCGAACATTAGCGTTTTGCGTCTTCTGTAGGTTTTCCGGTTCGTAATATGAGATCAAAAAGTTTTAGTTTTACGTAAATACGCAAGGTTAATGCGTTTCGAGCCGCCAAACAAGTACCCATCGAATGCAAACTCGTTGTATATCGAAATCGAACATTAACGTTTTGCTTTGGCTATAGGTGTTCCACCTCGTAATATGAGATCAAAACGCCTTAGTTTTACGTAAATACGCAAGATTCATGCGTGTCAAGAAGCCACACAAGTCCCCATCGAATGCAAATTCGCTTTATATCGACATCGAACATAAGCGTTTTGCTCCGGCTGTAGGTGTTCCAACTCGTAATATGAGATCAAAAAGTTTTAGTTTTACGTAAATACGCCAGGTTAATGCGTTTCGAGCCGCCAAACAAGCCCCCATCGAATGCAAATTCGCCTTATATCGAAATCGATCGTTACCTTTTTGCGTCTGCTGTAGGTGTTCCGGTTCGTAATATCAGATCAAAAAGTCTCAATTTTGCGTAAATTCGCAAGATTCATGCGTTTTAGGCCGCCAAACAAGTACCCATCGAATACAAATTCGCTTTAATCCGGAATCGAACATTAGCGTTTTGCGTCTGCTGTAGGTGTTCCAGCTCGTAATATGAGATCAAAAAGCCTTAGTTTTACGTAAATACGCAGGATTCATGCGTTTTAGGGCGTCAAACAAGTCCCAGTCGAATGCAAAGTCGCTTTATATCGAAATCGAACATTAGCTTTTTGCTCCGGCTGTAGGTGTTCCATCTCGTAATATGAGATAAAAAAGTCATAATTTTACGTAAATATGCAAGATTCATGCGTTTTAGGCCGCCAAACAAGTCCCCATCGAATGCAAAGTCGCTGTATATCGAAATCGAACATTAGCGTTTTGCATCTGCTGTAGGTTCTCCGGTTCGTAATATGAGATCAAAAAGTTTTAGTTTTACGTAAATACGCCAGGTTAATGCGTTTCGAGCCGCCAAACAAGCCCCCATCGAATGCAAATTCGCCTTATATCGAAATCGAACGTTACCTTTTTGCGTCTGCTGTAGGTGTTCCGGTTCGTAATATGAGATCAAAAAGTTTTACTGTTACGTAAATATGCCAGGTTAATGCGTTTCGAGCCGCCAAACAAGCCCCCATCGAATGCAAATTCGCCTTATATCGAAATCGAACGTTACCTTTTTGCGTCTGCTGTAGGTGTTCCGGTTCGTAATATCAGATCAAAAAGTCTCAATTTTGCGTAAATTCGCAAGATTCATGCGTTTTAGGCCGCCAAACAAGTACCCATCGAATGCAAAGTCGTTGTATATCGAAATTTAACATTAGCGTTTTGCGTCTGCTGTAGGTTTTCCGGTTCGTAATATGAGATCTAAAAGTTTTAGTTTTACGTAAATACGTAAGGTTAATGCGTTTTAAGCCGCCAAACAAGCCTCCATCGTATTTAACTTCGCTTTATATCATACTCGAACATTAACGGTTTGCTTCGGCTGTAGGTGTTCTAGATAATAATATGAGATCAAAAAGCCTTGGTTTTACGTAAATACGCAAGATTCATGCGCTTCGAGCCGCCGAACAAGGCCCTATCAAATGCAAAGTCGCTTTAGATTGAAATCGAACATTAGCGTTTTGCTTCGGCTATAGGTGTTCCACCTTGTGATATGAGATCAAAAAGCCTTAGTTTTACGTGAATACGCAAGATTGATGCATTTCGAGTTGCCGAACAACCCCTCATCGAATGCAAATTCGCCCTATATCGAAATCGAACATTAGCGTTTTGCGTCTGCTCTAGGTTTTCCGGTACGTAATATGAGATCAAAGAGTTTTAGTTTTGCGTAAATACGCAAGATTCATGCGTTTTAGGCCGCCAAACAAGTACCCATCAAATGCAAAGTTGCTGTATATCGAAATAGAAAATTAGCGTTTTGCTTCGGCTGTAGGTGTTCCAACTCGTAATATGAGATCAAAAAGTCTTAATTTTACGTAAACACGCAAGATTCATGCGTTTTAGGCCGCCAAACAAGTACCCAACGAATGCAAAGTCGCTGTATATCGAATTCGAACATTAGCGTTTTGCGTCTGCTGTAGGTTTTCCGGTTCGTAATATGAGATCAAAAAGTTTTAGTTTTACGTAAATACGCAAGGTTAATGCGTTTTGCGCCGCCAAACAAGCCCCCATCGTATTTAAATACGCTTTATATTGTAATCGAACATTAGCGGTTTGCTTTGGCTGTAGGTGTTCCAGATAATAATATGAGATCAAAAAGCCTTAGTTTTACGTAAATACGCAAGATTGATGCGTTTCTAGCCGCCGAACTAGACCCCATCGAATTTAAATTCGCTTTATATCGAAATCGAACATAAGCGTTTTGCTCCGGCTGTAGGTGTTCCAACTCGTAATATGAGATCAAAAAGTCTTAATTTTCCGTAAATACGCAAGATTCATGCGTTTCGAGCCACTAAAGAAGCCCCCATCGATTGCAAATTCGCGTTATATCGAAATCGAACATTAATGTTTTGCTTCGGCTGTAGGTATTCCAGCTCGTAATATGAGATCAAAAAGCCTTAGTTTTACGTAAATACTCAAAATTGATGCGTTTCAAGAAGCCACACAAGTCCCCATCGAATGCAAATTCGCTTTAATCCGGAATCGAACATTAGCGTTTTGCGTCTGCTGTAGGTGTTCCAGCTCGTAATATGAGATCAAAAAGCCTTAGTTTTACGTAAATACGCAGGATTCATGCGTTTTAGGGCGCCAAACAAGTCCCAGTCGAATGCAAAGTCGCTTTATATCGAAATCGAACATTAGCTTTTTGCTCCGGCTGTAGGTGTTCCAACTCGTAATATGAGATCAAAAAGTCTTAATTTTACGTAAATACGCAAGATTCATGCGTTTTAGGCCGCCAAACAAGTACCCATCGAATGCAAAGTCGTTGTATATCGAAATAGAAAATTAGCGTTTTGCTTCGTTTGTAGGTGTTCCAACTCGTAATATGAGATCAAAAAGTCTCAATTTTACGTAAATACGCAAGATTCATGCGTTTTAGGCGGCCAAACAAGTAACCATCGAATGCAAAGTCGTTGTATATCGAAATCGAACATTAGAGTTTTGCTTCGACTATAGGTGTTCCACCACGTAATATGAGATCAAAGAGCCTTAGTTTTACGTAAATACGCAAGGTTAATGCGTTTCGAGCCGCCGAACAAGCCCTTATCGAATGCAAATTCGCTTTATATCGAAATTGAACATTAGCGTTTTGCCTCTGCTGTAGGTGTTCCAGTTCGTAATATGAGATCAAAAAGTCATAATTTTACGTAAATACGCAAGATTCATGCGTTTTAGGCCGCCAAACAAGTCCGCATCGAATGCAAAGTCGCTGTATATCGAAATCGAACATTAGCGTTTTGCGTCTGCTGTAGGTTTTCCGGTTCGTAATATGAGATCAAAAAGTTTTAGTTTTACGTAAATACGCAAGGTTAATGCGTTTTGCGCCGCCAAACAAGCCCCCATCGTATTTAAATACGCTTTATATTGTAATCGAACATTAGCGGTTTGCTTTGGCTGTAGGTGTTCCAGATAATAATATGAGATCAAAAAGCCTTAGTTTTACGTAAATACGCAAGATTGATGCGTTTCTAGCCGCCGAACTAGACCCCATCGAATTTAAATTCGCTTTATATCGAAATCGAACATAAGCGTTTTGCTCCGGCTGTAGGTGTTCCAACTCGTAATATGAGATCAAAAAGTCTTAATTTTCCGTAAATACGCAAGATTCATGCGTTTTAGGCCGCCAAACAAGTACCCAACGAATGCAAAGTCGCTGTATATCGAAATCGAACATTAGCGTTTTGCATCTGCTGTAGGTTCTCCGGTTCGTAATATGAGATCAAAAAGTTTTAGTATTACGTAAATATGCCAGGTTAATGCGTTTCGAGCCGCCAAACAAGCCCCCATCGAATGCAAATTCGCTTTATATCGAAATCGAACGTTACCTTTTTGCGTCTGCTGTAGGTGTTCCGGTTCGTATTATCAGATCAAAAAGTCTCAATTTTACGTAAATACGGAAGATTCATGCGTTTTAGGCCGCCAAACAAGTACCCATCGAATGCAAAGTCGTTGTATATCGAAATTTAACATTATCGTTTTGCTTCGGCTATAGGTGTTCCACCTTGTGATATGAGATCAAAAAGCCTTAGTTTTACGTGAATACGCAAGATTGATGCATTTCGAGTTGCCGAACAACCCCTCATCGAATGCAAATTCGCCCTATATCGAAATCGAACATTAGCGTTTTGCGTCTGCTCTAGGTTTTCCGGTACGTAATATGAGATCAAAGAGTTTTAGTTTTGCGTAAATACGCAAGATTCATGCGTTTTAGGCCGCCAAACAAGTCCCCATCGAATGCAAAGTCGCTTTATTTCGAAATCGAACATTACCGTTTTGCTCCGGCTGTAGGTGTTCCAACTCGTAATATGAGATCAAAAAGCCTTAGTTTTACGTAAATACGCAAGATTAATGCGTTTCGAGCCGCCGAACAAGTACCCATCGAATGCAAAGTCGTTGCATATCGAAATCGAACATTAGCGTTTTGCTTCGGCTATAGGTCTTCCACCTCGTAATATGAGATCAAAAAGTCTTAATTTTACGTAAATACGGAAGATTCATGCGTTTTAGGCCGCCAAACAAGTACCCATCGAATGCAAAGTCGCTGTATATCGAAATCGAACATTAGCGTTTTGCGTCTTCTGTAGGTTTTCCGGTTCGTAATATGAGATCAAAAAGTTTTAGTTTTACGTAAATACGCAAGGTTAATGCGTTTCGAGCCGACAAACAAGTACCCATCGAATGCAAACTCGTTGTATATCGAAATCGAACATTAACGTTTTGCTTTGGCTATAGGTGTTCCACCTCGTAATATGAGATCAAAACGCCTTAGTTTTACGTAAATACGCAAGATTCATGCGTGTCAAGAAGCCACACAAGTCCCCATCGAATGCAAATTCGCTTTATATCGACATCGAACATAAGCGTTTTGCTCCGGCTGTAGGTGTTCCAACTCGTAATATGAGATTAAAAAGCCTTAGTTTTACGTAAATACGCAAAATTGATGCGTTTCAAGAAGCCACACAAGTCCCCATCGAATGCAAATTCGCTTCAATCCGGAATCGAACATTAGCGTTTTGCGTCCGCTGTAGGTGTTCCAGCTCGTAATATGAGATCAAAAAGCCTTAGTTTTACGTAAATATGCAAGATTCATGCGTTTCGAGCCGCGAAACAAGCCCCCATCGAATGCAAATTCGCCTTATATCGAAATCGAACGTTACCTTTTTGCGTCTGCTGTAGGTGTTCCGGTTCGTAATATCAGATCAAAAAGTCTCAATTTTGCGTAAATTCGCAAGATTCATGCGTTTTAGGCCGCCAAACAAGTATCCATCGAATTCAAAGTCGCTGTATATGGAAATCGAACATTAGCGTTTTGCGTCTGCTGTAGGTCTTCCAGCTCGTAATATGCGATCAAGAAGCCTTAGTTTTACGTAAATACGCAAGGTTAATGCGTTTTGCGCCGCCAAACAAGCCCCCATCGTATTTAAATACGCTTTATATTGTAATCGAACATTAGCGGTTTGCTTCGGCTGTAGGTGTTCCAGATAATAATATGAGATCAAAAAGCCTTAGTTTTACGTAAATACGCAAGATTGATGCGTTTCTAGCCGCCGAACTAGACCCCATCGAATTTAAATTCGCTTTATATCGAAATCGAACATTAGCGTTTTGCTTCGGCTATAGGTCTTCCACCTCGTAATATGAGATCAAAAAGCCTTAGTTTTACGTAAATACGCAAGATTAATGCGTTTCGAGCCGTCGAACAAGTACCCATCGAATGCAAAGTCGTTGCATATCGAAATCGAACATTAGCGTTTTGCTTCGGCTATAGGTCTTCCACCTCGTAATATGAGATCAAAAATCCTTAGTTTTACGTAAATACGCAAGATTAATGCGTTTCGAGCCGCCGAACAAGCCCCCATCGAATGCAAATTCGCCTTATATCGAAATCGAACATTAGCGTTTTGCGTCTGCTGCAGGTGTTCCAGTTCGTAATACGAGAACAAAAAGCCTTAGTCTTACGTAAATACTCAAGATAAATGCGTTTCGAGCCGCCAAACTAGCCCTCATCGAATGCAAATTCGCTTTATATCGAAATCGAACGTTACCTTTTTGCGTCTGCTGTAGGTGTTCCGGTTCGTATTATCAGATCAAAAAGTCTCAATTTTACGTAAATACGGAAGATTCATGCGTTTTAGGCCGCCAAACAAGTACCCATCGAATGCAAAGTCGTTGTATATCGAAATTTAACATTAGCGTTTTGCTTCGGCTATAGGTGTTCCACCTTGTGATATGAGATCAAAAAGCCTTAGTTTTACGTGAATACGCAAGATTGATGCATTTCGAGTTGCCGAACAACCCCTCATCGAATGCAAATTCGCCCTATATCGAAATCGAACATTAGCGTTTTGCGTCTGCTGTAGGTTTTCCGGTTCGTAATATGAGATCAAAAAGGTTTAGTTTTACGTAAATACGCAAGGTTAATGCGTTTCGAGCCGCCAAACAAGTACCCATCGAATGCAAACTCGTTGTATATCGAAATCGATCATTAGAGTTTTGCTTCGACTATAGGTGTTCCACCTCGTAATATGAGATAAAAAATTCTTAGTTTTACGTAAATACGCAAGATTGATGCGTTTCGAGCCGCCGAACAAGCGCCCATCGAATGCAAATTCGCCTTATATTGAAATCGAACATTAGCGTTTTGCGTCTGCTGTAGGTGTTCCAGTTCGTAATATGAGATCAAAAAGCCTTAGTTTTTCGTAAACACGCAAGATTCATGCGTTTGAGGCCGCCAAACAAGTCCCCATCGAATGCAAAGTCGCTTTATTTCGAAATCGAACATTACCGTTTTGCTCCGGCTGTAGGTGTTCCAACTCGTAATATGAGATCAAAAAGCCTTAGTTTTACGTAAATACGCAAGATTAATGCGTTTCGAGCCGCCGAACAAGTACCCATCGAATGCAAAGTCGTTGCATATCGAAATCGAACATTAGCGTTTTGCTTCGGCTATAGGTCTTCCACCTCGTAATATGAGATCAAAAAGTCTTAATTTTACGTAAATACGGAAGATTCATGCGTTTTAGGCCGCCAAACAAGTACCCATCGAATGCAAAGTCGCTGTATATCGAAATCGAACATTAGCGTTTTGCGTCTTCTGTAGGTTTTCCGGTTCGTAATATGAGATCAAAAAGTTTTAGTTTTACGTAAATACGCAAGGTTAATGCGTTTCGAGCCGCCAAACAAGTACCCATCGAATGCAAACTCGTTGTATATCGAAATCGAACATTAACGTTTTGCTTTGGCTATAGGTGTTCCACCTCGTAATATGAGATCAAAACGCCTTAGTTTTACGTAAATACGCAAGATTCATGCGTGTCAAGAAGCCACACAAGTCCCCATCGAATGCAAATTCGCTTTATATCGACATCGAACATAAGCGTTTTGCTCCGGCTGTAGGTGTTCCAACTCGTAATATGAGATCAAAAAGCCTTAGTTTTACGTAAATACGCAAAATTGATGCGTTTCAAGAAGCCACACAAGTCCCCATCGAATGCAAATTCGCTTTAATCCGGAATCGAACATTAGCGTTTTGCGTCCGCTGTAGGTGTTCCAGCTCGTAATATGAGATCAAAAAGCCTTAGTTTTACGTAAATATGCAAGATTCATGCGTTTCGAGCCGCGAAACAAGCCCCCATCGAATGCAAATTCGCCTTATATCGAAATCGAACGTTACCTTTTTGCGTCTGCTGTAGGTGTTCCGGTTCGTAATATCAGATCAAAAAGTCTCAATTTTGCGTAAATTCGCAAGATTCATGCGTTTTAGGCCGCCAAACAAGTATCCATCGAATTCAAAGTCGCTGTATATGGAAATCGAACATTAGCGTTTTGCGTCTGCTGTAGGTCTTCCAGCTCGTAATATGCGATCAAAAAGCCTTAGTTTTACGTAAATACGCAAGGTTAATGCGTTTTGCGCCGCCAAACAAGCCCCCATCGTATTTAAATACGCTTTATATTGTAATCGAACATTAGCGGTTTGCTTCGGCTGTAGGTGTTCCAGATAATAATATGAGATCAAAAAGCCTTAGTTTTACGTAAATACGCAAGATTGATGCGTTTCTAGCCGCCGAACTAGACCCCATCGAATTTAAATTCGCTTTATATCGAAATCGAACATTAGCGTTTTGCTTCGGCTATAGGTCTTCCACCTCGTAATATGAGATCAAAAAGCCTTAGTTTTACGTAAATACGCAAGATTGATGCGTTTCTAGCCGCCGAACTAGACCCCATCGAATTTAAATTCGCTTTATATCGAAATCGAACATTAACGTTTTGCTTCGGCTGTAGGTATTCCAGCTCGTAATATGAGATCAAAAAGCCTTAGTTTTACGTAAATACGCAAAATTGATGCGTTTCAAGAAGCCACACAAGTCCCCATCGAATGCAAATTCGCTTTAATCCGGAATCGAACATTAGCGTTTTGCGTCTGCTGTAGGTGTTCCAGCTCGTAATATGAGATCAAAAAGTTTTAGTTTTACGTAAATACGCCAGGTTAATGCGTTTCGAGCCGCCAAACAAGCCCCCATCGAATGCAAATTCGCCTTATATCGAAATCGATCGTTACCTTTTTGCGTCTGCTGTAGGTGTTCCGGTTCGTAATATCAGATCAAAAAGTCTCAATTTTGCGTAAATTCGCAAGATTCACGCGTTTTAGGCCGCCAAACAAGTACTGATCGAATGCAAAGTCGTTGTATATCGAAATAGAAAATTAGCGTTTTGCTTCGGCTGTAGGTGTTCCAACTCGTAATATGAGATCAAAAAGTCTTAACTTTACGTAAATACGGAAGATTCATGCGTTTTAGGCCGCCAAACAAGTACCCATCGAATGCAAAGTCGTTGTATATTGAAATTTAACATTAGCGTTTTGCGTCTGCTGTAGGTTTTCCGGTTCGTAATATGAGATCTAAAAGTTTTAGTTTTACGTAAATACGTAAGGTTAATGCGTTTTAAGCCGCCAAACAAGCCTCCATCGTATTTAACTTCGCTTTATATCATACTCGAACATTAACGGTTTGCTTCGGCTGTAGGTGTTCTAGATAATAATATGAGATCAAAAAGCCTTGGTTTTACGTAAATACGCGAGATTCATGCGCTTCGAGCCGCCAAACAAGGCCCTATCAAATGCAAAGTCGCTTTAGATTGAAATCGAACATTAGCGTTTTGCTTCGGCTATAGGTGTTCCACCTTGTGATATGAGATCAAAAAGCCTTAGTTTTACGTGAATACGCAAGATTGATGCATTTCGAGTTGCCGAACAACCCCTCATCGAATGCAAATTGGCCCTATATCGAAATCGAACATTAGCGTTTTGCGTCTGCTCTAGGTTTTCCGGTACGTAATATGAGATCAAAGAGTTTTAGTTTTGCGTAAATACGCAAGATTCATGCGTTTTAGGCCGCCAAACAAGTACCCAACGAATGCAAAGTCGCTTTATATCGAAATCGAACATTACCGTTTTGCTCCGGCTGTAGGTGTTCCAACTCGTAATATGAGATCAAAAAGCCTTAGTTTTACGTAAATACGCAAGATTAATGCGTTTCGAGCCGTCGAACAAGTACCCATCGAATGCAAAGTCGTTGCATATCGAAATCGAACATTAGCGTTTTGCTTCGGCTATAGGTCTTCCACCTCGTAATATGAGATCAAAAATCCTTAGTTTTACGTAAATACGCAAGATTAATGCGTTTCGAGCCGCCGAACAAGCCCCCATCGAATGCAAATTCGCCTTATATCGAAATCGAACATTAGCGTTTTGCGTCTGCTGCAGGTGTTCCAGTTCGTAATACGAGAACAAAAAGCCTTAGTCTTACGTAAATACTCAAGATAAATGCGTTTCGAGCCGCCAAACTAGCCCTCATCGAATGCAAAGTCGTTGTATATCGAAATCGAACATTAGAGTTTTGCTGCGACTATAGGTGTTCCACCTCGTAATATGAGATCAAAAAGTCTTAATTTTACGTAAATACGGAAGATTCATGCGTTTTAGGCCGCCAAACAAGTACCCATCGAATTCAAAGTCGCTGTATATCGAAATCGAACATTAGCGTCTTGCTTCGACTGTAGGTGTTTCACCTCGTAATAAAAGATAAAAAAACCTTAGTTTTCCATAAACACGCAAGATTCATGCGTTTCGAGCCACTAAAGAAGCCCCCATCGATTGCAAATTCGCGTTATATCGAAATCGAACATTAACGTTTTGCTTCGGCTGTAGGTGTTCCAGTTCATATTATGAGATCAAAAAGCCTTAGTTTTTCATAAACACGCAAGATTTATGCGTTTTAAGCCGCCAAACAAGTCCCCATCGAATGCAAAGTCGCTTTATACCGAAATCGAACATTAGCGTTTTGCGTCTGCTGTAGTTTTTCCGGTTCGTAATATGAGATCAAAAAGTTTTAGTTTTACGTAAATACGCAAGGTTAATGCGTTTTGCGCCGCCAAACAAGCCCCCATCGAATTTAAATTCGTTTTATATCGAAATCGAACATAAGCGTGTTGCTCCGGCTGTAGGTGTTCCAACTCGTAATATGAGATAAAAAAGTCATAATTTTACGTAAATATGCAAGATACATGAGTTTTAGGCCGCCAAACAAGTACCCATCAAATGCAAAGTTGCTGTATATCGAAATCGAACATTAGCGTTTTGCATCTGCTGTAGGTTCTCCGGTTCGTAATATGAGATCAAAAAGTTTTAGTTTTACGTAAATACGCCAGGTTAATGCGTTTCGAGCCGCCAAACAAGCCCCCATCGAATGCAAATTCGCCTTATATCGAAATCGAACGTTACCTTTTTGCGTCTGCTGTAGGTGTTCCGGTTCGTAATATCAGATCAAAAAGTCTCAATTTTGCGTAAATTCGGAAGATTCATGCGTTTTAGGCCGCCAAACAAGTACTCATCGAATGCAAAGTCGTTGTATATCGAAATAGAAAATTAGCGTTTTGCTTCGGTTGTAGGTGTTCCAACTCGTAATATGAGATCAAAAAGTCTTAATTTTACGTAAATACGCAAGATTCATGCGTTTTAGGCGGCCAAACAAGTAACCATCGAATGCAAAGTCGTTGTATATCGAAATCGAACATTAGAGTTTTGCTTCGACTATAGGTGTTCCACCTCGTAATATGAGATCAAAGAGCCTTAGTTTTACGTAAATACGCAAGGTTAATGCGTTTCGAGCCGCCGAACAAGCCCTCATCGAATGCAAATTCGCTTTATATCGAAATTGAACATTAGCGTTTTGCCTCTGCTGCAGGTGTTCCAGTTCGTAATATGAGATCAAAAAGTCTTAATTTTACGTAAATACGCAAGATTCATGCGTTTTAGGCCGCCAAACAAGTCCCCATCGAATGCAAAGTCGCTGTATATCGAAATCGAACATTAGCGTTTTGCGTCTGCTGTAGTTTTTCCGGTTCGTAATAGGAGATCAAAAAGTTTTAGTTTTACGTGAATACGCAAGGTTAATGCGTTTTGCGCCGCCAAACAAGCCCCCATCGTATTTAATTACGCTTTATATTGTAATCGAACATTAGCGGTTTGCTTCGGCTGTAGGTGTTCCAGATAATAATATGAGATCAAAAAGCCTTAGTTTTACGTAAATACGCAAGATTGATGCGTTTCTAGCCGCCGAACTAGACCCCATCGAATTTAAATTCGCTTTATATCGAAATCGAACATAAGCGTTTTGATCCGGCTGTAGGTGTTCCAACTCGTAATATGAGATAAAAAAGTCATAATTTTACGTAAATATGCAAGATTCATGCGTTTTAGGCCGCCAAACAAGTACCCATCAAATGCAAAGTTGCTGTATATCGAAATCGAACATTAGCGTTTTGCATCTGCTGTAGGTTCTCCGGTTCGTAATATGAGATCAAAAAGTTTTAGTTTTACGTAAATACGCCAGGTTAATGCGTTTCGAGCCGCCAAACAAACCCCATCGAATGCAAATTCGCCTTATATCGAAATCGAACGTTACCTTTTTGCGTCTGCTGTAGGTGTTCCGGTTCGTAATATCAGATCAAAAAGTCTCAATTTTGCGTAAATTCGGAAGATTCATGCGTTTTAGTCCGCCAAACAAGTACTCATCGAATGCAAAGTCGTTGTATATCGAAATAGAAAATTAGCGTTTTGCTTCGGTTGTAGGTGTTCCAACTCGTAATATGAGATCAAAAAGTCATAATTTTACGTAAATATGCAATATTCATGCGTTTTAGGCCGCCAAACAAGTACCCATCAAATGCAAAGTTGCTGCATATCGAAATCGAACATTAGCGTTTTGCATCTGCTGTAGGTTCTCCGGTTCGTAATATGAGATCAAAAAGTTTTAGTTTTACGTAAATACGCCAGGTTAATGCGTTTCGAGCCGCCAAACAAGCCCCCATCGAATGCAAATTCGCCTTATATCGAAATCGAACGTTACCTTTTTGCGTCTGCTGTAGGTGTTCCGGTTCGTAATATCAGATCAAAAAGTCTCAATTTTGCGTAAATTCGGAAGATTCATGCGTTTTAGGCCGCCAAACAAGTACTCATCGAATGCAAAGTCGTTGTATATCGAAATAGAAAATTAGCGTTTTGCTTCGGTTGTAGGTGTTCCAACTCGTAATATGAGATCAAAAAGTCTTAATTTTACGTAAATACGCAAGATTCATGCGTTTTAGGCGGCCAAACAAGTAACCATCGAATGCAAAGTCGTTGTATATCGAAATCGAACATTAGAGTTTTGCTTCGACTATAGGTGTTCCACCTCGTAATATGAGATCAAAGAGCCTTAGTTTTACGTAAATACGCAAGGTTAATGCGTTTCGAGCCGCCGAACAAGCCCTCATCGAATGCAAATTCGCTTTATATCGAAATTGAACATTAGCGTTTTGCCTCTGCTGCAGGTGTTCCAGTTCGTAATATGAGATCAAAAAGTCTTAATTTTACGTAAATACGCAAGATTCATGCGTTTTAGGCCGCCAAACAAGTCCCCATCGAATGCAAAGTCGCTGTATATCGAAATCGAACATTAGCGTTTTGCGTCTGCTGTAGTTTTTCCGGTTCGTAATAGGAGATCAAAAAGTTTTAGTTTTACGTGAATACGCAAGGTTAATGCGTTTTGCGCCGCCAAACAAGCCCCCATCGTATTTAATTACGCTTTATATTGTAATCGAACATTAGCGGTTTGCTTCGGCTGTAGGTGTTCCAGATAATAATATGAGATCAAAAAGCCTTAGTTTTACGTAAATACGCAAGATTGATGCGTTTCTAGCCGCCGAACTAGACCCCATCGAATTTAAATTCGCTTTATATCGAAATCGAACATAAGCGTTTTGATCCGGCTGTAGGTGTTCCAACTCGTAATATGAGATAAAAAAGTCATAATTTTACGTAAATACGCAAGATTCATGCGTTTTAGGCCGCCAAACAAGTACCCATCGAATGCAAAGTCGCTGTATATCGAAATAGAACATTAGCGTTTTGCGTCTTCTGTAGGTTTACCGGTTCGTAATATGAGATCAAAAAGTTTTAGTTTTACGTAAATACGCAAGGATAATGCGTTTCGAGCCGCCAAACAAGTACCCATCGAATGCAAACTCGTTGTATATCGAAATCGAACATTAACGTTTTGCTTCGGCTATAGGTGTTCCACGTCGTAATATGAGATCAAAAAACCTTAGTTTTACGTAAATACGCAAGATTCATGAGTTTCAAGAAGCCACACAAGTCCCCATCGAATGCAAAGTCGCTTTATATCGAAACGAACATTAGAGTTTTGCTCCGGCTGTAGGTGTTTCAACTCGTAATATGAGATCAAAAAGTCTTAATTTTACGTAAATACGCAAGATTCATGCGTTTTAGGCCGCCAAACAAGTCCCCATCGAATGCAAAGTCGCTTTATATCGAAACGAACATTAGAGTTTTGCTCCGGCTGTAGGTGTTTCAACTCGTAATATGAGATCAAAAAGTCTTAATTTTACGTAAATACGCAAGATTCATGCGTTTTAGGCCGCCAAACAAGTCCCCATCGAATGCAAAGTCGCTGTATATCGAAATCGAACAATAGCGTTTTGCGTCTGCTGTAGTTTTTCCGGTTCGTAATATGAGATCAAAAACTTTTAGTTTTACGTAAATACGCAAGGTTAATGCGTTTTGCGCCGCCAAACAAGCCCCCATCGTATTTAAATACGCTTTATATTGTAATCGAACGTTAGCGGTTTGCTTCGGCTGTAGGTGTTCCAGATAATAATATGAGATCAAAAAGCCTTAGTTTTACGTAAATACGCAAGATTGATGCGTTTCTAGCCGCCGAACTAGACTCCATCGAATTTAAATTCGCTTTATATCGAAATCGAACACAAGCGTTTTGCTCCGGCTGTAGGTGTTCCAACTCGTAATATGAGATCAAAAAGCCTTAGTTTTACGTAAATACGCAAGATTAATGCGTTTCGAGCCGCCGAACAAGTACCCATCGAATGCAAAGTCGTTGCATATCGAAATCGAACATTAGCGTTTTGCATCTGCTGTAGGTTCTCCGGTTCGTAATATGAGATCAAAAAGTTTTAGTTTTACGTAAATACGCCAGGTTAATGCGTTTCGAGCCGCCAAACAAGCCCCCATCGAATGCAAATTCGCCTTATATCGAAATCGAACGTTACCTTTTTGCGTCTGCTGTAGGTGTTCCGGTTCGTAATATCAGATCAAAAAGTCTCAATTTTGCGTAGATTCGCAAGATTCATGCGTTTTAGGCCGCCAAACAAGTACCCATCGAATGCAAATTCGCTTTAATCCGGAATCGAACATTAGCGTTTTGCGTCTGCTGTAGGTGTTCCAGCTCGTAATATGCGATCAAAAAGCCTTAGTTTTACGTAAATACGCAGGATTCATGCGTTTTAGGGCGTCAAACAAGTCCCAGTCGAATGCAAAGTCGCTTTATATCGAAATCGAACATTAGCTTTTTGCTCCGGCTGTAGGTGTTCCAACTCGTAATATGAGATCAAAAAGTCTTAATTTTACGTAAATACGCAAGATTCATGCGTTTTAGGCCGCCAAACAAGTTTCATCGAAAGCAAAGTCGCTGTATATCGAAATCGAACATTAGCGTTTTGCGTCTGCTGTAGGTTTTCCGGTTCGTAATATGAGATCAAAAAGTTTTAGTTTTACGTAAATACGCAAGGTTAATGCGTTTTGCGCCGCCAAACAAGCCTCCATCGTATTTAAATACGCTTTATATTGTAATCGAACAGTAGCGGTTTGCTTCGGCTGTAGGTGTTCCAGATAATAATATGAGATCAAAAAGCCTTAGTTTTACGTAAATACGCAAGATTGATGCGTTTCTAGCCGCCGAACTAGACCCCATCGAATTTAAATTCGCTTTATATCGAAATCGAACATAAGCGTTTTGCTCCGGCTGTAGGTGTTCCAACTCGTACTATGAGATAAAAAAGTCATAATTGTAATTAAATATGCAAGATTCATGCGTTTTAGGCCGCCAAACAAGTACCCATCAAATGCAAAGTTGCTGTATATCGAAATCGAACATCAGCGTTTTGCATCTGCTGTAGGTTCTCCGGTTCGTAATATGAGATCAAAAAGTTTTAGTTTTACGTAAATACGCCAGGTTAATGCGTTTCGAGCCGCCAAACAAGCCCCCATCGAATGCAAATTCGCCTTATATCGAAATCGAACGTTACCATTTTGCGTCTGCTGTAGGTGTTCCGGTTCGTAATATCAGATCAAAAATTCTCAATTTTGTGTAAATTCGCAAGATTCATGCGTTTTAGGCCGCCAAACAAGTTTCATCGAAAGCAAAGTCGCTGTATATCGAAATCGAACATTAGCGTTTTGCGTCTGCTGTAGGTTTTCCGGTTCGTAATATGAGATCAAAAAGTTTTAGTTTTACGTAAATACGCAAGGTTAATGCGTTTTGCGCCGCCAAACAAGCCCTCATCGTATTTAAATACGCTTTATATTGTAATCGAACATTAGCGGTTTGCTTCGGCTGTAGGTGTTCCAGATAATAATATGAGATCAAAAAGCCTTAGTTTTACGTAAATACGCAAGGTTAATGCGTTTCGAGCCGCCGAAAAAGCCCTCATCGAATGCAAATTCGCTTTATATCGAAATTGAACATTAGCGTTTTGCCTCTGCTGCAGGTGTTCCAGTTCGTAATATGAGATCAAAAAGTCTTAATTTTACGTAAATACGCAAGATTCATGCGTTTTAGGCCGCCAAACAAGTCCCCATCGAATGCAAAGTCGCTGTATATCGAAATCGAACATTAGCGTTTTGCGTCTGCTGTAGTTTTTCCGGTTCGTAATATGAGATCAAAAAGTTTTAGTTTTACGTAAATACGCAAGGTTAATGCGTTTTGCGCCGCCAAACAAGCCCCCATCGTATTTAAATACGCTTTATATTGTAATCGAACATTAGCGGTTTGCTTCGGCTGTAGGTGTTCCAGATAATAATATGAGATCAAAAAGCCTTAGTTTTACGTAAATACGCAAGATTGATGCGTTTCTAGCCGCCGAACTAGACCCCATCGAATTTAAATTCGCTTTATATCGAAATCGAACACAAGCGTTTTGCTCCGGCTGTAGGTGTTCCAACTCGTAATATGAGATCAAAAAGCCTTAGTTTTACGTAAATACGCAAGATTAATGCGTTTCGAGCCGCCGAACAAGTACCCATCGAATGCAAAGTTGCTGTATATCGAAATCGAACATTAGCGTTTTGCATCTGCTGTAGGTTCTCCGGTTCGTAATATGAGATCAAAAAGTTTTAGTTTTACGTAAATACGCCACGTTAATGCGTTTCGAGCCGCCAAACAAGCCCCCATCGAATGCAAATTCGCCTTATATCGAAATCGAACGTTACCTTTTTGCGTCTGCTGTAGGTGTTCCGGTTCGTAATATCAGATCAAAAAGTCTCAATTTTGCGTAAATTCGGAAGATTCATGCGTTTTAGGCCGCCAAACAAGTACTCATCGAATGCAAAGTCGTTGTATATCGAAATAGAAAATTAGCGTTTTGCTTCGGTTGTAGGTGTTCCAACTCGTAATATGAGATCAAAAAGTCTTAATTTTACGTAAATACGCAAGATTCATGCGTTTTAGGCGGCCAAACAAGTAACCATCGAATGCAAAGTCGTTGTATATCGAAATCGAACATTAGAGTTTTGCTTCGACTATAGGTGTTCCACCTCGTAATATGAGATCAAAGAGCCTTAGTTTTACGTAAATACGCAAGGTTAATGCGTTTCGAGCCGCCGAACAAGCCCTCATCGAATGCAAATTCGCTTTATATCGAAATTGAACATTAGCGTTTTGCCTCTGCTGCAGGTGTTCCAGTTCGTAATATGAGATCAAAAAGTCTTAATTTTACGTAAATACGCAAGATTCATGCGTTTTAGGCCGCCAAACAAGTCCCCATCGAATGCAAAGTCGCTGTATATCGAAATCGAACATTAGCGTTTTGCGTCTGCTGTAGTTTTTCCGGTTCGTAATAGGAGATCAAAAAGTTTTAGTTTTACGTAAATACGCAAGGTTAATGCGTTTTGCGCCGCCAAACAAGCCCCCATCGTATTTAATTACGCTTTATATTGTAATCGAACATTAGCGGTTTGCTTCGGCTGTAGGTGTTCCAGATAATAATATGAGATCAAAAAGCCTTAGTTTTACGTAAATACGCAAGATTGATGCGTTTCTAGCCGCCGAACTAGACCCCATCTAATTTAAATTCGCTTTATATCGAAATCGAACATAAGCGTTTTGATCCGGCTGTAGGTGTTCCAACTCGTAATATGAGATAAAAAAGTCATAATTTTACGTAAATATGCAAGATTCATGCGTTTTAGGCCGCCAAACAAGTACCCATCAAATGCAAAGTTGCTGTATATCGAAATCGAACATTAGCGTTTTGCATCTGCTGTAGGTTCTCCGGTTCGTAATATGAGATCAAAAAGTTTTAGTTTTACGTAAATACGCCAGGTTAATGCGTTTCGAGCCGCCAAACAAACCCCATCGAATGCAAATTCGCCTTATATCGAAATCGAACGTTACCTTTTTGCGTCTGCTGTAGGTGTTCCGGTTCGTAATATCAGATCAAAAAGTCTCAATTTTGCGTAAATTCGGAAGATTCATGCGTTTTAGTCCGCCAAACAAGTACTCATCGAATGCAAAGTCGTTGTATATCGAAATAGAAAATTAGCGTTTTGCTTCGGTTGTAGGTGTTCCAACTCGTAATATGAGATCAAAAAGTCATAATTTTACGTAAATATGCAAGATTCATGCGTTTTAGGCCGCCAAACAAGTACCCATCAAATGCAAAGTTGCTGTATATCGAAATCGAACATTAGCGTTTTGCATCTGCTGTAGGTTCTCCGGTTCGTAATATGAGATCAAAAAGTTTTAGTTTTACGTAAATACGCCAGGTTAATGCGTTTCGAGCCGCCAAACAAACCCCATCGAATGCAAATTCGCCTTATATCGAAATCGAACGTTACCTTTTTGCGTCTGCTGTAGGTGTTCCGGTTCGTAATATCAGATCAAAAAGTCTCAATTTTACGTAAATACGCAAGATTCATGCGTTTTAGGCTGCCAAACAAGTCCCCATCGAATGCAAAGTCGCTGTATATCGAAATCGAACATTAGCGTTTTGCGTCTGCTGTAGTTTTTCCGGTTCGTAATATGAGATCAAAAAGTTTTAGTTTTACGTAAATACGCAAGGTTAATGCGTTTTGCGCCGCCAAACAAGCCCTCATCGTATTTAAATACGCTTTATATTGTAATCGAACATTAGCGGTTTGCTTCGGCTGTAGGTGTTCCAGATAATAATATGAGATCAAAAAGCCTTAGTTTTACGTAAATACGCAAGATTGATGCGTTTCTAGCCGCCGAACTAGACCCCATCGAATTTAAATTCGCTTTATATCGAAATCGAACATAAGCGTTTTGATCCGGCTGTAGGTGTTCCAACTCGTAGTATGAGATAAAAAAGTCATAATTTTACGTAAATATGCAAGATTCATGCGTTTTAGGCCGCCAAACAAGTACCCATCAAATGCAAAGTTGCTGTATATCGAAATCGAACATTAGCGTTTTGCATCTGCTGTAGGTTCTCCGGTTCGTAATATGAGATCAAAAAGTTTTAGTTTTACGTAAATACGCCAGGTTAATGCGTTTCGAGCCGCCAAACAAGCCCCCATCGAATGCAAATTCGCCTTATATCGAAATCGAACGTTACCTTTTTGCGTCTGCTGTAGGTGTCCCGGTTCGTAATATGAGATCAAAAAGTTTTAGTGTTACGTAAATATGCCAGGTTAATGCGTTTCGAGCCGCCAAACAAGCCCCCATCGAATGCAAATTCGCCTTATATCGAAATCGAACGTTACCTTTTTGCGTCTGCTGTAGGTGTTCCGGTTCGTAATATCAGATCAAAAAGTCTCAATTTTGCGTAAATTCGCAAGATTCATGCGTTTTAGGCCGCCAAACAAGTACCCATCGAATGCAAAGTCGTTGTATATCGAAATTTAACATTAGCGTTTTGCGTCTGCTGTAGGTTTTCCGGTTCGTAATATGAGATCTAAAAGTTTTAGTTTTACGTAAATACGTAAGGTTAATGCGTTTTAAGCCGCCAAACAAGCCTCCATCGTATTTAACTTCGCTTTATATTATACTCGAACATTAACGGTTTGCTTCGGCTGTAGGTGTTCTAGATAATAATATGATATCAAAAAGCCTTGGTTTTACGTAAATACGCAAGATTCATGCGCTTCGAGCCGCGAAACAAGGCCCTATCAAATGCAAAGTCGCTTTAGATTGAAATCGAACATTAGCGTTTTGCTTCGGCTATAGGTGTTCCACCTTGTGATATGAGATCAAAAAGCCTTAGTTTTACGTGAATACGCAAGATTGATGCATTTCGAGTTGCCGAACAACCCCTCATCGAATGCAAATTCGCCCTATATCGAAATCGAACATTAGCGTTTTGCGTCTGCTCTAGGTTTTCCGGTACGTAATATGAGATCAAAGAGTTTTAGTTTTGCGTAAATACGCAAGATTCATGCGTTTTAGGCCGCCAAACAAGTACCCATCAAATGCAAAGTTGCTGTATATCGAAATAGAAAATTAGCGTTTTGCTTCGGCTGTAGGTGTTCCAACTCGTAATATGAGATCAAAAAGTCTTAATTTTACGTAAATACGCAAGATTCATGCGTTTTAGGCCGCCAAACAAGTACCCAACGAATGCAAAGTCGCTGTATATCGAAATCGAACATTAGCGTTTTGCGTCTGCTGTAGGTTTTCCGGTTAGTAATATGAGATCAAAAAGTTTTAGTTTTACGTAAATACGCAAGGTTAATGCGTTTTGCGCCGCCAAACAAGCCCCCATCGTATTTAAATACGCTTTATATTGTAATCGAACATTAGCGGTTTGCTTTGGCTGTAGGTGTTCCAGATAATAATATGAGATCAAAAAGCCTTAGTTTTACGTAAATACGCAAGATTGATGCGTTTCTAGCCGCCGAACTAGACCCCATTGAATTTAAATTCGCTTTATATCGAAATCGAACATAAGCGTTTTGCTCCGGCTGTAGGTGTTCCAACTCGTAATATGAGATCAAAAAGTCTTAATTTTCCGTAAATACGCAAGATTCATGCGTTTCGAGCCACTAAAGAAGCCCCCATCGATTGCAAATTCGCGTTATATCGAAATCGAACATTAATGTTTTGCTTCGGCTGTAGGTATTCCAGCTCGTAATATGAGATCAAAAAGCCTTAGTTTTACGTAAATACTTAAAATTGATGCGTTTCAAGAAGCCACACAAGTCCCCATCGAATGCAAATTCGCTTTAATCCGGAATCGAACATTAGCGTTTTGCATCTGCTGTAGGTGTTCCAGCTCGTAATATGAGATCAAAAAGCCTTAGTTTTACGTAAATACGCAGGATTCATGCGTTTTAGGGCGCCAAACAAGTCCCAGTCGAATGCAAAGTCGCTTTATATCGAAATCGAACATTAGCTTTTTGCTCCGGCTGTAGGTGTTCCAACTCGTAATATGAGATCAAAAAGTCTTAATTTTACGTAAATACGTAAGATTCATGCGTTTTAGGCCGCCAAACAAGTACCCATCGAATGCAAAGTCGCTGTATATCGAAATAGAAAATTAGCGTTTTGCTTCGGCTGTAGGTGTTCCAACTCGTAATATGAGATCAGAAAGTCTTAATTTTACGTAAATACGCAAGATTCATGCGTTTTAGGCCGCCAAACAAGTAACCATCGAATGCAAATTCGCTTTAATCCGGAATCGAACATTAGCGTTTTGCGTCTGCTGTAGGTGTTCCAGCTCGTAATATGAGATCAAAAAGCCTTAGTTTTACGTAAATACGCAGGATTCATGCGTTTTAGGGCGCCAAACAAGTCCCAGTCGAATGCAAAGTCGCTTTATATCGAAATCGAACATTAGCTTTTTGCTCCGGCTGTAGGTGTTCCAACTCGTAATATGAGATCAAAAAGTCTTAATTTTACGTAAATACGCAAGATTCATGCGTTTTAGGCCGCCAAACAAGTACCCATCGAATGCAAAGTCGCTGTATATCGAAATAGAACATTAGCGTTTTGCGTCTTCTGTATGTTTTCCGGTTCGTAATATGAGATCAAAAAGTTTTAGTTTTACGTAAATACGCAAGGATAATGCGTTTCGAGCCGCCAAACAAGTACCCATCGAATGCAAACTCGTTGTATATCGAAATCGAACATTAACGTTTTGCTTCGGCTATAGGTGTTCCACGTCGTAATATGAGATCAAAAAACCTTAGTTTTACGTAAATACGCAAGATTCATGAGTTTCAAGAAGCCACACAAGTCCCCATCGAATGCAAAGTCGCTTTATATCGAAACGAACATTAGAGTTTTGCTCCGGCTGTAGGTGTTTCAACTCGTAATATGAGATCAAAAAGTCTTAATTTTACGTAAATACGCAAGATTCATGCGTTTTAGGCCGCCAAACAAGTACCCATCGAATGCAAAGTCGCTGTATATCGAAATAGAACATTAGCGTTTTGCGTCTTCTGTAGGTTTTCCGGTTCGTAATATGAGATCAAAAAGTTTTAGTTTTACGTAAATACGCAAGGATAATGCGTTTCGAGCCGCCAAACAAGTACCCATCGAATGCAAACTCGTTGTATATCGAAATCGAACATTAACGTTTTGCTTCGGCTATAGGTGTTCCACGTCGTAATATGTGATCAAAAAACCTTAGTTTTACGTAAATACGCAAGATTCATGAGTTTCAAGAAGCCACACAAGTCCCCATCGAATGCAAAGTCGCTTTATATCGAAACGAACATTAGAGTTTTGCTCCGGCTGTAGGTGTTTCAACTCGTAATATGAGATCAAAAAGTCTTAATTTTACGTAAATACGCAAGATTCATGCGTTTTAGGCCGCCAAACAAGTCCCCATCGAATGCAAAGTCGCTTTATATCGAAACGAACATTAGAGTTTTGCTCCGGCTGTAGGTGTTTCAACTCGTAATATGAGATCAAAAAGTCTTAATTTTACGTAAATACGCAAGATTCATGCGTTTTAGGCCGCCAAACAAGTCCCCATCGAATGCAAAGTCGCTGTATATCGAAATCGAACATTAGCGTTTTGCGTCTGCTGTAGTTTTTCCGGTTCGTAATATGAGATCAAAAAGTTTTAGTTTTACGTAAATACGCAAGGTTAATGCGTTTTGCGCCGCCAAACAAGCCCCCATCGTATTTAAATACGCTTTATATTGTAATCGAACGTTAGCGGTTTGCTTCGGCGGTAGGTGTTCCAGATAATAATATGAGATCAAAAAGCCTTAGTTTTACGTAAATACGCAAGATTGATGCGTTTCTAGCCGCCGAACTAGACCCCATCGAATTTAAATTCGCTTTATATCGAAATCGAACACAAGCGTTTTGCTCCGGCTGTAGGTGTTCCAACTCGTAATATGAGATCAAAAAGCCTTAGTTTTACGTAAATACACAAGATTAATGCGTTTCGAGCCGCCGAACAAGTACCCATCAAATGCAAAGTTGCTGTATATCGAAATCGAACATTAGCGTTTTGCATCTGCTGTAGGTTCTCCGGTTCGTAATATGAGATCAAAAAGTTTTAGTTTTACGTAAATACGCCAGGTTAATGCGTTTTGCGCCGCCAAACAAGCCCCCATCGTATTTAAATACGCTTTATATTGTAATCGAACATTAGCGGTTTGCTTTGGCTGTAGGTGTTCCAGATAATAATATGAGATCAAAAAGCCTTAGTTTTACGTAAATACGCAAGATTGATGCGTTTCTAGCCGCCGAACTAGACCCCATTGAATTTAAATTCGCTTTATATCGAATTCGAACATTACCGTTTTGCTCCGGCTGTAGGTGTTCCAACTCGTAATATGAGATCAAAAAGCCTTAGTTTTACGTAAATACGCAAGATTAATGCGTTTCGAGCCGCCGAACAAGTACCCATCGAATGCAAAGTCGTTGCATATCGAAATCGAACATTAGCGTTTTGCTTCGGCTATAGGTCTTCCACCTCGTAATATGAGATCAAAAAGTCTTAATTTTACGTAAATACGGAAGATTCATGCGTTTTAGGCCGCCAAACAAGTACCCATCGAATGCAAAGTCGCTGTATATCGAAATCGAACATTAGCGTTTTGCGTCTTCTGTAGGTTTTCCGGTTCGTAATATGAGATCAAAAAGTTTTAGTTTTACGTAAATACGCAAGGTTAATGCGTTTCGAGCCGACAAACAAGTACCCATCGAATGCAAACTCGTTGTATATCGAAATCGAACATTAACGTTTTGCTTTGGCTATAGGTGTTCCACCTCGTAATATGAGATCAAAACGCCTTAGTTTTACGTAAATACGCAAGATTCATGCGTGTCAAGAAGCCACACAAGTCCCCATCGAATGCAAATTCGCTTTATATCGACATCGAACATAAGCGTTTTGCTCCGGCTGTAGGTGTTCCAACTCGTAATATGAGATTAAAAAGCCTTAGTTTTACGTAAATACGCAAAATTGATGCGTTTCAAGAAGCCACACAAGTCCCCATCGAATGCAAATTCGCTTTAATCCGGAATCGAACATTAGCGTTTTGCGTCCGCTGTAGGTGTTCCAGCTCGTAATATGAGATCAAAAAGCCTTAGTTTTACGTAAATATGCAAGATTCATGCGTTTCGAGCCGCGAAACAAGCCCCCATCGAATGCAAATTCGCCTTATATCGAAATCGAACGTTACCTTTTTGCGTCTGCTGTAGGTGTTCCGGTTCGTAATATCAGATCAAAAAGTCTCAATTTTGCGTAAATTCGCAAGATTCATGCGTTTTAGGCCGCCAAACAAGTATCCATCGAATTCAAAGTCGCTGTATATGGAAATCGAACATTAGCGTTTTGCGTCTGCTGTAGGTCTTCCAGCTCGTAATATGCGATCAAGAAGCCTTAGTTTTACGTAAATACGCAAGGTTAATGCGTTTTGCGCCGCCAAACAAGCCCCCATCGTATTTAAATACGCTTTATATTGTAATCGAACATTAGCGGTTTGCTTCGGCTGTAGGTGTTCCAGATAATAATATGAGATCAAAAAGCCTTAGTTTTACGTAAATACGCAAGATTGATGCGTTTCTAGCCGCCGAACTAGACCCCATCGAATTTAAATTCGCTTTATATCGAAATCGAACATTAGCGTTTTGCTTCGGCTATAGGTCTTCCACCTCGTAATATGAGATCAAAAAGCCTTAGTTTTACGTAAATACGCAAGATTAATGCGTTTCGAGCCGTCGAACAAGTACCCATCGAATGCAAAGTCGTTGCATATCGAAATCGAACATTAGCGTTTTGCTTCGGCTATAGGTCTTCCACCTCGTAATATGAGATCAAAAATCCTTAGTTTTACGTAAATACGCAAGATTAATGCGTTTCGAGCCGCCGAACAAGCCCCCATCGAATGCAAATTCGCCTTATATCGAAATCGAACATTAGCGTTTTGCGTCTGCTGCAGGTGTTCCAGTTCGTAATACGAGAACAAAAAGCCTTAGTCTTACGTAAATACTCAAGATAAATGCGTTTCGAGCCGCCAAACTAGCCCTCATCGAATGCAAATTCGCTTTATATCGAAATCGAACGTTACCTTTTTGCGTCTGCTGTAGGTGTTCCGGTTCGTATTATCAGATCAAAAAGTCTCAATTTTACGTAAATACGGAAGATTCATGCGTTTTAGGCCGCCAAACAAGTACCCATCGAATGCAAAGTCGTTGTATATCGAAATTTAACATTAGCGTTTTGCTTCGGCTATAGGTGTTCCACCTTGTGATATGAGATCAAAAAGCCTTAGTTTTACGTGAATACGCAAGATTGATGCATTTCGAGTTGCCGAACAACCCCTCATCGAATGCAAATTCGCCCTATATCGAAATCGAACATTAGCGTTTTGCGTCTGCTGTAGGTTTTCCGGTTCGTAATATGAGATCAAAAAGGTTTAGTTTTACGTAAATACGCAAGGTTAATGCGTTTCGAGCCGCCAAACAAGTACCCATCGAATGCAAACTCGTTGTATATCGAAATCGATCATTAGAGTTTTGCTTCGACTATAGGTGTTCCACCTCGTAATATGAGATAAAAAATTCTTAGTTTTACGTAAATACGCAAGATTGATGCGTTTCGAGCCGCCGAACAAGCGCCCATCGAATGCAAATTCGCCTTATATTGAAATCGAACATTAGCGTTTTGCGTCTGCTGTAGGTGTTCCAGTTCGTAATATGAGATCAAAAAGCCTTAGTTTTTCGTAAACACGCAAGATTCATGCGTTTGAGGCCGCCAAACAAGTCCCCATCGAATGCAAAGTCGCTTTATTTCGAAATCGAACATTACCGTTTTGCTCCGGCTGTAGGTGTTCCAACTCGTAATATGAGATCAAAAAGCCTTAGTTTTACGTAAATACGCAAGATTAATGCGTTTCGAGCCGCCGAACAAGTACCCATCGAATGCAAAGTCGTTGCATATCGAAATCGAACATTAGCGTTTTGCTTCGGCTATAGGTCTTCCACCTCGTAATATGAGATCAAAAAGTCTTAATTTTACGTAAATACGGAAGATTCATGCGTTTTAGGCCGCCAAACAAGTACCCATCGAATGCAAAGTCGCTGTATATCGAAATCGAACATTAGCGTTTTGCGTCTTCTGTAGGTTTTCCGGTTCGTAATATGAGATCAAAAAGTTTTAGTTTTACGTAAATACGCAAGGTTAATGCGTTTCGAGCCGCCAAACAAGTACCCATCGAATGCAAACTCGTTGTATATCGAAATCGAACATTAACGTTTTGCTTTGGCTATAGGTGTTCCACCTCGTAATATGAGATCAAAACGCCTTAGTTTTACGTAAATACGCAAGATTCATGCGTGTCAAGAAGCCACACAAGTCCCCATCGAATGCAAATTCGCTTTATATCGACATCGAACATAAGCGTTTTGCTCCGGCTGTAGGTGTTCCAACTCGTAATATGAGATCAAAAAGCCTTAGTTTTACGTAAATACGCAAAATTGATGCGTTTCAAGAAGCCACACAAGTCCCCATCGAATGCAAATTCGCTTTAATCCGGAATCGAACATTAGCGTTTTGCGTCCGCTGTAGGTGTTCCAGCTCGTAATATGAGATCAAAAAGCCTTAGTTTTACGTAAATATGCAAGATTCATGCGTTTCGAGCCGCGAAACAAGCCCCCATCGAATGCAAATTCGCCTTATATCGAAATCGAACGTTACCTTTTTGCGTCTGCTGTAGGTGTTCCGGTTCGTAATATCAGATCAAAAAGTCTCAATTTTGCGTAAATTCGCAAGATTCATGCGTTTTAGGCCGCCAAACAAGTATCCATCGAATTCAAAGTCGCTGTATATGGAAATCGAACATTAGCGTTTTGCGTCTGCTGTAGGTCTTCCAGCTCGTAATATGCGATCAAAAAGCCTTAGTTTTACGTAAATACGCAAGGTTAATGCGTTTTGCGCCGCCAAACAAGCCCCCATCGTATTTAAATACGCTTTATATTGTAATCGAACATTAGCGGTTTG
Source organism: Stenichneumon culpator (assembly GCA_964017025.1). NCBI lineage: Eukaryota > Metazoa > Arthropoda > Insecta > Hymenoptera > Ichneumonidae > Stenichneumon > Stenichneumon culpator. The sequence goes on along the minus strand of OZ024768.1, from coordinate 8,253,525 downwards.
CTTCGGCTGTAGGTGTTCCAGATAATAATATGAGATCAAAAAGCCTTAGTTTTACGTAAATACGCAAGATTGATGCGTTTCTAGCCGCCGAACTAGACCCCATCGAATTTAAATTCGCTTTATATCGAAATCGAACATTAGCGTTTTGCTTCGGCTATAGGTCTTCCACCTCGTAATATGAGATCAAAAAGCCTTAGTTTTACGTAAATACGCAAGATTGATGCGTTTCTAGCCGCCGAACTAGACCCCATCGAATTTAAATTCGCTTTATATCGAAATCGAACATTAACGTTTTGCTTCGGCTGTAGGTATTCCAGCTCGTAATATGAGATCAAAAAGCCTTAGTTTTACGTAAATACGCAAAATTGATGCGTTTCAAGAAGCCACACAAGTCCCCATCGAATGCAAATTCGCTTTAATCCGGAATCGAACATTAGCGTTTTGCGTCTGCTGTAGGTGTTCCAGCTCGTAATATGAGATCAAAAAGTTTTAGTTTTACGTAAATACGCCAGGTTAATGCGTTTCGAGCCGCCAAACAAGCCCCCATCGAATGCAAATTCGCCTTATATCGAAATCGATCGTTACCTTTTTGCGTCTGCTGTAGGTGTTCCGGTTCGTAATATCAGATCAAAAAGTCTCAATTTTGCGTAAATTCGCAAGATTCACGCGTTTTAGGCCGCCAAACAAGTACTGATCGAATGCAAAGTCGTTGTATATCGAAATAGAAAATTAGCGTTTTGCTTCGGCTGTAGGTGTTCCAACTCGTAATATGAGATCAAAAAGTCTTAACTTTACGTAAATACGGAAGATTCATGCGTTTTAGGCCGCCAAACAAGTACCCATCGAATGCAAAGTCGTTGTATATTGAAATTTAACATTAGCGTTTTGCGTCTGCTGTAGGTTTTCCGGTTCGTAATATGAGATCTAAAAGTTTTAGTTTTACGTAAATACGTAAGGTTAATGCGTTTTAAGCCGCCAAACAAGCCTCCATCGTATTTAACTTCGCTTTATATCATACTCGAACATTAACGGTTTGCTTCGGCTGTAGGTGTTCTAGATAATAATATGAGATCAAAAAGCCTTGGTTTTACGTAAATACGCGAGATTCATGCGCTTCGAGCCGCCAAACAAGGCCCTATCAAATGCAAAGTCGCTTTAGATTGAAATCGAACATTAGCGTTTTGCTTCGGCTATAGGTGTTCCACCTTGTGATATGAGATCAAAAAGCCTTAGTTTTACGTGAATACGCAAGATTGATGCATTTCGAGTTGCCGAACAACCCCTCATCGAATGCAAATTGGCCCTATATCGAAATCGAACATTAGCGTTTTGCGTCTGCTCTAGGTTTTCCGGTACGTAATATGAGATCAAAGAGTTTTAGTTTTGCGTAAATACGCAAGATTCATGCGTTTTAGGCCGCCAAACAAGTACCCAACGAATGCAAAGTCGCTTTATATCGAAATCGAACATTACCGTTTTGCTCCGGCTGTAGGTGTTCCAACTCGTAATATGAGATCAAAAAGCCTTAGTTTTACGTAAATACGCAAGATTAATGCGTTTCGAGCCGTCGAACAAGTACCCATCGAATGCAAAGTCGTTGCATATCGAAATCGAACATTAGCGTTTTGCTTCGGCTATAGGTCTTCCACCTCGTAATATGAGATCAAAAATCCTTAGTTTTACGTAAATACGCAAGATTAATGCGTTTCGAGCCGCCGAACAAGCCCCCATCGAATGCAAATTCGCCTTATATCGAAATCGAACATTAGCGTTTTGCGTCTGCTGCAGGTGTTCCAGTTCGTAATACGAGAACAAAAAGCCTTAGTCTTACGTAAATACTCAAGATAAATGCGTTTCGAGCCGCCAAACTAGCCCTCATCGAATGCAAAGTCGTTGTATATCGAAATCGAACATTAGAGTTTTGCTGCGACTATAGGTGTTCCACCTCGTAATATGAGATCAAAAAGTCTTAATTTTACGTAAATACGGAAGATTCATGCGTTTTAGGCCGCCAAACAAGTACCCATCGAATTCAAAGTCGCTGTATATCGAAATCGAACATTAGCGTCTTGCTTCGACTGTAGGTGTTTCACCTCGTAATAAAAGATAAAAAAACCTTAGTTTTCCATAAACACGCAAGATTCATGCGTTTCGAGCCACTAAAGAAGCCCCCATCGATTGCAAATTCGCGTTATATCGAAATCGAACATTAACGTTTTGCTTCGGCTGTAGGTGTTCCAGTTCATATTATGAGATCAAAAAGCCTTAGTTTTTCATAAACACGCAAGATTTATGCGTTTTAAGCCGCCAAACAAGTCCCCATCGAATGCAAAGTCGCTTTATACCGAAATCGAACATTAGCGTTTTGCGTCTGCTGTAGTTTTTCCGGTTCGTAATATGAGATCAAAAAGTTTTAGTTTTACGTAAATACGCAAGGTTAATGCGTTTTGCGCCGCCAAACAAGCCCCCATCGAATTTAAATTCGTTTTATATCGAAATCGAACATAAGCGTGTTGCTCCGGCTGTAGGTGTTCCAACTCGTAATATGAGATAAAAAAGTCATAATTTTACGTAAATATGCAAGATACATGAGTTTTAGGCCGCCAAACAAGTACCCATCAAATGCAAAGTTGCTGTATATCGAAATCGAACATTAGCGTTTTGCATCTGCTGTAGGTTCTCCGGTTCGTAATATGAGATCAAAAAGTTTTAGTTTTACGTAAATACGCCAGGTTAATGCGTTTCGAGCCGCCAAACAAGCCCCCATCGAATGCAAATTCGCCTTATATCGAAATCGAACGTTACCTTTTTGCGTCTGCTGTAGGTGTTCCGGTTCGTAATATCAGATCAAAAAGTCTCAATTTTGCGTAAATTCGGAAGATTCATGCGTTTTAGGCCGCCAAACAAGTACTCATCGAATGCAAAGTCGTTGTATATCGAAATAGAAAATTAGCGTTTTGCTTCGGTTGTAGGTGTTCCAACTCGTAATATGAGATCAAAAAGTCTTAATTTTACGTAAATACGCAAGATTCATGCGTTTTAGGCGGCCAAACAAGTAACCATCGAATGCAAAGTCGTTGTATATCGAAATCGAACATTAGAGTTTTGCTTCGACTATAGGTGTTCCACCTCGTAATATGAGATCAAAGAGCCTTAGTTTTACGTAAATACGCAAGGTTAATGCGTTTCGAGCCGCCGAACAAGCCCTCATCGAATGCAAATTCGCTTTATATCGAAATTGAACATTAGCGTTTTGCCTCTGCTGCAGGTGTTCCAGTTCGTAATATGAGATCAAAAAGTCTTAATTTTACGTAAATACGCAAGATTCATGCGTTTTAGGCCGCCAAACAAGTCCCCATCGAATGCAAAGTCGCTGTATATCGAAATCGAACATTAGCGTTTTGCGTCTGCTGTAGTTTTTCCGGTTCGTAATAGGAGATCAAAAAGTTTTAGTTTTACGTGAATACGCAAGGTTAATGCGTTTTGCGCCGCCAAACAAGCCCCCATCGTATTTAATTACGCTTTATATTGTAATCGAACATTAGCGGTTTGCTTCGGCTGTAGGTGTTCCAGATAATAATATGAGATCAAAAAGCCTTAGTTTTACGTAAATACGCAAGATTGATGCGTTTCTAGCCGCCGAACTAGACCCCATCGAATTTAAATTCGCTTTATATCGAAATCGAACATAAGCGTTTTGATCCGGCTGTAGGTGTTCCAACTCGTAATATGAGATAAAAAAGTCATAATTTTACGTAAATATGCAAGATTCATGCGTTTTAGGCCGCCAAACAAGTACCCATCAAATGCAAAGTTGCTGTATATCGAAATCGAACATTAGCGTTTTGCATCTGCTGTAGGTTCTCCGGTTCGTAATATGAGATCAAAAAGTTTTAGTTTTACGTAAATACGCCAGGTTAATGCGTTTCGAGCCGCCAAACAAACCCCATCGAATGCAAATTCGCCTTATATCGAAATCGAACGTTACCTTTTTGCGTCTGCTGTAGGTGTTCCGGTTCGTAATATCAGATCAAAAAGTCTCAATTTTGCGTAAATTCGGAAGATTCATGCGTTTTAGTCCGCCAAACAAGTACTCATCGAATGCAAAGTCGTTGTATATCGAAATAGAAAATTAGCGTTTTGCTTCGGTTGTAGGTGTTCCAACTCGTAATATGAGATCAAAAAGTCATAATTTTACGTAAATATGCAATATTCATGCGTTTTAGGCCGCCAAACAAGTACCCATCAAATGCAAAGTTGCTGCATATCGAAATCGAACATTAGCGTTTTGCATCTGCTGTAGGTTCTCCGGTTCGTAATATGAGATCAAAAAGTTTTAGTTTTACGTAAATACGCCAGGTTAATGCGTTTCGAGCCGCCAAACAAGCCCCCATCGAATGCAAATTCGCCTTATATCGAAATCGAACGTTACCTTTTTGCGTCTGCTGTAGGTGTTCCGGTTCGTAATATCAGATCAAAAAGTCTCAATTTTGCGTAAATTCGGAAGATTCATGCGTTTTAGGCCGCCAAACAAGTACTCATCGAATGCAAAGTCGTTGTATATCGAAATAGAAAATTAGCGTTTTGCTTCGGTTGTAGGTGTTCCAACTCGTAATATGAGATCAAAAAGTCTTAATTTTACGTAAATACGCAAGATTCATGCGTTTTAGGCGGCCAAACAAGTAACCATCGAATGCAAAGTCGTTGTATATCGAAATCGAACATTAGAGTTTTGCTTCGACTATAGGTGTTCCACCTCGTAATATGAGATCAAAGAGCCTTAGTTTTACGTAAATACGCAAGGTTAATGCGTTTCGAGCCGCCGAACAAGCCCTCATCGAATGCAAATTCGCTTTATATCGAAATTGAACATTAGCGTTTTGCCTCTGCTGCAGGTGTTCCAGTTCGTAATATGAGATCAAAAAGTCTTAATTTTACGTAAATACGCAAGATTCATGCGTTTTAGGCCGCCAAACAAGTCCCCATCGAATGCAAAGTCGCTGTATATCGAAATCGAACATTAGCGTTTTGCGTCTGCTGTAGTTTTTCCGGTTCGTAATAGGAGATCAAAAAGTTTTAGTTTTACGTGAATACGCAAGGTTAATGCGTTTTGCGCCGCCAAACAAGCCCCCATCGTATTTAATTACGCTTTATATTGTAATCGAACATTAGCGGTTTGCTTCGGCTGTAGGTGTTCCAGATAATAATATGAGATCAAAAAGCCTTAGTTTTACGTAAATACGCAAGATTGATGCGTTTCTAGCCGCCGAACTAGACCCCATCGAATTTAAATTCGCTTTATATCGAAATCGAACATAAGCGTTTTGATCCGGCTGTAGGTGTTCCAACTCGTAATATGAGATAAAAAAGTCATAATTTTACGTAAATACGCAAGATTCATGCGTTTTAGGCCGCCAAACAAGTACCCATCGAATGCAAAGTCGCTGTATATCGAAATAGAACATTAGCGTTTTGCGTCTTCTGTAGGTTTACCGGTTCGTAATATGAGATCAAAAAGTTTTAGTTTTACGTAAATACGCAAGGATAATGCGTTTCGAGCCGCCAAACAAGTACCCATCGAATGCAAACTCGTTGTATATCGAAATCGAACATTAACGTTTTGCTTCGGCTATAGGTGTTCCACGTCGTAATATGAGATCAAAAAACCTTAGTTTTACGTAAATACGCAAGATTCATGAGTTTCAAGAAGCCACACAAGTCCCCATCGAATGCAAAGTCGCTTTATATCGAAACGAACATTAGAGTTTTGCTCCGGCTGTAGGTGTTTCAACTCGTAATATGAGATCAAAAAGTCTTAATTTTACGTAAATACGCAAGATTCATGCGTTTTAGGCCGCCAAACAAGTCCCCATCGAATGCAAAGTCGCTTTATATCGAAACGAACATTAGAGTTTTGCTCCGGCTGTAGGTGTTTCAACTCGTAATATGAGATCAAAAAGTCTTAATTTTACGTAAATACGCAAGATTCATGCGTTTTAGGCCGCCAAACAAGTCCCCATCGAATGCAAAGTCGCTGTATATCGAAATCGAACAATAGCGTTTTGCGTCTGCTGTAGTTTTTCCGGTTCGTAATATGAGATCAAAAACTTTTAGTTTTACGTAAATACGCAAGGTTAATGCGTTTTGCGCCGCCAAACAAGCCCCCATCGTATTTAAATACGCTTTATATTGTAATCGAACGTTAGCGGTTTGCTTCGGCTGTAGGTGTTCCAGATAATAATATGAGATCAAAAAGCCTTAGTTTTACGTAAATACGCAAGATTGATGCGTTTCTAGCCGCCGAACTAGACCCCATCGAATTTAAATTCGCTTTATATCGAAATCGAACACAAGCGTTTTGCTCCGGCTGTAGGTGTTCCAACTCGTAATATGAGATCAAAAAGCCTTAGTTTTACGTAAATACGCAAGATTAATGCGTTTCGAGCCGCCGAACAAGTACCCATCGAATGCAAAGTCGTTGCATATCGAAATCGAACATTAGCGTTTTGCATCTGCTGTAGGTTCTCCGGTTCGTAATATGAGATCAAAAAGTTTTAGTTTTACGTAAATACGCCAGGTTAATGCGTTTCGAGCCGCCAAACAAGCCCCCATCGAATGCAAATTCGCCTTATATCGAAATCGAACGTTACCTTTTTGCGTCTGCTGTAGGTGTTCCGGTTCGTAATATCAGATCAAAAAGTCTCAATTTTGCGTAGATTCGCAAGATTCATGCGTTTTAGGCCGCCAAACAAGTACCCATCGAATGCAAATTCGCTTTAATCCGGAATCGAACATTAGCGTTTTGCGTCTGCTGTAGGTGTTCCAGCTCGTAATATGCGATCAAAAAGCCTTAGTTTTACGTAAATACGCAGGATTCATGCGTTTTAGGGCGTCAAACAAGTCCCAGTCGAATGCAAAGTCGCTTTATATCGAAATCGAACATTAGCTTTTTGCTCCGGCTGTAGGTGTTCCAACTCGTAATATGAGATCAAAAAGTCTTAATTTTACGTAAATACGCAAGATTCATGCGTTTTAGGCCGCCAAACAAGTTTCATCGAAAGCAAAGTCGCTGTATATCGAAATCGAACATTAGCGTTTTGCGTCTGCTGTAGGTTTTCCGGTTCGTAATATGAGATCAAAAAGTTTTAGTTTTACGTAAATACGCAAGGTTAATGCGTTTTGCGCCGCCAAACAAGCCTCCATCGTATTTAAATACGCTTTATATTGTAATCGAACAGTAGCGGTTTGCTTCGGCTGTAGGTGTTCCAGATAATAATATGAGATCAAAAAGCCTTAGTTTTACGTAAATACGCAAGATTGATGCGTTTCTAGCCGCCGAACTAGACCCCATCGAATTTAAATTCGCTTTATATCGAAATCGAACATAAGCGTTTTGCTCCGGCTGTAGGTGTTCCAACTCGTACTATGAGATAAAAAAGTCATAATTGTAATTAAATATGCAAGATTCATGCGTTTTAGGCCGCCAAACAAGTACCCATCAAATGCAAAGTTGCTGTATATCGAAATCGAACATCAGCGTTTTGCATCTGCTGTAGGTTCTCCGGTTCGTAATATGAGATCAAAAAGTTTTAGTTTTACGTAAATACGCCAGGTTAATGCGTTTCGAGCCGCCAAACAAGCCCCCATCGAATGCAAATTCGCCTTATATCGAAATCGAACGTTACCATTTTGCGTCTGCTGTAGGTGTTCCGGTTCGTAATATCAGATCAAAAATTCTCAATTTTGTGTAAATTCGCAAGATTCATGCGTTTTAGGCCGCCAAACAAGTTTCATCGAAAGCAAAGTCGCTGTATATCGAAATCGAACATTAGCGTTTTGCGTCTGCTGTAGGTTTTCCGGTTCGTAATATGAGATCAAAAAGTTTTAGTTTTACGTAAATACGCAAGGTTAATGCGTTTTGCGCCGCCAAACAAGCCCTCATCGTATTTAAATACGCTTTATATTGTAATCGAACATTAGCGGTTTGCTTCGGCTGTAGGTGTTCCAGATAATAATATGAGATCAAAAAGCCTTAGTTTTACGTAAATACGCAAGGTTAATGCGTTTCGAGCCGCCGAAAAAGCCCTCATCGAATGCAAATTCGCTTTATATCGAAATTGAACATTAGCGTTTTGCCTCTGCTGCAGGTGTTCCAGTTCGTAATATGAGATCAAAAAGTCTTAATTTTACGTAAATACGCAAGATTCATGCGTTTTAGGCCGCCAAACAAGTCCCCATCGAATGCAAAGTCGCTGTATATCGAAATCGAACATTAGCGTTTTGCGTCTGCTGTAGTTTTTCCGGTTCGTAATATGAGATCAAAAAGTTTTAGTTTTACGTAAATACGCAAGGTTAATGCGTTTTGCGCCGCCAAACAAGCCCCCATCGTATTTAAATACGCTTTATATTGTAATCGAACATTAGCGGTTTGCTTCGGCTGTAGGTGTTCCAGATAATAATATGAGATCAAAAAGCCTTAGTTTTACGTAAATACGCAAGATTGATGCGTTTCTAGCCGCCGAACTAGACCCCATCGAATTTAAATTCGCTTTATATCGAAATCGAACACAAGCGTTTTGCTCCGGCTGTAGGTGTTCCAACTCGTAATATGAGATCAAAAAGCCTTAGTTTTACGTAAATACGCAAGATTAATGCGTTTCGAGCCGCCGAACAAGTACCCATCGAATGCAAAGTTGCTGTATATCGAAATCGAACATTAGCGTTTTGCATCTGCTGTAGGTTCTCCGGTTCGTAATATGAGATCAAAAAGTTTTAGTTTTACGTAAATACGCCAGGTTAATGCGTTTCGAGCCGCCAAACAAGCCCCCATCGAATGCAAATTCGCCTTATATCGAAATCGAACGTTACCTTTTTGCGTCTGCTGTAGGTGTTCCGGTTCGTAATATCAGATCAAAAAGTCTCAATTTTGCGTAAATTCGGAAGATTCATGCGTTTTAGTCCGCCAAACAAGTACTCATCGAATGCAAAGTCGTTGTATATCGAAATAGAAAATTAGCGTTTTGCTTCGGTTGTAGGTGTTCCAACTCGTAATATGAGATCAAAAAGTCTTAATTTTACGTAAATACGCAAGATTCATGCGTTTTAGGCCGCCAAACAAGTCCGCATCGAATGCAAAGTCGCTGTATATCGAAATCGAACATTAGCGTTTTGCGTCTGCTGTAGTTTTTCCGGTTCGTAATATGAGATCAAAAAGTTTTAGTTTTACGTAAATACGCAAGGTTAATGCGTTTTGCGCCGCCAAACAAGCCCTCATCGTATTTAAATACGCTTTATATTGTAATCGAACATTAGCGGTTTGCTTCGGCTGTAGGTGTTCCAGATAATAATATGAGATCAAAAAGCCTTCGTTTTACGTAAATACGCAAGATTGATGCGTTTCTAGCCGCCGAACTAGACCCCATCGAATTTAAATTCGCTTTATATCAAAATCGAACATAAGCGTTTTGCTCCGGCTGTAGGTGTTCCATCTCGTAATATGAGATAAAAAAGTCATAATTTTACGTAAATATGCAAGATTCATGCGTTTTAGGCCGCCAAACAAGTCCCCATCGAATGCAAAGTCGCTGTATATCGAAATCGAACATTAGCGTTTTGCATCTGCTGTAGGTTCTCCGGTTCGTAATATGAGATCAAAAAGTTTTAGTATTACGTAAATATGCCAGGTTAATGCGTTTCGAGCCGCCAAACAAGCCCCCATCGAATGCAAATTCGCTTTATATCGAAATCGAACGTTACCTTTTTGCGTCTGCTGTAGGTGTTCCGGTTCGTATTATCAGATCAAAAAGTCTCAATTTTACGTAAATACGGAAGATTCATGCGTTTCAGGCCGCCAAACAAGTACCCATCGAATGCAAAGTCGTTGTATATCGAAATTTAACATTAGCGTTTTGCTTCGGCTATAGGTGTTCCACCTTGTGATATGAGATCAAAAAGCCTTAGTTTTACGTGAATACGCAAGATTGATGCATTTCGAGTTGCCGAACAACCCCTCATCGAATGCAAATTCGCCCTATATCGAAATCGAACATTAGCGTTTTGCGTCTGCTCTAGGTTTTCCGGTACGTAATATGAGATCAAAGAGTTTTAGTTTTGCGTAAATACGCAAGATTCATGCGTTTTAGGCCGCCAAACAAGTACCCATCAAATGCAACGTTGCTGTATATCAAAATAGAAAATTAGCGTTTTGCTTCGGCTGTAGGTGTTCCAACTCGTAATATGAGATCAAAAAGTCTTAATTTTACGTAAATACGCAAGATTCATGCGTTTTAGGCCGCCAAACAAGTACCCAACGAATGCAAAGTCGCTGTATATCGAAATCGAACATTAGCGTTTTGCGTCTGCTGTAGGTTTTCCGGTTCGTAATATGAGATCAAAAAGTTTTAGTTTTACGTAAATACGCAAGGTTAATGCGTTTTGCGCCGCCAAACAAGTACCCATCGTATTTAAATACGCTTTATATTGTAATCGAACATTAGCGGTTTGCTTTGGCTGTAGGTGTTCCAGATAATAATATGAGATCAAAAAGCCTTAGTTTTACGTAAATACGCAAGATTGATGCGTTTCTAGCCGCCGAACTAGACCCCATCGAATTTAAATTCGCTTTATATCGAAATCGAACATAAGCGTTTTGCTCCGGCTGTAGGTGTTCCAACTCGTAATATGAGATCAAAAAGTCTTAATTTTCCGTAAATACGCAAGATTCATGCGTTTCGAGCCACTAAAGAAGCCCCCATCGATTGCAAATTCGCGTTATATCGAAATCGAACATTAATGTTTTGCTTCGGCTGTAGGTATTCCAGCTCGTAATATGAGATCAAAAAGCCTTAGTTTTACGTAAATACTCAAAATTGATGCGTTTCAAGAAGCCACACAAGTCCCCATCGAATGCAAATTCGCTTTAATCCGGAATCGAACATTAGCGTTTTGCGTCTGCTGTAGGTGTTCCAGCTCGTAATATGAGATCAAAAAGCCTTAGTTTTACGTAAATACGCAGGATTCATGCGTTTTAGGGCGCCAAACAAGTCCCAGTCGAATGCAAAGTCGCTTTATATCGAAATCGAACATTAGCTTTTTGCTCCGGCTGTAGGTGTTCCAACTCGTAATATGAGATCAAAAAGTCTTAATTTTACGTAAATACGCAAGATTCATGCGTTTTAGGCCGCCAAACAAGTACCCGTCGAATGCAAAGTCGTTGTATATCGAAATAGAAAATTAGCGTTTTGCTTCGTTTGTAGGTGTTCCAACTCGTAATATGAGATCAAAAAGTCTCAATTTTACGTAAATACGCAAGATTCATGCGTTTTAGGCGGCCAAACAAGTAACCATCGAATGCAAAGTCGTTGTATATCGAAATCGAACATTAGAGTTTTGCTTCGACTATAGGTGTTCCACCACGTAATATGAGATCAAAGAGCCTTAGTTTTACGTAAATACGCAAGGTTAATGCGTTTCGAGCCGCCGAACAAGTACCCATCGAATGCAAACTCGTTGTATATCGAAATCGATCATTAGAGTTTTGCTTCGACTATAGGTGTTCCACCTCGTAATATGAGATAAAAAATTCTTAGTTTTACGTAAATACGCAAGATTGATGCGTTTCGAGCCGCCGAACAAGCGCCCATCGAATGCAAATTCGCCTTATATTGAAATCGAACATTAGCGTTTTGCGTCTGCTGTAGGTGTTCCAGTTCGTAATATGAGATCAAAAAGCCTTAGTTTTACGTAAATATGCAAGATTCATGCGTTTCGAGCCGCGAAACAAGCCCCCATCGAATGCAAATTCGCCTTATATCGAAATCGAACGTTACCTTTTTGCGTCTGCTGTAGGTGTTCCGGTTCGTAATATCAGATCAAAAAGTCTCAATTTTGCGTGAATTCGCAAGATTCATGCGTTTTAGGCCGCCAAACAAGCCCCCATCGAATTTAAATTCGTTTTATATCGAAATCGAACATAAGCGTGTTGCTCCGGCTGTAGGTGTTCCAACTCGTAATATGAGATAAAAAAGTCATAATTTTACGTAAATATGCAAGATACATGAGTTTTAGGCCGCCAAACAAGTACCCATCAAATGCAAAGTTGCTGTATATCGAAATCGAACATTAGCGTTTTGCATCTGCTGTAGGTTCTCCGGTTCGTAATATGAGATCAAAAAGTTTTAGTTTTACGTAAATACGCCACGTTAATGCGTTTCGAGCCGCCAAACAAGCCCCCATCGAATGCAAATTCGCCTTATATCGAAATCGAACGTTACCTTTTTGCGTCTGCTGTAGGTGTTCCGGTTCGTAATATCAGATCAAAAAGTCTCAATTTTGCGTAAATTCGGAAGATTCATGCGTTTTAGGCCGCCAAACAAGTACTCATCGAATGCAAAGTCGTTGTATATCGAAATAGAAAATTAGCGTTTTGCTTCGGTTGTAGGTGTTCCAACTCGTAATATGAGATCAAAAAGTCTTAATTTTACGTAAATACGCAAGATTCATGCGTTTTAGGCGGCCAAACAAGTAACCATCGAATGCAAAGTCGTTGTATATCGAAATCGAACATTAGAGTTTTGCTTCGACTATAGGTGTTCCACCTCGTAATATGAGATCAAAGAGCCTTAGTTTTACGTAAATACGCAAGGTTAATGCGTTTCGAGCCGCCGAACAAGCCCTCATCGAATGCAAATTCGCTTTATATCGAAATTGAACATTAGCGTTTTGCCTCTGCTGCAGGTGTTCCAGTTCGTAATATGAGATCAAAAAGTCTTAATTTTACGTAAATACGCAAGATTCATGCGTTTTAGGCCGCCAAACAAGTCCCCATCGAATGCAAAGTCGCTGTATATCGAAATCGAACATTAGCGTTTTGCGTCTGCTGTAGTTTTTCCGGTTCGTAATAGGAGATCAAAAAGTTTTAGTTTTACGTAAATACGCAAGGTTAATGCGTTTTGCGCCGCCAAACAAGCCCCCATCGTATTTAATTACGCTTTATATTGTAATCGAACATTAGCGGTTTGCTTCGGCTGTAGGTGTTCCAGATAATAATATGAGATCAAAAAGCCTTAGTTTTACGTAAATACGCAAGATTGATGCGTTTCTAGCCGCCGAACTAGACCCCATCTAATTTAAATTCGCTTTATATCGAAATCGAACATAAGCGTTTTGATCCGGCTGTAGGTGTTCCAACTCGTAATATGAGATAAAAAAGTCATAATTTTACGTAAATATGCAAGATTCATGCGTTTTAGGCCGCCAAACAAGTACCCATCAAATGCAAAGTTGCTGTATATCGAAATCGAACATTAGCGTTTTGCATCTGCTGTAGGTTCTCCGGTTCGTAATATGAGATCAAAAAGTTTTAGTTTTACGTAAATACGCCAGGTTAATGCGTTTCGAGCCGCCAAACAAACCCCATCGAATGCAAATTCGCCTTATATCGAAATCGAACGTTACCTTTTTGCGTCTGCTGTAGGTGTTCCGGTTCGTAATATCAGATCAAAAAGTCTCAATTTTGCGTAAATTCGGAAGATTCATGCGTTTTAGTCCGCCAAACAAGTACTCATCGAATGCAAAGTCGTTGTATATCGAAATAGAAAATTAGCGTTTTGCTTCGGTTGTAGGTGTTCCAACTCGTAATATGAGATCAAAAAGTCATAATTTTACGTAAATATGCAAGATTCATGCGTTTTAGGCCGCCAAACAAGTACCCATCAAATGCAAAGTTGCTGTATATCGAAATCGAACATTAGCGTTTTGCATCTGCTGTAGGTTCTCCGGTTCGTAATATGAGATCAAAAAGTTTTAGTTTTACGTAAATACGCCAGGTTAATGCGTTTCGAGCCGCCAAACAAACCCCATCGAATGCAAATTCGCCTTATATCGAAATCGAACGTTACCTTTTTGCGTCTGCTGTAGGTGTTCCGGTTCGTAATATCAGATCAAAAAGTCTCAATTTTACGTAAATACGCAAGATTCATGCGTTTTAGGCTGCCAAACAAGTCCCCATCGAATGCAAAGTCGCTGTATATCGAAATCGAACATTAGCGTTTTGCGTCTGCTGTAGTTTTTCCGGTTCGTAATATGAGATCAAAAAGTTTTAGTTTTACGTAAATACGCAAGGTTAATGCGTTTTGCGCCGCCAAACAAGCCCTCATCGTATTTAAATACGCTTTATATTGTAATCGAACATTAGCGGTTTGCTTCGGCTGTAGGTGTTCCAGATAATAATATGAGATCAAAAAGCCTTAGTTTTACGTAAATACGCAAGATTGATGCGTTTCTAGCCGCCGAACTAGACCCCATCGAATTTAAATTCGCTTTATATCGAAATCGAACATAAGCGTTTTGATCCGGCTGTAGGTGTTCCAACTCGTAGTATGAGATAAAAAAGTCATAATTTTACGTAAATATGCAAGATTCATGCGTTTTAGGCCGCCAAACAAGTACCCATCAAATGCAAAGTTGCTGTATATCGAAATCGAACATTAGCGTTTTGCATCTGCTGTAGGTTCTCCGGTTCGTAATATGAGATCAAAAAGTTTTAGTTTTACGTAAATACGCCAGGTTAATGCGTTTCGAGCCGCCAAACAAGCCCCCATCGAATGCAAATTCGCCTTATATCGAAATCGAACGTTACCTTTTTGCGTCTGCTGTAGGTGTCCCGGTTCGTAATATGAGATCAAAAAGTTTTAGTGTTACGTAAATATGCCAGGTTAATGCGTTTCGAGCCGCCAAACAAGCCCCCATCGAATGCAAATTCGCCTTATATCGAAATCGAACGTTACCTTTTTGCGTCTGCTGTAGGTGTTCCGGTTCGTAATATCAGATCAAAAAGTCTCAATTTTGCGTAAATTCGCAAGATTCATGCGTTTTAGGCCGCCAAACAAGTACCCATCGAATGCAAAGTCGTTGTATATCGAAATTTAACATTAGCGTTTTGCGTCTGCTGTAGGTTTTCCGGTTCGTAATATGAGATCTAAAAGTTTTAGTTTTACGTAAATACGTAAGGTTAATGCGTTTTAAGCCGCCAAACAAGCCTCCATCGTATTTAACTTCGCTTTATATTATACTCGAACATTAACGGTTTGCTTCGGCTGTAGGTGTTCTAGATAATAATATGATATCAAAAAGCCTTGGTTTTACGTAAATACGCAAGATTCATGCGCTTCGAGCCGCGAAACAAGGCCCTATCAAATGCAAAGTCGCTTTAGATTGAAATCGAACATTAGCGTTTTGCTTCGGCTATAGGTGTTCCACCTTGTGATATGAGATCAAAAAGCCTTAGTTTTACGTGAATACGCAAGATTGATGCATTTCGAGTTGCCGAACAACCCCTCATCGAATGCAAATTCGCCCTATATCGAAATCGAACATTAGCGTTTTGCGTCTGCTCTAGGTTTTCCGGTACGTAATATGAGATCAAAGAGTTTTAGTTTTGCGTAAATACGCAAGATTCATGCGTTTTAGGCCGCCAAACAAGTACCCATCAAATGCAAAGTTGCTGTATATCGAAATAGAAAATTAGCGTTTTGCTTCGGCTGTAGGTGTTCCAACTCGTAATATGAGATCAAAAAGTCTTAATTTTACGTAAATACGCAAGATTCATGCGTTTTAGGCCGCCAAACAAGTACCCAACGAATGCAAAGTCGCTGTATATCGAAATCGAACATTAGCGTTTTGCGTCTGCTGTAGGTTTTCCGGTTAGTAATATGAGATCAAAAAGTTTTAGTTTTACGTAAATACGCAAGGTTAATGCGTTTTGCGCCGCCAAACAAGCCCCCATCGTATTTAAATACGCTTTATATTGTAATCGAACATTAGCGGTTTGCTTTGGCTGTAGGTGTTCCAGATAATAATATGAGATCAAAAAGCCTTAGTTTTACGTAAATACGCAAGATTGATGCGTTTCTAGCCGCCGAACTAGACCCCATTGAATTTAAATTCGCTTTATATCGAAATCGAACATAAGCGTTTTGCTCCGGCTGTAGGTGTTCCAACTCGTAATATGAGATCAAAAAGTCTTAATTTTCCGTAAATACGCAAGATTCATGCGTTTCGAGCCACTAAAGAAGCCCCCATCGATTGCAAATTCGCGTTATATCGAAATCGAACATTAATGTTTTGCTTCGGCTGTAGGTATTCCAGCTCGTAATATGAGATCAAAAAGCCTTAGTTTTACGTAAATACTTAAAATTGATGCGTTTCAAGAAGCCACACAAGTCCCCATCGAATGCAAATTCGCTTTAATCCGGAATCGAACATTAGCGTTTTGCATCTGCTGTAGGTGTTCCAGCTCGTAATATGAGATCAAAAAGCCTTAGTTTTACGTAAATACGCAGGATTCATGCGTTTTAGGGCGCCAAACAAGTCCCAGTCGAATGCAAAGTCGCTTTATATCGAAATCGAACATTAGCTTTTTGCTCCGGCTGTAGGTGTTCCAACTCGTAATATGAGATCAAAAAGTCTTAATTTTACGTAAATACGTAAGATTCATGCGTTTTAGGCCGCCAAACAAGTACCCATCGAATGCAAAGTCGCTGTATATCGAAATAGAAAATTAGCGTTTTGCTTCGGCTGTAGGTGTTCCAACTCGTAATATGAGATCAGAAAGTCTTAATTTTACGTAAATACGCAAGATTCATGCGTTTTAGGCCGCCAAACAAGTAACCATCGAATGCAAATTCGCTTTAATCCGGAATCGAACATTAGCGTTTTGCGTCTGCTGTAGGTGTTCCAGCTCGTAATATGAGATCAAAAAGCCTTAGTTTTACGTAAATACGCAGGATTCATGCGTTTTAGGGCGCCAAACAAGTCCCAGTCGAATGCAAAGTCGCTTTATATCGAAATCGAACATTAGCTTTTTGCTCCGGCTGTAGGTGTTCCAACTCGTAATATGAGATCAAAAAGTCTTAATTTTACGTAAATACGCAAGATTCATGCGTTTTAGGCCGCCAAACAAGTACCCATCGAATGCAAAGTCGCTGTATATCGAAATAGAACATTAGCGTTTTGCGTCTTCTGTATGTTTTCCGGTTCGTAATATGAGATCAAAAAGTTTTAGTTTTACGTAAATACGCAAGGATAATGCGTTTCGAGCCGCCAAACAAGTACCCATCGAATGCAAACTCGTTGTATATCGAAATCGAACATTAACGTTTTGCTTCGGCTATAGGTGTTCCACGTCGTAATATGAGATCAAAAAACCTTAGTTTTACGTAAATACGCAAGATTCATGAGTTTCAAGAAGCCACACAAGTCCCCATCGAATGCAAAGTCGCTTTATATCGAAACGAACATTAGAGTTTTGCTCCGGCTGTAGGTGTTTCAACTCGTAATATGAGATCAAAAAGTCTTAATTTTACGTAAATACGCAAGATTCATGCGTTTTAGGCCGCCAAACAAGTACCCATCGAATGCAAAGTCGCTGTATATCGAAATAGAACATTAGCGTTTTGCGTCTTCTGTAGGTTTTCCGGTTCGTAATATGAGATCAAAAAGTTTTAGTTTTACGTAAATACGCAAGGATAATGCGTTTCGAGCCGCCAAACAAGTACCCATCGAATGCAAACTCGTTGTATATCGAAATCGAACATTAACGTTTTGCTTCGGCTATAGGTGTTCCACGTCGTAATATGTGATCAAAAAACCTTAGTTTTACGTAAATACGCAAGATTCATGAGTTTCAAGAAGCCACACAAGTCCCCATCGAATGCAAAGTCGCTTTATATCGAAACGAACATTAGAGTTTTGCTCCGGCTGTAGGTGTTTCAACTCGTAATATGAGATCAAAAAGTCTTAATTTTACGTAAATACGCAAGATTCATGCGTTTTAGGCCGCCAAACAAGTCCCCATCGAATGCAAAGTCGCTTTATATCGAAACGAACATTAGAGTTTTGCTCCGGCTGTAGGTGTTTCAACTCGTAATATGAGATCAAAAAGTCTTAATTTTACGTAAATACGCAAGATTCATGCGTTTTAGGCCGCCAAACAAGTCCCCATCGAATGCAAAGTCGCTGTATATCGAAATCGAACATTAGCGTTTTGCGTCTGCTGTAGTTTTTCCGGTTCGTAATATGAGATCAAAAAGTTTTAGTTTTACGTAAATACGCAAGGTTAATGCGTTTTGCGCCGCCAAACAAGCCCCCATCGTATTTAAATACGCTTTATATTGTAATCGAACGTTAGCGGTTTGCTTCGGCGGTAGGTGTTCCAGATAATAATATGAGATCAAAAAGCCTTAGTTTTACGTAAATACGCAAGATTGATGCGTTTCTAGCCGCCGAACTAGACCCCATCGAATTTAAATTCGCTTTATATCGAAATCGAACACAAGCGTTTTGCTCCGGCTGTAGGTGTTCCAACTCGTAATATGAGATCAAAAAGCCTTAGTTTTACGTAAATACACAAGATTAATGCGTTTCGAGCCGCCGAACAAGTACCCATCAAATGCAAAGTTGCTGTATATCGAAATCGAACATTAGCGTTTTGCATCTGCTGTAGGTTCTCCGGTTCGTAATATGAGATCAAAAAGTTTTAGTTTTACGTAAATACGCCAGGTTAATGCGTTTTGCGCCGCCAAACAAGCCCCCATCGTATTTAAATACGCTTTATATTGTAATCGAACATTAGCGGTTTGCTTTGGCTGTAGGTGTTCCAGATAATAATATGAGATCAAAAAGCCTTAGTTTTACGTAAATACGCAAGATTGATGCGTTTCTAGCCGCCGAACTAGACCCCATTGAATTTAAATTCGCTTTATATCGAATTCGAACATAAGCGTTTTGCTCCGGCTGTAGGTGTTCCAACTCGTAATATGAGATCAAAAAGTCTTAATTTTCCGTAAATACGCAAGATTCATGCGTTTCGAGCCACTAAAGAAGCCCCCATCGATTGCAAATTCGCGTTATATCGAAATCGAACATTAATGTTTTGCTTCGGCTGTAGGTATTCCAGCTCGTAATATGAGATCAAAAAGCCTTAGTTTTACGTAAATACTTAAAATTGATGCGTTTCAAGAAGCCACACAAGTCCCCATCGAATGCAAATTCGCTTTAATCCGGAATCGAACATTAGCGTTTTGCATCTGCTGTAGGTGTTCCAGCTCGTAATATGAGATCAAAAAGCCTTAGTTTTACGTAAATACGCAGGATTCATGCGTTTTAGGGCGCCAAACAAGTCCCAGTCGAATGCAAAGTCGCTTTATATCGAAATCGAACATTAGCTTTTTGCTCCGGCTGTAGGTGTTCCAACTCGTAATATGAGATCAAAAAGTCTTAATTTTACGTAAATACGTAAGATTCATGCGTTTTAGGCCGCCAAACAAGTACCCATCGAATGCAAAGTCGCTGTATATCGAAATAGAAAATTAGCGTTTTGCTTCGGCTGTAGGTGTTCCAACTCGTAATATGAGATCAGAAAGTCTTAATTTTACGTAAATACGCAAGATTCATGCGTTTTAGGCCGCCAAACAAGTAACCATCGAATGCAAATTCGCTTTAATCCGGAATCGAACATTAGCGTTTTGCTTCGGCTATAGGTGTTCCACGTCGTAATATGAGATCAAAAAACCTTAGTTTTACGTAAATACGCAAGATTCATGAGTTTCAAGAAGCCACACAAGTCCCCATCGAATGCAAAGTCGCTTTATATCGAAACGAACATTAGAGTTTTGCTCCGGCTGTAGGTGTTTCAACTCGTAATATGAGATCAAAAAGTCTTAATTTTACGTAAATACGCAAGATTCATGCGTTTTAGGCCGCCAAACAAGTACCCATCGAATGCAAAGTCGCTGTATATCGAAATAGAACATTAGCGTTTTGCGTCTTCTGTAGGTTTTCCGGTTCGTAATATGAGATCAAAAAGTTTTAGTTTTACGTAAATACGCAAGGATAATGCGTTTCGAGCCGCCAAACAAGTACCCATCGAATGCAAACTCGTTGTATATCGAAATCGAACATTAACGTTTTGCTTCGGCTATAGGTGTTCCACGTCGTAATATGTGATCAAAAAACCTTAGTTTTACGTAAATACGCAAGATTCATGAGTTTCAAGAAGCCACACAAGTCCCCATCGAATGCAAAGTCGCTTTATATCGAAACGAACATTAGAGTTTTGCTCCGGCTGTAGGTGTTTCAACTCGTAATATGAGATCAAAAAGTCTTAATTTTACGTAAATACGCAAGATTCATGCGTTTTAGGCCGCCAAACAAGTCCCCATCGAATGCAAAGTCGCTTTATATCGAAACGAACATTAGAGTTTTGCTCCGGCTGTAGGTGTTTCAACTCGTAATATGAGATCAAAAAGTCTTAATTTTACGTAAATACGCAAGATTCATGCGTTTTAGGCCGCCAAACAAGTCCCCATCGAATGCAAAGTCGCTGTATATCGAAATCGAACATTAGCGTTTTGCGTCTGCTGTAGTTTTTCCGGTTCGTAATATGAGATCAAAAAGTTTTAGTTTTACGTAAATACGCAAGGTTAATGCGTTTTGCGCCGCCAAACAAGCCCCCATCGTATTTAAATACGCTTTATATTGTAATCGAACGTTAGCGGTTTGCTTCGGCTGTAGGTGTTCCAGATAATAATATGAGATCAAAAAGCCTTAGTTTTACGTAAATACGCAAGATTGATGCGTTTCTAGCCGCCGAACTAGACCCCATCGAATTTAAATTCGCTTTATATCGAAACCGAACACAAGCGTTTTGCTCCGGCTGTAGGTGTTCCAACTCGTAATATGAGATCAAAAAGCCTTAGTTTTACGTAAATACGCAAGATTAATGCGTTTCGAGCCGCCGAACAAGTATCCATCGAATGCAAAGTCGTTGCATATCGAAATCGAACATTAGCGTTTTGCATCTGCTGTAGGTTCTCCGGTTCGTAATATGAGATCAAAAAGTTTTAGTTTTACGTAAATACGCCAGGTTAATGCGTTTCGAGCCGCCAAACAAGCCCCCATCGAATGCAAATTCGCCTTATATCGAAATCGAACGTTACCTTTTTGCGTCTGCTGTAGGTGTTCCGGTTCGTAATATCAGATCAAAAAGTCTCAATTTTGCGTAAATTCGCAAGATTCATGCGTTTTAGGCCGCCAAACAAGTACCCATCGAATGCAAATTCGCTTTAATCCGGAATCGAACATTAGCGTTTTGCGTCTGCTGTAGGTGTTCCAGCTCGTAATATGAGATCAAAAAGCCTTAGTTTTACGTAAATACGCAGGATTCATGCGTTTTAGGGCGTCAAACAAGTCCCAGTCGAATGCAAAGTCGCTTTATATCGAAATCGAACATTAGCTTTTTGCTCCGGCTGTAGGTGTTCCAACTCGTAATATGAGATTAAAAAGTCTTAATTTTACGTAAATACGCAAGATTCATGCGTTTTAGGCCGCCAAACAAGTTTCATCGAAAGCAAAGTCGCTGTATATCGAAATCGAACATTAGCGTTTTGCGTCTGCTGTAGGTTTTCCGGTTCGTAATATGAGATCAAAAAGTTTTAGTTTTACGTAAATACGCAAGGTTAATGCGTTTTGCGCCGCCAAACAAGCCCTCATCGTATTTAAATACGCTTTATATTGTAATCGAACATTAGCGGTTTGCTTCGGCTGTAGGTGTTCCAGATAATAATATGAGATCAAAAAGCCTTAGTTTTACGTAAATACGCAAGATTGATGCGTTTCTAGCCGCCGAACTAGACCCCATCGAATTTAAATTCGCTTTATATCGAAATCGAACATAAGCGTTTTGATCCGGCTGTAGGTGTTCCAACTCGTAGTATGAGATAAAAAAGTCATAATTTTACGTAAATATGCAAGATTCATGCGTTTTAGGCCGCCAAACAAGTACCCATCAAATGCAAAGTTGCTGTATATCGAAATCGAACATTAGCGTTTTGCATCTGCTGTAGGTTCTCCGGTTCGTAATATGAGATCAAAAAGTTTTAGTTTTACGTAAATACGCCAGGTTAATGCGTTTCGAGCCGCCAAACAAGCCCCCATCGAATGCAAATTCGCCTTATATCGAAATCGAACGTTACCTTTTTGCGTCTGCTGTAGGTGTCCCGGTTCGTAATATGAGATCAAAAAGTTTTAGTGTTACGTAAATATGCCAGGTTAATGCGTTTCGAGCCGCCAAACAAGCCCCCATCGAATGCAAATTCGCCTTATATCGAAATCGAACGTTACCTTTTTGCGTCTGCTGTAGGTGTTCCGGTTCGTAATATCAGATCAAAAAGTCTCAATTTTGCGTAAATTCGCAAGATTCATGCGTTTTAGGCCGCCAAACAAGTACCCATCGAATGCAAAGTCGTTGTATATCGAAATTTAACATTAGCGTTTTGCGTCTGCTGTAGGTTTTCCGGTTCGTAATATGAGATCTAAAAGTTTTAGTTTTACGTAAATACGTAAGGTTAATGCGTTTTAAGCCGCCAAACAAGCCTCCATCGTATTTAACTTCGCTTTATATTATACTCGAACATTAACGGTTTGCTTCGGCTGTAGGTGTTCTAGATAATAATATGATATCAAAAAGCCTTGGTTTTACGTAAATACGCAAGATTCATGCGCTTCGAGCCGCGAAACAAGGCCCTATCAAATGCAAAGTCGCTTTAGATTGAAATCGAACATTAGCGTTTTGCTTCGGCTATAGGTGTTCCACCTTGTGATATGAGATCAAAAAGCCTTAGTTTTACGTGAATACGCAAGATTGATGCATTTCGAGTTGCCGAACAACCCCTCATCGAATGCAAATTCGCCCTATATCGAAATCGAACATTAGCGTTTTGCGTCTGCTCTAGGTTTTCCGGTACGTAATATGAGATCAAAGAGTTTTAGTTTTGCGTAAATACGCAAGATTCATGCGTTTTAGGCCGCCAAACAAGTACCCATCAAATGCAAAGTTGCTGTATATCGAAATAGAAAATTAGCGTTTTGCTTCGGCTGTAGGTGTTCCAACTCGTAATATGAGATCAAAAAGTCTTAATTTTACGTAAATACGCAAGATTCATGCGTTTTAGGCCGCCAAACAAGTACCCAACGAATGCAAAGTCGCTGTATATCGAAATCGAACATTAGCGTTTTGCGTCTGCTGTAGGTTTTCCGGTTAGTAATATGAGATCAAAAAGTTTTAGTTTTACGTAAATACGCAAGGTTAATGCGTTTTGCGCCGCCAAACAAGCCCCCATCGTATTTAAATACGCTTTATATTGTAATCGATCATTAGCGGTTTGCTTTGGCTGTAGGTGTTCCAGATAATAATATGAGATCAAAAAGCCTTAGTTTTACGTAAATACGCAAGATTGATGCGTTTCTAGCCGCCGAACTAGACCCCATTGAATTTAAATTCGCTTTATATCGAAATCGAACATAAGCGTTTTGCTCCGGCTGTAGGTGTTCCAACTCGTAATATGAGATCAAAAAGTCTTAATTTTCCGTAAATACGCAAGATTCATGCGTTTCGAGCCACTAAAGAAGCCCCCATCGATTGCAAATTCGCGTTATATCGAAATCGAACATTAATGTTTTGCTTCGGCTGTAGGTATTCCAGCTCGTAATATGAGATCAAAAAGCCTTAGTTTTACGTAAATACTTAAAATTGATGCGTTTCAAGAAGCCACACAAGTCCCCATCGAATGCAAATTCGCTTTAATCCGGAATCGAACATTAGCGTTTTGCATCTGCTGTAGGTGTTCCAGCTCGTAATATGAGATCAAAAAGCCTTAGTTTTACGTAAATACGCAAGGTTAATGCGTTTCGAGCCGCCGAAAAAGCCCTCATCGAATGCAAATTCGCTTTATATCGAAATTGAACATTAGCGTTTTGCCTCTGCTGCAGGTATTCCAGTTCGTAATATGAGATCAAAAAGTCTTAATTTTACGTAAATACGCAAGATTCATGCGTTTTAGGCCGCCAAACAAGTCCCCATCGAATGCAAAGTCGCTGTATATCGAAATCGAACATTAGCGTTTTGCGTCTGCTGTAGTTTTTCCGGTTCGTAATATGAGATCAAAAAGTTTTAGTTTTACGTAAATACGCAAGGTTAATGCGTTTTGCGCCGCCAAACAAGCCCCCATCGTATTTAAATACGCTTTATATTGTAATCGAACATTAGCGGTTTGCTTCGGCTGTAGGTGTTCCAGATAATTAATGAGATCAAAAAGCCTTAGTTTTACGTAAATACGCAAGATTGATGCGTTTCTAGCCGCCGAACTAGACCCCATCGAATTTAAATTCGCTTTATATCGAAATCGAACATAAGCGTTTTGATCCGGCTGTAGGTGTTCCAACTCGTAATATGAGATAAAAAAGTCATAATTTTACGTAAATATGCAAGATTCATGCGTTTAGGCCGCCAAACAAGTACCCATCAAATGCAAAGTTGCTGTATATCGAAATCGAACATTAGCGTTTTGCATCTGCTGTAGGTTCTCCGGTTCGTAATATGAGATCAAAAAGTTTTAGTTTTACGTAAATACGCCAGGTTAATGCGTTTCGAGCCGCCAAACAAGCCCCCATCGATTGCAAATTCGCCTTATATCGAAATCGAACGTTACCTTTTTGCGTCTGCTGTAGGTGTTCCGGTTCGTAATATCAGATCAAAAAGTCTCAATTTTGCGTAAATTCGCAAGATTCATGCGTTTTAGGCCGCCAAACAAGTACTCATCGAATGCAAAGTCGTTGTTTATCGAAATAGAAAATTAGCGTTTTGCTTCGTTTGTAGGTGTTCCAACTCGTAATATGAGATCAAAAAGTCTCAATTTTACGTAAATACGCAAGATTCATGCGTTTTAGGCGGCCAAACAAGTAACCATCGAATGCAAAGTCGTTGTATATCGAAATCGAACATTAGAGTTTTGCTTCGACTATAGGTGTTCCACCACGTAATATGAGATCAAAGAGCCTTAGTTTTACGTAAATACGCAAGGTTAATGCGTTTCGAGCCGCCGACCAAGCCCTTATCGATTGCAAATTCGCTTTATATCGAAATTGAACATTAGCGTTTTGCCTCTGCTGTAGGTGTTCCAGTTCGTAATATGAGATCAAAAAGTCATAATTTTACGTAAATACGCAAGATTCATGCGTTTTAGGCCGCCAAACAAGTACCCATCGAATGCAAAGTCGCTGTATATCGAAATCGAACATTAGCGTTTTGCGTCTTCTGTAGGTTTTCCGGTTCGTAATATGAGATCTAAAAGTTTTAGTTTTACGTAAATACGCAAGGTTAATGCGTTTCGAGCCGCCAAACAAGTACCCATCGAATGCAAATTCGTTGTATATCGAAATCGAACATTAACGTTTTGCTTCGGCTATAGGTGTTCCACCTCGTAATATGAGATCAAAAAACCTTAGTTTTACGTAAATACGCAAGATTCATGAGTTTCAAGAAGCCACACAAGTCCCCATCGAATGCAAAGTCGCTTTATATCGAAACGAACATTAGAGTTTTGCTCCGGCTGTAAGTGTTTCAACTCGTAATATGAGATCAAAAAGTCTTAATTTTACGTAAATACGCAAGATTCATGCGTTTTAGGCCGCCAAACAAGTACCCAACGAATGCAAAGTCGCTGTATATCGAAATCGAACATTAGCGTTTTGCGTCTGCTGTAGGTTTTCCGGTTCGTAATATGAGATCAAAAAGGTTTAGTTTTACGTAAATACGCAAGATTAATGCGTTTCGAGCCGCCAAACAAGTACCCATCGAATGCAAACTCGTTGTATATCGAAATCGATCATTAGAGTTTTGCTTCGACTATAGGTGTTCCACCTCGTAATATGAGATAAAAAATTCTTAGTTTTACGTAAATACGCAAGATTGATGCGTTTCGAGCCGCCGAACAAGCGCCCATCGAATGCAAATTCGCCTTATATTGAAATCGAACATTAGCGTTTTGCGTCTGCTGTAGGTGTTCCAGTTCGTAATATGAGATCAAAAAGCCTTAGTTTTTCGTAAACACGCAAGATTCATGCGTTTGAGGCCGCCAAACAAGTCCCCATCGAATGCAAAGTCGCTTTATTTCGAAATCGAACATTACCGTTTTGCTCCGGCTGTAGGTGTTCCAACTCGTAATATGAGATCAAAAAGCCTTAGTTTTACGTAAATACGCAAGATTAATGCGTTTCGAGCCGCCGAACAAGTACCCATCGAATGCAAAGTCGTTGCATATCGAAATCGAACATTAGCGTTTTGCTTCGGCTATAGGTCTTCCACCTCGTAATATGAGATCAAAAAGTCTTAATTTTACGTAAATACGGAAGATTCATGCGTTTTAGGCCGCCAAACAAGTACCCATCGAATGCAAAGTCGCTGTATATCGAAATCGAACATTAGCGTTTTGCGTCTTCTGTAGGTTTTCCGGTTCGTAATATGAGATCAAAAAGTTTTAGTTTTACGTAAATACGCAAGGTTAATGCGTTTCGAGCCGCCAAACAAGTACCCATCGAATGCAAACTCGTTGTATATCGAAATCGAACATTAACGTTTTGCTTTGGCTATAGGTGTTCCACCTCGTAATATGAGATCAAAACGCCTTAGTTTTACGTAAATACGCAAGATTCATGCGTGTCAAGAAGCCACACAAGTCCCCATCGAATGCAAATTCGCTTTATATCGACATCGAACATAAGCGTTTTGCTCCGGCTGTAGGTGTTCCAACTCGTAATATGAGATCAAAAAGTTTTAGTTTTACGTAAATACGCCAGGTTAATGCGTTTCGAGCCGCCAAACAAGCCCCCATCGAATGCAAATTCGCCTTATATCGAAATCGATCGTTACCTTTTTGCGTCTGCTGTAGGTGTTCCGGTTCGTAATATCAGATCAAAAAGTCTCAATTTTGCGTAAATTCGCAAGATTCATGCGTTTTAGGCCGCCAAACAAGTACCCATCGAATGCAAATTCGCTTTAATCCGGAATCGAACATTAGCGTTTTGCGTCTGCTGTAGGTGTTCCAGCTCGTAATATGAGATCAAAAAGCCTTAGTTTTACGTAAATACGCAGGATTCATGCGTTTTAGGGCGTCAAACAAGTCCCAGTCGAATGCAAAGTCGCTTTATATCGAAATCGAACATTAGCTTTTTGCTCCGGCTGTAGGTGTTCCAACTCGTAATATGAGATCAAAAAGTCTTAATTTTACGTAAATACGCAAGATTCATGCGTTTTAGGCCGCCAAACAAGTCCCCATCGAATGCAAAGTCGCTGTATATCGAAATCGAACATTAGCGTTTTGCGTCTGCTGTAGTTTTTCCGGTTCGTAATATGAGATCAAAAAGTTTTAGTTTTACGTAAATACGCAAGGTTAATGCGTTTTGCGCCGCCAAACAAGCTCTCATCGTATTTAAATACGCTTTATATTGTAATCGAACATTAGCGGTTTGCTTCGGCTGTAGGTGTTCCAGATAATAATATGAGATCAAAAAGCCTTCGTTTTACGTAAATACGCAAGATTGATGCGTTTCTAGCCGCCGAACTAGACCCCATCGAATTTAAATTCGCTTTATATCAAAATCGAACATAAGCGTTTTGCTCCGGCTGTAGGTGTTCCACCTCGTAATATGAGATAAAAAAGTCATAATTTTACGTAAATATGCAAGATTCATGCGTTTTAGGCCGCCAAACAAGTCCCCATCGAATGCAAAGTCGCTGTATATCGAAATCGAACATTAGCGTTTTGCATCTGCTGTAGGTTCTCCGGTTCGTAATATGAGATCAAAAAGTTTTAGTTTTACGTAAATACGCCAGGTTAATGCGTTTCGAGCCGCCAAACAAGCCCCCATCGAATGCAAATTCGCCTTATATCGAAATCGAACGTTACCTTTTTGCGTCTGCTGTAGGTGTTCCGGTTCGTAATATGAGATCAAAAAGTTTTACTGTTACGTAAATATGCCAGGTTAATGCGTTTCGAGCCGCCAAACAAGCCCCCATCGAATGCAAATTCGCCTTATATCGAAATCGAACGTTACCTTTTTGCGTCTGCTGTAGGTGTTCCGGTTCGTAATATCAGATCAAAAAGTCTCAATTTTGCGTAAATTCGCAAGATTCATGCGTTTTAGGCCGCCAAACAAGTACCCATCGAATGCAAAGTCGTTGTATATCGAAATTTAACATTAGCGTTTTGCGTCTGCTGTAGGTTTTCCGGTTCGTAATATGAGATCTAAAAGTTTTAGTTTTACGTAAATACGTAAGGTTAATGCGTTTTAAGCCGCCAAACAAGCCTCCATCGTATTTAACTTCGCTTTATATCATACTCGAACATTAACGGTTTGCTTCGGCTGTAGGTGTTCTAGATAATAATATGAGATCAAAAAGCCTTGGTTTTACGTAAATACGCAAGATTCATGCGCTTCGAGCCGCCGAACAAGGCCCTATCAAATGCAAAGTCGCTTTAGATTGAAATCGAACATTAGCGTTTTGCTTCGGCTATAGGTGTTCCACCTTGTGATATGAGATCAAAAAGCCTTAGTTTTACGTGAATACGCAAGATTGATGCATTTCGAGTTGCCGAACAACCCCTCATCGAATGCAAATTCGCCCTATATCGAAATCGAACATTAGCGTTTTGCGTCTGCTCTAGGTTTTCCGGTACGTAATATGAGATCAAAGAGTTTTAGTTTTGCGTAAATACGCAAGATTCATGCGTTTTAGGCCGCCAAACAAGTACCCATCAAATGCAAAGTTGCTGTATATCGAAATAGAAAATTAGCGTTTTGCTTCGGCTGTAGGTGTTCCAACTCGTAATATGAGATCAAAAAGTCTTAATTTTACGTAAATACGCAAGATTCATGCGTTTTAGGCCGCCAAACAAGTACCCAACGAATGCAAAGTCGCTGTATATCGAATTCGAACATTAGCGTTTTGCGTCTGCTGTAGGTTTTCCGGTTCGTAATATGAGATCAAAAAGTTTTAGTTTTACGTAAATACGCAAGGTTAATGCGTTTTGCGCCGCCAAACAAGCCCCCATCGTATTTAAATACGCTTTATATTGTAATCGAACATTAGCGGTTTGCTTTGGCTGTAGGTGTTCCAGATAATAATATGAGATCAAAAAGCCTTAGTTTTACGTAAATACGCAAGATTGATGCGTTTCTAGCCGCCGAACTAGACCCCATCGAATTTAAATTCGCTTTATATCGAAATCGAACATAAGCGTTTTGCTCCGGCTGTAGGTGTTCCAACTCGTAATATGAGATCAAAAAGTCTTAATTTTCCGTAAATACGCAAGATTCATGCGTTTCGAGCCACTAAAGAAGCCCCCATCGATTGCAAATTCGCGTTATATCGAAATCGAACATTAATGTTTTGCTTCGGCTGTAGGTATTCCAGCTCGTAATATGAGATCAAAAAGCCTTAGTTTTACGTAAATACTCAAAATTGATGCGTTTCAAGAAGCCACACAAGTCCCCATCGAATGCAAATTCGCTTTAATCCGGAATCGAACATTAGCGTTTTGCGTCTGCTGTAGGTGTTCCAGCTCGTAATATGAGATCAAAAAGCCTTAGTTTTACGTAAATACGCAGGATTCATGCGTTTTAGGGCGCCAAACAAGTCCCAGTCGAATGCAAAGTCGCTTTATATCGAAATCGAACATTAGCTTTTTGCTCCGGCTGTAGGTGTTCCAACTCGTAATATGAGATCAAAAAGTCTTAATTTTACGTAAATACGCAAGATTCATGCGTTTTAGGCCGCCAAACAAGTACCCATCGAATGCAAAGTCGTTGTATATCGAAATAGAAAATTAGCGTTTTGCTTCGTTTGTAGGTGTTCCAACTCGTAATATGAGATCAAAAAGTCTCAATTTTACGTAAATACGCAAGATTCATGCGTTTTAGGCGGCCAAACAAGTAACCATCGAATGCAAAGTCGTTGTATATCGAAATCGAACATTAGAGTTTTGCTTCGACTATAGGTGTTCCACCACGTAATATGAGATCAAAGAGCCTTAGTTTTACGTAAATACGCAAGGTTAATGCGTTTCGAGCCGCCGAACAAGCCCTTATCGAATGCAAATTCGCTTTATATCGAAATTGAACATTAGCGTTTTGCCTCTGCTGTAGGTGTTCCAGTTCGTAATATGAGATCAAAAAGTCATAATTTTACGTAAATACGCAAGATTCATGCGTTTTAGGCCGCCAAACAAGTACCCATCGAATGCAAAGTCGCTGTATATCGAAATCGAACATTAGCGTTTTGCGTCTTCTGTAGGTTTTCCGGTTCGTAATATGAGATCAAAAAGTTTTAGTTTTACGTAAATACGCAAGGTTAATGCGTTTCGAGCCGCCAAACAAGTACCCATCGAATGCAAACTCGTTGTATATCGAAATCGAACATTAACGTTTTGCTTCGGCTATAGGTGTTCCACCTCGTAATATGAGATCAAAAAACCTTAGTTTTACGTAAATACGCAAGATTCATGAGTTTCAAGAAGCCACACAAGTCCCCATCGAATGCAAAGTCGCTTTATATCGAAACGAACATTAGAGTTTTGCTCCGGCTGAAGGTGTTTCAACTCGTAATATGAGATCAAAAAGTCTTAATTTTACGTAAATACGCAAGATTCATGCGTTTTAGGCCGCCAAACAAGTACCCAACGAATGCAAAGTCGCTGTATATCGAAATCGAACATTAGCGTTTTGCGTCTGCTGTAGGTTTTCCGGTTCGTAATATGAGATCAAAAAGTTTTAGTTTTACGTAAATACGCAAGGTTAATGCGTTTTGCGCCGCCAAACAAGCCCCCATCGTATTTAAATACGCTTTATATTGTAATCGAACATTAGCGGTTTGCTTTGGCTGTAGGTGTTCCAGATAATAATATGAGATCAAAAAGCCTTAGTTTTACGTAAATACGCAAGATTGATGCGTTTCTAGCCGCCGAACTAGACCCCATCGAATTTAAATTCGCTTTATATCGAAATCGAACATAAGCGTTTTGCTCCGGCTGTAGGTGTTCCAACTCGTAATATGAGATCAAAAAGTCTTAATTTTCCGTAAATACGCAAGATTCATGCGTTTTAGGCCGCCAAACAAGTACCCAACGAATGCAAAGTCGCTGTATATCGAAATCGAACATTAGCGTTTTGCATCTGCTGTAGGTTCTCCGGTTCGTAATATGAGATCAAAAAGTTTTAGTATTACGTAAATATGCCAGGTTAATGCGTTTCGAGCCGCCAAACAAGCCCCCATCGAATGCAAATTCGCTTTATATCGAAATCGAACGTTACCTTTTTGCGTCTGCTGTAGGTGTTCCGGTTCGTATTATCAGATCAAAAAGTCTCAATTTTACGTAAATACGGAAGATTCATGCGTTTTAGGCCGCCAAACAAGTACCCATCGAATGCAAAGTCGTTGTATATCGAAATTTAACATTAGCGTTTTGCTTCGGCTATAGGTGTTCCACCTTGTGATATGAGATCAAAAAGCCTTAGTTTTACGTGAATACGCAAGATTGATGCATTTCGAGTTGCCGAACAACCCCTCATCGAATGCAAATTCGCCCTATATCGAAATCGAACATTAGCGTTTTGCGTCTGCTCTAGGTTTTCCGGTACGTAATATGATATCAAAGAGTTTTAGTTTTGCGTAAATACGCAAGATTCATGCGTTTTAGGCCGCCAAACAAGTCCCCATCGAATGCAAAGTCGCTTTATTTCGAAATCGAACATTACCGTTTTGCTCCGGCTGTAGGTGTTCCAACTCGTAATATGAGATCAAAAAGCCTTAGTTTTACGTAAATACGCAAGATTAATGCGTTTCGAGCCGCCGAACAAGTACCCATCGAATGCAAAGTCGTTGCATATCGAAATCGAACATTAGCGTTTTGCTTCGGCTATAGGTCTTCCACCTCGTAATATGAGATCAAAAAGTCTTAATTTTACGTAAATACGGAAGATTCATGCGTTTTAGGCCGCCAAACAAGTACCCATCGAATGCAAAGTCGCTGTATATCGAAATCGAACATTAGCGTTTTGCGTCTTCTGTAGGTTTTCCGGTTCGTAATATGAGATCAAAAAGTTTTAGTTTTACGTAAATACGCAAGGTTAATGCGTTTCGAGCCGACAAACAAGTACCCATCGAATGCAAACTCGTTGTATATCGAAATCGAACATTAACGTTTTGCTTTGGCTATAGGTGTTCCACCTCGTAATATGAGATCAAAACGCCTTAGTTTTACGTAAATACGCAAGATTCATGCGTGTCAAGAAGCCACACAAGTCCCCATCGAATGCAAATTCGCTTTATATCGACATCGAACATAAGCGTTTTGCTCCGGCTGTAGGTGTTCCAACTCGTAATATGAGATCAAAAAGCCTTAGTTTTACGTAAATACGCAAAATTGATGCGTTTCAAGAAGCCACACAAGTCCCCATCGAATGCAAATTCGCTTTAATCCGGAATCGAACATTAGCGTTTTGCGTCCGCTGTAGGTGTTCCAGCTCGTAATATGAGATCAAAAAGCCTTAGTTTTACGTAAATATGCAAGATTCATGCGTTTCGAGCCGCGAAACAAGCCCCCATCGAATGCAAATTCGCCTTATATCGAAATCGAACGTTACCTTTTTGCGTCTGCTGTAGGTGTTCCGGTTCGTAATATCAGATCAAAAAGTCTCAATTTTGCGTAAATTCGCAAGATTCATGCGTTTTAGGCCGCCAAACAAGTATCCATCGAATTCAAAGTCGCTGTATATGGAAATCGAACATTAGCGTTTTGCGTCTGCTGTAGGTCTTCCAGCTCGTAATATGCGATCAAAAAGCCTTAGTTTTACGTAAATACGCAAGGTTAATGCGTTTTGCGCCGCCAAACAAGCCCCCATCGTATTTAAATACGCTTTATATTGTAATCGAACATTAGCGGTTTGCTTCGGCTGTAGGTGTTCCAGATAATAATATGAGATCAAAAAGCCTTAGTTTTACGTAAATACGCAAGATTGATGCGTTTCTAGCCGCCGAACTAGACCCCATCGAATTTAAATTCGCTTTATATCGAAATCGAACATTAGCGTTTTGCTTCGGCTATAGGTCTTCCACCTCGTAATATGAGATCAAAAAGCCTTAGTTTTACGTAAATACGCAAGATTAATGCGTTTCGAGCCGTCGAACAAGTACCCATCGAATGCAAAGTCGTTGCATATCGAAATCGAACATTAGCGTTTTGCTTCGGCTATAGGTCTTCCACCTCGTAATATGAGATCAAAAATCCTTAGTTTTACGTAAATACGCAAGATTAATGCGTTTCGAGCCGCCGAACAAGCCCCCATCGAATGCAAATTCGCCTTATATCGAAATCGAACATTAGCGTTTTGCGTCTGCTGCAGGTGTTCCAGTTCGTAATACGAGAACAAAAAGCCTTAGTCTTACGTAAATACTCAAGATAAATGCGTTTCGAGCCGCCAAACTAGCCCTCATCGAATGCAAATTCGCTTTATATCGAAATCGAACGTTACCTTTTTGCGTCTGCTGTAGGTGTTCCGGTTCGTATTATCAGATCAAAAAGTCTCAATTTTACGTAAATACGGAAGATTCATGCGTTTTAGGCCGCCAAACAAGTACCCATCGAATGCAAAGTCGTTGTATATCGAAATTTAACATTAGCGTTTTGCTTCGGCTATAGGTGTTCCACCTTGTGATATGAGATCAAAAAGCCTTAGTTTTACGTAAATACGCAAGATTGATGCATTTCGAGTTGCCGAACAACCCCTCATCGAATGCAAATTCGCCCTATATCGAAATCGAACATTAGCGTTTTGCGTCTGCTGTAGGTTTTCCGGTTCGTAATATGAGATCAAAAAGGTTTAGTTTTACGTAAATACGCAAGGTTAATGCGTTTCGAGCCGCCAAACAAGTACCCATCGAATGCAAACTCGTTGTATATCGAAATCGATCATTAGAGTTTTGCTTCGACTATAGGTGTTCCACCTCGTAATATGAGATAAAAAATTCTTAGTTTTACGTAAATACGCAAGATTGATGCGTTTCGAGCCGCCGAACAAGCGCCCATCGAATGCAAATTCGCCTTATATTGAAATCGAACATTAGCGTTTTGCGTCTGCTGTAGGTGTTCCAGTTCGTAATATGAGATCAAAAAGCCTTAGTTTTTCGTAAACACGCAAGATTCATGCGTTTGAGGCCGCCAAACAAGTCCCCATCGAATGCAAAGTCGCTTTATTTCGAAATCGAACATTACCGTTTTGCTCCGGCTGTAGGTGTTCCAACTCGTAATATGAGATCAAAAAGCCTTAGTTTTACGTAAATACGCAAGATTAATGCGTTTCGAGCCGCCGAACAAGTACCCATCGAATGCAAAGTCGTTGCATATCGAAATCGAACATTAGCGTTTTGCTTCGGCTATAGGTCTTCCACCTCGTAATATGAGATCAAAAAGTCTTAATTTTACGTAAATACGGAAGATTCATGCGTTTTAGACCGCCAAACAAGTACCCATCGAATGCAAAGTCGCTGTATATCGAAATCGAACATTAGCGTTTTGCGTCTTCTGTAGGTTTTCCGGTTCGTAATATGAGATCAAAAAGTTTTAGTTTTACGTAAATACGCAAGGTTAATGCGTTTCGAGCCGCCAAACAAGTACCCATCGAATGCAAACTCGTTGTATATCGAAATCGAACATTAACGTTTTGCTTTGGCTATAGGTGTTCCACCTCGTAATATGAGATCAAAACGCCTTAGTTTTACGTAAATACGCAAGATTCATGCGTGTCAAGAAGCCACACAAGTCCCCATCGAATGCAAATTCGCTTTATATCGACATCGAACATAAGCGTTTTGCTCCGGCTGTAGGTGTTCCAACTCGTAATATGAGATCAAAAAGCCTTAGTTTTACGTAAATACGCAAAATTGATGCGTTTCAAGAAGCCACACAAGTCCCCATCGAATGCAAATTCGCTTTAATCCGGAATCGAACATTAGCGTTTTGCGTCCGCTGTAGGTGTTCCAGCTCGTAATATGAGATCAACAAGCCTTAGTTTTACGTAAATATGCAAGATTCATGCGTTTCGAGCCGCGAAACAAGCCCCCATCGAATGCAAATTCGCCTTATATCGAAATCGAACGTTACCTTTTTGCGTCTGCTGTAGGTGTTCCGGTTCGTAATATCAGATCAAAAAGTCTCAATTTTGCGTAAATTCGCAAGATTCATGCGTTTTAGGCCGCCAAACAAGTATCCATCGAATTCAAAGTCGCTGTATATGGAAATCGAACATTAGCGTTTTGCGTCTGCTGTAGGTCTTCCAGCTCGTAATATGCGATCAAAAAGCCTTAGTTTTACGTAAATACGCAAGGTTAATGCGTTTTGCGCCGCCAAACAAGCCCCCATCGTATTTAAATACGCTTTATATTGTAATCGAACATTAGCGGTTTGCTTCGGCTGTAGGTGTTCCAGATAATAATATGAGATCAAAAAGCCTTAGTTTTACGTAAATACGCAAGATTGATGCGTTTCTAGCCGCCGAACTAGACCCCATCGAATTTAAATTCGCTTTATATCGAAATCGAACATTAGCGTTTTGCTTCGGCTATAGGTCTTCCACCTCGTAATATGAGATCAAAAAGCCTTAGTTTTACGTAAATACGCAAGATTGATGCGTTTCTAGCCGCCGAACTAGACCCCATCGAATTTAAATTCGCTTTATATCGAAATCGAACATTAACGTTTTGCTTCGGCTGTAGGTATTCCAGCTCGTAATATGAGATCAAAAAGCCTTAGTTTTACGTAAATACGCAAAATTGATGCGTTTCAAGAAGCCACACAAGTCCCCATCGAATGCAAATTCGCTTTAATCCGGAATCGAACATTAGCGTTTTGCGTCTGCTGTAGGTGTTCCAGCTCGTAATATGAGATCAAAAAGTTTTAGTTTTACGTAAATACGCCAGGTTAATGCGTTTCGAGCCGCCAAACAAGCCCCCATCGAATGCAAATTCGCCTTATATCGAAATCGATCGTTACCTTTTTGCGTCTGCTGTAGGTGTTCCGGTTCGTAATATCAGATCAAAAAGTCTCAATTTTGCGTAAATTCGCAAGATTCACGCGTTTTAGGCCGCCAAACAAGTACTGATCGAATGCAAAGTCGTTGTATATCGAAATAGAAAATTAGCGTTTTGCTTCGGCTGTAGGTGTTCCAACTCGTAATATGAGATCAAAAAGTCTTAACTTTACGTAAATACAGAAGATTCATGCGTTTTAGGCCGCCAAACAAGTACCCATCGAATGCAAAGTCGTTGTATATTGAAATTTAACATTAGCGTTTTGCGTCTGCTGTAGGTTTTCCGGTTCGTAATATGAGATCTAAAAGTTTTAGTTTTACGTAAATACGTAAGGTTAATGCGTTTTAAGCCGCCAAACAAGCCTCCATCGTATTTAACTTCGCTTTATATCATACTCGAACATTAACGGTTTGCTTCGGCTGTAGGTGTTCTAGATAATAATATGAGATCAAAAAGCCTTGGTTTTACGTAAATACGCGAGATTCATGCGCTTCGAGCCGCCAAACAAGGCCCCATCGAATTCAAAGTCGCTGTATATCGAAATCGAACATTAGCGTTTTGCTTCGGCTATAGGTGTTCCACCTTGTGATATGAGATCAAAAAGCCTTAGTTTTCCATAAACACGCAAGATTCATGCGTTTCGAGCCACTAAAGAAGCCCCCATCGATTGCAAATTCGCGTTATATCGAAATCGAACATTAACGTTTTGCTTCGGCTGTAGGTGTTCCAGTTCATATTATGAGATCAAAAAGCCTTAGTTTTTCATAAACACGCAAGATTTATGCGTTTTAAGCCGCCAAACAAGTCCCCATCGAATGCAAAGTCGCTTTATACCGAAATCGAACATTAGCGTTTTGCGTCTGCTGTAGTTTTTCCGGTTCGTAATATGAGATCAAAAAGTTTTAGTTTTACGTAAATACGCAAGGTTAATGCGTTTTGCGCCGCCAAACAAGCCCCCATCGAATGCAAAGTCGTTGTATATCGAAATAGAAAATTAGCGTTTTGCTTCGGTTGTAGGTGTTCCAACTCGTAATATGAGATCAAAAAGTCATAATTTTACGTAAATATGCAATATTCATGCGTTTTAGGCCGCCAAACAAGTACCCATCAAATGCAAAGTTGCTGTATATCGAAATCGAACATTAGCGTTTTGCATCTGCTGTAGGTTCTCCGGTTCGTAATATGAGATCAAAAAGTTTTAGTTTTACGTAAATACGCCAGGTTAATGCGTTTCGAGCCGCCAAACAAGCCCCCATCGAATGCAAATTCGCCTTATATCGAAATCGAACGTTACCTTTTTGCGTCTGCTGTAGGTGTTCCGGTTCGTAATATCAGATCAAAAAGTCTCAATTTTGCGTAAATTCGGAAGATTCATGCGTTTTAGGCCGCCAAACAAGTACTCATCGAATGCAAAGTCGTTGTATATCGAAATAGAAAATTAGCGTTTTGCTTCGGTTGTAGGTGTTCCAACTCGTAATATGAGATCAAAAAGTCTTAATTTTACGTAAATACGCAAGATTCATGCGTTTTAGGCGGCCAAACAAGTAACCATCGAATGCAAAGTCGTTGTATATCGAAATCGAACATTAGAGTTTTGCTTCGACTATAGGTGTTCCACCTCGTAATATGAGATCAAAGAGCCTTAGTTTTACGTAAATACGCAAGGTTAATGCGTTTCGAGCCGCCGAACAAGCCCTCATCGAATGCAAATTCGCTTTATATCGAAATTGAACATTAGCGTTTTGCCTCTGCTGCAGGTGTTCCAGTTCGTAATATGAGATCAAAAAGTCTTAATTTTACGTAAATACGCAAGATTCATGCGTTTTAGGCCGCCAAACAAGTCCCCATCGAATGCAAAGTCGCTGTATATCGAAATCGAACATTAGCGTTTTGCGTCTGCTGTAGTTTTTCCGGTTCGTAATAGGAGATCAAAAAGTTTTAGTTTTACGTGAATACGCAAGGTTAATGCGTTTTGCGCCGCCAAACAAGCCCCCATCGTATTTAATTACGCTTTATATTGTAATCGAACATTAGCGGTTTGCTTCGGCTGTAGGTGTTCCAGATAATAATATGAGATCAAAAAGCCTTAGTTTTACGTAAATACGCAAGATTGATGCGTTTCTAGCCGCCGAACTAGACCCCATCGAATTTAAATTCGCTTTATATCGAAATCGAACATAAGCGTTTTGATCCGGCTGTAGGTGTTCCAACTCGTAATATGAGATAAAAAAGTCATAATTTTACGTAAATACGCAAGATTCATGCGTTTTAGGCCGCCAAACAAGTACCCATCGAATGCAAAGTCGCTGTATATCGAAATAGAACATTAGCGTTTTGCGTCTTCTGTAGGTTTACCGGTTCGTAATATGAGATCAAAAAGTTTTAGTTTTAGATAAATACGCAAGGATAATGCGTTTCGAGCCGCCAAACAAGTACCCATCGAATGCAAACTCGTTGTATATCGAAATCGAACATTAACGTTTTGCTTCGGCTATAGGTGTTCCACGTCGTAATATGAGATCAAAAAACCTTAGTTTTACGTAAATACGCAAGATTCATGAGTTTCAAGAAGCCACACAAGTCCCCATCGAATGCAAAGTCGCTTTATATCGAAACGAACATTAGAGTTTTGCTCCGGCTGTAGGTGTTTCAACTCGTAATATGAGATCAAAAAGTCTTAATTTTACGTAAATACGTAAGATTCATGCGTTTTAGGCCGCCAAACAAGTACCCATCGAATGCAAAGTCGCTGTATATCGAAATAGAACATTAGCGTTTTGCGTCTTCTGTAGGTTTTCCGGTTCGTAATATGAGATCAAAAAGTTTTAGTTTTACGTAAATACGCAAGGATAATGCGTTTCGAGCCGCCAAACAAGTACCCATCGAATGCAAACTCGTTGTATATCGAAATCGAACATTAACGTTTTGCTTCGGCTATAGGTGTTCCACGTCGTAATATGTGATCAAAAAACCTTAGTTTTACGTAAATACGCAAGATTCATGAGTTTCAAGAAGCCACACAAGTCCCCATCGAATGCAAAGTCGCTTTATATCGAAACGAACATTAGAGTTTTGCTCCGGCTGTAGGTGTTTCAACTCGTAATATGAGATCAAAAAGTCTTAATTTTACGTAAATACGCAAGATTCATGCGTTTTAGGCCGCCAAACAAGTCCCCATCGAATGCAAAGTCGCTGTATATCGAAATCGAACAATAGCGTTTTGCGTCTGCTGTAGTTTTTCCGGTTCGTAATATGAGATCAAAAAGTTTTAGTTTTACGTAAATACGCAAGGTTAATGCGTTTTGCGCCGCCAAACAAGCCCCCATCGTATTTAAATACGCTTTATATTGTAATCGAACGTTAGCGGTTTGCTTCGGCTGTAGGTGTTCCAGATAATAATATGAGATCAAAAAGCCTTAGTTTTACGTAAATACGCAAGATTGATGCGTTTCTAGCCGCCGAACTAGACCCCATCGAATTTAAATTCGCTTTATATCGAAATCGAACACAAGCGTTTTGCTCCGGCTGTAGGTGTTCCAACTCGTAATATGAGATCAAAAAGCCTTAGTTTTACGTAAATACGCAAGATTAATGCGTTTCGAGCCGCCGAACAAGTACCCATCGAATGCAAAGTCGTTGCATATCGAAATCGAACATTAGCGTTTTGCATCTGCTGTAGGTTCTCCGGTTCGTAATATGAGATCAAAAAGTTTTAGTTTTACGTAAATACGCCAGGTTAATGCGTTTCGAGCCGCCAAACAAGCCCCCATCGAATGCAAATTCGCCTTATATCGAAATCGAACGTTACCTTTTTGCGTCTGCTGTAGGTGTTCCGGTTCGTAATATCAGATCAAAAAGTCTCAATTTTGCGTAAATTCGCAAGATTCATGCGTTTTAGGCCGCCAAACAAGTACCCATCGAATGCAAATTCGCTTTAATCCGGAATCGAACATTAGCGTTTTGCGTCTGCTGTAGGTGTTCCAGCTCGTAATATCAGATCAAAAAGTCTCAATTTTGCGTAAATACGCAGGATTCATGCGTTTTAGGGCGTCAAACAAGTCCCAGTCGAATGCAAATTCGCTTTAATCCGGAATCGAACATTAGCGTTTTGCGTCTGCTGTAGGTGTTCCAGCTCGTAATATGCGATCAAAAAGCCTTAGTTTTACGTAAATACGCAAGATTCATGAGTTTTAGGGCGTCAAACAAGTCCCAGTCGAATGCAAAGTCGCTTTATATCGAAATCGAACATTAGCTTTTTGCTCCGGCTGTAGGTGTTCCAACTCGTAATATGAGATCAAAAAGTCTTAATTTTACGTAAATACGCAAGATTCATGCGTTTTAGGCCGCCAAACAAGTTTCATCGAAAGCAAAGTCGCTGTATATCGAAATCGAACATTAGCGTTTTGCGTCTGCTGTAGGTTTTCCGGTTCGTAATATGAGATCAAAAAGTTTTAGTTTTACGTAAATACGCAAGGTTAATGCGTTTTGCGCCGCCAAACAAGCCTCCATCGTATTTAAATACGCTTTATATTGTAATCGAACAGTAGCGGTTTGCTTCGGCTGTAGGTGTTCCAGATAATAATATGAGATCAAAAAGCCTTAGTTTTACGTAAATACGCAAGATTGATGCGTTTCTAGCCGCCGAACTAGACCCCATCGAATTTAAATTCGCTTTATATCGAAATCGAACATAAGCGTTTTGCTCCGGCTGTAGGTGTTCCAACTCGTACTATGAGATAAAAAAGTCATAATTGTAATTAAATATGCAAGATTCATGCGTTTTAGGCCGCCAAACAAGTACCCATCAAATGCAAAGTTGCTGTATATCGAAATCGAACATCAGCGTTTTGCATCTGCTGTAGGTTCTCCGGTTCGTAATATGAGATCAAAAAGTTTTAGTTTTACGTAAATACGCCAGGTTAATGCGTTTCGAGCCGCCAAACAAGCCCCCATCGAATGCAAATTCGCCTTATATCGAAATCGAACGTTACCATTTTGCGTCTGCTGTAGGTGTTCCGGTTCGTAATATCAGATCAAAAATTCTCAATTTTGTGTAAATTCGCAAGATTCATGCGTTTTAGGCCGCCAAACAAGTTTCATCGAAAGCAAAGTCGCTGTATATCGAAATCGAACATTAGCGTTTTGCGTCTGCTGTAGGTTTTCCGGTTCGTAATATGAGATCAAAAAGTTTTAGTTTTACGTAAATACGCAAGGTTAATGCGTTTTGCGCCGCCAAACAAGCCTCCATCGTATTTAAATACGCTTTATATTGTAATCGAACAGTAGCGGTTTGCTTCGGCTGTAGGTGTTCCAGATAATAATATGAGATCAAAAAGCCTTAGTTTTACGTAAATACGCAAGATTGATGCGTTTCTAGCCGCCGAACTAGACCCCATCGAATTTAAATTCGCTTTATATCGAAATCGAACATAAGCGTTTTGCTCCGGCTGTAGGTGTTCCAACTCGTACTATGAGATAAAAAAGTCATAATTTTACGTAAATATGCAAGATTCATGCGTTTTAGGCCGCCAAACAAGTACCCATCAAATGCAAAGTTGCTGTATATCGAAATCGAACATCAGCGTTTTGCATCTGCTGTAGGTTCTCCGGTTCGTAATATGAGATCAAAAAGTTTTAGTTTTACGTAAATACGCCAGGTTAATGCGTTTCGAGCCGCCAAACAAGCCCCCATCGAATGCAAATTCGCCTTATATCGAAATCGAACGTTACCTTTTTGCGTCTGCTGTAGGTGTTCCGGTTCGTAATATCAGATCAAAAATTCTCAATTTTGTGTAAATTCGCAAGATTCATGCGTTTTAGGCCGCCAAACAAGTACTCATTGAATGCAAAGTCGTTGTATATCGAAATAGAAAATTAGCGTTTTGCTTCGGTTGTAGGTGTTCCAACTCGTAATATGAGATCAAAAAGCCTTAGTTTTACGTAAATACGCAAGATTGATGCGTTTCGAGCCGCCGAATAAGCGCCCATCGAATGCAAATTCGCCTTATATTGAAATCGAACATTAGCGTTTTGCGTCTGCTGCAGGTGTTCCAGTTCGTAATGTGAGATCAAAAAGCCTTAGTTTTTCGTAAACACGCAAGATTCATGCGTTTGAGGCCGCCAAACAAGTCCCCATCGAATGCAAAGTCGCTTTATATCGAAATCGAACATTACCGTTTTGCTCCGGCTGTAGGTGTTCCAACTCGTAATATGAGATCAAAAAGCCTTAGTTTTACGTAAATACGCAAGATTAATGCGTTTCGAGCCGCCGAACAAGTACCCATCGAATGCAAAGTCGTTGCATATCGAAATCGAACATTAGCGTTTTGCTTCGGCTATAGGTCTTCCACCTCGTAATATGAGATCAAAAAGCCTTAGTTTTACGTAAATACGCAAGATTCATGAGTTTCAAGAAGCCACACAAGTCCACATCGAATGCAAAGTCGCTTTATATCGAAACGAACATTAGAGTTTTGCTCCGGCTGTAGGTGTTTCAACTCGTAATATGAGATCAAAAAGTCTTAATTTTACGTAAATACGCAAGATTCATGCGTTTTAGGCCGCCAAACAAGTCCCCATCGAATGCAAAGTCGCTTTATACCGAAATCGAACATTAGCGTTTTGCGTCTGCTGTAGTTTTTCCGGTTCGTAATATGAGATCAAAAAGTTTTAGTTTTACGTAAATACGCCAGGTTAATGCGTTTCGAGCCGCCAAACAAGCCCCCATCGAATGCAAATTCGCCTTATATCGAAATCGAACGTTACCTTTTTGCGTCTGCTGTAGGTGTTCCGGTTCGTAATATCAGATCAAAAAGTCTCAATTTTGCGTAAATTCGGAAGATTCATGCGTTTTAGGCCGCCAAACAAGTACTCATCGAATGCAAAGTCGTTGTATATCGAAATAGAAAATTAGCGTTTTGCTTCGGTTGTAGGTGTTGCAACTCGTAATATGAGATCAAAAAGTCTTAATTTTACGTAAATACGCAAGATTCATGCGTTTTAGGCGGCCAAACAAGTAACCATCGAATGCAAAGTCGTTGTATATCGAAATCGAACATTAGAGTTTTGCTTCGACTATAGGTGTTCCACCTCGTAATATGAGATCAAAGAGCCTTAGTTTTACGTAAATACGCAAGGTTAATGCGTTTCGAGCCGCCGAACAAGCCCTCATCGAATGCAAATTCGCTTTATATCGAAATTGAACATTAGCGTTTTGCCTCTGCTGCAGGTGTTCCAGTTTGTAATATGAGATCAAAAAGTCTTAATTTTACGTAAATACGCAAGATTCATGCGTTTTAGGCCGCCAAACAAGTCCCCATCGAATGCAAAGTCGCTGTATATCGAAATCGAACATTAGCGTTTTGCGTCTGCTGTAGTTTTTCCGGTTCGTAATAGGAGATCAAAAAGTTTTAGTTTTACGTAAATACGCAAGGTTAATGCGTTTTGCGCCGCCAAACAAGCCCCCATCGTATTTAATTACGCTTTATATTGTAATCGAACATTAGCGGTTTGCTTCGGCTGTAGGTGTTCCAGATAATAATATGAGATCAAAAAGCCTTAGTTTTACGTAAATACGCAAGATTGATGCGTTTCTAGCCGCCGAACTAGACCCCATCGAATTTAAATTCGCTTTATATCGAAATCGAACATAAGCGTTTTGATCCGGCTGTAGGTGTTCCAACTCGTAATATGAGATAAAAAAAGTCATAATTTTACGTAAATATGCAAGATTCGTGCGTTTTAGGCCGCCAAACAAGTACCCATCAAATGCAAAGTTGCTGTATATCGAAATCGAACATTAGCGTTTTGCATCTGCTGTAGGTTCTCCGGTTCGTAATATGAGATCAAAAAGTTTTAGTTTTACGTAAATACGCCAGGTTAATGCGTTTCGAGCCGCCAAACAAACCCCATCGAATGCAAATTCGCCTTATATCGAAATCGAACGTTACCTTTTTGCGTCTGCTGTAGGTGTTCCGGTTCGTAATATCAGATCAAAAAGTCTCAATTTTGCGTAAATTCGGAAGATTCATGCGTTTTAGTCCGCCAAACAAGTACTCATCGAATGCAAAGTCGTTGTATATCGAAATAGAAAATTAGCGTTTTGCTTCGGTTGTAGGTGTTCCAACTCGTAATATGAGATCAAAAAGTCATAATTTTACGTAAATATGCAATATTCATGCGTTTTAGGCCGCCAAACAAGTACCCATCAAATGCAAAGTTGCTGTATATCGAAATCGAACATTAGCGTTTTGCATCTGCTGTAGGTTCTCCGGTTCGTAATGTGAGATCAAAAAGTTTTAGTTTTACGTAAATACGCCAGGTTAATGCGTTTCGAGCCGCCAAACAAACCCCATCGAATGCAAATTCGCCTTATATCGAAATCGAACGTTACCTTTTTGCGTCTGCTGTAGGTGTTCCGGTTCGTAATATCAGATCAAAAAGTCTCAATTTTACGTAAATACGCAAGATTCATGCGTTTTAGGCCGCCAAACAAGTCCCCATCGAATGCAAAGTCGCTGTATATCGAAATCGAACATTAGCGTTTTGCGTCTGCTGTAGTTTTTCCGGTTCGTAATATGAGATCAAAAAGTTTTAGTTTTACGTAAATACGCAAGGTTAATGCTTTTTGCGCCGCCAAACAAGCCCTCATCGTATTTAAATACGCTTTATATTGTAATCGAACATTA
Organism: Stenichneumon culpator; assembly: GCA_964017025.1. Taxonomy (NCBI): domain Eukaryota; kingdom Metazoa; phylum Arthropoda; class Insecta; order Hymenoptera; family Ichneumonidae; genus Stenichneumon; species Stenichneumon culpator. Next base: position 8,208,861 of record OZ024768.1, on the reverse strand, counting down.
GCGGTTTGCTTCGGCTGTAGGTGTTCCAGATAATAATATGAGATCAAAAAGCCTTAGTTTTACGTAAATACGCAAGATTGATGCGTTTCTAGCCGCCGAACTAGACCCCATCGAATTTAAATTCGCTTTATATCGAAATCGAACATAAGCGTTTTGATCCGGCTGTAGGTGTTCCAACTCGTAGTATGAGATAAAAAAGTCATAATTTTACGTAAATATGCAAGATTCATGCGTTTTAGGCCGCCAAACAAGTACCCATCAAATGCAAAGTTGCTGTATATCGAAATCGAACATTAGCGTTTTGCATCTGCTGTAGGTTCTCCGGTTCGTAATATGAGATCAAAAAGTTTTAGTTTTACGTAAATACGCCAGGTTAATGCGTTTCGAGCCGCCAAACAAGCCCCCATCGAATGCAAATTCGCCTTATATCGAAATCGAACGTTACCTTTTTGCGTCTGCTGTAGGTGTTCCGGTTCGTAATATCAGATCAAAAAGTCTCAATTTTGCGTAAATTCGGAAGATTCATGCGTTTTAGTCCGCCAAACAAGTACTCATCGAATGCAAAGTCGTTGTATATCGAAATAGAAAATTAGCGTTTTGCTTCGGTTGTAGGTGTTCCAACTCGTAATATGAGATCAAAAAGTCATAATTTTACGTAAATATGCAATATTCATGCGTTTTAGGCCGCCAAACAAGTACCCATCAAATGCAAAGTTGCTGTATATCGAAATCGAACATTAGCGTTTTGCATCTGCTGTAGGTTCTCCGGTTCGTAATGTGAGATCAAAAAGTTTTAGTTTTACGTAAATACGCCAGGTTAATGCGTTTCGAGCCGCCAAACAAACCCCATCGAATGCAAATTCGCCTTATATCGAAATCGAACGTTACCTTTTTGCGTCTGCTGTAGGTGTTCCGGTTCGTAATATCAGATCAAAAAGTCTCAATTTTACGTAAATACGCAAGATTCATGCGTTTTAGGCCGCCAAACAAGTCCCCATCGAATGCAAAGTCGCTGTATATCGAAATCGAACATTAGCGTTTTGCGTCTGCTGTAGTTTTTCCGGTTCGTAATATGAGATCAAAAAGTTTTAGTTTTACGTAAATACGCAAGGTTAATGCGTTTTGCGCCGCCAAACAAGCCCTCATCGTATTTAAATACGCTTTATATTGTAATCGAACATTAGCGGTTTGCTTCGGCTGTAGGTGTTCCAGATAATAATATGAGATCAAAAAGCCTTAGTTTTACGTAAATACGCAAGATTGATGCGTTTCTAGCCGCCGAACTAGACCCCATCGAATTTAAATTCGCTTTATATCGAAATCGAACATAAGCGTTTTGATCCGGCTGTAGGTGTTCCAACTCGTAGTATGAGATAAAAAAGTCATAATTTTACGTAAATATGCAAGATTCATGCGTTTTAGGCCGCCAAACAAGTACCCATCAAATGCAAAGTTGCTGTATATCGAAATCGAACATTAGCGTTTTGCATCTGCTGTAGGTTCTCCGGTTCGTAATATGAGATCAAAAAGTTTTAGTTTTACGTAAATACGCCAGGTTAATGCGTTTCGAGCCGCCAAACAAGCCCCCATCGAATGCAAATTCGCCTTATATCGAAATCGAACGTTACCTTTTTGCGTCTGCTGTAGGTGTTCCGGTTCGTAATATCAGATCAAAAAGTCTCAATTTTGCGTAAATTCGCAAGATTCATGCGTTTTAGGCCGCCAAACAAGTACCCATCGAATGCAAAGTCGTTGTATATCGAAATTTAACATTAGCGTTTTGCGTCTGCTGTAGGTTTTCCGGTTCGTAATATGAGATCTAAAAGTTTTAGTTTTACGTAAATACGTAAGGTTAATGCGTTTTAAGCCGCCAAACAAGCCTCCATCGTATTTAACTTCGCTTTATATTATACTCGAACATTAACGGTTTGCTTCGGCTGTAGGTGTTCTAGATAATAATATGAGATCAAAAAGCCTTGGTTTAACGTAAATACGCAAGATTCATGCGCTTCGAGCCGCCAAACAAGGCCCTATCAAATGCAAAGTCGCTTTAGATTGAAATCGAACATTAGCGTTTTGCTTCGGCTATAGGTGTTCCACCTTGTGATATGAGATCAAAAAGCCTTAGTTTTACGTGAATACGCAAGATTGATGCATTTCGAGTTTCCGAACAACCTCTCATCGAATGCAAATTCGCCCTATATCGAAATCGAAAATTAGCGTTTTGCTTCGGCTGTAGGTGTTCCAACTCGTAATATGAGATCAAAAAGTCTTAATTTTACGTAAATACGCAAGATTCATGCGTTTTAGGCCGCCAAACAAGTACCCAACGAATGCAAAGTCGCTGTATATCGAAATCGAACATTAGCGTTTTGCGTCTGCTGTAGGTTTTCCGGTTAGTAATATGAGATCAAAAAGTTTTAGTTTTACGTAAATACGCAAGGTTAATACGTTTTGCGCCGCCAAACAAGCCCCCATCGTATTTAAATACGCTTTATATTGTAATCGAACATTAGCGGTTTGCTTTGGCTGTAGGTGTTCCAGATAATAATATGAGATCAAAAAGCCTTAGTTTTACGTAAATACGCAAGATTGATGCGTTTCTAGCCGCCGAACTAGACCCCATTGAATTTAAATTCGCTTTATATCGAATTCGAACATAAGCGTTTTGCTCCGGCTGTAGGTGTTCCAACTCGTAATATGAGATCAAAAAGTCTTAATTTTCCGTAAATACGCAAGATTCATGCGTTTCGAGCCACTAAAGAAGCCCCCATCGATTGCAAATTCGCGTTATATCGAAATCGAACATTAATGTTTTGCTTCGGCTGTAGGTATTCCAGCTCGTAATATGAGATCAAAAAGTTTTAGTGTTACGTAAATATGCCAGGTTAATGCGTTTCGAGCCGCCAAACAAGCCCCCATCGAATGCAAATTCGCCTTATATCGAAATCGAACGTTACCTTTTTGCGTCTGCTGTAGGTCTTCCGGTTCGTAATATCAGATCAAAAAGTCTCAATTTTGCGTAAATTCGCAAGATTCATGCGTTTTAGGCCGCCAAACAAGTACCCATCGAATGCAAAGTCGTTGTATATCGAAATTTAACATTAGCGTTTTGCGTCTGCTGTAGGTTTTCCGGTTCGTAATATGAGATCTAAAAGTTTTAGTTTTACGTAAATACGTAAGGTTAATGCGTTTTAAGCCGCCAAACAAGCCTCCATCGTATTTAACTTCGCTTTATATTATACTCGAACATTAACGGTTTGCTTCGGCTGTAGGTGTTCTAGATAATAATATGAGATCAAAAAGCCTTGGTTTAACGTAAATACGCAAGATTCATGCGCTTCGAGCCGCCAAACAAGGCCCTATCAAATGCAAAATCGCTTTAGATTGAAATCGAACATTAGCGTTTTGCTTCGGCTATAGGTGTTCCACCTTGTGATATGAGATCAAAAAGCCTTAGTTTTACGTGAATACGCAAGATTGATGCATTTCGAGTTTCCGAACAACCTCTCATCGAATGCAAATTCGCCCTATATCGAAATCGAAAATTAGCGTTTTGCTTCGGCTGTAGGTGTTCCAACTCGTAATATGAGATCAAAAAGTCTTAATTTTACGTAAATACGCAAGATTCATGCGTTTTAGGCCGCCAAACAAGTACCCAACGAATGCAAAGTCGCTGTATATCGAAATCGAACATTAGCGTTTTGCGTCTGCTGTAGGTTTTCCGGTTAGTAATATGAGATCAAAAAGTTTTAGTTTTACGTAAATACGCAAGGTTAATGCGTTTTGCGCCGCCAAACAAGCCCCCATCGTATTTAAATACGCTTTATATTGTAATCGAACATTAGCGGTTTGCTTTGGCTGTAGGTGTTCCAGATAATAATATGAGATCAAAAAGCCTTAGTTTTACGTAAATACGCAAGATTGATGCGTTTCTAGCCGCCGAACTAGACCCCATTGAATTTAAATTCGCTTTATATCGAATTCGAACATAAGCGTTTTGCTCCGGCTGTAGGTGTTCCAACTCGTAATATGAGATCAAAAAGTCTTAATTTTCCGTAAATACGCAAGATTCATGCGTTTCGAGCCACTAAAGAAGCCCCCATCGATTGCAAATTCGCGTTATATCGAAATCGAACATTAATGTTTTGCTTCGGCTGTAGGTATTCCAGCTCGTAATATGAGATCAAAAAGCCTTAGTTTTACGTAAATACTTAAAATTGATGCGTTTCAAGAAGCCACACAAGTCCCCATCGAATGCAAATTCGCTTTAATCCGGAATCGAACATTAGCGTTTTGCATCTGCTGTAGGTGTTCCAGCTCGTAATATGAGATCAAAAAGCCTTAGTTTTACGTAAATACGCAGGATTCATGCGTTTTAGGGCGCCAAACAAGTCCCAGTCGAATGCAAAGTCGCTTTATATCGAAATCGAACATTAGCTTTTTGCTCCGGCTGTAGGTGTTCCAACTCGTAATATGAGATCAAAAAGTCTTAATTTTACGTAAATACGTAAGATTCATGCGTTTTAGGCCGCCAAACAAGTACCCATCGAATGCAAAGTCGCTGTATATCGAAATAGAAAATTAGCGTTTTGCTTCGGCTGTAGGTGTTCCAACTCGTAATATGAGATCAGAAAGTCTTAATTTTACGTAAATACGCAAGATTCATGCGTTTTAGGCCGCCAAACAAGTAACCATCGAATGCAAATTCGCTTTAATCCGGAATCGAACATTAGCGTTTTGCTTCGGCTATAGGTGTTCCACGTCGTAATATGAGATCAAAAAACCTTAGTTTTACGTAAATACGCAAGATTCATGAGTTTCAAGAAGCCACACAAGTCCCCATCGAATGCAAAGTCGCTTTATATCGAAACGAACATTAGAGTTTTGCTCCGGCTGTAGGTGTTTCAACTCGTAATATGAGATCAAAAAGTCTTAATTTTACGTAAATACGCAAGATTCATGCGTTTTAGGCCGCCAAACAAGTACCCATCGAATGCAAAGTCGCTGTATATCGAAATAGAACATTAGCGTTTTGCGTCTTCTGTAGGTTTTCCGGTTCGTAATATGAGATCAAAAAGTTTTAGTTTTACGTAAATACGCAAGGATAATGCGTTTCGAGCCGCCAAACAAGTACCCATCGAATGCAAACTCGTTGTATATCGAAATCGAACATTAACGTTTTGCTTCGGCTATAGGTGTTCCACGTCGTAATATGTGATCAAAAAACCTTAGTTTTACGTAAATACGCAAGATTCATGAGTTTCAAGAAGCCACACAAGTCCCCATCGAATGCAAAGTCGCTTTATATCGAAACGAACATTAGAGTTTTGCTCCGGCTGTAGGTGTTTCAACTCGTAATATGAGATCAAAAAGTCTTAATTTTACGTAAATACGCAAGATTCATGCGTTTTAGGCCGCCAAACAAGTCCCCATCGAATGCAAAGTCGCTTTATATCGAAACGAACATTAGAGTTTTGCTCCGGCTGTAGGTGTTTCAACTCGTAATATGAGATCAAAAAGTCTTAATTTTACGTAAATACGCAAGATTCATGCGTTTTAGGCCGCCAAACAAGTCCCCATCGAATGCAAAGTCGCTGTATATCGAAATCGAACATTAGCGTTTTGCGTCTGCTGTAGTTTTTCCGGTTCGTAATATGAGATCAAAAAGTTTTAGTTTTACGTAAATACGCAAGGTTAATGCGTTTTGCGCCGCCAAACAAGCCCCCATCGTATTTAAATACGCTTTATATTGTAATCGAACGTTAGCGGTTTGCTTCGGCTGTAGGTGTTCCAGATAATAATATGAGATCAAAAAGCCTTAGTTTTACGTAAATACGCAAGATTGATGCGTTTCTAGCCGCCGAACTAGACCCCATCGAATTTAAATTCGCTTTATATCGAAACCGAACACAAGCGTTTTGCTCCGGCTGTAGGTGTTCCAACTCGTAATATGAGATCAAAAAGCCTTAGTTTTACGTAAATACGCAAGATTAATGCGTTTCGAGCCGCCGAACAAGTACCCATCGAATGCAAAGTCGTTGCATATCGAAATCGAACATTAGCGTTTTGCATCTGCTGTAGGTTCTCCGGATCGTAATATGAGATCAAAAAGTTTTAGTTTTACGTAAATACGCCAGGTTAATGCGTTTCGAGCCGCCAAACAAGCCCCCATCGAATGCAAATTCGCCTTATATCGAAATCGAACGTTACCTTTTTGCGTCTGCTGTAGGTGTTCCGGTTCGTAATATCAGATCAAAAAGTCTCAATTTTGCGTAAATTCGCAAGATTCATGCGTTTTAGGCCGCCAAACAAGTACCCATCGAATGCAAATTCGCTTTAATCCGGAATCGAACATTAGCGTTTTGCGTCTGCTGTAGGTGTTCCAGCTCGTAATATGAGATCAGAAAGCCTTAGTTTTACGTAAATACGCAGGATTCATGCGTTTTAGGGCGTCAAACAAGTCCCAGTCGAATGCAAAGTCGCTTTATATCGAAATCGAACATTAGCTTTTTGCTCCGGCTGTAGGTGTTCCAACTCGTAATATGAGATTAAAAAGTCTTAATTTTACGTAAATACGCAAGATTCATGCGTTTTAGGCCGCCAAACAAGTTTCATCGAAAGCAAAGTCGCTGTATATCGAAATCGAACATTAGCGTTTTGCGTCTGCTGTAGGTTTTCCGGTTCGTAATATGAGATCAAAAAGTTTTAGTTTTACGTAAATACGCAAGGTTAATGCGTTTTGCGCCGCCAAACAAGCCTCCATCGTATTTAAATACGCTTTATATTGTAATCGAACAGTAGCGGTTTGCTTCGGCTGTAGGTGTTCCAGATAATAATATGAGATCAAAAAGCCTTAGTTTTACGTAAATACGCAAGATTGATGCGTTTCTAGCCGCCGAACTAGACCCCATCGAATTTAAATTCGCTTTATATCGAAATCGAACATAAGCGTTTTGCTCCGGCTGTAGGTGTTCCAACTCGTACTATGAGATAAAAAAGTCATAATTGTAATTAAATATGCAAGATTCATGCGTTTTAGGCCGCCAAACAAGTACCCATCAAATGCAAAGTTGCTGTATATCGAAATCGAACATCAGCGTTTTGCATCTGCTGTAGGTTCTCCGGTTCGTAATATGAGATCAAAAAGTTTTAGTTTTACGTAAATACGCCAGGTTAATGCGTTTCGAGCCGCCAAACAAGCCCCCATCGAATGCAAATTCGCCTTATATCGAAATCGAACGTTACCATTTTGCGTCTGCTGTAGGTGTTCCGGTTCGTAATATCAGATCAAAAATTCTCAATTTTGTGTAAATTCGCAAGATTCATGCGTTTTAGGCCGCCAAACAAGTTTCATCGAAAGCAAAGTCGCTGTATATCGAAATCGAACATTAGCGTTTTGCGTCTGCTGTAGGTTTTCCGGTTCGTAATATGAGATCAAAAAGTTTTAGTTTTACGTAAATACGCAAGGTTAATGCGTTTTGCGCCGCCAAACAAGCCTCCATCGTATTTAAATACGCTTTATATTGTAATCGAACAGTAGCGGTTTGCTTCGGCTGTAGGTGTTCCAGATAATAATATGAGATCAAAAAGCCTTAGTTTTACGTAAATACGCAAGATTGATGCGTTTCTAGCCGCCGAACTAGACCCCATCGAATTTAAATTCGCTTTATATCGAAATCGAACATAAGCGTTTTGCTCCGGCTGTAGGTGTTCCAACTCGTACTATGAGATAAAAAAGTCATAATTTTACGTAAATATGCAAGATTCATGCGTTTTAGGCCGCCAAACAAGTACCCATCAAATGCAAAGTTGCTGTATATCGAAATCGAACATCAGCGTTTTGCATCTGCTGTAGGTTCTCCGGTTCGTAATATGAGATCAAAAAGTTTTAGTTTTACGTAAATACGCCAGGTTAATGCGTTTCGAGCCGCCAAACAAGCCCCCATCGAATGCAAATTCGCCTTATATCGAAATCGAACGTTACCTTTTTGCGTCTGCTGTAGGTGTTCCGGTTCGTAATATCAGATCAAAAATTCTCAATTTTGTGTAAATTCGCAAGATTCATGCGTTTTAGGCCGCCAAACAAGTACTCATTGAATGCAAAGTCGTTGTATATCGAAATAGAAAATTAGCGTTTTGCTTCGGTTGTAGGTGTTCCAACTCGTAATATGAGATCAAAAAGCCTTAGTTTTACGTAAATACGCAAGATTGATGCGTTTCGAGCCGCCGAATAAGCGCCCATCGAATGCAAATTCGCCTTATATTGAAATCGAACATTAGCGTTTTGCGTCTGCTGCAGGTGTTCCAGTTCGTAATGTGAGATCAAAAAGCCTTAGTTTTTCGTAAACACGCAAGATTCATGCGTTTGAGGCCGCCAAACAAGTCCCCATCGAATGCAAAGTCGCTTTATATCGAAATCGAACATTACCGTTTTGCTCCGGCTGTAGGTGTTCCAACTCGTAATATGAGATCAAAAAGCCTTAGTTTTACGTAAATACGCAAGATTAATGCGTTTCGAGCCGCCGAACAAGTACCCATCGAATGCAAAGTCGTTGCATATCGAAATCGAACATTAGCGTTTTGCTTCGGCTATAGGTCTTCCACCTCGTAATATGAGATCAAAAAGCCTTAGTTTTACGTAAATACGCAAGATTCATGAGTTTCAAGAAGCCACACAAGTCCACATCGAATGCAAAGTCGCTTTATATCGAAACGAACATTAGAGTTTTGCTCCGGCTGTAGGTGTTTCAACTCGTAATATGAGATCAAAAAGTCTTAATTTTACGTAAATACGCAAGATTCATGCGTTTTAGGCCGCCAAACAAGTCCCCATCGAATGCAAAGTCGCTTTATACCGAAATCGAACATTAGCGTTTTGCGTCTGCTGTAGTTTTTCCGGTTCGTAATATGAGATCAAAAAGTTTTAGTTTTACGTAAATACGCCAGGTTAATGCGTTTCGAGCCGCCAAACAAGCCCCCATCGAATGCAAATTCGCCTTATATCGAAATCGAACGTTACCTTTTTGCGTCTGCTGTAGGTGTTCCGGTTCGTAATATCAGATCAAAAAGTCTCAATTTTGCGTAAATTCGGAAGATTCATGCGTTTTAGGCCGCCAAACAAGTACTCATCGAATGCAAAGTCGTTGTATATCGAAATAGAAAATTAGCGTTTTGCTTCGGTTGTAGGTGTTGCAACTCGTAATATGAGATCAAAAAGTCTTAATTTTACGTAAATACGCAAGATTCATGCGTTTTAGGCGGCCAAACAAGTAACCATCGAATGCAAAGTCGTTGTATATCGAAATCGAACATTAGAGTTTTGCTTCGACTATAGGTGTTCCACCTCGTAATATGAGATCAAAGAGCCTTAGTTTTACGTAAATACGCAAGGTTAATGCGTTTCGAGCCGCCGAACAAGCCCTCATCGAATGCAAATTCGCTTTATATCGAAATTGAACATTAGCGTTTTGCCTCTGCTGCAGGTGTTCCAGTTTGTAATATGAGATCAAAAAGTCTTAATTTTACGTAAATACGCAAGATTCATGCGTTTTAGGCCGCCAAACAAGTCCCCATCGAATGCAAAGTCGCTGTATATCGAAATCGAACATTAGCGTTTTGCGTCTGCTGTAGTTTTTCCGGTTCGTAATAGGAGATCAAAAAGTTTTAGTTTTACGTAAATACGCAAGGTTAATGCGTTTTGCGCCGCCAAACAAGCCCCCATCGTATTTAATTACGCTTTATATTGTAATCGAACATTAGCGGTTTGCTTCGGCTGTAGGTGTTCCAGATAATAATATGAGATCAAAAAGCCTTAGTTTTACGTAAATACGCAAGATTGATGCGTTTCTAGCCGCCGAACTAGACCCCATCGAATTTAAATTCGCTTTATATCGAAATCGAACATAAGCGTTTTGATCCGGCTGTAGGTGTTCCAACTCGTAATATGAGATAAAAAAAGTCATAATTTTACGTAAATATGCAAGATTCGTGCGTTTTAGGCCGCCAAACAAGTACCCATCAAATGCAAAGTTGCTGTATATCGAAATCGAACATTAGCGTTTTGCATCTGCTGTAGGTTCTCCGGTTCGTAATATGAGATCAAAAAGTTTTAGTTTTACGTAAATACGCCAGGTTAATGCGTTTCGAGCCGCCAAACAAACCCCATCGAATGCAAATTCGCCTTATATCGAAATCGAACGTTACCTTTTTGCGTCTGCTGTAGGTGTTCCGGTTCGTAATATCAGATCAAAAAGTCTCAATTTTGCGTAAATTCGGAAGATTCATGCGTTTTAGTCCGCCAAACAAGTACTCATCGAATGCAAAGTCGTTGTATATCGAAATAGAAAATTAGCGTTTTGCTTCGGTTGTAGGTGTTCCAACTCGTAATATGAGATCAAAAAGTCATAATTTTACGTAAATATGCAATATTCATGCGTTTTAGGCCGCCAAACAAGTACCCATCAAATGCAAAGTTGCTGTATATCGAAATCGAACATTAGCGTTTTGCATCTGCTGTAGGTTCTCCGGTTCGTAATGTGAGATCAAAAAGTTTTAGTTTTACGTAAATACGCCAGGTTAATGCGTTTCGAGCCGCCAAACAAACCCCATCGAATGCAAATTCGCCTTATATCGAAATCGAACGTTACCTTTTTGCGTCTGCTGTAGGTGTTCCGGTTCGTAATATCAGATCAAAAAGTCTCAATTTTACGTAAATACGCAAGATTCATGCGTTTTAGGCCGCCAAACAAGTCCCCATCGAATGCAAAGTCGCTGTATATCGAAATCGAACATTAGCGTTTTGCGTCTGCTGTAGTTTTTCCGGTTCGTAATATGAGATCAAAAAGTTTTAGTTTTACGTAAATACGCAAGGTTAATGCTTTTTGCGCCGCCAAACAAGCCCTCATCGTATTTAAATACGCTTTATATTGTAATCGAACATTAGCGGTTTGCTTCGGCTGTAGGTGTTCCAGATAATAATATGAGATCAAAAAGCCTTAGTTTTACGTAAATACGCAAGATTGATGCGTTTCTAGCCGCCGAACTAGACCCCATCGAATTTAAATTCGCTTTATATCGAAATCGAACATAAGCGTTTTGATCCGGCTGTAGGTGTTCCAACTCGTAGTATGAGATAAAAAAGTCATAATTTTACGTAAATATGCAAGATTCATGCGTTTTAGGCCGCCAAACAAGTACCCATCAAATGCAAAGTTGCTGTATATCGAAATCGAACATTAGCGTTTTGCATCTGCTGTAGGTTCTCCGGTTCGTAATATGAGATCAAAAAGTTTTAGTTTTACGTAAATACGCCAGGTTAATGCGTTTCGAGCCGCCAAACAAGCCCCCATCGAATGCAAATTCGCCTTATATCGAAATCGAACGTTACCTTTTTGCGTCTGCTGTAGGTGTTCCGGTTCGTAATATCAGATCAAAAAGTCTCAATTTTGCGTAAATTCGGAAGATTCATGCGTTTTAGTCCGCCAAACAAGTACTCATCGAATGCAAAGTCGTTGTATATCGAAATAGAAAATTAGCGTTTTGCTTCGGTTGTAGGTGTTCCAACTCGTAATATGAGATCAAAAAGTCATAATTTTACGTAAATATGCAATATTCATGCGTTTTAGGCCGCCAAACAAGTACCCATCAAATGCAAAGTTGCTGTATATCGAAATCGAACATTAGCGTTTTGCATCTGCTGTAGGTTCTCCGGTTCGTAATGTGAGATCAAAAAGTTTTAGTTTTACGTAAATACGCCAGGTTAATGCGTTTCGAGCCGCCAAACAAACCCCATCGAATGCAAATTCGCCTTATATCGAAATCGAACGTTACCTTTTTGCGTCTGCTGTAGGTGTTCCGGTTCGTAATATCAGATCAAAAAGTCTCAATTTTACGTAAATACGCAAGATTCATGCGTTTTAGGCCGCCAAACAAGTCCCCATCGAATGCAAAGTCGCTGTATATCGAAATCGAACATTAGCGTTTTGCGTCTGCTGTAGTTTTTCCGGTTCGTAATATGAGATCAAAAAGTTTTAGTTTTACGTAAATACGCAAGGTTAATGCGTTTTGCGCCGCCAAACAAGCCCTCATCGTATTTAAATACGCTTTATATTGTAATCGAACATTAGCGGTTTGCTTCGGCTGTAGGTGTTCCAGATAATAATATGAGATCAAAAAGCCTTAGTTTTACGTAAATACGCAAGATTGATGCGTTTCTAGCCGCCGAACTAGACCCCATCGAATTTAAATTCGCTTTATATCGAAATCGAACATAAGCGTTTTGATCCGGCTGTAGGTGTTCCAACTCGTAGTATGAGATAAAAAAGTCATAATTTTACGTAAATATGCAAGATTCATGCGTTTTAGGCCGCCAAACAAGTACCCATCAAATGCAAAGTTGCTGTATATCGAAATCGAACATTAGCGTTTTGCATCTGCTGTAGGTTCTCCGGTTCGTAATATGAGATCAAAAAGTTTTAGTTTTACGTAAATACGCCAGGTTAATGCGTTTCGAGCCGCCAAACAAGCCCCCATCGAATGCAAATTCGCCTTATATCGAAATCGAACGTTACCTTTTTGCGTCTGCTGTAGGTGTTCCGGTTCGTAATATCAGATCAAAAAGTCTCAATTTTGCGTAAATTCGCAAGATTCATGCGTTTTAGGCCGCCAAACAAGTACCCATCGAATGCAAAGTCGTTGTATATCGAAATTTAACATTAGCGTTTTGCGTCTGCTGTAGGTTTTCCGGTTCGTAATATGAGATCTAAAAGTTTTAGTTTTACGTAAATACGTAAGGTTAATGCGTTTTAAGCCGCCAAACAAGCCTCCATCGTATTTAACTTCGCTTTATATTATACTCGAACATTAACGGTTTGCTTCGGCTGTAGGTGTTCTAGATAATAATATGAGATCAAAAAGCCTTGGTTTAACGTAAATACGCAAGATTCATGCGCTTCGAGCCGCCAAACAAGGCCCTATCAAATGCAAAGTCGCTTTAGATTGAAATCGAACATTAGCGTTTTGCTTCGGCTATAGGTGTTCCACCTTGTGATATGAGATCAAAAAGCCTTAGTTTTACGTGAATACGCAAGATTGATGCATTTCGAGTTTCCGAACAACCTCTCATCGAATGCAAATTCGCCCTATATCGAAATCGAAAATTAGCGTTTTGCTTCGGCTGTAGGTGTTCCAACTCGTAATATGAGATCAAAAAGTCTTAATTTTACGTAAATACGCAAGATTCATGCGTTTTAGGCCGCCAAACAAGTACCCAACGAATGCAAAGTCGCTGTATATCGAAATCGAACATTAGCGTTTTGCGTCTGCTGTAGGTTTTCCGGTTAGTAATATGAGATCAAAAAGTTTTAGTTTTACGTAAATACGCAAGGTTAATACGTTTTGCGCCGCCAAACAAGCCCCCATCGTATTTAAATACGCTTTATATTGTAATCGAACATTAGCGGTTTGCTTTGGCTGTAGGTGTTCCAGATAATAATATGAGATCAAAAAGCCTTAGTTTTACGTAAATACGCAAGATTGATGCGTTTCTAGCCGCCGAACTAGACCCCATTGAATTTAAATTCGCTTTATATCGAATTCGAACATAAGCGTTTTGCTCCGGCTGTAGGTGTTCCAACTCGTAATATGAGATCAAAAAGTCTTAATTTTCCGTAAATACGCAAGATTCATGCGTTTCGAGCCACTAAAGAAGCCCCCATCGATTGCAAATTCGCGTTATATCGAAATCGAACATTAATGTTTTGCTTCGGCTGTAGGTATTCCAGCTCGTAATATGAGATCAAAAAGTTTTAGTGTTACGTAAATATGCCAGGTTAATGCGTTTCGAGCCGCCAAACAAGCCCCCATCGAATGCAAATTCGCCTTATATCGAAATCGAACGTTACCTTTTTGCGTCTGCTGTAGGTCTTCCGGTTCGTAATATCAGATCAAAAAGTCTCAATTTTGCGTAAATTCGCAAGATTCATGCGTTTTAGGCCGCCAAACAAGTACCCATCGAATGCAAAGTCGTTGTATATCGAAATTTAACATTAGCGTTTTGCGTCTGCTGTAGGTTTTCCGGTTCGTAATATGAGATCTAAAAGTTTTAGTTTTACGTAAATACGTAAGGTTAATGCGTTTTAAGCCGCCAAACAAGCCTCCATCGTATTTAACTTCGCTTTATATTATACTCGAACATTAACGGTTTGCTTCGGCTGTAGGTGTTCTAGATAATAATATGAGATCAAAAAGCCTTGGTTTAACGTAAATACGCAAGATTCATGCGCTTCGAGCCGCCAAACAAGGCCCTATCAAATGCAAAATCGCTTTAGATTGAAATCGAACATTAGCGTTTTGCTTCGGCTATAGGTGTTCCACCTTGTGATATGAGATCAAAAAGCCTTAGTTTTACGTGAATACGCAAGATTGATGCATTTCGAGTTTCCGAACAACCTCTCATCGAATGCAAATTCGCCCTATATCGAAATCGAAAATTAGCGTTTTGCTTCGGCTGTAGGTGTTCCAACTCGTAATATGAGATCAAAAAGTCTTAATTTTACGTAAATACGCAAGATTCATGCGTTTTAGGCCGCCAAACAAGTACCCAACGAATGCAAAGTCGCTGTATATCGAAATCGAACATTAGCGTTTTGCGTCTGCTGTAGGTTTTCCGGTTAGTAATATGAGATCAAAAAGTTTTAGTTTTACGTAAATACGCAAGGTTAATGCGTTTTGCGCCGCCAAACAAGCCCCCATCGTATTTAAATACGCTTTATATTGTAATCGAACATTAGCGGTTTGCTTTGGCTGTAGGTGTTCCAGATAATAATATGAGATCAAAAAGCCTTAGTTTTACGTAAATACGCAAGATTGATGCGTTTCTAGCCGCCGAACTAGACCCCATTGAATTTAAATTCGCTTTATATCGAATTCGAACATAAGCGTTTTGCTCCGGCTGTAGGTGTTCCAACTCGTAATATGAGATCAAAAAGTCTTAATTTTCCGTAAATACGCAAGATTCATGCGTTTCGAGCCACTAAAGAAGCCCCCATCGATTGCAAATTCGCGTTATATCGAAATCGAACATTAATGTTTTGCTTCGGCTGTAGGTATTCCAGCTCGTAATATGAGATCAAAAAGCCTTAGTTTTACGTAAATACTTAAAATTGATGCGTTTCAAGAAGCCACACAAGTCCCCATCGAATGCAAATTCGCTTTAATCCGGAATCGAACATTAGCGTTTTGCATCTGCTGTAGGTGTTCCAGCTCGTAATATGAGATCAAAAAGCCTTAGTTTTACGTAAATACGCAGGATTCATGCGTTTTAGGGCGCCAAACAAGTCCCAGTCGAATGCAAAGTCGCTTTATATCGAAATCGAACATTAGCTTTTTGCTCCGGCTGTAGGTGTTCCAACTCGTAATATGAGATCAAAAAGTCTTAATTTTACGTAAATACGTAAGATTCATGCGTTTTAGGCCGCCAAACAAGTACCCATCGAATGCAAAGTCGCTGTATATCGAAATAGAAAATTAGCGTTTTGCTTCGGCTGTAGGTGTTCCAACTCGTAATATGAGATCAGAAAGTCTTAATTTTACGTAAATACGCAAGATTCATGCGTTTTAGGCCGCCAAACAAGTAACCATCGAATGCAAATTCGCTTTAATCCGGAATCGAACATTAGCGTTTTGCTTCGGCTATAGGTGTTCCACGTCGTAATATGAGATCAAAAAACCTTAGTTTTACGTAAATACGCAAGATTCATGAGTTTCAAGAAGCCACACAAGTCCCCATCGAATGCAAAGTCGCTTTATATCGAAACGAACATTAGAGTTTTGCTCCGGCTGTAGGTGTTTCAACTCGTAATATGAGATCAAAAAGTCTTAATTTTACGTAAATACGCAAGATTCATGCGTTTTAGGCCGCCAAACAAGTACCCATCGAATGCAAAGTCGCTGTATATCGAAATAGAACATTAGCGTTTTGCGTCTTCTGTAGGTTTTCCGGTTCGTAATATGAGATCAAAAAGTTTTAGTTTTACGTAAATACGCAAGGATAATGCGTTTCGAGCCGCCAAACAAGTACCCATCGAATGCAAACTCGTTGTATATCGAAATCGAACATTAACGTTTTGCTTCGGCTATAGGTGTTCCACGTCGTAATATGTGATCAAAAAACCTTAGTTTTACGTAAATACGCAAGATTCATGAGTTTCAAGAAGCCACACAAGTCCCCATCGAATGCAAAGTCGCTTTATATCGAAACGAACATTAGAGTTTTGCTCCGGCTGTAGGTGTTTCAACTCGTAATATGAGATCAAAAAGTCTTAATTTTACGTAAATACGCAAGATTCATGCGTTTTAGGCCGCCAAACAAGTCCCCATCGAATGCAAAGTCGCTTTATATCGAAACGAACATTAGAGTTTTGCTCCGGCTGTAGGTGTTTCAACTCGTAATATGAGATCAAAAAGTCTTAATTTTACGTAAATACGCAAGATTCATGCGTTTTAGGCCGCCAAACAAGTCCCCATCGAATGCAAAGTCGCTGTATATCGAAATCGAACATTAGCGTTTTGCGTCTGCTGTAGTTTTTCCGGTTCGTAATATGAGATCAAAAAGTTTTAGTTTTACGTAAATACGCAAGGTTAATGCGTTTTGCGCCGCCAAACAAGCCCCCATCGTATTTAAATACGCTTTATATTGTAATCGAACGTTAGCGGTTTGCTTCGGCTGTAGGTGTTCCAGATAATAATATGAGATCAAAAAGCCTTAGTTTTACGTAAATACGCAAGATTGATGCGTTTCTAGCCGCCGAACTAGACCCCATCGAATTTAAATTCGCTTTATATCGAAACCGAACACAAGCGTTTTGCTCCGGCTGTAGGTGTTCCAACTCGTAATATGAGATCAAAAAGCCTTAGTTTTACGTAAATACGCAAGATTAATGCGTTTCGAGCCGCCGAACAAGTACCCATCGAATGCAAAGTCGTTGCATATCGAAATCGAACATTAGCGTTTTGCATCTGCTGTAGGTTCTCCGGATCGTAATATGAGATCAAAAAGTTTTAGTTTTACGTAAATACGCCAGGTTAATGCGTTTCGAGCCGCCAAACAAGCCCCCATCGAATGCAAATTCGCCTTATATCGAAATCGAACGTTACCTTTTTGCGTCTGCTGTAGGTGTTCCGGTTCGTAATATCAGATCAAAAAGTCTCAATTTTGCGTAAATTCGCAAGATTCATGCGTTTTAGGCCGCCAAACAAGTACCCATCGAATGCAAATTCGCTTTAATCCGGAATCGAACATTAGCGTTTTGCGTCTGCTGTAGGTGTTCCAGCTCGTAATATGAGATCAAAAAGCCTTAGTTTTACGTAAATACGCAGGATTCATGCGTTTTAGGGCGTCAAACAAGTCCCAGTCGAATGCAAAGTCGCTTTATATCGAAATCGAACATTAGCTTTTTGCTCCGGCTGTAGGTGTTCCAACTCGTAATATGAGATTAAAAAGTCTTAATTTTACGTAAATACGCAAGATTCATGCGTTTTAGGCCGCCAAACAAGTTTCATCGAAAGCAAAGTCGCTGTATATCGAAATCGAACATTAGCGTTTTGCGTCTGCTGTAGGTTTTCCGGTTCGTAATATGAGATCAAAAAGTTTTAGTTTTACGTAAATACGCAAGGTTAATGCGTTTTGCGCCGCCAAACAAGCCTCCATCGTATTTAAATACGCTTTATATTGTAATCGAACAGTAGCGGTTTGCTTCGGCTGTAGGTGTTCCAGATAATAATATGAGATCAAAAAGCCTTAGTTTTACGTAAATACGCAAGATTGATGCGTTTCTAGCCGCCGAACTAGACCCCATCGAATTTAAATTCGCTTTATATCGAAATCGAACATAAGCGTTTTGCTCCGGCTGTAGGTGTTCCAACTCGTACTATGAGATAAAGAAGTCATAATTTTACGTAAATATGCAAGATTCATGCGTTTTAGGCCGCCAAACAAGTACCCATCAAATGCAAAGTTGCTGTATATCGAAATCGAACATCAGCGTTTTGCATCTGCTGTAGGTTCTCCGGTTCGTAATATGAGATCAAAAAGTTTTAGTTTTACGTAAATACGCCAGGTTAATGCGTTTCGAGCCGCCAAACAAGCCCCCATCGAATGCAAATTCGCCTTATATCGAAATCGAACGTTACCTTTTTGCGTCTGCTGTAGGTGTTCCGGTTCGTAATATCAGATCAAAAAGTCTCAATTTTGTGTAAATTCGCAAGATTCATGCGTTTTAGGCCGCCAAACAAGTACTCATCGAATGCAAAGTCGTTGTATATCGACATAGAAAATTAGCGTTTTGCTTCGGTTGTAGGTGTTCCAACTCGTATTATGAGATCAAAAAGTCTTAATTTTATGTAAATACGGAAGATTCATGCGTTTTAGGCCGCCAAACAAGTAACCATCGAATGCAAAGTCGTTGTATATCGAAATCGAACCTTAGAGTTTTGCTTCGACTATAGGTGTTCCACCTCGTAATATGAGATCAAAGAGCCTTAGTTTTACGTAAATACGCAAGGTTAATGCGTTTCGAGCCGCCGAAAAAGCCCTCATCGAATGCAAATTCGCTTTATATCGAAATTGAACATTAGCGTTTTGCCTCTGCTGCAGGTATTCCAGTTCGTAATATGAGATCAAAAAGTCTTAATTTTACGTAAATACGCAAGATTCATGCGTTTTAGGCCGCCAAACAAGTCCCCATCGAAAGCAAAGTCGCTGTATATCGAAATCGAACATTAGCGTTTTGCGTCTGCTGTAGTTTTTCCGGTTCGTAATATGAGATCAAAAAGTTTTAGTTTTACGTAAATACGCAAGGTTAATGCGTTTTGCGCCGCCAAACAAGCCCCCATCGTATTTAAATACGCTTTATATTGTAATCGAACATTAGCGGTTTGCTTCGGCTGTAGGTGTTCCAGATAATTAATGAGATCAAAAAGCCTTAGTTTTACGTAAATACGCAAGATTGATGCGTTTCTAGCCGCCGAACTAGACCCCATCGAATTTAAATTCGCTTTATATCGAAATCGAACATAAGCGTTTTGATCCGGCTGTAGGTGTTCCAACTCGTAATATGAGATAAAAAAGTCATAATTTTACGTAAATATGCAAGATTCATGCGTTTAGGCCGCCAAACAAGTACCCATCAAATGCAAAGTTGCTGTATATCGAAATCGAACATTAGCGTTTTGCATCTGCTGTAGGTTCTCCGGTTCGTAATATGAGATCAAAAAGTTTTAGTTTTACGTAAATACGCCAGGTTAATGCGTTTCGAGCCGCCAAACAAGCCCCCATCGATTGCAAATTCGCCTTATATCGAAATCGAACGTTACCTTTTTGCGTCTGCTGTAGGTGTTCCGGTTCGTAATATCAGATCAAAAAGTCTCAATTTTGCGTAAATTCGCAAGATTCATGCGTTTTAGGCCGCCAAACAAGTACTCATCGAATGCAAAGTCGTTGTATATCGAAATAGAAAATTAGCGTTTTGCTTCGTTTGTAGGTGTTCCAACTCGTAATATGAGATCAAAAAGTCTCAATTTTACGTAAATACGCAAGATTCATGCGTTTTAGGCGGCCAAACAAGTAACCATCGAATGCAAAGTCGTTGTATATCGAAATCGAACATTAGAGTTTTGCTTCGACTATAGGTGTTCCACCACGTAATATGAGATCAAAGAGCCTTAGTTTTACGTAAATACGCAAGGTTAATGCGTTTCGAGCCGCCGACCAAGCCCTTATCGATTGCAAATTCGCTTTATATCGAAATTGAACATTAGCGTTTTGCCTCTGCTGTAGGTGTTCCAGTTCGTAATATGAGATCAAAAAGTCATAATTTTACGTAAATACGCAAGATTCATGCGTTTTAGGCCGCCAAACAAGTCCCCATCGAATGCAAAGTCGCTGTATATCGAAATCGAACATTAGCGTTTTGCGTCTGCTGTAGTTTTTCCGGTTCGTAATAGGAGATCAAAAAGTTTTAGTTTTACGTAAATACGCAAGGTTAATGCGTTTTGCGCCGCCAAACAAGCCCCCATCGTATTTAATTACGCTTTATATTGTAATCGAACATTAGCGGTTTGCTTCGGCTGTAGGTGTTCCAGATAATAATATGAGATCAAAAAGCCTTAGTTTTACGTAAATACGCAAGATTGATGCGTTTCTAGCCGCCGAACTAGACCCCATCGAATTTAAATTCGCTTTATATCGAAATCGAACATAAGCGTTTTGATCCGGCTGTAGGTGTTCCAACTCGTAATATGAGATAAAAAAGTCATAATTTTACGTAAATATGCAAGATTCATGCGTTTTAGGCCGCCAAACAAGTACCCATCAAATGCAAAGTTGCTGTATATCGAAATCGAACATTAGCGTTTTGCATCTGCTGTAGGTTCTCCGGTTCGTAATATGAGATCAAAAAGTTTTAGTTTTACGTAAATACGCCAGGTTAATGCGTTTCGAGCCGCCAAACAAACCCCATCGAATGCAAATTCGCCTTATATCGAAATCGAACGTTACCTTTTTGCGTCTGCTGTAGGTGTTCCGGTTCGTAATATCAGATCAAAAAGTCTCAATTTTGCGTAAATTCGGAAGATTCATGCGTTTTAGTCCGCCAAACAAGTACTCATCGAATGCAAAGTCGTTGTATATCGAAATAGAAAATTAGCGTTTTGCTTCGGTTGTAGGTGTTCCAACTCGTAATATGAGATCAAAAAGTCATAATTTTACGTAAATATGCAATATTCATGCGTTTTAGGCCGCCAAACAAGTACCCATCAAATGCAAAGTTGCTGTATATCGAAATCGAACATTAGCGTTTTGCATCTGCTGTAGGTTCTCCGGTTCGTAATGTGAGATCAAAAAGTTTTAGTTTTACGTAAATACGCCAGGTTAATGCGTTTCGAGCCGCCAAACAAACCCCATCGAATGCAAATTCGCCTTATATCGAAATCGAACGTTACCTTTTTGCGTCTGCTGTAGGTGTTCCGGTTCGTAATATCAGATCAAAAAGTCTCAATTTTACGTAAATACGCAAGATTCATGCGTTTTAGGCCGCCAAACAAGTCCCCATCGAATGCAAAGTCGCTGTATATCGAAATCGAACATTAGCGTTTTGCGTCTGCTGTAGTTTTTCCGGTTCGTAATATGAGATCAAAAAGTTTTAGTTTTACGTAAATACGCAAGGTTAATGCGTTTTGCGCCGCCAAACAAGCCCTCATCGTATTTAAATACGCTTTATATTGTAATCGAACATTAGCGGTTTGCTTCGGCTGTAGGTGTTCCAGATAATAATATGAGATCAAAAAGCCTTAGTTTTACGTAAATACGCAAGATTGATGCGTTTCTAGCCGCCGAACTAGACCCCATCGAATTTAAATTCGCTTTATATCGAAATCGAACATAAGCGTTTTGATCCGGCTGTAGGTGTTCCAACTCGTAGTATGAGATAAAAAAGTCATAATTTTACGTAAATATGCAAGATTCATGCGTTTTAGGCCGCCAAACAAGTACCCATCAAATGCAAAGTTGCTGTATATCGAAATCGAACATTAGCGTTTTGCATCTGCTGTAGGTTCTCCGGTTCGTAATATGAGATCAAAAAGTTTTAGTTTTACGTAAATACGCCAGGTTAATGCGTTTCGAGCCGCCAAACAAGCCCCCATCGAATGCAAATTCGCCTTATATCGAAATCGAACGTTACCTTTTTGCGTCTGCTGTAGGTGTTCCGGTTCGTAATATCAGATTGTTATGCCGCAGAACTCAGGTAGCTAGTCTGGGTTCTGTGCGCGAGCCGTTAGCTCGGAAGGTTGGGGATGTGCTCAGTAAAGGGTTGGAACCCAAGTGAAGTACAAATGTAGTTTTATTCAATTAACAATATTTATTTAACAATTTATTCGTGTAACCAGAGGTTTACATATTTAATACGTTTGTCAAACACGTTTATCACGAGAGTTTTACAAAGGTTGCATTGCTATATTCTCTATATAACAATGCTCACCAGGAACCTTCGATTAAGGTTCTCTGGTTGCCCGAACAGAGTCCCATATTCTACTCTTCGGTAAAAGCTCTCGGTGCTTTATTATTTTATCTGTTCATGCTTGATTATTACACAGTATGGATATTAATCGATTTATGAGTTACCCATTGATACTTTTAAGCTTAGCTATTAAAGCTCTGTTTATGCTTACGTTTGTCCTTTAGAATTACCAATCGCTGGTACACTCGGTACGCTCGATACACTTGCTGGATTAACGGCAATCGGGCGTTAATCACTCGATAAGGGGTTACAATTCACCCGACCCACTTATCGAGTCCGAACTTGGCTTGAAGTGTATTACTATAGTCAACCGTAAGAATCAGGAGTTCCGAAGAGACTGATGAGTGCCTGCTTCCCATCCCTTATATATCGATGGGAGAGCAGACACGTCAGCTTAATATTGTTGAAATGTTTATCGTTTACGTTATTTTGGTAAACTAATATCTTTCCAAATCCTCGCTTCCTTGAGAGTGAAATTTGGAGTTTGTTTTTAGTTCGACATCTTTGACCAAGCAGGTGCTCTGGTACCGAGTCGCTCGGGGTTACTCAACTGCCGACGCAGCGTACGGTGAATTCCGTCGCGGCCTTGCAGCGACGCTAGCTCGTGTGCCTCGATGATTGTGCAACCGGTGTTGCTACAATAATTGGACCCTATGCTATGTTTCTACGGTTTACATTATCTTGTTTATATCTCCGATATTTGGGCAAACAAATATCGCTCTAGATTCTGTCTTCGCACAGAATTGAGAGACGCTCCGATTGCGTAATACCTGACTCGGCAATTACCGAGCCGATGCTCTAATTACCGAGTCGCGCGCGATTGCCTAAATGCTGACTTGACAGAACGGTGACCTCCGTGATTTTGTTATTATTTCGCAATGAGGTGTGTTCGTTGTGTGCCGTTGCTTACTTCGATTATTGCGCCATAGCGTTGCCGCAATAATCGGGGTGTCGAGGTACCCGGGGTACAACATCCCTCCCCCCTAAAAAGAAAAGAAATTTTTATTTCTTTTCGCTCGTCTTCAGCGAGCTTTATTTTTATGACTCTAAGATGTACCCCGCATACTGCTCCTTTATGATTTATGAATATGCTGATTAACAAAAGTCGCACGTAAACCGTCCCGTGTGCCACGTATCTCGTGATGACAAAATTCTGCCGTTTTCTCGGAATTCTCGATCCTTGTGTTCGCCGATAAGGCGGTCGTGTCTAGTTAACTGAACGTAACTCCGGTTGTCCCTGTCTCTTACCATGAGATCTTCCGTGGTGTCCACTTAATAATATTTATTATTGCTTCCCTACTCCCCTCGGCAGGGGTTATCCACAAGTTGATGCTGAGGCCGGATGATCCGCTGTGCGGGATCTCGAGGATCAGCAACACTACTTCGATCCGACTATTTCCTTAGTCCCGTATGCTCTTGCCGTTGTCAAGCTCTCGTTCGTCGATCCTGGCGACGCCTGGTTCTTCGCCGATCCTTGTGGTGGCGGTATTCCCTCTACACATATGTGTCTGCCGAATTCTTAACTTGTTTTCCACCTGCTAGGGATCTTCGTCAATTCTCGGATTGACGGGGTTTTCCCAGTCACACCGGCTCTTTACGTCGGTGCCCTTCGTCAACTTTCAAGTCGGCGGTTCCCTCTTCATCGCCGATCCCCTGGATGGCGAATACCTCTTTAGCAACTCTGTGCTCTTTGTCGATCTCCCTGATGACGGATTCCTCTTCGTCGCCGATCTTCGGGATGGCGGATACTTCTTCAGCAGTTCCGAGCTCTTCGTCAATTCCCGGAATGACGGATTTCTTTTCGACCACTCGGTTGCTCGTGATCACTTTCCCCTCTCGCCCCAGCTCCGATGGGTCGAGGAGGATTTCTATTCACTTTTCCGTTGCATTCTCCCTACTGGCCCGTTTCGTGTATTTCTTGTTCTCTGAGCGCCTGGGTACGTTTTCTGAAGTACCCGTTTATGGTGTGTTCCACACTCCCGCTTGAGTTTTTCCAAAGCTCGTGACATCCGGTTGAGTGTGTTCCGCGTCGTCCCCATGACCTGCAGTTTCCTCATCCCCTCCTTCCCGGCGTCCTGCGTGTCCTGCACCAACGTGATTTTCACGTTTAGCCCTTCAGCTAGATCCATGTAGCCCGTTTTCATCTTTAGCGCTGTTCCGTGCCTGTTGATTCATTCTCGACGCCTTCGGCTCGGTTCTACCCGGGTGAGGACTCGCTCGATTCCCACACTCTCCTCCATCCTCCTGGAGAGAGATGTACGAGGTGGCGGCTGTTTAGTTTATATATTTTATATCCTCTTGCATATGTTCTTTTTTTTCCCCGGAAAGAATTTTCCTACGATCCTTTTTTTTTTATTACTTGTTTTTAAGAAAGATTTTTCCTGCTCAAAGCCTTGTCGAGCCCAGCGATCATCCCAATTCTTTCCCTTACTCTTCTACGTGGTTTGGCCGGTGATCCACGAGTACCATGGCGAGTTTCCCTTGGTGCCATTGTCCTCTTCGACGGCACCCCTCTTCACGATGCCTGCCGGTACGAGCGCGAATTTTCTGCTCCGTAGCGGCGAGGCTGCTACCAGGCTCGCATACACGAGCGGCATGTAATGCCCTTTGAGCCGAATTATTCCGCCTTTAAGTATCTCTACTTGTTTTTCCCTAATGACGTCCATTTCGAGAGTCCCATAGGTATGCATGCGGGTTTGGTGGAGTACCACGTGGAACCAAGTCGACACCGAACCGTTCGGTGTGATTAATTCCACTAGCGCGGCATAGCTGGCCACCACCGGTCCACCGTCGAGCCCCGTCAGCGTGACGTCCGGTTTTTCTGCCGGTATTACTCGTTAATACGTCCTCCCGTATTAGGCTTACGTCGGCTCCTGAATCTGCTTTCAATCTCGGCGTACCGCTGTTACTGGTCGGAGGTTGTATGTGAAAGTCGCTGGCTGTTGCTGTTGGCCCCGGCGACTCCTCCAGGTATACCTCGACCGTTCTGAAGGGCCCGTTTACGTCCGACGGTCCCTTTCCTCGGAATAAGGCCAGGGTTAACGGTTCTGGGGTCAGTTTTTTGGAGTATTTTCACCTCCAATGTGAATACGTTGACCTCCCTTAATTTGTGTGCGAAGCGTTTCTCCGTTCCCGCCTTGTGTTGCTTTTGGTTATTACCTTTGCTCCGATTTCGCGTACGTGGCCGGCAATCTTTCCATAAATGCCCGGTCTTTTGCAATAGTTGCACGTGGGTTTCGGAACGTCGATGATCCTCGATGCTGGTCATGGTAGGCTCGGCCTCCTCGTCGTTTCCTGGTTGAGTCCTTCCTTGCTCGCCACCGCTTCTCCTGATGCTGGGCACACGCCTTTCTAGATGTTGGCGACATGACGCGTGCTTCGTCGCACCCCATTCCGCGATTGAATCCGCCAATCCGTTCATCCGTGCCATAACTTATCCATCTTGCGTTCCAAATTCGTCAACCACTCTTCTATGTTGAGGGCTGAAAGCTCCGCTGTTCGCGAAAAGTATGACGCAACGTCTTCTGCCCAATTAAAGATTTTGGAGTTCCGCCATTCCTCTCCCGGAATTCCCTTGCGAATGGTGCCTTGTTCACCGATGCAGTTTCATGTGTTAAGCTCACTAGAGCTTCCGTTACCGTACTGCTGGCCGCTAACCTCGTGCAGGATCGTCTTTCTGCTGTGTCAACTTCTCCTGCCGTCTCGCCGCTTGCTGTCCCGGCGCGTGGTGATACTGAGCCATTGCCCTGGCTACCGCGTTCCGGTAATCGCCGCTGGACTTGGCCTGTTTATAACCTACCGCACCCCTGGTGCGTGAGGTACCCATGGTTGCCACTTTTCGGTATGGTCTGCTTTCTCACCTTTATTTTATTTAAATTTTTTTTTTTTTTCGGGGATTTTTCCCTCCGTTTCCTTTTTTTATGATGGGGTGCAGCCTCCCACCCTCACATGCAATCGTGAGAGGGTTTAAGGATGCTATCGATACCCGATCTCATTTACCTCGCTTCACGAATTTTTTGGTGAGGACCCCTTGAGGTAATTAGTATTTTCCCACATATTGACACGTATACCCGTGGGTTGGGCATTCTCTATTTTGCCTGTTCGGCCGCAGCGGGTGCCCCCTTCTGTCTTGCGAGCTTTCCCTTCAAATGTTAGCCCTTAGCCGAGAGCGCTCCTCCGACACCAATATTTAAAGGGTACGTGGAAGACTTGAAATATCGTGGAGTGGATGCCAACGGTAATTTCCTTTTCTCTCTAATTGCGGACGTTGGAAGCACTTCCCTTTCGACGTCCCTTCGTTCGAGGTTGTCCTTCGTGGGTCTGCCCATGAACCTCGGGGGTAAAATTCCGGGCTTTGCTATGTAATGCACAGTCGTGTGACATCGCGCCCAGGCTGCTTGTTTCCTATTTCACTTTCATTCTCCGGCTCGTAGTGTTTCGGTTTTCCCAACAGAGCCGACGAGTGAGCCGTTCAGATGCTTAAGCCTAGACGCACACAAGCCGCTATATTGTTGCAAATTTTAACTCGTGACAAGAATCGAGGGAGGTCACGGTTGTGATATCCTTCCCTAGGTCAAATAATTTTTTCTCGTACTTGCACGCGACATTGTGCGATACTTTGGCCGTGGCCGATTTCCTTGACCTTTGCGTCGTAGGTAATTTTTTGGGTCGATTCTTCCTGATAAATTTCGATTCTAACTTGTGCGTGTCACCGTTCCTACGTTGACAACTTCGCCTGATGCCAAGGGACGTGCAACGTCCCGAAGCATTTTTAGTCGTAAAAATATCTAGACCTCGAGTGAATTGACTGTTATTCAATTCCGTCACTTCCTTGATAGGGCCGTTACCCTTGCCCCGGTTTTTGTGTTCGAGGTAGAAGACTATTCCCCATATGCGTTCTGAAGCTCGGTATACGGAATACGTAATGCTATATTTTTTCTCGCGGAAAAGCTCGTATTTTGCCGTATTTATTTGCCGAACAAATTTTTTCCTTTTTTTAATTAAGCTTCCTGTGGGATTTTAAATATCTTTTCAAAATTCTGAATCGTTTCCCTGCCGTTTGCTCGGAAGCTCTTTAGCCAGCCGCGTCTGGACAATCGCGGTTAGGGTTTCCCCCCATGGGATTCAACAGCCGGTCCGGCAGCTCGATTTTCCGTATTCGTATATTCCGTATACGTGCGGACGCTACGGTTTTTATCACCAAAATTTGGTATTAATAGGCAAACGATTTTATTTCTCAATCCCGGTTTGATATAATTTATGTTATGCCACCATCATTGAATTGTATGACATTGTTTTGCCGGACGTTCGCAACTTTTGATCCTATCACCGAGCCTCTTGATCGGGCGAGGTTGTTTTTGTTTATTTACTTATTTTCCCCTTGAACGCGGTATGTTCACTTGTATTATTATTTGTCCGCCTGCGGACTTTCTCCCGTGCGGTATTTGGTGCTGAAACAAAAGTCGCCTTACGATAGCGTTTGCACTAACGCTGCTTGTCGTTGAGTTTAGGCTTGCCAGCTCTGTTGGCCCATGGTGTCTCCATGCCCCATGGAATTTCGTGTTGTCTCCTGAAGACCGTTGTCCTCCCTGCGTTGTCCGACGTTGGACTCACCCCGTGAGCTGGCTGACTGGTACCACCTCGCTGACCAGGATCAGCAAGCGAGGGTCTTCGGTTCACACCTTTTCGAAATGAAACCTCCCGACCGGGTCGGTCAGGCTACTCAGTCCACCCGACCGATATCCGTCGAGCAGATAACACGCGAAAACGGGTGATGAACCAGCACGAGTAAAAAGATTTTTTTTTCCAAACTTGTATATGACGTGACGATCGTATAGTACCGATCAATTTACCATAAATCGCGTTATCCGTCGATTTTAAATTTCTATCGATTTCAGCCTCCTTTATACTCACGCGTGGAGTTCTGCGTTCTCGACGCTCCAGTTTTCTCCTCTATCGGTTTCCTCAACCCCGTTCTGCCGTGGTTGTTGCCCTTCGTGGTCCGGTTGTTACAGCGGAGATTTACCGCTGCTCTGAATTCCGAAGTCGGAATCTACACACTTTCCTCATATGTCCCGGTCGTTTGCAGTAACTGCATATCATACCTGCCGAATCGATTTTCTTATTTGGGGTTGAACCCTGCGGGCATCCTCGTGCAAGGTGTCCCGCTCCTTGGCACACATAACATTTTTTATTGTGTTTTTGACTCGGGTCCGGGAATTGTCCTGTAGTGGTGAACCCTTCACGCTTTTTCACTACCATGGATTTGACCATCCCAGGCGTGTTGTCGCTTTTTTGAGACCGACGGCTCGACCCTTCGAGTCGAATTAACTTCATTATCTGTTCCAACCTCGCCAGACGCTCCTCTAAATCGGAGGTTGGCAGCTCCGGAGTAGGGTGCTTCGAGTAGTATGCTTCGACTTCTTCAGCCCAGTCGAGGGCCTCCAGATGTGGCTGTTCGTAGCCCAAACTCTCAGTTACGGGCGATTCCCTGCCCGAGGACCATCCCCGGGTGAAGTGGTATCATCTTCTGTGACTACCGGTTCCGTGCTTTCTGTCGTGGTGGATGCAGGATCCTTGCTGTCCGATTCCCGAAGCTCATGTAGCCATGCTGCGGTTAACGGAGCGTATAGCTCCGTTCGAATTTTTTCCCCCACAGCGCCCTGGTGGGCCTCCCTTGTGGACTCATCTGTCCTCGTGATGGTACCCCCGTGTGATACTTCGAGGGTCTCCCGCTGCGCGGAGATTTCACTCATTTTCGCCTCTCGCTGGGCTTCACGTTTATTCTTCTTGTTCTCGACTTGCTTACGTTGCTGACAGTCTTTCCAGATATGCCCAGATTTCTTGCAATAATTGCACACTCTACTCGTGGGACCGAAGTCCCTTGATTTCGATGCTGGGGGACGCCGGTGCTCGGACGACCGGCATTTTCCAGTCCCCAGTCCGTTCTCAAAATTTATCCGCGCACACTTCCAGACGGCTTCTGCTACGTAGCCGACACCTCGTGCGTCGATTCCCTCACACAGTTGCTCTGTTATCCGTACGGTGATTTTTCCGGTCCGAGCAGCGTACGCTTTCACGCTCTCTCCCGTACCCTGCTGCAACGTGACAAGTTGGCGCTGTAGGGAGGCAGACGACTCATGTTTCCCAGAGCACGTCTCCAACCCCCACCTTGAGCCCTGAGGCATGTCAATTATGTCGCGATGCATTTTCTGCATCACTCGGCCTTTCAGTTTACAACTCCGTACCATGACGGTGGATCCTTGCCGCGCACTTTCTTTGTATGGTGGTCTCGCGGAATCCCCGTGGTCTAGATTGTTCCTATGGGGTGGCTCTGCGTCCACTATCCCGTGTCCGTTCAGTCGGTCTGGACACGTCTTGCGTGAGACTGGCTGCGACCTGCAGCGCTTCACCCCCTGTACCAGCAGTTGTCCAGCTGTGGTCGACAACTCTGGTGTGTACTGTATACCCTTTTTCTATTTTGGCGGTATGTATATATACCCTGGTTATTTAGCAGTAGCGTCCTACTTGCTCGAACAGTGCTACACGTGTTTTACGCACTCGTATCAAACTTTCATTAAGTAATGTGGGGTCACGGTTTACACCCTGCACATTACGGGATGCCTTCCAGTCCCTGACGTATTACCCTTCCTGTACCAGGCTCCCTTACTGATTCTGTTTTTTACGTCCCAATATTTGGTGACGCTCTTCGGGATCCTGCAGCGATCCCTGAAGACTTCGGTTGACTACCTTTCCGTTATCTCGCTTGGATAACGGGGAATCCACGGCGATCCGATGATCGCACCCGTGGTCCGCCCGAACACTTAGTCGACCCTGGTTCGCGGAACTTTCTTTTCTCGCTCGCACATGGAGCTACAGTTTTACCGCAATCTGCGGAGGTTGGCGCGATTGGTAATTCGTTTTTTAATTGTTTATTCCACTCTGAGCATCCCACCGCTGCCACCAATGTTATGCCGCAGAACTCAGGTAGCTAGTCTGGGTTCTGTGCGCGAGCCGTTAGCTCGGAAGGTTGGGGATGTGCTCAGTAAAGGGTTGGAACCCAAGTGAAGTACAAATGTAGTTTTATTCAATTAACAATATTTATTTAACAATTTATTCGTGTAACCAGAGGTTTACATATTTAATACGTTTGTCAAACACGTTTATCACGAGAGTTTTACAAAGGTTGCATTGCTATATTCTCTATATAACAATGCTCACCAGGAACCTTCGATTAAGGTTCTCTGGTTGCCCGAACAGAGTCCCATATTCTACTCTTCGGTAAAAGCTCTCGGTGCTTTATTATTTTATCTGTTCATGCTTGATTATTACACAGTATGGATATTAATCGATTTATGAGTTACCCATTGATACTTTTAAGCTTAGCTATTAAAGCTCTGTTTATGCTTACGTTTGTCCTTTAGAATTACCAATCGCTGGTACACTCGGTACGCTCGATACACTTGCTGGATTAACGGCAATCGGGCGTTAATCACTCGATAAGGGGTTACAATTCACCCGACCCACTTATCGAGTCCGAACTTGGCTTGAAGTGTATTACTATAGTCAACCGTAAGAATCAGGAGTTCCGAAGAGACTGATGAGTGCCTGCTTCCCATCCCTTATATATCGATGGGAGAGCAGACACGTCAGCTTAATATTGTTGAAATGTTTATCGTTTACGTTATTTTGGTAAACTAATATCTTTCCAAATCCTCGCTTCCTTGAGAGTGAAATTTGGAGTTTGTTTTTAGTTCGACATCTTTGACCAAGCAGGTGCTCTGGTACCGAGTCGCTCGGGGTTACTCAACTGCCGACGCAGCGTACGGTGAATTCCGTCGCGGCCTTGCAGCGACGCTAGCTCGTGTGCCTCGATGATTGTGCAACCGGTGTTGCTACAATAATTGGACCCTATGCTATGTTTCTACGGTTTACATTATCTTGTTTATATCTCCGATATTTGGGCAAACAAATATCGCTCTAGATTCTGTCTTCGCACAGAATTGAGAGACGCTCCGATTGCGTAATACCTGACTCGGCAATTACCGAGCCGATGCTCTAATTACCGAGTCGCGCGCGATTGCCTAAATGCTGACTTGACAGAACGGTGACCTCCGTGATTTTGTTATTATTTCGCAATGAGGTGTGTTCGTTGTGTGCCGTTGCTTACTTCGATTATTGCGCCATAGCGTTGCCGCAATAATCGGGGTGTCGAGGTACCCGGGGTACAACAAGATCAAAAAGTCTCAATTTTGCGTAAATTCGGAAGATTCATGCGTTTTAGTCCGCCAAACAAGTACTCATCGAATGCAAAGTCGTTGTATATCGAAATAGAAAATTAGCGTTTTGCTTCGGTTGTAGGTGTTCCAACTCGTAATATGAGATCAAAAAGTCATAATTTTACGTAAATATGCAATATTCATGCGTTTTAGGCCGCCAAACAAGTACCCATCAAATGCAAAGTTGCTGTATATCGAAATCGAACATTAGCGTTTTGCATCTGCTGTAGGTTCTCCGGTTCGTAATGTGAGATCAAAAAGTTTTAGTTTTACGTAAATACGCCAGGTTAATGCGTTTCGAGCCGCCAAACAAACCCCATCGAATGCAAATTCGCCTTATATCGAAATCGAACGTTACCTTTTTGCGTCTGCTGTAGGTGTTCCGGTTCGTAATATCAGATCAAAAAGTCTCAATTTTACGTAAATACGCAAGATTCATGCGTTTTAGGCCGCCAAACAAGTCCCCATCGAATGCAAAGTCGCTGTATATCGAAATCGAACATTAGCGTTTTGCGTCTGCTGTAGTTTTTCCGGTTCGTAATATGAGATCAAAAAGTTTTAGTTTTACGTAAATACGCAAGGTTAATGCGTTTTGCGCCGCCAAACAAGCCCTCATCGTATTTAAATACGCTTTATATTGTAATCGAACATTAGCGGTTTGCTTCGGCTGTAGGTGTTCCAGATAATAATATGAGATCAAAAAGCCTTAGTTTTACGTAAATACGCAAGATTGATGCGTTTCTAGCCGCCGAACTAGACCCCATCGAATTTAAATTCGCTTTATATCGAAATCGAACATAAGCGTTTTGATCCGGCTGTAGGTGTTCCAACTCGTAGTATGAGATAAAAAAGTCATAATTTTACGTAAATATGCAAGATTCATGCGTTTTAGGCCGCCAAACAAGTACCCATCAAATGCAAAGTTGCTGTATATCGAAATCGAACATTAGCGTTTTGCATCTGCTGTAGGTTCTCCGGTTCGTAATATGAGATCAAAAAGTTTTAGTTTTACGTAAATACGCCAGGTTAATGCGTTTCGAGCCGCCAAACAAGCCCCCATCGAATGCAAATTCGCCTTATATCGAAATCGAACGTTACCTTTTTGCGTCTGCTGTAGGTGTTCCGGTTCGTAATATGAGATCAAAAAGTTTTAGTGTTACGTAAATATGCCAGGTTAATGCGTTTCGAGCCGCCAAACAAGCCCCCATCGAATGCAAATTCGCCTTATATCGAAATCGAACGTTACCTTTTTGCGTCTGCTGTAGGTGTTCCGGTTCGTAATATCAGATCAAAAAGTCTCAATTTTGCGTAAATTCGCAAGATTCATGCGTTTTAGGCCGCCAAACAAGTACCCATCGAATGCAAAGTCGTTGTATATCGAAATTTAACATTAGCGTTTTGCGTCTGCTGTAGGTTTTCCGGTTCGTAATATGAGATCTAAAAGTTTTAGTTTTACGTAAATACGTAAGGTTAATGCGTTTTAAGCCGCCAAACAAGCCTCCATCGTATTTAACTTCGCTTTATATTATACTCGAACATTAACGGTTTGCTTCGGCTGTAGGTGTTCTAGATAATAATATGAGATCAAAAAGCCTTGGTTTAACGTAAATACGCAAGATTCATGCGCTTCGAGCCGCCAAACAAGGCCCTATCAAATGCAAAGTCGCTTTAGATTGAAATCGAACATTAGCGTTTTGCTTCGGCTATAGGTGTTCCACCTTGTGATATGAGATCAAAAAGCCTTAGTTTTACGTGAATACGCAAGATTGATGCATTTCGAGTTTCCGAACAACCTCTCATCGAATGCAAATTCGCCCTATATCGAAATCGAAAATTAGCGTTTTGCTTCGGCTGTAGGTGTTCCAACTCGTAATATGAGATCAAAAAGTCTTAATTTTACGTAAATACGCAAGATTCATGCGTTTTAGGCCGCCAAACAAGTACCCAACGAATGCAAAGTCGCTGTATATCGAAATCGAACATTAGCGTTTTGCGTCTGCTGTAGGTTTTCCGGTTAGTAATATGAGATCAAAAAGTTTTAGTTTTACGTAAATACGCAAGGTTAATGCGTTTTGCGCCGCCAAACAAGCCCCCATCGTATTTAAATACGCTTTATATTGTAATCGAACATTAGCGGTTTGCTTTGGCTGTAGGTGTTCCAGATAATAATATGAGATCAAAAAGCCTTAGTTTTACGTAAATACGCAAGATTGATGCGTTTCTAGCCGCCGAACTAGACCCCATTGAATTTAAATTCGCTTTATATCGAATTCGAACATAAGCGTTTTGCTCCGGCTGTAGGTGTTCCAACTCGTAATATGAGATCAAAAAGTCTTAATTTTCCGTAAATACGCAAGATTCATGCGTTTCGAGCCACTAAAGAAGCCCCCATCGATTGCAAATTCGCGTTATATCGAAATCGAACATTAATGTTTTGCTTCGGCTGTAGGTATTCCAGCTCGTAATATGAGATCAAAAAGCCTTAGTTTTACGTAAATACTTAAAATTGATGCGTTTCAAGAAGCCACACAAGTCCCCATCGAATGCAAATTCGCTTTAATCCGGAATCGAACATTAGCGTTTTGCATCTGCTGTAGGTGTTCCAGCTCGTAATATGAGATCAAAAAGCCTTAGTTTTACGTAAATACGCAGGATTCATGCGTTTTAGGGCGCCAAACAAGTCCCAGTCGAATGCAAAGTCGCTTTATATCGAAATCGAACATTAGCTTTTTGCTCCGGCTGTAGGTGTTCCAACTCGTAATATGAGATCAAAAAGTCTTAATTTTACGTAAATACGTAAGATTCATGCGTTTTAGGCCGCCAAACAAGTACCCATCGAATGCAAAGTCGCTGTATATCGAAATAGAAAATTAGCGTTTTGCTTCGGCTGTAGGTGTTCCAACTCGTAATATGAGATCAGAAAGTCTTAATTTTACGTAAATACGCAAGATTCATGCGTTTTAGGCCGCCAAACAAGTAACCATCGAATGCAAATTCGCTTTAATCCGGAATCGAACATTAGCGTTTTGCTTCGGCTATAGGTGTTCCACGTCGTAATATGAGATCAAAAAACCTTAGTTTTACGTAAATACGCAAGATTCATGAGTTTCAAGAAGCCACACAAGTCCCCATCGAATGCAAAGTCGCTTTATATCGAAACGAACATTAGAGTTTTGCTCCGGCTGTAGGTGTTTCAACTCGTAATATGAGATCAAAAAGTCTTAATTTTACGTAAATACGCAAGATTCATGCGTTTTAGGCCGCCAAACAAGTACCCATCGAATGCAAAGTCGCTGTATATCGAAATAGAACATTAGCGTTTTGCGTCTTCTGTAGGTTTTCCGGTTCGTAATATGAGATCAAAAAGTTTTAGTTTTACGTAAATACGCAAGGATAATGCGTTTCGAGCCGCCAAACAAGTACCCATCGAATGCAAACTCGTTGTATATCGAAATCGAACATTAACGTTTTGCTTCGGCTATAGGTGTTCCACGTCGTAATATGTGATCAAAAAACCTTAGTTTTACGTAAATACGCAAGATTCATGAGTTTCAAGAAGCCACACAAGTCCCCATCGAATGCAAAGTCGCTTTATATCGAAACGAACATTAGAGTTTTGCTCCGGCTGTAGGTGTTTCAACTCGTAATATGAGATCAAAAAGTCTTAATTTTACGTAAATACGCAAGATTCATGCGTTTTAGGCCGCCAAACAAGTCCCCATCGAATGCAAAGTCGCTTTATATCGAAATCGAACGTTACCTTTTTGCGTCTGCTGTAGGTGTTCCGGTTCGTAATATGAGATCAAAAAGTTTTAGTGTTACGTAAATATGCCAGGTTAATGCGTTTCGAGCCGCCAAACAAGCCCCCATCGAATGCAAATTCGCCTTATATCGAAATCGAACGTTACCTTTTTGCGTCTGCTGTAGGTGTTCCGGTTCGTAATATGAGATCAAAAAGTTTTAGTGTTACGTAAATATGCCAGGTTAATGCGTTTCGAGCCGCCAAACAAGCCCCCATCGAATGCAAATTCGCCTTATATCGAAATCGAACGTTACCTTTTTGCGTCTGCTGTAGGTGTTCCGGTTCGTAATATCAGATCAAAAAGTCTCAATTTTGCGTAAATTCGCAAGATTCATGCGTTTTAGGCCGCCAAACAAGTACCCATCGAATGCAAAGTCGTTGTATATCGAAATTTAACATTAGCGTTTTGCGTCTGCTGTAGGTTTTCCGGTTCGTAATATGAGATCTAAAAGTTTTAGTTTTACGTAAATACGTAAGGTTAATGCGTTTTAAGCCGCCAAACAAGCCTCCATCGTATTTAACTTCGCTTTATATTATACTCGAACATTAACGGTTTGCTTCGGCTGTAGGTGTTCTAGATAATAATATGAGATCAAAAAGCCTTGCTTTTACGTAAATACGCAAGATTCATGCGCTTCGAGCCGCCAAACAAGGCCCTATCAAATGCAAAGTCGCTTTAGATTGAAATCGAACATTAGCGTTTTGCTTCGGCTATAGGTGTTCCACCTTGTGATATGAGATCAAAAAGCCTTAGTTTTACGTGAATACGCAAGATTGATGCATTTCGAGTTGCCGAACAACCCCTCATCGAATGCAAATTGGCCCTATATCGAAATCGAACATTAGCGTTTTGCGTCTGCTCTAGGTTTTCCGGTACGTAATATGAGATCAAAGAGTTTTAGTTTTGCGTAAATACGCAAGATTCATGCGTTTTAGGCCGCCAAACAAGTACCCAACGAATGCAAAGTCGCTTTATATCGAAATCGAACATTACCGTTTTGCTCCGGCTGTAGGTGTTCCAACTCGTAATATGAGATCAAAAAGCCTTAGTTTTACGTAAATACGCAAGATTAATGCGTTTCGAGCCGTCGAACAAGTACCCATCGAATGCAAAGTCGTTGCATATCGAAATCGAACATTAGCGTTTTGCTTCGGCTATAGGTCTTCCACCTCGTAATATGAGATCAAAAATCCTTAGTTTTACGTAAATACGCAAGATTAATGCGTTTCGAGCCGCCGAACAAGCCCCCATCGAATGCAAATTCGCCTTATATCGAAATCGAACATTAGCGTTTTGCGTCTGCTGCAGGTGTTCCAGTTCGTAATACGAGAACAAAAAGCCTTAGTCTTACGTAAATACTCAAGATAAATGCGTTTCGAGCCGCCAAACTAGCCCTCATCGAATGCAAAGTCGTTGTATATCGAAATCGAACATTAGAGTTTTGCTGCGACTATAGGTGTTCCACCTCGTAATATGAGATCAAAAAGTCTTAATTTTACGTAAATACGGAAGATTCATGCGTTTTAGGCCGCCAAACAAGTACCCATCGAATTCAAAGTCGCTGTATATCGAAATCGAACATTAGCGTCTTGCTTCGACTGTAGGTGT
This sequence comes from Stenichneumon culpator, assembly GCA_964017025.1. Taxonomy (NCBI): domain Eukaryota; kingdom Metazoa; phylum Arthropoda; class Insecta; order Hymenoptera; family Ichneumonidae; genus Stenichneumon; species Stenichneumon culpator. The sequence continues at coordinate 8,172,096 of OZ024768.1, read as the reverse complement.
TTCACCTCGTAATAAAAGATAAAAAAACCTTAGTTTTCCATAAACACGCAAGATTCATGCGTTTCGAGCCACTAAAGAAGCCCCCATCGATTGCAAATTCGCGTTATATCGAAATCGAACATTAACGTTTTGCTTCGGCTGTAGGTGTTCCAGTTCATATTATGAGATCAAAAAGCCTTAGTTTTTCATAAACACGCAAGATTTATGCGTTTTAAGCCGCCAAACAAGTCCCCATCGAATGCAAAGTCGCTTTATACCGAAATCGAACATTAGCGTTTTGCGTCTGCTGTAGTTTTTCCGGTTCGTAATATGAGATCAAAAAGTTTTAGTTTTACGTAAATACGCAAGGTTAATGCGTTTTGCGCCGCCAAACAAGCCCCCATCGAATTTAAATTCGTTTTATATCGAAATCGAACATAAGCGTGTTGCTCCGGCTGTAGGTGTTCCAACTCGTAATATGAGATAAAAAAGTCATAATTTTACGTAAATATGCAAGATTCATGCGTTTTAGGCCGCCAAACAAGTACCCATCAAATGCAAAGTTGCTGTATATCGAAATCGAACATTAGCGTTTTGCATCTGCTGTAGGTTCTCCGGTTCGTAATATGAGATCAAAAAGTTTTAGTTTTACGTAAATACGCCAGGTTAATGCGTTTCGAGCCGCCAAACAAACCCCATCGAATGCAAATTCGCCTTATATCGAAATCGAACGTTACCTTTTTGCGTCTGCTGTAGGTGTTCCGGTTCGTAATATCAGATCAAAAAGTCTCAATTTTGCGTAAATTCGGAAGATTCATGCGTTTTAGTCCGCCAAACAAGTACTCATCGAATGCAAAGTCGTTGTATATCGAAATAGAAAATTAGCGTTTTGCTTCGGTTGTAGGTGTTCCAACTCGTAATATGAGATCAAAAAGTCTTAATTTTACGTAAATACGCAAGATTCATGCGTTTTAGGCCGCCAAACAAGTACCCATCGAATGCAAAGTCGCTGTATATCGAAATAGAACATTAGCGTTTTGCGTCTTCTGTATGTTTTCCGGTTCGTAATATGAGATCAAAAAGTTTTAGTTTTACGTAAATACGCAAGATTGATGCGTTTCTAGCCGCCGAACTAGACCCCATCGAATTTAAATTCGCTTTATATCGAAACCGAACACAAGCGTTTTGCTCCGGCTGTAGGTGTTCCAACTCGTAATATGAGATCAAAAAGCCTTAGTTTTACGTAAATACGCAAGATTAATGCGTTTCGAGCCGCCGAACAAGTACCCATCGAATGCAAAGTCGTTGCATATCGAAATCGAACATTAGCGTTTTGCATCTGCTGTAGGTTCTCCGGTTCGTAATATGAGATCAAAAAGTTTTAGTTTTACGTAAATACGCCAGGTTAATGCGTTTCGAGCCGCCAAACAAGCCCCCATCGAATGCAAATTCGCCTTATATCGAAATCGAACGTTACCTTTTTGCGTCTGCTGTAGGTGTTCCGGTTCGTAATATGAGATCAAAAAGTTTTAGTGTTACGTAAATATGCCAGGTTAATGCGTTTCGAGCCGCCAAACAAGCCCCCATCGAATGCAAATTCGCCTTATATCGAAATCGAACGTTACCTTTTTGCGTCTGCTGTAGGTGTTCCGGTTCGTAATATCAGATCAAAAAGTCTCAATTTTGCGTAAATTCGCAAGATTCATGCGTTTTAGGCCGCCAAACAAGTACCCATCGAATGCAAAGTCGTTGTATATCGAAATTTAACATTAGCGTTTTGCGTCTGCTGTAGGTTTTCCGGTTCGTAATATGAGATCTAAAAGTTTTAGTTTTACGTAAATACGTAAGGTTAATGCGTTTTAAGCCGCCAAACAAGCCTCCATCGTATTTAACTTCGCTTTATATTATACTCGAACATTAACGGTTTGCTTCGGCTGTAGGTGTTCTAGATAATAATATGAGATCAAAAAGCCTTGCTTTTACGTAAATACGCAAGATTCATGCGCTTCGAGCCGCCAAACAAGGCCCTATCAAATGCAAAGTCGCTTTAGATTGAAATCGAACATTAGCGTTTTGCTTCGGCTATAGGTGTTCCACCTTGTGATATGAGATCAAAAAGCCTTAGTTTTACGTGAATACGCAAGATTGATGCATTTCGAGTTGCCGAACAACCCCTCATCGAATGCAAATTGGCCCTATATCGAAATCGAACATTAGCGTTTTGCGTCTGCTCTAGGTTTTCCGGTACGTAATATGAGATCAAAGAGTTTTAGTTTTGCGTAAATACGCAAGATTCATGCGTTTTAGGCCGCCAAACAAGTACCCAACGAATGCAAAGTCGCTTTATATCGAAATCGAACATTACCGTTTTGCTCCGGCTGTAGGTGTTCCAACTCGTAATATGAGATCAAAAAGCCTTAGTTTTACGTAAATACGCAAGATTAATGCGTTTCGAGCCGTCGAACAAGTACCCATCGAATGCAAAGTCGTTGCATATCGAAATCGAACATTAGCGTTTTGCTTCGGCTATAGGTCTTCCACCTCGTAATATGAGATCAAAAATCCTTAGTTTTACGTAAATACGCAAGATTAATGCGTTTCGAGCCGCCGAACAAGCCCCCATCGAATGCAAATTCGCCTTATATCGAAATCGAACATTAGCGTTTTGCGTCTGCTGCAGGTGTTCCAGTTCGTAATACGAGAACAAAAAGCCTTAGTCTTACGTAAATACTCAAGATAAATGCGTTTCGAGCCGCCAAACTAGCCCTCATCGAATGCAAAGTCGTTGTATATCGAAATCGAACATTAGAGTTTTGCTGCGACTATAGGTGTTCCACCTCGTAATATGAGATCAAAAAGTCTTAATTTTACGTAAATACGGAAGATTCATGCGTTTTAGGCCGCCAAACAAGTACCCATCGAATTCAAAGTCGCTGTATATCGAAATCGAACATTAGCGTCTTGCTTCGACTGTAGGTGTTTCACCTCGTAATAAAAGATAAAAAAACCTTAGTTTTCCATAAACACGCAAGATTCATGCGTTTCGAGCCACTAAAGAAGCCCCCATCGATTGCAAATTCGCGTTATATCGAAATCGAACATTAACGTTTTGCTTCGGCTGTAGGTGTTCCAGTTCATATTATGAGATCAAAAAGCCTTAGTTTTTCATAAACACGCAAGATTTATGCGTTTTAAGCCGCCAAACAAGTCCCCATCGAATGCAAAGTCGCTTTATACCGAAATCGAACATTAGCGTTTTGCGTCTGCTGTAGTTTTTCCGGTTCGTAATATGAGATCAAAAAGTTTTAGTTTTACGTAAATACGCAAGGTTAATGCGTTTTGCGCCGCCAAACAAGCCCCCATCGAATTTAAATTCGTTTTATATCGAAATCGAACATAAGCGTGTTGCTCCGGCTGTAGGTGTTCCAACTCGTAATATGAGATAAAAAAGTCATAATTTTACGTAAATATGCAAGATTCATGCGTTTTAGGCCGCCAAACAAGTACCCATCAAATGCAAAGTTGCTGTATATCGAAATCGAACATTAGCGTTTTGCATCTGCTGTAGGTTCTCCGGTTCGTAATATGAGATCAAAAAGTTTTAGTTTTACGTAAATACGCCAGGTTAATGCGTTTCGAGCCGCCAAACAAACCCCATCGAATGCAAATTCGCCTTATATCGAAATCGAACGTTACCTTTTTGCGTCTGCTGTAGGTGTTCCGGTTCGTAATATCAGATCAAAAAGTCTCAATTTTGCGTAAATTCGGAAGATTCATGCGTTTTAGTCCGCCAAACAAGTACTCATCGAATGCAAAGTCGTTGTATATCGAAATAGAAAATTAGCGTTTTGCTTCGGTTGTAGGTGTTCCAACTCGTAATATGAGATCAAAAAGTCTTAATTTTACGTAAATACGCAAGATTCATGCGTTTTAGGCCGCCAAACAAGTACCCATCGAATGCAAAGTCGCTGTATATCGAAATAGAACATTAGCGTTTTGCGTCTTCTGTATGTTTTCCGGTTCGTAATATGAGATCAAAAAGTTTTAGTTTTACGTAAATACGCAAGGATAATGCGTTTCGAGCCGCCAAACAAGTACCCATCGAATGCAAACTCGTTGTATATCGAAATCGAACATTAACGTTTTGCTTCGGCTATAGGTGTTCCACGTCGTAATATGAGATCAAAAAACCTTAGTTTTACGTAAATACGCAAGATTCATGAGTTTCAAGAAGCCACACAAGTCCCCATCGAATGCAAAGTCGCTTTATATCGAAACGAACATTAGAGTTTTGCTCCGGCTGTATGTGTTTTAACTCGTAATATGAGATCAAAAAGTCTTAATTTTACGTAAATACGCAAGATTCATGCGTTTTAGGCCGCCAAACAAGTACCCATCGAATGCAAAGTCGCTGTATATCGAAATAGAACATTAGCGTTTTGCGTCTTCTGTAGGTTTTCCGGTTCGTAATATGAGATCAAAAAGTTTTAGTTTTACGTAAATACGCAAGGATAATGCGTTTCGAGCCGCCAAACAAGTACCCATCGAATGCAAAGTCGTTGTATATCGAAATAGAAAATTAGCGTTTTGCTTCGGTTGTAGGTGTTCCAACTCGTAATATGAGATCAAAAAGTCATAATTTTACGTAAATATGCAATATTCATGCGTTTTAGGCCGCCAAACAAGTACCCATCAAATGCAAAGTTGCTGTATATCGAAATCGAACATTAGCGTTTTGCATCTGCTGTAGGTTCTCCGGTTCGTAATGTGAGATCAAAAAGTTTTAGTTTTACGTAAATACGCCAGGTTAATGCGTTTCGAGCCGCCAAACAAACCCCATCGAATGCAAATTCGCCTTATATCGAAATCGAACGTTACCTTTTTGCGTCTGCTGTAGGTTGTAACAGGAGCAAGCTTCCGTACAGTATTTTCTCCGAGTTCGTGCACTTCCTGTAGAGGAATGGGCGCTCACACGGAGGGATTCGTGTGCTCGAGTGTCCAGGAATTATGGGTTGGCGTATCAGAGACGGTTGTTATGTGGAAATAATGGTTTTATTTGTAATCGGATACGTTTTCAAGTATTTACAACTCTTTCCCTCTCTTAAACTGCTTCTTTTTATTTATTCTTTGTGCAATAATTTCTTACTTGTTACCTAATTTTATGGACAAAATGCTTATTCTTATGTTCTTATCATGTTTCCCCTTTTACTGGCGCCTTTATTGCTTGAGGTTGTGAGTATTATCGCTCTGCATTATTATCGCGCGTTGACCGTTTTCCGGTTAAATTACCGCCGTCACATGCGAACGCCCGATGATTTCGGTTCGGCGGCTCGATAGCTCGTGTTCCCAAGATGGCCGCCGCTCGCGGCTGGCCGCGCTGTGACGTCACGGGGCCGCGTCGGCAGTGACAGCTCGCTCACCTCGCGACTTGCAATTGGTGTTTATTTATTTACTAGCCGATTTTACCTGGATTTGCCGACATAGGTAAATGCAGGGGACGTGAATGAAGCCCTGTGGGTGGTTTTTTCGGGTCCTCGGCGTTGTAAATTTTGCTCACCCGTCACTTCGGCTTTTCTGACCGGTCACTTTGGTCACCTTACCGCTTCGCGCCAATCGTTGCACCGATGTATAATTTCGAGCTTGGCACGCACTTTCGACGTGTCCTGAACTTTGCGGGTCCGTGTCACAATTTTGTAACGAGTTCTCGGCACTAATATTACTAGTCCTGCGTGGCTAATTTTTGTAAGTCCACTTTCACACTTTTTCTGAGCCCGAGATTAGCCCGGAGACGTACCAGTCCGGTTTCGGTACGAATTTCGTAAGTTCACTCGGCACAAAATTTTTATAAGTCCGAATCTTTTTATAAGTCCGATTTTTGCACGAATCTTATAAGTCCCATTCTTGCCCGAATTTTATAAGTCCAATTCAGCACCGGAATTTATAAGTCCGAATCTGCACAGAATTTTATAAGTCCACTTCGGCACAGAATTTTATAAGTCCAGCTTGGCCCCAATTTTATAAGTCCGATTCGGTACAGAATTTTGTAAGTCCACCGTTGCACAAAATTTTATAAGTTCTTTTTGGCACTGTTTCACTTTAGTCACTTTTATTCCCGTTTCGCACTTTTACTTTTTACTTTTCACTTTTCACTATAAGTCCTTGAAGAGCTGGTGTAGACCCGGTGAGATGATTAACTGATTTCCGGTCGATTTCGTGCCTTTTTATATGCTAATTTTTGCCTCCCACTCGCGAAAATTGCATCTTTTTGGCGGACTCGCGCACGCGTATTTCGTTCTTGGTGTTTAATTTTTCTATTGGTCCTTCAAGGTTCTTCTCCCTTGTTCTCCAATTACCGGTGGGTTCTCCAGTGACGTCATTGCCCTTCTCGGCTTATCTCTAATCGGATGCCTTTCTTGGTAGCGGTGGCGTCATTTTTGTCCAATCGTTTGTTCTCTTTTTCCCTCGCTTTTTCGCTCCTGTTGGCCTTGATCGATATGGCCTCTCGTTTCCTTTCCGCGGCGCTGTGTGGCGCTTGCGGAGTGTGCTTGTGTTCTCCGGGTGTGCGTGGCTTCCCTATCGCTCGGGTCCTTCTGGATCCTGCCCGATGGCGCCACTTGGCCTCTTTGCGTGCCTCTGCGTGGCCGCTGCCGTGCGCTCGATCTTACCGGCTGCCTCGCCTCGGCGGCGTGCGCGGGGTTGGACGGGGGGGGGGGGGGACGTTGCACGATATAAAGCGTATTTGCATTCGATGGGGGCTCGTTTGGCAGCACGTAACGCATGAATCTTGCGTTTTCTCGTAAAACCAAGGCTTTTTGTTCTTATATTACGAGCTGGAACGCCTAAAACCGAAGCGAAACGCTAATGTTCGATTTCGATATAAAGCAAATTTGCATTCGATGAGGGCTCGTTTGCCATCTCGAAACGCATGAATCTTGCTTGTTTAGGTAAAACTAAGGCATTTTTATATCATATTACGAGATGGAAAACCTACAACAGAAGCAATACGCAAATGTTCGATTTCGATATAATGCGAATTTGCATTCGATGGGGGATCGTTTCGCATCTCGAAACGCATAAATCTTGCTTGTTTACGTAAAACCAAAGCTTTTTGATATCATATTACGAGCTGAAACACCTACAACCGAAGCAAAACGCTAATGTTCGATTTCGACCTAAAGCGAATTTGCATTCGATGAGGGGTTGTTTGGCGGCCCAAAACGCATAAATCTTGCGTGTTTACGTGGAACTATGACTTTCTGATCTTATATTACGAGCTGGAACACCTACAACCGAAGAAAAACTCTAATGATTGATTTCGATATAAAGCGAATTTGCATTCGATGGGGGATCGTTTGGCATCTCGAAACGCATAAATCTTGCTTGTTTACGTAAAACCAAAGCTTTTTGATATCATATTACGAGCTGAAACACCTACAACCGAAGCAAAACGCAAATGTTCGATTTCGATCTAAAGCGAATTTGCATTCGATGGGGGCTTGTTTGGCGGCCCAAAACGCATGAATCTTGCGTATTTACGTAAAATTAAGGCTTTTTGATCTCATATTACGAGCTGAAACACCTACAGTCGAAGGAAACCGCTAATGTTCAATTTCGATCTAAAGCGAATTTGCATTCGATGGGGGTTTGTTTGGCGGCCCAAAACGCATAAATCTTGCGTGTTTACGTAAAATTAAGGCTTTTTGATCTCATATTACGAGCTGAAACACCTACAGTCGAAGGAAACCGCTAATGTTCAATTTCGATCTAAAGCGAATTTGCATTCGATGGGGGTTTGTTTGGCGGCCCAAAACGCATAAATCTTGCGTGTTTACGTGAAACTAAGACTTTCTGATCTTATATTACGAGCTGGAACGCCTACAGCCGAAGCAATACCTAAATGTTTGATTTCGATATAAAGCGAATTTGCATTCGTTGGGGGCTTGTTTGGCAGCTCGAAACGCATGAATCTTGCCTATTCTCGTGAATCTAAGGCTTTTTGATCTTACATTACAAGCTGGAACACCTACAACCGAATAAAAACCCTAATGTTCGATTTCGATATAAAGCGAATTTGCATTCGTTGGGGGCTTGTTTGGCAGCTCGAAACGCATGAATCTTGCCTATTCTCGTGAATCTAAGGCTTTTTGATCTTACATTACAAGCTGGAACACCTACAACCGAAGACAAACTCTAATGTTCGATTTCGATATAAAGCGAATTTGCATTCTATGGGGGCTTGTTTGGCGGCCCAAAACGCATGAATCTTGCGTGTTTACGTAAAACTAAGACTTCCGTAAAATTGAGGCCGTTTGATCTCATATTAAGAACTGAAACACCTACAAGCGAAGCAAAACGGTAATGGTCGATTTCGATATAAAGTCAATTTGCATTCGATGGGGGCTTGTTTGGCGGCTCGAAACGCATGAATCTTGCTTATTTACGTGAAATTAAGGCTTTTTGATTTCATATTACGAGTTGGAACACTTACAACCAAAGCAATACGCAAATGTTCGATTTCGATCTAAAGCGAATTTGCATTTGATGGGGGCTCGTTTGCCATCTCGAAACGCATGAATCTTGCTTGTTTAGGTAAAACTAAGGCATTTTTATATCATATTACGAGATGGAAAACCTACAACAGAAGCAATACGCAAATGTTCGATTTCGATATAATGCGAATTTGCATTCGATGGGGGATCGTTTCGCATCTCGAAACGCATAAATCTTGCTTGTTTACGTAAAACCAAAGCTTTTTGATATCATATTACGAGCTGAAACACCTACAACCGAAGCAAAACGCTAATGTTCGATTTCGACCTAAAGCGAATTTGCATTCGATGAGGGGTTGTTTGGCGGCCCAAAACGCATAAATCTTGCGTGTTTACGTGGAACTATGACTTTCTGATCTTATATTACGAGCTGGAACACCTACAACCGAAGAAAAACTCTAATGATTGATTTCGATATAAAGCGAATTTGCATTCGATGGGGGATCGTTTGGCATCTCGAAACGCATAAATCTTGCTTGTTTACGTAAAACCAAAGCTTTTTGATATCATATTACGAGCTGAAACACCTACAACCGAAGCAAAACGCAAATGTTCGATTTCGATCTAAAGCGAATTTGCATTCGATGGGGGCTTGTTTGGCGGCCCAAAACGCATGAATCTTGCGTATTTACGTAAAATTAAGGCTTTTTGATCTCATATTACGAGCTGAAACACCTACAGTCGAAGGAAACCGCTAATGTTCAATTTCGATCTAAAGCGAATTTGCATTCGATGGGGGTTTGTTTGGCGGCCCAAAACGCATAAATCTTGCGTGTTTACGTAAAATTAAGACTTTCTGATCTTATATTACGAGCTGGAACGCCTACAGCCGAAGCAATACCTAAATGTTTGATTTCGATATAAAGCGAATTTGCATTCGTTGGGGGCTTGTTTGGCAGCTCGAAACGCATGAATCTTGCCTATTCTCGTGAATCTAAGGCTTTTTGATCTTACATTACAAGCTGGAACACCTACAACCGAATAAAAACCCTAATGTTCGATTTCGATATAAAGCGAATTTGCATTCGTTGGGGGCTTGTTTGGCAGCTCGAAACGCATGAATCTTGCCTATTCTCGTGAATCTAAGGCTTTTTGATCTTACATTACAAGCTGGAACACCTACAACCGAAGACAAACTCTAATGTTCGATTTCGATATAAAGCGAATTTGCATTCTATGGGGGCTTGTTTGGCGGCCCAAAACGCATGAATCTTGCTTATTTACGTGAAATTAAGGCTTTTTGATCTCATATTACGAGCTGAAACACCTACAGTCGAAGCAAACCGCTAATGTTCAATTTCGATCTAAAGCGTATTTGCATTCGATGGGGGCTTGTTCGGTGGCCCAAAACGCATGAATCTTGCGTATTTACGTAAAACTAAGGGTTTTTGATCTTATATTCCGAGCTGGTACGCCTACAGCCGAAGCAATACCTAAATGTTTGATTTCGATATAAAGCGTATTTGCATTCGATGGGGGCTCGTTTGGCAGCACGTAACGCATGAATATTGCGTTTTCTCGTAAAACCAAGGCTTTTTGTTCTTATATTACGAGCTGGAACGCCTACAACCGAAGCGAAACGCTAATGTTCGATTTCGATATAAAGCAAATTTGCATTCGATGAGGGCTCGTTTGCCATCTCGAAACGCATGAATCTTGCTTGTTTAGGTAAAACTAAGGCATTTTTATATCATATTACGAGATGGAAAACCTACAACAGAAGCAATACGCAAATGTTCGATTTCGATATAATGCGAATTTGCATTCGATGGGGGATCGTTTCGCATCTCGAAACGCATAAATCTTGCTTGTTTACGTAAAACCAAAGCTTTTTGATATCATATTACGAGCTGAAACACCTACAACCGAAGCAAAACGCTAATGTTCGATTTCGACCTAAAGCGAATTTGCATTCGATGGGGGGTTGTTTGGCGGCCCAAAACGCATAAATCTTGCGTGTTTACGTGGAACTATGACTTTCTGATCTTATATTACGAGCTGGAACACCTACAACCGAAGAAAAACTCTAATGATTGATTTCGATATAAAGCGAATTTGCATTCGATGGGGGATCGTTTGGTATCTCGAAACGCATAAATCTTGCTTGTTTACGTAAAACCAAAGCTTTTTGATATCATATTACGAGCTGAAACACCTACAACCGAAGCAAAACGCTAATGTTCAATTTCGATCTAAAGCGTATTTGCATTCGATGGGGGCTTGTTCGGTGGCCCAAAACGCATGAATCTTGCGTATTTACGTAAAACTAAGGGTTTTTGATCTTATATTCCGAGCTGGTACGCCTACAGCCGAAGCAATACCGAAATGTTTGATTTCGATATAAAGCGTATTTGCATTCGATGGGGGTTGGTTTGGCAGCACGTAACGCATGAATCTTGCGTTTTCTCGTAAAACCAAGGCTTTTTGTTCTTATATTACGAGCTGGAACGCCTACAACCGAAGCGAAACGCTAATGTTCGATTTCGATATAAAGCAAATTTGCATTCGATGAGGGCTCGTTTGGCATCTCGAAACGCATGAATCTTGCTTGTTTAGGTAAAACTAAGGCATTTTTATATCATATTACGAGATGGAATACCTACAACAGAAGCAATACGCAAATGTTCGATTTCGATATAATGCGAATTTGCATTCGATGGGGGATCGTTTGGCATCTCGAAACGCATAAATCTTGCTTGTTTACGTAAAACCAAAGCTTTTTGATATCATATTACGAGCTGAAACACCTACAACCGAAGCAAAACGCTAATGTTCAATTTCGATCTAAAGCGTATTTGCATTCGATGGGGGCTTGTTCGGTGGCCCAAAACGCATGAATCTTGCGTATTTACGTAAAACTAAGGGTTTTTGATCTTATATTCCGAGCTGGTACGCCTACAGCCGAAGCAATACCTAAATGTTTGATTTCGATATAAAGCGAATTTGCATTCGTTGGGGGCTTGTTTGGCAGCTCGAAACGCATAAATCTTGCGTGTTTACGTGGAACTATGACTTTCTGATCTTATATTACGAGCTGGAACACCTACAACCGAAGAAAAACTCTAATGTTCGATTTCGATATAAAGCGAATTTCCATTCGATAGGGGCTCGTTTGGCGGCCCAAAACGCACGAATCTTGCGTATTTACGTAAAATAAAGGCTTTTTGATATCATATTACAAGCTGGAACACCTAGAACCGAAGCAATACGCAAATGTTCGATTTCGATATAATGCGGATTTGCATCCGATGGGGGCTTGTTTGGGGGCTCGAAACGCATGAATCTTGCGTATTTACGTAAAATTAAGGCTTTTTGATTTCATATTACGAGTTAGAATACTTACAACCAAAGCAAGACGCAAATGTTCGATTTCGATCTAAAGCGAATTTGCATTAGTTGGGGGCTTGTTTGGCAGCTCGAAACGCATGAATCTTGCCTATTCTCGTGAATCTAAGGCTTTTTGATCTTACATTACAAGCTGGAACACCTACAACCGAAGACAAACTCTAATGTTCGATTTCGATATAAAGCGAATTTGCACTCGATGGGGGCTTGTTTGGCGGCCCAAAACGCATGAATCTTGCTTATTTACGTAAACTAAGACTTCCGTAAAATTAAGGCCTTTTGATCTCATATTAAGAACTGAAACACCTACAAGCGAAGCAAAACGCTAATGGTCGATTTCGATATAAAGTCAATTTGCATTCGATGGGGGCTTGTTTGGCGGCTCGAAACGCATGAATCTTGCTTATTTACGTGAAATTAAGGCTTTTTGATTTCATATTACGAGTTGGAACACTTACAACCAAAGCAAGACGCAAATGTTCGATTTCGATCTAAAGCGAATTTGCATTCGATGGGGGCTTGTTTGGCGGCCCAAAACGCATAAATCTTGCGTGTTTACGTGAAACTAAGATTTCCTGATCTTATATTACGAGCTGGAACGCCTGCAGCCGAAGCAATACGCAAATATTCGATTTCGATATAATGCGAATTCGCATTCGATGGGAGCTTGTTTGGCGGCCCAAAACGCATGAATCTTGCGTATTCTCGTAAAACTAAGGCTTTTTTGATCTGATATTACGAGCTGAAACACCTACAGCCGAAGCAATACGCAAATGTTCGATTTCGATAAAATGCGGATTTGCATCCGATGGGGGCTTGTTTGGCGGCCCAAAGCGCATAAATCTTGCGTGTTTACGTGAAACTAAGACTTTCTGATCTTATATTTCGAGCTTGAACGCCTACAGCCGAAGAAATACGCAAATATTCGATTTCGATATAATGCGAATTTGCATTCGATGGGGGCTTGTGTGGCGGCCCAAAACGCATCAATCTTGCGTTTTCTCGTAAAACCAAGGCTTTTTGTTCTTATATTACGAGCTGGAACGCCTACAACCGAAGCGAAACGCTAATGTTCGATTTCGATATAAAGCAAATTTGCATTCGATGAGGGCTCGTTTGGCATCTCGAAACGCATGAATCTTGCGTATTCACATAAAATTAAAGCTTTTCGATCTCATATTACGAGCTGAAACATTTACAACCGAAGCAAAACGCTAATGTTCGATTTCGATATAAAGCGAATTTGCATTCGTTGGGGGCTTGTTTGGCATCTTGAAACGCATGAATCTCGCGTATTCTCGTAAATCTAAGGCTTTTCGATCTGATATTACGAGCTGAAACACCTACAGTCGAAGAAAAACGCTAATTTTCGGTTTCGATATAATGCGGATTTGCATCCGATGGGGGCTTGTTTGGCGGCCGAAAACGCATGAATCCTGCTTATTTACGTAAAATAAAGGCTTTACGATCTCATATTACGAACTGAAACACCTACTGTCGAAGCAAACCGCTAATGTTCGATTTCGATCTAAAGCGAATGTGCATTCGATGGGGGCGTGTTTGGCGGCTCGAAACGCATGAATCTTGCGTATTTACGTAAAATTAAGGCTTTTTGATTTCATTTTACGAGTTGGAACACTTACAACCAAAGCAATACGCAAATGTTCGATTTCGATCTAAAGCGAATTTGCATTTGATGAGGGCTTGTTTGGCGGCCCAAAACGCATAAATCTTGCGTGTTTACGTTAAACTAAGACTTTCTGATCTTATATTATGAGCTGGAACGCGTACAGCCGAAGCAATACGCAAATATTCGATTTCGATATAATGCGAATTTGCATTCGATGGGGGCTTGTTTGGCGGCCCAAAACGCATGAATCTTGCGTATTTAAGTAAAATTAAGGCTTTTTGATCTCATATTACGAGCTGAAATACCTACAGTCGAAGCAAACCGCTAATGTTCAATTTCGATCTAAAGCGTATTTGCATTCGATGGGGGCTTGTTCGGTGGCCCAAAACACATGAATCTTGCGTATTTACGTAAAACTAAGGGTTTTTGATCTTATATTCCGAGCTGGAACGCCTACAGCCGAAGCAATACGCAAATATTCGATTTCGATATAATGCGAATTTGCATTCGATGGGGGCTTGTGTGGCGGCCCAAAACGCATGAATCTTGCGTTTTCTCGTAAAACTAAGGCTTTTTGTTCTTATATTACGAGCTGGAACGCTTACAACCGAAGCGAAACGCCAAGGTTCGATTTCGATATAAAGCGAATTTGCATTCGACGAGGGCTCGTTTGGCATCTCGTAACGCATAAATCTTGCTTGTTTACGTAAAACTAGGGCTTTTTGATATCATATTACGAGCTGAAACACCTACAACCGAGGCAAAACGCTAATGTTCGATTTCGATATAAAGCGAATTTGCATTCGTTGGGGGCTTGTTTGGCAGCTCGAAACGCATGAATCTTGCGTATTCTCGTGAAACTAAGGCTTTTTGATCTTACATTACAAGCTGGAACACCTACAACCGAAGAAAAACTCTAATGTTCGATTTCGATATAAAGCGAATTTGCATTCGTTAGGGGCTTGTTTGGCAGCTCGAAACGCATGAATCTTGCGTATTCTCGTAAAACTAAGGCTTTTTGTTCTTATATTACGAGCTGGAACGCTTACAACCGAAGCGAAACGCCAAGGTTCGATTTCGATATAAAGCGAATTTGCATTCGACGAGGGCTCGTTTGGCATCTCGTAACGCATAAATCTTGCTTGTTTACGTAAAACTAGGGCTTTTTGATATCATATTACGAGCTGAAACACCTACAACCGAAGCAAAACGCTAATGTTCGATTTCGATATAAAGCGAATTTGCATTCGTTGGGGGCTTGTTTGGCAGCTCGAAACGCATGAATCTTGCGTATTCTCGTGAAACTAAGGCTTTCGATCTTACATTACAAGCTGGAACACCTACAACCGAAGAAAAACTCTAATGTTCGATTTCGATATAAAGCGAATTTGCATTCGATGAGGGCTCGTTTGGCATCTCGTAACGCATAAATCTTGCTTGTTTACGTAAAACTAAGGCTTTTTGATATGATATTACGAGCTGAAACACCTACAACCAAAGCAAAACGCTAATGTTCGATTTCGATATAAAGCGAATTTGCATTCGTTCGGGGCTTGTTTGGCGGCTCGAAACGCATGAATCTTGCGTATTTACGTGAAATTAAGGCTTTTTGATTTCATATTACGAGTTAGAATACTTATAACCAAAGCAAAACGCAAATGTTCGATTTCGATCTAAAGCGAATTTGCATTCGATGGGGGCTTGTTTGGCGGCCCAAAGCGCATAAATCTTGCGTGTTTACGTGAAACTAAGACTTTCTGATCTTATATTTCGAGCTGGAACGCCTACAGCCGAAGAAATACGCAAATATTCGATTTCGATATAATGCGAATTTGCATTCGATGGGGGCTTGTTTGGCGGCCCAAAACGCATGAATCTTGCGTATTTACGTAAAATTAAGGCTTTTTTATCTCATATTACGAGCTGAAACACCTACAGTCGAAGCAAACCGCTAATCTTCAATTTCGATCTAAAGCGTATTTGCATTCGATGGGGGCTTGTTCGGTGGCCCAAAACACATGAATCTTGCGTATTTACGTAAAACTAAGGGTTTTTGATCTTATATTCCGAGCTGGAACGCCTACAGCCGAAGCAATACGCAAATATTCGATTTCGATATAATGCGAATTTGCATTCGATGGGGGCTTGTGTGGCGGCCCAAAACGCATGAATCTTGCGTTTTCTCGTAAAACTAAGGCTTTTTGTTCTTATATTACGAGCTGGAACGCTTACAACCGAAGCGAAACGCCAAGGTTCGATTTCGATATAAAGCGAATTTGCATTCGACGAGGGCTCGTTTGGCATCTCGTAACGCATAAATCTTGCTTGTTTACGTAAAACTAGGGCTTTTTGATATCATATTACGAGCTGAAACACCTACAACCGAAGCAAAACGCTAATGTTCGATTTCGATATAAAGCGAATTTGCATTCGTTGGGGGCTTGTTTGGCAGCTCGAAACGCATGAATCTTGCGTATTCTCGTGAAACTAAGGCTTTTTGATCGTACATTACAAACTGGAACACCTACAACCGAAGAAAAACTCTAATGTTCGATTTCGATATAAAGCGAATTTGCATTCGATGAGGGCTCGTTTGGCATCTCGTAACGCATAAATCTTGCTTGTTTACGTAAAACTAAGGCTTTTTGATATGATATTACGAGCTGAAACACCTACAACCAAAGCAAAACGCTAATGTTCGATTTCGATATAAAGCGAATTTGCATTCGTTCGGGGCTTGTTTGGCAGCTCGAAACGCATGAATCTTGCGTATTCTCGTGAAACTAAGGCTTTTTGATCTTACATTACAAGCTGGAACACCTACAACCGAAGAAAAACTCTAATGTTCGATTTCGATATAAAGCGAATTTGCATTCAATGGGGACTCGTTTGGCGGCCCAAAGCGCATAAATCTTGCGTGTTTACGTGAAATTAAGACTTTCTGATCTTATATTACGAGCTGGAACACCTACAACCGAAGAAAAACTCTAATGTTCGATTTCGATATAAAGCGAATTTGCATTCGTTGGGGGCTTGTTTGGCAGCTCGAAACGCACGAATCTTGCGTATTCTCGTAAAACTAAGGCTTTTTTGA
The DNA here is from genome assembly GCA_964017025.1 of Stenichneumon culpator. Classification (NCBI taxonomy): domain Eukaryota; kingdom Metazoa; phylum Arthropoda; class Insecta; order Hymenoptera; family Ichneumonidae; genus Stenichneumon; species Stenichneumon culpator. The sequence continues at coordinate 8,155,499 of OZ024768.1, read as the reverse complement.
TCTGATCTTACGAGCTGAAACACCTACAGCCGAAGCAATACGCAAATGTTCGATTTCGATATAAAGCGTATTTGCACTCGATAAGGGCTCCTTTGGCATCTTGAAACGCATGAATCTCGCGTATTCTCGTAAATCTAAGGCTTTTTGATCTGATATTACGAGCTGAAACACCTACAGTCGAAGAAAAACGCTAATTTTCGGTTTCGATATAATGCGGATTTGCATCCGATGGGGGCTTGTTTGGCGGCCGAAAACGCATGAATCCTGCGTATTTACGTAAAATAAAGGCTTTACGATCTCATATTACGAACTGAAACACCTACTGTCGAAGCAAACCGCTAATGTTCGATTTCGATCTAAAGCGAATGTGCATTCGATGGGGGCGAGTTTGGCGGCTCGAAACGCATGAATCTTGCGTATTTACGTAAAATTAAGGCTTTTTGATTTCATATTACGAGTTGGAACACTTACAACCAAAGCAATACGCAAATGTTCGATTTCGATCTAAAGCGAATTTGCATTCGATGGGGGCTTGTTTGGCGGCCCAAAACGCATAAATCTTGCGTGTTTACGTTAAACTAAGACTTTCTGATCTTATATTATGAGCTGGAACGCGTACAGCCGAAGCAATACGCAAATATTCGATTTCGATATAATGCGAATTTGCATTCGATGGGGGCTTGTTTGGCGGCCCAAAACGCATGAATCTTGCGTATTTACGTAAAATTAAGGCTTTTTGATCTCATATTACGAGCTGAAACACCTACAGTCGAAGCAAACCGCTAATGTTCAATTTCGATCTAAAGCGTATTTGCATTCGATGGGGGCTTGTTCGGTGGCCCAAAACGCATGAATCTTGCGTATTCACGTAAAACTAAGGGTTTTTGATCTTATATTCCGAGCTGGTACGCCTACAGCCGAAGCAATGCCTAAATGTTTGATTTCGATATAAAGCGTATTTGCATTCGATGGGGGCTCGTTTGGCAGCTCGTAACGCATGAATCTTGCGTTTTCTCGTAAAACTAAGGCTTTTTGTTCTTATATTACAAGCTGGAACGCCTACAACCGAAGCGAAACGCAAATGTTCGATTTCGATATAATGCAAATTTGCATTCGATGGGGGATTGTTTGGCATCTCGAAACGCTTAAATCTTGCTTGTTCACGTAAAACTAAGACTTTCTGATCTTATATTACGAGCTGGAACACCTACAACCGAAGAAAAACTCTAATGTACGATTTCGATATAAAGCGAATTTGCATTCAATGGGGACTCGTTTGGCGGCCCAAAACGCATGAATCTTGCGTATTTACGTAAAATAAAGACTTTTTGATCTTATATTACGAGCTGGAACGCCTACAGCCGAAGCAATACGCAAATGTTCGATTTCGATATAAAGTGAATTTGCACTCGATGGGGGCTCGTTTGGCATCTTGAAACGCATGAATCTTGCGTATTCTCGTAAAACTAAGGCTTTTTGATCTCATATTACGAGCTGAAACACCTACAGTCGAAGGAAACCATTAATGTTCAATTTCGATCTAAAGCGAATTTGCATTCGATGGGGGTTTGTTTGGCAGCCCAAAACGCATAAATCTTGCGTGTTTACGTGAAACTAAGACTTTCTGATCTTATATTACGAGCTGGAACGCCTACAGCCGAAGCAATACGCAAATATTCGATTTCGATATAATGCGAATTTGCATTCGATGGGGGCTTGTGTGGGGGCCCAAAACGCATGAATCTTGTGTTTTCTCGTAAAATTAAGGCTTTTTGTTCTTATATTACGAGCTGGAACGCTTACAACCGAAGCGAAACGCCAATGTTCGATTTCGATATAAAGCGAATTTGCATTCGATGAGGGCTCGTTTGGCATCTCGTAACGCATAAATCTTGCTTGTTTACGTAAAAGTAAGGCTTTTTGATATCATATTACGAGCTGAAACACCTACAACCGAAGCAAACCGCTAATGTTCGATTTCGATATAAAGCGTATTTGCATTCGTTGGGGGCTTGTTTGGCAGCTCGAAACGCATGAATCATGCGTATTCTCGTGAAACTAAGGCTTTTTGATCGTACATTACAAACTGGAACACCTACAACCGAAGAAAAACTCTAATGTTCGATTTCGATATAAAGCGAATTTGCATTCGATGGGGGCTCGTTTGGCAGCTCGTAACGCATGAATCTTGCGTTTTCTCGTAAAACTAAGGCTTTTTGTTCTTATATTACAAGCTGGAACGCCTACAACCGAAGCGAAACGCAAATGTTCGATTTCGATATAATGCAAATTTGCATTCGATGGGGGATTGTTTGGCATCTCGAAACGCTTAAATCTTGCTTGTTCACGTAAAACTAAGACTTTCTGATCTTATATTACGAGCTGGAACACCTACAACCGAAGAAAAACTCTAATGTACGATTTCGATATAAAGCGAATTTGCATTCAATGGGGACTCGTTTGGCGGCCCAAAACGCATGAATCTTGCGTATTTACGTAAAATAAAGACTTTTTGATCTTATATTACGAGCTGGAACGCCTACAGCCGAAGCAATACGCAAATGTTCGATTTCGATATAAAGTGAATTTGCACTCGATGGGGGCTCGTTTGGCATCTTGAAACGCATGAATCTTGCGTATTCTCGTAAAACTAAGGCTTTTTGATCTCATATTACGAGCTGAAACACCTACAGTCGAAGGAAACCATTAATGTTCAATTTCGATCTAAAGCGAATTTGCATTCGATGGGGGTTTGTTTGGCAGCCCAAAACGCATAAATCTTGCGTGTTTACGTGAAACTAAGACTTTCTGATCTTATATTACGAGCTGGAACGCCTACAGCCGAAGCAATACGCAAATATTCGATTTCGATATAATGCGAATTTGCATTCGATGGGGGCTTGTGTGGGGGCCCAAAACGCATGAATCTTGTGTTTTCTCGTAAAATTAAGGCTTTTTGTTCTTATATTACGAGCTGGAACGCTTACAACCGAAGCGAAACGCCAATGTTCGATTTCGATATAAAGCGAATTTGCATTCGATGAGGGCTCGTTTGGCATCTCGTAACGCATAAATCTTGCTTGTTTACGTAAAAGTAAGGCTTTTTGATATCATATTACGAGCTGAAACACCTACAACCGAAGCAAACCGCTAATGTTCGATTTCGATATAAAGCGTATTTGCATTCGTTGGGGGCTTGTTTGGCAGCTCGAAACGCATGAATCATGCGTATTCTCGTGAAACTAAGGCTTTTTGATCGTACATTACAAACTGGAACACCTACAACCGAAGAAAAACTCTAATGTTCGATTTCGATATAAAGCGAATTTGCATTCGATGAGGGCTCGTTTGGCATCTCGTAACGCATAAATCTTGCTTGTTTACGTAAAACTAAGGCTTTTTGATATCATATTACGAGCTGAAACACCTACAACCGAAGCAAAACGCTAATGTTCGATTTCGATATAAAGCGAATTTGCATTCGTTTGGGGCTTGTTTGGCAGCTCGAAACGCATGAATCTTGCCTATTCTCGTGAATCTAAGGCTTTTTGATCTTACATTACAAGCTGGAACACCTACAACCGAAGAAAAACTCTAATGTTCGATTTCGATATAAAGCGAATTTGCATTCGTTGGGGGCTTGTTTGGCAGCTCGAAACGCATGAATCTTGCCTATTCTCGTGAATCTAAGGCTTTTTGATCTTACATTACAAGCTGGAACACCTACAACCGAAGACAAACTCTAATGTTCGATTTCGATATAAAGCGAATTTGCATTCGTTCGGGGCTTGTTTGGCAGCTCGAAACGCATGAATCTTGCGTATTCTCGTAAAACTAAGGTTTTTTTGATCTGATATTACGAGCTGAAACACCTACAGCCGAAGCAATACGCAAATGTTCGATTTCGATATAATGCGGATTTGCATCCGATGGGGGCTTGTTTGGCGGCTCGAAACGCATGAATCTTGCGTATTTACGTGAAATTAAGGCTTTTTGATTTCATATTACGAGTTAGAATACTTATAACCAAAGCAAAACGCAAATGTTCGATTTCGATCTAAAGCGTATTTGCATTCGATGGGGGCTCGTTTGGCAGCTCGTAACGCATGAATCTTGCGTTTTCTCGTAAAACTAAGGCTTTTTGTTCTTATATTACGAGCTGGAACGCCTACAACCGAAGCGAAACGCAAATGTTCGATTTCGATATAATGCGAATTTGCATTCGATGGGGGATTGTTTGGCATCTCGAAACGCTTAAATCTTGCTTGTTCACGTAAAACTAAGACTTTCTGATCTTATATTACGAGCTGGAACACCTACAACCGAAGAAAAACTCTAATGTACGATTTCGATATAAAGCGAATTTGCATTCAATGGGGACTCGTTTGGCGGCCCAAAACGCATGAATCTTGCGTATTTACGTAAAATAAAGACTTTTTGATCTTATATTACGAGCTGGAACGCCTACAGCCGAAGCAATACGCAAATGTTCGATTTCGATATAAAGTGAATTTGCACTCGATGGGGGCTCGTTTGGCATCTTGAAACGCATGAATCTTGCGTATTCTCGTAAAACTAAGGCTTTTTGATCTCATATTACGAGCTGAAACACCTACAGTCGAAGGAAACCATTAATGTTCAATTTCGATCTAAAGCGAATTTGCATTCGATGGGGGTTTGTTTGGCAGCCCAAAACGCATAAATCTTGCGTGTTTACGTGAAACTAAGACTTTCTGATCTTATATTACGAGCTGGAACGCCTACAGCCGAAGCAATACGCAAATATTCGATTTCGATATAATGCGAATTTGCATTCGATGGGGGCTTGTGTGGGGGCCCAAAACGCATGAATCTTGTGTTTTCTCGTAAAATTAAGGCTTTTTGTTCTTATATTACGAGCTGGAACGCTTACAACCGAAGCGAAACGCCAATGTTCGATTTCGATATAAAGCGAATTTGCATTCGATGAGGGCTCGTTTGGCATCTCGTAACGCATAAATCTTGCTTGTTTACGTAAAAGTAAGGCTTTTTGATATCATATTACGAGCTGAAACACCTACAACCGAAGCAAACCGCTAATGTTCGATTTCGATATAAAGCGTATTTGCATTCGTTGGGGGCTTGTTTGGCAGCTCGAAACGCATGAATCATGCGTATTTTCGTGAAACTAAGGCTTTTTGATCGTACATTACAAACTGGAACACCTACAACCGAAGAAAAACTCTAATGTTCGATCTCGATATAAAGCGAATTTGCATTCGATGAGGGCTCGTTTGGCATCTCGTAACGCATAAATCTTGCTTGTTTACGTAAAACTAAGGCTTTTTGATATCATATTACGAGCTGAAACACCTACAACCGAAGCAAAACGCTAATGTTCGATTTCGATATAAAGCGAATTTGCATTCGTTTGGGGCTTGTTTGGCAGCTCGAAACGCATGAATCTTGCCTATTCTCGTGAATCTAAGGCTTTTTGATCTTACATTACAAGCTGGAACACCTACAACCGAAGAAAAACTCTAATGTTCGATTTCGATATAAAGCGAATTTGCATTCGTTGGGGGCTTGTTTGGCAGCTCGAAACGCATGAATCTTGCCTATTCTCGTGAATCTAAGGCTTTTTGATCTTACATTACAAGCTGGAACACCTACAACCGAAGACAAACTCTAATGTTCGATTTCGATATAAAGCGAATTTGCATTCGTTCGGGGCTTGTTTGGCAGCTCGAAACGCATGAATCTTGCGTATTCTCGTAAAACTAAGGTTTTTTTGATCTGATATTACGAGCTGAAACACCTACAGCCGAAGCAATACGCAAATGTTCGATTTCGATATAATGCGGATTTGCATCCGATGGGGGCTTGTTTGGCGGCTCGAAACGCATGAATCTTGCGTATTTACGTGAAATTAAGGCTTTTTGATTTCATATTACGAGTTAGAATACTTATAACCAAAGCAAAACGCAAATGTTCGATTTCGATCTAAAGCGAATTTGCATTCGATGGGGGCTTGTTTGGCGGCCCAAAGCGCATAAATCTTGCGTGTTTACGTGAAACTAAGACTTTCTGATCTTATATTTCGAGCTGGAACGCCTACAGCCGAAGAAATACGCAAATATTCGATTTCGATATAATGCGAATTTGCATTCGATGGGGGCTTGTTTGGCGGCCCAAAACGCATGAATCTTGCGTATTTACGTAAAATTAAGGCTTTTTGATCTCATATTACGAGCTGAAACACCTACAGTCGAAGGAAACGGCTAATGTTCAATTTCGATCTAAAGAGAATTTGCATTCGATGGGGGTTTGTTTGGCAGCCCAAAACGCATAAATCTTGCGTGTTTACGTAAAACTAAGACTTTCTGATCTTATATTACGAGCTGGAACGCCTACAGCCGAAGCAATACGCAAATATTCGATTTCAATATAATGCGAATTTGCATTCGATGGGGGCTTGTGTGGCGGCCCATAACGCATGAATCTTGCGTAATTACGTGAAACTAAGATTTTCTGATCTTATATTACGAGCTGGAACGCCTACAGCCAAAGCAATACGCAAATATTCGATTTCAATACAATGCGAATTTGCATTCGATGGGGGCTTGTTTGGCAGCTCGAAACGCATGAATCTTGCCTATTTTCGTGAATCTAAGGCTTTTTGATCTTACATTACAAGCTGGAACACCTACAACCGAAGACAAACTCTAATGTTCGATTTCGATATAAAGCGAATTTGCATTCGATGGGGGCTTGTTTGGCGGCCCAAAACGCATGAATCTTGCGTGTTTACGTAAAACTAAGACTTCCGTAAAATTAAGGCCTTTTGATCTCATATTAAGAACTGAAACACCTACAAGCGAAGCAAAACGCTAATGGTCGATTTCGATATAAAGTCAATTTGCATTCGATGGGGGCTTGTTTGGCGGCTTGAAACGCATGAATCTTGCTTATTTTCGTGAAATTAAGGCTTTTTGATTTCATATTACGAGTTGGAACACTTACAACCAAAGCAAGACGCGAATGTTCGATTTCGATCTAAAGCGAATTTGCATTCGTTGGGGGCTTGTTTGGCGGCCCAAAACGCATAAATCTTGCGTGTTTACGTGAAACTAAGACTTTCTGATCTTATATTACGAGCTGGAACGCCTAGCGCCGAAGCAATACGCAAATATTCGATTTCGATATAACGCGAATTTGCATTCGATGGGGGCTTGTTTGGCGGCCCAAAACGCATGAATCTTCCGTATTTACGTAAAACTAAGGGTTTTTGATCTTATATTCCGAACTGGTACGCCTACAGCCGAAGCAATACCTAAATGTTTGATTTCGATATAAAGCGTATTTGCATTCGATGGGGCCTCGTTTGGCAGCTCGTAAGGCATGAATCTTGCGTTTTCTCGTAAAACTAAGGCTTTTTGTTCTTATATTACGAGCTGGAACGCTTACATCCGAAGCAAAACGCTAATGTTCGATTTCGATATAAAGCGAATTTGCATTCGTTGGGGGCTTGTTTGGCAGCTCGAAACGCATGAATCTTGCCTATTCTCGTGAATCTAAGGCTTTTTGATCTTACATTACAAGCTGGAACACCTACAACCGAAGAAAAACTCTAATGTTCGATTTCGATATAAAGCGAATTTGCATTCGTTGGGGGCTTGTTTGGCAGCTCGAAACGCATGAATCTTGCCTATTCTCGTGAATCTAAGGCTTTTCGATCTTACATTACAAGCTGGAACACCTACAACCGAAGACAAACTCTAATGTTCGATTTCGATATAAAGCGAATTTGCATTCGATGGGGGCTTGTTTGGCGGCCCAAAACGCATGAATCTTGCTTGTTTACGTAAAACTAAGACTTCCGTAAAATTAAGGCCTTTTGATCTCATATTAAGAACTGAAAAACCTACAAGCGAAGCAAAACGCTAATGGTCGATTTCGATATAAAGTCAATTTGCATTCGATGGGGGATCGTTTGGCATCTCGAAACGCATAAATCTTGCTTGTTTACGTAAAACTAAAGCATTTTGATATCATATTACGAGCTGAAACACCTACAACCGAAGCAAAACGCTAATGTTCGATTTCGACCTAAAGCGAATTTGCATTCGATGGGGGGTTGTTTGGCGGCCCAAAACGCATAAATCTTGCGTGTTTACGTGAAACTAAGACTTTTTGATCTTATATTACGAGCTGGAACGCCTACAGCTGAAGCAATACGTAAACTTTTGATTTCGATATAAAGCGTATGTGCATTCGATGGGGGCTCGTTTGGCAGCTCGTAACGCATGAATCTTGCGTTTTCTCGTAAAACTAAGGCTTTTTGTTCTTATATTACGAGCTGGAACGCCTACAACCGAAGCGAAACGCTAATGTTCGATTTCGATTTAAAGCGAATTTGCATTCGATAGGGACTCTTTTGGCGGCCCAAAACGCATGAATCTTGCGTATTTACGTAAATTAAAGACTTTTTGACATCATATTACAAGCTGGAACACCTAGAACCGAAGCAATACGCAAATGTTCGATTTCGACCTAAAGCAAATTTGCATTCGATGGGAGCTTGTTTGGCGGCCCAAAATGCATGAATCTTGCGTGTTTACGTGAAACTAAAGCTTTTTAATTTTATATTACAAGCTGGAACACCTACAACCGAAGAAAAACTCTAATGTTCGATTTCGATATAAAGCGAATTTGCATTCGATGGGGACTCGTTTGGCGGCCCAAAACGCATGAATCTTGCGTATTTACGTAAATTAAAGACTTTTTGATCTTTTATTACTAGCTGGAACGCCTACAGCCGAAGCAATACGCAAATGTTCGATTTCGATATAAAGTGAATTTGCACTCGATGGGGGCTCGTTTGGCATCATGAAACGCACGAATCTTGCGTATTCTCGTAAAACTAAGGCTTTTTTGATCTGATATTACGAGCTGAAACACCTACAGCCGAAGCGATACGCAAATTTTCGATTTCGATATAAAGCGTATTTGCACTCGATGGGAGCTCCTTTGGCATCTTGAAACGCATGAATCTCGCGTATTCTCGTAAATCTAAGGCTTTTTGATTTGATATTACGAGCTGAAACACCTACAGTCGAAGAAAAACGCTAATTTTCGGTTTCGATATAGTGCGGATTTGCATCCGATGGGGGCTTGTTTGGCGGCCGAAAACGTATGAATCCTGCGTATTTACGTAAAATTAAGGCTTTACGATCTCATATTACGAACTGAAACACCTACTGTCGAAGCAAACCGCTAATGTTCGATTTCGATATAAAGCGAATTTGCATTCGTTGGGGGCTTGTTTGGCAGCTCGAAACGCATGAATCTTGCGTATTCTCGTAAAACTAAGGCTTTTTTGATCTGATCTTACGAGCTGAAACACCTACAGCCGAAGCAATACGCAAATGTTCGATTTTGATATAAAGCGTATTTGCACTCGATAAGGGCTCCTTTGGCATCTTGAAACGCATGAATATCGCGTATTCTCGTAAATCTAAGGCTTTTTGATCTGATATTACGAGCTGAAACACCTACAGTCGAAGAAAAACGCTAATTTTCGGTTTCGATATTATGCGGATTTGCATCCGATTGGGGCTTGTTTGGCGGCTCGAAACGCATGAATCTTGCGTATTTACGTGAAATTAAGGCTTTTTGATTTCATATTACGAGTTAGAATATTTATAACCAAAGCAAAACGCAAATGTTCGATTTCGATCTAAAGCGAATTTGCATTCGATGGGGGCTTGTTTGGCGGCCCAAAGCGCATAAATCTTGCGTGTTTACGTGAAACTAAGACTTTCTGATCTTATATTTCGAGCTTGAATGCCTACAGCCGAAGAAATACGCAAATATTCGATTTCGATATAATGCGAATTTGCATTCGATGGGGGCTTGTTTGGCGGCCCAAAACGCATGAATCTTGCGTATTCTCGTGAAACTAAGGCTTTTTGATTGTGCATTACAAACTGAAACACCTACAACCGAAGAAAAACTCTAATGTTCGATTTCGATATAAAGCGAATTTGCATTCGATGAGGGCTCGTTTGGCATCTCGTAACGCATAAATCTTGCTTGTTTACGTAAAAGTAAGGCTTTTTGATATCATATTACGAGCTGAAACACCTACAACCGAAGCAAAACGCTAATGTTCGATTTCGATATAAAGCGAATTTGCATTCGTTGGGGGATTGTTTGGCATCTCGAAACGCTTAAATCTTGCTTGTTTACGTAAAACTAAGACTTTCTGATCTTATATTACGAGCTGGAACACCTACAACCGAAGAAAAACTCTAATGTACGATTTCGATATAAAGCGAATTTGCATTCGATCGGGGCTTGTTTGGCAGCTCGAAACGCATGAATCTTGCGTATTCTCGTGAAACTAAGGCTTTTTGATCTTACATTACAAGCTGGAACACCTACAACCGAAGAAAAACTCTAATGTTCGATTTCGATATAAAGCGAATTTGCATTCAATGGGGACTCGTTTGGCGGCCCAAAACGCATGAATCTTGCGTATTTACGTAAAATAAAGACTTTTTGATCTTATATTACGAGCTAGAACGCTTTTCTGTTCACGATCACAATGCGACTCGACTTATTATGCTAGTCAATCAGGGTCGTAAATCCTGATACCGAACGCGTGTGATTCGACACTGTGATGGCGTGATGGCGAACTCCCGCACCTCAAACTAATGTGGTGAAGGTGGTTAGTTGCAAATAATCGGAGATAAACAAAAAAACAATTTAATTTATTCACAATTATTTACATCGATTAGTTGAAGATAGTGATTATTAGTTAACGTTATTTCCGCGTAGTAATGACGACGGTTGATGATAAAGATGATCTCATGGAGATATTTCGGAGTAAGTATTCGCGAGAGGTAAGACTTCCGCGCTGGTCGGATTCTTGATGTTTCCTCTGCGAGGTTTTGACGGTTACTGCTGAAGAAAGATTTTAGACTTCCCTTCGTGGTTGGTGACGAGAGCATTTCCCAAAACGGGGGATGCGATCCCACCTTTTCGCGCAGACGACAACTAATTTCATTGGTCAAAGTAAAAAATAGGAAAGTGGGTGGATTTTAGTTGTCACCAATCACGAATGAGAAATGTAATAACGGAAAATACTGGACAGCCCTGTCGAACATTTGGCTTGACCAGCGGGCAATTCCAGTGACGCACTCTTTACCGTACTAAAAAGTTCCGCGCTTGACTCGATCGTCGAGCGGACGCCTGGTAAATCCTTTTATTAGGGGTACATTGTGCGCCGATATGCGGGTGCTTAAAAATGGTCACGTAGATAGTTAAATGCGCTACTATTGTCTAAGGATATAGAAGATTAAAAGAAGAAAAAGTTGTATCTGCGAGCCAAATGTTAATTGCCCTGCACGTGGGCCATCGAGCGAGCGACTCATCGAGCAAACCCGTGCATGGACTTATCGACCCTTTTTTATGGACTTCAGGTAAGAGCGAGATACTCTTGCCTGTCGTGCCTTGGGAGAATGGGAATATATTTTATTATACATGACTCATAGCGTTGACTAAATTCTATCCTTTTAAAATAAAATTAATAATTAAATTCTTGTTCGTTCCGTATGCGACGGAACAGGCTCCCCCCTTGAGAGGGTACCGATCAAGTAAGATCACCACAATTTTTATAACTAAAGGTTACATATGCATACAGTTTAATGATGAGAGTTCGTAATTATGTCCATTCGTCTCTCGATTTCTTATTCCCGATTGTCACTATCACTGTCAATATCCGTTGGCACTGGCAGTGGTGCGAGCCTGCGCACATTCCTGTCGAAGATTCCCGTCGACGTTTTGACCTTGACGACTCTCACGATGCCATCCGAACCGGGTCGTGTCTCGATAACTCTTCCCATAAGCCATCGAAGAGGAGGTAGATGGTCCTCCTTGAGAAGTACAAGAGAGCCTTCCTTGATGCTGTGCGAGCCTTTAGCCCATTTATGGCGAATATTTAATTCGTTTAAATATTCTTTGTGCCACCTGGTCCAGAAGTCCTGCTTCATCTTCTGGATGTGCTGCCATAATGAGAGGCGATTGGATGGAGTATTGACGAAATTTATTTCAGGTATGCTCGTTAGTGTGTTGCCAATTAGGTAATGACCAGGTGAGAGTGCAAGAGGATCGTTGGGATCTGATGAGATGGGAGTTAGAGGGCGCGAATTGAGTATTGCTTCTACTTCTGTTATAAAGGTATATAGTTGTTCAAACGTAAGCAGTTGTTCGCCGACAACTCGTCTCAGATGGTGTTTGAAAGATTTGACTGCAGCCTCCCATATTCCACCAAAGTTTGGTGATTGAGGTGGCATAAAATGCCACTTGATGCCGTGATCTCTGCAGAACGTGTGTGTCCTCTCGTTGAGTTCCTTGGAGTGCAAATGTTGCACGATTTCCTTCATCTCGTTGTTCGCACCGACAAAGTTTGTGCCGTTATCAGAGTAGATGTTCTGACATTTTCCTCTTCTCGCGATAAATCGTTTCAAAGCGGCGAGAAAGGCCTCAGTAGTCATGTCGCTGACCAGCTCGAGATGCACGGCCTTGACTACGAGGCAGATGAAGACGGCGACGTATACCTTGATTTTTCCGCGGTTGCGATTCTTCTTCTCCTTGATGAAGAATGGACCACAATAATCCACTCCGACGTTTAAAAATGGTCGAGCCTCGGTCGTGCGAACTCCAGGTAGATTTCCCATGATGTAACTTGTGGATGGAGGATTTGCCCTTGCACAAGTAATGCAGCCGCGGATCACCTTGCGGACTTGATTTCTTCCGTCGATTATCCAATATCGTTTTCTCAGAGAGCACAGCGTGGACTGTACTCCAGCATGGTACGTGGCGATATGCTCATGCCGAATAAGCATAGTTGTCACGTGGTGTGACCGCGGGAGAATCATCGGATGCTTCTCTGAAAACGGAGACTTGGAATTCTTGAGTCGACCGCCGATTCGAATTATGCCACTGTCGTCCAAGAATGGAGCTAATGACACGAGCTTGCTCTTCGGATCCACGGTCCTTTCCTCCTTCAAGTCTCTGAGTTCCCTTGGAAAGCTTTCTGCTTGAACGAGTTTTATGATGGTCACGTTTGCTGCATCGAGTTCTTCGCACGTGAGATGACCTTGGTTTCTGTGCGGCTCTTTGAACCTCCAGGCATACGCGATGAATCGCCGGAGCTTCACGATTGATGAATAACGAGTAAGGATGTCGCTATTCGTTGGTGTCGCGAGGCATTTGACCTTGCGTAGCCCGGGTAACTGATCCACTGTTGGTACTCCGAGTTGTGGCCATGTCGATTCGTCTTGCATGAGCCATTGCGGTCCATTTTTCCACTTCAGAGTTGAGACGTACTCCGACGGCTGTTGACCTCTCGAGATGAGATCCGCTGGATTGTCGAGTGACCGAACGTAACGCCAATCATCAGAGTGTGTTTTTTCTTGGATGATGGACACCCGATTAGCTACGAAAGTTAAGAGCTTGTATGGCGGTGTGTTGATCCAGTTGAGGACCGCCGTGTTGTCACACCAAAAAAATGTTTTGTTGACTTCGATGTTTAATGCTTGACGAACAGTGGCATACAGTTTAGTCAGAAGCGCAGCTCCACATAGCTCTAGCCTTGGGATCGTCATGGGTGGAATCTGTTCGACTCCTGAGACTGCTTCATTGCTCGGCCCATCCTGTCCCTTCTTGAGCGGTGCGACACGAGATTTCGCGCAGAGGAGTGTCGTTGAGATTTCTCCATCGCTATTGACCGCTCTGATGTAGACGCAGGCTCCGTACGCCTTCTCGCTGGCATCGCAGAATCCGTGCAGCTGAACTTCTTCACACTGAGGGGGAATAATTCTTCTGCCGAATTCCAAGTTGTTGAGGACGCTTAATTGTGATGCGTAGTTGGTCCATTCGGTGTGTATTTCTACCGGGATGGATTCGTCCCAATCGAGCTTCTCCCTCCATAGTCGCTGCATGATTAGCTTCGCGTACATCACCACTGGACCCAGCAAACCCAGTGGATCGAATATTCTGGCAATGTGCGACAGAATAGTCCTTTTTGTGACGCGATGTTCTCGCGAGACAGGATTGACGGTGTAGATGATTGCGTCCTGTTCGGAGTCCCAATGCACGCCGAGAGTTTTGATCGTCGCATCTTGTCGCGACTGTAGCTTCAGATTAACGCTACCCGATGGGAGACCTTGAAGAAGGCGTGGCTCGTTCGAAGCCCACTGTCGAAGGTTGAGACATCCGCGTTGCAATAACGCATTGATCTCGTCTCGAAGCTGTAGAGCTTCGTCGAATGTTGCCGCTCCGGTAATGAGATCGTCGACGTACAGATCACGTTTGATGATTTCAGCAGCCCTTGGATAGTTCGTTGTCTCGTCTTCAGCCAACTGCTGGAGGCAACGCGTAGCCAAGAAGGGCGCTGGAGCTAGTCCGAAGGTCACGGTGTTTAGTTCGTATGTGGCTATTGAGCCACTGGCGTCGCGCCACAGAATCCTTTGGTATTTCCGATCTTCCTTCTGGATGTTGAATTGGCGATACATCTTTTCGATGTCCCCTGTGAGCACGTATTGGTGACCGCGGAATCGCAGCAGGAGCGAAAAGATGTCGTCTTGAATTGTCGGCCCGACCATGAGAGGGTCGTTCAAGGACAGTCCTGTGCTGGACTTTGCTGATCCGTCGAAGACGACTCTGACCTTGGTGGTGAGGCTACTGTCTTTGATAACCGCGTGGTGAGGAAGATAGAAGCCTCCCCCCGTCGCGGTGTCGTTCTGAATCCTTGTCATGTGTCCCAAGGTCAGGTATTCTTGGAGCACGGCCTCATACTGTATTTTGAGCTCGGGATTTTTCTGTAATTTCCTCTCGAGCCCGATAAGACGTTTCGTCGCCATTGATCGAGACTCGCCGAGCTGGTCCTTTTTACTGGTGAACGGGAGTGCAACGATGTATCGACCATCCTTGTCTCGACTTACCGTTCTCTGGAAGTGCTCCTCGGAGCTGATTTCTTCTGGTGAGTTGTGACGTTTCGTGTCAATTTCCTCTATTTCCCAGAAGCGCTTCATTATGCCTTCCATTGTCGTAGCATGACATCGTCGGTTGTAAGGCGACAAGTCAGTAGTCGGAATGGCACCGCCGATGATCCAGCCCAATCGTGTCTTCTGGAGATACAGATCTGGACCTCCGGATGCTGACAGATTTATTTGTCCCACGCAGAGGGTGGACAATGTCGTTCCGGAGCCGATCAGCATGTCGACTGGCGCTGGTTGGTCGAACTCAGGATCCGCGAGCTGAATGTTGCTCGGCAATGATAATGATTGACGGGAGATCCTTTCATCCGGTACTAGTCCTGCGATATCGTCGATCGTCAGGAAACTCAAGGTCCTTTCGAAGTTGTAGATCCTCGACTTGAGTGTTGCGGTCACGAGATTGTTGGTGACCGTCCGAGTTTGGTTCATGGCTCCGATTGGTACGGACAATCTCTTCTTCCGTAAGTTGAGAAGAGTTGCAAACCGTTCGGTCATGAAATTGCTGTTGGAGCAGGTGTCGAGTAACACTCGACATGGTCTAAGTTCTCCTGACGAACTATACACGTTGACCTTTGCTGTAACTAGGAGATCACATGATGGGATGCTGGCCACTAGGCTGGTGATTCCCGATTTTCCTGCTATGACTTGCGGTATTGCTAGTCATGCTTGCGAATTTGCTGCTTGCGTTGCTCCGCTGGCCTCACACGACTGCTGCGGCGAGTCCGAAAAGTGTAACCACGTGTGGTGCTTCTTGTGGCACGTTTTGCACGTGAAGTTCGACGTACACTGTCTTACACTGTGGCCTGAACGCAAGCAATTGATGCACGCGGATATCCGGGTTGCTGCGTGGAACCTTTCCTTCGGCGTGAGCTTCTTAAATTCCGGGCATTGAAACAATTGATGATTGCCCTTGCACATTGGGCATTCGTGCGACGTGGTGGTCACGAAGCTTCGACTCTGCTTCGGAGTCCTTCCGCTCTGGCCATTCTGGAGGCCGTTGCGTCCCTTGCCTTGATTATTGGAGAGTCCATCTTTGGAAATGTTGATAGGCTCGTCCGGGGCGATGCTGACCATCCTTCGGAGGAATGTGATGAGTTGATCGTATGTCGGCAACTCATCCTCCTTGAGAGACATCCTCCACTGCTTACATGTGGCTTTGTCGATCTTGGTCAGCGCGATGCAAAGCATCATCGTGCTGAATGTATTTTCCCCCAGCGACTCGAGTGAAGAGCAATGAAGCTCGAGCGAGTTTATCACTTCGCTGAGATTCTGTGCGGACTCCTTTTGCATCGTGGGGATGTTGAGAATCTCCGTAATGTGACGTTCGCGAATTCTATTTTTGTTCTCGAACATCTTTTTGAGAAGCGCCCATGCGTTTCGGTAGCCCTCGTCCGTGGTCTCAAATCTTCGTACGAGACGCTCAGCTTCTCCGCTGAGGCATGACCGCAGATATTTTCCCTTTTCAGTGTCGCTGAGACCCGGTCGTCGCCCTATAGTTGACTGGAAGTCATCTTGAAAGCTCAGCCAGTCTTCATATCGTCCGGAGAATTTCGGAAGACTCTGTTCGGGCAGGCGTGTGAGCGTGGACGATGATGCGAACGGATTCGGCGATGATGATACGCTAGACGCTGGGCTTGCTGCTGCTGCAGCCGCTGTTGCTCTCCTTTGGAGTTTATAATATTTCGTTAGGACCTTTGAATAGTCCTGATCCATCGCTGCTTCCTCCGCGTAGTGGTCGACGTCTGGCTCAAGCTCTTGAAGCTCGCTTGTATATTGTTGCAACGGTTCGAAAGCGCTTTCTAGCCGACCCAGATGTGCCTTTAATGCGTCGTTGTCTGGATCGGTTTCTTGTTCATCCAAGAAGCTCTTGAAGCTTGTAATTTTTCCCTTTATGGATGCGCGTTTTCGGACAAGCTGCTCCCTAAGCTTTGCCTCTGCTGCGCTCAGAACCATTTTTCGCGATATTGAAGCGCAGCGGATGTTTATGAAGAGTGGAGTGGAGGTGCTTGGCAATGAACACTTTTAACGAGCTTACCCTTGCGGTGCGAAGTCGTCGGCGCTGGTGACGTAATCCGTAGGTGGAGGATGAGCTGCTCTTCCGTCCTGGACGTCGTAATCGGCCTATATTCAGTTGTCTTGTTGCACTATTTCACTTCACTTTGTTAACTAGATGAGACTGGAGTCTCATATCCGGCTCGAAGGACCAAAAAATGTTCGGTTCACGATCACAATGCGACTCGACTTATTATGCAAGTCAATCAGGGTCGTAAATCCTGATACCGAACGCGTGTGATTCGACACTGTGATGGCGTGATGGCGAACTCCCGCACCTCAAACTAATGTGGTGAAGGTGGTTAGTTGCAAATAATCGGAGATAAACAAAAAAACAATTTAATTTATTCACAATTATTTACATCGATTAGTTGAAGATAGTGATTATTAGTTAACGTTATTTCCGCGTAGTAATGACGACGGTTGATGATAAAGATGATCTCATGGAGATATTTCGGAGTAAGTATTCGCGAGAGGTAAGACTTCCGCGCTGGTCGGATTCTTGATGTTTCCTCTGCGAGGTTTTGACGGTTACTGCTGAAGAAAGATTTTAGACTTCCCTTCGTGGTTGGTGACGAGAGCATTTCCCAAAACGGGGGATGCGATCCCACCTTTTCGCGCAGACGACAACTAATTTCATTGGTCAAAGTAAAAAATAGGAAAGTGGGTGGATTTTAGTTGTCACCAATCACGAATGAGAAATGTAATAACGGAAAATACTGGACAGCCCTGTCGAACATTTGGCTTGACCAGCGGGCAATTCCAGTGACGCACTCTTTACCGTACTAAAAAGTTCCGCGCTTGACTCGATTGTCGAGCGGACGCCTGGTAAATCCTTTTATTAGGGGTACATTGTGCGCCGATATGCGGGTGCTTAAAAATGGTCACGTAGATAGTTAAAAGACGCTACTATTGTCTAAGGATATAGAAGATTAAAAGAAGAAAAAGTTGTATCTGCGAGCCAAATGTTAATTGCCCTGCACGTGGGCCATCGAGCGAGCGACTCATCGAGCAAACCCGTGCATGGACTTATCGACCCTTTTTTATGGACTTCAGGTAAGAGCGAGATACTCTTGCCTGTCGTGCCTTGGGAGAATGGGAATATATTTTATTATACATGACTCATAGCGTTGACTAAATTCTATCCTTTTAAAATAAAATTAATAATTAAATTCTTGTTCGTTCCGTATGCGACGGAACAAACGCCTACAGCCGAAGCAATACGCAAATGTTCGATTTCGATATAAAGTGAATTTGCACTCGATGGGGGCTCGTTTGGCATCTTGAAACGCATGAATCTTGCGTATTCTCGTAAAACTAAGGTTTTTTTGATCTGATATTACGAGCTGAAACACCTACAAGCGAAGCAAAACGCTAATGGTCGATTTCGATATAATGCGGATTTGCATCCGATGGGGGCTTGTTTGGCGGCTCGAAACGCATGAATCTTGCGTATTTACGTGAAATTAAGGCTTTTTGATTTCATATTACGAGTTAGAATACTTATAACCAAAGCAAAACGCAAATGTTCGATTTCGATCTAAAGCGAATTTGCATTCGATGGGGGCTTGTTTGGCGGCCCAAAGCGCATGAATCTTGCGTATTTACGTAAAATTAAGGCTTTTTGATCTCATATTACGAGCTGAAACACCTACAGTCGAAGCAAACCGCTAATCTTCAATTTCGATCTAAAGCGTATTTGCATTCGATGGGGGCTTGTTCGGTGGCCCAAAACACATGAATCTTGCGTATTTACGTAAAACTAAGGGTTTTTGATCTTATATTCCGAGCTGGAACGCCTACAGCCGAAGCAATACGCAAATATTCGATTTCGATATAATGCGAATTTGCATTCGATGGGGGCTTGTGTGGCGGCCCAAAACGCATGAATCTTGCGTTTTCTCGTAAAACTAAGGCTTTTTGTTCTTATATTACGAGCTGGAACGCTTACAACCGAAGCGAAACGCCAAGGTTCGATTTCGATATAAAGCGAATTTGCATTCGACGAGGGCTCGTTTGGCATCTCGTAACGCATAAATCTTGCTTGTTTACGTAAAACTAGGGCTTTTTGATATCATATTACGAGCTGAAACACCTACAACCGAAGCAAAACGCTAATGTTCGATTTCGATATAAAGCGAATTTGCATTCGTTGGGGGCTTGTTTGGCAGCTCGAAACGCATGAATCTTGCGTATTCTCGTGAAACTAAGGCTTTTTGATCGTACATTACAAACTGGAACACCTACAACCGAAGAAAAACTCTAATGTTCGATTTCGATATAAAGCGAATTTGCATTCGATGAGGGCTCGTTTGGCATCTCGTAACGCATAAATCTTGCTTGTTTACGTAAAACTAAGGCTTTTTGATATGATATTACGAGCTGAAACACCTTCAACCAAAGCAAAACGCTAATGTTCGATTTCGATATAAAGCGAATTTGCATTCGTTCGGGGCTTGTTTGGCAGCTCGAAACGCATGAATCTTGCGTATTCTCGTGAAACTAAGGCTTTTTGATCTTACATTACAAGCTGGAACACCTACAACCGAAGAAAAACTCTAATGTTCGATTTCGATATAAAGCGAATTTGCATTCAATGGGGACTCGTTTGGCGGCCCAAAGCGCATAAATCTTGCGTGTTTACGTGAAATTAAGACTTTCTGATCTTATATTACGAGCTGGAACACCTACAACCGAAGAAAAACTCTAATGTTCGATTTCGATATAAAGCGAATTTGCATTCGTTGGGGGCTTGTTTGGCAGCTCGAAACGCACGAATCTTGCGTATTCTCGTAAAACTAAGGCTTTTTTGATCTGATCTTACGAGCTGAAACACCTACAGCCGAAGCAATACGCAAATGTTCGATTTCGATATAAAGCGTATTTGCACTCGATAAGGGCTCCTTTGGCATCTTGAAACGCATGAATCTCGCGTATTCTCGTAAATCTAAGGCTTTTTGATCTGATATTACGAGCTGAAACACCTACAGTCGAAGAAAAACGCTAATTTTCGGTTTCGATATAATGCGGATTTGCATCCGATGGGGGCTTGTTTGGCGGCCGAAAACGCATGAATCCTGCGTATTTACGTAAAATAAAGGCTTTACGATCTCATATTACGAACTGAAACACCTACTGTCGAAGCAAACCGCTAATGTTCGATTTCGATCTAAAGCGAATGTGCATTCGATGGGGGCGAGTTTGGCGGCTCGAAACGCATGAATCTTGCGTATTTACGTAAAATAAAGACTTTTTGATCTTATATTACGAGCTGGAACGCCTACAGCCGAAGCAATACGCAAATGTTCGATTTCGATATAAAGTGAATTTGCACTCGATGGGGGCTCGTTTGGCATCTTGAAACGCATGAATCTTGCGTATTCTCGTAAAACTAAGGCTTTTTGATCTCATATTACGAGCTGAAACACCTACAGTCGAAGGAAACCATTAATGTTCAATTTCGATCTAAAGCGAATTTGCATTCGATGGGGGTTTGTTTGGCAGCCCAAAACGCATAAATCTTGCGTGTTTACGTGAAACTAAGACTTTCTGATCTTATATTACGAGCTGGAACGCCTACAGCCGAAGCAATACGCAAATATTCGATTTCGATATAATGCGAATTTGCATTCGATGGGGGCTTGTGTGGGGGCCCAAAACGCATGAATCTTGTGTTTTCTCGTAAAATTAAGGCTTTTTGTTCTTATATTACGAGCTGGAACGCTTACAACCGAAGCGAAACGCCAATGTTCGATTTCGATATAAAGCGAATTTGCATTCGATGAGGGCTCGTTTGGCATCTCGTAACGCATAAATCTTGCTTGTTTACGTAAAAGTAAGGCTTTTTGATATCATATTACGAGCTGAAACACCTACAACCGAAGCAAAACGCTAATGTTCGATTTCGATATAAAGCGAATTTGCATTCGTTTGGGGCTTGTTTGGCAGCTCGAAACGCATGAATCTTGCCTATTCTCGTGAATCTAAGGCTTTTTGATCTTACATTACAAGCTGGAACACCTACAACCGAAGAAAAACTCTAATGTTCGATTTCGATATAAAGCGAATTTGCATTCGTTGGGGGCTTGTTTGGCAGCTCGAAACGCATGAATCTTGCCTATTCTCGTGAATCTAAGGCTTTTTGATCTTACATTACAAGCTGGAACACCTACAACCGAAGACAAACTCTAATGTTCGATTTCGATATAAAGCGAATTTGCATTCGTTCGGGGCTTGTTTGGCAGCTCGAAACGCATGAATCTTGCGTATTCTCGTAAAACTAAGGTTTTTTTGATCTGATATTACGAGCTGAAACACCTACAGCCGAAGCAATACGCAAATGTTCGATTTCGATATAATGCGGATTTGCATCCGATGGGGGCTTGTTTGGCGGCTCGAAACGCATGAATCTTGCGTATTTACGTGAAATTAAGGCTTTTTGATTTCATATTACGAGTTAGAATACTTATAACCAAAGCAAAACGCAAATGTTCGATTTCGATCTAAAGCGAATTTGCATTCGATGGGGGCTTGTTTGGCGGCCCAAAACGCATGAATCTTGCTTGTTTACGTAAAACTAAGACTTCCGTAAAATTAAGGCCTTTTGATCTCATATTAAGAACTGAAAAACCTACAAGCGAAGCAAAACGCTAATGGTCGATTTCGATATAAAGTCAATTTGCATTCGATGGGGGATCGTTTGGCATCTCGAAACGCATAAATCTTGCTTGTTTACGTAAAACTAAAGCATTTTGATATCATATTACGAGCTGAAACACCTACAACCGAAGCAAAACGCTAAGGTTCGATTTCGATATACAGCGAATTTGCATTCGTTGGGGGCTTGTTTGGCAGCTCGAAACGCATGAATCTTGAGTATTCTGGTAAATCTAAGGCTTTTTGATCTTACATTACAAGCTGGAACACCTACAATCGAAGAAAAACTCTAATGTTCGATTTCGATATAAAGCGAATTTGCATTCGATGGGGGCTCGTTTGGCGGCCCAAAACGCATGAATCTTGCGTGTTTACGTAAAACTAAGACTTCCGTAAAACTAAGGCTTTTTGATCGTACATTACAAACTGGAACACCTACAACCGAAGAAAAACTCTAATGTTCGATTTCGATGGGTGGGGACCGACTGTACACCTCGAAAGTCTACACGAAGATAGGTCTATACTAAAAGTGTGCACCGAACGACTCTACACGGGGGTAGGTCTACACCAAATAACTTCGCACTGAAAATCGAACGGCATATAACTGTACACATCGACGGTCTGCACTAAACGTGCGCACCGGTCGACTGTACACGCTGGCATGTCTATACTTAATAACTCTACACTGAAAACTGCATACCGCATAACTGGCCGCGTCGACGGGGTACATAAAAGGTGTACACCGATCGACTGTGCACGCAGCCAGGTCTATGCCAAATAACTCGACACTGAAAACCGAACACCACCTAATTATAGAATCTGTACACAAAGCAACTGTACACGGCGAAAAAAAACACGGCACGGTGAAAATTCGACACCGAAGACTCGACACGGCGAAAGGTCGACACCGAAAACTCGACACGGCGAAAAGTCGACACCGAAAACTCGACACGCCGAATGGTCGACACCGAAAATTCGACACCAAGTAATGTTTGTTCTTAATAACATGTGAAACGACTTAGTCGGTAACCTAAATCTGTAATAAATGCGATTCAGGGACCGTAGACTTTTTGGGAAAAGGCAAAGCATTAACGGAAGTACAATTTAATACCGCATCCGATGATGCATCTGTTTTATCCGAAGCGTCAACCGATTTTAAATGGCATTGATTCGAAAAATGCATCTGTCTCGCAACACTCACAATCACGTGGTGCATCTTTCACATGGCCTTAATCATACAAAAAGCGATTCGTCCCACTGTTTTTATTATTAGCTCTTCCTGCGGCCTGTGCGATTTTTATTTCTGTTGACCTTTATTGACTTTAAATACCTGAAAAAATCGGGATGAATCGGTGGGGGCAACATGGGCTAAAAAATCGGGATGTATCGATGGGGCAAAAAATCGGGATATATCGATGTGGCAGAACGGGGCAACAAAATCGGGATGCATCGGTGGGGCAAAATGGGCCAAAAAATCGGGATGTATCGATGGGGCAAAATGGGCCAAAAAAATCGGGATGTATCGATGGTTCAAAAAATTTGGCATATATCGATGCGGCAAAACAAGGAAAAAAATCGGGAAATGAATCGATACGGCAAAACGGGGTTAAATAATCGGGATGCATCGGTGGGGCAAAACGGGCACAAATCGGGATGCATCGGTGCAGCAAACGGGATAAAAATCGGCATGTATCGATGGGGCAAAACAGGGCAAAAAAAATCGGGATGCATCGGTGGAGCAAAACGGGCAAAAAATCGGGATGTATCGATCGGGCCAACTGTGATCTCGTCAAATCGTGGGAGGTGTTTCGGGGTAAGGGAGAATAGGGAGCCAGACAGTTAGACAGGCAGGTCTGTCTGGCTGCCTTATTCTCCCCTATCCCGTTTTGCCTCCCCCGATTTCAGAAGATCCTATTTCGCCCCACCGATGCATCCCGCTTTTGTTACCCCGTTTTGCCGTATCGATACATCCCGATTTTTTGCCCTGTTTTACCCCATCGATATAGCCCGGTTTTTTGCCCCGGTTTTCCGTGTCGGTACAACCCGATTTTTTGCCCCGTTTTGCCGTATCGACATATCCCGATTTCTTGCCCCGTTTTGCCCCACCGATGCATCTCAATTTTTTTTGGTTCATTTTGTCCCAATGATACATCCCGATTTTTTGCCCCGTGTTGCCCCACCACCCATTTTACCCCATCGACACATCCTTATTTTTTGTCCGTTTTGCCCCACTGATGCATCCCGATTTTTTTGCCCCATCGAAACATCCTGATTTTTTGCCCCATTTTGCCCCATCGATGCATCCTGATTTTTTGCCCCATCGATATATTCCCCGATTGTTTGCCCCTTTTTGCCCAATCGATACATGCCGATTTTTTGTCCCGTTTGCTTCATCGATGTATTCCGATTTCTTGCCCCGTTTTGCCTCACTGATGCGTCTCGATTTTTCTGGTCCCTTTTGCCCCATCGATACATCTCGATTTTTTGCCCCATTTTGCGCCATCGATGCATCCTGATTTTTTGCCCCACCGATATATTCCACGATTTTTTGCCCTATTTTGCCTCATCGATACACCCCGATTTTTTTCCCCTTTTCGCCCTATTGATACATCCCGACTTTTTGCTCCGTTTTGCCCCACTGATGTATCTCGATTTTTTTGACCCATTTTGACCTATTGTTGCACCCCGATTTTTTGCCGCGCTTTACCTCACCGATGCATCCTGATTTGTTACGCCACTGATACATTCCCCGATTTTTTGCCCATTTTGCCCCATCGATGCATCCTGATTTTTTGCCCCACCGATATATTCCACGATATTTGCCCCATTTTGCCCCATCGATACATCTCGATTTTCTGTCCCTTTTTGCCCCGTCAATACATCCCGATTTTTTGCTCCATTTTGTCCCATCGATACCTACCCATTTTTTGCCCCTATTTGCCCCAGCGATACATCCTGACTTTTTGCCCCGTTTTGACACACCGATGCATCTCGATTTTTTGTCCCATTTTGTCCCATTGATACATCCCGATTAATTGCCCCATCGATACATCCCGATTTTTTACCCCGTTTTGCCCCGCCGATGCATCCCATTTTGCACCATTTTGCGTCGCTCTCCCCTTGTACTTTGTATTTTTTATTTTGAGTATTTTTAGTATTTTGCCCAGCTTTGATTGCATTTATATGGTCATACACTTTAATGTTCAAATTATTCATAAGTATTCATAAATATTAATAAAAATTGAATTATTCGATATATTCGAATATCCAATTCATAATGAATTATTCTATATTTTGATTATTCGCACACCTCTATCAAATACGAGTGTGTCGAATATATGTGTGCGACGTAACTACGCTTTTGTCCGCGGCTACGAATCGTCGACGATCGATATGCGTTTTTCTATTTTTTTACCTCGTGAAATCTACGTGACGTTTCGACCAGCAATCCGACTTCGATATTACGGAATAATTTCATTGAAGGTTGTGCGCGAGACAAAATAAAAAAAAAACTAATAGACGGTGGAGGAAAAGAAAAAGAAAAGTGTTCAAGAAATACCGAAGAGAACGAACGAAGGAAAAAATTGAAGTTTCCGTTGGCCAAGGAGTCCACATTACGGATTCGATCAGGAGACAGAAGGGCCTGTCAGAAGTTCAACGCGGTGAGTACCGATACGTAATAATGAGTACGGAACGTTCCGTTTCCTTTCGTTTTGGCCTGGCGGTGGAACAATTTTCATCGTTCGGATTTGCGCTGAACGATGGAAATTATTCTTCCGTCAGGAATTCTGGAAAAAATACCCCTCGAAAAAAAGAAAAAAGATCGATCGCGAGTGAGTCACGCCGGCTGCGTACATAGCGGAACGCCTCGTCCAGCCGAGCGTATAAAAAAAGCGTGTAAAGTGATTCGCACAATTGCTTCCTGATGCTTTACGGTTCGCGCATAACTTCCTTTCCGATAAATTTCGTTGTTCGACTTTGGCTTCCTTATAGAGGAAGCTATAATAAATTCCAAAAAAATTCAAAAATTTAAAATTCCAGAAAATGTTAATGTTTGGATCTATTTTAGCCAAATTCAATACCAAACATTGTACAGTGCTAGTCCATTCTCGTGTCAAATTTCCGATCGATACCACCATGTTCACTCGAATTAGATCGTTTTTAGTAATTTACAAAAAAACTTTAAAAAAATTATTCTTGGAGCGTTTCGTCGCTACGTAACGATTGAAAATTCCCGCCGCATGCAAATGAAATTGCATTTCCAGTTTACTTTAATGCTGGTGTGTTTCCCGGGCGGGACATCGACATTTAACGAACGATAAAATTGACACCCTTGCCCTGTTTGACCATTCGTTTTACCGAATCTACATTAAGACAGATTTTTCAACAAATCACCCGGAAACCTTACTTTTTAGATTAAGGATTATGTTTCCAGGTGATTTGTTAAATAATTTTTTTACAGTATCATGTCAATAACATTCGGAATTATCATGTACAATGAATTGTCTCAAGGCTTCCAATGATTATATAACTTCTTAAGTGCCATGTGCGATCTGTTTACTAAATTATACAACGAAAATGGACATTCAACCATTTCTTAGAAAACAAAACATTAAATCAATTTGTAATTATCCTAGATGGAAGAAGTTCCAGGACAGCGGCACGGTTCGCGTCTTTTCTTCTATCGTCGTGAACCGTACCACCTCGATGCACGGTATATAGATACGCCACACAAGTACTACCGGTGTACAAGTCGCACAACGGAGACACGCTGCGATGCCTCCATTTATGTGTCCGAACGGGGTGTTGCTACTCGAATTGGTGTACACAACCACCCCATCGACCCCAATTTGCAGGCAGACTGCGTTTTTAAGGAGGAAGTAAGACGACTGGCCCAAAACATCCTCCTCGAGCCGGATGAAGTGCTTCGTCAAGCTTGCAGACAGTTAGTAGATCTTTTGCAAATTAAATTAATGTTTTAACTTAAAACATTAATTTTGGCGACTTAATGGCGATTTTATGGCGACTTAAAACTTTTAAGTCGCCATAAAATCATCAGATCCCAGTATAAAAAATGCAAATTCGCTTTAAACATTGCTCTCTCATATTATTTATTGTCGTTTACGAGCCCCCTCAATAAGAAAGTCGGTTAATGATTTTTAGCTGCGCAGTTGAGAAAGCTTTATAAACGGCAATAAATAAAATGAGAACGCAATGCGCAAATTTAGGTTTCATCACTACTGTCTCCAAAAATTGTGAATTATTCTCGTGTTTTGCGGTTTACATTTTTCAGTGTGCACACGCACACGCTCACCCATTGTGATCTTTACAAATTTTCATACATCATGCCCTAAGAGCCTGTGCGATACCGCGTCGCTAATAAAAACTGAAATAAACTTTTCTCAAAGATTCTTACATGTACGATCAAAAGTCTTATCTAAAGCCGAGATGATATCCGCTTCCGATGAGACTTTTATTTTGACCGTACATGCCAGAATCCATGCGAAAAGTTGATTACAGTTTTTGATACCAACTGAGCCCGGGATGGACGGAGAGGGAGGTGATTCACACGCTCTTAAGAGTATGTGCAATACCGTGGCCGGTAATAAAACTGTAATTAACTTCTCTCAGGGATTCTGGAATGTATAGTCAAAAGAAAAGTATCATCAGTACCGTGATGATTTTCATTTTCGATGTGACTTTTATTTTGACCGCACATGCGTGGACCGGTGAGAAAAGTTGAGAGATCTTTTACAAGGTCTTCACTAAAATGTTATCATACAGTAAAAGCTACAAGCGTTTACATACGAAAGGATTCATTTGTTTATACATCGTTGTATAGAAACCCGGATGCCGGCGAAAGGTGTTCCGTCACGGCGATGATAAGCTTCATTAAACGTGTTCGACGAAGTCTGCACCCTCCGATACCGAGAACCCTATCAGAGTTAGGCGACGTGCTGGAGAATTATGCTCCAGCACGAGATATATATTGCGGCAAAGTTACCGCTGGAGGATCGTCCGCCCTTATTTTTGCCAGCCCTGAGATGCTCGTGTTCTTGAACCGTGCAAAGTGGTTGCATATCGATGGGACATTTTTGGTTAGTTTTTATAATTTACATTTTATAGTTGTTTTTTATTTCATTGTAAATTTTGTTCCATTTTATCCGAAGTCACAGCGTTGTCATCACTGGTGCGGCAGATAGATCCGCATTTTCCTCAATCAATTGCAAACACTTCTGGATGGCGTAAAAATCTGAAAAAAATCAAGCATATTAAAGGTGCTGAAAAGATGAATTATGCATAATAATAATTTCAAAATGTTGTTAACAAATTGATGAAAAATAAAATTGTTCAACAAATTTCCCGGAAACCTAACTTTTTTTTAATAAAAATGATTCGTTCATTTTTCCCAATAGGTTTGAATTTTTTTCATTTTTTTAAACTTTACATCGATTTTTTTTAATATGGGAAAAACGTGTAGAAATCCGCACAATTCAAAGTGAATTTAAAAATCTGGAAAAATTCATACGTTTTCAGAAAAATGAATGAATCACTTTCAGTAAAAAAGTTATGCTTCCGGGAGTTTTGTTGAACGAATTTTACTTGTCATCAATTTGTTAATATCATTTTGGAATTATTATTATGCACAATCAGCCTTTCCGGCATCTTTAACACACGTGATTTTTTTCAGATTTTTATACAGTCGAGAAGTGTTTACAATTCCCTCTCATTTCTCTGAAACTTATGCGAAGTGAACACTATTCGCAAGGACTACCTTAAATGCCGATGCATCTGCTCTGATCGTATCAAATCATGATCCACAACACTTCAAAGCGTTTACAATTCCCTCTCATTTCTCTGAAACTTATGCGAAGTGAACACTATTCGCAAGGACTACCTTAAATGCCGATGCATCTGCTCTGATCGTATCAAATCATGATCCAGAACACTTCAAAGCGTTTACAATTCCCTCTCATTTCTCTGAAACTTATGCGAAGTGAACACTATTCGCAAGGACTACCTTAAATGCCGATGCATCTGCTCTGATCGTATCAAATCATGATCCACAACACTTTAAAGTGTTCCATTTTACGAGTAAGTGAAAATTCGCTTTCAAGTCACAATTTACACATGGAATAAAAGCGTTTTTGCATTTCTTCGTAGAGTCATTCAGCTTGAAGAAAGTAAGCGATTTATTATCATCGGAACAACTGCGTACGTGTTTCCATGCCTGCATAATCGAACGGGAGGAAAAGTACTCTCAGCGGGAAGAAACGTAGTCGACCGGGAGGAGATGTACTTTTTCTCCATATAGAAGGAATTAGTACATTATGCTATAAAGGGGGAAGTGCGTGATTTTTGCCGTGGGAAGTTTGCAGAAATCACACGAGGTGAAAATGCACCCCCTCCCTTGTACCAGACTATACTTTTTTCACGGCTACGTTTAAAAGAACATATTCTTATGCTCGAAACGTTGGCCGGAAAAGTAGTAGTACTTTTCTTCCCTAAGGAAAAAAGTACCTTTTCATCACTTGGTGCGGAAATAGCCACTTTTCCGCCCGCTTCGCGTGCGTAAAACCACCACTTTAGCACCTTGTGATGAAAAATTTCGTACATCCCTCGTGCGAAACACTGTTTCTAACTTGTGTGATTACAGCACTCGCCTTCGGCTCGTGCTGCAAACGCACACTCGTTATAAAAAACGTGTTTCGCCCTCGTGGAGTATTGTACTATTTTTCCGAACTACGCTAAAAAGGCCCTATTTCATGCCTGCAACGGGGGTGAAAATTAAAGTAATTTAGCGGGAGGAAAAGTTAATTTTTCCGTCCGCTAAATCACTTTTCCTCCCGCTCGTCAAGACTCGGCCAATTTCCATCCCCGTTGCAGGCATAGAAATATGGCCACTTTTTAACACAGTCGGGGAAAAAATTGCGTATGCCACTCGGGAGGGAGTACCTTTTTACCTCGTGTGAATTTCTGCCCTCGCTTCGCTCGGGCATCAAACTTCACACTTGGTGAAAAGACGCACTTTGATTCCTTGTAACATAATATACTATTTCTCCTGCACGACTACCTTTCATATTTGGCGAAAATCGCGCCCTTCCTTTCCTTGTAGCATAATGTAATGGCGTGGAAGTTAGCAACGTTGCTGCAACGAATTCGTTGTCACCTGTCAAAGTTTTAAAATCGTTGTCGATAGGGCCCATTTTCCGTATACTTAACGTATCATTTCATGGCAATGAGAACATAATAATCTGAATTCCGTGTCCCGATGAGTATCAGGGATAATGTTAATTATTTTTAAATGTTCTATGTAGGATAAAGTTAATAAATGTCATAGGGTAATAAAATATCATTAACAAAACATCACGAAAGCTCGACTAGCCGGTAATAATTTTTTCTCAAGGAACCAAGGGTCCTTGGAAGCTAATTTTTTTTCTACACTTTCGAAATATGTACGGAGGTGCACACGATTTTTTTCAACATGATTAAACCTCCGGAAAGTAGAAACCGGAAAGTAGAAACGGAAAGTTAAACCTTCGGAAGTGTAGAAATAAATTAGCTTCCAAGGACTCTTGGTTCCTTGAGAAAAAAATAATTACCCTCAGATCAGCCAGTTTTTGGGAAGCGAAAATTCTTTCCGGAGGTTTAATCGTGTTGAAAAAAAGCATGTGCACCTCTATACATATTTCGGAAGTGTAGAAAAAAAATTAGCTTCCAAGGACCCTTGGTTCCTTGAGAAAAAAAAAAATAATTCCCCTCAGATGAGCCTGTTTGTCGAGAAGGAAAATTCTTTCCGGAGGTTTAATCGTGTTGAAACAAATCATGTGCACCTCTGCCGAAGTGTAGAAAAAAAAAATTAGCTTCCAAGGACCCTTGGTGCGTTGAGAAAAATATTATTACCGGCTAGTCGAGTTTTCGTGATGTTTTGTTAATGATATTTTATTACCCTATGACATTTATTAACTTTATCCTACATAGTACATTTAGAAATAATTAACATTATCCCTGATACTCATCGGGACATGGAATTCAGATTATCATGTTCTCATTGCCATGAAATGATAGGTTTTTTTTTTTTTTATTTGTTTATAGTATAGAAACCCAGTTCAGGGTTTATTTACACTGTCGAATATAATGTCTTAAAGCTATTGGTTTACAAACTAGAGTACAATTTACAGTCAGAATTAAATTTTCAAGTTACAGGCCTTTAAAAACTTATGAATAGCATAGAGGGCGCGGTGATCGGTTACTTTCAGAAATTCCGTGGTACTAAATGCACCAGTGTATCCAAGAGCATATAGTTCTTTGAACATACTATCTCTTTGAACTGAGTATTTGGTACAATTCCATAGTACGTGATTGATATCCTCGATTTCGGCGCCGCAAGGGCAACCTCGCTCATCAATTATTCCTACCCTCGAAAGGGACGCATTAAGGTTATAATGGTTTGCTCTGAGTCGATTGACCCACGAAATCAGAGCACGAGGAAAGTTCGTACCTCTATACCACGGATGAGAAGATTCTTTATAAAAATGCTGGAAGTAGAATTTACCTTTGACACTTGAAAGTTTCTTTATTTCTTCTACCGTGTTGAGTTTTTGTTGTGACTGAAATCGAGACCTAAGGTCCGTATAGGGGATACGATACTCATGTTCGTTGAATTCGTGTGCACTTTTAGCAAGACGGTCAGCTTCCTCATTCCCTTCGACTCCAGTGTGCGCCGGAACCCAGTAAAACGAGATTTTACTGTTGGGGCTATTTTCTATGAGTTCAGCGTAAATTTTTTTAATTTCAAGTATGTAGGGATTCGTTTTAGTGGATAATCTTGTCGAATGCAGGCTCTGCAGCACACTAAGAGAGTCAGAGAGAATGACGAAGCTACGATCTTTGTGTTGACAGGCTAATTCCAGCGCGAGTTTGATGGCAATACATTCTGCAGTAAATATCGAGGCATTAGTGTTAAGACGTATAGAGTTGCTATAGTTGAGATTGGGACAATAGCATGCTGCTCCGACGTGTTCAATACTGGGATTTTTACTTCCATCAGTGTAGATATGCAAAGCGTGTGGGAGCTCGGCACCGATTTCCGACATAAATGTGTGATTTGTATTATCAGCGCCACGAGCTTTGAAACCAATTTTTTCACAAAAATTAATTGAAAGACATGAAACTGAATAGTCATGTTCAAAAATACTGTATCGATCACTAGTCAATATTTTTCCTTTGTAAGGTATTATTTCCCTGGCGCATTGAGTAATGAGTCTGTCTCGTTTTCGGACAGGGATGACTTTCGTTAAAAATAAGAAATTGATAGTTTGTGACACTTGCGTCGAATGAATCGAAATAGCTTTGGATAAATATGAATGGCATAGGAAGTTTGCTCTATCTCGTATTCGAGTAAGTTTCGATTCACCGAGGAGGACGTTTGTAGGGGTAGAGCGTCTATAACCAAGGGCTAATCTTATCGCCGAGTATTGAATTGATTCGAGCTTAGCGCTTAACCGCTTCGTAGTAGGAAAATATACAAATAGTCCATATTCGATAATCGATCTAACAAAACTTTTGTACAAGATGATAAGGGTTTCTGGATCCGAACCCCACCAGGTGCGTCGGAGAAACTTGACAATGTTAAGAGACTTGAGACATTTCTGCTGTATTTTGTCGATGTGATTTTTGAAATTTAACTTTTGATCAAAATTGATTCCTAAAAATTTTGCGGTTGGCTTAGAAATAATCAGGTGCCCGCCGACCATCATCTTCGTATTTTCCGGATTAGAACCCTTTTTACTAAATCGCATGAGGACGGTTTTTTCCGGTGTTAGTGTTAGTCCAATTTCAGCTAGGTTATTTAAAACATTCGATACAGCAGTTTCTAGTATTTGTAAGTTTTGTTGAGTATCAGATATTCGTACATATAAAGCGATGTCATCAGCAAACATAGAGACTATTACTCGGCTATCAACATTGCGAGCGACAAGCCTGGTGTAGAGCGTATACAAAAGAGGGGAGAGCACCCCTCCTTGTGGGACTCCTTTTCGCACTGTTCGTGTGCTCTGCTCTAAAAGTTCACAGTGCAAAAACCTTTCATACGTGTAGAATTTGATGTACTTAAGAATGTTCGGTGGACAGTTTATTTGAGCTAGGTTTTCTATTAGTACCTCACTATTTACATTGTCGAACGCGCCTTGAACGTCAAGAAATGCTGCAGCCAAGTGTTCTTGATCCCTGAAGGTGTCTTCAACTTGTAAAATCAGATTACTCAAATTGTCTATACAGGAGAGACCAGGTCGAAAACCAGTTTGGCAATTCGGTAATAATTTCTCTTGCTCAACCCATGTCTGCATGCGATTTTTAAGCATGGATTCAAACAGCTTAGCGACGCAGGATGTGAGAGCGATGGGCCTTACACCGGAATTATTGGGTTTGGGAACAAAGTGGACATATGTGTGTTTCCATTCTGTCGGAAAGTCAGCTGATTTGTAAATTTCGTTAAAAATGTCCAAGAGTATAAGCTTTATTTTTACTGGAAGGCTTTTTATTAGGAAGTAGTTAATCCCATCTAACCCTGGAGAGGAGTTATTTTTCCTGGAACTGAGTGCTGTGTTGAATTCTGTGAACTCGAACGGTTTGTTAAAAGGAGAATCACTTTCTAAAAGGGTGGGAGAGTCTGGGTTGGTGGAACAACCGGGCTGAGCGATTTTGTTCATGAGTTCAATTGAGGAGGTCAGTATAGAGTCGTTGTCCTTAATAACGCGAGAATTAATATTTATCCACGAATTCTTAAGTATTTTGCAGGTATTCCACACGTAAGAGATGTTGGTTCTTGCGTCCATGCCAGAGGCAAACTCAATAAAACTGCGCTTTTTTTTAACTTTAAAAGTTTTCCTAGCCACAGCTACTGCTTTGTTGTATGCAATAAGATCGTCGGAGTTTTTTGTGTATAACCATTTCTTGAATGCTGCCTTTCTTAATCTTTTGACTCTAGAGCATTCTTCATCCCACCATCTAACTGGGTTTCTGTGAATTTTATCAGAGACAATTTTTTTTTCTGGAGTGCATTTGGTAACATTATCTTTAAGAACTTTGATAAAATAGCAATACTTTTCTGAAGGCATCAGTTTATCAAATGGCGCAGTCAAGAAAAGGTCATAAGAATTATCTAACATTTCATTGAGCTTTGTCCAATCAGTTCTGGTAGAAGTAATCTTGAAAGATTTACGGCGGTAAACGGTTTTATGAACTCCAAGGTGAAAATGGAGCGGGTAGTGGTCAGAACCCCACGTCTCGTCAAGAGCTTCCACTGTTGTGATGTCCGAGATATCCGGCGTCGTGAAAAGCAAATCGATATTCGACTTTTTTTGTCTACGTACGTCTATGTGCGTATAGGAATCAGTGTTGTGTAGTAGGAGATTTGAAGACTGTAAACACTCATACAGCTTGTCTCCGTTCGGATCACACTTATCGCAGTTCCAAGAGATGTGGTGTGCGTTGAAATCCCCAACGAGTATGAAGTTATTCCAGTGTGTAGCGAGCGATGTGATTTCCTTCCAGTAGTCAATGTGCAGTGTCTCTCCAGGAGTGCGATAGCACACAAAGATGTTGAGCTTCGGCGTAGTATTGGTAACTTCAAATCCGTATATTTCAATTGAAGGGTGAGGAGCTGTGATGTTGTCGTGGAGACATATCTCCAGGTCTTTCTTTATTATTATTGCAGTTCCACCTTTGTTGGGAGCTTTGTCTTTTCTAATGGTTTCGAATCCAGGAAAATTGTATTTTCGTGGGTCCAAAGGATCAAGCTTGGTCTCCACACAGAGCATTATATCAGCATCTGTTGAGGCTCTCTGCAGGTCTTCAAAATGGCTTTGTAGTCCTCTAACATTCCAAAACATAATTTTGAGTTTACCATTAGACAGATCTTGGTGCTGACTCTCTTTCTCTGTGATCATGCCTTGTTATTTAGGTGGAGTTCCGTGAGGAGTCCGAGTCGCATTCAAGATTTTGCAAGCTGTTCTTGAGTTTTGTTATATGTATTTTTAGCGATTTATCTTCAACGAAAATGTAACATTTGTTGAGAAAGTTTACAACAGACTCCAAGTTTTCAGTGAACGAAAGGCCAATCGAGCTAGGGTTGAAATCTTCTTGCCACTTAAGAATAATCTGAACAAAATCGGAGTAGCTCCATTGGAAGGAGGCTGGAGATTTGTTGATGTTTTCTTCCAAGCGAGTAGTGTGAGTGCGTATGAAGGCTTCAGAATGTTTTTTTCTGTTCATCCTTGTCTTCTTGGCTTTCGGTAGGACGAACCCGTCGTCTGTCTGTTGACAATTGTCAGCTGAGTTGGATGAGTCCAGAGAGTGTAGATAATCGGTGTCTTGGCGCAAGCGTTTAGGAGACACAAATTCTCTCGGTAGCACGCGAGTAGAGGGGCGAACCTCGCTTCTTCCTCGCGGAGCGGGGAAGTTTTCGTTGTACGTCAGAGTAGGCGGAGCCGCTGGAGGATCGAGAACTTCGGCCTGGTGGTCATCTTGGAGATCAATAACATCTTGCAAGGTTTGAGAATCGGTGGATTTGGACGGACAACTTCTAGCAAAGTGCCCTGCTTTTTTACATATATAGCACACAGGGGTATCTAGTGAGACAAAGATGTAAAAGTCTCTGCCTTGGAAATTCACACTTATGGCCTCAGGGATTTTAGAAACGTCTGATTTATCGATGTAGAGTTGCCGTCGGTGGCTAATGACGTGCGAGTACTCGGGATTAGTCGATCCTGCTTTTATAAATGTTAGAGCTGTAGTTATCTTGATACCAAGTTCCTCGATTTTCTTCTCGACCACGAAGTGAGGAAGAGAAGGACAGACGCCTGATAAGACTATCCTCTTCGATTGCGATACGAGGGGCTTGATGTTTAGTAAACATTCTCCTATCGAGAGTGGGTTCTCTGTTGATGTTAATTTCTCGACGAGAGCAATACTCGAGAGAAAGGCGCAGACGCGGTTTCCTGATATTCTCGATATCGCAACTAAGTTTTTTGGGCCGACAGCGCTGCCTATGCATAGCATATACTCACTGATCGTCACTCCCTGAATTGAGTCGATTACGATAGCTTGTTCTCTGGTTGGGTGCTGGCTCTGGCTTGCAGCACGCGAGTATGAAACGGTAAGCTGACTAGTTGTCTGGTTGAGCATTATTTCGCCGGTAGGCATGTTGACAGTTTTTGACTCTTCGGAGTTTAATACAGGAATATCCATTTGTCACTTCACTTTTACACCTCTTTCCAAGAGACGAGTGAGAACCTATGAACTATGCAGTGCTATTTACCAGCACGCATAGCCCAACGAAAACAAGTTCCACTTTCTGTATATACAGATCGGAGCGCGAAACACGTCTTACTCTTACGACGGTCAAGCGTCGAGTCGAAATGATAGGTTAAGTGTACGGAAAATGGGCCCTATCGACAACGATTTTAAAACTTTGACAGGTGACAACGAATTCGTTGCAGCAACGTTGCTAACTTCCACGCCATATAATGTACT
Organism: Stenichneumon culpator; assembly: GCA_964017025.1. Classification (NCBI taxonomy): domain Eukaryota; kingdom Metazoa; phylum Arthropoda; class Insecta; order Hymenoptera; family Ichneumonidae; genus Stenichneumon; species Stenichneumon culpator. Next base: position 8,119,212 of record OZ024768.1, on the reverse strand, counting down.
ATTTTGTACCAATATTGGTGTGACCTGTTAAATAAAAATGTTTGATAATGTTCATATAGGTGGTTCCGGCCGCGCCGAAAGCTGCCCAACCATGGATTGTTTTTATCAGGCAGGGTGATAAGGTTGGCAGTTTTTTATTTATTTCACTCTTATACTTTGACCAACTAATAGCCCTAATGTCTGGTTTAATTCTTCTCTGAATCTCGTGTCGGTATGAGAGGACAAGAGACTACATCATGCATTATAATCAGAAAATATGATTGTAGGGTTATGCGGCTGTGTTTGTGCTGTGTGAGAGGCGAACAAAAGTCCTATACGATGCCATATGGCAGCGCATTTTGCGGCTATGTCCGGAGCTAACCGAAAACTTGCGAGCCGTGTGGACAGACTTCGAACGGGCCGCGGTGGCAAGTCTGCGACACAACTTCCCCCGTATCCGGATCAGGGGCTGTTGGTTCCACTATTGCCGTGTAAGTTTTAAGATAAATGTGGTGAAAATAGGTTTTTTTTTTGTTGCGGCTTTCACCATCGAATTCGCCAGCAACAATCTTGTCGGCTTTTAAAAATGCTGCAATGGGAATTTTATGCAGCAATTATTGTCATATAAGGGTATCTTCACTGTGACCCTTTCCGCCCTTCTCACTCGAAACTTTTTAAACATGTTGATATGTCAGATTGCATAATATTTTCACAAAATTTTACTCGCGTTGTAATTAAATTATATATAGCAAATTAAAGGAATACGTCACACAACGACTTTTCTACTTTTGGAACTAAAAATCACAATTGTTATAAAGCGATGAATATGGTTCTTTAAAAGGATTTCTATTAATTTTTTCCCAACATAGATTCCGAGATACATGAGCTTAAAATTGTGTAAATTAGTATGAGCTGCGTATGGTGCCGCATGAAAAGCAACATTCTTTTTTTTTAAATATACATTTCCAGACTATTTAAAAAAAACTAGAATAACACCACATTACGACATTATTAGGGACGCATTAAAAAAATTAAATCGTCGTGTGCCCATATATTTTCGGAGATATTACCAGTTGAAGGAGCTTCGAACCTGCATACGAACAGGTATCTAGGGCTCAACCATCGCTAGCAACATGCGCCCACCACCCCCCACCATTAAGAAATGGCGATCTGTGACGTACACTAGGACCTCGATTTTTGCGCCCTCGGTTTCCTTAACATTCCCCACCACAGAGCAAATATCAATCGCCGCAGTAAGCTATTTGCCATGCTCGACAGTTAGTATGAGCGGAGCATGCGCAGCCTCGATTTTGTTGCGTGTGAGCGGGAGCTGGTTCCGCAGCTGTGAATGAAGTCGAAGTCTTAGTGTAATACCTAAACCGGGTTATGAACTGTTGACGTGACATTTTGACAGGTGACGTTCGTTAGGAACCCATGGAATCCATAATCGAGCGGCTATCGAGAACCCATGGATAAACTTCCAACTTTATTATATATAATATTTTTTAATGTAGGCGGTATACCGGAAGTGGAAGTCACTCCGTATGCGGCGTCCGCCAAAGGATATACTCTATCTGGCGTGGAGCCTTCCTTTGCTGCCGCCTGATCGGTTCGCTGAGGGTTGCCGAGTCATTACGGCTCTCGCCGATCCTCTGGCGATTGACCATCTTGAAGCACTCAACGCGTTTACGCATTACCTCCGTCAACAATGGGTGCCTCTCGTTGATGTGACGTCAGTCTATGATACGCCGATACGGACAAACAATATTGCCGAAGGTTTCAACCGTCATTCCGCAAAGAAACTGGGAGGAGCTCATCCGAGAGTTTGGGTCTTCTTGGGTATGCCCTTGTGTTTCTATTACGAGTAGTATAAAAAAGTAATTGTTTAAAGTTTGTCCCAAATTGTTCGCTAAACTGATAAGTCTTTGCAATCCATTACAAATGCCCTACTCAAATCTTTATGTCGCAACCGTACTTTTCCATGAGCTGACTGAATGTCTATTGGCAGAATGTGATAAAAGTGATAAAAGTGATAAAAGTGATAAAAGTGATAAAAGTGATAAAAGTGATAAAAGTGATAAAAGTGATAAAAGTGATAAAAGTGATAAAAGTGATAAAAGTGATAAAAGTGATAAAAGTGATAAAAGTGATAAAAGTGATAAAAGTGATAAAAGTGATAAAAGTGATAAAAGTGATAAAAGTGATAAAAGTGATAAAAGTGATAAAAGTGATAAAAGTGATAAAAGTGATAAAAGTGATAAAAGTGATAAAAGTGATAAAAGTGATAAAAGTGATAAAAGTGATAAAAGTGATAAAAGTGATAAAAGTGATAAAAGTGATAAAAGTGATAAAAGTGATAAAAGTGATAAAAGTGATAAAAGTGATAAAAGTGATAAAAGTGATAAAAGTGATAAAAGTGATAAAAGTGATAAAAGTGATAAAAGTGATAAAAGTGATAAAAGTGATAAAAGTGATAAAAGTGATAAAAGTGATAAAAGTGATAAAAGTGATAATAGTGATAATAGTGATAAAAGTGATAAAAGTGATAAAAGTGATAAAAGTGATAAAAGCGATAAAAGCGATAAAAGTGATAATAGTGATAATAGTGATAATAGTGATAATAGTGATAATAGTGATAATAGTGATGAAAGTGGTTGACAAGAAATGACAAGAAATGACAAACAGTTGTGACTAAATTTTAGTATCGCATTTGACGTAAAATTTGATTGCTCTATGACCTCGTTCACCGGTGCAGTGACGGGGCCAGCGCCGCATCACTTTACTGGTGATCGAATACTACACAAAAGTTAAGAAAAACTTTGCGCAACTTTTTGGTGTGCTGGTTGGCCTAACATCGATCGATATGCGCTAAGGTTTTTCCCAAAGAAAAAAATGCAGGTGATCGAACCTCAATCACCTGCGTGGGATATAAAAAAGTCGGTTAATCAATTTTAGCGTCGTTATAGAGAAGGCTGTATAAGCGAAGATAAAATAAGAAAGCAATTTGCAAATCTTATTTACATTTTGAAGGCTTAATCCAATTCCGCTTCAGCCGTGAATAGGGCGCATTCTTATGTATTGGATAAAAAAAGTAGCTTTTGTAACACGTGCACGAAAAGTCACGCTTTTCGTGCCTATAAAGTGTTGTGAAAGTGGAGCTTTCTAGCAGAGGATGCGCGAAAATGCTGCGATACTATTTCTACACGCTAGTTTCATTTTCGCACACTTTTTTCACATCCTAGCTACTTTCGTGCACACTTTTTTCACACTCTAGTTACTTTTGCTCACAGTTAGCTAGCACTGTAGCTATTTTCTCGTACACACTTTACAGGCACGAAAAGCGGAAATTTTCGTGCACTTGTCACAAAAAGTAGTATGCGATACTCGTACGAAGAAGCAGCACTCGCCTCCTCTCGAGCTACAAACGTCACTCGGCTTCGCCTCGTGCCAATGTAGCTCTCGATCCAGCTCGTGCAGCAAACTTCGCAACCTTCGTCGAAAGACCGCTTTTCCGTACTAGTATCGCGAAGTACTAATGTGATACGCTTACATAATAGCGGACACTCAATTTATTTTGTGAAGCAGACGCAATAAGCTTTAGCTAGCAAATGTAGTACTCATGTGCTAGCTTCCGGCTACTGCGCTGAACTTCATAATGTCTGTCAAAAGCCCGCTATTTCGTACTTGTGTCACAAAGTACTATTGATATGTATTGCAGAAAAATTAAAAGAAACTGTGACGGATGAGGTCACGAAGGTGAGAAGATGGCAGACGACTGGGCAAAATGGGAGACAGTCGCACCATAAAGCCTGGGTGAGGGTCGATAAAAGCATTGCCGACAAACAACGCCTGCTAAGGACGGGAAGGTGATTTTTAGTCGTAATGCAGATAATTTCATAGTTTCTCAAAATTGGATGAAATTACATAATATCCTGGAAAAGAAATCTAGTACATATTTAATGTTTCTAACAGATACGACGTAGAGGAATTTTTACGATCTGCGATAACGCCGTATCAACGACTCGATTTGCATCACGCTGCCCGAAGGTTTCGAGCTGGTAAACTTTAATCCTTTAAGAATGTGCTACGTAAACGCACACTATAACAAATGTTTGTTAAACAATATTAAAATGCTTGTATATTAAGCACGGATTTTTAACGTGTTTAATATACATACTGGACATTCATTTGCATTAAATCTGTATAATGTAATGTCCGAGGTTTCCCCATAAAACCATTCCGATGTAAAAATACATTGCGTGATTACATTCAAACGGGCGTATTTTCTGCATATAAGAATGCAAGATACGCCCTTGACTTTAGTCACGCGATATGTATTTCTCATTAGAAAAAATGCGATGTAGCATTAGCCTCGTGGAATGATTGCTGCGGCAAGTGATTCGATCGAAGATCGATGAGCATACATATTTTTTTTAGACGGTGAAGAACAACACGAGCTTCCTGTTCCTCAGGATATGTTGAATCCGCAGGATGTATTCCCAGGTAAATAAATATCAAAATATCAGAATAGAAATATCAGAATAGAATCTTGCAACTTTCAAAAACGAATAGTTTAATTACATACTATTGATTCTACAATCATATATTTATAGACGATCCTGCCAACGAGGAGATCCGTCGGCGAGGGGGGCCGAGACCCCGACTTAATGGCAGAAAAGTTAGAGTGGAAGCGGAAGACAGTGGTAAGTCAATTTTTTCAATAGAATCATCTTCGACAAACTTGCTTAATAGACATAAAGTATTCGAGCTTTGAGTTGTCTCAAGCAATCTTTACGTATTTTTCAACAGCTGTTTGAATTGAATGCCTATTTCTTCTTTTTTTTCGTTCCGTTATATATTAAAGCTGGGCAAATACACTACGCACTTTAAATGTGTATTGAAGTATCAAATAAAGAGTCTAGTTACCAGTGCCTGTAGTGGCCAGTAGATATTCAGGAGTTCACCAATTAAGTTCTGCTAGTACTCAATACGTCATTACTCAAAAACTTCCCAGTGCTTAGTACTTCAAGTTCCTGGTACAGCAATATGTACTTCAATTCTTAGGGTATTTCCCCAGGTGTATTACATATTAACAACGATCCGTGGTAAAAAAAATCGTGCTTGTATCGTTTAATGCGCAATAGAAGTGACACTGCACTACGTTCTTGTCTTATTGGGTATTGTGTTACACCGATCTCCTTCACTTTTTGCACCTACTTCCTTATCCGTTGCCGCTGGTTCGATTCTTGGGCCCGGAGCTTCGTCGCGTACCGTAATAATAAAAAAAAATGTTACGGTCTGATATACGATTCCGACTTCTTAGTACTGAATTTCACTTTTTTTACAACGACTCTGGGTGTGTCTCATTTCAACGCCCGCCAGATAGTTAATATAGCAACTTAATATAAACCTTTAAAAAAAATAAAAAAAGGACATTTTTTCTAAATGTGGTATTCCGTGGTGAGATGGGACGCACCGAGAGTTATTGCAGGGAATGAGAAATTCAGCATTCGGAAATCGGAATCTTACATTAGAGAGTAAAACAATTTCTTTTTACTTAAAAATGCATATCTGACTAGATAATAACTGCATTCCCTTATTGACCATAATGTATTGAAGTCGAATGAAGTTAACACATGCCTGTATGCTGTCGTTGTGACTACTCAAACTGCGCTCTGATTGCTTTAATGTAACGTGTCACTGCCAACGTGTCTGACGTGCTGTGGTAACATGTTACAGACATTTCGCTTTAAAAAATTCGAAATAGAATTCGCTATTTTGTTCATTAAAGGGCAAATTTCAAAATTTGATTTTGGAATATTTTTTTGTACTATGGATCGTAACAATATAAAATGATTTTTTTTTATTTCATACGCTATTGTCGGATGCCGCAAATACGAATCATCACATAGACGACTCAGACAGTGCTGGTAAGTTAGTAACATGAGACAATCCAATAGGGGCCATAAGTCTGATAAGATATTTTGATAACCCGTTTTCTAACATGTAGCCGACTTAGTGGACCTACGGGTGGACCGTCCATTGTCACGAGGAAGCAGTAACGACATCATCGATACTGAATCAAGCAGTGGCCGTAAGCTATCAACATTAAAGCCATAAAACATTATGTAGATATAAAAATGATCCGGTAACAGAATTTTTGTTCAACATATAGAAAGTGACGAAGATCCACAATCTCCAGCTGGTCCAAACGTCGATGAGGACACAGACATATCCGACAGCGACGGTAAAGTCTCAGTCACTAATATATATTGATTCCTTTTAATCTTTCATGAGCACTTTCGACTGCAAAATGCATCGAGTTTTCGGATGGGGGTTGAATGACCGAAATGTAGAACAACCAATATTTCGAAATTTCATCATTGTGAATAGTAAAAGATCGAAAAATGAGTTTTCCGGAAATTGTATTATCGATAGATTACTAAGTCGAATAACCATATCGCCGAAAGGTTTTTTTGGAGGGCTTTTTAATTTGAAAATATATTTTCAAAAGCCGCGGTTAACATTTTAAACGACCATATTTAGAAAGGCTTAAACTTTGAAGTTTAAAATGGAGACAAGTTTTTATCACATATGTACCTATCAGAAGGATGTCGAGAATACCGATTTAAAATTACTAAGACTCAGATACACGCAATATCGAAGGACCAAAATAGTGAGGGTCCAAATAGTAAAAGCGAACAGCAAAAAGCAAGAATCGCAGAGAATAAAATCAAAAGAGCCAACAAATGTTAGAACTGATGTTTTGTAAGTCGTCGCTATTCTTATCGTTCGTTTTTCTGCTGTTACGCTATTTTGACTATTTAACTTTTTGTTTTTTCGATAGTTTGAAGATAAGATTTATTAGTTTTTCCTTATAATGAATTCGAAATTGTAAATATGCTTAATATTCCAATTTTGGATTACCGAGACCCGAACTTTTTAATGTACGAATTTTTGTCTATTCTAAAATTTTTCAAAAAAAGTAAAAATGGTACGCCAAGTACTTAAAACGTTCAGAAAATATGTTTGTGGAAAAACCTCTTAAAAATCAAGAAATCTACCAAAACAGATGTTTATCCGAACAATAAAAAAAATATATGTGTATCAAAATGTAAAAAAAAAAAAATCGAAAAAAATCAAATCAAACTAGCCAAGTAGGATTACAAAAACCTAAAAAAAAAAAAAAAATACAAGATGTAAAAAATCTTGAACAAAAAAAACTTGGCGTGCCAGTTTTTTTAAAATAATTTTTGAATGAACTACGTATGACAGTGATTGGAAAAAAACTGGCACGCCAAGTTTTTTTTGTTCAAGATTTTTTACATCTTGTATTTTTTTTTTTTTTTAGGTTTTTGTAATCCTACTTGGCTAGTTTGATTTGATTTTTTTCGATTTTTTTTTTTTACATTTTGATACACATATATTTTTTTTATTGTTCGGATAAACATCTGTTTTGGTAGATTTCTTGATTTTTAAGAGGTTTTTTCACAAACATATTTTCTGAACGTTTTAAGTACTTGGCGTACCATTTTTACTTTTTTTGAAAAAAAGTATTTTGTGGTTGATTTCACCTATTTTTTCCTGCAAATGCGATTTTCTTCTTACTTTCTAAACGAAAATACAAACTTTAAATACTTGGCGTACCTTTTTACTTTTTGGAGAAAAGTTTTTTAGGTTTTCCACCTTACGCGTTTGTTCTGCGTAAGGAGAAAATCCTCAACTTTCCTCGTCATTGAAACTCGACGGTCTCCTCCTCGTCGAAATTGTCCTCGATGATTTCCTCCTCGTCGAATCTCCCTCGAAGGTCTCCTCCTCGTCGAAATCATCCTCGAGTCTCCTTGTCGAAACTCAACGGTCTCCTTCTCGTCGAAATCATCCTCGATGGTTTCCTCCTCGACGAAATTGTCCTCGCCGGTTTCCTCTTCGTCGAAACTATCGTCAGCCAAACATGTGATGTATGGTTTTCTCCTCGTTGAATCTCCCTCGATGGTCTCCTCCTCGTCAAAATCATCCTCGAGTCTCCTCGTCGAAACTCAACAGTCTCCTTCTCGTCGAAATCATCCTCGATGGTTTCCTCCTTGACGAAATTGTCCTCGACGGTCTTCTCTTCATCGAAACTATCGTCAGCCGAACATATGATGTACTATGCATCCTATGGACGCATCACAAGCCCTCGGGCATATAATATATCCTGAAAAGAAAATATATTAATATCCTGAAATAAACATTAAATTTTGAGGTTAGGGAAAAAAATAAATAAATAAATAACAAAAAATGGAAAAATTGGGGTTAAGCCCAACGAAAACAAATTTAAAAAATATGAGAATATTTAAAGAACATGAGATATATATACTTACCAGTTTTCGTTGCCGAGATCGAGCCGACCAAAAAAGCACGTATTACACTTGATCCTCACACCCGTATTTCAGGTTCACCTCATCCTATCTCGGGAACCGCTGGACGATTATGAACGTAATTAGGCCCATTGGAAAGCTTGGGTCCGAATTATATAATAAAAGTCTCCTTAAAAATTCGATCCGATTCTTCGTTGCCCATGTCGTTTATCACCTCACACCCGTATTCACATTCACGCACAATCGAAACATTTTGGATCGATTCCTGATCGCGATCATCATACACAAGAATCTACCGAACGAATGTGTTCGGAATTAAGCGAACTCGAAAGCTTGGATAGACATTCTATAGTAAAAATCTTATCACCATTTCGATTCGATGATTTATTCGTGAGGTAACGTAGTGCCAATATTGACACTTAACACGAAAGTTTTCTTTTTCTTGACACTTATTATGCACCATTTTTCACGACACTTTCACATTTTTTCATTTTTGCGACTTCTTCAATCACATCGTATATTCACTAGTTTGTTTCCTTATCATTTTCAGCAAATATCAATACGTAAAAAAATAAAATATTTTTCCGAGCAATTAACCGTAAAAAGAAAGTGCTGCGCTGATGCGAACATCGGAGAGAGATGGAAGATGGCCAGCTGGCCAGCTGGCCAGCTGGTTGGCTGACTGGCGGACGCATGCGCAGTAGACGCGAGGACTCACATCACAGGACACTTTTCTATAATATTTTCGGACATCGTGAGTTACGCGATCTTGATATCTCAACATCTACCGAACAGTTATGATCGTAACTGGGCGCGTTGGAAAGCTTGTGTCCTGTATATATAAGAAAAGTGTCGTCGGAATTACAAAACGATGCTTCGTTTTCGAGAAAATCGAGGCCGAAGGACACATCCGGCGTCCACTTCCGGCATTTTGCTGTAGTATATACTTGGTAGCGTCTCGCTCAACTCGCTTAAAAAACTTTTTTTTAAGTACTTGGCGTCGAGACGCTACCGCGTCTCTTGATACACCCCTTGCGATGTCCTATTCATATATTTATTTTCGATATGAGTGAGAGATGTAAGACTTGAGGACCCTCAGAAGATTTGCCCTTGTACATTCAACGTTCCTTATTTTTTATTTTTAAATATCGGCTGCTCTACATTTGGATAGTTCAAAATATGGACCCATACTTTGTAGCTCCTCGTGAGACAAGGTGTCCATATGTCAAAGATTAAAAGTGGGTTTGAAACATTGAATTAATAATAAAATTTGTTTAAAAATAGCTGAATCTGATGAAGGTCGTCCGCGTCGGGGTCGTGCCGTCCAGCGCGGTAGAGTCGGCAGAGCCATCAGGCAAAGAATTGCTCATGATAATGGTGAGTCAATAAAGTGACAAGGAATGACATATGAAATAGAAAAATTCGAGTTCAACATTTTTCGAAGATGGTTAACCTTTTATAAGTCACAGGATTTCTAGTCTTAGACTACCGTAGCAACTCGTTGAACTTACCTAGCATCCGTTAGTCCTGTTTTTGTGCAGTTTCAGGCACTGTGGCTTATAAAGCTTTAATATTTTAGGCACATGCCCGAAATATCATCTCATATAGAATAGAAATGTTACAAACTTTTACAGGTGAGGCAACTTTGTAGGTTTTACCCATAACTTATAATATGGTAATACGAAATGTTAATGCCTAACATTTTCGAAATAGCTCAACCAGCCCAGAATCCGCTACGCCGGGGCCGAAGAGGTCGAGGCGGCAGAGGCGGCAGAGGCGGCAGAGGAGGCGGCATAGGCGGGAGAGGCGTAAGAGGCACAAGAATAGGCGAACAACGCGAGGCCATTAGTGAGTTCAACTACAAATTGAATGCTCCTCAAGTGTATCAAATTTTTATAATAATACAAATGATGCTACATGCGCCAAGCTTTCGATTATGAGAAAGAATTTTCGATTCGCTACGTTCCCTCATTCGCGAGCCTTCGATACTTTTTTCAATCCTTTTTATCCCTTTGTCATTCATTGAAATATGTACTGCTAGGAAATCAATTTACAAGATTTGTCTTATAAATAGATGAACCACCGCAGAATCAAGTTGCCCGCGGACGTGGCGCACGAGGCGGTAGAAGACCCGCGAGGCAACTCATAGCTACTGATAATGGTGAGTCATACTTAAAGTGATATCACTTTAGGTATTTACCGATAGGGAACTAGCAGGTCCAATCGGGACAATTTTTTTGGAATCGACTATCATTTTATTATTATTATTTTTTCAAACGAATTTCGTCTAAAAAATGGTAAGGGTAACCCCGAACGATTTTTACAATTTCAAAATGACATTTTTTCGGTATATTGAATTTTTCCACCGCCATAGGCTTCAGAAGGCACATTTCTACACAGAATACGTTAAATTGGCATTTTTTAAAAATATTTTAGAAATTGACAATTTTCAGCATAGGACATCCGATGATAAATTTTGGGCAGCAGCACATTTTTTACAAATTTTAAGATATTGAATTAAAACTTCCACCATTGTTTTCAAGTGGCATATTTCCCAACGGATTGCTTTGATCTAGAAATTCTAAAAAATCGTTAAAAAATGTTTAAAACGCGGGAAAAAAAGAAAAAAAAAGAAAAGGAATACTCTTGGGGGAACCGCTGGTGTGTGCGTATTCCAGACGCGACCCTTACAAGGAGTCGCGTATGAAGAAGCGACTTCAGAGGCCACTTTTTCAGTTTTCTTAATTTCTATGGACCTTCTTTTTTAATGCAATTTTGTTCTTGATTAACAAGAATGATACTTTTTTAACTTTGAAGTTGGGAACGTGGCGATTTTAGACTTAATGTCGCCATTGTAGCAGTGCGGTCATTTCCGACCCGGTCAATTGACGGTCACGTGACAGTAAATTGACAAAAAAAATGACCGGTCACGAATTCGGCGCCCATCTCTAGTACGATAGCATTAGCATATTGTAATCTCGAGCAGTCCCATTCTATTACTCTACCTAATTTCATTTTACCCCATTGCATGAAGCCCGTAATCGCCAGCCTCTTGATGCCGCCGATAATGTCGACCAGATAGACGTGATCGACATTGCCGATAATGTCGACCTCGAACCTATTGGCATCGTCGAGAATCGTGTCAGCATCGAGCCCCCCAATGTTTCCGATAATCGCGACAGAATCGAGGCTCTTCATATCGTCGATAATCACGATAGGTCCGAGAATCTCGTCGTCGCCGATAATCGTGACAGAATCGGGACTGATGTAGCTACCGAAAATCGCGGCAGGGTCGGGCCCCTCGATATCGCCGAAAATCGCGATACGATTGCTATGGAGGTTACCGACGGCGGTAAGAAACGTTTTTATTGAATCTGAACCACTCCTGAGGGAATGCAACTAAAATCGTTTAATCAACATTTCTACTTCACGACTAAAGAGGCATTAGACAACATGTTGTTAAGCTTCAAATGGCAAAGACAACTGCTTTAAAATACAAGAAGAAACATTGGATCTATCCATCGGGGAATTACAGAATGTCACAATCTTGAGCTTGTACAGGTGTTAGATAGTTGTGCAGAGAAGTTACCCGTTATATGTCGCTAGGATCAGGATTTCAAACCTCTCTATATCAGAACCACAAACGGTTTCTCGGTATCTACGTATACAATGTTCCTACGTATGATGTTTACCTTGATGCATCAGCACTTAACCTTGTTAAAATTATGCTATTCAAGAAAGAAGACACGTGGGAATACACATTCTCAGGATATATTACCATGTCACTATGTTCCTGATTTTTCTCATTTTTAGAGATTCGGTCATTGTTATGGATAGTTGTGCGAAAGTTTTTGCAATGTGATACTTAATCATTTTGCTAACAGTGTGAATATATGCCATGCAAATATTATTTTTTATGAAAAAACAACAAAAGGAAATTTTTTAAATAATTTACCAAATAATTCATCAGTGCCTGAAAAGTGCAGTTTCATTTGGGTCGTGCCGTGTAAAAGGTTCACGATTTGAGTTGCATTTCCCCGTGATGGTTGACTATTTTGCTTTACTGTAGATCCTTTAATAGTTGACAAAGTCAAATTTACAATGTAATGATGCTGCCCCTTTTCAAAATTTGCATCTATTATAGACAACTTCCATGTGGACGCAGTCGTTTTAGTCGCCCATGGCAATCCAATGGACATGTCGGAAGACTCGGACAACGGTAGTCTATCTAAATTCGCCTATAGAGCTAATTAATTTTTTCCGACTACGATAAATTACCATATTCTATGCTTGAAACGCGGGTGGAAAATTACCGATTCTTGACCAGCGGGAGGAAAAGTAGTCCATCGAGAGGAAAAGTAGTTGAACGAGACGAAAAGTAGATGGGGCCGTTGCAGGCATGAAAATGCTCAATTTTAGCATAGTCGGGAAAAACATATCGTATGCCACAAGTGCCACATTTTTCACCACGTGTGAATTTCTGGCCCCGCTTCGCTCGGGCCTCAAACTTCACACTCGGTAAAAAGACGCACTTTCCTCCCTTGTGGCATGATATGTTAATGTATGCATCGAAAGTCTTCTCATGAGAAAGAACTGTATTCATTTAATCTATTTGTAATACTGTTCCATATTAAAGACAATGTCCACATAAACGCCGAAGCAAATTTCGCCCCGAGGCAAGATTTTGAGGCGATTGGACGAAGGTCGGTCCCCCCCATCGACAACATAAGTGTGGTGGACATCACAAGCGGTACTGACAGCGGTAAGTAACTTATTTTTTAAATCATCCAGTTAGGATAATCAAATCTAGTTGACGGTCAGGACATAGGAGAAATACTTCGCGAGAATAGTCGTGACCCAAAACACTACAATCTTACCTATATTCTTCACTTTCCCTAGACGACGTCGAAGGGATCGAGATAGACGAGGTAGCCAACGTTGGCGCTGGGACTTCCAACAATGGTAACATAAACTATTATATGAAACCACATGGAATATTTTGCAATATTTTCATCAATAGTTCAAGAAGCTTCTCTTACGATATTAATCTTGATATGGTAATGTAGGCGTAGCAGCAACGGCAGCTCAGCGACTGAGTGCAAAGAGTAAGGCGATCAGTGATATATCGTTTAACACATTTTTGAACACTGCTAATTATTAATATGTAATCGTTTACAGTATCTCGATCCAGAAAAAAAAATCAGCGTAAAAAGAGACGAAGGCAGCAGCTACGGGCCCAAGGTGGCGGCGTAGCGCCGTGTCGACCAAATGGTCGCAAGCGTCGACGATCCAAGAAGGCTGCGAAAGGTAACATTACACATTTATTATTGATGCAAAGTAGATTTCCGATAATTCTTCGCATGTTTTCATCAATGATTAATAATGTGTATGGAGGAAGAACAAAATTATTCCTGCGCTCCAATAACGTATATCAGCGGTGTGCGAATTAATATTTTACTTTCAACGCATTTCCTTATCAAATATTGAGCTTCAAGTGAAGTAAGTAGCAAATTCATGATCAGAAGGAGAGATACATCGGACACAATCGTGAAACGATTAATAACAACAAATTGATACAACGAATTTTTATACAACACTTTGTGTAAAATAGCAATTTTTTGTATTTTCATACAGCCGTATGACTACTTCCTAATAAAACCTAGGAAGGCCCACTTGCCTTCGTATTCTACTAGAAAAAATTCCCAAGAGGTATCATTCGACAGCGTAACGGAAGTGCTCCTCGAGTGATTACAGTACGATCAAAACGTGAAAAAGCACGATAGACGCCTGCATAAATCTCGCAATTTTTATGGGTCATAATTGGGGTTACATTTAGTCATAATAAAAAAAAGATGCAAATTGGATTGGCAAATCGTTTCCTCATTATCGAAGTTGAACATTGAAAAGTTGAAAATTCTAAATTTCATATAGTTTTCTCATAATGTCTCTTAATTCGCAAACCTTCCTATATGAGAAGTCGATATGAACACTTCAATTTTCAACTTTTATAAGGAACCGATATGAAAATTTTAATTTTCAACTTTTATAAGGAAGCGCTATGAAAATGTCATTTTGTCGGATTATTTTATTTGCATGATTATTTTGTGCATTTGTCGCCATAGAACATAAGGCACATTTACATCTCTACCACTCACAAGTTTACCAGAAAATATCTCTCCCCAAACATCTCTACCAGAAAACAAGTCTACCGGATAATAACTCTACCAAAATCTCTACCACTGAGGGAAACAATTCTTCCGGAATTGACATACAACTCTCCCGGAATTGAAATAAAAATCTCTCGGAATTTAAATAAAACTCTACGGGAATTCAAATGAAACTCTACGGGAATTTAAATAAAACTCTACGGGAATTTAAATAAAACTCTACGGGAATTTAAATAAAATTCTCCCGAAATTGAAATAAAATTCTGGGAGAGTTTTATTTAAATTCGGGGAGTTTTATTTCAATTCGGGGCGATTTTTATTTCAATTCCGGGAGAGTTTTATATCAATTCCGAGAGAGTTGAATTAAGTTCTGGTAGAGATTTTGGTAGAGTTGTAATATGGTAGAGACATTTGAGAAGAGATATTTTCTGGTAGAGTTGCGAGTGGTATAAATATAGAGAGAGATATAAATGTGTCAAAAGTAATAGGCACTACTTGTTTATTCACGATGCCATCATGAAGCAAAGGAATCGCTAATTGCATATACGCAAAATATCGCATTATTGCAATATTGATTATAAAAATTCCAGATAAACTTTTTTCATTATTCGTAGCTTCGGGACTATATTTAGTGTATTTGTTCACGCTGATCACGAATCTGACGAATTTGTGGTTTATACACTGCACCCTATTGCCATACATCAAAGAGCTCTGCTCTGTTAGACAAAAAATGTCAACAGACGCCCATGATCCTCGGTGGGTTATTTTAAAGTCAACTCTGCAGGAAAAGATTATTCACAATTTTCAAATATTCACACACCCCTAACGTATATATGAGGCATTCTCTGTCAACTCAGCCACTTTTTTCGACCCTCTCAGATCTATCCCATAATTAGCCACATTTTAGGTTCACTTGATTATATTTAGGATGAGTCTGTAACTTGTGTGTTCATGTGGTGTATACAATCATATACTTCTTCATTCGTCATTCTGATAAGGTATTGATATCTAGTATGTGTTGGAAATGTATGTCTTCGGAAAATGTTTTGTGCGGATTGCCGATGTATAGCGGATAAATGTTTGCTAGCTGATTAGATGCGAATCGTTTGTTGAGTTGTATCCATGTTGATATGGCTTTGATGCTAGTGGGTGGGATTTGGAAGCTCTTAAGGCATAGTTAAATCCGAGTAAACATTTTCGACCATTCTGATCAAAAGTTATCAGGCTCTTGTCAAGCCTCCCCCGGACCCTATCACGGCCCGGTGTAACGCTCGAAAATGTCTACTCGGGAATATACCTACTATGTATAGCATGACAGTACGGCTCAAATTTTTAACTATTTTGATAGGGATATTGTCAATTCCTGGTGATGTATTTTTGTATTTTCTCCTGACATTCTCCACTTCCGTTTTTGTTACTCTGCTGAATTCTGATTCTTGTACAAATGTTTGGTTGAAATACTGCTCGTACCAGTTTCAGACGTCTCTGAATTTTTGGTCACTGAAGGTTGGATCGTTAGATAGTTTGTAAGTGTTGTTGAAGTGTTGTGAGAATGCCTCTGCTTTTTCCACGTTCGATGCTATTGTGTGTCCGTTAATGGTAACGTTTCATGAAGAATTGCGTGCTTGGTTATATTTGGTGAGTTTTGTAAAATTGTTCCCCAATAATTTTCGTCCTGGGATTGGTGAATTACCTCACAGGTTTTCGTACACGTTAATTTCTGCTTTGAATAAATTACAAAGATTTATTCGGCATTCACGATACAGTTGGCGTTTGATTTTCATTTGTTTTATAATGAATGGCGGTAGTTTTTGTAGTAAGAATTTTTTATTTGTAATCTAGTATCGGCTTATTTTCTTTGCATCGGCTAGTTTGGTGTTGAATGTATCGATGACATATTCCATTAAATAGTTCGTGGATAAAGAGAACTTTTTTGTCGTTAGATATTTTTTGCCCGACTCATTCCTTTCAAGATATATGAATTTTACACAAAAACGCATCTCCCTGAAAGGACGGATTAAAAAATCTGAAAAAATTCGCAAAGGGTACTTTCTAGTGATACTAAAATGTGGCCAATTATGGGATAGATCTGAGGCAGTCGAAAAAAAAATTGGCTGTTTTGACAGAGAATACCTCATATAACGACACCTCGACCTTGAAACAACTTTCGTAACTGTTTGAAAATATTTTCAAAATATTGCAGTGGCATGTGTGTAAAATATTATTTCAAACATCTAACCAGTAGTCGCAAGTTCATCGCATGATCATTTCAAAAATATTTTGTCAATATATGATCTTATCCCATAATTATAAGTATAAAACATAGAGGCGTATATAACGGACTTCGGTAAATCTACTTTGCATCTTCTGTAACGTTACCAGTGTGAGTTATGATTAAAATTATAATATAAATGGCAAGATCCCGAAACGATAAGACCTGGAAGAGGTAAAGGGATTGGAATTGTAACCTTAAACAGATTTTATATAGTTGATTAAATGGACAGATACATTATGTTTTCGTCGCCAATTGAGTTTGAGTGGGTCGTACACATGCAGGAATGCAGCCGAAAGCACGCGTCTGCTATGCTTCCAGTGTGGTCGAATTGTGTGCTTTTGCGCGGGTCTTTCGGAATGTGGATGTGGACGATTATGGTGAAGCTATGATTAATGATCAAAGTATAATTTGTAAAGTATAATTCCGCATCACTGGAAAACAGCGTGACAAGGTATATGGCAATCCCGTAAGAAATGTCATACTGTTGTTCTGAGGGTGCGATATATTCTATTGTATGTATACAACCCTTCAGTGGAATTAAATTTATTAAATTTCGAGCAAATCAGTTGAGATTCTTTAAGTCAGGTTACGCTATTTTGTTTGTAAGACCCTCTGTATAGCCTGCCCCTAAATTTTCAAAGGAAGCCTAAAATGCATGGTAATAGCGAACAAAACCAAAAACACAATACAAAATTGAGGTTATTAGTTACTTGTTTTTACAAAATGATTTTAGATAATACATTTTTTGTATGGAGATATCGATTCAGTTTGTAGAGAATATAAAAAAAATGAACCAATACCTTTAGCTTAAGTTACACAGCAAAATGAAACGGGGTATAATCTCTCCATGCCATAATGCAATATGAGCGAACTTTGTAGTATTTACTTTTGATCTATTAATCGCTTTTGAATATGTCGTACGCATGCAGTAATGCAGTTGAAAGCACGCGTCTGCTATGCTTCCAGTGTGGTGGAATTGCGGCTTTTTCCCGCGTTCTTCGGAATGTGGATGTGAACGATTATCGTGAAGCTATGATTAATGATCAAAGTATAATTTGCAAAGTATAATTTCGTATCACTAGAAAAACAGCGTGACAAGGTATGCGGTAATCCTGTAAGAAATGTCAAACTTTTGTTCTGAGGGTGCGATATGTTCTATTGTATGAATACAACCCTTCAGTGGAATTAAATTTATTAAATTTCGGGCAAATCAGTTGAGATTCTTCAAGTCAGCTTACGCTATTTTGTTTGAAAGACTCTCTGTATAGACTGCCCCTAAATTTTCAAAAGAAGCCTAAAATGCATTGTAATGGCGACCAAAAACAAAAACAAAATACAAAATTGAGGTTATTAATTACTTGTTTTAACAAAATGATTTTAGATAATATATTTTTTGCATGCAGATATCGATTCAGTTTGTAGAGTTTGGAAAAAAACTGAACTAATACCTTTAGCTTAAGTTGCAAAGCAAATTTTTAAGTTATAAAGCAACATGAAACGGGGTATAATCTCTCGATACCATAATACAATATGAGCGAACTTTGTAGTATTTACTTTTGATCCATTAATCGCTTTTGAATATGTCGTACGCATGCAGTAATGCAGTTGAGAGCATGCGTCCGCTATGCTTTCAGTGTGGTGGAAACGCGTGCTTTTTCCCGCGTTTTTCGGAATATGGATGTGAACGACTATTGTTAAGCAATTATTAACGATCAAAGTATAATTTGCAAAGTATAATACCGCATCACTGGAAAAACAGCGTGGCAAGGTATATGGTAATCCCGTAAGAAATGTCACATACTGTTGTTCTGAGGGTGCGATATGTTCTATTGTATACATACATCCCTTAAGTGTAAGTAAATGTATCAAATTTCGGGCGAATCAGTTGAGATTCTTTAAGTCAGCTTACGCCATTTTGTTTGTAAGACCCTCTGTATAGACTGCACCTAATTTTTCAAAAGAAGCCTAAAATCCATTATAATGGCGACCAAAAACAAAAACAAAATACATGATTGAAGTTATTGGTTACTTGTTTTAACAAAATGATTTTAGATAATAAATTTTTTGTATGCAGTTTATAAAGAAATATGATTCACTTTATAAAGAATGTAAAAAAATGGAACCAATACCTTCAGCCGTTCTTCAATTATCGCGGCAAAACGAGTGACAAATGCTATTTCAGGCTCTAGTAAGCTATATTTGTGAATTTTAAGAGTCGTTTGCATGAAAATGTTCGCAAATTATTGTACTAGTAGAATTAAAAAAAATGTATCTATTGTCTCCCGCTTCTCAAAGCTACGGCTGATGCGTAATTACTAGTCCTTCACATATTTTTTTTTCCATTTCTGTTTTTTTGTCCTTATGCACCGAGCCAGTCCCCGTATTTTTGCAGCTGTAACCGACTTGTCCCCCTGTATCGCATTCGGCATAGATTTACGACTAAAGGCATTGGGACACTGCAGAAAACCTACGCCAATACAGTCAGTCTTAGGTTCGCTTCACGGCACACGAAGCTACATCGATTTTCGCCGGGAATATAAACATAGACTACAGCAATATACTTCTGGCATACACGTGCAAGTACGCGTCTATCTCAAGTATATGTCTGGAGCTATGTTCCGTCCATATTTTTATTTATCGACGAAACATCGGCATTTGGAATCGAACCCTCGACCTGCCGATGCTTTGGTTTAGAGGCGAGCATGCTAACCACTAGACCAACGCATCGGTCCTATTAGTAGGATATGTACATTTTTGTGATAAATTTTATGAACATTCACTGACACTTTTTTTTAGTTACAAAGCCGAAGTGTGTCGTCTGCCTGTTGGAAAATGTCACTCACGTGCTCGTACCGTGCGGCCACCACTGCATGTGTGAACCATGCGCGAGCAGGGTTGCGACCGAAGACGGGCGATGTCCAAAATGTCGTCGAAACATTGATGGGCATTTTCGCACATACGGTGAAAATGTGTAGAGATAAGCGAAGACGATCCCGCACACGCTGTTACAGTTCGTTCTATGCACATAGTCTATGCACCAGTGAGAGAGTGAGAGAGTGAGAGAGTGAGAGAGTGAGAGAGTGAGAGAGTGAGAGAGTGAGAGAGTGAGAGAGTGAGAGAGTGAGAGAGCGAGAGAGCGAGAGAGCGAGAGAGCGAGAGAGTGAGAGAGTGAGAGAGTGAGAGAGTGAGAGAGTGAGAGAGTGAGAGAGTGAGAGAGTGAGAGAGTGAGAGAGTGAGAGAGTGAGAGAGTGAGAGAGTGAGAGAGTGAGAGAGTGAGAGAGTGAGAGAGTGAGAGAGTGAGAGAGTGAGAGAGTGAGAGAGTGAGAGAGTGAGAGAGTGAGAGAGTGAGAGAGTGAGAGAGTGAGAGAGTGAGAGAGTGAGAGAGTGAGAGAGTGAGCGAGTGAGAGAGTGAGAGAGTGAGAGAGTGAGAGAGTGAGAGAGTGAGAGAGTGAGAGAGTGAGAGAGTGAGAGAGTGAGAGAGTGAGAGAGTGAGAGAGTGAGAGAGTGAGAGAGTGAGAGAGTGAGAGAGTGAGAGAGTGAGAGAGTGAGAGAGTGAGAGAGTGAGAGAGTGAGAGAGTGAGAGAGTGAGAGAGTGAGCGAGTGAGCGAGTGAGGGTGTGAGGGTGTAAGAGTGTGAGAGTGTGAGAGTGTGAGAGTGTGAGAGTGTGAGAATGTGAGGGTGTCAAAGTGTGAGAGTGTGAGAGTGTGATGGCGTGAAAGTGTGAGAGTGTAAGAGTGTGAGGGTGTGAGAGTGTGAGAGTGTGAGAGTGTGAGAGTGTAAGAGTGTGAGAGTGTGAGAGTGTGAGAGTGTGAGAGTGTGAGAGTGTTAGAGTGTGAGAGTGTTAGAGTGTGAGAGTGTGAGGGTGTGAGAGTGTGAGAGTGTAAGAGTGTGAGAGTGTGAGAGTGTGAGAGTGTTAGAGTGTGAGAGTGTCAGAGTGTGAGGGTGTGAGAGTGTGAGAGTGTAAGAGTGTAAGAGTGTGAGGGTGTGAGAGTGTTAGAGTGTGAGAGTGTCAGAGTGAGAGTGTTAGAGTGTGAGGGTGTGAGGGTGTGAGGGTATGAGGGTGTGAGAGTGTGAGGGCGTGAGGGTGTGAGAGTGTAAGAGTGTGAGGGTGTGAGAGTGTGAGAGTGTGAGAGTGTGAGAGTGTGAGAGTGTGAGAGTGTGAGAGTGTGAGAGTGTGAGAGTGTGAGAGTGTGAGAGTGTGAGAGTGTGAGAGTGTGAAAGTGTGAGAGTGTTAGAGTGTGAGAGTGTCAGAGTGTCAGAGTGAGAGTGTGAGAGTGTGAGGGCGAGAGGGTGTTGCACGTGCAGACCAAGGGTAAGATCGACGAGTTTGGATTCGGCGAGAGCATCAGATCGTGCTGCTCGCGGCGAATCGTTATCTCGGCGTTCTTCTCGATGGCGGTGGTCGTTACGATGTAGAGATGAAGCGTTCCCTTCTCGATGCAGTGCTTCACCTCGGCGTTCGGCTTGCAGCTGCGGCGGACGGAACGCGCGTCGTTGCCGTATGTTCGGGTGTCGACGCACACCTCGGTGCCGTTGTTACGTCAAAACTGTCGGTATTTTATTTCCGAATATTTCCACGCAACTGTCGCACCGCTTCTATTAACGCGCGCTGGTCAGAACGATGAGATACCGATCTTTACCACTCCCGGTGTTAATCACGATTGCGACTGCCCATTTTTAAGCCTAACCTTGCGGAAAATTGCTTGGGATAGGGCCCTAGGAATGTGTGTCGTTACACGTCTTAGGGTGTTAAAAAAAATTCTAATCCTTTATGAAGTGTTCCTTGCTTCTCCGGAAAATTAATTAATGCAAATGGGTTTTAAATTGACCCAATATCTAACTAATATTTTACTCCGGAAACCAAAATAATTAGGGGATTAGAATAGGATAAATACTCGTGCACTAGAATGATAGGAAGAATAAATAACGAATTGTATGGTAATAATGAATAAGACTCTGCTTACGTTGGTAAATGGTCGATGGTTGGCGTTGGTGTTGAAATAATTCGAAACAACTCCGAATATTAATATGATGGACCGGTATTTATTTCTACCAAATATTCAGAAACTTTGTTGAACAAATAAATAAACTGATACTGCGTAAATCGAACAATTTCCTCGGAATTAATTTAGACAAAAAAAAATATCTTGACGAAATATTTCGGAATTTCGGTTCGCAGAGTGACGTCGAATATAACGTCGTCGTGACGAATAATAGTAACTGAGTGCCCCAGTACATATTTTCGGGGTATTTATACTAATCTCTTAGTTAGAAGGTAGGAGAACAATGTGGTCACGTATGTAGTTTTTTCCCTCTATTTCTATTAGATAACCAATGAGAATAATCGTTCAATCGCGTATGTGGCTCTGTCCTCTGAGTCTCTTCTGATCGCAAGAGAGGTGGGAGCAATCATTTTTGTCACGTATGTGATCTTCTTCTTTGTCTATCCTAGGTAAAAATAATAAGAGAAATCATCCTTAACGAGTATGTTCCTTTTCTCCGTTTCTCCTACCGGATAATTTTCATAGCGTAGAGTAAGTGTGTATGGTGGTCGCGTGATGAGCATTGCCTCAACTGATTGGTCAATGGGTTCTTAAAATCGAGGGGGTTAGAAAGAGAGGTACCTCCTCGTACCCTTAAAATTGAGGGGGTTAGAAAGAGAGGTAACAATGCAGCGTACTGAGGTAAGGAGAGTGTGAAGGAACATAAAACCTTTTACTGTTCTCTCTCGCCTCGCTATGATTTTGTTTCGGGTACCGTTTCCGGCGCGAGCTCGACACCTGTCGCGCGTACGTGACCAAATCGTACGATATTTATTTCGTCTTGCTGATTATTGTACGGAGACCACAAGTGTATACCTTCATATGCTTGGTTAGATAGAGTTTTTACTATTTCCTTTTCCGGCGACAGTATTTCGAGAGTAACAAATCGTCCATCTAAATGGGCCTTATTATAAGAAGCTAGGTGTCGTGGTTTTAGTGCTTAAAAATATATATTCGATATAATATCTACTATGTAAGATGTCGAATTGCGTTAACATTAATAATTAAATTAATGTTAACTGCATTGCACATGTTCTATATGCACGTATGTGTTTAACAGAATATATTTATATTCCAATATATTTATCCGTATATTAAATGTATTTTAATTGTCTTAACGAGAGAATTCTGGTCCCATAACAAGTGTTGTTTTTATTTATTAACTCATGTTCTTTTAGGATTAATTGATAAAGAGGGAAGGTTATTTTGTCGCCTTCCGTCTTTCTTCCGCTTTATTTATGGGACGAAAAGCCTTTCGTTCTTTTACGTGAGAAAGAATTGTAATTCCTGAATGTACTGAGTGTAAAAAGGAAAGAAAGGATTGCTAATTATTACATGTTTCGTCACTCGGTTTTATCCTGATTCGTATTAGTTATGGAAGGCACGTAGAGGGGTGAGGCCCTCTCGCTGTGTCGCGTCGGCATAGCCGCTGCTCTACTCTTTTAGGTAGTTGTTTTGCCCTATCGTAAAACTTCTTCCTCTCGCTTTGTAAAATATGACATTTATCCTTTTTGAAATCACCATTGTAATGACTGCCTCTTAATTGTCTTAATTGTTTTATTCCTATTGATCTTGGGGCTAAAAGATAATCAGTAATGATATCGTCGATTTTAATATCGATTGTTATCGATGTGCGATAAGACGCCAGATCTTATATAATTTCCTATAAATAGAGTTCAAAGTTGATTTTAAACTGGTTCAAATTCGGGACCATGCATATTATTTTCCTTCATTTTGTCCTTCGTCTGGAAATTCTTTTAAGTTTTATACATTGCGATAATTGTTGTAATGGAATACGTTTTAAAAATATTCCTTTTGAGATTTGAATAGAGGGGAGGAATACCTCGTTTCGACTGTTGCGTCACTTTCTAATCTCATCGTCTAGTAGCGCTCTTTTCCTTTTAGTTTAGAGTTTCAAAACCAAGAACTTCAAGACGGCTTTCTGGGAGCCATAGGCAACGTGTCGACACGACGCGTCGTGACGGGGATTGGGCCCACCGGCGGTCGATGACCGCGGGCCTTTTCGTTCGTAGTTTCCCGTGTGATGGTACGGAAGACTTAACGACTTAGGATCTACGGATTTTTAGTCGATACTCGTGCCTTGACAGGTAGCGAGTTACCTTACATGGGTTGCCTTTTCCAACGCTTTTGTTGTGGCGTGGCGCTGAGTATCATAGACCAGCTCTTGCGCCCCTTCTTTTCCCATTTTTCCTAGATTGCTTTTACCTTGTCGTTAGGTCTCTATCCTTTGGTTTTGGAGACAACTCTCTTACAAATTGAATATACCGACTGAGTTGATTAGTTAGCTCCCAGCAGAAACGAGTCATACCGAATTCTTTTCCTTTTCTAGAATTTGTGTTTCCTGATGCCAGTTTAAATGAGGAAAAATAATGGACTAGATTTGAACGTTACGCTGGACGTAACACCGTCGCGGAGCAGACGGTAGAAAAATACGAAGGGACCCGGACGCTGGGCGTGCTGACGACCCTGCGGATGCGACGGCCTGTGCTGCGTGCTCAGCATGTACTTTTCTCGTAACTCGAGCACCGGGGTACTCGGTGGAAGATACATCGACGCTACCAGGTACTGCGGACAGGAAGAAATGAATTAAATCAATATTGTGATTGGGATTGTTTTTTTTTTGGAGGGAGTAGAGGAGAGCGGGACATCGAAAAATATGCCTCGTTTCCGTTTTGCCTCGCTCCAATTCTGATGAGAGTTCAGAGAAATATTTCTACAGATGTTAACTTTTCATTTCAATGCAAAGATAAATAAAAATAAAAATAAAATAATACGTTTTGTCTCGAATATTTGTTACCTTCTTAAAAAATTATTTTGTCCCTTTTGCACCGCTCCGTCTCTGACGAGGGTTCAAAGAAATAGTTCTGCAGTTAACTTTTATTTTAATAGAAAAAAAATAAAGAAATATAAAAAGCAAATAACACGTTTTGTGTCTTCAAGATTTGTTACCGCCGTAAAATAAAAAACGAATCCTCCGAAAGAAAAGACTTACCCTCAGATTGTTGCTGTGAACATTGAGTCTGCACTTTCCGGTAGCGGCGACGTTCATATTTCCCTGTCTCAGATCGCTGTGGATCCCGTTAACCTTTATGCTCGATATTCTCGCTCTCAGCTCGGGACTGTAGTGATTCGTGACGGCCTCCTCGTATCTCTCGATCCACTGTCTGAGCGGTGCCATGTTCGATCCCCAAGCGTCCTGAGTCTCCTCTTCCCGATCGTCCAGGCTCATTCTTCTCTTGGCTTTTCGCTTGCCCGGTCCTTGCTTCACTGTTTCCTTCTTTCGCACCGCGCTCGTCCGGCGCGGATGCTGCTCGCGTCTCTGTCCGTTCGCGACGTTGTTGTTGTTGTTGTTGTTGTTGTTGTTGTTGTTGTTGTCCAATCTTCGCAACTGTGGAGGAGGATCAGATTTCGTCCGAGCCACTTGTTGCGGCTGTTGCTGTTGTGTGAGGGCGTAAGAGTGTGAGAGTGTGAGAGTGTGAGGGTGTGAGTTATTTAAGGATTGATTATTTAAGGTGTGAATTATTTCAGGATTTATTTAAGATCACTAATAACTTCTGCAATTGAAATCGCGTTTTTGTCAATAGTGTACGAATCACATTGGCTGCTCGGAAGAAAAAAGAGAAGATTATAATAATGCATATAATGACTGCATATAATGTTAGACTGCATGTAATGAAATACACTGTAATGCACGGAAACAATGTCGATACTTTATTTGAAACATGGAACTTCTTCGACGATTTATTCTTTTCGTACCAGGGGATATTTTGTTACGTGATCAAGGAAGTATTACGGAGAATTAATCGTCGGCGATTTACCAATTACCGATAAAAAAAGAATAAAATTAAGGACTTTTGCGTCAGAAATCGTTGAATTGCATCTGCGTGTTAAATGCCTATAAGCATGGCTTCTATTGGCCCCTTCGGCATTGGACAAACGATATTATTATTTCCTACGGAATGTTCGTATACCCATTGGTGAAAATTATAATCAATCATTCAACTACGAGCATCGAATCGCTTTCATTGGAAGATGTTGTTTGCATTGCGCGTAGAGTTCTCCCTTTGGGTGTGACAGTAAGTACCATTTTTTTTACATGATCAGAGAAGTGTTTATCCCAGTATTTACTCGAAAATACTCAAAATACAAAATAGAAAATACTATATGTATTGAAAATACATTAATAGGTACTTCGTTAAAGTACTTTTTAAAATACTTCGTAAAGTGATTGAGGAGGAAGAGTAATTGGGTGGGAGAAAGAAATTCATAAAAAAAAATTAAGTTCAAACATTTTTTTTTACTAAATTGATTAAAAATCGATAAAAAAGAAAAAAATCAAAACAAAATATCCAGAAAAATGTTTATAAACATTTTAACAATCCAATAAAGTATTTTAAAAATTAATCCAAAAAACAAAAAAATGGTATCCAATAAAATTCTAAGACTCAAAAAAATTGTGATACAAGAATCTTGGGTTACAATTTTTTTTCATTTTTTCGGATTTTAAAAAATATTGTTTGGTTTTTTTTTCATTTTTAGGATTTAAACCAAAAAAATGCGTTTTTTTACATTTTTTTGAATTTATTTAGATAAAAAATAATAATATATACTTTTGGGATAAAAAATAATAATTTTGAGTTTTTTTTTAATTAAAAAAAATGTCCATGAGTTCATGGGTTCATGGTTCCATGAGTCCATGGTCCCATGATCCAACCCATCTAGTCATCCACCCACGCATCCATCCATCTATCAGGCACGGGCTGGTGGTCTAGTGAAGGAAGAAAAGGTTGAATTGAAGTTCTCTTTCGTCAAAGAATCCGTGCAACTTTTCGACGGAGTACGGCTCGAAAAGAACGTTAACCGATCTTACGTTGTGTACTGTTCCAAACGTTTTACTCTTCCTGATTTTTAACAATAATTAATATGTTATATTTAATTTGTAATTAGTGAAAAATGTTATATGAATCGATTTATTCAGAACTGCGTACACTCATTTTGTCGAGCTTTCGGTGACGACCATTCGCCGTGTCGAGTTTTCGGTGTCGACCATTCGGCGTGTCGAGTTTTCGGTGTCGACTTTTCGCCGTGTCGAGTTTTCGGTGTCGACCTTTCGCCGTGTCGAGTTTTCGGTGTCGAATTTTCACCATGCCGTGTTTTTTTTCGCCGTGTACAGTTGCTTTGTGTACAGATTCTATAATTAGGTGGTGTTCGGTTTTCAGTGTCGAGTTATTTGGCATAGACCTGGCTGCGTGCACAGTCGATCGGTGTACACCTTTTATGTACCCCGTCGACGCGGCCAGTTATGCGGTATGCAGTTTTCAGTGTAGAGTTATTAAGTATAGACATGCCAGCGTGTACAGTCGACCGGTGCGCACGTTTAGTGCAGACCGTCGATGTGTACAGTTATATGCTGTTCGATTTTCAGTGCGAAGTTATTTGGTGTAGACCTACCCCCGTGTAGAGTCGTTCGGTGCACACTTTTAGTATAGACCTATCTTCGTGTAGACTTGGAAGGTGTACAGTCGGTCCCACCCATGCTGACTTGACAGTACGGTGACTTCGGTGATTTTATTATTATTTCGCAACGACGTGTGCTTGTCGCGAGCCGTTGCTTACTTCGATTATTGCGCAATGGCGTTGCCGCAATAATCGGAGTATCGAGGTACCCGGGGTACAACATTCCTCCCCCCTAAAAAGAAAAGAAATTTCTATTTCTTTTCGCTCGCCTCCGGCGGGCTTTATTTTTATCACTCTAAGATGTACCCCGTGTACTGCTCGTGTGTTCGCAATCTATGAGTATGTTGATTCACAAAATTTTCAACGGTTATGGTGACGACTAAATTCAAAATTTTTCCCGGAATTCTTGCTTCTTGTGTTCGCATATTGTTTTTCGATTTTTGCTGTACCTCACCACGAGATCCTCTGTGGTGTCCACTTGATAATATTTGTTGTTACTTCCCCGCCTCGGGAGTTACCCACAAGTTGATGCTGAGGCCGGATGATCCGCTGCGCGGGATCTCGAAGGTCAGCAACACTATTTCGATCCGACTATTGCCTTAGTTCTGTATGCTCCTGCCGTTGCCAGGCTCTCGTTCGTCGATCCTGGCGACGACTGATTCTTCGCCGATCCTTATGCTGGCGGTATTCCATCGCCACATGTGCGTCTGCTGAATTCTCAATTTCTTTTACAACCGCTCGGGCTCTTCGTCAATTCTCGGATTGACGGGGTTTCCTTAGCCGCCCCGGCTCTTCGTCAATTCGTGGATTGACGGAACTCACTTCGACATCTCGGTGTCCTTCGTCAACTCTCAGGTTGGCGGGTCTCTCTTCATCACCGATCCCCTGGATGGCGGATACTTCTTTAGCAACTCTGTACTCTTCGTTGATCGCCCGGATAACGAATCCCTCTTCGTCGCCGATCCTCGGGATGGCGGATACTTCGTCAGCAGCTCGGTGCTCTTCGTCGATCTCCCTGATGACGGGTTCCTCTTCGTCGCCGATCCTCGGGATGGCGGATACTTCTTTAGCAACTCTGTGCTCTTCGTCGATCTCCCTGATGACGGACTTCTTTTCGGCAACTCGGTTGCCCGTGATCACTTTCCTCTCTCGCCCCAGCTCTCATGAGTCTAGGATAATCTTGCTTCACTTCTCTGCGAATTATTCGCGCGGTATACTCGGCACTTGCCACTTTCGTGTTTTGCCCGTTAAGCTGTTTGGCGTGCAGCTTCTTCGTAATATTCTTCAGCCCCTCGGCTGGATCCATGATGCCAGAAATCGCTTTTATTGCTGTGCCGAGCCTATTGGTTCGTCCTCGATGCCTTCGGTTCAAGCCTTGCTCGGTTCAACTTCGGTGAGGAATTACTCGATCCTCCCTTGTGGCTATTTGTATTCCTCTAGGTATTTATTTTCGGAAGGAGTTTTCGACGATAATTTTCCATTACTTATTTGAAAAGATTTTTTCCTTTTTCCGGTTCAGAGCCTTGTCGAGTCCACTGATCGTCCCAATTTTTCCCCTACTCTCCTACATGGTTTGGCCGACGATCCACTTGTACCATGGTGAGTTTCCGGCCGTGCCGTTGTCCTCTTCGATAGCCCCCCTCTCCACGATGCCTGTCGGAACGAACGGGCATCTTCTGTTCGGTGGCGGCAAGGCTGCTACCAAGCTCGCGTCCACGAGCGGCATGCAGTGCCCTTTGACCCGGATTACTTCGCCTCTAAGTATATCTGCTTGCTTTTCCCTAATGAAATCCATTCCGAGAATTCCATGGGTATGTACGCGGAGGGTGCCAGGTACCACGTGGAACCAGTGCGACACCGAACCGTTCGGAGTGGCTAATTCCACCAGGTCGGCGTAGCTGGCTACCACCAATCCGCCTCCGAGTCCCGTCAGCGAGACTCCCGAATTTTCCGCCGGTACACTATTTATTAACACGTTCTCGTGTATCAGGCTTACTTCTGCTCCCGTATCTGCCTTTAATGTCAGCGTACCGCTGTTGCTGGTCGGGGATTTTATGTGGAAGTCGCTCGCTGTTCCTGGTTGCCCCGACGACTCCCCCACATATACCTTGGCCGTCCTGAGGGGCCCGTTTACGTCCGCCGGCCCCTTCCCACGGAATGAAGCCACGGTTAACGGACCTTGCGTCGTTTTTTCGGGTTTTGTAGCTTTCACGGTGAATATGTTGGCCTCCCTTGTGGGCCTGCTCGTTGCTGTGGCCGTGTTGATGCGGAATGCTCCCACGGTTCCCTCCTGTATCGGTTGTGTGGAGCTTTCCTCGACTCCCGCCTCGTGTTGCTTTTGGTTATTACCTTGGCTCTGGTCTCGCTTACGTGACCGGCAATCCCTCCATAAATGCCCGGTCTTTTTGCAATAGTTGCACGTAATTGTCAGGACGTCGACGTTCTTTGGTGCTGGCGCAGGAAGGCTTACCCGCCCTGCCGGCTTGCAATCTTTTGCTAGGTGGTCGGGTTTTCCACACGTAAAACAGGTGCCATCCATGCGTTCCGTCTTCTCTGGCGCTCCCAGGGAGTGCCGAGGGTTGCCTCCCCCGTTGCTGGGTTTTCCTGCAAACCCCATGGTCATTTTTTCTACCTCCAAGGCCCCTACGACTGAGTCGTGTAGGCTTTGGTAATTGCGCGAGCGCACAATCGTCTGAATTTCCTTCTTCAGACCATTTTAAAAATTCATTTGAGCACTTTTCCGGGTGGCTTCTGCGATGTAGCGAGCCCCCCGTAGATCGACTCCCTCGCATAGCTTTTCGATCACCTCGACCGTGAGGGTTTCTGCTCGGGTCGCATATGCGGAGACGTTCTCTTTCACATCCTGCTGCAGGGTGCAAAATTGATACTGCAACGATGCGAGCGATTCGCGATTTCCGTACAGCGCCTCTAGCTCTGTTCGTAGATCGCTCAACGTGACGATGGTTTTGTGACGCATCTCAGCGCTAGGAGTGTAGACCGTTGGCGAGGTCGAACCATTCCCCACACCGCCTCGCACGACAATATGAACCCATCGAGCTTGGTAGGGTCGTTCCCGTCGAAGGTCTTGATATTCCTCAAGGCTGTCCCCAAGTCTAAATACTCAGACTCCTCTTCGGCTTGTATCGACACCCTCGTACGTCGCCGATGTGGTGATCGCTGCCTTGGAGGGGATGTACCACGTCGCCCCTCCTCGCGGCCCTCCAGGATGAAGTCCCTCAATGTTTCTTCCATTGCTACGAGTCGCTCGACCAACGAATCCTTCTGTGTTGGCCCCTCCGGCGGGGGTGTCCTCCTGTGCGGGGGTTGTACCTCTTGGGCCTGTTTTCTCCGTTGTTGCTGCTCGACCAGATCCTTAAGTTGTTGTTCTATCCGTGTGAGTCGCCTAGCTGCTTCCTCCCCGAAGATAGGTGGCTCTTCTTGATCTTCGTCGTCCTCTTCGTCCGTGGCCTCGAACCCAGTGAATAGGGTTCTTCGTGTCCCTCGTAGGGCTGGTCCGAGAGGTATCTCTTCCTCTTCTCTCAGTGCATCCAGTACACCGTTTTCGACGTTCCAGTCGGGTTCGTTCCGCCCACGCGGAACTCGCCGTCCACGTGGGTACGCCACCGCCATGCGATTTATTTCGCGGTCCACCATGGCTGGCGTGACATCATTCCGCGCGGGTGCAAACATACGGACATTCACGTCCTCCCAGCCGGTCCGGTTTCCAAATGTGGAACCTCGCTGCATATTTACCCCGTGCAGTGGATTTGGGGACCCCTCCGGGTCCGTACCACCCCCTCCTAAGGTTCCATCACCCAACATACCTCTTCGTGCCCGATTTGTGATCTCAGACAAGGCGTGCTCGAGCCCTGCTGCAGCCTGCTGCGCTTCGTCTGTACCGGGGGTTGGCTCACGTCGCTCTGTGCCCGGCGGCAGCTCCGGCGTATTACGTACGCTCATATTTAGTCGAGAGGTATTCTCTGCTCGAATTCGCCGAAATTTCTGCCTGGTTATCTCGACTTCAATAACGTCCAACAGACACTGCTTCCCGATGCTCTTCCCGGGAAGTCTCAAATCACCGCACTTCGCGCAGATTAATAATTTATTTATTCAGCGATGTTTTAGATTCACTCTGGGCATCCCACCGCTGCCACCAATGTTATATCCGCAGGAACTCAGTCAGGTTTTCCTGGGTTCTGCGGGGAGCCGTTGGCTCGTAAGATTCGGGATGTATCCAGTTAAAGGTTAGAACCCAAGTGGATACTCGCTAGATTTATTGTTAGAAGGTGTATTGCTCTTGATACAATTATTTACTCACTTCGAATACACTTCGAATACACTTTAGATACTTATCTTCCCGTGGAAGAGTTCTGTTTATTTGATTACCTCGTACACTTGCCTTCCCGTGAAGGGCTTTGAACGTCTGTGATTCAGTAGCGTCGCTTGCTACTGGACTGTGAGCACTTGCTCGGTTATTGGTATGCGCAGGTAGTGTTCCGCACTACCGTATTACGAGCCTTTGCTCGTAATTGTAACACCCGTCGTCACCGCACGGAATCGGGAGTTCTGAAGAGTCTTCGGTTCAGACTGACTAACTAATTCAAAAACTGATGAGTGCCTGCTTGCTCTCCCTTATATACGTATAAGGGGGTCAGGCACGTCAGCTTAATATTGCTTGCATTTTGGTGTTCTACATTATCTTGTTTATGTCCCCGATATTTGCAATCAAATATCGCTCTAGTTTCTCTACCTTCACACAGAATTTGGAGATGCTCTGATTGCGTAATACCTGGCTCGGCAATTACCGAGGCGATGCTCTAATTACCGAATCGCGCGCGATTGTCCAAATGCTGACTTGACAGTACGGTGACTTCGGTGATTTTATTATTATTTCGCAACGACGTGTGCTTGTCGCGAGCCGTTGCTTACTTCGATGATTGCGCAATGGCGTTGCCGCAATAATCGGAGTATCGAGGTACCCGCTGCTGGTCACTGATGCGTTTTCCCCGATCGATGGGATGACGAGTATCGTGGTGCAAGGTGAGGAAAAATCGTCCTTCTGATGGTATAGACCGGAAGCAGGGTACGCCTGTACATCGCTCTTCGGATGTTCCGTTTCGTTGTCTCGAACCGGTAGACCGTTCCTCCGCTCTCGAAGAGTTCTCGATCTCCGCAGTAGTTGTACATGAAAATTATTCAATTAAATTAATACTAATTCGCCTGTCCTATACTGAGCCTGCGGAATTGCCCGAGAAGGTGGAACGGTGCGCCGCAAGAGTGCGTGACTGCTCGCTCTCGTCCTCGTGGCTTTCATTTTTGGGACGAGGTAAAAAACCGCGTCAATATATATATATATATATATATATATATATATATATATATATATATACTAGGGGGGCTCGGGGCTCGCGCGCTTCGCGCGCTCGCAACCCTTTGTGGACGTAAACCCTTATTATTCTAAATACTTTAAAAGACGTGTGCCCTTATAATAATAGCGTTACTATAATACCCCCTTATAGAATTATTATTCCAAACCCTCATAGCTACCACCCATCCGGTTGCTATGGCAACCATCCCTTCGGTTGCTATGGCGACCACCCCTCCTGTTGCTATGGTAACCACACCTCTGGTTGCTGTGGCGACCACCCCTCCGGTTTCTATGGCGACCACTCCTCCGGTTGCTATGGCGACCACTCCTCCGGTTGCTATGGTAACCACCCTCCGTTTGCTATGGTAACCACCCCCGGTTGCTATGGCAACATCCCCCGGTTGCTATGGCAACAACCCCCGGTTGCTATGGCAACATCCCCCGGTTGCTATGGCAACAACCCCCGGTTGCTATGGCAACCTCCCCCAGTTGCTATGGCAACCTCCCCCGGTTGCTATGGAAACCACCCCCGGTTGCTATGGAAACCACCCCGGGTTGCTATGGCAACCCCCCCCCCCCCCTCCTCGATTCTTGACACGGCGGCGACGGCGTCGACGGCGAAATCTTTTTATATTATAGAGAGATATATATATAAGTTGTGGTGCGGAAACCCAACGGCCGCGAACCTTGAATCTTTCCCCTTTATTTTATTTAAGGGCGCCAGGCGCGTCTATACGCGCCGGGGAAAGATCGGATAGATGCCCGGCTCGCTGCTGCCTTTCTCGAGGGTAGAGTGGGCTGGTTAGGGGCGTTCGGATATTCTTCACCAACAAAATTATAACCTGATCGAAATAAATTATTTATTACCCTTCGAAAGAACAGAAAAGGACTTGACTGAGAGGAAACCGGGCGAGCCCGGAGCAAAACCTCTCGCAAAACCAATTCGAACGTGGCCGACACACTCCCGTCGGCTCACGCGTTACAAAACCCCGATAACTCGGGAATACTCTCGCTCTCTACATCCGCGATCTCGCTCCACGCTTCTCTCACGCACACACAAACACAATGAATATCGCGGCGTCAGACGGCCCTCGGTACGGCCGACTCGAGACACGAACCATACCAAAATGCAAACAATACCAAAAGCAAATGACTCGGAGCTAAACAAATAACCAACAACCGAACTTAGCGTTCACGAACCGCTGGCAAGCCGCCTGTAACGACAATACTCCTACGGCAATCCCCGTGGGCACGATCCCGGGGTGACTTACGCGACTCTCTACTTAACAAACAACCCGAACGCGACGGCACGAATAGAAATACGGCAATGTCTCGGATGTCGCGGGCGTCGGAGAAGCCAACCCGTTAGCTCCCGCGGTAGCCTCTCCCGGAAAAACCGATTCTCGCGCACGTCGACGTTATTTTTACGAATCTAATTTTACTGGGAAAACGGCAAATGACTCGATACAAGACAACAAAAAGATACGGTCCCTGGGACGGACAAGCTCACCCGTTCGGTACCGCGGTAGAGGCTCCAGGCATCAGAAAACGATGAATGACGAATCCGTCCTCCCGTCTCGTTCCCCTCGGTACACGGGAAAAGATGACCCACACGCTCGTCCGTTCGTCACACCTCAACGAAGATTGCCCCGAGTAGCCGAACGCTCTCGCTCTTGTTGCCCTATTCCTACCCGGCCTAATCGCTGATGCGTCCGTATCCTCGGTAAATGGCGCTATCCGTCGCTGATCTTCGGCACCCATTCGCGTGACGTAACGCTGCTTACTGTCGCGCCAGGTGCACAGGTCCTCGCCGCGGCGTCTTTAATTTCGCACGCCGATTTCTGCCGGCCGGACGGATGATTTCTTCTCTGACGATCGAGCGAATACCTCCCGAGATGACAGCAACGGTGCCGCTTTTCCCGAGGCATGAATGTACTCCTCGGGATTGGCTCGACGATCCGGGAGAAAACCCTACCCGGATCGACTATTTCCCGCGACTTCGAACAGCCGGGCAGGGACTATGCTGTAAGCGACGACGACTCGGTGAAGCTGCCCTCGGTGGCACTACTCAGGCACGCTGTGTTCTCGACGACTCGGCGGCTGTTCCTCTCGGGATTCCTCGTCGCGGGCGCCCTCGACCGCCCAGGATTACATCAATTAAATTCGAATGACGTTAATAAAATAAATTCCTAATCTCAATTGCACCGGCGGAGACACCCCTGAGCTGCGACGGACGACGGACGGCCGTCGACTAATAAAATTTCCGAAAAATTAGCGCTTATTTCTCTTAAGTAACGTGGCCCATTTTTGCCACGTTACAATATATCTCTATAATGTATAAAAATGTCGCCGCCTCCGCCGCTGCCGCCGTGTCTGTCGGGGGTGGGGGGGGGGGCGGAATATGGACCCGACCGAAAATATTCTAAGTCCCCTTAGAGGGACTTAGAATATTTTCGGCCGGAATCCCTTAGAGGGACTTAGAATATTTTCGGCTGGTAATTTCGGTAAAATTTTATTTAAAAAATGTTCATTATTTGTAATTTCTAATTTTCTAAAAAATGTTTATGTGCGCTCGGTGTCAGTTACCAATCATCGCGAGGAGATGATATAATGCAATTACTGCGAGCGCGCGAAGCGCGCGAGCCCCCATAACCCCTAGTATATATATATATTGTAACCGCTTTTTCCCAACACCAGAATGTGCCCCAATCGAGACGGCTACAAAACTCGTCTCACTCGGCCTTAAGGGCGCCAGCCGCGGGAGCGCGAGCTCTCGCGACAAAATTTTAATTTTAAGAGCCGAACGAGAGACGAGAGCGACCCGGTGTCGCTCAGCCTTGGGAAATGGTAGAGGGGGTGGTTCGGTTACCTCCGCGAGGAGGTAACAGAGATCGACGCGAAATGTACGGGAACTCCAAAAGATATTTTATTTTAGCGAATATCGGGAGCGTGGGCGAGAAGCGACTAGCAGGCACGCTCGTTCCCTTTATAACCCAAAAATCTTTACAATAAACGATAACAATAATCCGTAACTTTATTCGGTAACACCACTTCGGTAATATATGGTCGGCGATAGACAAGGTTCGGAATCTCGACGCTCGCGGATCAGACGACAAACGTGGATCGCAGCCACGGTACCTTTCGTAACAGATATTTCTTATATTAGCCCGATCGCAGCGGGAGTACGCGGAATCTCGGAGAAATCGAAACGGAAT
The DNA here is from genome assembly GCA_964017025.1 of Stenichneumon culpator. Lineage (NCBI taxonomy): Eukaryota > Metazoa > Arthropoda > Insecta > Hymenoptera > Ichneumonidae > Stenichneumon > Stenichneumon culpator. The sequence continues at coordinate 8,083,331 of OZ024768.1, read as the reverse complement.
CTATAATACGAAAATGGGAAAAGAAACAACTCGGAAAAAGAAATATAGAATAATAAATCGGAAAAAGAAATAAGTCGGAAAAGAGAAATATAGAATCGGAAAAGTTAAATTAGGAATTAATAGCAAGAGAATTTAGATAAGCTCAAATGAAATTAAAGTATGGACTCGCACGAGGCGCAAACTATTGGGTGAGATAAAAGATTAACCGAGAACCTTCCAGGCAAATTATCTAACGGAAACTAGTCGAAATTGAAGAACATGGATTTTACTGGATTTTTACCCGAGAACGAATTCCGCGTTTCGCGCGCGAAGGCGTGCCGTCCCCACGATAACGAGTCGAGTTTGCTCTATTCTACTCTAGCCTCAAACCGAACACGTACGACGATCTCACCGGTTTACGTTGCAGTTGCGGGAGCTTCTCGAGTTGTCCTCGGTCAGAAGTCCCACTTCGCGGATGGCAAGATGCCGGTATTCTCGCGAGACGTTAAGCACGGATCGGCAGCGGTCACGACGTCCTTCCTTCTCGGGAGCCTACGATTGAGTCCCCGAGAGAAGTAACGTTCTCGCGATCGCGGGTCCTTTTTCCCCCACCCTATGCCTATCTTCGTATCGCCCTCTGCTCTATTTGTCCGTTTTCCCCGAATTATCGAGATCTCGCGCGGTTCTTTGAATTTCTTCGCGTTCGTGGTAACGTGAACGCGAAGGATCGAGTACGCTCGTGGTGGGAGGTAACTCCACGGGCGTCGGTGCGCACAGGCACGGGAACTTCGGTGAGACGAGCGAGGTGACGGCGTAGCGACGAGCCGGACGCCGTAGATCTCTGTAGCTGGTGGCTCGTCGTGTCGAGGCGGCTTCGGAGGGTGGAGGGCCCGTTGTCGGTAAGGTCGCGCGCTACCTCGGTAGCGGTGCGGCTGAACGGCGGGCGACGTGTCGAGGTGCCGGCCGTGTGTGACGATGGCGAGGTCGATAGCGAGGCTCCAGCCTGCTGACTGTGGCTGGCTGCGGCGAGATCGGTAGCAAGGCTCCAGCCTGCTGTACGTTGCTGGAAGACGTTGAGATGTCCTTGCGGCGGTTACGACCGCCGTACGCTCGAGAGAAATTTGACCGGAAAACAAAATAAAGCTCGAAATTAATCGCGGGAACGGTTCGCTCGCGATTGACCCTGTCTGTTCGCCTGGAAGGGACTCTTCCCGGGAGAATGAATGCCGTGTGCCGTGCCGATACACGCGAGAGTCGGAGATTTGGCTCTCTTTGTGACGGGAGCAGAAAAGCCCCGTCACAACTCCTCCCCCCCTACGGTAAGGCCGTCCTCGGCCGTATGAGACCGTGGTACAGCTCGGGAGGCAACAATTAAATAACTTTCGGGAGACGGCAAACCTTCGTATGGGCGAGCAGACATGGTCGCGGCGTGATGGAACAGCATGCTTAATAATTTCTTGTTAGCGAATCCGGGATCCGTGAGCGGATCCGAGCAGAGCATGCAGAGACATTGGACGAGTATAACCACAATTATTTGTTCCTTTTCCCACTTTCCTCTCACTACCGTACGGTACTCGATCCCGGGGATGGGGTGAGGAATCGTGGTAAATGAGTCGGTATCTCGGTGAAATAATTATTTATTTATCGTCTTTTGGGGTGAGGTTGGTCGAAAGCTACGATACATCGCCTCTAATGGGTGAAAGAAGAGCGAGGAAGGAAGGAGGAAGGGGAAGGAGGAGAAAAAAAAATAAATAATGGAAGGGACTAAATATAAGAGAGAACACTGTAAATAATAAAGCGGTCGACGTCGATATCTGGTCGGTTCTACTGGTCTTCTCCTCGGCGGGCGTTCGCGGGAGCTGGCTTTCGGTCCTCCTGGACCCGGCGGAAGCCTTCGGCGGCTCGTCGTTTTTGGACCGTGAGGCAGCCCAGGCTCCTCCAGTGCGCCGCGCATCGGGGGCATTGATTGACGCGGACCCCGATTTTGCCGCAAACATAGCAGATGTCTGTATCGGTGCGCTTCGGGAGGGTACACTCTCGTCGGTCGTGGCCTTCTTCCCCGCAGTTCCAGCAGTTGCGGCTGCGGTCGACGGGCTCCGGGCGGGGCAGTACCGGTGGTGGAGGCCTTTGCGGTCTCGCTGTCGGCGCCGGCGTCCACGGGCGAGTCTTGGCGGCTCGTTCGGGCTTTGGGACCGCTCCAGTCGCCGCGGTCGGCAGGATCCACTCGTACTCGGTGCGCGGGGGGGGGGGGGGGGGCTCCTCCCCCCGGGTAGACCGTTACCGGGCGCATCCCCGGTTCGGCTGGACGGACAGCAGGCTCCTCCGCGGGCTGGGCCGATGGCGTGGGTCTTGGGGCCTCCGGCTCAGCGGTTTCCGGGGCCGTCGGCGAGTCGGGCGGCGTATCGGCGGCCTCCGGTCGCCCCATGGGAGCTGTTTCGGGGACGCGGTAGGCCTCAATCTCCTCCCAAACGCTCCAGCGGTCGACCGGGCGCTCGGCGACGGGAGCGGGTGACTCGCCTCGAGTCGTCGACGGTATCTGGGGGTCTGGTGTCGTCGGCGGCGTCCCTGTGCCGATCCAGCGTCGTCCTCTCCAGGATCCTCGTCCGCTCAGTGACATCGTCGTCCGGTATCTCCTGTAATGGTGGAAAGTACGAGCGTAAGTCTTTTATGGCTACGATGTGTATTTTTCGAGTCTGAGGGTCCTCGATCTCATAGACCGTGCGGACTCGAAAGGGTCCCTCGAATCGCTTGAACAGTTTGGCTGCTTGGTTTTGGGCGGCCGAGGATAAAATTCGTTGTCGTCTCAATACGAGATCTCCCACGTCGAAGGTCAGCTCTCGATGGTGTTTGTTGTATTGAGCGGCTTGCCACTGGTAGGCTTCTTCGAGGTCGTGCGAGACCTTTACGCGTACGTTTTCGAGATCGCGCATTCGCTCAGACCATTCGTCGAGCGGTAACGGGAGGATTTCGACGTCTCCTTCTTCGCGACGACGATAAAAATTATGCGGTTTGGGTTCACGACCGAAATTCAGGTACGCGGGCGTATTGTTTATCGACGAGTGAACGGCGGTATTAAAGGCGAATCGGAATTCGGACAGGTGTTCGTCCCACGCACGGTGATCATTCTCGATGAACGACACGATCATTGTTTTTAATACGCGATTGACTCGTTCGACCGGATTTGCCTGCGGGTGATACGGTGGCGTTCGCGAGATGTGGATTCCCCGGTCGGTAACTAACGCGTTCAGGTGATTATTCGCGAACTCGGTACCGTTGTCCGTTAACAAAACTTGAGGAGTTCCCCATCGCGAAAATATTAACTCCTCGAGAGCTTCGCCGATTTTCTTCCCGTTCGCTTTTCGTAGCGGACAACATTCTACCCACTTCGTGAACAGATCTTGTATCACGAGAACGTACGCGCAACCCGAATGGCTTTTCGGTAGCGGGCCCATAATATCGGCCGCGACGACTGTCCAGGGTTCGTCGACGATGCGACGACCCATTAACCCGATGGGCGGTAGCTGTTCTGCCTTGGTGCGTTGACATACGCTGCAGTGACGTACGTGGCGAATCACGTCGCGAATCATTCCGGGCCAGAAATACGAATTAAAAATTCGGGCGTACGTTTTATCGACGCCGAGGTGTCCTGCCTGCGGCGCGTCGTGATTTTCGCGGAGTACGGCCGGACGGGAGGCCTGGGGGACGACGAGTTTCCACTCCGAGTAATCACCTTTCGGTAACACTCGGCGTTTCGTACGGCGATGAACGTAAAGCCGATTCTCGATTATCTTCCAGTTCGGAAATCGGTTAGGCGCGGTCGCGACAGCGTGGATTTTCCTCGCGTACCAGCGATCGGCGAGAGCGTCGATCGGTTCGCGTTCTACTAATTCTCCCCCCGTAATGCCTGCTACGAGAGCGAGTGCCGCGAGATCGACGGTATCGGGAACGTTTTCGGCCGACGGAGGTTGGCCCTCGAACATCCGAGAAAGGGCATCGGGTACGTGATTTAGCGCACCCTTTCGATGCACCACCTCGAAATCGTACTGGGCGAGTTGTAAGGCCCAGCGCGCTAGTCTCCCGGTGGGATCTTTCAGGGTCTGAAGCCATCGGAGACTGTGATGGTCCGTGATTACCGTGAAACGGTACCCTTCGAGGTATGCTCGGAATTTGCGGATGGACCAAAGGATGGCCAAGCATTCCTGTTCCGTCGTCGAATAATTTCGTTCGGCTGCGGAAAGCGCTCGACTCGCGTACGCGATCGGGTGCTCGACGCCATCGATCGACTGTGTTAGCACGGCGCCTAACCCGCTCATACTCGCGTCGGTCTGTAGCGTGAACTTTGCGTTAAAATCAGGACACGAGAGGGTTGGCGGATTCACGAGGGCTTCGCGTAATTTTTCGAACGCCTGTTGTTGTTCGGATCCCCACACCCACCGCTGGCTCTTCTTCGTGAGCTTCGTAAGCGGTGCCGCGATCTCCGCGAAATGGGGAACGAACCGGCGATACCACGAGGCCATACCGAGAAATCGTCTCAACGGCTTTATACTCGTGGGCGGGGGAAAATTCCGTATCGGCTCGGTCTTTTCAGGGTCGACCTGTAGACCGTGGTGGTTTACGCGGAAGCCGAGATATCGCACCTCCGGACAGCAAAACTCGCATTTGTCCGGGTTAATTAGTAGGCCCGCGCCCGTGAGGGTGTCGAATACGCGTTTAAGCCACGCGAGATGCTCCTCGAAGGTCTTGGTTACGATGATAATATCGTCGAGGTACGCGAACGCGTGAGGCTCCATGTCCGGCCCGATCAAGCGGTCTAAAAGACGTTGGAAGGTCGCGGGAGCATTCGTTAAACCGTACGGCATACGCGTGAATTGAAAGAGACCGCGCTGTGGTACGGTAAACGCCGTGATCTCTCGCGACTCCGGGCTTAGCGGGATCTGATGGTAAGCCTGGCTCAGGTCGAGAGTCGAAATATATTTGGCCGAACGCAACCGATCGAGAATTTGGTTCATGTACGGGAGCGGATAGGCGTCCTTTTTCGTGACCCCGTTAACCTTTCGAAAATCGAGGCAAAACCGGTAGGTGTGATTCGGTTTTCGCACCATCACGATCGGTGTAGACCAGTTGCTACTCGAGGGTTCGATAACTCCGGCCTCGAGCATCCGGTCAACCTCGGCATTCATGGCGTCGCGAATGATCGGGGTTACGGGATAATACCGTTGTTTAATCGGCGCGCTATCCCCGACGTCGATGTGATGGGCGATCAAATCGGTGCGTCCCGGCGCAGCGCGAAGCTTCGGGAGCTCGAGGCTCAGAAAAGTCGAGAGCCGCTCGCTCTCACGACGCTCGAGATCGGAGATGCCGAGAAGAATATTTGCGTGCGCGGCCGAGTCGCTTCCCATAAATTTAAATTCGCGAGAACTATCGCCGCTGAAACTCCATACGCGCCGAGCGTGATCGACGACGATCTCGAAAATACTGAGGGTGTCTAAGCCGAGTAGTAAGGGTACCGGTAAGGACGGAAATACGCGAGCTACGATGGGCCGCTCGCGTTCCTCGAGTGTCACGGTAAGGTCGATTTCCTCGTCGCACGTAATTTGACCTCCGTCGGCGATAGTCGCGGAAGCTGGTGGTACGCTCCGGGGAAGATATCCCAACTCGGTAGCGATGGCGAGTCCCCCTCTGCCGAGGTACGTGCTCGTAGACCCGCTGTCTACGATCGCTGGCACGAGGTGTGCCCCTAATTTTACCACGACGAGTAGCACCATTTTATTACGCGAGCTTCGAAGCGGACTACAGAAATATTCCGTTAATAATTTTGGAAAATCCGGGAAATCATTTAAAGTCGGGAACGCGTTCGAGGAATTCGGTATCGATCTTTCGGGAGCCACCGTCGCGTTCACGGGTGGCTCCGGGACGCGTTTCCCGAACACTCATGATCGTCTGTGGTTCGCGCATCCTTTTTCCCGCATCGGTAACAAAAGACGGTTTTCGGAGCGAGGCATCCGATCGATCGATGTCCCTCTTTCCCGCAATTCCAGCAGGTCAACTCTTTCTTCGCTCCGGCGTCGCGTGTCCCGGTTCGTCCCGGCGTGGGTGAGCGGTGAGCTACCGAACGGTATTCCCCCGGCGGCGTTTTCGACCGCGGCGCGGGAGATCTGGCCCGATCCCGTTCGTCGGGATAATGTACGCGTCGTGTCGCCGAATCGGAGCGCGAAGATGGTTGACGCCCGTTGTACTGAGGGGCCGACCGGCCTGGCGATTGGTACCGCGAACGCTCATCCCGCCTGTCCTCCCGTCGATCCGGTGTGCGCGCTCGATAATTGTTCCGATCGTCGCCCCTCTCCGGAGTGCGACCGCGGTAACCCGGTCGATCGGCGGAGGGTGATCGTTCCCCCATACGCGCGTCGCGAGAGTCTGGACGTCGCGAGCGCTCGGAGCTGGGCGCGCGCGCCTCCCCGAAAACCGCGTAATTCGCATCGCTGCGTCGCTGATATGAACGCGACGGCCGGTACGCGAGATCGGGGAAGGCCGATCGTTCCGGCGGTGGAGGCGGCTGATAATACCGATCAGCCTGGTAACTGCGCTCCACCCGTACCGCGATGCGTTCGAGATCGGTGAACGAATGAAAATCGTTGCGCCGAATCGCGATTTGTAACCGCGGTAACATATTTCGATGCGCGTAATCTAGTTGTTCGCGTAACGAGAACGGCGGAACTACTCGGTCGAGTAACGCTCGGAGACACGTCAGAAAATCCACGGTATCTTCCCCCTCTCCCTGGGTACGGCGTAATAATTCCTCGCGAAGCGTGAATTGTAGATCGGGATCGCCAAACCGAGCCAGAAAAGCATCCTCGAATTCCCGATAGCTTCGAATACGCGTTCGCTCTCCGCGGTACCACGTGAGCGCGATCCCTGTCATAACGAGTGGTACACAGGGGAGTAGATCGGCGTCCGAGATCGGTACGATTTCGCGCGCTTCCTCGATGCGCGTGAGGAAGCCCACGGCGTCCTCCCCCCTTCGACCCGAGAACCGCAGGTCCCACTTTCGCAATAAGTCGGCAACTGAACGCGAATTATTAAGTCCCGAGAAATTCTGTGTATATTCCCGGGTACGCACGGGCGACGAGTGGCCTCGAGGCGGAGGAAAATCCCGACCGAAATTGTTGTTATACGGGAAATCGCGCGGTGGATCATAATCGCGGGGTCTTCGCGCGAGACCGTTCGGGTTCGCTCCTTGTCCTCCCTCGAGAGGGGCAGTCGATCGCGGCGGAGGGGGTAGTCCCTCGTACGGCGGTATCGCATTCCCAGGTGGAGGCGCCTGGTCGTTTCGGGGCACGGTATTCGCGGGGGGTGGCCCATTATTATTCGTGGGAGCGCGAGTATTGTTACCGGGATTCGCGATTGCTCCTGCCGGATCGAGAGAAATCAACAGGCTCGACAAGAGTCGATCCCGCAGCTCGTTCGGTTCCCCCACGATCGAGAGTCCGCGCTGTTGTAACTCGTGACGAAGCCGATCAGCTGACAGGTCGAGCTCCTGGACCGTCTCCATCGTTCCCGTGTTATTCAGGCCGGTTGCCATCGAAACACCCGTGAACGATGGGTTTCGTGGGGCCCCGGCGTGGCCCGAAATTACCCGAACGCGCGACTGTCGCAGCTCACGCGGGAGCTCGAAATCGGTTCCGTCGACCCTTACCCCCACTCACACTCGCGGACACTTGCACTCGCGAGCACTGTAACGCGAACGCGACACTTCCGATGACAGGTCGCGGTACTTTACGCGCAATGATCGCGAGATGATTTTATTGGCGGCTTTCCCTTGCCTCTGTAATTGTTATATCCCCTGTAATGGTTAATAACAAAAAAAAAATAAATAAATAAATGGGCAGACAGTCGAAGGAAAGGAAAGGAAAGGAAAAAAAAGAAAAGAAAGAGAAAACGGAAAAAAAAGGGAAATAGAAGTATCACAGGAAAAAAAGAATTTAGAAAGAAAATTTAATAATTAAACGAAAGAAAAGAATTAATAACCCAAAAAAAAAAAAAAAATTTATAATAACCAATAACAAAAAAAACTGATAATAAAAAGAATTAAATCGGAAAAAAAAAGAATCGAGCAAAAAAAAAAAAGGGAAAAAAAAAGGAAAGAAAAGAAAAGAAAGACAAGAGAATGAATAGATCAATTTAAGAAATGAAAGAAAATTGAGGAAAGAAGTTACCGGGGGCGAAACGAAAGGTGAAGAGAAAAGAAAGGAGAAGAAAGAGGAAAAAAGGGGGAAAAAAAATATAATCACATAGATTTTAAGTTACCGACCCGATGGGAGTCGGTAAGGTAGGACGCGACGGCTGCTCGCTGTCCCGAGAGCACGTGCTCACGGTGCCCCGAGAGCTGTCGCAAGTCAGCGGCCCACAAAAGGAAAATATATATAAGAATAACGATCCCGAATAATTCGGGCCTCCTGAGATTTTACTTCTCGAGGAATATTTGTCACAGGCAAGGCAACTTCGAAAAGATATTATATTCGACAAGGCCGCTGCTACCGAGTCGAGAGCGTAAACACGGGAGCCCCGAGCCGGAACGGCCGACCTCTTGTTTGGAGAGAGACAGCGATAGCGGCTCGACGGTACCCGGGCGTACGGCGCGTATGCGATCGTCGCGAAAACCGACGATCGTTGTACGAAATATTTGCCACTTTATTCGCTCACGGGAAATGTTCCTCGTTGTACAGGGATAGTAGGATGTTATAAGAGAGGATGAATCGTTACCTGGTGTTACTGTAATCCAAAAATCCTCCTTGCGTCCTTCACACGAGAGCGTAGCACGTTGCGGTGTAGCGTAGCACGTGTTCACTCACAACCACACAGCAGCGTACTGAGCGTCTAACGACGGCCGAGTCGCGCTCGTGCGGTTTCGGCTACGCTCGGGAACGCTGCTCGCCTCGCCGGTTTCGGCGACGACGGTCAAAACAAAGTATAGAAACGGACAATGACAAAACTCATGCAAACCAATATCAATCACCCAAATACCCAAATTATCTCACACAGGTAGCGAGAGCTTCGACCCGAACAAAGTTGTTCGCGCGTCACCGATATTTTCTATTTCGCTCTGGCTGTTATCTCTGTTTCCCCTGGGGCTAATTTTCGCGGATTTTTACGTAAATAAATTTAACGCCGTGGGCCCCACGTTGGGCGCCAAATTTGTAACCGCTTTTTCCCAACACCAGAATGTGCCCCAATCGAGACGGCTACAAAACTCGTCTCATTCGGCCTTAAGGGTGCCAGCCGCGGGAGCGCGAGCTCTCGCGACAAAATTTTAATTTTAAGAGCCGAACGAGAGACGAGAGCGACCCGGTGTCGCTCAGCCTTGGGAAATGGTAGAGGGGGTGGTTCGGTTACCTCCGCGAGGAGGTAACAGAGATCGACGCGAAATGTACGGGAACTCCAAAAGATATTTTATTTTAGCGAATATCGGGAGCGTGGTCGAGAAGCGACTAGCAGGCACGCTCGTTCCCTTTATAACCCAAAAATCTTTACAATAAACGATAACAATAATCCGTAACTTTATTCGGTAACACCACTTCGGTAATATATGGTCGGCGATAGACAAGGTTCGGAATCTCGACGCTCGCGGATCAGACGACAAACGTGGATCGCAGCCACGGTACCTTTCGTAACAGATATTTCTTATATTAGCCCGATCGCAGCGGGAGTACGCGGAATCTCGGAGAAATCGAAACGGAATCTATAATACGAAAATGGGAAAAGAAACAACTCGGAAAAAGAAATATAGAATAATAAATCGGAAAAAGAAATAAGTCGGAAAAGAGAAATATAGAATCGGAAAAGTTAAATTAGGAATTAATAGCAAGAGAATTTAGATAAGCTCAAATGAAATTAAAGTATGGACTCGCACGAGGCGCAAACTATTGGGTGAGATAAAAGATTAACCGAGAACCTTCCAGGCAAATTATCTAACGGAAACTAGTCGAAATTGAAGAACATGGATTTTACTGGATTTTTACCCGAGAACGAATTCCGCGTTTCGCGCGCGAAGGCGTGCCGTCCCCACGATAACGAGTCGAGTTTGCTCTATTCTACTCTAGCCTCAAACCGAACACGTACGACGATCTCACCGGTTTACGTTGCAGTTGCGGGAGCTTCTCGAGTTGTCCTCGGTCAGAAGTCCCACTTCGCGGATGGCAAGATGCCGGTATTCTCGCGAGACGTTAAGCACGGATCGGCAGCGGTCACGACGTCCTTCCTTCTCGGGAGCCTACGATTGAGTCCCCGAGAGAAGTAACGTTCTCGCGATCGCGGGTCCTTTTTCCCCCACCCTATGCCTATCTTCGTATCGCCCTCTGCTCTATTTGTCCGTTTTCTCCGAATTATCGAGATCTCGCGCGGTTCTTTGAATTTCTTCGCGTTCGTGGTAACGTGAACGCGAAGGATCGAGTACGCTCGTGGTGGGAGGTAACTCCACGGGCGTCGGTGCGCACAGGCACGGGAACTTCGGTGAGACGAGCGAGGTGACGGCGTAGCGACGAGCCGGACGCCGTAGATCTCTGTAGCTGGTGGCTCGTCGTGTCGAGGCGGCTTCGGAGGGTAAAGGGCCCGTTGTCGGTAAGGTCGCGCGCTACCTCGGTAGCGGTGCGGCTGAACGGCGGGCGACGTGTCGAGGTGCCGGCCGTGTGTGACGATGGCGAGGTCGATAGCGAGGCTCCAGCCTGCTGACTGTGCCTGGCTGCGGCGCGATCGGTAGCAAGGCTCCAGCCTGCTGTACGTTGCTGGAAGACGTTGAGATGTCCTTGCGGCGGTTACGACCGCCGTACGCTCGAGAGAAATTTGACCGGAAAACAAAATAAAGCTCGAAATTAATCGCGGGAACGGTTCGCTCGCGATTGACCCTGTCTGTTCGCCTGGAAGGGACTCTTTCCGGGAGAATGAATGCCGTGTGCCGTGCCGATACACGCGAGAGTCGGAGATTTGGCTCTCTTTGTGACGGGAGCAGAAAAGCCCCGTCACAATATATATATATATATATATATATATATATATATATATATATAAGATAGGGAGATTCCGCAGTGGGAGATTCCGGATCTCCCCTAGCGTGGCCATACGATCTTTGGGTACTGAGCCACAACTCCGAGCGGCAAATCTGGGAAATGCTGCGAGATCGCAGGCGCTAAGGAAATCGCCAGTGGAGGCCGACAGACCTCCGTCGTCAAGACGATCGTCCCCAGAGAAGCGCCCGTCACGAACATCGACCAGTTGCCGACAGGATAGACAACGCCAAGGGACCGGAGACCACGCCGGAGCACGAGCGCAAGCGCCGTATTCGACACCGAAGGCCGAACGGCTGTGTTGGAACTGCCGCCAAGCTGGACACCCATACACGGAGTGCCTAGAGCCGCGGAACCGCTTTTGCCAGATGTGTGGACGACGTGGATACACCACGAGGACGTGCCCGAAGTGCGGAAAGACTTGGGAAGCCATGGGCCCGTACCACCGAAGTATCGGCACGAACGTGCCAAGGACAGGTTCAAAGGAACGCATCTCCAGGAAACGCGATGGAGATAGAGCCTAAGCTCTAGAATACATAAGTTAAAGTTAAGAAAAATCACCGTTGTAGGTTAAGAAACATTACAGTTCTAGGTTAAGAAAGATACGAGTCAGGTTAAGTCAGTTACAGTAAAAATAAATAGGCGTTGGTTCGAACAAAAGTTACGGAGTACAGTTAAGGATAGCCCTTGTGGCAAGCAAAGAAATCATTTTTGTTATTGATCTAAAATTATTATCCGTAAAGAAATTTAATTTTGTCAAAGATTTGAAATTAATATCAGTAAAGAAGAGTATTTTGGTTAGAGATTAAAAAGCGAGATTGTTACTGTTAATGTAGATTCAATATATTGGGTTTTGAGTTGGTTGCCAAACGAGAGAGGAAAGACACTACCGCTACCGTGAGATATAAGATATCGAAAAGATCGAAGGTTAACTGTTACAGTCTGAGGTTATAGCTAGGGAAGTTACGGTTTGAGAGTTTAAAGAATAAAGGTTACAGTTCACGGCTCGAGTAACAAAGAGCGGACAAAAAGCTTTTCCGAGGAGAATGGGGTTGTGACGTTATTTTTCAAGTAACGCCACAGAATTTACGATACGACTAACGTTACAGCGAAAACATCAGGTTTCGATCAGGTTTAGGTTCAGATTTCAGTTTTGTGCTACAACTTGTGGAAAAGTCCAGACACGCCGAGGAGCGGGGCTAACATACTAGCCACCCGGTCGTGTGCTGACGTCAGGCTTGCCCTGACCCTATGAGATTTCGGTGAGATGGTAGAAGTGCAATTGTGATATTGCCGGTCCAGTTTATAGAGTTTGAGGTTTGCGAGTAGTTTTGGGTTACGGATCGCAGGCTTGTACGGCCGGAGAATGTGACCGCCGGCACGACGAGGTAGCGGAAAAATTAGTTTGTAAGTTACGGTTGCCTGGCCTCGTGTGAGCGGAAAGTCGACGCCGTTTCGCCGAGGAGCCGGAAATTATAAAAAAAAAGTGTGCGTGTAACCTTTACTCGCGGTTGAAGTGAAACTTCTTTATAATCTACGTCACTTTATTTTTTTTCTTTTTCTTTGCCAATATGAATTAAAAAATAAGAACAAAAAATAAAAACAGGATGAGGGGTCTTAGTATCATATAAACGACGATGATATTAATTTTTTCAGTCAATATTTTTACTACCTCCTCCTTTTTATTATGTGAAATTAATAAATGATACGATAGGCTTGTGATAGCTGAAATATGATACATACATTTTACTTTCAATTTGTTGTAAATATCGCGAGAAAACCGCGTCAATTGTTGAGCCATGTCTCGTTGTCGATTCAATGCGCGAATTATTTATTTTTAGATCGAATTCATCCTTTAAAAATTTAATAAGGGGCTGAGAATCATTTGCATTGAAATTTATATTAAAATCTCCTGCTACAATCATGGGTACTTCATGATAATTTTTTTTCAAGAGCGCTAAGCCACGAGCGGTATAGATGATTAAATTTTCATGAATGAATTCAATGACTTGTTGGACTGTTTTGTTTGGAGATATATAAATAGTGACAATGATGAAAGGCTCTTGATTTTTGTTACTACATCGAACCGTACAAATATCACCGATCGCGGCAGATGTTGCCAAAACCTGCAACGGTTGCCGCGAAATTATATCCATATTGGTTGTTACTCTGTTTGTTGTGTCCGAAGTTCGGTGATATACCGCTACACCACCAGCTCTCATATTCGGTCGTTTAAATTGAGCAACACATTTGAAATCCGCAATGTCAACTGTTTCTTCATTACGCATCCACGTTTCTGATAACAGTAAAATTGTCGAATTTTTGACCACTTTTTCGTCGAGATCGGTAACATGAGCACGCACACTTTGACAATTAACGGTAAATAACGTGATGTCTGTCTAGGTTGCAAGATCATATAATTCTTGCTGCTGTGTAATTAATCGGTTGTTGGAAAGTCTGTCGAATTCTAGTTGTAGATCCTTTAATCCGGCTGGTATCTTTCGTCCGTGATAAAATCGGTTGTCATTGTTTTTGGTGGTAATATACAGTCCTTCTATGTTTGTAACTCGTGACAGCGCAACGTATAAAAGCTGTTGATTATGATTCTTGCTATACTCGTATACGATTTCGTCAAAAGTGCCACCCTGAGATTTATGTATTGTAAGCCCACAAGCGGATACCACTGGCAGATGATTTCTTTTAGCAACGATTGTTTTGTTGTTATTCAGTGGAATTGTTGACGTCCTTCGCTGAATCGGCACAGCCATCCTGTTTATATTGTTAGCTTGTATATGAGCACTTGCTTTTTTTCTTATTTTTTCGCCTGTTTTTGGTGATTTCGGAAATTCAAGCCATATTCGCGTGACTTCGCCGTCGTCATCGTCCTCCATATACACCAATTTGCCCATAGCACCATTAGCTAAACCATCGGAAACGTCAATATTGGTTGTAATGATGTAAAATTTTTGAAGAACGAATGTTATTTCGTACGGCAATCCTCCAGTATCTGTAATTGAAATTAGTGACAGCCAACAAAAATGTCCTTTGCAATAGATACAACTTTATGTTGAGCGGCATTTAAAACCGAGTGGTTATATTCAGTGACAGATTTGTTTTCTAAAAATAGTCTTACTCCATCTGTGCACAGTTGATCTGCTTCTTCTTTCGAGAAAAAACGGGACTCGATTAATTTAATTTCATCTTCATCAAGTATATTGCCATTTCCAATTTTGGTCAATATAGACGAAAAAGCAACGTTAGATTGGCGCATAACTTCAATCAATTCGTAGAATTTCAGACTTCGCCACAAAGTAGGTCCCGCAATACCGCGTTTAAGTTGTTTATAAATGGGTGTTGCTCGTACCGGTGGCAATTGGCGCAAATCACCGATGAGAATGACGTCGATCCCACCGAAATATGACTCGTTTCCAGTAATCTGTCTCAATCGATTATCAATGTGAGATAATAATTCTGCACCGATCATGCTAATCTCATCGATAATTATCACTTTGACGTATCTGAAAAGACATCGATACTGTTGTAGCACTTCGTAACTGAGCGGGAGTGGCTTTGAAAGTGTAATTTTCATCGCTGTGTGTACAGTTGTTCCATCGATGGCCACACCGGCCTTGCCGGTAGATGCGCAAGTAATATACGCGTTGCAGTAACCATCAGTAAGATTGAATCTGTTGTATATTTCCATTAACAGTTTTATGACGAAAGTCTTGCCACATCCTGCAGGTCCAGTAAAGAAAATTTGAAGTGGACTTCGCTCTGGCGATAAGAGACTAAAAATAACGTGCATCAGGAGTGCTTTTTGCTTTTCGTTCGCCATTCGCATAAGGTCATAAAATTGATCGTTTGGCATTATATTTTCTCTCTTTTTAGCTATTGCACCCAGTTTATTAAGAGTAGCCAAACGAAGGTCATCGTCAATGTCTGGGTGTTCGTGATAAAGTTGTTGAAAGGGATTCGCAGCCGGGAACCGGTTGATCGCATTATTTTCTTCAGGATTATCAATACTCTCGTCTTCGCGACACAATTCTCGGCATATTTCGATCGTTTTTCGGATATCTAAATTTGATTCGAACTCTTTTCGCCTCTCCAAGATGATTTGTTCGTTATCGTCATAAATTTTGATAAATTTCATTTCTGAAAGAATATCAGTTTCTTCATTTCGAAATGGTAAATGCAGGGTAACCATTTCCCGTTTGTACTCGTTAATTTCATCGGCCATATCATAATTTCGGTATCGTATTACTCGAGGGTGCTTACGCTTCTTATATTCTCCTTGATTATTTTCATCATAATGTGCAACAAATTGTGCGAGAGTAATGTTCTCTATGTCTGCTGGTCTCTTTTCATATTTTTCAATCGAATTTTCTTTCCATATATTCGTAGAGTCTTCTCCAATTTCCAATTCGTCTAATTCTTTGTTCGTCTTTCGTATACGTTGTCGCTCGATTGGCCAAACGGTTGGAATATGAACAACTTTTGTCAGGGCTTTTGAAATCGGTTCCCTCAATAGATACCAGGCGGCCTCTTGACTGGACATTTCGACAGTGTTAAGCAAATCCACACTGATTTTTCTTGTGATCTCAACAATGTTAAATTCTGGGTGTTCGTTCATGATCGTCGTAATGTGTCGCTGGAGATTGCTGATACCTCTATTCGTTTTATTAATGTATTCTGCGACATAAGTAGCACAAGAGTACTCTTCCGTAATAAATTGGATGTCCGTGTTTGACTTTAGTATGTTAAAAATGAATGAATTGAAATTATTGTGCCATTTTTCGGAAGGATGTCGTTTTAAAATAACTCGGGGTCGATTTATTCCTGCTCTAAGAATGTTGCGATACATATCGTCGTTTGTGATATTATTCTCTGTGTAGAATGTTTCGATGTCTGGATAATCGATATTTTCCAAGTTCAATTTTATGCTCTTGTAAGACTGTTGGTATTTCGTAAATCCTGGCTCGGTTTTCTCCATCGCTGTTAATATTGTTGTCACACGACTTGGCATTAATGGATAATCGAACCGACATTTTTGTGGTGCATTCGAGACTATTTTTTTATAACACGTAAAAGTGTGCTTGTGCGTTTGCAATTTCATTTTACCCGATGCGTCTATTGTGGAAACGGAAATTAACTTGTCTATTAACGTAATAGCTTCGTGCATATCATCTCCTAACGGGTCCTTCGGTGCGTTTTCCAACCACAATAAAATGTGTGCATGAGGACTTCCTCGGTGTTGAAATTCTATCCTTTTAAAGTAGTGCACAACGCGATATTTTCCGAAAGGACTCGATTTTTGAGATTGAAGGATGTTAAGTACGGTGTTGATTAATTTATTGAAATACATAGCACACGTGGCAGCATCTTCATTGATAAGTGAGGTTTTTCCAATAAAATTCAATGTTGCAGCGTCTTCTTCCGAGATATGGACTCCATTTTTCAATTTATATAGTATTTGCAATAAAGATGTCCAACCGATTTCGTTAGCGCTCATAGTTAAAAAGACGGTGGGCTTACCAAACTGTCGAATCATTGCGAATATGTCACGTTTTCGTTGGGCCCAATACCAAGCCGAATTTGGAATACTTCGTAGAAAGGCCAAGTTACTTTCTATGCAGTCATTAACATATTCCTCCGATTCAATCTGTTGTCTTGTAATGTTGGTATTTTGTCCGACGTGTTTAAATGCGATAGTGAGACTGTCTCGCACCCTGAATCGCGTAATCTTCATGGCCATGTAGAGAAGATGATGAGGAGTAACTCCTCGACGATCGGACCGACGAAGTTCACTTGTGGCCATCATAAATGGTGTAACACTTAAACCCTCTTTGAACTTTCGGAATTCGCCGACATATATTGTTGGGAACGAAAGTTCTTCAGCGTGCTCGTCAAAAAGTAAGCTGGCCGGAACATTTCTCTCACCAGGAGCGATTCTCAAGTATTTGTCGTCATTCCATAACAAAGTTTGTTGCTGTGCTGTGAGCGATTCTTCAACCGGAATATCTTCACTAATTTGATCGCGTGGCACTTCATTTGTATTGGTATCATTTCCAGTGAAAAATGAATCATCTATACTGATTCCGTACATTTGATATAAAGGTGTTGTGACCAAATGTTGTAGCCAGGCCTTTATAGTTCGTTTATTGACCAAACCAATTAGAAAGCTCGACTTGTGTATTTTTTTTCTTTTTATGTGAACATTGATGCAGTGGTCGTCATCGATGTTTCGTGGTAACAGTCTCACCATATTATTAACGTCAACAGGCACATTAATTACTTGTCCTAAAATCCCGAATTGTCCATGTATGTGTCGCAATCTTCTAATTTGCATGAACGGTATTCGAGGAGAAATTAGTCTTTCCGAAACGAGATCCAGTTTCTGAAGCTGTGCCGGGATGGGCGGATAAGCGAAACCGTTGAATTTTGACATTGTTGGAATCTTTTTTTTGTTTAGTGAAAGTCGACAACAATTGCACACCACTTGATTGCTAAGATCAATATCCGAAAATGTATTGTGAAGGATTTGCTGTTGACTTTCCGTTAGAAATTTTAAGTCGTTTCGAAACCAAAGCCGATCACACACGAAACAAGCATAAGCGAAATCATTGTTTGCGAATTGCTTTTCGAACATTTTCCGCGCACTTTTGTGCGAGTTATAATCTGGGTACGGTAGTAGATCTGATGCACTGAGACTATTTAGTTGGGATATTGCACTCGTTGACGGTGCAGGATTGTTCCTAGGCTCGTTGACAATTGCTGGTTCAGTAGTCAATGAAACATTTTCACAATCATTTCGGGGCGGTGTAATATCCGATGAGATTTCTTGGCTCTGTCTTTCACGTTCGCGTTGGCGGTAAGCTCTCATTTTCATCCCTGCGGTTAGTTGCGGCTTATTATCTGTAGAAAGAATCGAAGGAATTTCCAAGAATATACGCCAGTTATTATTGGAGTTACTGAGAATATGATGCATCGAAAGTACTCACGAAAAATGGCTGATTCATTACTTTGACTTTGTGTATTATTTAACTTTTTTGAAACGTCATTTTCACTATCGTTCTGGGGCGGTGCAATATTGAAAGAGTTTCCTTGTCTCTGGTTTTCGGATTGCCGTTCACGGTAAGGTCTCGTTTCTTCTGCTACCGCTAACCGAGGCTTTTTACCTGCAAAGTTCGTTAATGAATTTTCTAAAAATATAAGCAAGTATTATAAGTTTTATTTAAATATAAGCAAGTATTATAAGTTTTCATTTTTTCGGCAGAGTTTCGCTTAGGTTTTTTGTCTATGCAAAGAATAAAAGATATTTCCATAAGCAATTATTATTGAAGACGTTAAGAATATGGCAAATTGAAAGTACTCACGAATAATAGCAGATTCTGTATTAGTACCTGCTACATTATTAGACTCGGTAGAAATGTAATGTTTATCATCGTTTTGGGGAGATACATTATCGGACGTATTTTCTTCCCTCTGTTTGCCCCGTTTTCGTTTTCGGTAGGCTCTCATCCTGTCCGCTGCGCTTTGTTGAGGCTTCTTGTCTATGAAAAGAATAAAAGATATTTCCATAAAAGTACGTCAATTATTATTCAAGTCGTTGAGAATATGGTAAATTGAAAGTACTCACGAATAATGGCAGATTCTACACCAGTACTTGCTGAGTCATAGGACTCGGTAGAAATGTATGTTTCATCGTTTTGGGGCGGTGGAATGGCAGATGAATTTTCTTGCCTCTGTTTTCCCCGTTTTCGTTTGCGGTAAGCTTTCATTCTTTTGGCTGCGGTTTGCGAAGGCTTCTTGTCTATGAAAAGAATAAAATATATTTCCACAAATATATGTCAATTATTATTCAAGCCGGTGAGAAAATGGAAAATTGAAAGTACTTACGAATAATTTCCGTTTGTTCCATTTTTGTTTTCACACATATCTATTTAATCACGGATCACTTGTACAACGACTGATAACATACTGGGGTTAGGTTTATGAGACTACGCCGTCGCCATAGATCGTTTACAAACAAACGCCAGCTAGAAGCGCCGTCGCGCGAGTACTCGATGTGTGCACGAAATAGGATGGCGCTAGCCCCTTTGTCGGCCTCGCCACTTTGGATTTAATCGTTTACATGGGCGGAAATTGTCGTGTCAATAACGAGTTACCAATAACGTGATATAATCTATTATGAAACCTGCGTAAGGGCTTATCGCATTGCCAGTATATGACTACTGTAAAACATGCGTTACGCGTTGCGTGTTCTCAATAATTTGACTTACTCTACTGTGAAATCCGTGTAACGCGTAACGGGTAACGCGTTACGGACTCCCGATAATCCGACTGACTCTACTGTGGAAACCCCGTAACGCGTAACGGGTAACGCGTCCTCAATAATTCGACTTACCCGTAACGCGTTACGCGTTACGAACTCCCAATAATCCGACTTACTGTACTGTGGAGTCCGCGTAACGAGTTACGGACTCCCAATAATCCGACTTACTCTACTGTGGAATCCGCGTTACGCGTTACGGACTCCCAATAATCCGAATTACTCTACTGTGGAATCCGCGTAACGCGTTACGGACTCCCAATAATCCGAATTACTCTACTGTGGAATCCACGTAACGCGTTACGCGTTACGGTCTCCCAATAATCCGACTTACTCTACTGTGGAATCCGCGTTACGCGTTATGCGTTACGGACTCCCAATAATCCGAATTACTCTACTGTGGAATCCGCGTAACGCGTAACGCGTTACGCGTTACGGACTCCCAATAATCCGAATTACTCTACTGTGGAATCCACGTAACGCGTTAGGCGTTACGCGTTACGGACTCCCAATAATCCGACTTACTCTACTGTGGAATCTCCGTAACGCGTAACGCATAACGCGTTACCGATGTGCCAGTAACGCGACTTGCTCTACCCTAAAAGTGCAAAACGTCCTTAAAGAAGTTTCACTTCAAAAAGGGTCAGTTATCGTTGCCTCGCTGCAGCCTCAAAACTCTCGGAGAATCCACTCACACGGATATCCAAGCTTAGAGTCACAGTTACCCTAAATGCGGGATATGAGAAGATTGAATATCGTTTAGCGCCTTTGCGGCGAACACTGTAACAATTGGGCAGTGCGTAGAGGGGGAGGTTTTTGCGTTTAGAGAGTCTTGACCGAGGCGTCGAGCAGTGAGAGAGTCGTTGAGAAGAGTTCACAGAGGATGGTCGCGACTCTCAGGCGAGGCAGTCGCTTTGTCGTTACAGTTCGTCACGTTCCATTGCTCCAGCTACCGTACATTGTAATATTGAGTTAGTGAGCGCTACGCTAAAGTCTATCGCTCCAGTACTGCAGCTTAGAAAGATCCAGTCGCAGTTTCCGCTCGAATATTGTGTGAAGAAAGTTGCAGTTCGATGGCAGTGTCGAGACTCGTCGCAGATATCGTTGCCGCTACAGGAAGGTTCCCGTCGGTGAGTCGTTTCATTTGCATTCGGATTATTGTTCAAAATACGAACTCGCGTTAAAGAATATGAAACAGTCACTTGTTTCAGTAGACGTCTTTCCCTCCGTTTAGCCAATGGAAAATTGTTCAGAAACTCAGCCAGGATCCAGCTCAGTTAATAATTAGCTAAATCATTTGTATGAGAATATTCAATAGCGAATACAGTTAATTATTTTATGATTTGATGGTTTACGAGTTTTGTTGTTATTTTGTGAAGTCTGAGCCTATTTTTCCCTCCGATCAGTTAAGGACTACGACCCTCTCTCCATAACCTAGCATCCTGAGCGACACCCGCATCTCTCGAACCCTCGCTTCCGTCCGGTCATAGTTTACGCTTTCGTTACCGTTTTAGATTGTCGCGTTAACTTCGAGATATTGCTCGCTTTTTGGATAATTATTTTAGTTTAGTCCGGTTTGTTTATTCCGGCGACAAAAAAATAATCTGCCGCCCATAAAGTTTTGTTGTTTGCTAGCGCAACCGGAGGCGGCGATGGTGATAGAGGGGCGAAGGTGCGTTTATATATATATATATATATATATATATATATATATATATATATATATATATATATATATATATATATATATATATATATATGTACTAGAAGTGCTCGGGGCTTGCGCGCTTCGCGCGCTCGCACCCCTTTATGTACTTAAGCCCTTATTATCCTAAGTCCTTTAAGCCCACTTGGACCCCCCGTACCCCACCCCCTCAAGTCTTGACACGGCATAGTAGTATAGCATCAAAACCAGGTTTTGCGAAAATCAGCGACATTAATTCGCCGTTTTTTTCCTAGCCTGTATCGTCGAGTCCTACTCTCTCTTTTTTCTCTTTCCTGCTCGTTGGTTATGGCGGCCGAAATGACTTACACGGGTGGTTGGATGGCAAAGAACAAAAGGCACACTTTAATGACAATGATAAATACAGTGCACAATCGTACACTCATACTTCGCGTATGATCAATGATCAATAAAATGTAATTTAACTTTTATTTTATTTTATAATGGTAACCGGGGGGCTTCCCTTAATAACCGGTGTGGGAAGGGGGTGCCCTTTCACCCCTCCGGTTACCATCAAAACCACCCTTCCGTTACCATAGCAACCACCCCTCCATTTACCATAGCAACCACGCCTCTGGTTACCATGACAATCACCCCTCCATTTACCATAGCAACCACGCCTCTGGTTACCATGACTACCACCCATCCAGTTACCATAGCAACCAACCCTCCGCTTGCCATGGCAACCACCCCTCCGCTTGCCATGGCAACCACCCCTCTGGTTACGATGGCAACCACCCCTTCGGTTACCATAGCAACCACCCCTCCGGTTACCATAGCAACCAACCCTCCGGTTACCATGGCAACCACCCCTTTGGTTGCCATGGCAACCATCCCTCTGGTTACCATGGCAACCACCCCTATGGTTACCATGGCAACCACCCCTCTGGTTACCATGACAACGACCCCTCCGGTTACCATGGCAACCCCCCCCCCCTCGATTCTTGAACACGGCGGCGGCGGCGGCGGCGGCGAAATCTATTTATATTATAGAGAGATATACAGGGCGTAAGGTAACTATTGCACGATCGGCAAATGGTAGATAGCTGACATTGTGCTGAACAAAAAAGTTCTGTGGCGAAATTTGATCAGAGCACAAATGAGCGAGTTATTATCGTTTATAGATGGACGAATCACAGCGCAGCGAAAGTAGGTCGAAACGACAGCGTTTCGACGCCTCCAACAATGGCAAACTTCATTGGACTTTGTGGCAGAGTGTTAAAAAAATCGACGATCGACAGTGAATTCGAGTGATATTATGAACAGACCGGCTTTTTATTTTAATAAAATGAGTATCAGGATGTGTTTTCTTTTTTCGACCCGATCGTCGAAGATATTACAAGTAGGGGATTATGTCCAACCTGGATGATGTTGGACATCGTTGTCCAGGTCTCAGCAGACTTTTAGTCGAGGTTGTTCAACCATGACTACGTGGCTTTTCGCGCCCCGGTCGTCGAAAATGTTGCCGCGAGGCATTATGTCGAATCTGGCCGATGCCCGCAGTGTCCAGGTCTGACTAGGTGAGTTCTCGAGGTCAAGCGACATTCGCTTCGTGGCTTTTCGCATCCCATCATCGATAATGTTGCCGCGGCGTATTACGTCGAACCTGACTGATGCTCGAGGTATCTAGGTCTCATCAAACAATTTTTCGACGGCTTGCGACTTTAGCTACGCTTTTTTTATGTTCCGGTCGTTCAAAATATCGTAATGGATAATTCCTGCCCAATGCCCGTATCGAACCTGCCCAATGCCCGTAGTGTCCAGATCGCACCAGATGATTTTTCGATGTCGTGCGACTTTGGCTTCGTAGCTTCTAATGTGCCGGATCGTCGAAGATATCATTATGGAAAATCATGTCGAGCCAGGCCAATGCTCGCGGTGTTTTGGTCCCACCAGACAATTTCCCTACGTTGGGCGACCTCGGTTACGTATGTTGTACCCCGGGTACCTCGATACTCCGATTATTGCGGCAACGCCATTGCGCAATAATCGAAGTAGGCAACGGCTCGCGACAAGCACACGTCGTTGCGAAATAATAATAAAATCACCGAAGTCACCGTACTGTCGGTAATTAGAGCATCGGCTCGGTAATTGCCGAGCCAGGTATTACGCACTCAGAGCATCTCCAAATTCTGTGTGAAGGTAGAGAAACTAGAGCAATATTTGATTGCAAATATCGGGGGCATAAACAAGATAATGTAGAACACCTAAATGCAAGCAATATTAAGGTGACGTGCCTGACCCCCTTATACGTATATAAGGGAGAGCAAGCAGGCACTCATCAGTTTTTGAATTAGTCAGTCAGTCTGAACTGAAGCCTCTTCAGAACTCCCGATTCCGTGCGGTGACGACGGGTGTTACAATTACGAGCAAGGGCTCGTAATACGGTAGTACAATACACTACCTGCGCATACCAATAACCGGGCAAGTGCTCACAGTCCAGTAGCAAGCGACGCTACTGAATCATAGACGTTCGAAGCCCTTCACGGGAAGGCAAGTGTACGAGGTAATCAAATAAATAGAACTCTTCCACGGGAAGATAAGTATCTAAAGTGTATTCGTAGTGTATTCGAAGTGTATTCGAAGTGAGCAAATAATTGTATCGAGAGCAATAAACCTTCAACAATAAATCTAGCGACTATAATTCACTTGGGTTCCAACACTTAACTGGATACATCCCGAATCTTACGAGCCAACGGCTCCCCGCAGAACCCAGGAGAACCTGACTGAGTTTCTGCGGATATAACACGTAGCTTTTTACGTCCCGGTCATTGAAAATATTGTTACCTCTCAGCATTTCGAGCACTTCATCTTCGATGTATTTTTTCCCCACAGGTAACAATTGTGTCAGTTATTCTATACGTAGCCCAAAATATTAAATAAAAATTTGCTTGAAAGAGAAGAAAGATTGAACTTCCGGAGTATTACAATTTATTTTCTTTTTATTTATTTTTTCAAGTCTTTGCAGTATGAACAAAGATGAATCCGACGTTCTTCCTTATATTTTTAGATATTGGATGATGTTTCAGAAAGATTGACATTAGGATCCCATCAGGTTTCGTTTCTTCTTCTCAGTTTGGCCGAGACCCTCTGGAATAGAGGGTCGCCTGACCTGGCCACTGGGAGAACCGTGTTGGCCAACGCTCGGGTTTCGTTTCTTGCAAATAAATTTTCATAAACAAGGACTACGTTTGAAAAGGGGACTACATTTAAGAACATAAAAATTATATTGTTCCTCACGCCTCGACTTGTAATTTTATACTACAATTCAGAAATGTTCTTAAAAAATACGAAACGTCAAGAAACAGTGTCAGGAACAATGTTAGTTTAACGTCCTTCCTCTCCCGATTCAAATGTAATGCTTTCGCGCCTTTTTTTGAAGGAAAATTAATTTGCAAGAAACGAAACCTGATGCGATCTTGGTATGTATCTTTCTGAAACATCATTCAACATCGAAAAACATTGGTGAGAATGTAGGATTCATCTCTTTTCATAATGCCATAATCATATGACTATGTGTGTATGTTTTCGTGTACTATGAATAAGGGTTTCACAGACGTTATAAACGATTCAATGAACTCTCCCATATCTCGACACTAGTTGTCGTGACGTATTATATCAAGAGATGTAATTTTTTTTAAGCTAGACATTACAGTGTTCTACTTACTTCCGCTACGGTGTTATACTCCAATATGCCGGAAGGCCATTCTTTCTTCTCGATTGTCTCGAAAACGGCGAATCGGATTTAAATTTGTACGACGTTTCTACCATAGAATTCGGATACAAGCTTTCCAACGCACCCCGTTATGATCATAACTGTTTGCTAGATACAGAGATCTGATCATTGTGACGCGCGAAAAGTCCTAAATTATCATTCTGTGGTGTAAAGTAATGTAAGGGCTCCGCGCATATGGGCGCATTGGAAAGCTTGGATCCGAATTCTGTGGTAGAAATGTTGTTGAAATTTGAATCCTATGCGTAGTTTCAGAGATTATCGAGCGACGTCCGAAATATTGGAGTATAACTCTAATATTGAACTATAACACGGTAGCGTCCCGTTTGAAAAAAAATGTATTTTTAAGTACTTAGCGTCAAGACGCTACGACGTCTCTTAACATAAGGGGTGTACGGTATTTTTCGAGATCCTAATTTGTTCATGGGAGAGTGTAAAATCGTTATCGACATACCCAGTTTAAGAAAAATGCACGTCGGAGCGCAGACGAGCCAATGACAAACCGGAAGTGATATTTATCAACGTGTATAAGAATATTCGAAATCCTTGAGGATCTCGAATATTCTCATATACGTCGATAACTTCTAGCTCGCGTCATTTCAAGCGTATGTGTCACGTACTTTTTTCTTACAGCTTTTTTAAAAATAAAAATCTACATCAGGATTGAAATCAATATTATTGCTCGAAATTTTACCATAGACAGAAAATTGCGGAGTGCCTGAAATACAAATATGCTGCTATCAATAACAATATCATAAATCAATTGAGGTTTTCTCCGTTCTTCAAGAAACTCTAGGCGATAACCAATATCCATAGCCTTCATGATTACGATTGTTTATGTTATTGATGTGTGCGAATGAGATCAATGTATTTGGGAAATAGAAATTATAGGGGAAAAAAGGACATCTCATAATTTTTCCGGTTGCTGTGTGATCATTTGTTTGTCTATCAACAACTTTTTTCTCATCACTCCTTTACCGTCAGCTGCGTCGCGCGGATCGATAAAACCATACGTAATGGATCATCCTCGTGCTCATGCCGCCGCAGAGCAACGATTCCGGCTTTTGTATCCTCCGACAAATCAACGACGTGGACCCGAGATACTGCTCGAAAGTGCCGCGAGGAATTCGTACCCCGGTCGAGTGGTGCGTGCTAGTGACCGGAGACAGCGTCTGAAGTTCTGCCAATGGCTCGTGGCTCGCCACGAAGCGGATGATCAATTCATCTACGGAATTTTATTCAGTGGTTAATCATCATTTCGTCGCAGTTGCTCCGGAATGAGATACGGCGTTACCATGTGGTGCGGCATAATTGGAACATACACAGTAAGTAAATTAATATCAGATGTTTAATGTATGAGAGTGTGAGAGTGACGTTCACTAGCACTCGCACTCGCACTCGCACTCGCGGTGGCGAGTGGTAAGAGAGATTGCAAATGGAAATCTGAAAATAGCGGGCAGACATTTTTAAAAACCCCCCTTGGATTATTTCCTTTGGGACCATGTGAAGGCATATGTGTATGGCCGTGACCAGCCTCGGGACGAACAAGATGTATGTGCTCGTATTCACGCAGCCATCAGAACTGAGGAGATGCTCCGTTGCACTATGGAAAACCTCATTGACAGGGCGCGCAAGTGCATTGAAGTCGGCGGAGGTTTGTTTTAGCATTTGCTGTAAAGCTTCAAGCATGAATTTGTCATGTTTCGGTCGGATATTCCTGTGCGTGATCGTGTTGTATTTTGTTCAGGTGTTTTTAATTAGTTAATTCAACCGAAGATTTAATTTATTGAATTATCGATGTTTACATATATTATCCTGTTGTATATGGTTATTAACACGTATTAATATAAAATAATGTCAACACATTAAAATAAATTTGAGAATTATATTTAATCTATTATATTTCTGATAAAATATAAACATTATTTCCCTTCCCACTGTTCCTTCTAGTTTGCTGTTAGCTCGGTCGCATTGGCTAGAATTGAGAATAGTTTGGCTAATTACCTATAAACAGGTGCCGTTTTAGAACACTGCAAGTTCAAAGACACTGTAGGCATCATTCAAAGCAACTCTCGTTTACGACGGGGAAAAACGCTCGAAGCCCCAACATCGGTTGCATCGTTTGCGTAATAATAATATTAGGCTCCGCCCATGGGCAACGTACACATAAGATAATTGATTGCAAGATTACTGTCATACGTTCGTGTTTATGCTGATCGACGAATCATCGTTCGTAAACTCTCCTTTTGAATTTTTGGCATATTTTTCGAATTGAAGCCACCTATAGGCATGGTGCATATGAAATCTCATTATCTCGCGCGACTCGTGACAATGATCAAGAGGTTGCTTCAATTCGGGATGAAGACCCAGGTGAGAAATCTCCTGTTCGTCTCCGTTATCGATCGAAATGTAATACAGATTACTCTCCTTTTAGATATTTAGAATATTTTTCGATTTGAAGCAACCTTGAAGCATGGTTCATATCAAACCACAATATCTCGCGCGACTCGTGAGAATGGTCCGGAGTTTGCTTCAACTCGGGATAAAGACTCAGGTGACAAACGTCCCGTTCGTCTTCCTTATCGATAGAAATGTGATACAGTAAACTGTCCTTTTGGATGTTTGGCATATTTATCGAAATGAAGCAACCTTGAGGCATGGTGCACATAAAACCTCATTATCTCGCTCTGCTCGTGAAAATGATCCGGAGTTTACTTCGATTCGGCATTAAGACCCAGGTGAGAAATCTCCTGTTCGTCGCGGTTCAGTATACCGCATAAGTATCGCATAATACTTTTTAAACGATACAAGATAAATACTATTTCCGTGCTTGCCGATTGTGGCGCTGTACAGCAAAGCGTACAGCTCGTGCGCTCTCGTTTTACTAACGCCGTCACTATCGAAAGGTGAGACATCGTGCATTTATAGTACATCTATATTTATAGTGCACATGGGTATAAAGCACCATTTTCGCCACTCTCGACAGGCACGAAAAGTAGCACTTTTCATCCGTAAGTTACCAAAATTCAACTTTCTCGCACTAGTGCGAGATGGAACGGTCGAAATCGGGTTCGTGGCACGGGCGAGAAGGTCTTCCTCGATGAGTGTAAAGCGCGGCCCTAGCAGTCCCGACCACTGCGAAAATCATCATATTTTCACGGTGGTTTTCACCACGGCGGTTTTGTGCAAAAATTTACAAAGTATTTTGTCGGAACCACTACGCAAACCACCGCTCTACGATATTTGTTTCAAATGGTGGTTTCGACGGTGGTGACGACGGAATAATCCACCGGTACTCAAATTTATTTTCCCGGTGGTTAGTACGTACCGAAAAAGGCCTTAGTAGTATTGGAAAAAATTGGTTTGAATTATAATCGTGAATTATATCAATTTTAGGATACATTACTATATTACGCATTTCGGACAAAGAAATAAGCCTAACGATTTAACGTTGGTCTCGAAACCGGGACCTTTCGCATGCTAGCCGTGAACCTTAACGCTACGCTACCGCCTGTCATTGAATTATTTTCATCCCTAGAAAGATTTGAACGCAGCAAAAGTTTTCTTATCTGAAGTGATTGGACAATGAATATTTCACTTATTCATTTACTGAAATTGTTACTGAAATGAATGGTACTTTATATGAGTCTTATGTAAATTTTATTTATTTTAGTATTTATTTATGTAAATTACACGTAAACTAAATGCTAATAACAAGAAGCTTTGCGTAGGACTTATATAATACCTTTTCTTTTCAGTAATAATTTCAGTAAATAAATAAATAAATAAATAAAACGTTCAAACCTTGCTACGAATGAAAAAAATGCAGATAATAGGCGGTAGCACAGCGTTAGGGTTCTAGGCTAACATGCGTAAGGTCTCGGGTTCAAGCCCAATTTTAGGTCGGTAGGTTTTTCTTTCTCCGAAATGCGCAATATAATATCCTAAATGGGTATAATTCATGATAACGATTCAAACCAATTTTCTCCAACATTACTAAACCTTTTTCAGTATGTGCTAACAGCCTTAAAAATTGATGTGACCGTTGGTATTGTTATATCTGCAGAAGCTCAGTTAGCTACTCTGAGTACTGCGGGAGCTGTTAGCTCAAAGGTTTTCGGGATTTATCCAGTGAAGGGTTGAAACCCAAGTGAATTATAAAAGCATGATTTATTATATCAATATTAATCAGAATAGTTTGTTCGAGATTAGTTACCAATAGTTGTGTAGTACACTTTGTACGCTTATCTTCCTTCCGAAGAGTGTATATAATTTACGGTATATCTGAATGACCGTAACGATGTTCAGATTTAAATCAGACTGTTAAGTGCCTGCTCAGAGTCCTTTATATAGGGGTAAGAGCAGGCAGGTCAGCTTAATTTTGACAGTGTCAACTGTGTCGTAATTGTTTAAACAATGACGGTTCCGGAGTGCCTGTCCGGTTCCCTGTTTCCCAATAGCTGACTTGGCTAATTATTCGCTAAATTCTTAAATGCTATTTCGTCGGTTACTTCCGTATTTCACAACGATGCGTCGCGCACTCGTTCCATTCCACGATTATTGGGCAAGTGCATTGCTCGAATAATCGGACGTTGACCCGGGGTACAACATCCTTCCCCCCTAAGAGGAAAAGAAATTTACGATTTCTTTTTTTTCGTCTCCGGCGAGATTTTTCTACGTACCCCGTGTTTCTCATTTAAGCTGGTTATTAAACATCGAAATTTTTCGGTCGATTGTTTGCGCGGCTGGTGCAGCGTGGAGGCGGGCTGCGTCGCCGGAGTTGGTGACGGTCGCGGGGTAATGTCCGGTGAAGTGCTTAACCCGAGTTTTCGTGCCTATATTAGCCGGGTGTTTCGCGATTTCGTTATCCATTCTAAATTCGACCAACAACAATTCTACTCGCCAGTTATCCGCTATGAGTCCGCCAATTAAGGTAAGTCTACGCATTTTTTGGGTTTTTTTTCATATGTTCGCTTTGGCCGTTTGTGTGAATTGCCGTTTTTCTTCCTCGGTTTCAGAGGAGGCGCATGGCGTGGTGCTGCTGGGAGGCAGCGTACAGCCCGGAGGAGGACCTTGTTCCTGAGCCCTATCGTTCCCCGAGCCCGGAGGTCGTCATCGTGGGGATGGTGGGGAATTTTGGTGCCTCGGCGAGCGTCGAGTCCCCCGCCTCGCCGGAGCCGGAGGTCTTCGAGCTTTCGTCGGGCGAGGACTCCTTGGTTGAGGATTCGTCCTCTGAGGATTCTGTCTCGGTCTCGTCGGGCGAGATGTCCGTGGGCGACGAGGACTCTCCCGAGTCATCTGACAAGGACTTTCCCGGGTCGTCTGACGAGGACCTTCCTGTTCTGTCTCTGGAGAGCTTCGGTCTGCCGCCGCTCTTGCAGCTATCAGGGAGTCGGCCCTCAGCGGTCGATATCCCTCGGCCGGCGGGTGCCTCGGATTCCGAGTCCGAGAGCGCAGACGAAGAAGATCCGACGTCGCGGGAGCTCCGTGCCGAGAGGGGGCGACATGAACTGGCGGTGGGCGGAATGGAATTGATTGCCGTGCCCCGCTTCTCTTTGTGTTGAATATACAAAATTTTGTAGAATGTTTCCCGAGAATGTTAGATCGTTCTCCTCGTCGGGGAGTAGGGTGAGGTTGTAGGTAGGTAGTACGTGCCGTTCACGCGTTGGTTCCACCGTCTTAGCGTTTCGAGCTTGAAGTCCGCGGCCGTGACTGTACATCGTTCGCCGAGGGTCACCAAACCCGCTCCGTGTAGGTTTTCCTGTTGCGT
Source organism: Stenichneumon culpator (assembly GCA_964017025.1). Lineage (NCBI taxonomy): Eukaryota > Metazoa > Arthropoda > Insecta > Hymenoptera > Ichneumonidae > Stenichneumon > Stenichneumon culpator. Next base: position 8,052,740 of record OZ024768.1, on the reverse strand, counting down.
CGGCGTTCCTTGGCAGCCGATGCTCACCGTTTCATCGCGCGGGGATATGTAGAGCCATTGCCCCGGCTGGTGCATGCTCATCACGAGTGTGTGTGTGAGTCGAATTATTTTCTTCAGACACGGTTGTCCGTGGCCTACCGTACCCTCGGTGTATAGCCGTATGCCGCATGGCGCATCTTCGTTGACTGTCATGATGGGATGGTGTTTTTGCATGCTTCGAGGTCGTGTGCTGTTATTCGGAGGTATTGCCGATTTTTCAGGTCTACCACCACGAGTTCCTCGACCGTGTCGACGTAGAGGTAGGTATCGTTCCTTCCCCTCCTTGGGAGGGAGTAGGCGTAGTTTACACTGTATTCAGATGGTTCGACGAGCTGGATTTCGAGGACGAGGGTAACGATTCCCTCCTTCCTGTATGCTCGTGCCGTCGTGAGTCGTAATATAGCCACTGCGTTATTTCGGATAATTGGCCGTGGGAAGCTGTGTCCCGTGGGCAGGTGTGGTAGGGCGTCGGTAAGGTATTTCACGAGGGTAACGGGCTTTACGAGGGACGCGCTCACCGTGCCCGATGCCACTTCCGCGAATAGCTCTATCATTTTATCTACCTCCCGCAGGTATGTTTCGACGGAGGCTTCGATCAAAGTCAGGCTTTCGTCGAAGTGCTGTCTGTTGCGTAGCGCGTCGGTCCGGTTTTGGAAGTAGCCGTTCACGGCGTGTACCATCGTGTACAATTTTTCTACGTTCCTCTGGGGCGCAGGGGGGGTCTGGTCAGCCCCCTGACACTCGAGGCATATTGCTGGCCGCAAAATGATGCCGCCGCTGCGCGGCGCTGGGTGTCACCTGCTCGAGGTCCAACGGGGCCAACACGAAATACAAACTAAACGCATGCTAATGAAATAAAGCGGTTTTACATAAAAATATTCTGCTTTTATTTTTGTAAATTGCCAGCAATTTTCAACACATTACGTCGTACAAAATTTGGATGCTTTCTTTTTTTGCTGATTGATTTTTTTTTGTTCGGCGTTTATACGGCTGCAGTATTGTCGCATGCGCATCATAATAAAATATTGAACGAGCTGCGATATAATATCGTTAGCATGTTCGAGACACGGGAAGGACAGTTTGTCGTAATTGCAAACATCGTTTAAAATCTCTTCAAAAACATACGCTGAAGAACAATGTTTTTCAAATCGACTTTCTAAGAATAAAACGAAATGGTATAGATGAGTATTGGGATGAACCAATCCTTCTCTTTGGTGACAGTTAGTTAAAACGGATTCGGGAAGAAGGACATTCGTTTCGGATTTTAGGAGGGCGTCCTCGCACGTTACACATTTCACTGTGTTGCAAATTCGTTTGATCAAGTCAGCAGTGAGGCAATACATGACACAATTTTTTACTTCGGGCATACTATAATCGTGATCAGTTATATTTTCGAATTGCCAATCTTCCCGCCGGATGAGTTGGGTTAATTGGTCCTTGATGGTTTTGGAAATTGAGGCATGCTTCAGAGTCTTAAAAATTTGTTTGATATCAGCGAGAGTCACGAGAGGTGTTTCAGGTTTGTCGGAAGATACCAAACAATTGCCTGTCTTGGGAGGTTTCAAGACGCTGTACATAGAAAGAATCTTGTAAATATGCAGGAAAGTTGGAGTCGAAGGGTGATCGTCGCATCCGCCAGCTTGACGAATCGCACCAAAAAACTTCTGTCATGACAAAAAAAAAACAAAAACGTGCATGTTAAAAAAAAGCAAATGAAAAATGAAATGAAAAAAAAACCTGGATATAGGAATTCTAAAGCAGGGAGAAAAAATTAGTCGATTCGAAATTTGATATCTACAATAATTACGGCGATATTTTCGTAATGTGTCATCCCCGGAACGCTGTGAATTATTATTATCATTATTATTATTATTAATATTATTATTATGGTGCTTTTGAGCTGGCTCCAGCTATCGAGTAGCGACCATGCCATACGGCCACGTCGTAACGGTGAAAATGAGATCTGAACCGGAAAACAGACTTTCGGGGAACGCTGTGAATGAATGCGACTAGTTAGAAAAAGCCTTCGTAAGCGTTGCGCCCTGTAACCAAACCTCCAACGGATCTTGATTTATTCGCCCTGTCATCACATATGGAAACCCGCATTTCTTCGTGAGGTATTCAACAAGATCTAATGTTGATTGGAGTGTAACTCGAAGACCGTCTGCTGTTGCCTGTGTTAAGAAAACATCCTTCGACAGGTTCCGCTTTTCTACGTGTTTCTCCCAGGCATCCAGCTTTTTTAAGGCATCTTCGATTCTCTATAAAAATCATGATTTAACAAACATTTAGCAAGCAATAGATTATTTTTAATTTCGTAAACGTTTGGTAAACTGACCCTGAAATCCATATTGCCTACTTGCATGCCGTCGATTGGGTTTTTACGATTGAGAGCGTCAAACGTGTCGTTTATCCACTTACAAAAGGATGCCGTTGCTTCACACCCTCGAAGTTCCGGTTTACGCGTTTCAAAAAATCGCAATCCACCGGCAACAGCATTACTGAAAACCTGTGATAATGAAATAATAAAAATTCCACTTTTTTCAATTTAATTGATCTGAGTAGTCCAACGTCATACTTGTACAGCTAAAAGGACACTCATTTTCGCTGAGTTGGTGAGGAAAACATGATTTGCCGTTAATTTTGGGCAAAGTAGGGCTTGTCCGGGACCTGCAGTTTGTCTATCGATCTCGTAAAGAAGTTCGATGTGTTTCCACTTGATGGCTGGCTGTGAAGGGTCCATCTAAAAAATAGGTGTTTTATTAAAGGAATATCTTCACTTATTACAAAACGCTCGATAGGATTAAGGTTTACAAACTTGTAAATATCCATCCTTCTGTCCAAGATTATGTAAACGATTTCTGATAGTTTTTATAAGGTGCGGTGTGTCAGAGAATACATAGACCTTTCGATCTTCATGTACTGGGTGGTCGAAGTAATTGCGAAGACTATCTCTCTTTACGTCGACACCAACTTCCATCGAAAATCTTCGATTTGTACTCGCTCCATCACTAACGACTCCATGTATTTTCGCGCCAATTTTTTCCAACAAAATTATCGCTTTGATTAGAAGTTGGGCGAGAACATGTCCTTTGACGGGTCCTCGCGATGCAAAGACTGCTATCGGCTGTGTATAACAGTCATTCAACGGTTGGAACATTATTACAAGTCCATGATTGGCTTTTTCGGCAAAACTTGTGGATCGTTCGCCGTCTTCACCAAAGTCGATTAATCCGCTGTAAGTCAAGGTCTTTGTATTTACGCTGACGCTTTCACGTGTGGAAATCTCATCCACTAACAAAATCCAATGTTTCTGCGTTTCCTCTTTTTAGCTCAGCGCCAATTTCAATACGTCGAAAAAATTGGAGTCAAAACCGCACGAGCTATTGATTTTTGACAAGTATCTGAAAAATAATTCAGATATCAAGAAACTTTTGAAATATTCTATACATGTCGCAGAGATGTATAAAACATAAATTACATGCGATAATACAGACAAATTATACAAATAAATATTTATAAATAACTTAAAAATGTTATTGATTATTGCAGAATATAGCTAACCTTCGAATCGTTCTAGCGCATGGGAGCGGCAATATTTCGTTCGATCGAAGAAACTCATATCCCGACGATGATCGCATGTGCAACAGTAGGCATAATAGCATCCATTCTTCGGAATAATTCCGACCTTTTGTGTTTTTATGCTTCGCCGCCTCGAGAATCTGCTTTAAAACATGCAGTTGATTCGGAGTTATAATTCCAGCGGCGCTTTGTTTTTCCAAGTCTTCAATGGTGAAGCGTTGTGGTTGTAAACGGTACGTTCGGATTTCCGTTTTCAACGCTTTCATTTGTCCTTGTGCTTCACGTTTCGCACGGATCGATTTACGAAGTTTGTCTTGCAGCTTCGATAACTGCGTCGTCGTTCCTTTCAAAACAGTCCTCCGAATAATTTTATTCTTCGATTGGTTCTGTTTCCAGCGGCGCAATTTGTTTGCCAGACTTTTTTTGGCAAAACGGCAAAATTGACAAATCGTCGAATTAGGAAGCATGAAAATACACTTTGTGTGACGCCAGTTTCCAGCCAAATCTTTTCGCAGGTTACTACAATTAAAATGTTCCATTTCCTGTTTCACCGAAGATCCTGTACATCCAGTACAAACATTGAGACGATCGATTGTGATTATCGTCCGTTGTAGACAATCGATGCTAGTTATACGAGCTTGTACATCGATATTCTGGGGATTTACTTGTTGGCCCAATACACTGATTTCTACAGATAAGTCTTCTTTGACTGTCAATGCTTTGAAGACAAGTGTTTGTGTTATATCCGCAGAAGCTCAGTTAGCTACTCTGAGTACTGCGGGAGCTGTTAGCTCAAAGGTTTTCGGGATTTATCCAGTAAAGGGTTGAAACCCAAGTGAATTATAAAAGCACGATTTATTATATCAATATTAATTACAATAGTTTGTTCGAGATTATTTACCAATAGTTGTGTAGTACACTTCGTACGCTTATCTTCCTTCCGAAGAGTGTATATAAGTTACGGTATATCTGACTGACCGTAACGATGTTCAGATTAAACTAGACTGCTGAGTGCCTGCTTGTGGTCCTTTTATAGGAGTGAGAGCAGGCATGTCACCTTAATTTTGACACTGTCAGCTATTTCGCAATTGTTTAAACAATAACTGTTTCCGGATTGCCTGTCCGGTTAACTGTTTCCCAATAGCTGACTCGACTGATTATTTATTCGGCTATTCTTAAATACTATATCGTTACTTCCGTATTTCGCAACGACGCGCGCTCGTTGCCTACCGCGTTTATTAGGCAATCGCATTCCTTAAATCGTCGGGCGTTGACCCGGGGTACAAACGTCCGATAGGTTTTCTCAAAAAAGTAGCCGTTCATTATTAATTACCGAATCGATTCGCCTTTGGGTGATCGATGTATTTTATCGAGTAACCGAATTGAATCGATGCGCGTCGCGCGTTGACCCGGGGTACAACATTTGGATACATTCTTGATTTTTTATGCTTTTAAGTGTAAACCAAACCACGAGTTGCCTATCTTCGCACGACGTGTGCGTAATGTTCCATCCTGCTGGTAAACATAGTTTAGCTGCTGAGAGATCTGCGAATCGCAGAGAACTTTGATTGTCAGGATTTCTTTCGTCATCTTGTAATGAAACCTCTTCGACGTGATCTTCAGTAATCGCTGGTTCGCCTATGAGAACACTGATCTCCTCGTTTCCTTCTGCCAGTTTTTGACGCTTTGCTGGTGGTTTTGCTACATCGGCTGTCTCATCCATCACGTGGGAACCATCATCGTGGCCCATAAACTGTAAGTGACGTGCAGGTTCAATCGCTTCGATGACTTCGGTCCATGGAAATATCGATGGAATGCTGCCTTTCACCAATCGTGGTATTTTGTACTGCGACTACAAAAATTGTTGATAATATAAATAAATAGAATAAGTAGTGTACGGTATTACTAATATCACAAATTTTGTCTATCTCACTCACCACGCCAAGGACTTGTCCAGAAGGATCCAAGAGTTTACGTTGCCACTGTATTTCCTCCTTTCGAAAATGTTTTTCACACACTGCTCTTCCGGACCTCACGGCACTATCAGTTCTTTTAATCGCGATCTTCCAAAGATTTTCACTTCGTTCATCTTTCGGTATAGTGAAAAAGTGCACTTTTTCGGGATTCGTGCTGTATCCCGAAGTACAGCCGGGTACGATGCACATTGGCATCGCTAAATAATAAAATGCACGAATTCTTGTAAACTTTTACGAAAGTAAACGATTATACGATATTATTAAAATATTATTTATGTCCGACGTTACGGATCTCGCGAGATAAACGCGACAAGCGGGCGACAAATGGCGCCGATCGAGCAGGTGACTGCCAGCGCCCCTAGTGGGCTACCTTTGGCGGCATCAAAACGCGGCCGAAAAATCCTTATAAGAATATGGCTCAGTGTCAGGGGGCTGGGTCTGGTTGAACATTTCTAACGTTGAATCTACCACTTGCAGCTGTTTTTTCATGCCTTCCTTCAGCGCGTCCTGTGTATCCTGAAGGGCTGCGGTTTCGGCATCTAGTCGTTCTCCGTCGGCTGCATCCAGGTTACCGGTAATGGCTTTTAGCACCGTACGGAGTCCGTTGATTAACCCTCGTCTTTTCGGTTTGGCTCGACCCCGATGAGATCTTGCACGACTCCTACATTTTCTTGTATTTTCGCTGTGAGTCGCACGAGGTGCCCGAGCATCTCCGTGCAGGATCCGTCCGGACTTCCAAATTTCTTGCACTTCGCCCGAACTTCGTCGAGCTGGGCATTTATTCGTAGTTCCATAAAGGCCATGTTTCTCAGATTCATGGGTATGACCAGGGTCCAGACGTCGGTATAGGTGTATAAGGTGCCGGCCTTTTCGAAGTATAGCCCTGGGGCGTTTTTGAATTGTTGAATGGTGTATGGCCGGTCCGGGGGACGGGCCACGGCCTGCGCGCCTACCATCAGTACCCTGGATTTTTTTTTGTTTATTCATTTATTTATTGTCTTTTTTCTATTGCGAAGCCTTGTCGGAAGCCGGTGACCGTCTCGTGGATTTTTTTTCCTTTTTTTTCTATTCGTCCACATAATTCCGTAAACGGTCTACGTGTACTTTTAACGTCCGTCGTCCTTGGCGGAGGGTGTAATTGCACGGCGGGTGTACCTCCTCGATGGAGTACGGTCCGATCCACCTCGGGGTTAATTTTGCTGAGCGTCCCCGCCGCACTGTTTCGTCACGTAGTAATACTCGATCTCCGACTTTGAATTTTATTTCTTTAGCCTTCCGGTCGTACTGTTCCTTAGCTTTTTCCTTTGCTGCTTTGAGGTTGTCGTACGCTGTACACCAGGCCGCGCGTAGACGTTCCCGTAGTTCTTGCACATAATCGTCGTACGCGTACGTGTGCCTGGGTTCCCTTTTTAGGGCCGTTGGTAGCTCTGCGTTGTCGCCGTAGATCAGGCAGTGCGGCGTAAATCCGGTTGCCGTGCGGGGCGTCGTGTTGTACGTGAACATGGCGTACGGTAGGCATTCGTCCCAATTTCCTTGATCTTCATCGATATACCCCTTCAGGTATTCGGCGAGCGTTCTGTGCAAGCGTTCGAGTGCCCCGTTCGACTCGGGGTGGTATGCTGTTATTTGTATTTTTTCTATGCGCAGTAGTTTGCATACCCCCTTAATGATCGCACTTAGAAAATTCGTGCCTTGATCGGTAAGGATGGTTTCTGGCGTTCCATACCGACAGATTATTTCTTTTGCGAATGCTTTCGCGACCTCATTAGCTTGCTGATTTTCCAGCGGTATGGCTACGCTGTACTTCGTGAGCAAGTCCTGGAATGTGAGAATATATTTGTTTCTCGCTTCCGTTTCCGGCAGTGGGACTACGATGTCCATGGCGCATTTTTGAAAGGCTCGGGTAGGTGTGTCGGTAGTGAATAACGGCGCCTTTGTTGCTGGCCGAATTTTATTGCGCTGGCACTTGTCGTAGCGGCCCACGTATTCTTCTACGCCTTTTCGCATTCCGGGCCAGTTGTACCTTAATTTTATCCGTGCGAGTATTCTTGTGATTCCCTGATGTCCCCCAAGGGGTGCGTCGTGATGCTCGTGGAGTATTTTAATTTTTTCCTCCTAACTCGGGCTGTCGTTGTCGGAGCAGTTTCGTTCGTACTCCTTGTCGCACGGCGCGTCGGGCTGGCCGTCCGCGGACTCGCACTCCTGCCTGACCGTTACCTCGTGCGGGCGGGTCTCGACGTCGCTATCGCTGCTACGTACTTGCTCAGTCTCCTTGTGTGCGTGCGACCGGGTTACCACACATATGCGGCTGAGTGCATCCGCGTTGGTATTTTGCTTACCAGCCTTGTACTGAACGTCGAACTCATGCTCCGATAATTTTATTTTCCAACGCATGAGTCTCGATCCGGGGTCCTTGACACTGAACAACCACGTTAGTGGTTTATGATCGGTTACTACGGTGAACCGGGTGCCGTATACATACGGACGGAATTGTGCGATTCCCCATACGATTTCTAGAAGCTCTTTTTCTGTTGTGGTCTAATTAATTTTATTTAGCGTTCGGCTGGCGTAGCAGATGGGTAAGACTTCGCCTATTGGCCCTTGCGACAGTATGGCCCCGATGGCCTTGTCCGATGCGTCAGTAGTAACCGCCAAGGGCCTCTCGAAGTCCGGATATTGGAGCACAGGGGCGGTAGTTAATGCTCGTTTCAGGTCCTCCATGGCCTGTTCGTGCTTCGCCGTCCCACTCGAATTTAGCATCCTTTTTTGTTAACTCCGTTAAGGGCTTGGCGACCCTCGAGAAGTCCCGTCTAAATTTACGGTAGTACCCTGCTAGCCCTAGGAAGGATTGCACGCCCTTGGCGTCTCGGGGTGGCGGAAAATTCCGTACGGAAGTCACTAATGCGGGATCCGGGCGTAATCCCTCGCTGGAGATTATGTGCCCGAGGTAGCGCGTTTCTAATCGTAGGAATCGGCATTTAGCCGGTTGAAGGGCCAATTTTGCTTCCCTTCATCGTCCGAATACCTCGCGAAGCCCTTCGTTGTGCTCTGAGAGGTTGGCCCCGAATATAACTATGTCGTCGAGGTATACGTAGCATTTGAGCCCTTCGATCCCTGCAAGCAAGGTGCTTATTAACCGTTGGAAAGTCGGTGGAGCGTTTTTCAGTCCGCAGGGCATACGTGTATATTCGAAATGCCCTTGGGGTGTCGAGAAGGCTGTCTTCTCTTTGTCCTCTTCCGCCATTGGAATTTGGTGGAATCCCGAGGCAAGGTCGAGCGTCTAATATTTCCGCGATCTGCGGTAGCGGGTACGAGTCTCCAACGGTGACTTCGTTCAGTTTGCGAAAATCTACAACTACGCGCATTTTTATTTTTCCTGTCGCGTCAGGTTTTTTCGCGACGACCAGCAATGGCGCATTCCACTGGCTTCGACTCGGTTGAATAATGCCGTCCTTCAACATCCCTTTCATCTTCTCCTGTCCCTTTTGTGTGCTTCCGGTAGGCAGTAAGGGTGTACTTTTATGGGCCGTGTACCGGGCTCGAGGGGGATGCTATGTTCCACCATGTTGGTACAGGGCAGCTGGTCTCTCTCGAGGTGAAATATATCTGCGAAATATTCGCATATTTCTGTTAACGAGCTCGCTTCCTCCTGGTTGAGGTGTGAGGTGTCTATTTCTTTTCGCAGTTTCTCGAGTCGCGTGCCGCTCGCTCCCGTGCTGACGGTGCAAATTCCGCGAGTCGCGGTGGCGAGCGCGTCGGGCAGTTCCGCTGCTGACGCCAGCGGCTCGAGTGTCACGGCGGGTCGTGTTTATGAGGCTCACTACACAGCTGTGACCTTGAGGCGAGGTCACACATGCTCCGAGTATAACGCCTTCGGTGACGTTGCGTCGCTCGACGATTCCCTCGTCGGCGCTGAGCGTTGATACGTACGCGATGCTCTCGCTCCGTGGCGGCAAGGTTATGATCAAACTTCCGTCCACGAGGGGCATGTAGTGCCCTTTGATCCTTACAATCTCGCCTCTGAGTATGTCGACTTGTTTTTCCCTAATAAAGTCCATACCGAGGAGGCCGTCCGTATGTATATGGAAATTTCAGGGTATTACGTGGAACTACTGTTTCACGGACCCGTTCGGTGTATCAAGCTCCACGAGTACTACGAGGCGTAGTACGCGTTCAGCGAGCCACCCCCGAGCCCTGTTAGTTCGACAGCCGTTTTTTCGGCGGGCGTGTCGTGTTGTAGCACGTCTTCGTGTATTAGGCTCACTTCAGCCCTGGTGTCGGCCTTCAGGGTCAGTATACCCCCGACGCTAGACGGAAATTTAATGTGAAAGTCGCTGGCCGATGCATGTGGCTCCGACGACTGAATCTCATAGACGCTGACCTTCTTGAGGGGTTTGTTCGGCTCCAAACGGTTTTTTCCTCGAAACGCCGCTACCGTTAACCGTCCTGTACTCGGTGTCCGGACTACCGGTGACGAAGTTGCCTTGATCGTAGAGACGTTGGCCCCCCTTAAGGGCCGGTTTGTGGCGGTGACGGTGTCGACGCGGAACGCCCCTACGGTCCCTTCCTGTGTCGCCTGTCCACTGGTTTGCTCTTTTTTCGGCTGGGCGGATTTTTTGTTATTATTTTTATTTTTCTTACTTTCCGCTTGCTTACGTGACCGGCAATCTTTCAATACGTGACCGGTTTTTTTACAATAATTACACGTGACACTCGTGACGTTCACGTCCTTCTGTGTGGGTGCCGGGAGGCTTTGCCTTCCCGACCGGCAATTTTTTGCCAGGTGCCCTGCCTTCCCGCACGTGTAGCATGCACACTTTTTCTCCCCCGCCGCGCCTTGCGATTGTCGGGAGTTGCCTCCCCCGTTGCCGTTCCCGTTCGGTCGCGCCGTGCATGGACGTCCCAGAGTCATTTTCTCGACCTCGATGGCCCCCACGACGGCGTCGTGTAGCCCTTGGTAATTACGGGAGCGGACGATGGTCTGAATTTCCTTTTTTAACCCGTTCTCGAAATTCATCTGTGCGCTTTTCCGGACCGCTTCTCCTATGGCACGGGCGCCTCGATGATCGGCTCCCTCGCACAGTTTCTCGATTACCTCTACCGTGAGGGTCTCGGCCCGGGTAGCGTACGTGGAAACGTTTTCTTTTGCGTCCTGCCGCAGCGTGCAGAATTGGTACTGCAGGGAGGCGAGCGACTCGCGTTTCCCGTACAGTGCTTCCCGTTCGATGCGTAGATCGCCTAACGTGATGATCGTCTTGTAACCCGTTTCGCGCGTTGCTCGGTCTTCCAACTTGCTACTCCGTATCAGCGCGAGGAGGGTAGACCGCTGTCGGGGCTTCACCATACCCCATACGGCCTCGCTGGATAAAATAAAGCCGTCGAGCTTTGTCGGATCGTTTCCGTCGAAGGTTTTTATATTTCGGAGGGCTGAGCCCAGGTCTAAATATTCTGGTTCCTCCTCGTCCGCCATCGTCACCCTAGGCATCCCTTCCCCCCCTTGGTTCCACGGGATGTCTCTCACGGTTTCCTCCATTGCTGTCAGCCGCTCGATCATCGAATCTTCCGGTGCGGGTCCAAGTGGCGGGGGTGTGGCCGTCGGCCGCCCGTTGGCGTGCCGCGTGTTCATCCCTTGGAGTAGCTGCTCCAGACGTGCGACCCGTTGTGCCATCGTATCCTCGGCGTCGGCCCGCCCGCTCTCCTGTGAGAGATTGTCGGACTCTCCCGCCTCGTCCGCGGCCTGGACCGTGGGGAACAGAGTCCGCCGTGCCCTTTGGAGGGCTGGTTGGGCGAAGGGCGGTATATCGAACTCCTCGGCGGTTCCCAATACCCCATTTTCGATCACCCAATTGGGACCTGTCTGCCCGTGTTGCTTTCTCCGCATCCGGTTAATTTCGTTGGTAACTATGGTTGGGGTAACCTCCCCCTGCCTCGGCGCGAACATGTTCACGTCGACGTCCTCCCATCCGGTTCTATTCCCGAAAGAGGACCCTCTCTGGGTGCTCACCCTCGCGAACGTGCGAGGCGTGCCCTCCCGTTCCCGGAGCAGATTCCCGAGCAGTCTCGATTGGTTCGACATTTCCCCCAAGACCCGTTCGAGGCTTCCCGCGGTTCGTAGCGCGTCGACCCCGGGATACTGGCCCTATCCTTGAGGTTCTCCCGCCGCTTGACCTTGCGGTGTGCCGTGAGTGCTCATATCGGTCGGGATGTTCGCCACGTATTTTATTATATTTTTCCCGGTACTCGGTAACGGCTGGCGGAAAAAAAGGCCGTGGAAAAAAAGGCCGCGGAAAAGAAGGCCGCAAAAAAAGGCCTCAGAAAAAAAGGCCCCAGAAAAAAGGCCGAAGGAAAAAAAGGCGGCGGAAAAAAGGCCGATGTACGGAAATTTTGGGTGAAAATGGTTGATAAAAGTTTTACAGAAAAAAAGCATATCGATTTTATTTACTGCAATTTTGATGCAATAGTGATAGTGTTTCCTAATGATTAAACGCGTGTTAATCATCCGGATGCATTCTCGTAATTGGAAGATTGTAGTCGCAGACCATTAGCGGTCTCCGGATTCACCGCGTGTGCGTGTGCGTGTGCGTGTGCGTGTGCGTGTGCGTGTGCGTGTGCGTGTGCGTGTGCGTGTGCGTGTGCGTGTGCGTGTGCGTGTGCGTGTGCGTGTGCGTGTGCGTGTGCGTGTGCGTGTGCGTGTGCGTGTGCGTGTGCGTGTGCGTGTGCGTGTGCGTGTGCGTGTGCGTGCGCGTGCGCGTGTGCGTGTGCGTGTGCGTGTGCGTGTGCGTGTGCGTGTGCGTGTGCGTGTGCGTGTGCGTGTGCGTGTGCGTGTGCGTGTGCGTGCGCGTGCGCGTGCGCGTGCGCGTGCGCGTGCGCGTGCGCGTGCGCGTGCGCGTGCGCGTGCGCGTGCGCGTGCGCGTGCGCGTGTGCGTGTGCGTGTGCGTGTGCGTGTGCGTGTGCGTGTGCGTGTGCGTGTGCGTGTGCGTGTGCGGGGGGGTTGGGGGGGCGGAGCCCCCCCGACTGTCACCAGAAATACCATTTTTTGATGAAAAAAAATCTGTTTCCACAGAATTGATTTTGAAAATTGAGTTTTGACCGGGGCCTTTTTTCCACGGCCTTTTTATCCATCGGCCTTTTTTCCACGGCCTTTTTTCCCATCGGCCTTTTTTTTCAGGCCTTTTTTCCGCGGCCTTTTTTTCCACGGCCTTTTTTTCCGGGATTCCTCGGTAACGTGCGCTACCGGCTTCGACAAGGCTTATCGGTTTTTTGTAGCTTGCTACTAACGGTATTGGAGGTCACTTACAGTGCGCTCACCCTCCACATTACGGGATGCCCTTCTGTTGTTGACGTCTAACCCTCGGGGTTCTAGGCTCCCTTGTTTCTACGTACCCGTTCGTGGCGACGCTCCTCGTGGATCCTGCAGTGATCCGCGAAGACTCTCTTCCGTTATCTCGTCCGAATAACGGGATGCCCACGATGGCCTTGGTCGGTCTTAGTGGTCCGCCCGAACTCTTGTCGACGATTCTCGACCCTGGTTCGCGGAACTCTCTCTACCGTGGAGAGTCTCGATTTACCGCACTACGCGGAGATTTCACAACTTGGTAATTAGCGATGTTTTTTAAATCGTGGGTTTATTTTATGTTTAATAATTCACTCTGGATATCCCACCGCTGCCACCCATGTTATATCCGCAGAAGCTCATTTAGCTACTCTGAGTACTGCGGGAGCTGTTAGCTCAAAGGTTTTCGGGATTTATCCAGTGAAGGGTTGAAACCCAAGTGAATTGTAAAAGCACGATTTAATATATTAATATTAATTACAATAGTTTGTTCGAGATGATTTAACAATAGTTGTGTAGTACACTTTGTACGCTTATCTTCCTTCCGAAGAGTGTATATAATTTACGGTATATCTGACTGACCGTAACGATGTTCAGATTTAAATCAGACTGTTGAGTGTCTGCTCGGGGTCCCATATATAGGGGTAAGAGCAGGCATGTCAGCTTAATTTTGACAGTGTCAGCTGTTTCGTAATTGTTTAAACAATGACGGTTCCGGAGTGCCTGTCCGGTTCCCTGTTTCCCAATAGCTGACTTGGCTAATTATTCGCTAAATTCTTAAATGCTATTTCATCGGTTACTTCCGTATTTCGCAACGATGCGTCGCGCACTCGTTGCATTCCGCGATTATTGGGCAAGTGCATTGCTGGAATAATCGGACGTTGATCCGGGGTACAACAGTATATTCCGTCGTTCCACCGTCGAAACCACTTTTTAATACGCGTATCATGGGGCGGTGGTTTACGTAGTGGTTTCGACAAAATGCTTCGTAAACTTTTTGCGCAAGACCACTTCGGTGGTTTCAAAGGTGCGCGAGAGGCCAATCCTTAACACGAGTGCGCGAGAGGCCAATTTTTCTTGCCCGTGCCACGAACCCGATTTTCCGCCGTTTTTTCTAGCGGTAGTACAAGAAAACACAGCGGAAATAACTGTTATTTAAGGTAAAGCAGGTGAATATTGTCTTTTCTAATTAATTTGGGCCATATTAACCGCTTTGGCCTCAAACTTGGTTACCTCGCTAAAAAGAAATGAATGAACAATAATACAATTAATAGTCACGAGTATAATATCTGTTTATTTTTTATTTCTTTTTTTTCGAGACATAATTATTATACAGTTTTTTCTTTTAGCTGTACTCCGAATTTTGTATTGTAACTGTATTGGAACTGTATTGTACCTGTACCGTAACTGTACCGTAATTGTATTGTAAATGTATCATAACTTTTTAAATTACTTTCGTCTAACGTTGATATGACCAGCAGTAGTTTTTCTCGTCACGTCACCGCACATCTTTCTCATCCTCTTCTGTCTTTCGCTCCTTCTAAGTGGTTCGACCTTATTGCCATCTTGCAATAAGGTCGCGTTCTACAAAAGAAAAGATAAAATACAAATAAATATCATCATTACCTTCATCTTGTTTAATATTATTCATTTCTTGATAATAACATATTGCTTACGTCGTTCTTACCTTTTCATAGAAAGCTCTTTTTTTGGTGGCGGCCGCCATATCTTCCTGAGTAAAGCCTTTCAGCGACCCTTGCTCATCATCATTATCCTTCTGTCCTTTCTTCTGTCCTTACGCCTGTCCTTCCGCCGGTCCCTGGCGGAGTCGGTAGGGCTCTCCTTGGCTGAGAAGGTGACGGACGGTGAGGCCGGCCGTGTCCGCGACTGGAGCATGGAGACGAATAACGACTCTTGGGCGGTATCGCGTAGAAAGCTAACGCCGTCAAGTCAAGGTCCACCTTGTACGAAGGTATCAGAAATGATACCGGGTGCCAGGGCTTAGTAAGTCGTCACTCTGCGGATCTCGGTTCATACCTGACGATCCATGTTTGACGCGATCACGAACGGACCCTCTGGCGACGTCCTAACGGACTCGTAGTTTTCGATACGAGCCAACAGGACAGCGGAAGTACAGGTACAGTGAGAATCCATATATTTGAGTATCTGTGCCATGCACCTAGCATGGTCGGAGACCGAGTAAAGACTGGTGCTACTCTGCGGAGGAACCACCTATCGCCGGTAGATCATGTGAGCTATACTTCTCGTTTACGAAATTATTTTCGTACTCGAGAGAGTGTGAAACGCGGACCAACGGTACGGGGCATCGCGTGCGGCACCTTCGGGTGTCGCGCGCGATGCTCCATGTGGCGTCGCGTGCGGCACCTTCGGGTGTCGTGCGCGGCGCTATTTTTATTTTTTATTTTTATTTGTGCCCACGCTCTGAAAATCAACGTGAAGAAATTCAAGCGAGCTGGAAAAGGCATTGCCCACGCTCTGGATGTCAACGTGAAGAAATTCAAACGAGCTGGAAAAGGCACGCCCACGCTCTGAATTTCAATGTGAAGAAATTCAAACGAGCTGGTAAAGGCGAAAACTAAAACCAATGACCCATACGGGAAAAATCGGAGCGAGGATCGAGGCAACGTTGTTTCCTGGAAAACAAGTACCGCACTGCGTAGCTATGGTCCATCGGGGAACGTCGCTCGCAAGAGCAGCGACTCCAATGGGCTGGTCTTTTAGGACGCGAGACGGTCGTTGGAAGGGAGCTCTTGCCATCGTGAGTTCGGGTTGCGTTCATCGTATGAGGATCGATGGTCGATGCGGGTACGCGCAGCACTTAGGCTCAGGCCGACGTGCTCCACCCGTATCGTTCCTTCGCTCCTTTGGTAAAAATTGGTCGGATTGCACCCGGGCACTGCAACGTGCATTAAAGGGGCTTTCTGCGGCATACAAGCGAGCCTGGATGTGATGCGGTTCGCGAATCTCTGCCGTGGTGGATGCATCAAGTATGTCTCCCCAGGCATGTCAGGCGTATGGTTCCGGGGGATGACGCGCGCAATGGACTTCGTGTTTACAGAGCGCCGTGGTCTCCGGGCTTGCTCCTCGGAGGATCGTACGACGGAGAGGATCGAATTTGCACGTGCCTGAAGGTGAGGACGGGATCTCATCGCTGTGGCTCTTACCTCGGATACATAGCCAGTATCCGTGAGATTTCAGTTATGGCTACCTGGGGCTAGCACAATTGTGCTCTCGGCGAGCAGGACACTCAAATCGAACGGTTTGTTTTTCCAGGCCTGAGTGTGCACTGGGGGGTAGTGGTTTTTGGCACAAGAAAGTAACAAGATAGGATTTTTGTTGCGTTTGCTCATATGGGCGAGAGACCTTCGGGTCGAGCAGAGAATGACGGTTTCGTGCCGGATTTCTACACATTATTTGTCCTTCCGCCGGTCCTTCCGCCTGCACTGTAAAAAAACGGTGTTAAATTCAACACCACTTTAACACCACCATATAGGTCCATTACTTTGGTATTAAAAGCACTGTTAAAATATGGTGTAAAACATGCGGTATAAAATCAGTGGCACTTACAGAACGTACATTCTAACACTGTAACGGTGTACAGTAACACCGAACTTTACTCCTATGTGCGTAAAAAGGGTTTAACGGTGTAGTGAATATAGAAGTTGTAATATAATAAATCGTTACTAATAATCGCCCAAAATAGTAATTACGTAGTACATCATGATAATTGTAAATAAAAAAAAGAATATTCATGAAAAAAAACCGCTACGATCGCGAATATCTGTGGTGGCGAATTGCCTCAGATGGGATTCGAACTACCTACCTAACGCTTATTCCTACCTACCAATGCCTACTACCTAACACGTTACCGACTACGCTATTGCTTACTTGTGAATTACTCTTATTCAAATTCTGTATAAGCTACTCGGGATATTAATGGTCATACATTACTGCGTCATTCAGATTATAATTACACGGCATGATTATGTGCTTCTACATTCTTTTTACACTTTTCAAAATAATCATCATAATTTTTTCTTAAAATCAAGAATTGATAATCAATCAAATGGTAATTATCAGTGCCTTAAAGTATCCGTTTTCCCGTAAGTACGATTTAATTGAAATTCAAGTCACTGTGTTATATCCGCAGAAGCTCAGTTAGCTACTCTGAGTACTGCGGGAGCTGTTAGCTCAAAGGTTTTCGGGATTTATCCAGTAAAGGGTTGAAACCCAAGTGAATTATAAAAGCACGATTTATTATATCAATTTAATTACAATAGTTTGTTCGAGATTATTTACCAATAGTTGTGTAGTACACTTCGTACGCTTATCTTCCTTCCGAAGAGTGTATACAAGTTACGGTATATCTGACTGACCGTAACGATGTTCAGATTAAATTAGACTGCTGAGTGCCTGCTTGTGGTCCTTTATATAGGAGTAAGAGCAGGCATGTCAGCTTAATTTTGACACTGTCAGCTATTTCGTAATTGTTTAAACAATAACTGTTTCCGGATTGCCTGTCCGGTTCCCTGTTTCCCAATAACTGACTCGACTGATTATTTATTCGGCTATTCTTAAATACTATATCGTCACTTCCGTATTTCGCAACGACGCGTCGCGCGCTCGTTGCCTACCGCGTTTATTGGGCAAGCGCATTCCTTAAATCGTCGGGCGTTGACCCGGGGTACAAACGTCCGATACGTTTTTTTCAAAAAAGTAGCCGTTCATTATTAATTACCGAATCGATTCGCCTTTGGGTGATCGATGTATTTTATCGAGTAACCGAATTGAATCGATGCGCGTCGCGCGTTGACCCGGGGTACAACAGCTGATTTCAAAAATGAGTTATACATTTTTTATATCCAAAATCCTAAATGGGGAAACCGGGACGTCACTCGATTGAAAGTACCGTTTCGGGGTTAAAGACACCGTTCAGTGCGTATTTGACACCATTAAAAGTATATTTGAAACTTAAAGATGTGGTTAAATGTACCACGTCTTAGAGATGTTATCAGTTAACACAGAATTGTGTTCATGTCCAAGAAAATAACACTATTAAGTGACATCGTGGTTCAGAACACAATTTGGTGTGAGGATTTATTAGAGTACACCGCGTTATCGGTTTACCATATATTCGGTGTATTTTTCACTGCAAAATGGTGTTAATTTTAACACCGGTTTTTTTTTACCCTTCACACCGTCGCAGTTTACACTGCAGATTTCTTACAGTGTACACCCATTTTCTTAAATATTCTTTTTGCGGATCCCGTAACCTTGTATACACCCTTTTCGTAATTTGTTTAATAATGTGTACCGAAAGGTTTGGATTTTATTGAATCGAACTTCGATAGGGCACCAACTCGCAAACCAATTCATCGAAGTGTTCCGGATCATCCGTTATATTTGTCGGGAATCTAGGCATTTCGTCGTCACTTCTCTTTTACTTTTCCACAAGTTAGCTCCTTCCGTGATCAGATATTATGTTACATCTGCCACGTGTGACAGTTATTTGAAACAAGTGACAAACGATGCAGACTATCGACTGATCGCGGAAAAAACTAAACAATGACAAAGTAAATGATAAGGCGTAACGAAATGCCGATTTATAAAAAACGAACAAAGGATTCTGAACTCTTAGACAGATTGCTATGCGAGCTGGTGCCATCTCGACATACGATCCAAGTAAATCCACGCCTCTCGGCTGACATAATTATAACAGCAACGACAACGAATATACAAAAGTAAATTACAGGATCCGCGAAAGGAATATGTAAGAAAATGGACATACCAAAAATTTGGTTGGGTTCTGTCGTTTAAAAGTTCGGGACGCATAAAAATACGGAACAGAGTTAGCCTGATGTCTAGGAACCGTCAATTGACGCCGGAATATTAAGGGCGTCGACGAGGCTCGACGTAATGCTCACCAGTCGTTTTTACAAGGCTTGAGCTGCAAAAGATTACGGAGCCAAGTTCGCCGGATGATGAAAAATCGTCTTGTCACTCTATATGGCCCACTCTGATGGGCTCAAAGTAAATCCCATACTGTCTGTAACTGATTCTGACAAAAAAATATCAAACTCCACGTAAAAATATAGAAAACAATGTAGGTTTCAGCTTCCATTATCCCGAAATAATTAAAGTATGTTGTTTATTACAATTAAACGAATTATAAACTTTGATGAAAGAGAACGAAAGAACTTCTTTTGAAACAGAGACCGGAGACATCGACGTGGAGCGTGCACGAGCCCACTCGGTTTTATCGACGGACCGAGGCGTATGAACGAATACTTGAAGAATCAAGTACTTTATGTACTTGAAGTATCAAGTACTTTCCGCAATTAGGTTCGTAGCGTTAAACGTTACGTAGGATTTAAAAAACAGTGCAAAGTAATTTGCAAATGGCTTTTTCATTTATGACAATTTGGCAGATAGCTTCCTCTATGAGAAATTTCCCTAGCAGACCCGACCACTGCGAAAATCACTTGTAACATGAGCAAAGCTCTTTACAATAATTTCTCCGTATTCGCGCGCCTCCTTTAGAGGAACGGGCACTCAAACGGAAGGATTCGTAGACTCGAGCGTCTAGGAATTATGGGTTGGTGTGTCAGAGACGTTGTTTATGTGAGACAGTAATAATTTTTATTGGTACGTGACAAACGTGACAAAGTGATTACAAGCTTTTATATTCCTCGAATTAATTCGTGTATTCATTATCGTTCAAGCTATTTGTTTCAGTCGATAACAAAATTTTATAAGTTCAAAATTCGCACGAAATTTCAGAGTATCACAAATTTTATAAGTCCTCGGCACGAACTTCACACGTTCAGCGTTTCGCTATTTTTATAAGTTCGAACTGGCACGAAAAATTATAAGTCCTGTTTCGGTACAGAAATTTATAAGTCCGAATCGGCATAGATTTTATAAGTTCACTCGGCCCAGAAAATTTACAAGTCCAAATCGACACAAATTTTATAAGTTCACTTTGGCACAATTTCACTTTTATCTAACTTATTTCACTTTCACTTTTACTTATCGCTTTTCACTTTAGTCCTTGAGAGTTGTCCGCTGGTAAAGTAGATCCGATGAACTGATGATCGACTGTCGAAATCGCCGTCTTTTATACCCCGATTTTGGACCCACTCCGTCGGTTTGGCAGATTTCTGGCGGACTCGCGCCTGCGTGCGGCCGCCTAATTATTAATTTTGCGATTGGTTGAGAGCCTCCTAGCCTTCTACCTTCCAATCCCGGGTCGGTATCGTAGTGATGATCGTCCGGTGTTACCCGCCGAGCGAATAGTGTGCTCGGTCGGTGCCGTGTGCAAATTTCATGTCGTCATTTTCGGCCAATCGGTGAGGCCGATTTTCCCTCGCTTTCGCCTTTCTTCGTCCTTGAGTGAGCTTTTGGCGCAATTCCGCCGGACGGCACTGCCGTGCTTCCGAATCCTCGCTGTTTTTAGCCTTTGCGCGTGCGCGCCGCTCGGCATCGATCGAGCGGCCGCTCGATCCCGTCGGATGGCGCCACTTGTGCCTCCGCGGGCTGGCCGACTAGCTCTGTTCCGGCTGTAAGTACCTTCCGGGCTCTCGCGGTGTGACGTCACCGGGCCACACGGGAGAGTTGATAATGCAGGGGAGTTACACACTGTACTTTCACGGTGGTTTTCACCAAAATTTACTGCGTATGCAAATTAATTAAAATTAGTAAATTAATTAAAAGAAGCAAAAAGTTTACTCCGCACAAAACCACGTCCATTATTACTCCACTTGTTTTATATGGTGGTTATTACGGTGGTGACGTAATAACTCACCAGTCACTCAAATTTCTTTTTACGGTGGTTAGTACGTACTGAAAAAAGGTTTGGTAATATTGGAAAAAAATTGGCACAGCGTAAGAAACAATGCTAGTTTTCAGACGATCATCCCGGCATCATGTAGGCAATGTAGGCAAGTAGGCGTTATCTCTTTTTAAATAAAAACGTTTATTTTTTTGCCTATTGAGTTTAATGGGTACCGGGGAAAAAATGATCATATATGATCATATATAGAGCACATCTGATTGATCGTATCTGATCAGATAAGGGAACTGGCGAGATCTGATTATGTATGAACATATCTGACCATACTTTGATAGATATGATTAGATTCTAGCGAAACTATTGTTAAAAAATTGAAATTTTTCTATCGCTTCCTCATAAAAGTTGAAAATTGAAATTTTCATATGGCTGTTATGACCGCAGAAACTCAGTTAGCTACTCTGCATTCTGCGGGAGAGCCGTTACCTCTTATGATTCGGGATTTATCCGGTTAAGGGTTAAAAGCCAAGAGAATTATAATCGCACGATTTATTATTTATTATAGTTTATTAAAGAAATGTTCCAAATAGTTTATTACAACAATGTATAGTAGAGTTTGTTACCAATCGTATCTAGTACACCTTGTACTAGATACGATTGGTCTTCCCGTGGGAGAACTTAAACTTGTCCGAACTTGTAGTATCGCTTACTACCGAATTGCATGCCCTTGCACAAATAATTGTAAACGTAACGTTACGAACGAGACGTAACCAAACGTATAGAATCAGGAGTTCCAAAGAAACTGGTGGGTGCTTGCTCTCAGTCCCCTATATATGGATGGGAGAGCAGGTACGTCAGCTTACTTTTAGTCGATGTCAGATATTTCGTCCGATAGCTAATTGTTTAAACAATTCTCGTTTCCGGGTAGAATACGATATCATCGATAATTTCCCAATACCTGGGTCAGCAATTCCTGAGCTGATGTGTTACTTGCCGAGTTAGGTGTCAAGTTACACGCGTTTGCCTAAATGCTGACTCGACTGTACGGTGGATTTCGTTATTATTTCGCAACGACGCGCTGTCGTCGCCTGCAGCTGCATACCTCGATTTCGGTGCAATGACCTTACCTTAATAATCGAGGTATTGAAATACCCGGGGTACAACATGGCTTTCTCATAATGTTCCTTTATTCGCAAAGCTTCTTCTATGAGAATCCATTTTCTGTATTTTTTGCTTCCTCATGGAGGAAGCTTCGCGAATAAAGGAACATTATGAGAACAACATATATGTAAATTACAATTTGCAACTTTTTTGAGAAAACCATATGACAATTGCACACAATATATTGCTAATGTATTTGAAGATATACGCTCGCTAAACCAAAGGGGGTGAGACGTCACTGATGATCAAATATCGAATTGCATTCTAACAGTTATCCGGAAAGAGCTTGGCACGGCTCAAAAAATGCTTAGAGGTCCTTCGACTCACTATCAGAACTTCTGGGGTTAAAAAACAATTCAAATTGTCATTACTTCCCGTCATCGCACAGGCTATCCCTCGTACCTTCTCTCGCGCCGTATGGCTCTAGCCGCGACTGTAAGCACATTTACGGCTATTGGCGATATCTCATCTGTTTAACTTATTTTTACTTTCGTTTATGTCTACGCTACACTCTCACTCACTACTGTACATTTTTATGTAAAAAGGGCTTGTCGCGTATATAGAAATAAATAAACAAATATATCTCGGATATATTCCTGGTATATTTTGAGATGTACGTCGCACATATTGCTGGTGTATTTGAAGATATATATTGAATATATTCCTCGTATATTAATAAAATATATACAACGACGAATAATTCGATACGTCGGATATATTTTATATATATTTCAGATACTTACTACATGTAACTAGAATATAATTGAGATATATTGTATGTATCCCAAATATATCCCGCATATATATTACGATATATCGAAGAATATATTTTCACACCTACCATTTTTCCATGGGGGATAAGTGGCCGCTCAGTGGTCCGGATGCGCGATAGCCTTAAGGGCTTCTATGAAGAAATATGAATGAATAAATATTCGAAGTCGAATGAAACAAAATATGAGGCTGCGGCCGTTACAACAATCTTCCTTTATCTTCTTCAATATATATCATAGTTCTGTTTCGATTTCGCTATTGTTCTTTCCCTCTTCTCTTTTTCTCTTTCTCGCTGTCTCTATGTTGTCCCGAGCTGAACCCTCCAGCCTTTCTTTCATTTCCACTTCAACCTCTTTTTCAGTGTCACTCAAAATTAATGTTTCGGCCTCGCTCATAGGCAATCAAAGTTTCACATTCACATTCAACAATTGTTTCACTCTCACTTCCAACAACTGTTTCACTCTCACTTTCTCTCTCTTTCTTGATCTCTCTTCGCACTGTCGTTCGCTCTCTCATTTGCTGTCTCGTTCCCTCTCTCGTTCGCTTTCTCGTTCGCCCTCTCATACACTCTCTTTTTCTCTCGTCTTCTCCCGCTTTCTCAGCTTCTGCCTCGGTCGGACCCTCTGGCTGTTCTGCTTCTAGCTCGGCCGGACCCTGTAGCTGCTGTGCTGGTTGTTCTGCCTCTGGCTCAGCTGGACCCTCCAGCTGCTGTGCTGGCCGTTCTGCGTCTGGTTCGGCCGGACCCTGTGGCTGCTGTTCTGCTCCATTCTCGATTGGATCGACACTAAAATAAAAATGATTGAATAGACACTAAAATAAAAATGAGAAAATATTCCTTTTCGGCCATAATGTGTGACGCCGTTTTCGACGTTGGCGTCCCACGCGCGCCGCGCAGCGAGGTTAGTGACGAGGCGATGAGTGTCAACGGTAAAACAAAGAGCCAACTATTGTAACGGCCGCATCCGCGATTGTTTTGAATGATGAACACCTTCCCGAAAGATAAATTAATTATGGATCTCGTCCCACATCATTAACAGTTCCCCCAGCAATAAAAGTTAACAAAAGTACGTAAAATAAGTTATGGATACCGAACGATTTAGAGGAACGATATCGACTCGAGATAAGCGTTATCGAGAGGAGAATTCGATCAGCTGTATCGTAATCTTGAGAGAACATAGAGTCATTTGGAGTCCGATACCGTATTGAGAGACTAATGTCGCACAGTAGAGAGCCTGGGTTACGAGATGGGAGTATCGAGGGTACGAAAGACGTTATGAGAATCGAGTAAAAGAGTAGTATTAGAAATTGATTTTTTTTTAGCACTTTGGAGTGTGTTTTGAATTTCTTTTGGCGATAAGTGAGACGCGGTTAAACGCATCCCGTTAGTTGGAGGAGGGTGCGTGGAAAGGGTGGTATGGAAAAGAGCTGGCATGCCGAGCTACCCGCCACCCGATCGCCCATCACCCTATGAGATTTCCCGCGGATCAACTGGTCCGGCTGAGAAACCGGCACTCAAATGATAGAGGGGCGAGCAAAGGTCGGAGTTTTTGAATTACGTTTTGCGATTGTCGCGTATGGAAGGCCCTGTTGTACCTCGGGTCAACGCCCGACTCGCATCGATTCAATTCGGTTACCTGATAAAATACATCGATCACCCAAAGGCGAATCGATTCGGTAATTAATAATGAACGGCTACTTTTTTGAGAAAACCTATCGGACGTTTGTCAAGCAAGTTGTTGTACCCCGGGTCAACGCCCGACTATTTGAGGAATGCGCTTGCCCAATAAACGCGGTAGGCAACGAGCGCGCGACGCGTCGTTGCGAAATACGGAAGTACCCGACGATATAGTATTTAAGAATAGCCGAATAATTAATTAGTCGATTCAGCTATTGGGAAACAGTAATTGTTTAAACAATTACGAAATAGCTGACAGTGTCAAAATTAAGCTGACATGCCTGCTCTTACTCCTATATAAAGGACCACAAGTAGGCACTCAGCAGTCTAATTTTAATCTGAACATCGTTACGGTCAGTCAGAGATACCGTAAACTATATACACTCTTCGGAAGGAAGAGAAGCGTACGAAGTGTACTACCCAACTATTGGTAAATAATCTTGAACAAACTATTGTAATTAACATTGATATAATAAATCGTGCTTTTATAATTCACTTGGATTTCAACCCTTTACTGGATAAATCCCGAAAACCTTTGAGCTAACAGCTCCCGCAGTACTCAGAGTAGCTAACTGAGCTTCTGCGGATATAACAGCCCTGTCGGCGGGTCTTGGATCACCCCGTCGAGAGGGATTGCCGGATCCACTCAGAGTAGGGGTCCCGAGCTCGCCTCTATGTGTGTGACCGCGGGGACATCCCTCCAGTCTCGTAGAACGGGAGGAAGGAAGGAGGAAAAAGCCTAGCGCCCAACACCCGCCCGATTCGCGAATAAGTATCGCAGTATGGATGTGAGAATTATTAGGCGTCACCTCTCCCTCCCAGTGTCTCTCTGTGCCGAGTTGGGTAGTATAAGTGAGAAGATTCGAGAGATTGAGGGTTTCCGATAGTCTCGAGTGAGTCACCGTGGCGAGAGGATCGCCGAAATCGTCTCCGGTAGCATTACCGTGAGAATCTCGTGGAGATCTGACTCCCATGTGCTGGATTCTTCCCAAACTTAGCACTATGTAGTGATTTTCCCTTTTTTTGTATTGCTGGATTTATCTCGATCCCGTTTGCGCGGTGTTATCGGCGAATTGACTCTCGGTATGCAATTGAGTTCGATTCCCATAATCGCCGCTAAGCAATTGCGCGTTGAGCTTTCGCTCTCCCTCTTTTCGAGAGGAAGCTCCGCAAAAATCATGATACCTAGTGCAAAACTCATGGGTTTGAATCTGACCCTCCGCCGCGAGAGCGTGGAGGAACGATTCGCCCCATCACGGTAACGAAAGTTACAGAACGGTGAAATGGTGTTCTACGTTTGTCATCGCTCGGTAAGCGCGGCATAGCCGTTGTTTCTACACGTTATTCGCCCCGTCACTCGCCATATTGGCGCCTTGTTACGCATCGCACAAATCCCCCGATCATTATTCGAGTCACCGTCGTACGTTTCTTTTCCTCGTAGAGTTCCCTTCTGGACGCATTTAACGATATTCTTTTTTTGTCTCCTTCTATTATCTTCTCTTGTATTTTGTAATACCATAAATTCATTATTTTCTGTTTTCTTTTGTTCACGATTATGTCAGTCGCCAGTAATCAGTGATTCTATTTATAATCTTTGTATCACCGACCATTCGAGAACTTATTTCAATAGCGGAACACGTAAGCAAAATGTTGAGTTGTTTTTTTTTGGTTAGTTAAACTTTCTGTTTCCCCTGTCCCCGACGCTCTCTACCAAACCTAGCATAATGAGCGAACCAGGGTATACCGCTCGCGTCTCCGTCGTTAGAGTTAGTTGTTTTGTGTTTCCGGATTTTTCGCGATTAGGAAATTTTGTATTATTAAGAATTTAGAATGTATTGACCGGTTCGTCGTCTCCGGTGAAAAAGGATGACTGGCGCCCAACCTTCTGTTTTTCCATTTCTTTGAGTTATTTCGGCCGGCGGAGACCGACCGAAGTGTGAGGAGAAAAATCCCCTCACAAATGTTACAAATATCTGTTCAAAAACATTGTTAGATTAAGGCACTAGCATAAGGATTTGATCTAAAATACAGGTCGATTTTCAACATTTTATTTTTAACGCTGGTACTAAAAGGCCAAGGTCGGGTTTTTATACAGTTCGTACAGGGTGTTATGAAGTTTGAGTTTTTTTTTATCGAAAAATATCAATTAACAACGGACTTATTAACAATTAACAATTAACAACGGACATTGTGTTTTAACATCTATTTGTCCAATCGAGTTGAAATTCGAACAAATCCTTAGTTATATCATTTTCTATCTGATGAACGGATGATTTTAAAAAAGTTCATTTATTTGGTAATAGTAAACGATCAAATGGATATTTTTGTAAATCATCCGGATATTAGGTAGGAAATATTATAATCAAGGGACTGTCAAAATTTCAACTCATTCGGACGAAAAGCTTTTGAGATACGAAGTCCGTTATTAATAAGTCCATTGATAATTAATATTTTTGAATTAAAAGAAACTCACATTTCATAACACCTTGTACCAACTGTGTAAAACCCTGACCCTGTCCTTCTAATACCCGCGTTAAAAAAAAAGATGTTGAAAATCGACATGTTTTTGGACCAAATCCTTACGCTAGTGCCTTAAAGGTATACGCCACAGTAAATGCGTAAAAACGCACACTAATTTCGTGATTTTTTTCTCAGTAAATGTACGCTTTATCAATTTGATTTTTATAAGCAAGCGATATGAAAATTTCAATTTACAACTTTTATCTTTACAAAATTTTACAACTTTACAACTTTTATCCTTTTATCCATCGCAGAAAATATTTTCCCCTTTTTGTTTTTGTCGCAGCTTTCAGATTACACTGCCGAACAAAAATAACTACGCAAAGTCTAATTTTCTTCGCAACAACATTCTCTCTGATTCAAGAAGAAAATTTTTATCGTAAGCTCTTGTGCGGAAGGTATGTTTACAGTAACTTTAAATTTTCACTTGCAAATTTTACTTGCACCATGGAAAATCTTGCTGCGAGGAGACAATTCTCAGCAAATTTTGAATGGTGTGTTTAAAATTTGCAAGTGAACCTTTACAATAGCAATGAGCATATCTTTTGCGCAAGAACTTAAGATTAGAAATCCTCTACTTTAATCACAAAGAATCTTATTGCAAAGGAAATTCGATTTTGCATAGTCATTTTTATTCTGCAGCGTAATCTGAAAGCTGCGATAAATATAAAAAGTTGATAATTGAGTTTTTCATATCGCTCCCTCATACAAGTTGAAAATTGAAATTTTTAACTTCTTGAATTTCTTCTTGAATCACAGAGAATGTTGCAAAGAAAGATAGACTTTGTGTAGTCATTTATGTTCGGCAGTGTATTTTGAAAGCTGTGACAAAAACAAAAAGGAGAAAATATTTTCTGTGATGGATTACAAAACAATTGTTTGAAGCCTTAAGTACATTTATGTTTATACAACATGTCTGCAGTGTAACTAAATACATACTCATTATCCTCTTTTTTATAAAATAAATATTCTTCGGTCTGGGCAACTTCTCCGATGTTCTCGAAAGTTTGGCTACAGAAAAAAAATGTATCGATATTAGTCATTTATTAATACGGTACATATGAAGATGTAAAGATTATACTCACAATCTGTACCCACGGTACGTGTATTTGCCAATGTTGTATTTGCGGATGAAGGCAATGAAAAATTCGTGTTTGCAGCGGATGAGCCCTCGAATGTAATTTACCTTTTGTTTGTCTGCTATCCCTTGGAAAATGAAAAAGCACATATCGCGTACTTCTTCTATCAGGAGGTCCTGACGCGCGGTGAACTCATCGACATAGGCGGTAAAAGAGACGTCAATCGTCCGAGAATTTTGGGGCAGTGCATAATATTTTTTTCATATTTCATTTTTTCCGTTTTCCGAACGTACGAGTTGTATGAACGATTCATTTTTTTCGTTTTTTGTCGTCTTACATTAATGACCACCTGTGCCACTGACAATGTTGATTTCCCTTTAAATGGTGTTATGCCGAGAGCCAAGTACCATCTTTCCAACTATATCGGGCCAGGCCGCGACTTCCAACCTACCGCAAGGTGATTGGTCGAGCTAGTGCAATAGATTGGCATCGCTTATAGGCAACTTCGCGCCAGCGCGTTGCACCGAAAACTTTTACATTCACAGTGACAATAGTTGTCAGTAGTACAGGTGGTAGCTTATTGTGGGACGAGAAAAGTCGAAAAAAATGAGTGCCTTATTGTACTCGTATGCTCAGAAAACGGGGATTAAATTGTGACGTAGCGTCACAAGTCCGCCGCCGGCCTGGTTCGAAGGCCCACGACTCACCTAGAACATAAGTTATATTAAAAACCAATTTAGGTAAGATAAATTAATTGTAACGAATTCCCCCTTTTTTCTCCCTCCCCCTACGCACCCTTACCCATTTCCTCCCCCGCAAGAACCTTTCGCTCACTCACCAACATGATCCGACGCACCCACCGAAGACCCATCAACACCATCGAAGACCCATCGACACCATCGAAGACCCACCGCAGACCAGCGAAGACACCGAGGAGAGAATCTACACCGATGGAGACCCCTCCACCCCGAACAACCCTGGTAAAACAAGAAATCCACCACAAATTTCAATACAGGCAGACCGTCCCGGCAGTAACCTCGAAAACCGCCTCGACGTCCCTGACGTGCCAGCCCGCCGTTGTCTCGCCTCCGAAAAATGCCGACAACACGGGTCACTCTCCCCGATCAAGCCACCGATCACTGGAATCCCGACGACACCCTCTCGGCTCGAAATCCCGAGTATAAACCGACGAGGTGTGTCGTGCGGGCAATCTCCATGATAAACACCGAACCGTCAGTGGCGATACTTCCAAGATGTGCCACGAGGACCGCAACTTCCCGACGGCGAAGACTGCTTGGCGATCGATTCACCAATCGATGCCGAGGCTGCGCGCGCCGACCATCACGACGAGCCTTCCGTCGCGACGGATATTCGCACAGGCTCGCGGCCAACCCCGACGCCCATCACCAGGTAGTTCCGGAACCAGCCAATCGAAAATCAGCGCCCTCGCTGCTCACTTGCAAGACCGACCCAAAAGCCGGAGAAGAAACCGGAAGCAGCGAGGCTCTCGTTACTTCGAGCCAAGGCGTCGAACGATAACGTGTGTGTGACAGGCGAGAGCGAGAGTGAGAATAATTCTAATAAAATTAAGACGACTCTGCTGTATTTCTGGACACGGACTCCTTCCCGGAGAGTATATATAATTTGACGACAACCCAGCGACGACTCAGGCTACGATTTTTGGACAATTTTTACGAAGTATACGACGACTGAGGCTGTCCACGGATTGACAGGAACTTCGGAGGTTTTATTGTAATCGAAGTTCTGACCCCTGCATTTGATTTTTCTCTTCACTCTTGCCCTCTGAACGTCCCTCTCCCTGCAATATTAAGCCATTTTTGCTCTCTATAATTCTTTCCCGCCATTTTCTATACAACAACGCTGTAATATAAGACATTATTGTTTTCTCTGTGTTACCCTCGACCGGCGACTACTGGCTGCCACGTGCAGCGGCCATTGCAATCAATTCGAACACGTGCGCGTGAGTGGTGGCATTCGCGGATTTTCCCAGCGTGCGTTCTCATTATTATTTCCCCCCTCCCCCCCTCCCCCCGAGGCACATTTACTGCAATTTTCACCCGTTTTTATTGTTGCGAGCCGAGGTAATTAAATAAAGAAGCTCTAGACAGTGCCCTCGGCCTAAGAAGTCTCATCCCTCACCCCCCCCCCCCCCTGCTAACCGTGTGCCGCGTGCATTTACAGGATTTTGTTGTTACGGTGCTACACCGAGAAAGTAGCTGGCGCCCAAAAACCAAATTGATCTTTTTTTGTTTCCTTTCGTTTTTCGGAATTTCGTCACTTTGCCTATTTTGTGTAGAACTTTCACCGACAAGCCCTTGCCCCCCCCCCCCTCCCCATTAGTTCCGTGCGATCGACCCTTTCCTGCGTAGATCGAGACGTCCCCGGTATTATCGTTATTTCGGTGTGGACTGTACGTGTGTGAGAGTGTGCGAGAGATATCATGAGTACGAGAGAGCGGTGCGCGGAGAGGGGAGCCTCGGCCCTCGAGAGCGCGAGCATGTCCAGTGTGTTTGGGATGGGCCAACGAGCCACTGTGTATCATACCTCAAATAAAGCAAGTCATATAGAACTTTGTGTATAATGTTTATTAAAAATTCTCTACGGACTATTATTATTTTCTTTTTGTTTTGCTATTCTTCAACGTACCGGTACCGGCGTTGAAGCGATTATTAATTTCTTTTTGCTTAGCATTTGTAACGGCCGCAGCCTCATATTCTGTTTCAAAAGACTTTAATATTTATTCGAGCGTATCGATACGGAGTTTCCGTTCGATACGCTCTTCAAAGAAGCCCTTAAGGCTATCGCGCATCCGGACCGCCGTGAGCGTCCACTTATCGAATAGACTAAACACTCTGCGACTCTTTATTCCATTGTCAAGCGAGCGCGAAGCCCTCAGCTTCACGCCCGCTTCACGATAGTTCAGCTCCGACTCTCATCCAGCGCGGTACACTCTCCCGACTAAAAATCTACGACTAATAAAGTACTTATATCATTTATTCAATGTGAAGAATCATCAATCATCCTAAGACCCAAGCGGCCATGCGTCACATTTGGTGTACAGAAGTGGTCTTACCACGTAAACACGTCCACATTAAAAAAAAAAAAAATTATAAAATTTAACTTTTATAAAAAAAAAAAAAAAAAAATTTCGCGACAGTCCTGTTCGAGCCGTAGCTTACACTCCCGGAACGGAGACTTGTGCTCGAGCCGTGCTCGCACACAAAAAAAAAACAATGAATATAAAAAAAAAATGACACTCAGTGGAAAAAAACCCAACCAACAGTGAACGAAGTACGAAAAACTCAACGAACAGTGACACTTAGTGAAAAAAAACACACAATACAGTGAAAAGACACGAATAATAATACTAATATTTACAGTGAAAAGACACAAAATAGTATAACACAGTGAACAGACACTAATTAGATAATATGTTAAACATTAAGGCGACAAACGGACGCATACCAAAAAAAAAATAATAACAACAAAAGTGTCGAGAGAGTGAGCGACGTCGGGTTTACCGACCGCCAAAATCCTCGCGCAGCGGCAGCCGCCGACGTTACCACCGGCGAGCCGTCATCGACCGCGGCATCGATTCACCGCGGCCGTGATCCGCCGCACCGACGACTCGACATCCACCGTTGATCAACCGCCGTCGCCCACCGTCAACCTCCATCAAAAATATAATAAAAAAGAAGGAACGAAGGACGTCAATAATATAATAAAATAGAAGGAAGGACGAAAAAGGAAAAAAAAAACGATTACCAAAAAAATTCAAACCGAATGCTAATTTGGCTTACGATCGCCGTGGTAATGTAAGTACCAACTTATATATATATATATTTTATTCTGTTAAAAAAAAAACGTAGCAAAAATTTTTTTTTGAAAAACAATATATACATAATACTTCTTCTCAATAGAGAATTAGTATCCCGCGGGAACCTAGCGCCGAATGCTGACGCGACGCGTGTCAGTGGCGTACGACCGTCGAGAGCATGTAAAATACATCTACAAATCGGGGAAAAATAATAACAATTTCCTTATTCCCTTTTAATAAAAAAAATATAATAATACAATAAATAAGTGAAATATATTGTGACGGGGTTTTTCTGCTCCCGTCACAAAGAGAGCTCAATCTCCAGCTCTCGCTCGTATCGGCACGGATCGCGGCACCCTTTCTCCCGGGAGGAATCCCTTCCAGGCAATCAGGCAGGGTCAAACGCGAGCAAACCGTTCCCACGATTAATCGCGCCATTATTTTCTTTCCGATCATCCTCCCGTGCGCACGACGACCGCCACCGCCGCCAGGACATCTCGACAACGCACAGCAGGCTGGAGCCTCGCTACCGATTTCGCCTCAGTCACACACAACCTACAGCAGGCTGGAGCCTCGCCATCCATCTCGCCGCAGTTGCACACCGCCTACACCCCGATAGGCCTCTCGCCGTTCAGCCGCGCCGCTACCGAGGTAGCGCGCGACGTTACCGGCAACGGGCCCTCCACCATCCGAAGCCGCCTCGACACGACGAGCCACCAGCTACCGAGATCTACAGCGTCCGGCTCGTCGCTATCTCATCGCCTCGCTCGCCTTCCCGAAGTTCCCGTGTCTGCGCGCAACGACACCTGTGGACTCACCTCCCACCACGCGCGTAGTCAACCTCTCGCGTTCACGTCACCACGAACGCGAGGAAATTCAAAGAACCGCGCGAGATCTCCGTAATTCGGGGAACTCGGACAAATAGAGCAGAGAGCGAAACGAAGACAGGCATAGGGTGGGGGGCAAAAGGACCCGCGATCGCGAGAGCGTTACTTCCCTCGGGGACTCCATCGTAGGCCCCCGAGAAGGAAGGACGTCGTGACCGCTGCCGATCCGTGCTTAACGTCTCGCGAGACTACCGACATTTTGGCCAATCGCGACGTAGGACTTCTGGCCGAGGACAACTCGAGAAGCTCCCGCAACTGCAACTAAACCGGTGAGATCGTCGTGCGGGTTCGGTTTGAGGCTAGAGATAGAATAGAACAAACTCGACTCGCTATCGTGGGGACGGCACGCCTTCGCGCGCGCGAAACGCGGAATTTGTTCTCGGGAAAAATCAGTAACTTCACGCTTGTTCAATTTCAGTTTCCGTTTAAATTAATTGCCTGGAAGGTTCTCATACATTAGCTTCATTCACTCCATAGTCTCTCTCTTTTTGCGCCTCGTGCGAGTCCACAGTTAGCCTACCGTTATTCTGCTTTCTTTCAATTAAGTTTGCTCTCATTTTTCGTATTTACTATTTCCAATTTATATTCTCTGATTTTACGAAGTTCCGCGTACTCCCGCTGCGATCGGGTTAATTAAGTAAAGCTCTGTCTGTTGCGAATGGTCCCGTGGCTGCGACCCACGTTAGTCGTTTGGTACGCGAGCGTCGAGATCTCGAACATTGTCCGTCGCCGATTCTCTGTTACCGAATTTCCGTTACCGAACTTGGTTGTGAATTATCGTCATTAGTTTATTGTAAAGATTTTGGGTTATTGAGGGAACGAGCGTGCACGCTAGTCGCTTCTCGACCACGCTCCCGATATACGTTAAAACAAAATATCTCTTGAGTTCCCGAATCTCGTCTCGATTTCTGTTTCCTCCTCGCGGAGGTGACCGGACCACCCCCTCTACCAATTCCCAAGGCTGAGCGACGTCGGGTCGCTCTCGTCTCTCGTTCGGCTCTTAAAATTAAAATTTTGTCGCGGGAGCTCTTGCTCTCGCGTCTGGCGCCCGTAAGGCCGAGTGAGACGGGATTTTGTAGCCGTCTCGATTGGGGTTTCTTTGGTGTTGGGCTAAAACGGTTACAATATATATATATACAAAAAAAAGTAGAAAGAAAACAAAAACGCGCCTCATATCAGACGGCAGCGAATATATATATATACATATTAATAATTCCTTTTTATATAAACAAAATAAATAATTTGTTTCTTTTCTTTAACTTTCAAATTTTTTATTTTGTAATTTTTATTAAAAAAAACAACTTAATAGTAATCAATCAAATAAATAATTTGTTAACAAAAAAAAAAAAAACTCGAAAACATTTCGGCTTTGTATCAATTTTCCTCACTTAAAAAAAAATAATATAAAGTAAAAATATATACACATTTATAAAAAAAAGAGAGGAAAAAAAAACCAAAATGGAAAAAATTTACTTCACATTTTTCTTGCGGTTTCTTGACAACCCGATAACAATTTTCCATCCCTAAACAATATATAAAAAAAACATATATTAGTAACAATCAACAGTTATTTTTCTATACATTAATAAATATTTATAAAAAGAGAGAAAGGAATAATTTCTCTTGTCCTAATTTTTACTACAAATTAAAAATAAGTCCGCCGAAACGGCCTCGGCGTACTCGCACAAATAGCGCAAATAGTTTTTTCCGCTCAGCGTTGTCTGAGGAACCAAAGGGAAAAATGGTTGACGAAGGCAACCGTAACAACGATAATCCCGTACGGAACACAATGAAGCTCCGTGACGTACAAAACCTCATACCGAATTCTGACGGCAAAAATGTACCACTTAACGACTTCATACGCGCATGTAAAAATGCTGCGAAACTAGTAATAGAGAACGATCGAGTGCAATTTCTGACGATTGTTCAACTCAAACTGTCAGGAGTTGCTGCCGATATTACCGACTCGAGAACTTACAACACACTGGAATCACTCTTGAGAGATCTCAAGAGCGCTTTCGACAAACCAGTCGAGCTATCGGATCTGGAAACTGAATTAAAATCAAACACCCAAAATTATGGCGAAACCGTTCTCGTCTACGCAACGCGTACGCGAAAAATCGCGAATAAAATCGAGAGTAGGCTAAAAGAGGTTTACCGAGACGAAGCACAACGAGATTATCTAGACGGGCGAATAAACGAAGCGCAACAAACCATTATTAGAACTTTTATTCGCGGATTAGCCGACCAAATCGGAAACATGATCATGTCAAAACATTTTACAACCCTCGAAGAAGCGATCGACGAGGCATTAAGCATCGAGAACGAACTCATTCGTAGGCAAGCTATGCATCCAACATCGAAACGCGACAAATCGGAAACTAGGGATAAAAGCCCAGAAAAAGCCATGGTCCGATTTACTCAGACTTCCGGCAATAGCGGACTTAAATTCTGCGAAGTTCATCGCGAAAATCCCACACACTCGACGTCTGAGTGCTATTCCGTACAGCAACTACGCGAAAACACGAACACACGAGCCAACAGTCGTCTATATCGAGGTAACTCACGCAACAATTACCAAAATAATCCGCGGAACAATTATCAAAACAATCCGTGGAATAATTATCAAAACAACTCGCGTGGTAATTACCAAAACAACTCGCGCGGTAATTATCGAAACAATTCTCGCGACAACTCTCGCGATGACTACCGAAACAACTATCGTGACAACTCTCGCGATAACTACCGAAACAACTATCGCGACAACTCTCGCGACAACTCTCGCGACAACTCTCGCGACAACTCTCGCGACAACTCTCGCGACAACTCTCGCGACAACTCTCGCGACAACTCTCGCGACAACTCTCGCGACAACTATTGCGACAACTATCGCGACAACTCTCGCGACAACTATCAAAACAGCTATCGCGGCAACTCTCCTAACAACTATCGCGACAACTCACGCGACAACAATCCGCACGACAATCGAAACAACTCGCGGCGAGATGATTCGCGAGATCGTAATTGTCGAAACAATCAAAATAGACGAGATAATTCGCGCGATCGTGACGATTCACGAGAGAGACAAAGCGGAAGTAACACTCGAAACTCGCGAAAATCCGATTACCAATCAAGTATCGATACATCGCAGATCGAGCAAATTGTCCAGCTCGTACTCCAAAAAAACGAGAGATCCGCCTCTCGCGACAGCGCGACGGGAGGCAGGACACCAGAGCGCTCGTCCAACCCGAACCAATAAAAGACGTAAAAGTTGCGCACACCGAGCCCGAACTCCTAAAATACGTAGGAACGACATATGTAAAAAATGTAGACGGTAGCGTAACAGTTAGAAAAGCTAAGATAAAATTAGGATTAACGCGAAGGCATAAGCCACCAAGTGTGACACCAGATTTATACTCGAGTCACGCTGTATTTCTCGCTGACACCGGAGCAGAAATAAATTTAATCAAGGACTCAACTATCGCCCGAAGTACAGAGATAGACCCGACGCTCATATACCAGCTCAGTGGTATCACCGACGGAACAGCAAAAACAACTGGTAGATGTTATATCCGGATAAAGGAATTTAAAATCGAATTCCACGTAATCAACGATACATTTCCGATTATGCAGGACGCCATTCTCGGCGATGTCTTCTTTAGGGGGACTTCCGCCGATATACTGTATACCGAAGCATGTATAAAGTTTGCCAGTCATACAGTCCCGTTCGAAACGTTCGAGCGAGTGACGATATCAGCCAGATCGAAACTCATCGTACCTGTCAGGCTAAAACCGACCGATCTCGAGGAAGGATACATCCCGAGAATCGACGCAGGTCTACGTCTCTACATGGGTAACGCTTTGGTAAAAAACAACAACGGAATAGCGTATCTTTGCGCAATTAAACCTGATAGTTCCGACAATGGAACTTATACCAGTCGAAATCATTTCAGAAAAACCAATCGACGACTTCGTACCCAGCGACTCCCGCGGTTCTCAAAATGTAGACCGTGCAGAGGTATGCTCGGTACAACTTGACAAACAGAGTAGGCTTGAAGCTCTTCAAGCTCTTCTGCAATCAAATCACCTCAACGAAACAGAACGAGATCACGTACTCCAGTCGGTTTCAGAATTCCAACATCTGTTTTGTTTACCCGGAGATCGACTGGGTCACACAACACTAGTAAAACACGAAATTCCTACAACAGACAACAGACCAATTAACACCAAACAATACAGATTCCCACAAGTACACAAGAGAGAAATACAAAA
Source organism: Stenichneumon culpator (assembly GCA_964017025.1). Classification (NCBI taxonomy): domain Eukaryota; kingdom Metazoa; phylum Arthropoda; class Insecta; order Hymenoptera; family Ichneumonidae; genus Stenichneumon; species Stenichneumon culpator. The sequence continues at coordinate 8,015,797 of OZ024768.1, read as the reverse complement.
TCAGGTTAACGACATGTTAAACAAGGGAATAATAAAACCATCCCTTTCTCCCTACAATTCCCCAGTTTGGGTCGTTCTCAAAAAACCAGACGCGAAGGCAACAAAAAATGAAGAATCGTAATAGACTTCAGAAAGCTTAACGAGAAAACTACGCCAGACGCGTACCCACTCCCAAACATCAGGGATATATTAGATCAACTGGGAAACGCCCGGTATTTTTCAACGTTCGACTTAGCATCGGGTTTTTACCAAATAGAGATGCATCCAGCAGACAGACACAAAACAGCTTTTTCGACCCAGAATGGACATTACGAATATCACCGAATGCCATTCGGACTCAAAAACGCGCCAGCAACCTTTCAAAGGTTGATGGACGTCGTGTTATCTGGTCTTCAAGGCACAGGCCTATTCGTCTATCTAGACGATATTGTAATATACGCGAGAGACATTACCGAACACGAAAACAAATTTAGAAGTTTAGCGAAAAGACTGAATTCGGCAGGATTGACACTGCAAACCGAAAAATGCCACTTCCTAAATAGAGAAGTGACATACCTAGGGCACATAATTTCAGCCGAAGGCGTCAGACCGAATGCCAGCAACATCTTCGCAGTTAAAAACTTCCCAACACCCAAAGACAAAAAAGGAATTAAGCAATTCGTAGCACTATCGACGATTTATTCGCGACTTTGCAAAAATCGCAATTCCTTTAACCCAACAACTGAAAAAATCCGAGAAATTCGAGTGGACAGATGAATGCCAATCAGCGTTCGCGTACCTGAAGGCAAAAATCACCGAACGTCCAGTCCATAAGTATCCAGACTTTGACAAACCGTGTACACTTACCACGGACGCGTCAGACTACGCAATAGGCGCAGTACTTAGTCAAAAGTATGGAGACTTCGATCATCCAATAGCTTTCTGTTCGAGAGCATTAAAAAAAACCGAGATCGCGTACGACGCGATGAAAAAGAACTCTTAGCCATAGTAAACGCGGTAGAATACTTTAAAACGTACCTATATGGAAAACGGTTCACGCTCGTTACAGACAACAGAGCACTCACATACATAAAAAACAAACCCGATATCCCGCAACAGCTACAACGGTGGCAAATAATACTCAACGGATACGAATATGACATTCAACACAAACCCGGAAAATTGAACGTCGTCGCAGACGCTCTATCGAGAAACCCCGCAGAAATCATGCCAATCAGGCAACGCGAGGAAAGTTCATCCGAAAACTCAAGAGATCAGGAGGCAAAAAAGCAAAAACTGTCTCCCGAACCGGCGCATCAAACTCGCGGCCGATCAACAACGGACACGGGTTCTGGAAATCCAGCACCCAGGAAAAAGCAAAACACATGGGAACTGTCGACCGACGAATCAGAGGACAGTCAAGCCGCATACCAGAGAACATACCAGACAGACTCTGACGAATCAATGGAACTACTAACAGAACAACAGAAACAAACCCAACAAGAAACGAACCAGCCACCAAAAAAGACAAAATCAAAACAAAAAACGGAGAGTGTACCCACAAAAAATGATTTTATTATAGATACCGAAACATCAATTACTCGCTTTATTATTGCATCTATTTACGCTTGATTAGTACACCGTATGGATGTTAATCTATTTATGTGTTATCCACTGATGCTTTAGTTTAGCTATTTACGCTCTGTTTATGCTTACGTTCGTTCTTTAGAATTACCAATTGTAGTACACTTTGTACGCTTGATACACCGACTGGATTACCGTCTATCGTGCGTTAATCCTTCGCGATAAGGGTCCAATATCCGCACGACCTACTTATCGCGTTTGAGCTTCGCCCGTATGGTGTATCCGTAGTCAACCGTAAGAATCAGGAGTTCCGAAGAGACGAGGAGTTCCGATGAGTGTCTGCTCTCGATCCCTTATATACGAATAAGAGAGCAGGCACGTCAGCTTAATATTGTTTAGATGTTTATGGTTTACTTTATTTCTGTAAACAATTATCTTTCCAAATCCTCGCTTCTTCGAGAACGGGATTTGGAGCATGTTTTTATTTCGACATAAGTGACTCGGTGATTCTCGAGTCGATGCTCTAATTACCGAGTCGCCCGTGATTGCTTAACGGCTGACTCAGGTTTTTGGTGGATTTCGTTGCAGCGACGCGCGCTCGTCGCGTGCCGCTGCATACCTCGATATTGTGCAACCGGAGTTGCTCCACTTTTCGGACACCGCTGTCCGAACTGGAATGTATACTACAATACTATAATATACGACGGTATATTATTACGAATATTATACTATTATACGAATATAGTATAATATTATGTTGTTGCCCGAGAGCGTATAATAATGTTTAATGTTAATATTTAATATTACTACATTATTATATTAATTAAATTAGGAATATATTCATGACTTATTAATATATTACTTAATTTATGTTGTATCATAACTAGGGTGCTACTACGCTATCCGGGGTACAACACACTCCATTCATCCCATACAACATGGACGCTCATCACGTACATAGACACGCACGGATTCACTACCAGACGACGGCAAATAGAGGAAAACCTCGAAGCCGCCAACGCATTTTGCTACTCGTTGCAAGGACATTGCCTAACAAGAGGACAGCTACAAAACGTACAAGCACGACTGAAAAACATTGTTAATACAGAAGCAACTCTGGAAGAATTGATTCCATCAATTCAGCTAAACTCAACCGAAAAACGTAGGAAACGGGCACCATTAGAATTCATAGGGAAAATCAGCAAAATACTTTTTGGAACCATGGACAGTGACGACGCACATCGAATCGACTCACAAATAACAGCATTAGCAAACACAGTACTGTCGAGCTGGCAGAAATCGTACAAAATCAGACGCATATAATTAAATCAGGCTTCAACTTCACTCAAAATCAGATTATTTCGCTAGCAGAAGCAGTAAAAGGCGAATTACGAGAAATAAAATTGACACAGGCATCACTGCAACACGAACTATACATTATTCAGAGACTCATAACGTTCACCAGTCTAGTTAACGAAACACTTATGCAATACGCAATCGATTTGGAAACACTCATAAACGCCGTACTCTTCGCAAAAATGGGTCAGATACACCCCGAAGTACTCTCAACAAAAAAAATACTAATTTGCGCGGAAGCAATTAAAAAATCAACACCGAACACGATATTCCCCATACCACTTAGTACAGAATACGTTCCTGAGCTAACAAAAATAATAGATCTCACAGCGTTTCATAACGGAGAAAGACTCATCTACGTTATCAAAATTCCTCTTCTAGACCTAACACCGTACAAATTGTATCAACACTTATCAGTCCCGGTGCGCCAGCTTTCCACAGCCAAAGGCGCGAGATTCGCATACATAAAACCAGCAGTTCAGTACACCGCAGTCTCTGAAGACTTTAGTAGTTACTTTAACTTAAAAAACGAAAACGAATGTCAATTCATAGTCAACAGGTATATCTGCAAACAAAACCACCCAGTGGGACGAATCAGCGACGAAACCGAGTGCGAGGTGCAACTCTTCGTTAACCCACAGCTCAGCGATTTGGAGTTGTGCGACATTAGGCTAAAAACGCTGAAGCAAACTTATTGGATAAAAATCCGAAACGCAAACGCATGGCTATTTGCAGCACCTACGCCAGAAACCTTGTATCTCCTTTGCGACAATCACGAATCAGCTATCCAAACAATAGAAAACACTGGAATACTGCAAATCAAACCCACTTGTCAAGTAAAAACACGCACAATAACACTAACTCCATCAGTAGAAATAACATCAACGATCGAAGTGAAATTCACACGTATACCAATCCTAAACATTACAGAAATAATACGGAAATCAATCAAAAACATGGAAAACGTAAACTACACAGAAATCATGACAGAAACGGAAACACTCACAGACCTATCAAACCCAGGGTCCATACACGATGATCTGACAAAAAACGAAGTAGTTTTAAAAGCTATCATAGCCAAAGCACGGGAAATCTCGAAAACTCATTACATAAGCAACAGACTCTACACTCGAAACGATATTGAAATACAGCGGAATCTCTTTGAGCTCCATCGTGCTGCTACTAGTAGTCGGGTGGAAGCTTTCTCTTTTCGGCAAAATATCTAGTTTATATAAAATTCTATCTTGCGTAACAAAAAGTCAAACGGCGACAACACAACAACAGACCACTAGGACTCCCGAACCGACTGTTGCCTATCACAGACAACCGATAGAGTTAATTGAAACCCAAACGCAACCAACTACAGATTGCAGGGAAGTCGCAATTATAACAAACAACCCACCGCAACCAACCCGTAGACCAGTCTATGCACTGACTTACTACGATCGAAACAGCGTACCATAAAAAAACAGAAAAAAAACAACGCGAAAAAGAATCGCGTTAATAACCGCAAATAATAACCAATATATTCATAACCATTTACATATACCCTTACTAACGGGAACTTAACCACGCATACACTACTCTCTTATCTTATCACAATATACAAGTAATTTTAACCGCATCATGCACGGCTTAAAACTATTGCTTTAATACTATTATTTTTTTACTTATTATTTCAATAAATACATACACGCCTGACAGATAAAAAAAACAACAACAACAACAAAATGGACGGACAACTAACAGCATCGGCTTCCGCCCCAAAGGAATTCGAATGCCTACTTTGCCCGAGAAAAATCAAAGCGGATAAGATGGAGGCCCACATGGTTGGATGCTATGCAGAACTGCAAAAGCGAGTCGCCAGTCTGGGGTCGCGACACACGGGATGCCCGATATGCTGTTGCGTATTTCCGGCGCATCGACTAACGGATCATATTGACCGATGCGTCCTCTATCTGCGGAAACTTCAGGAGCACGAAGAAAAACAAAACAAGCTAAAAGAACACATACAAAAAGAACAGCACGAGCAACAGCAGGTTCAACTCGGTCAACAACAACAGCAACAATCAACATCAACTTATATACCGCACACACCTGAAGGATCACCACCACCGCTGAAAGAAGAAAGCACAGAGGATGAAGACGATGAAGATACAGACAATGAAACTACAGTTGAAACAACAAACGACGCGAACAAAAAAACGGACGAGACACAACGAACCAAACAATGAAAATACAGACGACGAAAATACAGACAATGAAACTACAGTTGAAACAACAAACGACGCGAACAATAAAACGGATGAGACACACAACGAGACAAACGAAAACGAAAACAAAACACTAAACGAAAATAGCAATGACGAAAACGAAACGGACCTAGAAATAAACAAACTAACAATGGAAGCAGCTTTTAAGTGGATCGACGGACTAAATCTGGAAGCTCTGCGAAAAATAAAAAACCGAGCCTGCGTAAACATCTTCCTCACAGAGCTAAAGAACGGGAAACAAAAGTTCTTCAATTAAACTGACAACATTAAACCTTACATACACAACAATATACCTCAATTACACCATACATATACATTTAATGTGTTGGAGGCACGGTCGGAAACCGCACTCCAATGCTCGGTCCGAAGACCTCTCGCCCATAAAGAGCATACGCCACCAAACCACCTATATACCCACTTCCCGTTGAAGACACTGACAAGGGGAAGTAGGCTTGGAAAAACCCTGCTCTCATCAGTTACGAATCATTGAAGAGATTGGACCTACCCTGCCCTGCAGCGGGTAGCGACTCACCTGGTTGGGCTTGAAGTCATTTCCAGCGGGGGCCAACGGGGAGGCGGAGTCGTGAGCACTTTGCTCAGTCCACTTACAGGATACCCAGAAAATATCCAGGTTATTGTCGGGGGAATGGAACCCCACGTAGCTGCCTTGAACAAGCCGTATTGTACAATACGACCCCTTCGCAGTTCAAGTGCAGCTGCACCATACATATACAACATGATATACAATAGCTCTACACACATATATATATATATATATATATATATATATATATATATCAAATAATAATAAGTATAAGCGCGACACGCGTCGCGTAGCGTCGGAGAGAATAGAGGGAAATAAGGGAACCATCCTTTGTTGTTTTTCTCTCACCAGAAAAAAAACATTTCAGTTTATTATTTCTTTTATCATTTTAGTCTTTTTCTATTCAAAATTTTTGTAATTCTCTACGACCAATATATATATGCAACGCTTTTTTTACGCCATAAATATTTGTGTTTATCATTTTACCCATTTCCAGAAACAACTTCCATAATTTTACCAACAAACCATTTCCAAATAACTTACCTCACCCACTAACCACCACTAATTAGAACTTAGAATGTTACAGGCACTACACCATCAAAATTCGAAATTTATAATCAAAATCCCAGAAAAAGGAACAATAGGAAAACGAAATATCTATACCAATAACCAAAGGACAACCAAGTCGATACCGAAATTTACCAAATACGGACAAATTTACAATAAACGGAATGCATATAAACATTTTGGAAAAACAAATATGACACTTCACCAACCGAACGAAACAGGACAACATTTCAATTTTTCTTAACCATTTTTAACACCTAACTAAAACCCATCCAACTCAACTTAACTATTCCCACTATCACGAACAACTAAAAGTTTTACTTAGTTAAAGATATCAACGACCCTTATCTATTGGAGAACAACAGGAGTGTACCGCAACAAACGTAAAAACCAAGGAATTTCAATCATCCAAACCAATATGGACAACAACCAGGAGTTTTACTTAATTAACAATCAACAATCAACAATTAACAATCATCAATCAAATAACAATCAAAACACACATTTAGAAAACATTACACAACTTACACAAAATGAAAATATCTTAAAAAACCAAATTACCTTTTTAATTATATCGAGTCACACTTAACAAATCATGTCAAATGTAAAATCCGTAATATCCGATGCGGGGGCATCGTTTCCTCTCAGAGGGGGAGTGTAACGGCCGCAGCCTCATATTCTGTTTCAAAAGACTTTAATATTTATTCGAGCGTATCGATACGGAGTTTCCGTTCGATACGCTCTTCAAAGAAGCCCTTAAGGCTATCGCGCATCCGGACCGCCGTGAGCGTCCACTTATCGAATAGACTAAACACTCTGCGACTCTTTATTCCATTGTCAAGCGAGCGCGAAGCCCTCAGATTCACGCCCGCTACACGACAGTTCAGCTCCGACTCTCATCCATCGCGGTACACTCTCCCGACTAAAAATCTACGACTAATAATGTACTTATATCATTTATTCAACGTGAAGTATCATCAATCATCCTAAGACCCAAGCGGCCATCCGTCACACATTCTTCAACGTACCAGTACCGGCGTTGAAGCGACTATTATTTTCTTTTTGTTTTGCCATTCTTCAACGTACCTGTACCGGCGTTGAAGCAACTGGAATTTTCCGCCCTTTTGTTTTTTTTTTTTTTTTTTTTTAGTATTATTGTTTCAGGAATATTTTCTCTGGTTATTAACGACTATTATTAAAAGTATCATTTAGTATTTCTACACAAAATTTGCGTACATTTCTGCTTCCCCCCTCCCTCATCGATCGACGCAGCGACATCGACAGGATAAAGTATCCGTCATAAAATATGAAAAAATATAATTGTAATTGAGTTGTACCGAGACGCAGCCGGGAGGTGCTGCCAGGCAGCGGCCGCTCGGTAAGCGCGCACAGCTGCGTTAAGCGCCTCATTCTCGAACATTCCGCCCGCCATCAGCGACGGCGTCGATGATGAGATGCTCGATGATCCGGTTGAGATGATTCCTTGTAGAGATGAAGCGCTACCGTGGATGTTGTGCGTGAGCGGTCCTGCATAGTCCGCACCCGTAGTCGATCCGAAGGTGGGAGTGCCACCTAGAACAGAGGTAGTTGGCCCACCGCAAGATGGGCACGGATCCCCCCATGCCAGGCACATACCACACCCCGGAAGATGTGGGACGTCGCAGGGTTGATTCTCTAAGAATCCCAAAGTCCTGGTCGGTGTAAGCCAAGGTGAGCCAGGTTGAGTTGAGCGCCTCTGAGTAGCGCCGATGAGTAGGACCGATGAGCATAAGTTTCTTCCAAAGGTGAGAGCAGATCTGCAACAAGTTCCGATGAAACGGAACAATTTAATGAGAAACGAAACCTTGCAAATAAGACCTGAGTGAGAGTCGACGCGGGGAGCGGCGACGAACAGAGGAATACCCTGCCGAGCCTCGTGTACATCGAGGTCGCCTGATATCCATGGTTGAGTTAATCATGAGTCGATCCCATGAGTCATGCATGAAACCCTTGAGTCGTCCATGAGTCCCTTGAGTCGTCCATGGTGGTCCCGTCCACCAGGGTGAGCGATCTCTGAGCTGCGCGATGGTGACGCCCTTGGAGACAGCCGGGTTAGCTACTCCCGGGACGTGCCACCGTTGCGCGCCTGCGCCGTGCTCCTGGATTTGAGCAACGTCGTCGTTAACGACGCTCTTCCACCTTGAAGCGTGAGATCCGATCCAGATGTGTTACACGTAAGTTACGTGAGTCCACCCGTTACACGTGAGTCCGTCCGTGTGCGTTGAGTGCGAGTCCGTCCACAGATGAGTTGTCCGCACGTCCAGGCGCAGTGTAGCCTGAGGACGTGGTTGACGAATTCTTCTGAATTTCGTCATTGCAGCGCTGCGATGAGTTCCAATCGTCGGGATGATGAGCCGGTTGAGCTGTGCTACCGGGATTTTGGTGCACGCAAAGACCGCCGGAGCGGCTGTGGACGGTGAGCTGTCGACGATGCGGACGCCTGCCGACATCGCCAGTTGAAATGCATCAGAGAAGCCATGTAGATTCCCCATGAGCCACTCCGTGCGTTGCCAGTGAGGCGACGAGTGTCTGGCCAGACAGGTGAGATGTGAGATCTTCTCTGAGCGTGAGTCATTGCGTGGAGAGCTGAGACGACAAAGTATTGTCGCAGCCGACCTTGTGCGACCAGAGCCCTGCAGAAGCGTCTGTGCACAAGTCGCGATCGTCGAGACGGAGTTGAGATGTCCGACTATACCCACGCTGTATGATGATCCACGTAATGAGCGTACGCGTGAGCGCGAAAGAACCCGTGACGTGCACGAGTTGATCGCTGAATGCAATGTAGCTAGCGAGACCCCGCCCGCATCGCACAAGTACTTTAGTCGGTGAGCCGACTGATGAGCTGAGCCGGTGTATCCATTCCTCCACCTGTGCTGTCGAGTGAGACACCGTGTTAAACTGGTCGTTGGCCCACAACATTCGCTGCAAGTGCCAGTTTTCAGGATGCCTGAAGGTCGTGTGCGACGACACACAGGTGCAGTCGAATCCAGATGAGAACGTCCGGGGTGTTGAGGTGAACCTTCGCACTTGTGCGCATGTGCTCCTTCACGGAGTGTCCAAAGGTGATGATAACCGAGGTGTTGAAACCCGTTGACCTTGATGCGGTCTCAGTCCAGGGTGAGACGTTCTTGTGTTCCTCCATGCACCGACGATAGAGCGTTCCATCGCCTTCATCCCGGGTGAGCTGCCTGAGCACCTGCTCCAGGCACCGGTGAGCTGTGCGATAGGAATTCTCCCAAAGCGTACGCGACGCCTTGAGGAGACTATGCATGACTTGTTGAGTTCCAATGAGCGTGCTGACCAAAGATGAGCGTCGTACTCCTCCTGTACTGGGGTGAGATGTCCAGATGTGTCCGATGATGTTCTTCTTGTGTCCAGAACCTCGTGAGAAGTCCCTGGAGAAGAACGTTCCCATGATGGCCCGTCGATGTGAGCGCTGTACACGCGGTTGCGTGGGTTGCGCTGTACACCCGGGCAGCTTGCACGGGTCCAAGCACAGATCAGTCGAAGATGAAAGAACTGATCAGTCAGTGCCGTGGAAGCACCTCAGATGCTGCTGGGCTTCAGTGAGTTGTCCATAACCTTCCCGATGGTGAAGTCGGTAGACCGCGGCATGAGAGCGTCCAAGTCGGCAAGCCTGAGCTCGTCCGAGTGAAGCCACGTCTCCATGGGAACCCCGAGCGTTGGTACAGTCGGGGTAACCGTCCTCGGCAGATGAGCGACAACTGTAACTTGAGCGAGGAGTGATTAGACCGGCATAGACAATAAAATATACCTCAAGTTTGAGCTGGCCTGGTAACCTCGATACCAAAGATCGGTATCTAGGATCGTTGACGCGGGACGCCGCGCCGGTCGATGAGTTGTTCCGACATGAATGAGTTCCGTCGACCCTGGGTCTACCAGAAGTCGAATCCCGTGAGTAATCTCCGCAGAGCCGACATGAGTGAGAGCTGCTGCGAGCAGCGTCGAACAAGATGAGCGGAATCTTGATGCTGAGCGGCCGAAAGGCCCGACGCTTTGTAAACAGCTGAAAAAGCCTGTCTGTCGACAGCCACCTGTCGACGTTCCATGATGTCATCCTTGACGTTTGCACGCATCACAACGAAGTGATCGCCCTGAGCAGTGGTCATCTGAGCACTAACTCGAGTGCCCAGTCCGCGATGATACCGATTGAGCAGCCTGATGAGTGGTCTGTTGAGTCGTCGCCTGATGAGTTGAACCTGGATGAGTTGTCTCCGCGTGAACTGTGACTTGGTTGCGCTGGCGTTGGTTGAGTAGATGCAATGAACACCCTTGACGGAGTCAGCGGCGTCGCCTTCTTCCCCGTTGCCGTTGGAACCGGCATGATGCCTTCAGATGAGCGTGAGCGCGAACCCGACGGGTGTCATAAAACCCGGAGGTTGTATGAGCGTCGCAAATCCGAAACACAACCGAGCGACGCCGAGTCGAACCTGAGGAGCGACACCGAACCGAAAACCGAAAACCGAAAAGCCGTGCGAACCATAAATTGAACGACCAGCGCGAGCCGTGCGTTGATCGTATACACGATGTGAGTCCAACAATGTCCGTATGAGCGATTCCAGAACCCGCGAAGTAATCGTACACGCGGCACAACCCGAGAATTCCTTGTCGAATCGACGCGGAAACCGTGCGCGTGAGACCAGAACGTGAGAAGGACCGACCGAATGAGCACCGAATCACGAATGAGACTCGCTTAGGCGACGCGAGATCGTGAAGTCACCTGTCATTCCAGTAATCACTCAAATAATCAGTTGAGTGATGAACCATGTGCGATAACCGGAAAGGGAGAACAGACCGAAAGCGTGACCGAAACCCGGATGACAACCGTAGGCGACACGAAGTCGGAAGGTCACCGGTCACTCAATTGAGCGATTGAGCGACGAACCGTGTACCGAATCGTATAAAGTCATATGTTCCCCCCCGTGAGAACCGAACAAAAATCTGAATGAGCGGCGCGAATCGCGTGAGAACTGTCCAGGCGACGCGGAACCGTGACGTCACCTCGCAATCGTCTGTTGAGATGCCCGAGAGCCCGATTGAGCGCGAGAGCGGCGAACCGAGAACTCCCGACACACGAAATAATTATGAGAAGCGCGAAGAAAGTCGCTAGCGCGTGAATCACACTACGCGCGACACCGATGAAGTATTGTCTGAGCGCGAGGGAGACGCAACACGCGAACTCCCGATGCAATGCGTGCAAAATATGCAATAAACTGCGTTTGTTCGAACCGCGTGAGAAATATAGAACGCCGCACGTGAAATTCTAACGCGTAACTGATGAGAATACCGCGAGGTATGTCACAATGAGCGCGAGAGAGATGCGGCACGCGATCTCTCACCGAATGTAACCGTTGCACCGTCCGAATGCGTGAGAATGAGCGAGAGAGCGAAGGCAAAATCTAGTCGTGCACTGTACAGCTGAGATCCCGACTGTGAGTGGAGGGGAGAGAGACGCGACACGCGAACTCTGACCGCACAAGAGTCAGTTGAGCTGTCCAAGATGGCTGAGCGCGGGAGCGTAACGCGAACACGTGCTCGCCGCGCGAGTGCCCGATATAGAAGTCACAAAAAATGGCCGAAATTCAGAACGACGTACGAAACGCACGAGCTCTTCGGCACGAGCATTAGCCGTTGAGAAGTCCGAGCGCGACAACGGATGTGCCGCCCGCCTAGGCCGACTGTCGATGGTGGGGAGAGAGACGCGACACGCGAGCTCTCACCGCACGAGAGACAGCAGAGAGGTCCAAAATGCCGAGCGCGCGAACGATCGACGAACGCGCGCGCTCTCCTTGCACAAGAGTTGACCGATGCGCTGACCGAGACGCACTGCGTGGGAAAGAGAGGCGAGCTCTCTCCACACGAGAATACTGCTGAGCTGTCCGGACGGTGTAAGCGCGAGAGAGAAGCACTAACGCGCGAACTCTCACCGCGAGTCCAATGAGTTGTCCAAATGTCACTGCGCGAGGGAGGCGCGACACGCATACACGCCCTGCACTACACTGTTGAGCTGTCCGAAATGTGTGAGCGCGAGAAACTCGCCGCCACACAAGCTCTCACGGCGCGAAAGTCCGATGAGAAATGTCCAAGTGCCGAGCGCCAGAGCGAGGCACAATGATATATAGCTGCTCGCCGCCCGAGTCAGCCGGTGAGTTGTCAGATTGCACTGAGCGACACTCACACACGTCACACAAACTCTCTAACTTTGCACTAAACCGATGATAATAATTTTACAGTCACAAAAACTGCGAGAGAAGCGCAGCGCGCAAACTCTCGATGCACAAAACCCCGGTGAGTAGATCGAGAAATGTCACACGCGCGAACGAGATACGACGCGCGAACCGGTGAAATGTCTGAGCGCGAGAGAGCGACGTCGAAGCGCGCACTATATCGATGAGCAATGCCACTGTCACTGTGTATGAGAGAGCGCTGTGCGACGCGCGAACTCTCACTAGGTGAGAGACTGATGAGATGTCCGAAATGCTCGAGCGTGAGTGAGAGAGAGCACACAATAGTCACTGTCTGAGCGTTCGCCTAGTCGCCTGAGCGCGACAGCGAACGCGCACCGCCCGCGTGAGAGACCCGACCGTCGGCAGTGGGGAGAGACTCTCCGCCACGAGAGAGCCAGATGCTATGCCCAAGATGGCCGAACGCGGGAGCGCGGCATGAACGCGCGCGCTCTCAACGCACGAGAGACGGTAGAGCCGTTCGCGATACCCGTAACGCGAGAACGGTGCACACGGCACGACAGCTCTCCTCGCACGAGAGCCGGCCGGTGAGACGTACATGTGCTCGAGCGCGAGCGGGAGAGCTTACCGATGAGCTGTCCAAGAGCCACTGCGCGAGAGAGAGATGCGCGACACGCACACTCTCGCCGCGCTTCACAGATGAGAAGTCCGAATGTCACTGTGCGCGAGAGAGACGCGACACACGCACTCTCGCCGCACTACATTGGTGAGATATTCGCACTGAGTACAGCTGCACTAACACTTTTCGCGCACTGTTGCTCCCCACCGTTCCGCTATCCGGCTCGAAGGACCAAATGTTTGAGAATTGCCAGGATGAGTTATAGCGGAACGGGGGTAAATAAATGAACACTGCCGATGTTAACAGTGAAAATAAACTCTTTATTTAAACAACAACGATGGTAAAAATGCGCGCGAAAAACACCGTGCGAATGAGTAGATCCGTGTGCATGAGATGTACCGAATCACAATGAGAATCACAATTATTAATGAGCAGATCACGATGAATACACTCCGATGAGCCAAGTTAATTCTATTAATCGCGTTGACTACCGAGTGAGCAAATCTACCCGCGGCGCTGTATCGCCGCGAAGTAGCCGTTGAGAACGTGAGCCTTTCCGGTGTTACCACGCGTACCGCGTACCCGAGAATATCACTCGCGTTATGCTCCATGTGCTCCGTGTGAGCGTAAACGATATCGCGAAACGACGATATGTTTTACCGTGTTGATGTACCGAATGAGCAGAACAGATGAGCGAAATCATGATGAGAAAACCGAATAAACTCGGCGATCTACCCGACCGCGTGGTGACCCGTGTCAGCCATTAGGCGTAGATGATACGCGAAACCTGTTGCACGAGGCACGTAACCCGTGCTGCTTGCCTCGAGAGCTGGTACGCGTGCGCCAACGGCGCGCTTGAGTTGTACCGAGACGCAGCCGGGAGGTGCTGCCAGGCAGCGGCCGCTCGGTAAGCGCGCACAGCTGCGTTAAGCGCCTCATTCTCGAACAATAATGCATTGCCCTTAAGTTCCCGGACTACTTATCTTCGTCTTTATTGATCATATCGATCATGTTAGCGTACAACATAAGGACCTCCGTCTTGGACATAGGTGCTGTGATTTTCGACGTGAAACAAAGAGATCAAAGGATCAATTATTATTATTATTCGAGGGCTCATTCGCCGAAAACTGTTATTTTTCATCTCGTTCATACAGAAGACGGATTTCCAGAAATAAAAGGCTACTCAAGAGGGTTATTTTTATAAAAATAACTATGTTTTGTCACGCTCTGCGCAGCGTTAATTTTTATTTCAAATTTTTCTCGCGCGAATCGTGACTGCGACTCGCGACATGGCACGTTCGGGCTCGTCAGCAACGGCGATTATTTGTTAAGGCATCAGGATGCACCGGATGTATCCTGTTGCCTTCAAAATATTTAATTGCATTTGTCAGTCTTCGGAATATCGCGTTGGCCGCTAAGCGTAATTCTACGCGACGCGGATCGCGCGATATCTTTCTCGGGAACCGCGAGCGAAGGCTTGAGAGATCATGCGAATGCCTCCTCTCGCCTCCCCTCGGCGGGTTTAAAATTTCGCGGGACTTGCAAAAATTCTCCCCGGCTTGCCGTCCAACGGTCGCGAGATCGGCGGATGAGCAGGCCGGGGAAATCAGTCCCGAAGAGACATCGAAAGCGCGAGCTTGAACTTCGGATTAACTCCTCGTTTCAGCTCCCGCAGAGCAATCTTAAAATCTAGAAGGAGTTCCGCGGTTCGGTACAAATCGCGAAATCCGATAGAGCCGTAGGAGCCGGACAGTGTATTGCGTCGCGGTGATAAGCCTGAACGTGCTAGCCATAAGTGTAACTATTCGAGCCACGAACTCAAAAGTCGTGTAGATTTAAGTGTGTATTCGCGGTGAGTAGAGAGAGAGAGAGAGAGAGAGAGAAAGAGAGAGAGATTGATTGATTGATTGATTGGTATATTTTATGCCCTAGTAACCTATGGGGCAAATTGTACAATGAGTAGTTATTAAGTACTTAAAACTAGAAGACAATAAAGAGAGTTGTGAGATAAGTCAACGGATTATACAGAAAGTAATCGCGTATAACAGCCGTGATAACACGATCGAGCGAATGTCTTCATTGAGATAACATGAGTAAATTATAAACCAAAAACAAAAGTAAACCTTAAGTTCGCAGCGCGTAACATAGCTATGAGATAGCAGTAGCTAAATAAACTAAATAGTAAGCCAATAGTAATGAACTAGAATAATAAACTAAACAATAAACTAAAGTAACAAACTGAAATAACGATCAATAAACATAAAATGAAAATAAAATACATAGATCATAGTAATTCCCCAGAAAATAAATAATCATGTAAGTTCAGCTTGAACGATGAAAGGGTCGATTGTGACGTGAGAAAGCTAGGAAGAGAATGCCAAAAATAAATAGCGCGAAGCGATGGGTCTTTTCTTCCAAACAATTCCTCTAGATAGGA